>CM062810.1:939359289-940733668 GCA_031772625.1 Pinus tabuliformis | reverse complement strand
TTGTTTATTGTATTTCATACTTATTATTGATGATTTAAACAGGATGATGTGGGTTTCACTTCTCAGAGAAAAATCAGAAGCTTTTGTTATGTTAAAAGAATTTTTAAATCCATGGCGGAGAATGAGACTAATAGTAAAATCAAAAAGCATAAGATATGATAATGGAGGTGAGATTATTTCAAAATAATTTGATGACTTTTGGAAGAAGCATGGAATCAAAGACTATTGACTATAGTTGAGACTCCATAGCAAAATGGTGTAGTAGAGAGAGAAAACAAATATGTATAACAATTAGCTAGAGCCATGATGGGAGAAAGGAATGTTCAACAAATATTCTGGGCTGAAGCCATTCACACAACAATAGTGATTTTCAAAAAATCTCATTTAATACCATACAATGACAAGACTCTTATTGATGGTGCTGGAAAATTTTCAACCAAGGGAGGATCCCCAATGTTAAGTCCCAATTAGATCTCACATCGTCTGGAATAGGATCTCCATCCGAAGTATCGACCTGACTGCCATGTATCCTTGTAGATTTTCCTTGGCTACAAAGTTCAGCACAAGAGAATAATACACAGGTATTTTCAAATCAACAAGTGAGTATTCCTTGTGAAATGTTTAGCTGCAGAAAGTATCAAGGTCCTTCTACCGAATGGGAAGAGAAAAGTTGGCCCTTAAAATATAAGTAATAGTACTAATCTAGAAAAGGCACAAGAGCATATACATATGAATGAATAATTGATAGTACAATGAAATAGTTCACAAGGAAGCAATGATTGTTAAAGAAATACAAAATACCTTCAACAAGATGAGTACCAAAGCCACCGAAATAGTTCAATTTCCTTAGTACAAATGAAAAAAACATACTTCACAAACATTCAAAGAATAGTATTACAATATTCACAACATATGCATGAAAGTTGTTCTAGCTCAATGAGCTTCTGAATTAAGCAAAAATCCCAAGATACATCAAGATAGTGAACACTACTAGCCCCAACAGTGGAGCATTAGAGCACTCACTTACTCCTCCAAAACAACTATCTTTCTCTTTATTTCCTAGTAGGAGGAGCCAACATGAAAATTCATTTGCATGTACTATGAGGGTTTATATAGAAGAAATCAGGTGATCATTGACCTCCCTTGTGACTCTTGGGCTACCCTCATAATTATTTGAATTTTCTATGACTTTTCGAATTCCTACATGACTTTTCACATTACATGGATGAATCTTGGACTTCCACTTTAGATTAAGTTCCTCCAATATTAGATTTACATGATCCAAAAAATGATGTGGCACATGATGACTCATGGCATGAAATGACATAACATTGGTGACATGGGCTTCATGATGACATGGTAATGTCAAGCCCCTTTTTGTTGCTACTTTATTTTTGTCTTCTTGAGAGATGGAACATGCTCTTCCTCTTCCTCCTCCTCATGGCTTGAAGATAAGAAGTCTTTAATGTGATATTGATATTTAGTCTTTTGTTGTACTCTGGTGTTCCTTCGCCTTTTCGCTTAATGATCATCTTATCTCTTCAACTCCATAGGTGTATTCTAGCATGGTCTCCTTCTCCTTTTCCTCCATCATCATCCTATCATGATCAGATAGAGTACCTGCAACTAAAAGCCACTCATGACAAGACGACATCAGTCTGAAAACTCTTAATCTAACATGTTTCATGAAATCACTTGTTAGGGCTAGAACCAGGTGAATGATTGGGTGATTGAATTAGGGATTGTGCAGTTCTAGAGGCCAAGGTCTGGGAATGAGGCTTGAGACTACACAATGTGTAGTTTAGGATGGCTAAGGTTAAAGGATTACACAATTGAGGGGCTCAAGAGCTCAAGGCATGGGCTTAAGGCTTGAGGTTTCCCACTGTGCAGTTCTAGAAGGACAGACTTAAGAAACTACACAGTTGAGGGACTCAAGAGATCAATATTTAGGATTAAGACTTGAAGTTTCCCTATACACAGTTTTGAGAGGACAAGCTAGGTGACTGTGTATTTGAGGGGCTCAAGAGCTCAAGGTTGAGGCTTGAGACTTGGAGTTTCCCAAGACACAGTTCTGGCAGGAGAACAAACTAGAAGATTGCGCAGTTTAAGGGTTCAAGGAATCAAGGTTGAGGCTTGAGGATTGAAGTTTCCAAATGCGTAGTTTTTGAGGGAGATCAGTCACATGGATTGTGCAACTGCGCAACTCAAGGTGTCAGGCTTGAAGCTTGAATCTTGACACTATTTAGTGCATAGTTAAGGCTGACTGGGAGGCAGAAACTCGCATTTCTATAGCTCAATGGTCAAGGTTGGGAACTGTGACTACGCAGTGAAAATTTCCAAGTTGAAAGTTCAATGCTTGAGGGTTGATATTATGCAGTGAAAAGTTTAGGAGGGCTTGGGGATTCCAGGTTGCTAAGTTGGGAAGTTTTCAGGACTTGGCTAAGTGCGAGATCAGTGAGACCAAAGTGAACAATGATGAAACCTAAGTATTATCCTACACATAGAACAATTGTTGATGCAACATTGTTCACTCAAAACACAGGGACAAATTACTTCCCTCAATGCTACGACATTGCAACGACTTTCCCCAAGTGTAACACTGAAGATACACTTTGCGACGACAGTGACGACACTTGTGCGAGAGTGCATCAAGCTTTGCAAATTAGTGTTAAACATGTCTTCATGACTAGTAGGACTCCTCAACACCAGGGATACCCTTTGAAACAATCCAAAACTCCACTTATTGCGATAAGTGACACTTCCCACGCTAAAAGACGACAATTGTGATATAAAAAGAAAAGTGCGAATGACACCTGCAATATGAAAACAACGATGAAAGAAACACATTCCAGGGCCAAGATAACATGAAAGTGAAACTAATTAATGTGAAATAATGAAAAAGAGATAGTAAAAACATGTAAGTGACACTCGCAAAAGCAATGATGCGCAAAAGTGACAGTTTAGAAAACTCACTGAAATAGAAGTACAATTGTAGCCAAAAGTGAGAGACTTTCATTGAAAGCACAAACTAACTGTCGACATAGGTTGATCATTGCAAAAGAAATATCTTGATGGAATTTGATATCCTTGTTCAAGATTGCATAAAAGAATGCACTCATGGAATTGTTGCGGATTAAGCATGTGCTACCAGGTGACTTCGACACTTACAATTCAAGCACGAAGCTCAAAGAATTATCAAAGCATCAACTGACCAGAAGTGACTATAGAACAACCGATCACAAGATGCATAGTAGGCTTCAAAATTTAAGTTGTTGACGGTGTTGGACCTGCCAACATTCAAGGGATCACCTCGGTATGAAGTCCCAACTAGACCTCACACCGTTTGGTTTCAGAGTCCCATCTAGTATGAAGGCCCAGTTGCCATTGTCTTAAGGATTTTCCTCAACTCTTGCTTGTCAGCATAGGAGAGTGGTTCGCTTTGTCTTTGAGAAGTGAGGTTCGCATGCCTGGTGAGTGTAAGTGTACTTGTGTCAATGTTTCTTTCACTGTGAGTGGAAAAAGGTGAAGGTGAGTTCCAGATTGAAAGGGATCATTCGCAACTCGGCCAGGAACACACAACACAAAGGACATACACAACTTCCAACGGAGCAATCCACTTGGATGTGGTAGTCACAACATACAAGGTAATATAACATGTACAACACTCATAGATCAGTCGAGATGAGTGTAACGGTTGTTATAGCAATTTTCATGCGAAAGTTTTGCCTGAAGTCCAACAGAGCAGTCGACACGGACCGAACAACATTAATAGCATATACAAAACATTTCCATTAATAGATTATGCATTACAACAAATGAATCAGTTCAGATGTAGAACACATGATTAAATCAACATGCATTGCAAGTGTTAAAGATCAGTCTTACAACAAATACAATACATGTGTGAAAACATGTTGACCTGTTGACAGGCTTTTGAATTAAGCGAAAGTTCCAAGACACATCGTTACACCATACATCACTAACCCCGTCAGCGTGTGTTGAAGCCACTACTTACTCCTCAAAGAAAATATTACAGACTCTCTTGGCTATGTGGGAGGAGGTGAGGTGAAAAGTCCTTTATTGTACAAATGAGGGGGGTATTTATAGCCAAGGGTGAAACTAACCCTTGTGGCTGTTCGACTACCCTCATGACCGTTCGACTTCCATGACTTTTCGACTTACATGACTCTATGTTCAACAAGTGGGTCTCTTGGACTTCCATGTTACATCACATTTATTGACAACAAGCCCATAGTAGATATGTGGGCAACATGACTCATGACTTGACTCGACATGACTTGACATGACATTGCTGGTACATTCGTGCTGCTGTTGGAGTGCATGTCGAGCTAGAGTGTTGCTGAGTGATGGATGTCTTCATGGTGTACCATAGCTTCACCTTCGCATGGAGAAGTGCATGGAGTCTTCGATGGTCCTTGGTTTGCTTGATGAAGCTTTAGCATGTTGTTCCTTGCTTTCATGCTGGAAGGCTTGACAGGCTCACTTGTTTGCGAAGGTGCATGTTCATCACATTCATTTGCTTCACATGCTTCGCTTGTTTGTCTGTTGGTGAACCTATCCATCTGCATGTGCTCCCTTCATTCATCCCGTTCGTCGCCTTGACATGTTTGTTGGTGTACCTGTACCTGCATTCACTCATGACAAGACGACATCAAATCCAAAACCTCCTAATCTACCATGACACATGATCATTCGAATGCAAGTGACTGGGAGAGGCAGCAGGGCTGTGATACGAGATGATGGCTCCAGGAAATTACTGATGAAAAATTCACAAGAGTCATTGAGAGATGGAGACAGGAAATCTTAGTCAAGAGTGATTGACTAAAAGGTCTACCTCAGCTAGGAGGAAAAATTGTGCAAATTTTGGGAGGAACAGTCCGGGTTGCTAGAAGGCAAGGCAGACATGCTCTGTACATTTTCCGGAATGAATAGTCAGTAGGGGCTAGACAGCCAAATTTGCACAATTTTCCAGATGAATGGGTCGGGTTGCATAGAGGTCAATAGGCAGGGATTGCACAATTTTTCTAGGGAACTGCCCGGAGACTGGTAGCAGATCTGCGTAATTCCCAGAGGGAATTGCCATTAGGTGTTGGGGTCAATTTCAGCCAGATCTGCACAATTCCCAAAGGGAACTACCAGTTGGCTACTAGGTCACTGACAGCTAGATCTGAACAATTACCAGAGGGAACTGCCAGTTGATTGCTGGGGTCACTGGCAGCCAGACTTGCACAATTTCCAGAGGGAACTGCCAGTTGGCTGCTCAGTCACTAGCAGCAGAAACTACACAATTCCTGGAGGGAATAGACAGTCTACTATTGGCTGGGAAAATTGCATTAAGGCCAGGAGTTTGGCTTGTTGATCATCTTTGCACAATTTTAGACCTGAGCCGACTAATGGGTAGCAGGAGGCCTGCTCATGAGCACTGTGCAATTTCTGAGATGAACAATTGTTCGATTGTCCGGGTGGCCAACATGAGTGTTGATTGAATTGCTTGCGGGCAGCACAACTTGAAAGAACTAGCTTGGTGCTTCTGTTTTGTTCTGGTTTATAGTCGATCGAGTCAAAAGCAAGGTGATGGTTCGCTTGTTAATGAGGAGTCTGGTCGTAATAACTTCAGCAAAATTGACTAAGTGTGTGAACAGTCGAAAGATGCATAGGTGATCATACAAACACACTCGCATGACTTGACGACGAGACGACCAAACCATCCAGACACACATGTTCTGCATGACTGATCGGCGATGCAAGCGATAAGCACGACACTCGTGATTGATCGTTCATGATCGAGACGACGCTTGCGCGACATTGAATGTAACTCATGTGTGAGTGCGATAGATGCCTTCATGGTGAACACAACAAACACGTAGAAAGAAAATACTTTGAGCATAACCAGAACATGGTTACAAGCATGACTTAGACATCAACATGCAGAGACTTGAGTGCAATAAACAAGCAAGGCGAATGTAACGACTCACATGAGCTCATGGAGTGAACCGGAGTGTGTGTAGTCATCAAGTGAAACTCTCCGATGGAGGCTCCGAAATTGGTGCAGGCAAAAATTTTGGAGGGTGGTTGTAGCCGCTACAATACTTGGCAACATGCTAGTAGAACTCCAACATCTTTGTTTCAGTTCATTACTAGCACAGGGCCTTGGTCTTTCAGGAAGTA
Source organism: Pinus tabuliformis (assembly GCA_031772625.1). Classification (NCBI taxonomy): domain Eukaryota; kingdom Viridiplantae; phylum Streptophyta; class Pinopsida; order Pinales; family Pinaceae; genus Pinus; species Pinus tabuliformis. Next base: position 940,727,479 of record CM062810.1, on the reverse strand, counting down.
TTGAATTGTTGTGCAGGTTACTTTAGTTTCCCCACTTACCCCATGGACATACATGGTTCACCTTTTGCTAACTCAGTCAAACAAAATAAAAAGTTCAACTTAGATCTCAGTGTTTCGAATCCGAGATGAGTAGTTTAGCTCACGAGTTGAAGATTTTCAGAGTGTAAGTTTTCATCTCTGGTGTTGCTCTGTTGCCAGTAGGCCTGGACAGTACCCCAGCAGAGTCACGCAGGAACACACACATTTCTCCACTGCCAGTGAGCCTGGTCAGCACCCCAGTGGAGTTGCATGCTTCACCTCTCTGCACAGGAAGCCTTTCTCTTCTTTCACCGTTGTAATTTTTTTAAGAGAACTGTGCATAGGCATTTATTTATCTTTGGGGCGGAAGAGGGATCCCGACTTATTCAGAGCATAAGAGGTTGTTCCTTCAGAGAAGCATGTAAGACCTCTGACATAGGTTTGCTCGTTTAGATTTTTCCCCTTCTTCATTTCTACTAATTGGATTAGCTTCAACACACAGAGCAGAAGGTTGAGTACAGGCATGGGGCTTCCTAGTGTGGACACAGGTTCACGGTTGGACCAAAGCTTCCCTTATAGACGGTTCATATTTTCCGTCAGGACTTCATCGGTCGAAGGTTGTAACCAAGCACAGAGAAAATGGACACAAGACTAGCCAAGTGCTGCAGTGTCACAAGTCTCTTCAAATTTCAGCCACATACTCTATTCAAAAGCCAGAACGTAGTAGTTGGCAGCACTTATTTCCGGAAACAAAAATAGTAATATATCAAACAAACAAAATGAATGTGAACAAAAATAGTAAGCAGAATAAAACAAAGTAAAATCAAAGATAATAAGCAAAACAAACCGAATGAAAACAACAAGCAACAAGCAGACTATGTACATGGCACGGGCGCGGCCCGGCCTATTGAAAATAATGCTTGAGATCTTGGCCATTGATGGGAAGTTTGTCAATCCTCCCATTGAGTATTCGCAAATGAGACGTGTTTTGGCCAAGCTTCTCATGAACAGTGTACGGGCCAATCCACAGGGACTGGAACTTCGTATGTTTGCATTTGTCTTCATGGGATTTATCCCATTTTAGAACTAAGTCATCCACATCGAAGCTAGCTTTCCCTGCAAACTTATTATTGAACCACCTCTTGATACGATTATGGTGGAGTATGAATTTTTTGTTTGCTTTCATCCTTTCTTCGTGGAGCTTATGGAGAGCATCCATCCTACGCCGAACTAGCCGGCAAGGCTTGCCTTGGGATTCCTGGGAAAGCTGAAGAGCAGGAAAGTAGATATTTGGCAGGAGGATGGCTTCTTTACCGTGGACCAGGAAGTATGGTGAGTTGTTCAGAGAGGGCTTTGGTGTTACATGATTAGCCCATAGTGCATTTGTCAAGGCGGTATGCTAATTATGTTGTTAAGAGAAAACGGTCTTCTTGACTATACAACTGAGGTTCTTATTTGTAGACTCAACCAGACCGTTTCCTTACGGATAGTAATTCGATGAATTATTTAACACAATACCATTCCATAATGCAAATTCATAGAGTTTCAAAGATGAAAAATAAGTTGAAATATAAAAAGCAAGCAATAACAGAATGTCGAAGTGTGAGATGATATTCTGCTGGAGGAAGTTGATGACCTCTTGGTCATTCACTTGTTTGAGCAGATCTACCTCTGTCCACTGCATAAAGTAGTCAGTTTCTATTAGGATATAGTGGTGTTTCTTTGATGAATGAGGGAAAATTTCCCCAATAATGTCTAGGCCCCACTGTTGGAATGGTTCAATCAATGCAACAGGGTGTAGTGGGGTTGCATTCTGTCGACACATCGCTGGAAGACCGGGCATTTGCGGGCATAGGCATGCACATCCTTGAATAATGTGGGTCAGTAAAAATGGCTTTCATAACCTTGTGTGTCGTGGTATTTCCTGCAAAGTGACCAGTGGGGGGTCCGTCATGCAGATCTTGAAGTACCTTCTCTGATTCCTCTGCCTCCAGGCACTTGAGCAAAACTCCATTACTATACTTTCTGTAAAGCACTCTGTGAACCGACTGATATGCTAATGATTTTAGGAGCAATGCCCTCTTCTATCTAATAGAAAAGTTAGAGTGAATGGTTCCATGCTTAAGGTACTGACGTACATCTGCGTACCAAGAGGTTCTGTTTTCCATGGGGTTTGTCACCTTATTTCGTACATTTCAATCTCCTCTTCCCAATCGGTGAGCTCTTCTTCGTTATCCAAAGCGTGTACTACTTTAGCTGCAAGTCTGCAGAGTCCATGTCCTTTGATTGTGTGTACGGCTTGATTTCAATATCATATTCTTGCAAACCTGTCATCCAGTTCACACGTTGTTCTCCTAGCTCTTGTTGTACTAGCAATGTACGAACTGTTGGGTGGGGAACAAAGACTATGTAGTGGTTCTTTAGCAAATAGGGCCTGAAGTGTTTCACCACCTTGTAAACTGCATAAGCTTGTTTGTCAATGGCGGGGTAGTTAAGCTCTGGTCCCTGCATTCTTGCACTCATGAAAGAGATGGGATTTTCATCATTAGCCTCATCTTTCTGAGTGAGTACTGTAGCTAGTGAGTTATCGGACGTGGAGGTGTATAGCAGGAAATATTTTTTGAAAGATGGGTTGTAAAGTGTAGGTGCTTCGGCAATGGCTTGATTAATCTGGGTGAATGCGTGCTTTTCTTTCTTGCCCCAGGTGTACACTACATCTTTCTTAATCATGTTATGCATGGGCTTGACTATTTGCGCATAATCCGAGATGAATTTTCGGAGGAAGTTTATCTTGCCCAAGAAGGACTGCATAGATTTCTTGTTAACTGGGTGAGGAATCCACGTTATAACTTAGACCCAGTCTGGATCCACCTTTATCCTGCTCTTGGCAAAAATGTTTCTGAGGAGGTTCCCCTCTGACATGGCGAATACAATCTTCTTGGGATTCAGAGAAATCCCATATCTTCGTCATCGCTCAAAAATTTTCTTAATATGGCGTATGTGGTCTTCTCATCTTCTTGAGAACACAGTCACATCATTGAGGTAACCACCACGCTTTGGCCAATGAGTCCGTGAAAGGCGATTTCCATAGTGCGCTGAAATGTTGCATTTGCGTTTACAAGCCTAAATGGAATTCGTCTATATGCGAATGTACCCCACTTGGTACAGAATTATTTTTTTTCTGTCAGGTTCTGCTACCAGAACTTGATTGTATCCTGAAAAATCATCAAGGAGAGAGAACATCTGTGCCCCAGATACTGTTTGCAAAATATGGTCCATAGACGGCACGAGTAGTTTTCTTTGTCTGAGGCGTGGTTAACTTTCCAGAAATCGAAACACAAGCGGATTTACCTGGACTTCTTTCACACAGGCACAAGGTTGGAGACCCAAGTGGAATGACGAACTTTATATATGATCTGTGCATCCAACAATTTAGTAAGCTCTTTTTGTATAAGGGGTTCAAGCAACGGGTGTAATTTTCTCAGCTTTTGTTGATATGGCTTGACCCCTTCCTTGATTGGGATGATATGTTGGATGATCCATGTGTCATAAGTTTTCAAGTCATCATACGTCCATGCGAACGCATCTCGCTACTGTTTGAACAAGTAGATCAAGGCTTTTCGCTCTTGCTGTGTACAACATGTGCCAAGATTAACAAACTTTTGATCCTTTTCTATTCCCAGGTTTATCAGTTCGTGCTTCATGGTGGAACTATCTATCTTTTTTTTCCTTGGCCCTTCAAACCGCTCTTGCAAGTCATATAGTTTTTCCAGTGATACCACACCTTTTGTGATAATGTGGCCTTTCAAGTCATCAGCTCCTGTTTGAAGAGAGCGCTTGTGATCATCATCGTTTATTGCTGCATCTTTGAAAACATCAGTGTTGGCCATAAAATGTAGTATCTGTTGATCATCATTAAACATGCGTAAGTTAGTTATGTTGTCCAGGATAGACGGTTTGTACAAAATTTCAATAGTGAATCTATCCCTAATCGGTGACATTCTTGAGGCTACATTTTCTAGTGCATTGACAGCTGCATTACGCGTACGCGGCACAACAATGATATTAAATGCTTGGAATTTTTACATTAGTCACCATACCTATTCTTGGTAGTTTTTTAGATGTGGTGATAAATAGTGAATGGTGTCACATTCCTACTATACCAGTATCTCTGAATCACCTACCACTTTAAGCAAGACTACTTTGAGGCTGATGGTCTTCTACAAGCCCAACAAAAATGCTTCATATTCTGCTACATTGTTCATGCACTCAAACTCCAAGCGGCTTGACACCAGATGCTTCCTGTTGCAAGGGTCGATCAGAACACACCGACTCCTAAGTTGTCCTATGTCTTTGATCCGTCGAAGTACAAATTCCACAACCCATCTATACGCGGACTGCTTGATGTGCTAGTACTGCTGCTACTATTGTCGCTACTATTACTATTGCTACTATTGGTACAATGTGTTGTACAAGTTTCATTACCATCATTTGGGCAAGGAAGGAGTCCCAACTATGTGTCTAGTGGGGTTGGAGCTGGCCATGCAGGATAACACCCCAATGTTGTCTCAAGGAGGCAGTTTCCAAACATGAGTTCTACGAGGGCCAACAATTCATTCTCGCCATTGATGGGAGTGACATTATGCTTCATGTACCTCTTGGATTCTACCTAGATTTGGTTTCACTTGCCCTTATATGGAAGCCACATATGAGACCAGTCTGTAGTGAAATATCCATCTAGCTTGCTAGACCAGTCTCTGCTGAGTAATATACCACATGCTTCCGGTATGTCCACAACAACTATGTTAATGCATTGGTGGACTCGACTGTCATGGGATAGTCAGATGTTCACATCTCGCAATTCACCAATGGTTGGTACTGATGTTCGATCAAGTTGGATGATTCGCGCAGATGTCTCACTCCATTGTGCATTGATCTTCTTAGCAATGGAGAGTGGCATGACGTTGGTTGTTGCACCAGAATCAACCAAGAAGTTGTGAACATTGTAGTTAAAAAATTGAAATGAAAGTAAGAATGGAGGGCAACCTGAGTTTTCTTCTTCCATCCAGAGTGTATTTAGCACTGTGGAAAGTGATCGGGAGGTGTGCTTGCTCCCTGGCTGGTAGAGGCTGCATTGTCTGTTGTTGTCTGTCCCAAAGCGTGCAGCAGGATATCTCGCTGACTCTGGATCTTAGCCAACTTGAAAAAATTGATGTTCACTCAAGTTTTCTTCATGTCATCAACAATGTTGTAGTCCAGAGGTGATTGACTTACCGAGGTGTCCGGGGTGGAACGAATGTTCGTGTTTTCTGGCAGAGTGTTTTGCAACTTGCTAATCATGGATGTACTCTTATCCGCTGGTGTCTTACCAGACTTGATTTGTGTTTGTTTCTTTTAGGAAGTTGGTGGGTCGGTCTTCCTTATCAGCAATCTGACCTTTTATTGCATCTCCCTCAATGTGGGGGGAGCCCCTTTTCTTCTAAGACTGTAATGGTCAGTTTTTTCCGGGGCTGCTTGTCAGTGTTTGTCTTTACCATTGTTTGCGAGCACTGATATGTGTTCACCACATGCTGAAATCTTAATGGTTCATCAGGTGCAACCTCTTCATCATTGTATGTGTCTTCCAGTTGCTCCTGCATATTACATCCCACCTCGAGTGTACGACTGGAAAAAGTATGTGTGACTAGCTTCCATCCCAAACAAGAGTTCTCAGGATGATGTTCTTTGTGGAAAGAACAAAATTTTGGGTTTGCACACTGTTCGAGCTAGAACACAGGCTTCTATGCAGTTTTTGGAACAAACTGGCCACTACTTGATGCGTTTCTTGCCTAACTTTGCCTAGGCAAGTGACTGCTTGCAAATGTGTTCGATCCACATTGTTTGAGTTCAAAAATTTCAGCGGACAAGCTCTTGACAAGATGAGTGAGGGTCTCAATTTTAGTTTATTCCTTGTCTCTATCCTTGCTCATCATTGCCTGGGAGTGCATGTTCGCATCCTTGGAGTCCTTCATCGATTTATCATCCTTGATGACTCCAACTACATGTAGGTCTTTCTCAACACTGATAGCCTCTTTATAGTTTTCCAATAGTGTAGGTCTTGCAACTCGCTTGACGAACTATGCAATGTTGGTTGGCAGTGCAGACGTGTAGTAATCAATGGTGATGGATTCATGAGGCTTAGTGTTTGCTGGGAACCTATTCAATATACGCGTAAACCTCTAATTGAAATCACTAACTTTGTCTTTTCCCTCCATCTTGAGGCTTCCCAATTGTTTGAGTAACATGGCTGGGGTCTTGTCATCAACAATCTTTTCAAGGAACGTATGTTTGAAATAACCCTAGTTTTGTATAGAGTTGGGTGGAAGGCTATGATAACAACCAGCTACCCAGTCATCCAAGGTACATGGAAACATTCTACATGTTACGTCATCATAACGTACCTCAAGAGTCTGCAGATGTAGGTAGAAGTTGTTTAAGTGGTCTTTCGCCTTCATCGCACTGGCAGGGTTAAACTTGATTTTCATTCTCTTCGCTCGCTTCGACATCTTGTGCATAACAGCCGGGAGAGCCAATGGTCCCTGAGTCATCCATTCTAGATTTGGGTTAGCCATCTCTTCGTGCTCTTCATACTCCTCCTCTCCTTCGGAGTCTGATGTGTCCGACTCTGAGTTCATTGGCCTGTCTCTGCCTCTACCTTGCCCATGCCTTCCCCTCTGCCTCCTATACCCAATTCTGATCCTGAGACCACAAGAGTGCCTTGTTCACTTTACCGGAGGATGGGAGATTTTTTTTCATCTTTGATAGATTATCCTAGACCTTCAAGCATGGAAAGGGTTTCTTCTTCCACTGATGATACAACAACACTTGTGGGAGTGGCCTTTGGCTTCCTCGCTACATGTGGAAGATGTTGTATGTCTGGGATCAGCCTGACTACTTTCGTGAAATGGCGAGTGATGGAATGAACAGAGCGAAGGTGTTGATCTGAAGTCTCGTTATCAACACTAGGAGGTGAGGAGTAACGAATCGCTAAGTGCCTTGACCAGATGTTTGTTGAATGAGTGTGAGGGTAATTTCAGCCATGTACAACTGGTTGCCCTCCTTCTAGCACCAGAAATTTTGACAGTGCTAGACCCACCAAAATTCAAGGGATCACCCTTGTATGAAGTCCCAACTATACCTCACATCGTTTGGTGTGGGAGTCCCATATGGTATGATGGCCCGGTTGCCATTGTCTTAAGGATTTGCCTCAACTCTTACTTGTCAGCACAGGAGAGTGGTTCTCTTTGTCTTCAAGAAGTGAGGTTCGCGTGCCTGGTGAGTGTAAGTGTACTTGTGTCAATGGTTCTTTCACTGTGAGGGGAAAAAGGTGAAGGTGAGTTCTAGGTTGAAAGGGATCAGTCCCAACTCAGCTAGGAACACACAACACAAAGGACATACACAGGTTCCGACGGAGCAGTCCACTCAGATGTGGCTGTCACAACATACAAGATAAGATAACACGTACAACACTCATGGATCAGTCCAAGACGAGTGAAATGGTTGTTACAGCAAGGTTCATGCGAAAGGTCTGTTTGATGTCCGGCAGAGCAGTCGACACGGATGGGACAGCATTAACATCATACACAACACATTTCCGTTATTAGATTATGCATTACAAGAACTGAATTAGTTCGAATGTCGAACACATAGTTAAAGCAACATGCATTACAAGTGTTAAAGATCAGTGTTACAACAAATACAATACATGTGTGAAAACATGCTGCCCTGTTGACAGACTTCTGAATTAAGCGAAAGTTCCAAGACACATTGTTACACCATACATCACTAACCACGTCAGTGGGTCATTGGAGCCACTACTTACTCCTCAAAGAAAATATTACAAACACTCTTGGCTATGTGGGAGCTGAGGTGAAAAGTCCTTTCTTGTACAAATGAGGGGGGTATTTATAGCCAAGGGTGAAACTGACCCTTGTGGCTATTCGACTACCCTCATGACCGTTTGAGTTCCATGACTTTCCGACTTACATGACTCTATGTTCGACAAGTGGGTCTCTTGGACTTCCACGTTACATCCCATTTACTGAAAACAAGCCCATAGTAGAGATGTGGGCAACATGACTCATGGCTTGACTCGACATGACTTGACATGACATTGCTGGTACATTGGTGTTGGTGTTGGAGTGCATGTCGAGCTAGAGTGTTGTTGAGTGATGGATGTCTTCATGGTGTACCATAGCTTCACCTCCACATGGCGAAGTGCATGGAGTCTTCGATGGTCCTTGGTTTGCTTGATGAAGCTTTAGCATGTTGTTCCTTGCTTTCATGTTGGAAGGCTTGACAAGCTCACTTGTTCACGAAGGTGCACATTTTTCGCATTCGTCTGCTTCGCATGCTTCGCTCGTTTGTCCATTGGTGAACCTGTCCATCTACATGTGATCCCTTCATTCATCCCATTCATCACCTTGACATGTTTGTTGGTGTAACTATACCTGCAGTCACTCATGACAAGACGACATCAAATCCAAAACCCCCTAGTCTACCATGACACATGATCATTCGAATGCAAGTGACGAGAGAGGCAGTAGGGCTATGATGCGAGATGATGGCTTCGGGAAACTGCCGATGAAAACTATGCAAGAGTGATTTAGAGATGGAGATAGGTGATCTGAGTCGACAGTGACTGACTACAAGGTCTAGCTCGGCTGGGAGGAAAAATTGCACAGACTTTTGGAGGAAAAATCTGGGCTGCTGGAAGGCAAGGCAAGCATGCTCTGCGCATTTTCTGGAATGAATAGTCAGCAGGGACTAGACAACCAAATTTGCACAATTTTCTAGAGGAACGGGGTCGGCTGCCTGAGGGGTCAGCAGGCAAGGATTGTGTAATTTTTCTGGGGAACTTCCTGGGAGACTGGCAGCTAGATTACGCAATTCCTAGAGATAACTGCCTGTTGGCTGCTGGTGTAACTAGCAGCTAGATCTGCGCAATTCCCAGAGGGAACTACCAGTTGGCTGCTGGGTCAGTGGTAGCTAGGTCTGCGCAATTCCTAGAGGGAACTGCTAGTTGGCTGCTGGGGTCACTGGCAGCCAGACTTGCACAATTCCCAAAGGGAACTACCAGTTGGCTGCTCAATCACTAGCAGTAGAAACTGTGCAATTCCTAGAGGGAACAAGCAGTTCGCGGCTGGGAGCTACTAGCTAGGAAAATTGCATTAAGGCCAGGAGGCCAACTTGCTGATCATCTCTGTGCAATTTCAAAGATGAGCTGACTGATGGCTAGCGGGAGTCCTACTCATGATCATTGCATAATATCCCGAGATGAACAGTTAGTCAACTATACGGGTGACCAGCATGAGTGCTGATTGAATTGCTTGCGGGTAGCACAACTTGAAAGAACTAGTTTGGTGCTTCTACACTATTCTTGTTGACAGTCGATCGAGTCGAAAGTAGGTTGATGGTCTAGCTATCAGTGAGGAGTATGGTCGTAAGAACTTCAGCAAAATTGACTAAGTGTGTGAACATTCAAAAGATGCATAGGTTATCATATGGACACACTCACATGAATTGACGACGAAACGACCAAACCATCTAGACACAAATGTTCAACATGATTGACTGACGGTGCAAGCGATAAGCATGACACTCGTGATTGATCATTCATGATTGAGACGACGCTTGCGCGACAATGAATATGACTCTGTGTGTGAGTGCGATAGATGCCTTCATGGTGAACACAACAAACACATACGAAGCAAAGACTTTGAGCATAACCAGAACATGGTCGCAAGCATGACTTAGACATCAACATGCAGAGACTTGAGTGCAATAAACAAGCAAGGTGAATGTAAAGACTCACACAAGCTCACGGAGTGAACCCAAGTGTGTGCAGTCATCAAGTGAAACTCTCCAAGGGAGGCTCCAAAATTGGTGCAGGCCAAAATTTTGGAGGGTGGTTGTAGCCGCTACAACACAAGTGTAGGAAAAAATTTGGAGGGTGTTTGTTGCAATGACAACACTTGGCAATACACTTGTAGAACTCCATATTCTATTAGTAAATTTTTTATGTAGGGTCTAGTTCTTCAGGGAGTAATCATTCATCATTCGGATCAATCCAACTTGCCCAATTACTCTATATGTAAACATGGACCCCTTCATTCCTTTTCGGTTGAACACAAACATATGACCAATGATATCACAACATTTAAAGACAAGAGAAGGATATTGTCGCATGCGAGCTTTAGATTTTCATAGTATAGTTTTTCATCTCTTGTGTTGCTCCGCTGCTAGGAGGCTTGGACCGTACCTCAATCGAGTCACTTCAGGAACACAAACATTGTTCCATTGCCAGCGATCTTAGATAGTTCCATGGCGGAGTTTCTTGCTTCACCTCCCTACGCAGGAAGCCTTTCTCCCCTTTCACCCTTTATTGATTTATTTTATATAGGATTGTGCATCAACCCTTATTCATTTCATGGGTGAAAGAGGGATCCCGACTTATTGAGAGAAGTAGACATTGTTCCTTTAGAGAAGCATATGTAAGACCTATGATATTGGTTTGCTCATTTAGATTTTCCCCTTGTCTTTCTATACTTGATTGAATTAGTGTGGAAAACATCAAAATGTATAAAACCAAGCGTAGGCATGAGGTTTCTAGAATAGAATAGAGATCATGGTTTGATACAGAGCTTTCCTCACGCAAGGATCATATTTTCTATCAGAACATCGTCAACCAAAGGATAACCAAAACGAGGAAGAAGGATTGATGGTTAGCCAAATGTTGCAGTGTCACAAATCCATTTTCTATTTAGCTACATCATCTTTGAGCCAAAGAGAACATCCTTCATGCAAAGTCTTATTAAATAAAACACGAAAGAAGATACAAGACACAACAAGAAAACCAAAATCAAAATGACAAAACAAATGGAGGCTAAACTAAAAAATATAATGCAAGACAAAAGCTAGGAAACAAAAGAAAGACCACAGAAAGTCAGTTCAAGATGTATGTGGAAGGGAAACTAATATGCAACTAGGCATACTCCTAACCTAACTACCTAGAAGGTCAAGTTCACGTATAATGAAATTTCCAATGTAGCCACCATAGCTACTCCCGAACTGCATACACAAAAGTAAAATTGATGAAAAATGATATAAAGAAATGTGCAAAAAAAATATAAGAGCTTGAATAATTTTCACAACGAGTTGAAGGTCTTTCCTGTCAGTAGAAAGATGTGTCTTAGTCACTACTTCTACCCAACTTGAGATATTTCATTTTAAATGAAAATTACAAACAAAAAAACCTCGAAAGATTCTTGTGAGTGCACCTTCATCTATACTATCCTTCTTAGCGAGAAAGAGAAAATACCGAAACTTTTTATTATAAAAATGGATTGCTAATAAGGTGCTTCCAGGCAATCATATATTGGGTTGTTAAATTTGAAACAATCCTCTTGAAAACTCCAAAATATTTAAAAAGATGAATTTTCAATTAGAAGCACAGGGTCAGGATGAGAATCTTGTGAGGGAAAATGGATATGATCATATTCAGCCTACATGTCAAGACACTGAAAACCTGACATAACCATCAACAAAGGCTGAAGTGCCTCAATTGCTTGGCTAGTATCTATACATTGTAATGATAAACCGTAAAGATCAAAGGATGTAAAACAACTATCATTAGATGTGTTGATGGGAAAATGGTAAGTTGTTTGACAGTCATTAGAGACAGAATCATGATCAAATGGGATGATTAAAGAATCAGATTCCTAGTTTGTAATTAACAAGGATAAATCAATTTGAATAATTTCGTGAATGAACAATAGAATCAACTTCCTCACATGTTGAATGTGACAAATCATCTTCCCATAACTCGTGACAAACTGTACAAACATCATAATCATCAAAAGAATTGTATAGGAATGAAAATATAAAACATATATGAAACCAATCAGGGTGTAATGTATGAAAAAGAGGAACTTGTTTCAACAAATAAATCAAGCACTTGCTAACATTCAAGAGGAATTTTGGTGTCATCAAGACATCCACAAGAGAGGCTAGGATTTCATTATCCACCATAACACTCAATAGATATGAATTATTCAGCCAAAGATAATATTAAAATCGACTAGTTTCACAATTTTGCATATTCACAAAAGATATACACTCCAAACCCACATTTGATACGAGAGATTTTCATGGGGATGAATTCACTACAATAGTATGATCTGGAACTCAATCTTGAGAAATAGGAAAATTTTAATGAGAAATCCTAAAATCCATCAAGAACGAGTTTGCATCTAGTGAAAAAATACAAATGAAAGTATTCTGTGAGAAAATCTAGATCTTGTTATCATTCCTCCAGATCTCCAAGGCTGAGGAAGAGTCCAACTGAGGTAACCATAGACCATTCTTTTGACTTGGTGGTTAGCCCTACCAAGCCGGAGAGGGCTGTCTCCAAAGGATCACAACCCAAAAGGGCTAGATGGATTAGATTTTTAGGCTAGATATAGTAGCTTAGGGTTTTGATTTGATTTGATTGGGGTAGTCACTGGATGAGTGAATTAGGTCAGAGAGTGAACTAGGTCATGGCAAAAGAAAATTAGAATTGCAGATATCTGATGGGGCAAGGTAGGAAAGTACTTTAACACTTTGTAGTATATTTATGAAATGGTTTAGACTAATGAGGTGCTAAAAAGAACATGAAAATCATGAATTCTTTTTAAACTGAAGAAATGAAACAAATTATGATGATCTTCCCAAAACAGAGCATAGGGGATGAATTCTACTTATCACACCTTGAAAATCAAACATATTTAGAAGTGAAATGGATCATGGAAGATACAAAACATTCACACACATGTAACTGAAGAAGAAACAATATCAAAATACCATGCCACATGAATCCCACCAAAATAGTTGCAACTCATCCAATATATTCCATGCCAAAGTCTGAAACACTAGTACAACATCCAATGGAGTCCAACCTGTAGAATGACTAAAAAATTACATGATATAGGCCTCAAAAAAACTCCTCCTAGCCTCAAGGGTCGAATCCATGAGAGGAGGATCAGTTCCTAAAAACTAAATTGATAGCTAGAGTGTAGGGTGGTCAAAGTGGCTCATCCTCACTTTTTGGAAACTGATTCATTACATCACAAAAAGAGTTTTCACCTAATGTATTTACCCTAGGTAACAGTAAAAACATCATTATTACATTTAAATCCATCAATTACATTGGTAAAAACATGATTTGTCAAGGTGAAACTGTCAAAAAAGAGAAAATTCACAAAATGATGAAACTCATAAAATTTGTGTCAAAAGTGCAGCGCCACTGTCCTACGCGCAACGCCAAATTCAACTCCATTTTTGAGGGGGTTTCCTGTGTTTACATTGAATGCAGGATAGCTCAATGCAAAGAATGTACTATCTAGTTTCCATATCTACCTTTAGTTTCCAAAATGGTCAATTTTTGACCCTCCAAAAGTTGATTCTCCCAAGACTGGTCAAAAGTGCAGCGCCAGCCTCCAAAATAGGGCAAAAACATGATTTTTTGGGTGTTTTTTGACCTTTTGACTACCTAGTTGACCCAAAAATCTTAGAAAAGTGGTTTTATTGACTGTATTTGGCCTTCTGAATCCAATGGTGGTGGCCATTTTTCATTTGGAGGCCTCTAGGAAAAGATACGTTGCGCTTTTGGTAGTGTGACTGGTGCAAAAATTGCCAAAAATGAAAAAAACTCCAAAATTTTCCAAAATTGCTCAAACTTCTTCAAAATTTGATCTATGGAAGGCTGATGAGGTATGTTAGGAAATGAGTGAAGCCTCAACAAGGATTTCAAGATTGTCTTCCTTCTTTTGGTTGGCTAGGGTTTCAAGTCTTGTTTTGACCTTTTGGAGCTTGGACCTTGCAATTTGATTTTTCTTGAAGTAATGTTTGGCCATATTTCTTTGTAAGTCATTGTCCCTATTTGAATTCTTCAAGAGCTTCTCAAGATGTTGGTTAATCCTTCCTCCCTTATGTGGCCTTCTCTCTTCCCTCTCTTCTTCCTCCATGAAATCTATGTTTCTCTTCTTCCATAGTGTCTTGGCTAGAAACCCTAGGGAGATGAATTGGGAGTGAAATGTAGGTTTAGGGAGTGGGGAATGGGATGGAAAAAATTAGGGAGATGGGGGAAGGGATTATCAAATTGAAGGAGGTGACAATGAGGATAAATATTGTGGAATTTGGGAGCCTAGGGAATTGAGATACCTAGGTCTTAGGGTTTAGAGGATAAAGGGCTTTGGGCAAAGGAAATGGTAGTGTAAGGGTAGGGATAGGTTTTTTAGATATGTAGGAAGGGTATTGAAAGTCTTATGAAGTATATTTCGAAATTGGGAATGAAACTAGGGTTTTTAGCAAAGAAGACACCAAATTTTTATAGAAGATTCAAACACCACTAAAATTTTCCTTTAGGAATGCTAAGAGGTGGCATTAGATGTTACTTACTTGTTGGGAGGTGGAAACAAGACTTTTTTGAAGTTTTGAGAAAATTTGGAGGCATTTTGGTGCTTTGGGGGTTCACTGGGAAAAAGTGTAATGCCTTGCCCAGAAGCGCAACACCTATGTTAAAAAAGGCAATGACCACTGCTCTAAGCGCAACGCCTCCCTCCTAAGCATAACACCGACTTCAAATCAAGTTTTGAGTGCCTTCCCGAAGTCCAAATTTAACTCATGATAACTCATTGGAAATTTCTCTCTCTTGCCTACATAATGAACCTATCAAGCACTGAAAATGATCAAGTATAGCCCCTCAAAAACCAATTCTCCCAAAACTGGTAAAAAAGTTCAGAATGGGCGTGCAAAAAAGCAAGGTGCTCTTGCAGAGAACTTTTTGAGGCCTTACTCAACTCCAAATTGATCTCAAGATAGCTCATTGGAAATCGGTTCTAGACTAGTTGTCATTTGACTCATCAAGAAAGTCATTTGGACACTCAAGCTAGGAGAAAATTTTAGTTTCCCAAGGTCACTCCAGAAATGCAAAAAACCTCTTGTAGCACCTATATGTTTTACATTTATCCAAAACCATAACACCTATGTAAAAACTGAAGGAGGTTTTTCATCCTTGGCATATTATGGAAAAAAACTCTCTCACTGTTGTCAAATTCATCTCTATTTGTTCAAAAACATAGTTTGAAGAAAAATTGGCCCTGTGTGTGAAAAATGATTTGTCCCTTGGAATGCCTTCTTGAAAAATGATGGAGACATGATGTTTATGAGTTGGATTGGCCTCATACTTTCTGAAATGACCTCCGTTATGCCTCCTCTTCTCAGATGTCTCTGATTCCATAGCCAATCCTAGCTTAGTGGGAGAGAAAATTAGGTTTTAGTGCTTGTGGAAAATGATGATTTGGGCACCCTTGGGAAAAGACAACTCCCTTTAGAATTCACTTAACTTTTGAAACTTTACCCTTTCACTTGACTATTTCCTTTGAACTTGGTCTCTCTGACTTGATCTTCTTGGTGGATTTGGAAACATAATGACTTTGAAACTCTTCATTTTGGCAGATGGAACTTTGAACTTAGAACACTTGGAACCATGAGAATTATTACATATTAAAACCATAAAATTACATTTTTGCTTGAATATTAAAATTACAAACTATTTTGCTAATGAAATCTTTTTTATTCTTACTCCTTCACTTACTGGTATTTTATGCAGGAGATAGTGTTTTAGTGAACCTTGGAAACCCTAAGACCTAATGGAGACTTTGAGTGGCTATGACCATGATGAAAATGACTATCATGATGAAGAAAAGTCATGACTAATGGTATACTTTAGCAAAAGGTGAAATGAGCTAGCAAGGGGTAAATTTCTAAAAGGAGTAAAGGAAACCCTAATTCAACCTTCAGTGACCAAATTTTTGCATGATGACCTAGTGGAATGACAAAAAATTCTGAGCGAGACCCTAATATGAATATGAGAATAGGAGTTTTGATCACTGATGGCAATATGCAAATACTGACTCTAACAGATCTGACATGGTTCAAGAATTCCGCTAGAATCACAAGAACCTGACATATCCATCAACGAGACTTGAAGTGTCTCAACTTCCTAACAAGTTATAGAACTTTGAAAAGAAAAAAAACAACATTTTGTAAACTGATTTTGATCACAGATTGCATGTGGACAACTGCCATCAGTTAATTTAGCAGGATCATCATTATATGGATGGGAGATATCTTCATCGTTGGTTTGATCATATTTTACTACTTCAACAAACATATTACTCAATCCGTAAGATTCTTTTGATCGCAAATCTGAAGATGTATGAATAGGAGAAGTCTCACAAGCTAACTGATTCAAAGAGTTTCCCCCAAGAAAAGCAGAAGATGATAAGGAATGGAATGGATGCTCTATGATTTCATTGCTTTCTTATTCTTAATGGATAATCTCACTACCTTGTTTCAATTGAGAAGTTAACTCATCAAATGAAGAAATTGAAGAGAATGGAGTATCTTCATCACAAGTTGGTGCATTAAAAATAATATAGCATCAGGGATAGGGAGATGAAGAGGAAGAAGTGTTCATAAGTGAATCTTCTTTGACTAAAACATATTTGAAATCTAAATTAAAAAAAAAAAAAAAAAAAAAAACCTTCTTGAGAAACTGGCCATTCATCATTATATATCTTAATGGATTCATCCTCATTAGAATAATTGTTTCCTCAGACCTTAGATTGATTATGATCCGAATTGGATCCATAGAATACTGTCAAAGAACCATGATTGTATCAGGTCGAACAAATCTCTAAAGAAATCCAAAACAGTGATCAAAGACACCCTAAACCAGTGGCAATGGCAGCCAACGTGGAACAACGAGGACCTCGGTCAAAGCGCGCTGACCGAGGCCCATGGAGACCGTGCAGGAGGTCAAAGTAGCCCCTGGGAGCCCCAGAATGGGAAAAGGGGTGGATTTTGATGCGTGATTAGCACTTAGGCGAACAGGGCCATGAAGGAAAAGCCCAAGCACTCGATCGCGTGGGAGAACTGGAGGACCGCGGACAGAAAAGGAAAAAGCACTAAAACACAAGGCGGGACCCGCACTCTGGAAACTAGCGGTTTTGATCGGGGCGCCCTCAAACGGTAAGAGGTTTTGGACGAGAGCGGAGTGATTCCATACATCGATTGATGCGTGGCAGGCGGAGGTGAGAGAAAACCGTCGTTGATCACCCGCTATCGGTCGAGCAAGTCAATCGCGCGAAACGTGCATATGGTGTCAGATCTGGAGGGCCCAGATCGGACGGCTGAGATCACGCTTGATGGAGGAAGCGGAATCGACAGGGAATTAAGCCGCGTTTTAGAAGGATTTGGCATCTATTTCACTGCCACAGTGGAGGAATAATGTATCCATGACGTAACTGAAGAAACGAACCGACGAAGCATGCTAGTGCCATTTAGAGGAGGACAAGAGGCCACTCCATGAGTGTTCATGATGACGCTGAATAGGGAACTCCAAGCGTAGCTGCAGAAGGTGAATCAACAGAGGTGGAAGAGGAACCAAACAGGCATAGGGAACGGATGCCTAAAAGCCATGAATAGAGACAGTCGAATCAGAGTTGAGCAAGTCGAAGTCCAAGAGACGAAGAGAGGCAGAGAAAAGAAGCAGAATCCTGAGAGGAGGACGAAACACAAAGAACAGTAAAGCAAAGCAAAAGAGATAGAGGGCCGAGCTGACCAAAGGCAGCATCGAGCACTAGAGAGCTTGAAGATTCAAGCCATCCCATAGAGGAA
Organism: Pinus tabuliformis; assembly: GCA_031772625.1. Classification (NCBI taxonomy): domain Eukaryota; kingdom Viridiplantae; phylum Streptophyta; class Pinopsida; order Pinales; family Pinaceae; genus Pinus; species Pinus tabuliformis. The sequence continues at coordinate 940,709,698 of CM062810.1, read as the reverse complement.
TCTGTCCAGACTGAGCATCACATTTGGCTCTTTCCACTGTAGACCAGAAGGTCACAGAGCTGGTAGGAAGAAGAAGAGTCTGTGTACTCTAGTGGCTTGGGGAATCCAAGAAACCACCCTGCCAAGCAAATCTGCTTCAGGAGAACTCATATTGAGTCCCTGTATTGTAATTTCTCTACTTAAAGACACAATAAAACAAGGCCACCACTGAAATCTGGACCGGAGATGTAGCCTTGGAGAATAGGGTGAACTCCTTATTAAAATTTCTTGTGTCTTTGTGTTTGCTTACTGTATTTCTCTGCTGTCTTTCCATTTTATTGTCTGTGTATTGGCAATCTGATCAATCCATTGCTTCAATAACACAGAACACACACCAGCACATGAGTCTGTAATACCTTAGTTTAATAAATATTTAATTGATGTCACTCATAGGGTGAATATCAGATCAAGTGGTATCAGAGCTCTAGGCTGTAAGGTTAGACAAGCTTGTGTTGGTTTAGCTGTGAATGCTCACAAGATCAAAGCTCAAATTAAGAGAAGGAGAGTTGGTGGAAACTAATCCTGAAATTGGGAGAGTCTATTCTCGGAAGACAATGTCAAAGGAAGGTTTTGTGGGGCCAGACCCTCAATTCATAGAGAGTTTCCTAGCTATAAAGTCTATGGTTGAAGAAATGTACAGAGACTTTAGAAAGCAAAAGGTGGAAGATTCATCAGGCTCTAAACAAGATAATAAAGAAGATGAGTCTCACTTCCATGACAACTCCAAAGGAAAGGGGAAAGAGGAAAGCTTTCTCACACCTCCTAATAGCCCTGTGCATAATAAGAAAGCATATTTGATTAAGCTATATGTTAAATTTGATTCGCCTATATATCATGTAGAGTTAAATGCTGAAAAGTTGGACAATTGGATTAGACAAATTGATGTGTATTGCAGGGTACAGAACATCAACTCAGACAAGAGTAAGATTTAGCTGGCAAGCCTATGCCTAGGAGGCCCTGCCTTGGTTTGGTGGGAATGCAGAACCCAAGCTGATATGAAAAGACATTGCAAGACCATCTCTGTCTAGAGTGAATTTGTTGCGGCAATCAAAGAGTAGTTCTATCCATTGGCCTACATGCAACAAGCCATGATGAGTTGGAAAACTCTTCAATAGTTGAAAGGGCAAAGTGTGCAAGGGTATACTCAAGAGTTCAGAAAGAGAGCATTGATGTTGGGTATCTCATTAGACTCACCAGAGACTCTTTTGAAGTACATTGGTGGTCTACACAGCTACATGAGGCATACCATCCTCATGTTTAATCCCACTAGTGTAGATGAGGTATTTGTACAAGCTACTCATCTAGAAGCTAGAGGAAAGAATGGCAATCCAGAAGTTGGGGGACCATCCCAACCCACTGTAAGCAAGAGCAAGGAGAAAAGAAAGTAGAAGTGGAAAGAAAGGAAGGCTAACACTGCACAGAGAGCCAAAGCTTCATGCACTCACTGTAAAAAGGAGGGGCATGATGATGAGCATTGTTGGATTCTGCATCCAGAGCTGAGACCTAAGAAGTCCGAGGGAAAGAAGAAGAAGACAGTTGCAGCTATTCAGAAATATTTGGGGTCAGACTCGGGAGATGAAACAACTATAGCAGCCACAGGTATAAAAGGTTGTCTGCTTTAGAGAATGCTGAAATCAAGAAGCAGGTGCAAGAGTTGCTCAAGAAGGGCTTCATCAGGCCTAGCACATCACCATGTGGGTCACCAATCGTTTTGGTGAGAAAGAAAGATGGCTCTTGGAGAATGTGCATTGATTACCGAGCACTGAATAAGATAACAATCAAAAATCGTTATCCCCTTCCTCGCATAGATGATCTTTTAGATCAATTGAAAGAGGCTGTTTATTTCACCAAGTTGGATTTGCACAGTGGATACCATCAGGTCAGAGTTGCAGAGAAAGATGCATGGAAGATTGCTTTCAAAACAAAGCAGGGATTGTATGAATGGCTAGTTATGCCTTTTGGCTTGACCAATGCTCCTACTACTTTCATGAGATTAATGAATGATGTACTCGGACCTTTTCTTGATGATTTTGTTATTGTGTATCTGGATGACATTCTGATTTTTAGTAAAACGTGGGAAGAACATTTAAAGCATGTTAAGAAGACATTAGATGTTTTCAAAAGAGAAAAGCTTTATGTTAAACTCTCAAAATGTAAATTTGGCAAAACATCTCTAAAATCCTTGGGTCATATAGTAGGGGGAAGTGAATTGAAAATAGATCCCTTTAAAGTGGTAGTCATTGTGAATTGGCCTAAACCTAGGTCTGTTATAGAAGTGAGAAGCTTCCTAGGAGCAACACAATATTGGAGGAAGTTCATCTCTAACTTCTCCTCGATTGCAGCTCCCTTACATGCTTTAACAAGATTGAATAAGGTGTTTCAGTGGGGAGGCAAACATCAGAAAGCCTTCGACACCTTGAAAGAGAAAATTAGTACAGCACCTGTATTAGCACTGCCAGATCTGCAAAGACCATTTGAGATCCAAACTGATGCCAGTGACTATGCCATGGGAGCAGTGTTGACACAGCATGGTAAACCCATATGTTATCATTCTGAGACTTAATATTGCAGTAGTTAACTATCCTACATATGATAAAGAATTGTATGCATTAGTTCAGAGTGTGAAAAAGTGGAAACATTATTTAATGGGAAAAGACAGTAATACATACTGATCATCAGCCACTTCAATACCTACACTCCCAAACTAAGTTGCAGCAATCAAGACATTACAGATGGATGGGTTTTCTACAACAGTTTCATTTAGTCATCAGATATAAAAAGGGCATACATAACAAGGTTGCAGACATGTTATCTAGACCCATTATAAATGCATCTGCCATACTTAAGCATAATTATGTGCTACATGAAAGCTACATAGAACAATATGCTCAGGATATGGATTTTAAAGATGTATATGCAACTTTGAGTCAAGGCAAAAGAGTAGAAGAATTGGACTATTATATAAAGGACCGAATCTTATACCATTGTGGGAAACTCTGCATTCCACAAACTGAGAGGATGAAGATAATTAGGGAAGCACACACTTCTCTGATATCAGGTCACTTTGGGGTAAGTAAAACAATTTCACAGCTGCAAATATTCTTCTATTGGCCGAAAATGAATGAGACAGTTTCTAGATATGTAAGAGGGTGTGCCATGTGTGGCAGTACAGGAACAGCTAGAAAAGAGCCAGGCCAAGTACAAGGTTAGGCATGACAAGCATCGGGTGGAGAATAGTTTTCAAGTTGGAGACCAAGTCTGGCTGTATATCAGCAAGGACAGGATGCAAGGTGAAGGTAAAAAGCTAAATCCTATCAGGTATGGACCTTTTAGGATACTTGAGAAGATTGGTGAAAACGCTTTTCGCCTTGATTTACCAGCTTACATGCACATCTACTCAGTCGTAAATGCAGATTGCTTGAGATTGTTTGAACCTTCAATGATTGAGGACCCTGAAGAGCAAAGTCAATTGCCTTCTATTGATGACCTGCTACCTGAATACCTCAATGAGTTGCAGGGAGACAGTGCTGGATGGGAAGGTGAGGACAATGCGCAAGGGAAATGTTGAGTACCTCAGGATTGGGCTCAAAGGTTCAAAGTCGAGCTGTACAAAGTGGATTGAGATTGGACAAGTGAGAAAACAGTACCCTCACTTAGTCGATGCTTGAAAACCAACTTTTGGTGGTCCAAAAGCTTTTTCAGTGGGAAGGCTGTGATCCGAATTAGATCCATAGAAGACTGTCAAAGAACCATGAATGTATCAAGTCGAACAAATCTCTAAAGAAATCCAAAACAACGATCAAAGACACCCTAAACCAGTGGAAATGGCAGCCAACATGGAACGACGAGGACCTTGGTCAAAGTGCGTTGACCGAGGCCCATGGAGACCGCGCAGGAGGTCAAAGTAGCCCCTGGGAGCCCCGGAATGGGAAAAGGGGTGGATTTTGATGCGCGATTAGTGCTTAGGAAAACAAGGCCGTGAAGGAAAAGCCCGAGCACTCAGTCGTGTGGGGGAACCAGAGGACCGCGGGCGGAAAGGGAAAAACTGCTAAAACACAAGGCGGGACTCGCACTCTGGAAACCGGCGGTTTTGATCAGAGCTCCATTAAACGGTAAGAGGTTTTGGACGAGATCAAAGCGATTCCATACATCGATCAATGCGTGGTAGGCGGAGGTGAGAGAAAACCGTCGTTGATCGCGTGCTATCGGTCGAGCAAGTCAATTGCGCGAAACGTGCGTATGGCGTCGGATCTGGAGGGCCCAGATCAGACAACTGAGATCGCGCCCGATGGAGGAAGCAGAATCGACAGGGAATTAAGCTGTGTTTTAGAAGGATTTGGAATCCATTTGACTGCCACAGTGGAGGAAGAACGCATCCATGACATAACTGAAGAAACGAACCGACGAAGCATGCTGGCGTCGTTTAGAGGAGGACAAGTGGCCACTTCCTGAGCATTCATGATGATGCCAAATAGGGAACTCCAAGCGCAGCTACAGAAGGTGAATCGACAGAGGCGGAAGAGGAACCGAACAGGCATAGGGAATGGATGGCTAAAAGCCATGAATAGAGACAGTCGAATCAGAGTTGAGCAAGTCGAAGTCCAAGAGACGAAGAGAGACAAAGAAAGGAACCAGAATCCCGAGAGGAGGATGGAACACAGAGAACAGTAAAGCAAAGCAGAAGAGACAGAGGGCCGAGCTGACCAAAGGCAATATCAAGCACCAGAGAGCTTGAAGATTCAAGCCATCCCATAGAGGAACCTGTCCGGACTAAGCATCACCTTTGGCTCTTTCCACTATAGACCAGAAGGTCACAGATCTGGTAGGAAGAAGAAGAGTCTGTGTACTCCAGTGGCTTGGGGAATCCAAGAAACCACCCTACCAAGCAAATCTGCTTTAGGAGAACTCATATTGAGTCCCTATATTGCAATTTCTCTACTTAAAGACACAATAAAACAAGGCCACCACTGCAAGCTGGACCGGAGATGTAGCCCTGGAGAATAGGGTGAACTACTTATTAAAATTTCTTGTGTCTTTGTGTTTGCTTACTGTATTTCTCTATTGTCTTTCCATTTTATTGTCAATGTATTGGAAATATGATCAATTCGTTGCTTCAATAACATAGAACACACACCAGCACATGAGTCTATAATACCTTAGTTTAATAAATCTTTAAATTTCACTCATAGGTTGAATATCATATCAGATTAGGAGAATCGATTGTATTTGATTTACAATTATACTACTAGATTCGTTACCAACCGAGTGTGAGGAAATGCCATCTTCACATGGAGAAATATGAAAAAGAGAAGAAACATCAAAAGAATCTTCACCTTCCTGCTTCTTTATCTATGAAATGTGACTACCTTGTACCTTTTCAATGCTTGGATTTGGACGAGATTGATTAGGCATATTGAGGGACAAGGGTTCATGAGAAAGATATGGTATAGGATGATAGCTATCCAAATCAGATTCAAGATTCAAATTATGAGTAATAATATCATCTTGATGAAAAAATAAATTAATATTCACTATATGATTCATGAACCATTCAGGGAATTCCTCCATTGGATCTGAATCATGAAAAGAGGAAGGAGGATGAGAAGATGGATTAGGAATTTGATTTGCGGATTGCCCAAATTTATTATCACTACAAGGAGTCACCCACATTGGAACTGAAAAAGGAGGAGGAGAAGGAACAAAAGGAATATTAGGTTCCTCCCCTGAAATTAGGGGTGTCTCATGGCTTACAAGAGTTGGGGAAACAAAAAAATCAAGTGGTTTGGATTCACCATACAAGGAGATATGAACCAAACACTCAAAGTTTTGTTTAAATAAATCCAAATCTGTGTCTTCTTCAGTAAATTCATAACAGAGGTGAACGAATCGATAAGAGAAATCATTAGTTGATTCATTATGCGCCACTCTTAGTTTATTAATCCTTTTATAAAAATCTCAGTAATGATACCTATCAAATGCCAAATGAAGCTCCTTGATGAGATGTTCAAGAGAATGAATGGAAGTAGGTGGTAGAGTGTGACACCATCGACTAACTTGACCTTCAAGGGTGAGGTAGAAGAGAATACAATCCATATCTTCACAATCAATTTCATAGTGTTCACAGAGCTTAAGGAAAATAGATGCATGCTCGGTAATGGATGTATCATCCTCACCATCAAACTTGAATTGAGACAAGCCATGGAGAGACTCATCAGGGATTGAAAGTTCACCAAGAGGTAGGTCAGAAAAACACCTTGGGAGTATGATTTGAGGATGAACCATTTTAGACAAGAGGTTCAAAAAAGATTTAATGGGCACAACTTGTCATCTAGATCTCCTTCTAGAGCCATTTTGTTGATGGTGCTAGAAATATGTCAACCAAGGGTGTCTCCCCAATGTGAAGTCCCAACTAGACCTCACACCATTTGGAGTAGGAAACCCATCTGGAGTATCATCCCAACTACCATGTATCCTTGTAGATTTTCCTTGGCTACAAAGTTAAGCACAAGCGAATAATACACAGGTATTTTCGAATTAACAAGTGAGTATGCCTTGTAAAATTTTCAATTGCGGAAAGTATCAAGGTCCTTCTATTGAAAGGGAAGAGAAAAGTGGGTACTTAAAAGACAAGTAATAGTACTAACCTAGAAAAGGCACACAAACATATACATATGAATGACTCATTGATCAAATAGTGAAATGGTTCACAAGGAAGCAACAATTTCTAAAGAAAATAAAACAAACCTTCAGCAAGATAAGTACCAAAGCCACCAAAATAGTTTAATTTCCTTAGTACATATGAAGAAAAAATACATCGTAAAAATTCAAAGAATAGTCTTACAATGTTCACGACATATGCATGAAAGCGTGCTATCTTCACGAGCTTCTGAGTTAAGCAAAAATCCCAGGACATATCGACAATGACCACCACTAGCCCACACATTGGAGCATTAGAGCAGTCACTTGCTCCTCCAAAACAACTATCTTTCTCTCTAATTCCTAGTAGGAGAAGCCAAGGTGAAAAGTCCTTTGCATGTGCTATGAGGGTGTATATATAACAAATGGGTTGATCATTCACCTCCTTGTGACTATTGGGCTACCCTCATGACTATTCGACTTTTATATGACCTTTCTACTTCCTACATGGCTTTTCACGTTACATGGATTCCTCCAATATTGTATTTACATGATCCACAAAATTATGTGGCACATGATGACTCATGACATGACATGACATGACACTGGTGACATGGGATTCATGATGACATGGAAATGTTAAGCCCCTCTTTGTTTTTGTTTTCTTTATTTCTTCTTGAGAGATGGAACATGCTCTTCCTCTTCCTCCTCCTCATGGCATGAAGATAAGAAGTCTTTAGTGTGATATTAATATTCGGTGTTCTGTTGTACTTTGGTGTTCCTTCGTCTTCTCACCTGATGATCATCTTATCTCTTCAGCACCATAGGTGTCTTCTAGCATGGTCTCCTTCTCCTTTTCCTCCATCATCATCCTGTCATGATCAAATAGAGTACATGCAACTAAAATCAAATCATGATAAGGCGACATCAGTTTGAAAACTCTTAATCTAACATGTTTCATGAAATCACTTGTTAGGGATGGAACTAGGTGACTGATTGGGTGATTGGATCATGGATTTTGTAGTTCCAGAGGCCAAGGTCTGGGAATGAGGCTTGAGACTACGCAATGTGCAGTTTAGGATGGATAAGGTTAAAGGATTACGCAATTGAGGGGCTCAAGAGCTCAAGGTAGGGGCTTAAGGCTTGAGGTTTCCCACTGTGCAGTTCTGGAAGGACAGACTTAAGGAATTTCATAGTTGAGGGACTCAAGAGGTCAATATTTAGGATTAAGCCTTGAAGTTTCCCTATGCAGAGTTCTGAGAGGCTAAGCTAGGTGACTGCACAATTGAGGGGCTCAAGGACTCAAGGTTGAGGCTTGAGGCTTGGAGTTGCCCATTGCACAGTTTTGGAAGGAGAACAAGTTGTGGGATTGCGCACGTTTAGGCTTGAGGCTTAAAGTTTCCCAATGCATAGTTGTAGAGGGAGAACAATCTTATGGATTGCGCAGTTGCACAACTCAAGGTGTCAAGCTAGAAGCTTGAGGCTTGACACTATGCAATGCATAGTTAAGGCTGATTGGGAGGCAAAAATTGTGTAGTTCTTGAGCTTCAGGGTCAAGGTTGGGCATCATGACTATGCAGTGTATAGTTCCAAGAGGCAAGGTCGAGGCTTGAGGGTTGAGTCTATGTAGTGCACAATTTAGGTGGGTTGAGTGATGCCAATTTTCTCAGTCGAGAAGTTTTCAGGACTTGGCTAAGTGCGAGATCAGTGAGACAAAAGTGAACAGTGATGAAACTGAAGTATGATCCCACATTTAGAAAAGTTGATCATGCAACATTAATCACTTAGAACACAGGGACAACATACTTCCCTCAATGCAACAACATTGCAACGACTTTCCCCAAGTGTGACACTAAAGATACACTTTGTGACGACAGTGACGACGCTTGTGAAACAATGCATGAAACTTTGGGAATGAGTGTAAAACATGTCTACATTACTAGTAGGAATCATCAACACCAGATTTACCCCTTGAAACAATCAAAAACTCTAGTTATTACAATAAGTGACACTTCCCACACCAAAAGATGACAATTGCGATATGAAAAGAAAAGTATGAATGACACCTACAATATGCGAACAACTAATCCAGGTGGATATTGGTGGCCACCCACCTATTCCACCTAGACCTCCAATCGGTTTCACCAGTTTCCTTGATTATAAAAACATTTATTACTTTTAGTTTGCGGGTCCCGAAGTTTTGGAGTTGTTTCCACCCCCTAAACAACAGTTTTGTGAGGTCCTCCACTCAGATAGTTCTTTCTAACGAGGTATCGTGCGTGCCAAACAAAGATCATATGACCAAGTTACGAACCCAAGAATTTAGCTACCCAACTAATCCCAATGGAGCCCACAAACTCTTGGCGTTCCATCTCCTACAGTTATGTTTTTGGTTGTTTAGGTTTTCCATTTGTTGTTCGATAATAAAAATACCCTTGAGACTCATTGTAACACAGTTCAAAGGTATATAGATGCCACATCTCTTCTCAAAGATAAGGTACCATCGCCTGAGCTAGTTTATTTCCATTCTGTATGTAAGCATATTTTAGTTCTTTGACGTTAATGAAATGAAATTTTATTTTTGTTTCATCTCTGTGCTTGTGTTTATATATGTGTTATGTTGTGTTCCTACATAAGTCTGGATCAGTGTTATCACAATAGTTTTCTCTTTCTATGATTTTCTTTGCATATCCCTAACGAGGTCATAGTATAAGGAGTTAGGGCTCGAACTGGTTGAACCTTTGAAAGACCAACCTCACAAAACCCAAGAACCTCCAATGACAAAAGAAAAGAAAGATGAGAGAGGAGGAGATCCTTTGAAAATATTGCTCGAATAATTCTTTGAGCAACAAGGGAACACAATGATGGAAATTTTTTCGTATATCCTTCGACGACTACCCACAAGCAACACATCTTCATCCAACAACCACTTTGGAGGTGCCGCTCCCTTTAAGGTACATGCCAACTTTTACATTCCCATATTTGAAGGCCAGATAGATGCATACAATGTAGATTGATGGTTAAATCTATTGGAAGGATATTTTTTGGTTCATGACTTTTCCAATCAAGAAAATATTACTTTTTCACTCCTCAAAGATGCCCCCCATGTCAAGGAATGGTGGGAAACCTACTGTGAATAAAAGGATGAGAGAGAACCCTCAACGTTTTCAGTAGTACCCACTTGGAATTCTTTTCGATATGCCATCAAGGAGCAATATTACCCTATCAAGAACTATGAAGATAAATACATAAAGTGGACCACGCTTTGACCAAGACATGTCAGAATTCAAAAATAATTTTCAAACCCTTCTGACGAAGTTGGGTATCAAGGATTTTGAGCGGAATTTGGTGCACAAGTATCATGAATGTCCACATAAGTACATCCAAGATGAGATGGATTTCCTGGACATCTCCTTGCTTTGTGATGCCTATCAATACACTGTCAAGATCAAGCAAAAATTTAAACAGAAGAAGGATTTAGATCTGCGAATCTGAAGCAAGGAAAAGGCACCCCCAGACCATAGAACAAAGGACAAATATAAGGTGGGGCGACCCAGGACGAACTGTTGAAGCCACAAACAAGGAACAATGCCATGAAGACAACTTAAGGACACAAGAAAATGGTGTGAGTTCCATAAGAGCCCCACTCACAACACAAGTGTCTATCAAGCCAAGCGGCTGCTCATGGCCGAGTTGAAGGCTTTTGAATCAGATGCATTTTCTAACTCTGAGACAGAACCCAACAAGGTGAATGACAATGGGAAGTAGATTATTGAGGCGGAGCCCAATGCCACCATTTCCACCACCAAGATCTAGAAGATTTAGCCTGAAGATCTAGAGGAGGGGGGGCATCTCTTCCACTCAAAAATATGGGTGAATGGTTCTCTGCTATAGTTCATTGTTGACAGTGGGAGCCAAAAGAACCTCATTTCAGAAGAGGTTGTGAAGTAGTTGGGACTACCGACCACACCACACTTGCAACCGTACACCATCGAGTGGCTTCACCAAGGACGAGATCTCCGCGTTAGCCAGCAATTTTTCCTTCCCTACGACATCAAGCCCTTCACATATGAGGTACTATGTGATGTTGTTTCTACTGAAGTTTGTGATGTATTATTAAGCAAACCATACTCGTGGAAGCATCATGATGTGTATGATTCTAAGCCTCGCACTCTTATTATTAATTTGGGTAATAATTTATACATGATATTAGAGGTAGTGTTAGGTTCCTATACCAATAGGAGTCATAATTTTTGAATGGCTGAGATTAAACCTGTAATATGTACATACCTTTGCTTTTTGCAAATGTTTTCCATATTCAAAAAATTAAAAAATGTAAAGAGGGTATGTCCTAAAAGAAAAATCAAAGGACAAAAAGAATAAAAATGTCAAAAAAGATGAAAAATATGAACCCCAAGAAAAGAAAAGACCATGAAAGTGTGCAAGTCAAAATGCCACTACTATTTACTTTTTTGTGCAAAATAAATGATTGTGTGTAGCTTGTAATCTTTGCCACAATCCATGATAGTCAAAGTGTTTAAACTTGGCTATTTCATGTTCATAGATAGAGAATAAAATCTGACCAAACTGTTTAATCTTGGCAGATAAGTAGATTAGGTAGAGTAAATAAAAGGAGCTCAACTGTTTAATCTAAGCCCTTGGATGTAATAAGGTTAGATTTAGTTAGATTGCCATTGTAAAGAAAAGAAAAATGTTTTGATAAGGGTTTGCTAGCTTAAATGCACCCTGTTAGAGTTGGTCCTTATAGCCCTCTGTCAGAGATCTTTTCGCTTTTGCATATCATTTTAGGTGTCTCGCTCGTTTCACTTCGTTGCATTTCGTTAGGGGCATGCCATTGACTGACGAGGGGGTCTGGTTGTCTTGTGTTTCCTCATGCTTGTCCCTGCAGGGTTAGTCAAAAATTTCTCAAAAATCACCAAAGTATATGATCATTGCATTCATCGTCATAAAAGATTAGTTTCGTTAAAAAGTCTTTAGTCCTAGAGTCTAGGGTTTTCAGTCCTTTGCATACACATAATAAAAGCCCGCAGGCCATGAGGTTGATTTCAAAAGATTCTCATTTAATATTTTTCTCAGAAAGTATTTAAAAACATTTTTAGTCCAAAACTCTGTTTTGGAACTAAAAATTGTTATTGTAAATAATTGTATTTGTTTTATCTCAAAAAAGTTTCAGAGCAAGCCTCTGATATTTTCCAAAGCCAAAATGTCGGATCCCTACAAAAATCAACAAAGTATTATCAGTCAAAACCTCAGAAAAAGCAAGAGAAAGTCAAAGAGTAGTATTGCATTAAAAGATCAAATGTCAAAGTGCTAAAACATTATAAAGTGGGTTATTAAACAAATTTAAATCAAATCTGATTTGATGAGATATTTTCTTCACATACAAAAGGGGCAAACAAGTTCATTTGTTCAAAAATCCCAAGGCAAAATCGTGTTTGAGCTTTTGGAAGGCCGAAGCCGTGTTTCATACCCGTGGACAGCGTTTTGGAGGCGTGCGCTACCCATACAAGGTGTGCGCTACGCACATAGTGCGCGCTACGCACTGGGCCTCACCAGCCAGTGTAAAAAACCACAGGCGCTACGCACACAGTGTGCGCTACGCGTTGGGTTCGTGCGCTACGCACACAGTCACAGCACCAAAAATTTTTTGTTAATGCGACCAGATCTTGCCAAATCGACTCCAAAGCTTGCAAGTAGGTTTTTCATGGCTGCTCAGTCAATTTTAAAATGTTTGTAGTGTGTTTAAGGTGGGAAATTTGATGTGTTGGGTGTAGAAAAGTGAAACCCTATGCACATACCAAAATCATTCCTTAGGGTTTTTAAAGACATGTGGGTGGCTTTGTGAAGATTTTCCCATTCTCCATTGGTGAAATACAGTCCCATACTCATTTGTCAAGTTTTAGCCAACATCACAAAGGGTGCATATTACACTTTTGTTCATTTGTCAAAACTTTCCTTGTGATCAAAACAGTGACTGTTTTATGCCAATCCACTGAAACAGAGTTATTACCATTATGGCTTGGTTCTTATGATGCTTTGGTAAACATATTTGGGTTTTGAGTATGCATTGAAATTTTGATTTCACCACACCTATATCAACATACATATTGCAGACATCTTGTTTTCAAAGCCATGTCAGACACAGATTCAGTTTATGAGCAGGAGTATGACAGTGATTCCACAACAGAGGGTAATGTGCCATGGAGGCCTCGCAGAGGTGGCAAAGGTGGTAAGCATCTCAGGGAAGAGCCTACTTCTTTGGTTCAATTGCAGGCTTGCCCGCTTGCAATGGATTGTTTTCGCTATCAGTCATGCTATCACTATTGTGAGCTAATTTCACAAATCCAGCATCATCGTGAACTAGCTCGTTTGTTTGTTCTACATTTACATGATGGCCATGTAAACCTCGCTGGAGTTGATTTCATTTTGTCACCAGAGACTATTGCAGAGGCCACTGGGATACCAAATATTGGAGAGAAATGGAATAAGCGTCAGCAGTTAGAGAAATCCTACTATGAGCCATACATCAAACCTGGGTATATGAGGCACCTGAGTAGGGTTTTTCCTTTCCAATACCTGAGTGATGAGTTTGCACCTTTGATGAAACTCATCATTCGGTATTTCAGTTGTGAGGGCAGATTCTCGCGTCTTTATGCGTACCATGTCTGTTTGTTGATGCATTTTACAAGGGTACGTATGATGAACATTCCATACTTCATGTATCGCAACATAGAGAGGATGGTGTTTCTTGTACAAAAGAAGACCCCAGCACAGCAGCATAGAAGTATTTATCATTACGCGCTGATCAAGATCGTAGTGGTTCATCAGTTGGCACAGCAGGGCATTACTTGGGAGGATTTTATTTCTCGTGATTTTTTCATAGCGCCACAACCACCTCCAGAGATAGTTCATGATGAGGAAGAGCCTTCACATCAGTTTGACATTCCTGAGACCGAGCATGTCAATGCTCCAGTGTATGTGACATATCAGCAAGGTCACAGGGCCTTATTTGCAGCTACACGACGAGTACTATCTCCACATGGTGTGGAAGGGGTCTCGCCTTCTTCTTCAGTACAGGTACAGGTTCAGGACAGAGGCAAGAGGTCAATATATGAGGAGGGCCATTCAGGTGGTCATGATGTTGATGTTGCATTGAGTGATGTGGATAGGAGCCCTCCTAGCTCGAAGCTGAAAGAGATCATCCAAGAGCAGAAGGTCGAGATTGACAGCTTGAATGAGAAGTTACTGAAGGCAGAATGTCTGATCAAATATTTGGAGCAGCGCAATAAGCAGCTAGAGGATGAGCATACACTTATAGAGCTACGACAAATCCGTGAAGACCGAAGGCTAGCCCGAAAAAGACCTGGCGATTTGACACCTGTTGAGCGGCAATTTTGGCTTGAGAAAGTCAATCGACATCTGGAGGAGTTGTTGGTGAAGGCCAATAGAGACAAAGACATGCTCTGTAACATGAAACATCATTATTGGGCTCGCATGCATGTCGGCAAAGCAAAAATGAAGATTTTGAAAAGGAGGTTGAGCAAAGCACTAAAATGGCAAAAGAGGATAGATCCACTTCGAGTTTTGGCCGAGGCTTCACTGGATGAACATGATACATGGTGGATGGTCTTCGCTCCGAATTTGAGCGAATTCGGAGAAATTTTTGCCATTTTGAAATTTTTGGTCCCAAAAACAGTTTTTTCAGTTGTACGAGTAGCGCGTTGATGCGCTCGCTTTTGATTGGGACACTTGCTGGAGGAAAACTTTGTATTTTTGGGTTTTTCATGGTAAGTTATGCATGCTCAGTTATTTCCGAAGCATTTCATCAAGTTCTGGATGATCAAAAGGTCTAAAAACACCATGAAAACCACCTTGCTGCCACCTTTTGCAACAGCAGGAAGTACTTCTGGGAGAATGCAATTTTGAGGGGGCAAATGAGCTCCAAATTGGGAAATTCCACTTGGGCTGGATAGCAGACATCCAGAGCTTTCCAACCAGCTATTGTGAGCTTGATTTTGATGTCGGGAAGTGCCCCAAAAATAGGCTGAAAGGTGTGCTACACATAGAGATCAGGGCGCTATGCATAGAGGTTTTTGGTCAAATTTTCATCCTCCAGCTCAGGAATTCGGCCAGTTTTCACCAGTTTCACTTCTTGATGTGATTTTTGACCTAGCATGATGTAATTTGATGTGTATGAGGTAACATGGCACTTATTTACCTTATTCTAGATGATTCATTCACAAAATGGCAAAAATTTAATGTAATGAATCAGTTTCCTTCTTTTTAGAGGCAGGTTGTTTTGGTCACCTAGATTCTTGCTCCATGTTTAGAATTTGTTCAAACTGCTCCTAGAAGGAGGAGCTCGACCCCTAGAGGTTAGGGAATGGGTTGGCTTGATCTATATATGTAAATTTTCAGTCAGTAGCAAGGGTTGGACTCTTGGGAAGATTTTGGCACACTATTGTACATATTTTTCATATTTTGGCTAAGGAAAGATCAGAGGTTTTGCAGCACCTGTTGGGATTCTTGTGGCTTTCAGTTCTTGATGGTGTTATCTCTCAGTTTATTGTAAGTTTATTCATGTTTAAATGTATGCCATTCCCTTCTTATGCTTTTGAAACTAAATGAATGAGTAAATGAGGTTGAATTCATTGTTCACAGTGCTCTTCCTTTAAATTTGTTTAGTTTTACATGTTTTCGCCAGTTTGGAGAGGATCCATGTTCTCCTTTGCCCTCTTCAGCTCCTTTTCATTCTGATCCATCCATACACCTGATCAAAGGCATCAAGACTACTGCCTACCTCGCCCCAACTCGAATTCTGCAAAGATTTTGCCTTATCCCCGGACCCAAAATTGGTTTTCCCGTTTCTCCAACAAAAACTCAAAAATCTAAATCAAACTTTCCTATCTCGTTACTAGCCTAAAATCAGTTCCTATTTTAAGTCATCTCGCACCCTATTGCTCATTTTATCGAGATTGACTAGAGAGAGCCCTGTCCTGTCCTCGTAGGGCTAGCTACGAGGCTGAGCTTGGTTTGATGTGGCCTTGAGTTTTGCCTTCCTCAGCCTGAGGCAGATTTTTGGCTAACACACCCTACTAAAAAGAAGTAAAAATGGTAGGATGAGTAGATGGGTAAGTAGAAGAAAGGTTGCAGAATGGTGATGATTGTTAGACAAAAGCATATTTATCACCATCATAATGAAAGTTCTAAGTTTGAATGAGAAATGGGACTGGCATAAAATTCACAAAGTCAAAATTAACTAATTTCCCCTCACTCATTTCACCCTTTACTTAACTAATTTCCCACAATAAGTTTAAAGTACCCAAAATCTTAAGTCAAAGGGGCTCAGAGCATTTCTCTGACTTTTGGAGGGACCGAACCCTCGGCCCAATGACTTATAGATCTTAAGTACTAAAATATCCTCATAAACATTTACCCCCCTTCAGTTCATTCATTTTCCCTAATAAATCCCTTTTCCTAAGGAAAAGCCATCACCCCCATGAATACACTTTTTTATGAAAACCCACAAAAGTGCACTTAGCCTAAGTTATAATGTTTCCATGTGAAAAGTAAATAAATTTCAAAACACATTATACTTAGTGCAAATCCATTTTCCACCATTTTTTCATATTAACTTCTAATTTTATTTATATTTGTTAATTCCCGAAAAAACCCCTTTTCCCGTATATTTTATTAATCCCTTAATATTAACTCTTACCCCAAGTTTGATGTAGGAAATATTTGGAAAACTGAAAAAAACGCTCTGATGCGATTCACCAACAACCGCTGCCTCCAAACCCTAGCTGCCGCTGTTCAGACCTGCTACCGCCACCGCAAACTTCATCACTGCTAGCCTCCAATGGCACCCGTTGCGGGAGGGGAGAGCTCTGCCTCCCCTCCACAGGACCCGAACTCCACTGACAATATGCAGAAACCTCTGACTCTGCAACCCGCAGGCAAAGGACGAAATTCTGAGAATGACAAGCTGAGAACGAATGGGGAACAGACGCATTCAGTTCAGAATGAAGAAGACAACGAGAGTGCCAAGGAGGACGCTAAAACGGAGATACCTCCGACAAAGGTGACCTCAGCCACATGCATTCCAAAAGCTGCAGAGCCGATCAGGGTCGACCTGCCCAGTCATCACATCAATGGGGAAATCCAATACATGCAGGACTATGCTCTCATAGGGAAGTTCTTGGGATTCTGGCCCACAGAAAAAGCCCTACAAGGATGGATAGCTTCAAAATGGAAGCCAAAAGGACAAGTAACTCTGCAACTTGGCCCGAAAGGCTTCTTTACAGCCATCTTCAACTGCTTAGAGGACAAAACAAGAATATTCGAAGGAGGCCCATATTTCTTTAACTCTTCAGGCCTATATTTAACGGAATGGAAGCCTCGATTCAACCCTGATAAAGAAGACTTCAGCTGGGCCCCTGTCTGGATAAGGATGTATTCCCTTCCTGTGGAATACTGGAGAGAAGAAACATTGGCAGACATTGGCAACAGACTAGGGAAATTCATCAAAGTTGCAACAGAAACAAAGACGCGCAAGTATACCTCTTATGCCAGGATCTGCGTTCAGATGCATCTGACCAAGACCCTTGCAGACACGGTAAGTCTCTATCACGATGATTATGAATGGCAACAAACTTTAGATTATGAGCACATCCCTTTCCGTTGCCGAAAATGCCATGAGCATGGCCACCTTTTCCGCGATTGTCCCTTCAATGTTCAGTCCAAAGCCCCTTCCAATGACCCTACCAAGGACTCAGAAGGCTTTACCAAAGTCCCTACCCGCCGTAGGCATGCCAAGAAACACCAAGCAGTTCCAGATCACACCTTTCACGCGACCCCCCAGAATCGCTTCTCTGCTCTTGCCTCGCATGACAATCAAACCAGTACTATCTCTGTTAACCCGGATCAGCCGCATCCACCCTCACCTTCTCATAACCGCTCCAACCCCATGCTTTCCTCTGACCCAGCCCCCTCCTTCTCCGCCCCCAACCCTTCTATGGAGAAAGCTTCAGTGATCACAGATTCGGGTCCCTTATTCCCATTCAAAGGAAAAACTGTTCTAGAAGAAAATCAACAAGCTTCAGATATGGATTTTGATACAGCACTAGCTCTGAGCCTTCAAGCAGTCGCAGAGGAGGAAGACCTTAACACTACAATCGAGATGGAGGAGGATCAGGAAGAAGTAGACATTGAAGAGCTTGAAATCTCTAGGCTAGACATCTCCAAACTGGAGAAAGCATGCAAACAAAAAGAGTACAATTCCATCCCCCTATGGCAAATAGACAAGCTCGAAGGAGTCCTGTCCAAGGTGCAGCACCATAAAAGCTTGGGAATACAAGGCGGCAGTCACTGGGATGGAAGGAAAATCCTCAAAGAAACAAAGAAAAGGGGCAGAAAAACAGATCTCCAAAGAACCATAATCGTAGGAGAAATACTAATGGACTCGGGGCAATTCCCCAAGTTGACCAAGTACTATAAACCCAAACCTCAGTCTACATGAAGCTCATTTCATGGAATGTAAGAGGACTTAACAGTCCCTCTAAACACAGAATGATCAAAAATCTGATAATGCAAGAAAAACCAGCTATAATCTTCCTTCAAGAGACAAAAAGCAGCAGTGCAGTGATAGATCGACTTAGCAATAAATTATGGGCAGGCAGCAGCTCAGTATCAGTAGACGCCTCTGGAGCTTCAGGGGGTCTAGCCATCTTATGGAACCCGCAGATTGTTTCACTAGATAATTTCAATGCCACTCTTCATATAATTCAAGCCACCTTCCACCTCATCGGAACCAACATCCATGGGCACCTTACCAATGTCTACTTCCCGCAGATAATCCAGCAAAAATTGGACATCCTGGACACGATCTCCGCTCTCAATCATAACAGACACTTCCCCTTATGGATTGGAGGAGGCGACTTCAACATAATAAAATCCTTGGAAGAAAAACAAGGAGGCAGAACCAGGCTCGATAGTGACAGCAGCGGCTTCAAGCAATTCCTACAAGATAATCAGTTTATGGATATCCCCACTTCCAATGGCACCTTCACCTGGTCCAACAAGCGCTGAGGCGCTCTCCACATCGCCTCAAGACTGGATCGTTTCTTGATTTCAGATAATGCGATCCACCTGGGAGGGGACCTTCATGCCTCAATCATTCCCCAAGGAGGCTCAGATCACTGGCCGATTCTGCTCCAATGGTCCAGACCAGGCAATCGTTGTAATAGACCCTTTCGGTTCGAAGCTTTCTGGCTCAACAACTCCAATTTCAAGGATGTGGTTAAGACGGCCTGGGCATCGTATTCCCCGCCTGCGGGAGCTAAGATGTACCAGTTCCAACAAAAGTTGAAGAATCTGAAACAAGTCCTCAAGGTATGGAATCGAACTCATTTTGGCAACATACAGGAGAGCAAACAAAAATTGGAACAACAAATGAAAGCTTTACAACAAACATTCATCCTGGAAGGTCGCACGGAAGAACAAACTCAACAGGAGCAGATCCTCTGGAATCAAATTGAAGAACGCCAAAAACAAGAGGAAACTTTATGGCGCCAAAAATCTAGAATCAGCTGGCTCAAAGACGGAGAGAAAAACACAAAATTTTTCCACAAAGCCACCATACAAAGGCGTAAGCACAACAACATCACCTTTGTCAACAATCAACAGGGTGAAAGAATTGAGACTCATGAAGACATGGAAAAAGAATTTACAGGATACTTCAAGGACATTCTCAAAGAACCAGAAGGAAATAGAGATGAAGCAATCAGCGCCATCACGCAACATATCCCAAAAATTATAAATGAGGATCACAACAACAAATTGCTCCAAACTACTACCTTAAAGGAAGTAGAAGAAGTTATGGCTCAGCTCAAAGACGGCAAGGCTCCAGGACCTGACAGATTCACTGCAAATTTCTTTCATGAATTTTGGGAGCTTATCAAAGTTGAAGTTTGGGACTTAGTCGAGGAATCCCGAAGCATGCACTGGGTCCTCCCAGCCCTCAACTCTACCTTCATAGCCTTGGTCCCCAAAGAAGCAGCAGCACACAAACCTGAGAAATACAGACCAATAGCGCTATGTAATGTGATCTACAAACTCATTTCAAAGGTCATTGCGAATCGACTCAAACCGCTCCTTCCACTGCTCATCTCTCCTGAACAGACCGGTTATGTTGAAGGGCGGAAAATTATGGATGGAATAATTCTTTCCAACGAAGTCATTCATACTCTACAGCTTCTCAAAAAACCAGGTATGCTCCTTAAATTAGACCTCTCTAAAGCCTTTGATAAACTGAGCTGGAATTTCATTCAAAAAATGCTCTTAGCTTTTGGATTTAATGCAACTTGGACAAGATGGATCATGAGCCTAATCTCCTCTCCCAGCTTCTCTGTTCTTCTGAATGGCTCTCCCTCAACTCCCTTTCGGCCCTCTCGTGGCATCCGTCAAGGGGATCCCCTGTCACCCTTCCTTTTCGTTTTAATGGCTGAAGGGCTCAGCAGGCTCCTCAAAGCAGCAGTCTCTTCTCAAGTTCTCAAAGGCATCTCTCTACATGGACGCCCTCCTCAAACTCATCAGCAATTTGTTGATGATACCATGCTCTTTGGGCACCCCTCTGCAAAAGAAGCCTCTGCTTTCAAATCACTACTATCCCTCTTCTCTGAGGCCTCAGGCACCTCCATCAACGCTGCTAAATCCCAACTCTTCTTCTTCAATACCCCTCCCCTCATGCAGAGAATTATTGCTCGTATTTTAGGATTTACAATCTCCCATCTGCCCTCCAAATATCTGGGAGCTCCCCTTTCAGATTCAGCCATTAAGCAGGTGTCATGGCGGACTCTTTTGGATAAACTTGAATCAAAACTCTCATCCTGGACTTTCCGAGCTTTAAATCTGGCAGGGAGGCTAGTTCTAATCAAATCAGTCCTACAAGCAATGCCGCTATATCTGTTCTCGATCCTGGCAGCTCCAAAAGGGGTACTGAAAGCTATTCGTAATTTGCAACGCAATTTTCTCTGGGGTTCCACAGGCCTAAACCGGAAGTGGGCTCTTGTAAATTGGTCTGAAGTCTGTACACCCAAATCAGAAGGCGGATTAGGCCTCAGGGACCCGCTTCAAAGCAATAACACAATGGGAGCACGTATTTGGTGGAACTGGGTCTCCAAGCCTAATACCCCATGGGCTCAATTATGGCAAGCAAAATATGCCAACGGCAGCCAATGGAGTGACCTCATAAGAATTAACCCCACAGCAAAAGGATCTCTCATATGGAATAATGCAAAAACACAAAGCAGATTCATTCAGGCACATGGCTTCTGGGAAATTCACTCAGGCAAAATTGCCAGGTTCTGGGAGGACTCATGGCAACAATTACCTAAACTTGCAAATTTGTTTCACAAACCCCTTTGGCAAGAGTACATGAAGCAAGAGGGCATCACACAGGTACATCAGTATTGGCAGCCTTCCGCACAGCAAGACCTTCAGACATGGAAATCAGCACGACTTTGGCAAATAGATTGGCGGGGAGAACAATACACAGATATAGATCAGGAACTTGCAAGCAGGAAAATCCGCCACTCCGAGCAGCAGGACAAACTTCGATGGGGCTACACAACCAAAGGAACATTCACTACAAAGGAAGCCCATCATCTGCGCTATTCCACTTTTCCGGCGGTTAAGGATCAAATCTGGGCTCAAATTTGGCACTCAGGCCTATGGCCCAAGATCTCCACCTTCTTATGGTTACTAAGCAAAAAACGCATCCTCACATGGGATAATCTGTTAAAACGAGGATTCATTGGGCCTTCCAGATGCCCAAATTGCAACACTGATTGTGAAACAATCAGCCATCTAATGGAAGAATGCCCATTAGCAAAGCAGCTATGGGAGAAGGTGGACAGCTGCAACAAGAGAGTCTCACAAAGACAACTGGATATAACGGAAAATATTAGGAACTGGGACATAAAACCATTCAAAAGTCAAATTCTCAACTCTTTATGGAGCATTATACCAGGCTTTCTGTACTGGACCCTCTGGAAAGAGCGCAATCACAGAATCTTCAACAATATGTCCAGATCCATAGACGAACTCTGGATCATACTCAGGAAAAACATCCAAGAAACCCTGACCATCAAGGCCTGGAATGATAATGACATGCCCGAAACTCAGCAAGAGCGCCAAATTCTGAAAGAATGGAACCTTGATCTCTCAGCCCTACAAAAGGCAATTGCCTCTCCATCCATCAGACCTGCCTCTCAATCTTCATGGTCCCCTCCTGCACTCAACTCTTACAAGTTGAACTTTGATGGCGCTGCCAAAGGTAACCCTGGCCCAGCAGGATTTGGGGGAGTCATCAGACGACACACAGGAGAAGTGATATACATATACTATGGCTCTTTAGGCACAGATACAAACAATGCGGCAGAACTGGAAGGTCTTTGGAAAGGAATATGTCTTGCGGAGCAACATCACTTCTCCCCTCTTGAAGTGGAAGGCGATTCTCTTATCCTTATAGAGGCAGCTAAAAGAATACAGGCAGGGGCCAAAGCAGTCAAGATCGCAGCAAGCTGGAGGCTTCTAAGCCGTCTGGAATCCCTGGAGGAAAAGCTTCATGACCTACAGAACATATCCTTCCACCATGTAAGGAGGACTGCCAATCAGGTAGCAGATAGAATGGCAAATCGTGGCGTAACGCAGTCAACACCCTATTTCTCAGGTTCCTTGGACACGGTTGATGATGCTCAGTTCAAAAAAGAATGCATCTCTCTGGTGCAAAAAGATTTCCCTCTCCCGGATGCGGGTGGAGAACAGGCGGGATAGACAGGTGTTGGCGGAGGCAAGTCACGTGGGCGATCGTAAGCCCGGACATGCCACGACGCACCCGACCGCAGAGGCAATAAAAGCGATGGGAGGCTCCGCATACTCGGCTTCAATGCTGGGTTTATGGCTGGTTCGATGTGCATTCATTGCGCAGCTCGGTTTGAGGCATATGGCGCTCGTTATTTACGCTCCCCCGGTCGCCTGGATTCATACCTGCAAACATTCCAAGCAGAGGATAGCGGAGGAGATTCTGAGCACAAATTCTCTGTGGGATTCTGGTTCGAAGGTTGAATTGACGATGCAGCGGGAGAGGCCAAGGATGGGTAGTCGCAGGGGTGGTTCACGGGGCAGCTCTGCCACCCAGCGCCCTGTCAATTCGCCCTCCTCCTCGGCGGAAATAGCATATGAGCACATCAGAAGCTCAAACAGACCTGTAGGACGCGGAGCTATGCGTGGGTGGGGAGAAATTCCGGAATGTGGGCATCTGGAGCACCCGGCTGTTCGTTACCGAATTCCTTGTACGCTGGAAAACAATACTCTGATAGTTTCAGTCATGGTGGAACACTGCAATAACCACAGAGGTCCTCTGGATAATCTGGGCGCGCCGGTGGTCGATATGCAGGTCCCTGCGGTCGATATGCGAGGGCCTCCCCCAAATTACGCTCCCCCAGCCACTCAAATGGACGAAGCAGGCCCTAGTGTTCCGGTTCAGAGAGCGTTGAGCGCGGAAATGAGGGTCTCACAAAAGCCCAAAGGGCAGGTGAAGGATGGGGAGGTCTTGCAGAAGCTTAAAGGTCCGGCGAAGGAGGAGCCCCAAACGACCGATGAGGATTAACTCCGTTGTCATCACGCTCAATGCTGCCAGGAAAGCAACTCTTTTTGCTCCATGTCGATATACTGTGCTCTTTGTCTTTCTGTCTATGTGTCGTCCATATCGGACTTTGTATCCACTATGTCAGTCCACCGTGTCAGTTTGTCGGTTTGTCAATCCACCGTGTCAGCTCACATATCCATTGTGGCGGCTTCTAAGTTTACTGTGTCGAATCATTTTTGTAATGATGCTACTCTGAAGGTTTTTCATGAAGACAATCCCGCTGAAGATGCAGGGCCACAGCCCTGGTGTAACTTTGATGTAAATTTTGTTTTTTGTAATATAAATTAGCCTAGATTTACGGAGAAAAAAAAACTCTTACCCCAAGTTTGAAATATAAACTTTATGTCACCCGAAACCCGACAAAAGACATAATTAATCAATCCATGATTAAGTTAAGTCAAACCAATCAAATCACGCCCGATGCGTTAATCCCCGCCTTAACTGCTCACTAAACTCAAACTGCCGCATTTAAACGATCGTCGGGCCCCTCCATTACCATCCATGCAACTCCTGTGCCTGACCACTGCATGATCTCCCCCCTCTCCATCCAACGGCTCACGATGATTTCGGAAGGGCCCGAAATCTGAAGTTTACCCGCCCGAAATGGGTTGTTTTCCGTTGTGCCCCAGAAGCTACGTGGCACTCAATGAATGGAATTGGGCGGCCTCCTCCCAATACCGTCAAGCGCCCAAAGGCTATTGGAAGTAAATCGCTTACCGCCAGCCCGCTACCCGCCAAAATTGTCACTGTTCATCTCGCTACACGACAAATGATCACTATTCACCCGTACCCACCAAATTAACCTTTTGCGCATGAATACAAAAAAGCCCAAAATCATTGTTTTATCATTTTAAACTGTAATATTCCATGCACATGCCTATGAATGTTGAAAGTCATCAACCCACGTACACTTGCACTCTGAAGATGCCAAAATCTCCCAGATTTCCTTCCAGCCTGATTGAAGCCTCTTCAACCGTTCAAAATTGCCAGTTACCTGGTTCACACCCCATTTTCTTCAATTCTAGGTATTTAAACCAGAATCCATTGAAAGCCCTGTTAATTCTGAACCAGTCTCTAAGCTTTCTTAATTGAAATTAAAGGGAACTTTAATAACATAAAACCCACCTGGAATTGAACCTCCATTACCTCAAAGACTGAAAGTTTACTTTCCCCATTCTTAAATCCACAAGAACTAAGAATGGTTGCCCCAATTGCCATGGATGTTAGGCCAATTACTACTCCTCACCTGGACCTGGACCACCTTCCTCTTGCTGATAAAGACTTCCAAATCAAGGACACCTTTGTCCATGAATCCCCTCTCAAGTTATACTGCCGATACAGAGACCAATACCTAAACCATGCTGACAAAATAGGTCTTTGGGAGTCTAATTTGCCCAAGTATCAATTCCATGAGGTGCACATCTTTCCAGAGACTGTCTACTATTGTCATGTAAACTACATTCCCAGTCAAAGACCAGTGATGTACCCTGACCAAACCATCCTTTTCACCATCACTACTGAATCAATCAATGAAATGCTGCAACTTCAACCAGGGCAGAACATAACCCCTATTTCCATTGGAGACCTGCTGGACAAATTCCCCAAGCTTACCACCGCCAAACTTGCTGAATTGTTCCAAAATTTTATTGTAGAAGTAAAACATATTCCAAAAGATCCTCCCCATACATGTGGACCATATTTTCTCAACTTGGCTAGGACATTGTGTCAATGATATCTAGTATCTTAGGCTATACAACCAGTGAATACATAGATGAAATCATCTTAGCCTTTATGTCCATCTTTACTCCAAGACAGCCTCATGCTCTCATGTATGATTATGCCAAGTTCATAGCTGATAAGATGCATGAACAATTCCTAAGAATGAACAATGAAAGGCTATTCAAATATTCCTCAGTCTTGTACCATCTTTTCTTATATTATCAAGCTGACAAGTTCCCCTTTACTCTTAATAAACTTGATACTAAAGGTCTCCTAGGTCAGTGATTTTGTGGACTCCTCTGATCCATAAGTATAATTCACCATATCCGTACGCAGACTTCATAGATCTTTTTGTACATCCAGTAGTGACCATGCTGCTAGGAAGTCCTCCTCCAAGAATCAGTTCAGATATCAGGAGGATCCTGCAGCTGTCAAAACAACACAAAGTGGGAGATTGGTACTTGTACCAAAATCACACATAAATTAGGATTTATGGCTATGAGTTGGCCCCATATAAGTTACCCAGATACCTCCCAATGAGGTTATTTTCTATGGAGTACTACAGGCAAATAATCAACTCAGATGAGGTGCATTTTTTTAAGGCCAAAAACAAAGCCCAGCTCAGAATCAAAGATCAGCTAGGCCCCTTTATATGTAATAGCCGAGAAGCTGGAAGAGAACCATAGGAAATTCTTTAGAGACTTAAACTAAAACAAAGCTTCATGTGGACATATGATCCTTATGACTTCATCTGCAACAGAAGACAGAAAAACAAAATGGCTCCCTACATTCACCATTGAATCCCTGAGATAGAGAAATATGCAAATCAATTGGAATGGGTGGAGAATACTCTAATAGATAGGGATAGCACAGAAGTAGTAGTTGAAAATGCTCTAATTGATTTAGAGAAAAGGCTTGATGAAGGTTCTTTCTTGCAGGTGCCAGGAGAATCTCAAGCCCAAGGACAGTCCCAAATCCAAGAAGAATCACAAGCACAGGGAGAATCTCAGGCACCAAGTGAATCACAAATAGAAGAAGAATCCCAGGTGCAGGAAGAGTCAGAGCAGCCAGACCTATCAGAGGAATTAGGTCAAACAGGTATACAGCAGCCCACTATGAGTACTCCCCCTAACTTGCAAACTCCTCTAAATGAGGAGAAAAGCCTCAAAAGGAATAAGGAGGAGGCCACTACATCAGGTTGAGCAACCATACAAACATATGTAGAAACCAACCTTGTCAAAAGGCAAAGGTTAAATCCTGTCTCTGAGTAGGAATTCACAGAAGAAACAGTGGGAGCCACTAGCACAGAAAGAGAAGGAAGTAGGCTTGCTACTCCTTCTGGGGGCACACCAGAACCTTCCACATCTCATACTCAGATGTTGGAAAGGAAATAGAGTGTTGAAGTGTCCTCATTTAGGATGCCAGTAGACAAAGATCAAGATATCAAAGAAAGGTACAAGGACATCAAAGCTAGGAATGAGAGGCTAAAGGCCCAAACTTATGCACAATACTTAAAGATGGCACCTACCAACCAGAAAAGGCTGATGTCAGCCTATGATGTTAAAGAAGGTAAGATGCAGATGACATTTTTCAAGCCTACCACTCAGCAACCAAGAACAGCAGCTGATTTCAAGAAGATTGATTTTGAAGTACTCGCAAAGGACATATATCCTATTGACCAGATTGAGCTACACAAACAGACATGGAATATGATTTACTCCACCTTGACAGGGAAAGCCACCACATCTCACCAACTGCAGAATTCCCTAAATAACACATCAACTCAATTTCAATTGGAAAAGGCCTCTTCACAAGCAAAGGATACCATAATCAAATCCTTGGAGGACTTAATCATTGAGTTGGGACATGATCCCAAAGATGTGAAGGCCACTAAAAGATTGATCAAGAAGAAAAACAATGACATAGCTGCTTTGAAGAAGCAACTTAAGATTCCACCACTGGATCATCCACAAATAGCAGAGGTCCTAGAGACCCAAAAAGGACAAGAGGAGCTTATGGACTTGGTCCTAAAGCTAAATGACCAATTGAAAGAAATAGAGAAAGAATTGGACACATTAATTCAGTCCAAGCAAAGTGAACTGGCCACCACTTCTACCACTACCATTCCCACAGTAACAACTGCAGCTCCCTCAACACTGGCAGCATCCTTGGCACCAACAGCTCCACCTGCCACAGCACTGCCAGTCACAACTGAGTCAACAACAGCAGGTGCTTCAATAGAAAAGATAGCAGAGTTAGTGAAATCCATGGAAGAAATGTTCATCCAGGCTACAGAACTCAAAAGGCTTAAAGAGAAAGTGGCAAGCTTAGAGACTGACTGCAAGCTTGCCTAGATACAACAGAGGGAAGAAACACAGAAAGCCCTAAGAATGGGTGAGAAGATTAAGGTCCTAGAGAAGGATCTAACTCTACAAAAGCCACTAGGACAGACTAAGGAGATGCTCTGGGCCAATATCATTGACTCTGTCAATGATATTTGGCCATCAATTCAAGTAATATTTGAGCAAACAGAACTGGTGAAAGTGGCCACCGAGGCTATTAAGAAAGTAAAGGAAGATTTAGGAGACCAGCCTGAGGAAGCTAATTGACTCATCCATTTCTTGAACAGCAAGAACATGCATGAAATTAATGAGATGCGTATAGAAGATAGAACTAAGGCCATCATTGAAGTCAAAAAGGTTATTTCTAAAATAAACCTTATGCTTAACCTAGAGGAAAAATGCCATAACATGCAGGTGGGCATTGACAGATTCATGGCAAAGTTTCAAATTTTGAGGAATAAAGGCCTTCCAAGTCCTATGGTCATCCATGACAAACTTATGACCCAATTGGACTATACTGACAGATTAAGGAAGTTGGCTAAGGATCAAGCAAGCACTTCAGGTATCAAGGCCTTGCCAACAAGGAAAGTATTGTATGATACTTTAGAGGATCTGTTCTTTCTGGAGCATGAGGTGAAACACTTGTTTGTCACCAAGCCTAATTTTTCCAAGTACACAGAGGCTGACGAGATCTATAGAAGAATGCTCAAGGTAAAGTTACCTGAGGATGAATGGTGGAAAAAGATGACAGATTTACTATAAGTTACCACAGTAAATCTAAATGGCATCCAGATGAAACAGGTGAACAGGGTCAAAGAGTAGCAGGTTAAAGAGTATCAGTAAAATACCAAAGACAAAGATGATTCCAGCATACACATATCAGCCAGCCTAAAAGGGCTCAAGTTCAACTGCAACAACCAGTGTTACCACAATAAGAGGGACAACATGATGCAGTTTTCCATCTGTCTCTATCTTCATGCTTGAAGATATTTTTATTTCCTTAATTAAATCTCAAACTGTTATGAGATATTTTGTAATATTTTTGTATAAATACTTCTCATTTTGAAGTATTTAGTGTGGATTCAAAGACATTTCTGTAGACTTGTATCTAAAATCAAAGTGTTATTGTATCAAGACTGGATTGGCTTGCTGGATCATGGAATAAAGTTCAGACATTTTACAGGATTCTTGTGTAAAGAAAAAATCAAATAAGTATTCTCTCATGTGTATTATTGTTTTTCCTTATGTTTATTAATAATCATATGTGTTTTCTATGAAATCTGAATGGTAAACTAGGAATGATATTTTAGAACTTGCTTTAATGCACTCTGTTTTGACTGTTTACCTTCTTAATGTTTTCTGCTAAACTATCTTAGTTAGGGAATTCTTAAATGCTCCCTTACTTCCGTAGTTTCTCTTTGTGGTCTATGTAGCAAAGAATTCTTAATCTCTCTTTGTTGATGATCACCCTCTGTTCCTCATTTTGATCTCGGTCTAAGGATTCTTCATTGCCCTTTTACCCTGGCCAGAATCATTCCATTCACCAACCCTTTGAAGATTTACCTTTTGCTTTGCTAGCCTGCCTTGTGAACAATCCCTTTAATGATCTGATCCAGTTAAGCTATCATTTGATTGACTCCATAGCCCAATGGCTTAAAGACCTAGTTCTTGTTTAGTCAATTTAGTATGTCATAAATTGCTACATTAATTATCAATCCGGGAGTCGTAAACTGATGAAGTGTGGCGCACTATATGTGCAAGACAACCTCTTTCTTACTTTTATTGTTTTCAGTTTTTATCTTGTTTTTGGGGTTTTGTCCTTTTTGGTCTCCTAAGATGTCTAATGCAAATGGAAATCCTATTCTGAGGTTTTAAGAATACTTTTAGAAGGCAAGTATGGATGTAGATTTAAGACAAGGTTTATGTCTCTTATGGTAATTTCCAGAACTTAGCACTTCAAAAGATCTCAAAACATGCTATTGATAAAATCAGTACTTGAACAGGAATGTAAATATGCAGCTACTTAAATCAAGAAAAAGATGAAATACTGATCATGAGGTCACTGTCTCTGTTGCCCATCTAATTACAGAAATAAAATCTAAACTATTGCACTCAAAACCAAAAATTGCAGACTAATGAAAGCAAGATCAATTTACTTCACTTATAATCCGATAGCTCGCCAATTAACTTCTCAGGTTAAGCCATGGCACCGGAGATAATGTCAAATAAGTTGAAGAATTAATATCTAAATTACCTATTTGCAGATTAATGAAAGCAAAATCAAATTACTTCACTTATAATCTGAATGCTCGCCAATTAACTTCTCGGGTTAAGCCATGACACCGGAGATAATGTCAAATAACATGAAGAACTTGATATCTAAACTACCTACTTGTAGATTAATGAAATCAAAATCAAATTACTTCACTTATAATCCGATAGCTCGCCAATTAACTTCTCGGGTTAAGCCATGGCACGGGAGATAACATCAAATAACATGAAGAACTTGATATCTAAACTACCTAATAGCAGCAAACAAATCTCACTGAAATCAAAGCATAACAACTGAAAGTGAAAAGCTGAAAAAGTTCAGCAGAGAAGCAAATCTCATATCACTACTTGATGCAAAAATTATATGAAAAAGCTCGAGCATAACCTATTATGAAACACACTGATCAGTGTTAGTGAAAAGGTATGCAATGCTGCAAAATCATGTAGAAGAATAAAACGATTAACACCATAAACAAATTATGAGATGTATACAGTGGAAATAAGAGAAAAGATGCATGAAAACTTTACAAAAACGAAAAGCAAAACCTCAGCTAGCAGGGGCCCTCTGCACAGCCTTTGGTTAACACGTTGTCACCTTAGAACCACGCTTTACACAGTCATAAGAAAACAAAGCTTTTATATTGCAAAACAGAGAGTATGTCTTCTCGTTACAACAACAAAACGAAAGCTAAAACAACAGCGTCAATCCTAATATATGAACTAGCTACTTGCGTTGCAAACACTTTATTTATACAGGAAAATAGATAATTGTTTTTCTAAGAGAAATCTTCAGCAGAGGACACGTAAACAGGATAGAACCCATAAGTTCAACCTCTTGGTTTCCATAAACATTCAATCTACAAAAGGTGGGTGTTGGATTTGCGTCATGGAGACAGCCTGCAGCTATCAAAAGTGGATCCACGAACCTAGGAATGGTCTTGGACTTTTCACGTGTTGAAACAGAGACCTATTTGATGTAGGACTCCTTGTTTGACCGTCCTTTGACCAATGCCTTTCTTCACAAATTCGGCTGAACAGATAGGACCTTGTCCATGTGTAGATCATTTCTGAGCTGCCCACGTGCCTCGTTTCACCTACCGACACCTGTAACCTACAGAACAATGAAAACAGCTGCGGAATTGCGAGTCAGCTGCGAAAAGTGGCTACATTCTGTAGCTGATGAACAAAATCTAAATCAAATAGCACACACAAGGATATAGTTATAAAACCACTTAAATGCACTCCTAGAATCAATATGTAACAATCTTTGATAGCTTATGAGGCACTGATGTGGGAAAATGGAAGAGAAAAGGTCTAGGAAAGTATGTAGAAGAGAGGTAGTTCTGGGGCTCAACATACCCCCACTGTGAAGATGTTGCATGTCCTCATGTAACCAAAACTATTACCATCCTTCCTTTAATTTATATGCTCTGAGACTTCTCCTAATACATCTAGCCTTCTCTTCTTCTTCCTTGGTGTCACTGTCATCCTAGGCTTCATCATTAGGCACCTGTATTTGAGGTTGATGAGGGCTCTGCTCAACCTCCTGTTCTTCCTCTTCAATTTCCTATTTTTCTTGTGCCACAATCCTAAATGCAGCATGGTATTGTCATGGATGATTTTGTCCAACCTGTTCTGTTCTTTCAATGTTTCATTTTCCCTTTTGATATGTCTATTCAGGACTTCTTGTTTTAATGATTGGATCAAAGCTTTTTTAGTTGTACCAGGCTGATTAGATGAAGTGCCCTATTCTGTTGCAGTCTTTTCCAATGATTCAATAAAATCATACATCTGTTGCTGAGTTGGATCTATTTCTGGTGTGGCCTTCCTTGGACTGATTTCAAAATCTGGTTGAGGAAAAGGAGAATGCTGTGGACTATGGTCAGGAGGAGTGATTGCTGGTGACTGTTCTGGTGTTTCCCCTCCTAAGTCTATGAAGTGAGCCCCTTTGATTTGCACTTTCTTCAATTTTCCTTTAAGTCTTGAGCTCCTTCTTAAATTCTGTGAGCTGGTATCTCCCTTTTCTACACTCTGTTTCTCCTTTCCTTTTTCTTTTGCCTTAACTAACTGTTCTTTAAGATGAATTAGCCTTTCAGAAAGTATATGTTCTTCTTCTGAAGAAGGTTCTGGGGTCTGATAAATGTCTTCAATATTTCTTTTCCCTTTCTATTTTGCTTGTTTTCTAACCTCAGTCAAAGTTTCAGACAACATTTCTTCCTTACTGGTTTCTTTAGTTATACTAGTAGGAGTATCTTGAATGTTTACACTTGTTTTTCTTCTCCTACTTTTTCTTGTTGAGCTACCTTCAGGTGTTTCAGGTGGGTCCTGAAAGAAATTTCTAATCAGGAATTGTTCCCATGTGTCCTTTCTTTCCTTCAATTGTTTTTCAATCAGAATTTTAACAAGGTCGTGATGATAAAGATGAGGCTCTACATCATCCAGATTCTTTTGTACAGTGGTAGACATCTTTTTCAAGCTACTCAACAAGAAATAAGGAAGATTAATGGTTTGATTCTTCAGAAAAATCATTAATAACCTTATATGGTACATGTACACAGACCCATACCTTCCTTCACACGTAATAAACTTCTGAATTATCAATAGCAAACTAGTCCATTTTTCCTTTAGGGCTGAAACAAGAATTTTGTAGTATACCTAGGGGGAATAATATGGGATACAAAGGGAGGTACCCAAGGGAATAATGTAATAATGGGATGGGCCATAGTAATAAATAAGGTGGTTAACCCGTATCATGTAAGGGACCACAAGTAGTTAGTAATAATGTAATGGGTCCATGGTATTAGATAGATGGTATTGAGGGAACCATGGTAATGACCCATGGTATTGTATGTATGAGGCCTATATAGAGGCTAGAGACTCCCCATTGAGAGATGTCAAGGAATATTGTATGAACAGGCATATGGCTTGTGAAGTGCTCTCCTTCCTTAAGGAGTGAATGTATGGTGTTGCCCTACCTTAAAGGTTTTGAATCAATAAAGAAGCATTTATATCTATTTCTATCTTGTTATTCTTGGATTTATTTATGTTATATTATAGTTTCAGATCAGATATATAACAAGTGGTACCAGAGCTATAACAAATTCCACGTTTAAAAATGGTTATATCCATACCTGGGTTACGTAAAATGATCCTCCAGGCCCTCTCATCGAAGTCTTTGTTTTTGAACCATCGTTCTCCTTCCTGTGGGAGCTTCGTTGTTGCTGCAATGGATGCCTCTGTTACCGGGAATTTGATATCCCCAATCTCAACTTCCATGCTGTTGAAGGACCTTGCAAATGTCTTCGTGACTTCTTTATTATGACCCCTGAATTTCTAGATAAACTGCAACCACCTTGCTTTCCTTAACGTGCTCTTTAACTGTGGATAACCCTCCATGAATTTAGCCCCGTCTGGCTTTGTTCTTACCAGAAGGCCCATTCCTTCCTCTTGCTTCGAAAATACCTCTGTAAGTGATGGTTTCACGGAGGCAGAACGGTTATATGAGCGGAAGATGGAGGAGGATTGCGGAGAAAACCAGTGGTTACAAAACGGGAAGAATATGGAGCATGTAATGAAAACAAGTTCACGGAGCAGAGGCTTGTATAAACAAACCCTGAACTGGAAATCGTAAACTCGGTGTGAGAGTATGGAAACAGAGTGAGACTGGCAGAATTTTGAAATAAAAGGCTGTGGAGTGGACGTTAGCAAATTCATAAAATGACTGCGGAGTGGTGCGTCAGAGGAGAGCCATGGTCAATTGGCTTACGTCTTCATGATTAACCGGTTCAACAGGTGTAATGCGGACATACAACTGAGTATGAGTTAGATTCGGAAGAGGATTATGAGGCCATTAGAATTTGATGCAAAGATCGTGGTGGAGTTATGCAAAGGTCATGGAGGAGTTAAGGAAGCTATCAATTCGAATCATTACACATGATGGAGCTTGTGATTTTACAACTATACAAACTATGTGTTTTAAAATGCTATTTGAAATTGATTTTTCTCATACCTTAGAATCTTACCACTTCCGTTCGTTAAATTTTGATTGGCTGCCTCTTGTAGGTGCTTTTAGGTGTTGACATCTTCAAAATATTTTCCTCTTCCATACCTGCATCTGGTTTTCATCATTACTTGGCTAACATTTGACTGTCACTGCAGAGTAACAGAGTATTAGCTACAGAATCAACAATCAGCTGCGGAATCAGTATTCAACTACGGAATCAGAATTCGACTACGGAAACTGACATAGTGAATAACATATGACTTGGCGAAGTGAATGGAGATGGATGGAAATGAATGATATATGGAAAACTGAACATGAAAGGAATTTTATTGGTGGAATGTGATGGCGAAATGGAATGAAATGAAATGAAGTGAAATGACATGAAATGAAACAACTATGAGTGAAATGAGAGAGATTTTTTTTTTGGAAAATATAGGGCGTCAGAAGTTTCTGATTTTTGCCCTGTATTTTCTGTATAAGACTGCCAATCAGTGATTGGTTTTCAGGCTTATACAATTTTTTTATTTTTTTATTTTTTTATTTTTTATTTTTTTAAGATGACAATGAAAAGAACAAAGACTAGGCTGGTGGAGAAGAAGGATTCTTCTTCACCAGCCTTATTGCAGAATTATCTTGAAAGATTTTGACAAATTCCTCCTTTGAGAGTGGCTTATGATAGATCTTCAATCTATGACCATTCACAATGAGAGGAGTTTGATACTCATCAATTGTTTTGATTCTTATCGCTCCATTGCTAAAAACTTTTTCAATCTCATATGGCCCAAGCCAATGAGTCTGAAATTTACCTTTGAAATCTTTGAACTTGGAATCAAATGGCAATGCCCAATCTCCTTCTTGAAATTTTTTCTCCTTGATGTATTTGTCATGCCACTTAGCTCTTTGACGTTGAACTAGATCAGTTCTTAGGATTGCTTCTTGTCTGATCTCATCTAGTTCATTCAACTACTCCATTCTATGCTTTTGAGCTTTTGATAGATCCATTCCCAATTGAACTACCATCTTGAAGGTCTTAACTTGGAACTCAATGGGGAGCAAAACTTCCTTCCCATAAACAAGTTCATAGGGAGAATGTCATGTTGTGTTCCTCCATGTGGTTCTGTAGGCCCATAAGGCTTCAGGAAGCCTTTCTACCCAAACTCTTCTGTGTAGATGAACAGTCTTGGTAATGATGCCTTCAATTACTTTGTTTGTGAACTCCACTTGACCGTTTGCTTGCGAATGGTGCTTGACCTTGTACTCTTCCATCAGCTTCTCCACCAGTTTGGATGTGAATTGACCTCCCTGATCTGTCACAATTTCTCTTGGAACACCAAAGCGAGTAAAAATATCCTCATAAAGAAAACTAACAACTAAATTTTCAGTAGCAGAAAATAATGCTTTGGCTTCTACCAATTTAGTGACATAATCAATACATACCAATATATAATTTTTCTGTTTAGATGGTGGATTAATAGGTCCAATAAAGTCTAAAGCCCATTTTTCAAAGGGTTCGATGAGTACCTGTGGTTGTAATGGCATCTCATTTGAGGGGGTAGGTTTC
Organism: Pinus tabuliformis; assembly: GCA_031772625.1. Taxonomy (NCBI): domain Eukaryota; kingdom Viridiplantae; phylum Streptophyta; class Pinopsida; order Pinales; family Pinaceae; genus Pinus; species Pinus tabuliformis. The sequence goes on along the minus strand of CM062810.1, from coordinate 940,674,398 downwards.
CCTACTCTTTGGCAGCTGTCACACCTTTTGACATATTGTTTTTCATCTTTGAAGAGGAACGACCAATAATATCGTAAAGAAAGGATTTTATAGGTTGTCCCTTTGTTAGCAAAGTGTCCACCGCACGGTTCATCATGACATGCTTTGAGAATATCAGGCATTTCATCTTCCCTAACACATCTTCTGATCACAAGGTCTAGCCCTGTTTTAAACAATTCGTTAGAAATCCATAAATATTTTGAGCTCTCCTAAATAATCTTTCTTCTTTCACTAGGAAATAAATGTGGAGGTAGTTTCCTTGTAACCAAATAGTTAACCATATCTGCATACCAAGGAGTCTTAGTAGTTACTGCAAATAAGTATTCATCAGGAAACTTATCCTCTACAGGAGAATCTTCTTTGATATTCTGAATTCTAGACAAGAAATCAGCTACTGTGTTTTGTTTCCCTGGTCTATCTAACACAGTAATATTGAATTCCTGTAAAAGTAGGAGCCACCTTGTAACTCTGCCATTAGTAACAGGTTTGTTCATTAGATATATAATTGTAGAATGATCAGTATGAATAAAATTTTCATAGCCTGTTATATAATGTCTAAACTTATTAATTGCATGAACAATAGCTAAGAACTCTTTTTCAGTCACAATATAATTCAACTTAATGGGAGTTAAATTTTTACTGGTATAGTAAATGGCATAAGGAACTAAGTCTTTTTGTCCCAACACAGCTCCTAGAGCTGTATCTGAAGCATCTGTAGAAATATGGAAAGGAAGTTTCCAATTTGGTCCTCTCAAGATAGATGCTTTAGATATTCTTGTTTTCAAAGCTTCAAATGTTGATTGGCAATCGGGACTCCATTTGAATTCAGAATCTTTTGTAAGTAGTTTAAAGAGTGGAGATGCTATTTTGGTAAATTTTTCTATAAATCTTCTATAATATCCAGTAAATCCCAGAAAAATTCTAACATCTTTTTGACAATTTGGAATAGGTAACTTGGAGATGACTTCAACCTTTAATTTATCAACTTTAATCCCATCCCCTAAAATATGATGTCCTAAAACAATACCTTCAGTAAACATCATAAAGCATTTTTCATGGCTTAATGAAAAGTTTGTTTCTTTACAACTTATAAGGACTTTTTCCAAATTTTCTAATGCCTCTTCAAATGTACTACCATAAACTGTAAAATCATCCATATATACCTCTACACAATCATGGATTAGATCAGAAAAAATTCCTAGTATTGCTCTTTGTAATGTTGCGGGTGCATTGCATAATCCAAAAGGAAGCACTCGATAAGCAAAAGTTCCCCATGGACAGGTAAATGTGGTTTTATCCTGATCTTCAGGTGCTACCTAAATTTGATTATAACCACTAAAACCATCCAGAAATGGAAAGTACTTTTTGCCTGCTAATGTATCTAATACTTGACCGATAAAGGGCAAAGGAAAGTGATCTTTCAAAGTTGCTTTATTCAATTCTCTGTAATCAATGCACACCCTCCATTTACCATTATTTTTGGGTACTATAACCAAGGGAGAAACCCATTGGCTATCTAAAATTGGGTAAATGAAGTTCACATTGAGTAGTTTTTGGAGCTCTTCTTTCACAATCTCCCTAAGATTTGGATTCATCCTTCTTTGAGGTTGTTTGATTGGTCTACTGTTTTCCTCAATATAGATATGAGGGATGCAAGTCTTAGGGTCAATACCTTTCATATCAGTATACTCCCATGCAAATGCAGTAGAATGTTTTTGCAAGATTCTGGTTAGCTCTTCCTGTTGTAACTTTTCCAAATTTTTGTTGATATTCAATGTTTTACCTGGAAAAATTTCAACTACAGAACTACCAAACTCTTCCATAGAGTAGAGAGACATTTGCCTTGATGACAAATATTCAATATCAGAATCTAACTGAAATTGTGTGTGGTCATATTCTGAAGATGTTTCAAAATTTTCTAATGTGTTCAAAATTTGACTATCTTCACTAACTTCAGAGATAGTAAAGACAAGTTGTATAATATCTTCATCATCGACCCATTCATTGTCTCCTACTTCTGTAATTGCTTTTGCTGGAGGATACAAATTGAATTTCTTTGTTGAACTACCATCAGAAATGTACATATCCCCAGATCTACAACTAATGAAAGCATCAGCTGTGGCTAGCCAAGGTCTTCCTAAGATGAGTGGGTGCCCTCCTAGATTACTCTTGGGAGTCAAAATCATGAAATCTACTGGATATTCCCAAGAATCTAAGGAGACCAAAATATCTTCTAATACACCATCTGGTTTGATTACTGATCTATCTGCAAGTTGCAGTAAGGTAGGTGTAAAAAGAAGATTAGGAAGTTTAAGCTGTTCCATAGTCTGTCTACTCATAATGTTTATAGCAGCCCCTAAGTCAATCAATGTATTTGGAATTTCTATCCCATTTATGTGTGTCTTGACAATTGGATTACCTGGATCCACATATTTCTGCATGGTAATCTTTCCCATCATGATATCTTCTATTTTTCCTACCAGGTGGATTCTCTTTGTGTCTCTTGGTTTCCTACCAGGTCTTTTGAAACTCAACCCCTTTATTGTTTTTGCTAAAATAGGAATCTCTCTAATGTCTTGTAGCAAGATAATCTTGATACAGACATTCTTTAATTCATCTAAGAAATCATAGTCAGGCAACAACATTTGTTTTTCCACCCCTTTGTCAATTTGTAATCTTTCAGGAAAAGGAGGTGTGGATGTAGATGCAGGTTGCTCAACTATAGGAGTTGTGGGGGTTGACTCTTTTTGTTTTTCTTTTTGAATGATTGGGTTTTGAAGGGATGCTTCCTCAGAACCTTTATTGACTTTTAGAGAATCCTCCTCAGAGGCATCTTGCTCTTGAACATCTATAGAAGGTTTTTCCTTTTCTAAAATTCTACCAGATCTAAGTTGAACATCATTAAGAGGAATAATCATATAGGTAGGAAATTGTTGTCCTTCTACCATGTAAGCATTCTGAGGGTTTTGTTGTTGGGATTTGGTAATGGCTAGGTTAGAAGTTGATTTGGCTTTTGTTGAAATGGAAGCAAGAGTTGAGAATTTTGATTTTGTTGAGAAGGTTGTTGTTGTGGAAATGGCAATGAAAGTTGTGGGTTTTGATTTGGAAGTTGTGGATTTTGTTGTTGATTTTGAAAAGATGGAGGATATTGATAAAATTGAGCAAATCTCCCATAAGGATTTTGTACCCCTTGTGCCCATGATTGAGATTGATACAGATTTTGAGGTTGGGGCCAAGGTTGTTGCCAAGAATTCCAATTTGGTGGGAGCTGAAAATTCATAGGATTGTTAAATCCTTGATTTTGTTGCCCTTGCCAAGGTCTTCTTGAAACAAAACAAAGGGATTCTATTGAATTTGGATCTTCCTGAAAGACAGCTTTGAGCCCAGGAATTGAAGGACAATCCTTGGTCTCATGACTTTCTGAGCAAATCATACATGTTTCTACAACTTTTGCATCCAAGGGGCATTCCCTTAGAGCATGTTTCTTTCTACATTTTGGGCAAAAGATGGCTAAGGCATCAGCTTCTGTTTTCTGCTTGTTTTGAATTTTAAGGGTGTCTAGTTGTTCACTAAGGCTCCCTAGAATGTCAGTTTTGAACTCATCAAGCATATTGCCAATCTTTGCCCTACTTACTGATCCAGTTGTAGATTTGTTTGCTCTAATAAGAGAAGGATCTCTAGGCCCTTTTCCAGTTTTATATTTTCCCCTTGAGAGATGGACACATAGTTCTGCTATGTCATGTAGTGGAAGTTGAGAAATGTCTCCCTTCCCCATCATGTTTAAAATATCTATCCATTCATCTCTAATGGCTTTCAATAGAAGGGCTTTCAAAGTTTCCTCGTCTAAATTGCTCATTTTTGCTCTCTTTAAGTTATATTGAAATCTTTCAAGCAGATCCTCCAAGTTCTCATCTTCTTTTTGCATCATTTTGAATACCTCATCCTTATGATTAGTGGGCATACAATAATCCAGATATCTATCCAAAAATGTTTGCTTCATATCATTCCAAGTCCTAATAGATTGAGTGACTAATCCCATGAACCATTTCAGAGCAGCCCCTTTCAATGTTGAAGGAAACAGTTTGAGTTTTTGAGAGTCTTCCATATAGTCATAGGTTCGGCACAAGACTTCAAACTCAAATAGAAATGTTTCAGGATCCTCACTTTGCAACCCATAAAAGTTTGGGAGGACATATGGTGAAATGTTTTTCATTGTTGTATGGGTTTCCTCATCGACTATAGGGAATCCAAATGAGTTATCTCCTTCCCTATTTCCCCCATTATTACCTCTACCTCCTCCATTGTTACCTCCATTGTTTCCTCTACCACCACCTCCATTATTTCCTCTACCTCTACCTCTACCCCCTCCTCCAAATAGAGAAAATTCTCCATCTAGTACTTCTTCTGCCATGATAGTTTCCTCAGGGTCTTCTGGTTCTTCTATTAATGGCTGATGAGAGAGAGTCTCTTCCTTTCCTTCTTCTCTAGGTGATTCTACTTCTTCTACTGCAATATGTTCCCCTATAGAAGTGAAGAAGGGTTCTTCTCCTAGATCAGATTTAGTAGATAGTGTGGGAGAATCTTCTAATTTAGTTGCTACCCCTTGAATTCCAGGAATCCTAAGGCTAGGAGTATGAGTCTGGGATGGAGGTGTATCTTGTCTAATCCTTGAAGTAGTTGGAGTTGTAAAAATCAAACTTTTGCCCCTAGCTAGAAACCTTCCCCTAGAATCTCTTGCTCTATGCATGTCATTTTTTATTTTTTAATGATTTTTTTTAGTTGGGCTAATAATCCTTTTTCTGATCTTCCAAATCACACTAGGTGCAAGAAGAGAGCATACTCAAGAAATTATTGAACTAATAACTCTCTTTTCTGATCCTCCAGATCACACTAGGTGCAAGAGGAGAGCATACTTCAAGAAATTATCAAATTTTCCCTCTTTTTTTTATGTAAGAGATCGGCTACCTAGTTACACTTCCCTAGCAATGGTGCCAAAATTTTTAGTCAATTTAGTATGTCCTAAATTGCTACATTAATTATCAATCCGGGAGTCGTAAACTGATGAAGTGTGGCGCACTGTATGTGCAAGACAACCTCTTTCTTACTTTTATTGTTTTCAGTTTTTATCTTGTTTTTGGGGTTTTGTCCTTGTTGGTCTCCTAAGGTGTCTAATGCAAATGGAAATCCTATTCTCAGGTTTTAAGAATACTTTTAGAGGGAAAGTATGGATGTAGATTTAAGACAAAGTTTATGTCTCTTATGGTAATTTCCAAAACTTAGCACTTCAAAAGATCTCAAAACATGCTATTGATAAAATTAGTACTTGAACAAGAATGTAAATATGAAGCTACTTAAATCAAGCAAAAGATGAAATACTGATCATGAGGTCACTGTCTGCGCTGCCCATCTAAGTACAGAAATAAAATCTAAACTATTGCACTCAAAACCAAAAATTGCAGACTAATGAAAGCAAGATCAATTTACTTCACTTATAATCTGATAGCTCGCCAATTAACTTCTCAGGTTAAGCCATGGCACCAGAGATAACGTCAAATAACATGAAGAATTGATATCTAAATTAGCTATTTGCAGATTAATGAAAGAAAAATCAAATTACTTCACTTATAATCCGATAGCTCGCCAATTAACTTCTCAGGCTAAGCCATGGCACCGGAGATAATGTCAAATAACATGAAGAACTTGATATCTAAACTACCTACTTGCAGATTAATGAAAGAAAAATCAAATTACTTCACTTATAATCTAATAGCTTGCAAATTAACTTCTTGGGTTAAGCCATGGCACCGGAGATAATGTAAAATAACATGAAAAAATTGATATCTAAACTACCTAATAGCAGCAAACAAATCTCACTAAAATCAAAGAATAACAACTGAAAGTGAAAAGCTTAAAAAGTTCAGCAAAGAAGCAAATCTCATATCACTACTTGTTGCAAAAATTATATGAAAAAGCTCGAGCATACCCGATCCTGAAACACATTGATCAGTGTTAGTGAAAAAGTATGCAATGCTACAAAATCATGTACAGGAATAAAATGATTAACATCATAAACAAATTATGAGAAATATACAGTGGAAAAAAGAGAAAAGATGCATGAAAACTTTACAAAAACGAAAAGAAAAACCTCAGCCGGCAAGGGCCCTCTGCACAGCCTTTGGTTAACACGCTGTCACCTCAGAACCATGCTTCACACAGTCATAAGAAAACAGAGTTTTTATATTTCAAAACAGAGAGTATGTCTTCTCGTTACAACAACAAAATGAAAGCTAAAACAATAACGTCAATCCTAATATCTGAACTAGCTACTTGTGTTGCAAACGCTTTATTTATATAGGAAAATAGATAACTATTTTTCTAAGAGAAATCTTCAGCAGAGGACACGTAAACAGGATAGAACCCGTAAGTTTAGCCTCTTGGTTGCCATAAACATTCAATCTACAAAAGATGGGTGTTGGATTTGCGTCATGGAGACGGCCTGCAGCTGTCAAAAGTGGATCCATGAACCTAGGAACGGTCTCAGACTTTTCACGTGCTGAAACAGAGACCTATTTGATGTAAGACTCCTTGTTTGACCGTCCTTTGACCAATGCCTTTCTTCACGAATTCGGCTGAATAGATAGGACCTTGTCCATGTGTAGATCATTTATGAGCTGCCCACGCGCCCCGTTTCACCTGCTGACCACTGTAACCTATAGAACAATGAAAACAACTGTAGAATTGCGTGTCAACTGCGAAAAGTGGCTACATTCCGTAGCTGATGAAAAAAATCTAAATCAAATAGCACACACAAGGATATAGTTAGAAAACCACTTAAATGCACTCCTAGAATCAATATGTAACAATCTTTGATAGCTTATGAGGCACTAATGTGGGAAAATGGAAGAGAAAAGGTCTAGGAAAGTATGTAGAAGGGAGGTAGTTCTGGGGCTCAACAATTCTATCCGTCTGTTTCAAGAATTCCACCACCCAACTTCCAATCAAAATCAAAAGCCTCATGAGCAGTAAGAACTAGCCTAAAATCCCACCCAAACAAAGTTAAATTATAAAGAGAGAGCCCTCTCTGGACTTAGGTTGGCTAGAATCTAAGTCTGAAGATTGGTTTGTGGTTACCTCGGATTATTCCTTCTTTTGATAACTTCTAGGGAAGACTTCTGAGTGATAACGGGTAGCACCGCCTACCACCATCTCTTTGATCTCTACAAATAAATGCAGTAAGATCGTTTCCCAGACCAGTAAATTTTTCTTCCTTGTGGTTCTCACTCAGGGAAAGAAGAATATCGTGGCCACATCCACGACCTCTAGATAGGGCTCCTATGCACGGTAGCAGCAGATGGAAAAGGTCATGGAGGATTACAGGGACATCTTCACCTCACCCATAAGGGTACCCCTACACTGTTAGGTCAAGCACTTTGTCAATCTGACCCTAGGCACACTGCTACATAACAGGTCGATATATCAACGATATGTTCTGTAGAATCATGAAATCAAGAGGATGATTTAAGAGCTATTGTAGAAAGGACACATCAGGCCAAGTTTATCACCCTTTGGGAGCCTGATCATGTTGGTAAAAAAAGAAAGATGGGACCTAGAGACTCTGTATTGACTATCAAGTGTTGAATAATATGACTGTCTGGAATAGGTATCCAATATGAAATTTGGGACCAACTCAAGAGAGCCAAATATTTCAACAATATTGACTTGAAGTCTGATTATCACTAGGTACCAATCAAACCCTCCGATGTGTGGAAGTCTTCCTTCAAATCCAAGGATGGCCTTTTCAAATGGTTAGTCATGCCTTTCGAGTTGATGAATGCCCCCACAACCTTCATGAGGCTGATGGATGACATCTTTCAACCCTTAACTAACTCATTCATGGTAGTGTATTTGTATGACATCCTGATCTTCATACAGAGTTGGGAAGAGCACCTTAACATATTCGACAGTTCCTCCAAACCCTGTGCCAACATAAATTGTGTCCCAATTTGGAGAAATGCACTTTTGGTATGACCCAAGTTCAATATCTAGGGTACATCATTGATGAGCGGGGTGTGCATATGGACCCAGCCAAGACACAAGTTATTTGGGATTGGTCATCCTTAACCACTATAAGAAAGCTCCACGACTTTTTGTGTCTTTCCAATTTCTACCGCAGGTTCATGTTGGGTTTCTCTCATATCATGTAGACTTTAAGTCAGGTCACCATAGGCAGAGAAAAATTAAATTTATTTTGGTTTGAATCCCAACAGAAGGCATTTGTCGAGTTGAAGCATCACCTTTTCTCTGTACCAGTGCTCACATTACCAGACCTGTAGCAACCATTTGATATTGAGACAAATGACTCTGACTATGTTATTGAGCGGTTCTTACTCAACAGGGTCATCCAATGGCATATCACAATGAAATGCTTTTAGAAATAGTCTGAAAGTATCCTACCTATGACAAAGAGATGTATTCCATTATGAAGGTCTTCCGATAATGGAAGCATTATATTATGGGGAAGGAAACAATCATCCACACAGACCACTGACCCCTGTAGTTCATACATACACAAGGAAAGTTGCATAACAATCACCATCAGAAATGGTCTACATAGCTACAACAGTTCCATTTGAAAATTAAGTACAACAAGGGAAACACCAATAATGTTGTAGAATACTTCAATCGAGTGTCGATCATGGCGCTGACCATTGTGCTCGACCCTTATAAACACAAGACTTCAAAAGGACCACATCTTTACAAGAGTGATCCAGAATTCAACACCATACACCAAATGCTCTTGGAAGGTAAGAAGGTTCCAAAATTTGACCTCCAGGATGTGTTATTATTTGACCTAAGACACATTTGTGTACCTTCAAGCGAGTGTGCCAAGATGATTTTGGAGGAACATTACAGTTGAGTTGTTGGAATTTTTGGGGTAGAAAAGATAGTGGCAGTACTGCATAAATATGTTTATTGGCCAAACCTTCGACAAGATGTTGGGAGGTACATCAAATCTTACATTGCATGTATCATTGCCAAACCTAAAATCAAGAAGAAATGCATGTATACTCCTCTACCTACTCCTAGTCGGCCTTGAGAATCCATCTCCATGGATTACAAGTCAGGCCTTTCTTCTACCAAACATGGCAATGATTGTGTTTTGGTGGTCGTCGATAAATTCTCAAAGATGGCCATTTTGGCAGCCTACAAGAAGAGTATCTCAACAGAAGTCACTACCAAACTCTTCTTTGAATGAGTATGGGTACACTTTGGGATCCCATAACCCATTATCTCAAATCAAGATAGTCGGTTCCTAAGTGCATTTTGGTCAAGCCTCTGGTTGTTGTTAGATACCAAGCTCACCAAGTCCACAAGCGTTCACCCCCAAACTGATGGGATAACAGAGGTCACCAATAGGATGATCATGCACATCCTGCACATGTACAAATCGAAGCACCCATGCACATGGTATGAGAGCCTCCCCTATGTACAACGCAACTACAACATGGCTCTCCACAACTCAACTAGCCAAAACCCATTTCAGGTGGGACTGGGATTCCAGCCACCAAGTCCCATTAATGTTTCCATATCATTTGTAGCTACTCAGGTAGATTTGACTCATTTCCATTCTGAAGCTGACAAGGCTAAAAAATTCATTGAGTGCATTCAACGCATCCACCAGTAGGTCCATGACATATTGGATAGAGCAAATGCAAGTACAAGCAACGTCATGATCAACATCGAGTACCACACAAGTTCTAGGTGGGGACAAAGTTTGGGTAATTTTGCAGAAGGAGCACCCAGCTAGGCCCCACTGCAAGCCATACACCATCACTAAGGCTGTAGGGGAGAATTTTTTTGATCCCAACATTCCACCATTCCTTGGTTTGTACCCAGTATTCAATGTGCACTAACTGTGACCATACTTTCCCCCATTTTTAGACACATCCAATGTTGCTGAGAAGTTGACACCAACAGAGCTCAACCCAAGTTGTATCGAATAGGCCACCACTAATATGATCATGGACACACATATCAAGAAAAATCGCCAACAGAGGATCCAACTATATTGAGTTGTCAAAGCAAGCTAACTCCTTCAATAGGGACTAGGTTCAACCGAAATTTCCTCACCTCATGGAGGCTCTGCACGTAATGGGGACCATTTCTTCCTAAGGGGGGATGACTGATCCAGGTGGATAATGGTGGCCACCCACCTATTCCACCTATACCTCTAGTCGGTTTCATCAGTTTCCTTGATTATAACAACATTTATTTATCGCAGTTTTTTGGGTCCTGAACTTCTGGAGCTGTTTTGCCCCCTAAATGGAATTTTTTTAGGTCCGACAAAGGTCGATAGCCATAATTATGGGCCTACCACAAATATTGTAGTACTCAAAGAGATATTTATAACGAGGTATCATACGTTCCAAACATACATCAGATGAAAAGTTACGACCCTGGGAAGTTTACTGCCCAACTAACCTCAACTGGGCCCACAAACGTTTGGCATTCCATCTCCTAGGGTTAGGTTTTTGGTTGTTTAGGGTTTCCCTTTGTTTTTCAATAATAAAAAGGCCCTTGGGCCTCATTTTAACACATTTCAAAGGCATGTAGCTTCCACATCTCTTCTCAGAGATAAGTTTCCATCAGTCAAGCTAGTTTATTTCCATTATGTATGTAAGCATATTTCAGTTCTTTGATGTTAATGGAATGAAGTTTTATTTCCGCTACATCTCTATGTTTATATATGTTTTCTGTTTCATTCCTACATAATTTCAGATCAACAACGGTGAAATCTACACATGTCAGGGCCAAGATAACATGAAAATGACACTAATTAAGGTGAAAGCAAGCAAAAGAGACAATTGAAAACATGTAAGAGATACTCATGAAAACGAAGGCACAAAAAAAGTGATAATTCGGAAAACTCTGGAATATTATGGGCATCTACCTTGTTTTCCATGCCCAGGAAAACCCCCTCTGCACTGCCACGACTCTGTTCGATCCTCTGTCCTCTGTTCGGTCCCCCATGAAAATGAAATGAAGGTTTATATATGATTTTGTGGGCGGAGTTACCCAAGAGGTCGTTGTGCCCTGTTGGTTAAGGCAAATGCAACAAGGTAGGGAGGTTGGGGGATCAAATCCCATTTCCCCCAAAATTACACATAGCAGTTTTTTATTACAAAACAGGCACGGATTTTTTTGGTAACCGCTAATATGTTGTTGGCATGTTTTGGTCTGATTTAAATGCTGGAGTGGTATATATTATGTGGGCACCTAAGCGGCAGGCTAACTGTTCCGGTCGGGCGAGTTCAAACCCCGCCGCGCACGGTGTAATGAGTCAACGGTTATGGTGGTTGGGGCGTGAGCCGATTCCACCAAAGGTGGCCCGCCCACCCCATATATAATATATGCAATGTTACGTTAGAGTTTGGGGGTTCGGCAGGGTAATGACCACCGGCCCATTGTTTTTTAATAAAAAATTGTTATATTTTTTTAATTATATGTGGTTTGGGAAGGGAGGTGGCGGGGGTCATGGCCTGCCACCTCATAACATATTTTTTTTATTTAATAACAACCACATTTTTCGATTTTGACTAATACAGGGGATATTAGACAAATTAAGTATCCAACAAATTCACCCTCTCTTCGAGAGCCAGATTCCCTGTTCAGGACTCGGTCAATTTGTAGGACACTTAAACCTGGCCCACATGGCAACTTTGACCAAAACTTTGACTGACTCTTTTTCCCTCATACGAGCTCGGATTTGAGTTTCATTCAGGGCGATGATCACTTCGATCTGGTGCTAGTTTGGGAGCGTTCTGACCACTTTGAATTTTGACCCTTTCTGAGTCCTCTAGGACTTTTGCCTGTATCTGGAGCCACCTGAATCAATCCTCCCCATTGAGGAGCTTTTGGTCCTCCAAAAGCATGAAAATAATCTGCCACTTCTTGTACCCTGTCTGCACTTACAAGTATCTGATATGTCACCCTTCCTTCTCCTTCACTTTTGTCCTTCAGATCCATAAGCGATGAGCCGACACCTACAACCTTTGCAAACCTGTAGTACAATTTTGCGAATTACATGCTTGACTTACAAGACAAACTAATGACCCAAGCATTCCATACTTTCCACGAGTTTATAACACATACTCGGTGGTCAAGTTTACATCAAAATGGAAACAATACCCCAGTTATGAAAACAAGGCTAACATATCATTGTTGCTTCAACAAGTGATGGAAAACACATCATCACTACGACACATGATTTACATAAATAAAGGCCAAACAATATTGTTTCTTTGACAAGTGAAGGAAAACACATCATCACTTTCACAGCTTAAAATGCAACACAAAATAAGACCAAACATCATTGTTGCTTAACAAGTGATGGAAAACACATCATCACTTTTACATTTTAAAATGCAACACATGATTGGAAAAAAAATAAGACCATGACATTCTATCACACCTAGAAGAACCATTTCTCACTTATCAATGTGAATGGGTCATTTCCTTGTGGTGCATTCACTGGTCAAACAACCGTTTCATCTGGTTCATGCACCGACACTTTGTCTTTGAGGCGCTACTCTGGATGGAGCCTCCAACAAGTGGCTCTTTGATGGCCACCTTTGCTGTAATGACCACAATACATCTTCTTCCTCCAGATATTCTTAACATGTTTCTTTACCTATTGTTGAGAGGGTCTTTCACGCCTCATCCTTTTGTGTGCTTCTATTCTTTTCCAATACTTGGAAAATACATGGTTATGTAATGCACAAAAAGTACATGTTTTTGTATTCCATGATTTACATTCATCTTTAACAACATGATTATAATCAAAATTAACATTCGAATATCGAAACTGGTTATACCTTTCCTTGCCATCTCTAGGGTCATTATGGCGATGAGAGCTTGCCTCGACTCTTTCCCTACAATGGGCACTACCATCAGATGATGGTGATGAGTTCCCATCATTCTCTTTCCTCGACGATTTCAACAATGTCTTGGAAGCATCTGACACCTTCGATCATTCTCCTTTGGTGTATCTCAAGCCTGCAAATCAAGGTATCTGCACAACCTCCAATGGTTGAGTTATGCCTTGGCTATTAACACCAATTTTTTCCTCCTTGTACCTCATCCTGGTAAGGAGCCTCATGTTTGTCCCTGTAATTGGTATCTCCACATCTCCAATAGAAATCATACTATGTGAAGACAAAACTGAAGGGAAATCAACATATTTTACCTCCACTGTCGAGTTGGAAAGAACTGATGAGAGCTTCTCATCATCTATTGTTGGTGGTTCACTTTCTATCGTGGCATATTCCTCAACTTCCTTTCCAACATACCCAAGTCCAGCCTGATGGGGTAATTCCTCTACTTTGATGGGATTAACAATGCCTTGGCCATTAATGCCCAAGCCTTTTCCTTCATACCCCATTTTATTCAACGGTTTGGAGCCAATTCCTGTGGTATGATTTTCAAAAATAGCGAAATCATCATCAGGAAACATACATGAATTCGGAGAATTACTTTTTACCTCACATGGGTCACGCTACAGCTTTTCGAAGGCCTCATCCTTAGCTTGCATCTATCGTAGAAAACTATGTTTCTCCTCTTTCTCTTCATGTAGAAGCATATTCAATTCAACGTTCTCTGTTTGAAGATTCTGGTTGTTGTGCTTCAGTTCTTCCAGGGCCTCTTCTGTGGCTCGCAATTGAAGCTGCACTCGTTGCTTTTCCTCTGTCTCTTTTTGTAGAGCTTCATACATTATTTCCACCTTTTGGGAAATTCTGAGCATGGTCTCATACATTGCTTTTTCATCCTCCATCGTTGCACGTTCCATTGTTCACGCTTACAATTCACATCCACGCAAAGACCGCTCTGATACCAAACTTGATCCGAGTTGACTCAACTCCCAGATTTAACCAAAATATTTTTCTTTCGTGATGTGATTAGAATTGCATTTAAAATAGCATAAAGGAACCTATATGCATGTTGTAAAGAAGAAGGAACATGACAAGAGTCAACAACATAAAACACAAGACGTTGATAACGAAGCTCGTCCAGGAGGGACTACATCTCCGGGCCTCGGTGTCAAGATGGTGTGGGACACAGCATTAAGCGCTGGAAAGAGTGATGATGTACATGCATGTGTTTTCTATATCATGCAAGGAATATTCCCTCACACAGGGGTGGCTCCAAGAGATGTTCCGCTTCAGGAACTCTCATTCAAAAAGGACTCCTATTAGCATGACATAATTTCATGTATGATAATAATGAGCATCTCGCCAACATGGCATCAAATGGATCTCAATTCAAGCATACATGGTGACACATGAGTATCCCATCAACATGGCGACAAAGGGATCTCAATCAAAACATGACAATAAGTACATCTCACATCAAGAACAAAACAAGATCCCACATCAACATCAAACAGGGATCTATACAACACAATGCATCTCAAGCAAAGAGACAAAGAAGTACATGATCACACTGCATATACCTCACATCAAGGAGTTATTTGAAGAAGAGGATGATAAACTGCTGGATCTGGCTGTACCATCAATCATGCGGTGTTGAATATCATGGAAATGACTGCTCGCACATTGAATGTTGACACCTGCACTCCACTTTGAAAAGTGGCGTAAAATGGAATGATCAAATGGAAAATCTGATTGCACCATCAAATTCGTGGCGTCGAATAGTGTAAAATCGACTGTCAAATTTCTAAATTATGACAAAGTGGGGCTATAGGAATCTTTTATATTCCCCCTAGATTCCTCAAAGATTCCCTCCTCCATTTCATCTGAAGAACTGCTGCCCAGATCAAAATTCTGTATGCACCATCAAGATCCTTGCAAAATTCTGAGAGGGATGAGTATGAAGTTGGTTGCATTCTGACTCTGGCGAATTTCAGCCTCCAAGGAATCTAGAAGATTCCCTCAAGATTCTCAAAGATTCTCCTCTACTGGGAATCTACAAATCTGCTGCTCAAAAGGCGAATCTGACCTCGCCATAGCATTCCCTGCGAAAATCTGAGAAAATTGACTATAAACTTGATTACATTCTAATAAAAAGAATTTTTACCTCCCAAGGAATCTTAAAGATTCCTCAAAGAATTTGCATGAGAATATTCCCTAGAATATTTTGGGCATCTACCTCATTTTCCATGCCCAGGGTGTACCTCCTTTGTGCTGCCACGACTATGTTTCGACTCCGTTCAGTCCTCCGTCCTCCGTTCCACCTCCGTTTGGTCCCCCGTGCAAATGAAACAAAGGTTTATATATGATTTCGTGGGCAGAGTTACCCAAGAGGTTGTTGTGGTCTGTTGGTTAAGACAGAGGGACCAAGGTAGGGAGGTCAGGGGATCAAATCCTGCCTCCCCCAAGATTACACACAGTAGTTTTTTATTACAAAATGGGCGCAGATTTTTTTGGTAACCGCTGGTATGTTGTTGGTGCGTTTTGGTCTGATTTAAATGTTGGAGTGGTATATATTGTGTGTTGTGTGGGCACCCGAGCAAAGGACCGGCCATTCCGGCCAGGCGGGTTCAAATCCCGCTGCCCACGGTGTAATGAGTCAATGATTATGGTGGTTGGGGCGTGGGCTGGGTCCACCGGAGGTGGCCCGCCTACCCCATATATAATATATGTAATGTTACGTTGGAGGTTCGGGGTTGGGGGTCCGACAGGGTCATGGCTGCCGGCCCATTGTTTTTTAATAAAAAATTGTTATGCTTTTTTTAATTATATGTGGTTTGGGGAGGGAGGTGGCGGGGGTCATGGCCCGCCACCTCATAACATATATTTTTTTATTTTTATTTAATAACAACCACATTTTTCGATTTTGTCTAATATAGGAGATATTAGACAAATTAAGTATCCAACAAATTCACCCACTCGTCAAGAACCATATTCCTTGTTCGGGACTCGGTCAATTTGTAGGACACTTAAACCTGACCCACATGGCAACTTTGACCAAAACTTTGATTGCCTCTTTCTCCTCATACGAGCTTGGATTTGAGTGTCGTTCACACCATTGGAATCAGGGCGACGAGCACTTCAATCTAGTGCTATTTTTGGAGTGTTCTGACCAATTTGACTTTTGACCCTTTCTGAGTCCTCTAGGATTTCTGCTTGTGTCCGGAGCCACCTGGATCACCAGAGTATAGTTTTTCATCTCTGGTGTTGTTCCACTGCTAGTAGGTCTGGACAATACCCCAACAAAGTCACTTTAGGAACACAAACATCACTCCACTTCCAGCGAGCCTGGATAGTACCCCGGTAGAGTTGCTTCCTTCACCTCCCTGTGCAGGAAGCCTTTCTCTCCTTTACCCTTTATTTATTTATTTTATATAAGACTGTGCATCAACACCTATTTCATTTCATTGGCAGAAGAGGGATCCCAACTTACTAAGAGCAGAAGAGGTTGTTCCTTCATAGAAGCGTATGTAAGACCTATGATATTGGTTTTCTCATTTATATTTTCCCCTTGTCCTTCTCTACTTAGTTGGATCAACATGGAAAACACCAAAACATATGGAATCGAGCGTAGGCACGAGGTTTCTAGAATAAACATAGATATCATGGTTTAACATAGAGATTTACTCAGATCATAATCATATTTTCCATCAGAACATCATCAACCAAAGGATAACTAAGACGAGGAAGAAGGACTGATGGTTAGCCAAATGTTGCAGTGTCACAAAGCCCTTTTCTATTTAGCCACATTGTCTTCGATCCAAAGGGAACATCCTTCATGCAAAGTCTTATTAAACAAAACATGAAAGAAGAGACAAGACACAACAAGAAAACCAAAATCAAAAGGAAAAAACAAATGGAGGCTAAACTAAAAACAGAATGCAAGACAAAAGATAGGAAACAAATTAAAGACTACAGAAAGCAAGTGCAAGATGCATGTGCAAGGGAAACTAATATGTAGCTAGACCTACTCCTAACCTAACTAGCTAGAAGGTTAGTTTCATGTATAATGAAATTTCCAATGTAGCCATTGTAGCTACTCCCAACGAACATACAAAAAGATATGATTGATAAAAACTAATATAAAGCAATGTGCAATAGAAAAGATAAGAGCTTGAATATTTTGCACAATGAATTGAATGTCTTTCTTGTGAGTAGAAAGATGTGTCATAGTCACTACTTCTACCCAAGTTGTGATCTTACCTTTTCAATAAAAAATACAAACTAACAAACCTTGAAAGCTTCTTGTGAATGCACCTTAATTTGCTCCATCCTTCTTAGAAGGCATGAGAAAAGATCGAAACTCTTTATTAGCAAAAGGGATTTCTAAGTAAGATGCTTCTAGGCAATCACATATTGGATCGTGAAATTCGAAACAATCCTCTTGAAAACCCCAAAATCCTTGAAAAGATGAATTTTCAATTAGAAGCATAGGGTCAAGATGAGAATCTTGTGAGGGAAAATGCATCTGATCATATTCAATTCACATGTCAAGATAGTGAGGATCTGACATAACCATCAACAAAGGCTAAAGTGCCTCAACTGGTTGGCTAGTATCTAGATATTGAGATGATAAACTATGAAGATCAAAGGATGTAAAACAACTATCATTGGATGTGCTGATGAGAAAATGTTAAGTTGAATGACGATCATCAAAGACATAATCATGATCAGATGGGCTAATTCAAGCATTAGATAGGTTGATTAAAGCATTAGATAGGGTGATTAGATTCAAATTCTCAGTTTTTAATTAACAAGGATAAATCAGTTTGAACGGTTTCACGAATTCTATGAACAATATAACCAAATTACTCACATGACGAATGTGACAAATCATCTTGTTGTAATTGGTGACAAATTGTACAAGCATTGTAATCATTGAAATAATTGAAGAGGAATGTTAGTATAGAAAATATATGAAACCAGTCAGGGTGTAATGTATGAAAAAGAGGAACTTGATTCAACAAATAACTCAAGCACTTGCTAACACTCAAGAGGATTTATGGTGTCATCAAGACATCCACAAGAGAGACTAGGAGTTGATTATCCACCATAGCACTCAACATATATGAATTATTTGGCCAAAGATAATCTTCAAATTAATCATCTCGCAATTTCGCATATTCACAAAAGGTATACACTCCAAACCTAGATTCGATACAAGATATTTGCATGGGGATGAATTCACTACAGTAGTATGATCTGAAACTCGATCTCGAGAAGTAGTAAAATTGTAACAAGAAATCTCGAAATCCATCAAGAACGAGTTTGCGTCCAATGAAACAATATGAAAGTATTATGTGAGAAAATCCAAATCTGACATGGTTTAGGAATTTCCCCAGGATCGTGAGAACCTGACATAACCAGCAACGAGAGTTGAAGTGTCTTGACTTCCTAACAAGTTCCACAACTATGAAAAGACAAATAACAACATTTTGTAAATTGAGTTAGATCACAGATTGCATGTGGACAAATTCCATCGGTTAAGTTAGCAGGACCATCATTATCTGTATGGGAGCTATATTCATCACTGGTTTGATCAGATTTTAATACTTCAACAAACATATTACTCAAGCCATAAGATTCTTCTGATCACAAATCTAAAGATGTGTGAATCAAAGAAATATCACAAGCTAACTGATTCAAAGAGTTTCCCCCAAACAAAATAGGAGATGAAACGGAATGGAATGGATTCTCTATAATTTCATTGCTTTCTTCTTCCTCATGGATAATCTCACTACCTTGTGTCAATTGAGAAGTTAACTCATTAGATGAATAACTTCAAGAGCATGGAGTGTCTTCATCACAAGTTGGTTTATTATAAATAGTAGAAAACAAGGGATTGGGAGGTGAAGAGGAAGAAGTGTTCATAAGAAGATCTTCTTTGACCGAAATATATTTGAAATCTAAATATTTCGAAACAGAATATTCTTGAGAAACTAGGCATTCATATATGTCAACAAAGTCATCCTCATCAGAATACTTGTTGCCCAAGACTTCAGATTGATTAGGAGAATTGATTGTATTTGATTTACGACCGTGATTACTAGATTCATTATCATCCAAGAGTGAGGAAACACCATCTTCACACAAAGAACTCTGAAAAAGAGAAGAAAGATCGAAAGAATCTTCACCTTCTTGCTCCTCTACCTATGAAATGTGACTATCTTGCACCTTTTCACTACTTGGATTTGGAAGAGATTGAGTAGGAAAATTGAGGGACAATGGGTCATGAGAAAGACATGGTAGAGGATTATATGTATCCAAATGAGATTCAAGATTTAAATTATGAGTAATAATATCATCTTGAGGAATGGAGAAATTAGTCTTCACCATATGCCTCATGAACCATTATGGGATTTCCTCTATGGGATCTAAATCATGAAAAGTGGAAGGAGGATGAGAATATGGATTAGGAATTTGATTTGCAAATTGCCCAACTTTATTATCGGTGCAAGGACGCATCCGCATTGGAATTGAAAAAGGAGGAGGATAAGGAACATAAGGAATAGTAGGTTCCTCCCATGAAATTATGGGTGTCTCATGGCTTCCAAGAGTTAGGGAAGAAAAAACATCATGTGGTTTAGGTTCACCGTGCAAAGAGATATGAAACAAACAATCAAAATTTTGTATAAATAAATACCAATCTGTGTCTTCTTTAGGAAATTCATAATAGAGGTGAAGGAATCGATCAGAGAAATCCTTAATTGATTCATTAGGCTTCATTCTTAGTTGATTAATCCTTTTATAAACATCTTGGTAATCATACCTATCAAATGCTAAATGAAGCTCCTTGATGAGGTGTTCAAGAGAATGAATGGAAGCAAGTGGTAGAGTGTGATACCATTGACTTTAAGGGTGAGGCAGAAGAGAATACAAGCCACATATTCACAATCAATTTCATAGTGTTCACATAACTTAAGGAAAATAGATGCATGCTTGGTAATGGATGTATCACCCTCACCATCAAACTTGAATTGAGACAAGTCATGGAGAGACTCATTAGGGATTGAAATTTCACCAGGGGATAGGTTAGAAAAACACCCCGCAAGTATGATTTTAGGATGAGCCATTTCAAATAAGAGGTTCAAAACAAACTCAACGGGCATAACTTGTCATATGGCCCTTCTTCTAGTGCCATTTTGTTGAAAGTACTGGAAATCCATTAGCCAAGGGGGTCTCCTCGATGTGAAGTCCCAATTAGACCTCACACCATTTGTTACAGAATAAAACACCCTAGGGTCTGGGTTGAGAACCCCAATATATCGAAGGGAATACACCAACAAGAAGCAAGCAAACAAGCAGTCCTAATGCTTAAACTACTAAAGTGGGATGAAGAGATAGTACCTGTAGGTCCTATGTTTGAGGATGTTCCCATAGGGTCCAAACCCTTAGCTTCCTCCAATGCTTCAAAACCTACAACTTATTCTAGAAAAGCATATATACTAGCAATAGCTCAAAGCATGTTCAAGATATGAATGTTAGATCATATAATCATATAGATATAAATCATGATATCATACATAATTAGATCATAACATGAGTTAAAGCTTAAAGATCATCACATCAGGAAAAAGACAAAGCTTCTTTATTGATGTCTACAAAGAATGTGGAAGAATACAACATGATTCGACCACGGCTCCAAGCGAAACCTTCCTTCAGATTCGTCTGGCCCAAGCCTAAACAAACCTCTTTCAAATTCATACACATAGATGCCATATAAAGGAGATGGAAATCTCTATGAGGAAACAAGGGTTTCTTATAGCTGGGAGTGCAAGAGGCACAAGGATAAATCAGACTTGATTAGGGACCAATTGGATATAATATCAATATCCTATCTTTCTCTCCCCTTAGGCCTTCCCATGAGGTGTATTTATATCACCCCAAAATAGTTGTTTCAGTTGGGATACAGTTAGGCCACGGGCTCCTGTAGGTGGGATTCTGGTGTAACCCATAAACCCCACCCATAAAATAGGGATTTTATATTTTTTTAATATTTCAAATTATATATGTGATTTGGGTATAGCTGGACTCGCGTGCACAGGCACTTTTTAAAGGGCAGAGTCACGTATGGAATTTAAAATAATGTTTTTTAGTAAAAGGACCAAGTCTGAAGGGAAAGGGCTGCCCAAGGCCATGACTCAGAGCATCAAGTATACAAGGGTGATAAATGATGCTATAACATATGCCCCCTAATATATGAGGTCAGAAGGGGTACATGATGGCTGAAATGTGTTAAGTGTATAGAAAGAATCATGTGAGGAATTGGGAGGAGATCACCAGATTCTAGCCTGCCAAACCAGTGGAAGAGATCAGAAAGAAAGCTCATGTCTGAGGTGGGCATACCCATGCTCAGAGATAGTAAAGCATGTTTGCATATCAAGTGTAGAGCGGATCCAATATGTATACAAGTACAAAGGAAACTAAGAAATACATAGTGGATCATCTAATCATAGTCGTAAAAGTACATATCAAGGCCATGTCACAATATCACATATAAAAGAATTGATCAATGATGTTGAAGGAGATATCTGATCACTGATGTCACATAATTGATCCTCAAAGTACCAAGTCAAAAAGTGGAATAATGGTATTGTATGCAACTCAGGTGCCAACATATAAAATGTTGTTGTGATGAACAACAACATATAAGGTGAATGGTGGCATTAGTAGAAAACTGAAGGAATTGACAAGTGACCCAAAAAATGTTGATGCAACCTAAGGTCTTCACCGACCGCCATGGTACATTTCTAAATTATGGGAATAAATGAGTTGAATTCAACCATGTGAGAAATCGTTTGATTACCGGTCATTGATGTATACCATTAACAAATGCGAGACAACTCACCGATAATGATGATGAGAGTCAAGGTACCCTAGTACAATCTAACAAGTGACCAGTAAGACTTGAGGGTCTACCCAAGCATAGGTGTCATGGAAGAGACGTGGAGGGTGCCACAATTGAGACTAAGGGAGTTCTCCATTCTGTACAAAGGAACTTAGAGAGCTTGACTCACCAGGTACCTATGTAGCAGTGGAGGATCTACCAGAGGAAATGCAGAGACACATGGTAGGAGTACCACAAGATTGGGTGCGGCCTTTCCGACAGGTGGCCACTACCGTCGTCTTCTTCTGAGATGCACATCTAGGGCAGGGCCCACGGATATAGATTAGAGATGTCCTGATATTTTTGATAGACATGATTGGGCTTAATCCCCAATTTTGTAGGACATTTTTGTCTGGGTTTTGTATAATATTTTGAACATATAACTTCTATGTATATAAAAACAGTTCCATGATGTGATGACCATATATACATATGAATTTTTATTATTGTTTATTTTAATGTGATGAATGATTAATATGGCAATCTAATGCTTGATTAGTTATGGAATCAGCAAATGAATTTTCTGATAGTGGAATATGAATAAATGTGATAAAATTAAATGAACAAAAAATAAATTCACTCTCAGAAATTGGTGATATAAATAAGGATCTCTCACACGATAGATTTTGTTTAACTGAGACACCACCAATTGTGAATCCAGGTATACTACTAATGAATCAATACCAAGAGATATTAATTCAAATAGTAAGTTAACGACAACAATATATTCGACAACATTGTTTGAAGCAGGGCCGATACATATGCCTCTTGAATCCAACAACTGACCGAATGGATAGTAAATCACCCAAGTCACAAATCCCTTTGTGATCTCAGTATAATTGATGATAAATATCCTCAAGAAATTGGCTTTTCCTTGGAGATTTTGAAGTTGACAGATGGTAGACATGGGAGGAAATTGAAGTATTGCCTCAACCTTAAAAGGATTTACATGAATCCCTTCATTTTTATACTATGAATCCCAATAATCGACCAGACGTGACATCGAAAACATATTTATTCGGATTCAACCAAATTTTATAATGACGACATCGCTCAAAAATCAATCGAAGATGATGAGGATGATCAATTATCTTTTGAGAATGAGCAAATAAGTCATCCAAATAAGCTTCGATGATATGTTTGATATCGTGGAAAGCGTAGGACATGGCCCGCTAAAAAGTCGCTCCAACATTTTAAAGGCCAAAATGAATCTTTTTGTATGTAAAGGTACCCCAGGGGCAAATAAAAGTTGTCTTATGTTGATCTTCAGGACAGATAGCAATTTGATTATAACATGAGAAACCATCCATGAAGGTGAAAATCTCATTTCTCACACATTCATCGATAATATAATCAATAAAGGTGTGGGGAAATTATATTTTGGACAAGCCTTATTTAAATCCATAAAGACTATGCATGCACAGATCATTCCTTGTTTTTTATCAACCAGGATTGGATTTGAGACCCACTCATTCAATGGAACGAGGTATATGAATCCTGCCATAAGAAGCTTCTCAACCTCGGCTTTGATAGCTATCGCTTTCATAGGGTTACCGACCAAAGATTTTTCTATATAGGCTTCACATTCACGTAAGTCTTGATCTCATGTTGGACTATTGATGGATCAATTCCAAGTATTTCCTCATAAGACCAAGCAACACATCATGAAACTCTTTAAAAAGATTGGTATAAATTTGAATTTCTTTAGGGGAGCATTCAGCTCCGATGAGAACATTCTCAATTATATTGGGATCCCTAGAGATGTTCACTAGAACTATTTCTGAAATGATAGACGCGTTACCTTCAGCAAAAATCTATGCTAGGGCCAAAGGGTTTAAAATTGTGTGAACACCACTAGTTGATGAAGAGCTAGACAAACTTAATTCTACTTCATGCAAGTTTGGGAGAAAATATGAAGGATGATGCAAATCATCCCACAGTCTTTCTATACCCATCATTGCTTCTAGGATTGATTCCTCATATGGTAAAACAATATCAAGGTAGTCCATAGAAGAAGTAGAGTCAAGAGTCCAAGTGGGAGCCACATCTCCATCCAAATCCTCCGGTGAAAGAGGAGTAGGATCAGAATCTGCAGTGTTAACTATAAATTGGTAAGCAATTTCAGCTGCAGACATGGGATATGCCATTCCACCCACTTTCCCTTATTCTAATGTGGTTGTAGAAGAGGGTAAGGGCCAAGGATCTGAAAAATAATGAGTTTTGAAGAACTCTCTTTGAGAAGGGGCCTTGGATGATGAAATGGCATTTATTCGAGCAATAGGAGAAGGAAGATCAAAAGTACCCATCAACAAGGAATACATTCCGACTCCTAAATTCTCAATAGGCTGCTTGGGATTGTTCACTAAGGGAACGAAAGAATTAGAGGATGCATTGGATTCTTTCGGAGAATAATCCATCTGATCAACAGTAACAGTTCTCCCATCATGCGGAAATCATAGGATGAAAAATAATGATGATACATTGGCATCCATTTCATAAATCCAATTTCGTCCCAATAGAATATTATAATCCCAATTCGCATCTACTATTTCCACCTCGATATAGACCACCTTTCCCCCAAAACAGATGGGAAAGGATGGAATAATTCCATGTGGCCCATGAGAATGACCATCAAATGAAGTCAAGAGAGTAGGTGAAGGAACAACTTTAGGAGATCCGATAGCTTTCCAACATGCAATTGACACATGTGAAAGCTCCCTCATCAACTACAGTTCAAAAGATATTGGACTTTCGATATGCAGATTTAATCTGGAAAGCCATGTGATGAGGTAGTCTCTTCTTAATATTTGACATTTCAAATGTAACAATAAGAGATTTTTCTAGATATATTTCCCTGATTACAATGAGAAACACACTCCTTTGTGATGGACACGACCGGAGTACCTCTAACACAGACATACCACAAGGAATTTGGGCCAGATCTTCAACAATGGAGTAGTTCTAGGCAACCTTGGCATCAAGGTTGATCGTCAAACATTTTACAGAGCCTTTCGACATCCGAGGTATAGGCTCAACTGCGGGCCTCTCAATATGGAGCGGCTCTGGAACATCGAGAGCAACCTTAGCCTTAGAGGATTCTGGTTCACCATAATCATGTGATTTTGTAGCAACATCAACATGAGAACTCATCATGTATACATTCAATGGATTTTCCCCTTCCTGGTTGCCCCTTGTGGGGGTTCTAGTATTAGCATTCGCGCCAGCAAACATTTGCTGCCCTTGGGGAAAAGGGTTAGTCAGAACAACCTGGGAGCTAGAAGAACCCTACTGCACTAACAAGTGCATAACATCTTGAATCTTAGGGAAAAGATGAGTTAAATGGTCTCCATTGCACAATTTTCAAGGAAACTTAACTTTCTTTTTTGAATCCTTTTTACTCTCCCCAACATTATTACTGGGTTTCTTCACATTTCCCTTCCCATCCTTATCTTTCTTCTTACCACGTCCCTTTCTCTTCCCATCAGATTTTTGATTTCCTTTGCAGTTAGAAGACTAGACATTGTTAATAGTTAAAGGTTGAGAACGCATAGGAACTGGCGACGATGCTTGAATCGAAGAAGAAATTTATAAACAGAATTGTTGCAATTGACTTAAGAGGTTAGTCATGCTGTTATCGATCGATCTGACTATCCTGTTGGCATGGGGACCTGGGTTCAGTTTGGCTAAATCGATCTTGGATCAAGCAACATCGGGCAAAATCTTTTCAAGAATCCCAGACTGAGAATATATAAGTTCTAATTGTTAGGCTCTAAAGATAGCATGTTCTTCGGTGAATATCCCGGAGAGTGATACATCCTTAGAAATTTATAGTAGGGTAAAGAGGAAGTTGCTGACCTAATAAAGGTAGAACAAAGTTGTAGAGTGAAAGCAGATTTAATCTTCATGCAGGAAGCTTTGGTAGTAGAAGAAAAAGGAAGCAGAGGAAACAAACAACAGAGGAAAGGAAGATAGAAAAGCAGAGCTTGTAGGTAGCAGAACTGAGATCGTAACAAGCATAATAAGAACCGAAGGAAGGATGAGAGATGAGGAGGAAAGAACAAGAAGAGAAGCAAAAGCAGGTAGAAGAAAAAAGGAAAGGTGTAATGACAGAGCAATCATCGCCAATATAGGTTGATGATCCGGAACAACAAGTAGCCGAGGAAGAGAGTGAACAAATGCAAGTCCTCACCAATGATAAACACAATAACCAAGTCCGTCTAGAGATCGATGAGTACATGGAGCAGCTAAGACGAGAGGCCACTAGGGAACACTTGGAGCTAAATGCACACAACATGCAGAAGTACATCGATGGTCTTTTCAAGGTCAACACCATGCTTCTCATGCTTCAGAATGAGTTGGATACAAGTTCTGAGACCATATACCTGAATGCCATGGAGGCAAGAGTTCACTTTCAGGAAGACACCATCAAGTAGTTTGAGGACACCATCATGCAGTACCAAGATTGACATTAATATGTGACCGAGAAGCACCAAGTGGAGGCTGCCGAGTTGGTTTTTCCCCAAAACTTAGAGTCATATTATTTTGTCTTGTTAGCCTGTCTCTAACCTATTTTGTCTCACATGGGTACATGTGGAAAATGTAATATTATTTGTGAATATGTTGTAAGTGAAATTCCAAGTGTCATTAGTGGAATGTGAAAGGTCATCATGTTATGTAATGAGTTACTTGTAAAGAAGTTGAAGAGTCATGAGGTTAGTCAAAGAGTCACAAAGGGGAATGTCAAGGGTCACTCCACTCTTTGTCATAAATAAAACCTCATAACCCATAGAACGAGATTTTGGGAGCCAAGCTTTTTTCTAGGCTTAGGATTAGGAAAGGCTTGGGAGTATTGTGACGAGCCTTGACTTCTCCACAACGTAGAGTGAGTATACTTCTTTGGAGGAGAAGGTGTTCTTGACTATAATGTTCCATTATTGGGGCTAGTGGTCTTCAATGGTGTATGTATGGATGGAACTTTCACTTATAATAATAATATCAGAGCCGACGTGATTTCATGCATTTGTTGTTGTAGTTGGACTATTTTGGTTGCTTTAGAAATGTATGTTGTTTAACTTACGCATTTTCTTATGAACTACTTTGTATGCAATTATGTGAATCTTGTTGGATGTGTATTGTTGGATTAACTCATCACTTTAATTTGTGGACTATTCTGCATTTTAGCTTGTGATGTCATTCCACTTGTGTGTTCCTTTCAAGTTGCATACTATTACAGGCTTCTAAGGGGCACACTTCCTTTTCCCCTCCGTGTGTTAAAACCTTCATGCATCACACTTGACTCTCCGCAGGGTCACACACTTTCTCTCACCCAAAGTTATCATACTTACCTCTACGCGCTACCATGATCAAGGCATTACACTACCACCCATTGTTGGGACTCCTACTCCAAATAGTTTGAGGTCTAGTTGGGACTTCATATCGGGGAGATCCCCTGAATGTTGGCGGGTCCAACACCATCAACATTTCTGGCACTAGAAGGAGGGTCAGATGACAAGCTGAGCCCTTGAAGTCTGTTTTGAATTTCTGCACATATTTCATGACTTCTATTGAAATCATAACCCCAACATGTTTCTCTCACGCTGTTGATTTTGAAGCGTCGGTGAGAATTATAGATGACTTGTCCAAATATAAGTTCAATGGTGACAACAAAACACCTTTGTTCAGGCACACAGTTGCCTCTGATGGCTTCTATGATAGGCATGATGTCCCCTTAGATGACATTGCCTGTGGGTTGTTCGCTTTCACGTTCGAAGGGCACACAAAGCAATGGTGTCACACATTTCCTGCAACCTCTATACACTCTTTTAATCACATGTTCAGAGAATTGTGTCATGCTTTTGTTCTTTATGATCGTAAAGCACTTGATTTTTTTTTTTTAAATTGCGAAAATCACCAGACGAATCTCTTTGAGATTTTTAGAATCGTGTTCTTCACTACTGCTATGAATTTCTTGAAGATGAAGTGGAATGGGAATTTCCAAATCAAATATTTTAGTATCTTGTTCACATTTATGAGAATCCACATGAGTTAGAATCTTTCGAACCTCTCCCAACATACCTCAGTGTTAGAGCTTTTAAATATGAGACGGACAAGGTTTCTATCCCAAGTGACCCTCCGTCCCCATCTCATCAAACAACTCTAGCTTCACAAGCTGAGGTGAGAGAAGTTGAGAATCCACCTGCTAATCTGTCACCATCTCCTCCTACCCCGCCTGCTCAGGATTTCTACGTAGAATTGGAACGTAACCCTGATGGTTGTCATGTGGTCTAATCTCCTCAACCTCTGTCCTTTGGTTCCTTTGATCCTTCAGATTTTGGTGTGTTGTGTTCATCTGTCTCAGATCTCGCATGTGATGTTCACGAGGATCAAGTTTTGGACAGAGTTGGTGTTGAACAACCAACATGCGCTATCATTTTTTATGAGTATGTGTGGGAGTCTAAACAAGAATCTACGGTGAAGGATGACCTCCTTTTGTCCGCACCTCATCTGCTTTATCCTGACATCTTCCACGATTCTGCCATTTCTGTTCCATCTTGTGAAAATTCATTTCCGGTCTTTTCTACTTCCATTAATTAACAAAACATGTGGGATGCCAGTCTTTCATTTGATTGTGGGGAGGACAAATATTTCTTCCTGGATCCACCCAATCTCTCATCTTACCTCTCCGAAAACATTGAGGGTGAAAATTATAATTTTTCACCATCCCCTCTTTATGATTCGTCAGATCAACACTTGGTTATCTGTCTATTCCCTCTCTTTATGAGAATATTTCATTTCTTTAGTCGATGATACCCTAATGGAAAATGCATTCCTTTCAGAGAGATTCATGGAGAAATCATGATGCTTTCACTCTCAACTAGTATGCCTACTCTAATCGGTTTTCTATTTTCGGTTAACCCTTGTCAACTCAGTCAAGTAGAGTAAGGAGAGGGGGAAAAGCTTAAAAAGTATGTCAGAGGTATATATAAATATACTTCTCTGAAGGTACAACCTCTTCTGCTCTCAATAAGTCGAGATCCCTCTTCCTCCTCATGAAATAAATAAGTCTCTATGCACAGTTCTTTGAAAAATGAAAAAATAAAATAAAGGGCGAAAGAAGAGAAAGGCTTCCTACACAGAGATGTGAAACAAGTAACTCCGTCGGGGTACAGTTTAGGCTCGCTAGTAGCAGATAAATGCTTGTGTTCCTGAGGTGACTCCGTCAAGGTACTGTCTAGGCATGCTGGTAGCGAAGAAACACCAGAGATGAAACTAAAACTCTGATAGACTCTTTTACTTGTAAACCTATATACCCCTCATCCCCAATTGAAACAAATTAGTTTGACTTGGCTTGGTATGTGTGCTGTCGATAAAGAGGATCGTAGGGGCTACATATTTAACTCAAGCTAGTGAAGAAGCTATGATAATTGAAGAATTGAAAAATACTTTCGGAAGAGTTAGACTCGCTTTGCATGAAACAAGTTCCATACAAAGATCTGGAGTTCTACCAGTGTGTGGCCAATGTTGTAGTGACTACAACCACCCTCCAAAATTTTTCCTATGCTTCATTTTGGAGCCTCCCTTCTAAACCATAGCATCTCATCTTACACTAATCCAGATACTTGCGCTTTTATTGAGCCACATCCTTTGCATATTGGCTATGTGTCTTGTTACTTGGTTTATTGTCTAACCCACAAGGTGATCTCTTGACTTGGTATTGATCCAATTCCGGGCTTGCCTTAGAGAAATGTGCAATCCTTGAGGGAAACTAGCCTTGCTCCTGGAAATTGTGCAGTCTAAGCTATCAGTGAGCCTTGAGCCCAAGAATTGTGCAACACTAGATGGAAACCAACCTTGAGCTAGGAAATTGTGTAGACATGAGAGGCAGCCCAGAACCACTCAACCCAGAAATTGCATAGAACCCACTGTGCTAAAAAACTGCTCAGTGCATGAACCAGAGAGTTGCTCAGTTCTTCCCAAAACTGCGTAATATTTCTAGGCAATCCATGGTAGTTTTCCCGAAAAATAATAAAAGAAAAAAGAATCCCTAGAAAATAGGGATCTATTATTAGTTTCTCGAAGGTGGCGGATCGCTATCTTTAGAAGTTTTTGCCAAGTGTCGCTTTTGTCCTTGATCTCAGGCATGTGCGTCATAAACTCCAAATTGCTCAATTCTATGTAATGGACGCCTCTAGAGCTCATTTTTACATTCAATCATCAAGCCCTAGCATTCTCGAGGAGATCAAGGAGCCTTCAGAGCATTGTCGTCGCTTTTCCGGGTGAGTTTTGCTTTTATTGTCTTTCACCGCTTTTTCTGTCGCCTTTGTTGTTTAGCTTGTGAGAGTGTTGTTTGACATATTTCTTTGAAAAAATGCTGACGTTTTAAATTTTTTTAACTTGTATAAGTTTTGTTTCAAGTTATAGATTGCATTTCCCAAGTGTCGAATGAGTTTTCCCGTTTTTGCACCAACGGTTGTTGTTGTGGTGACTCTCTTCACATGCTTCATTTTCCTTCAATTTAATCAATTGTTACACTTGTTTCACATGCATGTATCAATACTTAGTTAGTTCTACACCTAGAATCAAATCATCCTTTAGGTCTTCTTTATTTTCAAACTCCCCATGGGTAGATCTGGGCTCCCCTTGCCCGGATCTCACACCTCACTGCATGCAATGCACAATCTGGGAGCTCAAGGCCTCTACCTTGGCTTCTGGAATTGCGCAGAGCCTATCCTAGCCTGGCTCCAACTGCGCACTATGCGGTTTTAGGAGCCAGTCTCCTAGCTTGGCCACTGAGACTGTGCAATGCACACTCTCCTAGGCCCCGACCCAGATTGAAATGTGCATTGTACAATTCCAATCATCAAGCTTCCACACTAACTACTGGGACTGCCCAGTGCGTAGTTCCCACAGTTAGTCAGTCACGTTTTTCAGTAAAAATTGTGCAATCCCTCTCATTAGATGCCCTCACTGTTGCTTGATCATGCTATGAACTTAGATTTGTAAGAGCTAATGTTTTCTTTCCATGAGTGTCCTTTCTGTCCCATAATTACCACACTTGTGAAGCACTTCTACCCAACAGTAATTGTATCATGGCACCAAAGAGAGCTGCTTCTAGAGAGACCACTGAAAGCAGCATTGGGGAAGTAGTTGAGCAAGCACTAGTTTATTCACCAATATATGCGGACACTCAACTGTTCATAGAAAAGGAGTCAACACTAACATGGAAGCAAGTCTAGCAACAATGGAAGAAGGCAACAATCTAGTACAAGATCAGGGAAAGAGGAAGTTGCTGACATAATAAAGGGAGAACAAAGTTGTAGAGTGAAAGCAGATTCAATCTTCATGCAGGCATATTTGGCAGTAGAAGCAAAAGAAATCAGAGGACACAGACAACAAAGTAGAGAAAGAGAGAAAAGAAGAGCTTGTAGGTAGCAAAACTGAGATCGCAGGAAGCAGAACAAGAACCGAAGGAAGGATGAGAGTTGAGGAGGAAAGAACTGGAAGAGAAGTAGTAAAAGGAAGAAGGAAAAAGGCAAGGGGCAATGATAGAGAAAACAACGCCAATATATGTTGATGAGTCGGAACAATCAACAACTGAGGAAGAGAGTGAACAAATGTAGTTTCCCTCACCAATGCTAAACACAAGAACCAAGTCCGACTATAGAACGATTAATACGTGGAGCAACTAAGATGAGAGGCCGCTAGGGAAGACTTGGAGTTGAATGCACACAACATGCAAAAGTACATCGATGGTCTTGTCAAGGTCAACACCATGTTTGCTTTGCTTCAAAATGAGCTGGATACAGGTTCCGAGACCATATACCCGAATGTCATGGAGGCAAGAGTCCATTTTCAAGAAGACACCATCAGGTAGTTTGAGGACACCATCATGCAGTACCAAGCTTGGCCTCAATATGTGATTGAGAAGCACCAAGTGGAGGTTTCCGAGTTGGTCTTTCCCCAAATTTCGGAGTCATAGTGTTTTGTCTTGTCAGGTTGTCTCTAGCTTATTTTGTCTCACATAGGTACATGTGGAAGATGTAATATTATTTGTAAATATGTTGTAAGTGAAATTCCAAGTGTCATTAGTGGAATGTGAAAGGCCATCATGTTATGTAATGAGTTACTTGTAAGGAAGTTGAATAGTCACGAGGGTAGTCAAAGAGTCACAGAGGGGAATGTCAAGGGTCACCCCACCCTTTGTTATAAATAAAACCTCATAACTCATAGAACAGGGTTTTGGGAGCCAAGATTTTGGCTAGGCTTAGGCTTAGAAAAGGCTTGGGATTATTGTGACGAGTGTTGGCTTCTCCACAGAGTAGAGCGAGTATACTTCTTTGGAGTAGCAGGTGTTCTTGATTGTAATGTTCCACTATTGGGGCTAGTGGTCGTTAATGGTGTATGTATGGATGGAACTTTCACTTCTTTTAATAATATCAAAGTTGACACGCTTTTATGCATATGTTGTTATTGTAGTTGGACTATTATGGTTGTGTTAGCAATGTGTGTTGTTTAACTTACGCATTTTCTTATGAACAACTTTGTATGCAGTTGTATGAATCTTGTTGGAATGCATGTTGTTGGATTAACCCATCACTTTAATTTGTGGACTATTCTGCATTGTAGCTTGTGATGTCATTCTGTTCGTGTGTTCCTTTCTGGTTGCTACTATTACAAGCTTCTAGGGAGCGCACTTCCTTTTCCCCTCCATGTGTTAGAACCTTCGTGCATTGCACTTGACTCTCCATAGGGTCACACACTTTCTCTCACCCAAAGTTATCATACTTAACTTTGCACGCTACCACGGTCAAGGCATTAAACTACCACTCACCTGGGACTCCTACTCCAAACAATTTAAGATTTAGTTGGGACTTCATATCGGGGAGATCCCCTGAATTTTGGCGGGTCCAATGCCATCAACAGGTTAGTGTTAATGTATTTTTCATTCCTTAATCCTCAATTACTATTAAGATTTTGAACACTCTAAAATATTTTTGAAAGTACATATGTGACCATCCCCACATGTGTGAATAATGAGGGATGACATGGCATCCACTTGGTGCCATGGAGGTCAATATTGTCAGTCAACTTTCAAGAGATATAACTTCCACAAATGAACTTTGATTAACCTGATTTTTGCATTGTTGGAAAGCTTTCCATGTGTAGAATAATGTTGAAGGGATGAGAGGCAAGCTTGCAAACTTTTCACCCTCAAAAGTGTCATTTGATGCCTCAAAATTATTATAGAAGTATCTAAACCCCAAATCACCAAATTGGGACCCACTCCTAAAATTGGCCTTGCAAGCCAATTCCTCAACTTTTCCACCCAAAAGTTCCAAGATAAATGGAAAATTATATCATGATCCATTTTGGATCATCTCATAGTCGTACCCCATTCTCTTCATGGTTCTACAAATTCTAGTTTGATGATTCCTTGATTGCACATTCAATCATGCCCTTTTCTCACTCAGATTGCCTCTATTGTTTGGTTGAAAAGCTCCAATGTCGTTGTGTCCAACGAATAACGTAGGTAAACATGAAAGTTCATATCTCTCTAATATTGTTTTATTCATTGAGAATCTTCCAACTATTCAAACATCATCTCCATTGGATATCATATGACGATGCCATGCCTATGCTTCAATCACCATAATACCAAGTAGATACCTTGTGAATGTCTATCACTGACACATGAGGAACTATTCAACCACCGCAATACCAAGTAGATACCATCTGGATGCCTATCAATAACACATGAGGAACTATTTATGTGTAGAATATCTGGAATATTCTAAAAGACAAAACCATAGCCCTAACTAAGAGTTGTTATTGTAGTTGGACTATTATGGTTGCTTTAGCAATGTGTGTTATTTAACTTATGCATTTGCTTATGAACTACTTTGTATGCAATTGTATGAATCTTGTTGGAATGTGTGTTGTTGGATTAACCCATCACTTTAATTTGTGGACTATTCTGCATTTTATCTTGTGATGCCATTCCGTTCGTGTGTTCCTTTCAAGTCGCATACTGTTACAGGATTTTGGGGGGGCACTTCCTTTTCCCCTCCGTGTGTTAGAACCTTCATGCATCCAACTTGACTCTCCGCAGGGTCACACACTTTCTCTCACCCAAAGTTATCATACTTACCTTTGTGTGCTACCACAGTCAAGGCATTACACTACCACCCACTGTTGGGACTCGTACTCCAAAAGGTTTGAGGTTTAGTTGGGACTTCATATCGGGGAGATCCCCTAAATGTTGGCAGGTCCAACACCATCAACATGTTAGTGTTAGTGCATTTTTCATCCCTTAATCCTTAATTACTGTTAATATTTTGGACACTCTAAAATAATTTTGAAAGTCCATATGTGACCATCCCACATGTGTGAATAATGAGGGATGACATGGCATCCACTTGGTGCCATGGAGGTCAATATTGTCGGTCAACTTGCAAGAGATATAAATTCCACAAATGAACTTTGATTAACATGATTTTGCATTGTTGGAAATCTTTCCATGTGTAGAATAATGTTGAAGGGATGAGAGGCAAGCTTGCAAACTTTTCACCCTCAAAAGTGTCATTGATGCCTCAAAATGATTATAGAAGTATCTAAACCCCAAATCATCAAATTGGGACCCACTCCTAAAATTGGCCTTGCAAGCCAATTCCTCAACTTTTCCACCCAAAAGTTCCAAGATAAATGGCAAATTATATCATGATCCATTTTGGATCATCTCATAATCGTACCCCATTCTCTTCATGGTTCTACAAACTCTAGTTTGATGATGCCTTGATTGCGCATTCAATCATGCTCTTTTCTCACTTAGTTTGCCTCTAGTGTTTGGTCGAAAAGCTCCACTGCCTCCGTGTCTAACGAGTAATGTAGGTAAACATGAAAGTTCATAGCTCTCTAATATTGTTTTATTCATTGAGAATTTTCCAACTATTCAAATATCATCTCCATTGGATATCATATGAGGATGCCATGCCTATGCTTCAACCACCACAATACCAAGTAGATACCATGTGAATGTCTATCACTGACACATGAGGAACTATTCAACCACCACAATACCAAGTAGATACCATGTGAATGCCTATCACTAACACACAAGGAACTATTCAACCACTACAATACCAAGTAGATACCATGTGGAAGCCTATCATGGACACATGTGGAACTATTTATGTGTAGAATTTCTAGAAGATTCTAAAAGACAAAACCGTAGCCCTAACTAAGAGTTGATACATGAAAAAACTGTAACCGTGATACTAATTGACTGTCAAAACATGTAAGACATGACAAAGCTACGTTCTTGTTTGTAAGAGACCTCCCCTAGGGTATGCTAACAGATTTAATTTCTTATGAAATTAAATGCGATAAGAGGTGATAACTTACTTACTTACATGGCTTTTAAACAAATAAAATTTTATCATTTACATTCTAATCAGCATAAACTAAGGTGAATATTTCATTCTAATAAACTTTACAAGAGTAGTCTATGGAGGAATACCTGTACCGGTGGCTGATGGAGATACCTTTGTCCTGCTACTCCTGCTAAACACTCCTCTAGACGAACCCAACTGGATTTACCTCCCAGCCAACTAGGAAATAATCCATAGCCCAGGAAACCTCCACAGGTTCCCTAGCCCAAGTCCAACCAGATGTAGTATGTGTGTCCAAGATGAATGATCCAGACCAAGATAACAATACTTCCCTCCTCTCAACAACCCAAGAAACCTCCACAGGTTCCTAAGGTCTCCAAAACACAACAAGTCCAAACAATCACAACCAACCCCACAATCATAAGCAAGACCCAACATCGCCCTTTCTCCCTTCCTCCTTCCCTTTTTATACCCTCATTCTCTTCTCCATCTCAACCACCTCTCATTAATGTCATTAACTTCTCATCCATCCTTACAGTTGACTTCTCTTCTCCCAAGTAAAGCTAGGGGTACATTTGGAAATGTGACATGAATATAAAATTGGGAATTTAATAGGAAAGGACCATGTCTTCTCCCAAGTAAATCTGAAAAGTACATTTGGGAATGTGAGATGAATATATATATTGATAATTAAATAGAGAGGACTATGTCTTCTCCCAAGTAAATGTGAGGGTACATTGGGGAATGTGAGATGTAATTACATGGAGAGGACCATGTCTTCTCCCTAGTAAATGTGAGGGTACATTGGGGAATGTGAAATGAATATATATATTGATAATGAGTTGGAGAGGACCATGCCTTCTCCCAAGTAAATGTGAGGGTACATTGGGGAATGTGAGATGAATACATATATTATTTGCAATAATGGAAGGAGACCATATCCTACCTAATATTCAATTTGAGAAGGTAAGTGGGGAATTTGAATAATGGAAATTATGAATTTTATATTAGACCAATATTTCTCAATATTTTCAGATAATGTAAACATTAACAAAAATTTTAGGATAAGATTTAAGTGGGGCATTACATACACCCCTCCTTCAGAAAACTTTGTCCCGAAGTTAGAATGAAAAAATACAAGGAGGTCGAAAGCATAGCAAATCAGAGAGAGTTATAGCAATAAAATTTGATAAGTCAGACAATGACATTACTTCCCATCAAGAGTCTTCAACTGATCTATATCCTCCTATCCATCCTGACCTACTTCTGTCCCCACCTTATTGGTCCTCTGTTGCTTTATCAATGGCAACGACCATACTAACCACTGATAAAACCAACATGGTGGAAGCATTGAATACATCGACCTAACTTCCCCAGCAGGCAATTGGCAATCGTCATCACACGTCTAGGGGAGCGTGTCCACCACTGCCCTCCCACGATTCCAGGTTTCGAAGGATACACGGTGGGAAATGCCTCCACCCCTCTTGCAGAACTAGGGTTAATACCCTAATACGGACCACACTTCAGAGCTGGTTGGACTTGTCATTGAATAATCCAGTCACGTCATCTTGCCACTTGTCATTTTCATTTTACTCATGTCATAAGAGTGCATATCAAGTAGATACCAAATGTAGTAAAATAATGTACATTATACCTTCCTCATGAGATGTCTCGTCCTTCCCTCTTGGCTATCATATAGTTCTTTTTCCCCTGCGGGTTAGCTCTCATTCATGCATTTATATAACAATAAGACATATAATCATCACATTATTAAGTCCAATATCCATGAGTCAATCTGGGAATTCTCACTAAGTCATTCATTTAAATAAATCATATCCACTTGAGCTATATATAAACCAAAATAATTATGATAAGTCAAGCACTAGATAATCCATCACTAAGTGAGTCATACATGTAGTCCATACATCAACCATTTCTATCATCAATATCAAATTTATCAACTGAGTCATATGAGTAGTTTTATGTGTCAAATCAAATGCATCAATATTACATAATGTTCCTAAATAAATAACATGGAAATAGAATCTTAACATAGGTAGCTATCTAAATCAAAATAGGCATCACAGATGCTCAAAAAGTGAGGGGTCACAACGCATAGTCTCTGCATCCTCCTAGGTAGCAGATCCTAGGCTATACTTGTCCCACTGGACCTTAACTTGGTCCACTATGCGACGTCTAAGCTGTCGAACCCTACGATCCAATATACGTAATGGTTCTACCATTACGGTTCCCTTGTCCGAGACCTGCAAGTCCTGCCAATCCAGTTTGTGAGATTCATCAGAAACATAATGTCGTAAAATAGATACATGAAAAACATCATGAGTTTTATGCAAATGGGGCAGCAGTACAAGATGATAGGCAACTGGTCCAATCTTTTCTTTGATCGTAAAAGGTCCTATGAACCGAGGTGACAATTTCGTCCCCTTCCCAAACCGGATGGTGCTTTTGTTGGGCCGGATACGAATAAAAACTTGGCCCCCTATCTCATAACTGCGATCAATCCTATGTGAATCAACGTAGCTTTTCTGTCTATCCTGTGCTTCCTTTAACCTTTGTTGAACTTGCTTTACCTGTTCCTCCATTTCTTGAACTAATTCTGGGCCAACTATCACT
Source organism: Pinus tabuliformis (assembly GCA_031772625.1). Lineage (NCBI taxonomy): Eukaryota > Viridiplantae > Streptophyta > Pinopsida > Pinales > Pinaceae > Pinus > Pinus tabuliformis. The sequence goes on along the minus strand of CM062810.1, from coordinate 940,636,464 downwards.
CGGTCCTCCAACTTTTCCCAACTCAACGACGTCCTGCAAGGCCTTTCATATAGAGCTTGATAAGGAGGCATCCCGATCGAACTGTGATAACTATTATTATAGGAAAACTCTACCAATGGTGAGTACCTTTCCCACTGAGTCTGATTATCCATGACGTACATCCTAAGCATGTCCTCCAGAACCTAATTTACTCTTTCAGTTTGCCCATCTGTTTCTGGATGATATGTAGTGCTTAGGTTTAACTGAGTTCCTAGAGCTGACTGCAAACTTGTCCAAAACCTAGATGTAAATCGGGAGTCTCTATCAGAAATGATCTTTGTGGGTAATCCATGCAGTTGGATAACTTCATTGACAAACACTCGCGCCACATCCATAACATCGTAAGTGTCCCTTATTGGGATGAAATGGGCACTTTTGGTCAATTTATCAACTATAACCAATATAGCATTGTGCCTCTAGGAAGTGAGTGGTAAACCCACCATGAAATCCATGGAAATTACTTCCCATTTAGATGTAGGGATGTCATGAGGTTGTAGGAGTCCTGCTGGATGGCGATGATCAACCTTCACTCGCTGACATTCAAGACATTTGGCGACAAACTGGACTATGTCATGCTTCATGCCTGCCCAAAAGAAGAGTTTCCTTGTGTCTACGTACATCTTCTTTACCCCAGGATGTGCACAATAGAGTGCTCTATGAGACTCTCCGAGGATGGTTTCTCTTATACCCCGTTCATTAGGTACGTACATTCTCCCTTGGAATCTCAATAGCCCATCTGGTTCAAGGACATATCCTTCAAACTTTGGTTCTATCTATTTCCCATTCTGGATAGCTGAGATGAATTTTAGATACCAACTATCTTCAAAGAGTTTCTCCAATAGCTCCCTTAAATTTACCTTTAAGGCTACTAGGGAGAAGTTTCGTGGCCTCCTGCTTAGTGCATCTGCCACTACATTCTCCTTTCCCTTGATGTATGAGATTTCAAAATGATACTCACTCATGAATTTGCTCCATCGCCTTTGTCTGGCGTTCAAATCCCTTTGAGTGAAGAGATGCTTCAGGCTTTGATGATCTGTTCTTAACTCAAATCTTCTCCCAATGAGGTAGTGTCTCCATAGCTTCAAGGCTAACATCACTGCTGCCAATTCTAAGTCGTGGGTAGCATATAACTCTTCATGCTTCTTTAATTTTCTAGAAGCGTAAGCTATTACTCCGCCTTCTTGCATCAATACTACACCCAATCCTTGCGTCGAAGCATCAGTGCAGACAGTGAAGTCTTTTCTCATGTCTGGTACTTGAAGGATCGATGCACTAGTTAGTAACCTCTTCAGCTCTATGAATGCAATGTCACATTCATTTGTCCATTCATACCTAACCCCCTTTCGCTGTAATGTGGTGATGGGTTTTGCAATCCTTGAAAACCCTTCCACAAACCTGCGATAATACCCAGCTAGCCCCATAAAACTATGTACCTCATGGGCATATTTTGGTACTGGCCAATCCATTATGGCCTTCACCTTTTCCAGGTCAACTGAAATCCCTTCTCCTGAAATGATGTGCCCAAGGTAATGGAATTTCTTCTGAAAGAAGGAACACTTTGACAATTTCCCATACAATTGATTTTCCCTTAAACAAGTCAATACTACTCTTAGGTTCTTTTCATGCTCTTTTCATTCTTGGAATATATAAGAATGTCATCAAGGAAGACTTGCAGGAATTGGTCCAAATACTTCCTGAACACACCATTCATGAGGCTCATGAATACTGCTGGTGCATTGGTTAAACCGAATGGAACAACTATGAACTCATAGTGCCCAAACCGAGTTTGAAATGTAGTTTTTGAGATGTATTCCTCCTTTATCTTCAATTGGTGGTACCCATATCGTAGATCGATTTTTGAGAAGACTGCTGCCCCCTTCATTTGATCAAATAAGTCATCTATTCAAGGTATTGGGTACTTATTCTTTAGTGTGGCTCTATTTAAGTCTCTATAATCTATGCATAGCCGCAAGGAACCATCTTTCTTCTTGAAAAAAATTACTAGTGCACCCCAAGGGGAAATACTAGGTTTGATCAATCCAAGTCTAAGAGCTCCTTTAACTGCATCTGCAACTGACAAAGCTCGGGAGTTGTCATCCTATAGGGTGTCTTACATATTGGTTCTGCACCTGGTTTCAGATCAATGGTGAAATCAATCTCCCTTACAGGAGGTAATCCAGGCAATTCCTCTGAAAAAACATCCTTGAATTCTGTTAAAACTGGATGTTGATCCAGGGAAGGTCCTTTCTGGTCACTTACAGTCTTGACCAAATATAGTTTACAACCTTGTTTGAGACAACGTTTTGCCTTCATCATGGATATGAATCATAGGGACACTCCCCTCTTGATTCCACAAATCTCAATTGGCCTACCTTCATCATCTAAACAGATCACCTTCTTCTTGAAATAGTCTACCAAAGGTCGATGAGCTTCTAGCCAATCCATTCCAATAACTACATCATACGTCCCCAATGTTGTGACGTATGCCTTCAACTTAGTCATACACACCCCGAGGTTTACCTGACATTGGTCAACACTAGGCCCTACTGCTTGTTTTATTCCGGAAGCCATCTCAACTTGTTTAAAGTCATCGTGCTCATAGGCTGCCAATCCACATTTTTCTAATGCAACTGGTGAAATGAAACTATCTGTAGCACCAGAGTCAAACAAAATTTTAACTTTTACTTTGTTTATCATACCTGAGGTTTCTACCACAGCAGACTGGTGTTCAACTTGCTGATTGTCAACTGCTGCATAGATTCGGTGGTGGCTACCTGCTCTCCCCATTGGTTCTTTTCCCTCTCTTCTGTTGTTACTGGTTCGAAACTCAGGGCAGTCCCGCTGGTAATGAGGTCCTCCGCATCCCCAACAAGTGATGCGTGGTGGACCTTGAACCGAATGTTGTGGAGTTCTTTGGAAAGAGTTTCTTCCCCTGGAACCCCTGCCCCTACTTGCTGCTCCTCGCATATGACTTTGATTTGTACGCGCCCTTGAAGCTGTGGGTGAAGCTGCACTAGAAACCATTGAAATCCCTACTGTTGGTGTTCTAGGTAAAACCCTGTTTCCATTTGGTGGTGTCCTTCGACTTCCTCCCCTTGGGAAGGTACGAGGGGCCTTCCCCATAAACCTTGTTTGACGCGGAAAGATGGCTCTGCCTTCACCCTTTAAGTCTAGGTGTTCTTCGGCATAACGAGCATGTTCTACAGCTTCTGCAATTGAGGATTGTTTCCACATCTGCACCATTGCCCTAATCTTAGGTCTCAATCCATACATAAAACGATCCACTTAGCGCTGGTCAGTATCCATGTAGGAGACATACTTGACCAATTCCATAAATTGAATTTCATATTCTTCTACAGTACAACCTCCCTGTATCAGGGCATGGAAGGCTCCTACCTGTTGTTCTTCATAATACGTTGGCAGGTACTTCTTCCTGAACCTCTCCTCAAATAATTCCCAAGTAACTGTGTGTGAAGTGATGTGTAGTTGATGCTCCAAGTTACCCACCCAATTCAGAGCACTATCTCTGAGTTGGAATATTGCTATTTTGGCTTTGGAATTGGAATTGTAATCCCTTAGTGCGAAACACCTTCCCATCCCCTCTAACCAGGCTTCTGCACGCTCACTGGCACGACCTCCTGCAAATTCTGGGAGCTTAATTTTCTGGAGCTCCCTAGTAATTTCCTCAACTGGAGGTCTTCTATCATAGTCTCTAGATCCCTCGGGGTTCCCTAACCCTGATGAAGGGTGTTCCCCTTCCATTTCATTTGTTTGGCGCCCTCTTAAGGTTTCATTAATTGCTTCCAGGGAACACAGGATGAGAATCAATTCTGGTGAAGGTAATGGGTTATTTGAAGGAGGTCCTTGTGAAGACTCTCCAAGCCCTTGGTTCCTTCGCGTCCTCACCATTTTGATTTGTTCAAAATCTACATGATATCTAAGACTTATTAGCACTATTCCTAGCATTTTCTTCCACACTCTAGATAGTCCATAGAGAACCCTAAGCAATAGATCAATTCAAGTTATGCCACTATGTAAGTGATCACTGTAGCTCACCTATGACTCACTATTTTCAAGCCAAATCTTTTGATAAGAACAATGAACCATTTATACCGCAATGTGACTTGTTGCCATGTATAACCTTGTTGCATGAAGTTGTGGATGTTATGATCTAAGTTGTCCATAATATTTATCTAATATTTGATATACATGCCTTGTACATAAATGTTTTCTATGTTTCATTTCCATTTTATCTTAATTGAGTTGATATAAGCTAATATTAACAAACAAACAAACAACAAAAAACATGGGCATGACATTGTCGTTCCAATTTTTATATGATGTAAGCTTCGGTTCTACATAATGGTTTCATGAAAATCCTTATATTTAATAGCTCAATTATTATTATTATTATTATTATTATTTAACACTTAAAACATGATTAACATTAATAGCAAAGGAACATTACTTCCTATCTTAACACCTAATAAATAATTAATATTGATAATAATAAAAAAAAATATTACTTTTTTTTTTTGGCTGAGTTTACAAAAAGAGGTGACAAAATTAAAACATTGAAGCAACAAATTGCCATAAATAAATATTTATAGCCTCTTCTAAACACTCTTAAGCCCTTACTAAATTGGTCATGTGCCAGATAAAGCTTATAGGTATAAACTGCTCATTTATCCTCATTGTGCCAAAATATAGCAAAATGCTAATTGATTTCAAACGCTATGAAACTCAATTATCTAAAAAAAAAAATTAAAACATTAACAAATTTGGCATTGCTAAAATTCCCTTGATGCATGACCATGGGCTAAAAGCTCAAAACCTCTGCCAATGGAGTTCCTTTACAAGGCTCGTACATCTCAAATAGTTTTTGAAGCTCGATCAATCGCTAGAGGGAATACCTAACTTAATTGGAACCTATGGCTGAAGGTAATGGTGCAGTTTCTTGTTTTGAAAATGTTATCAATAGCAAAGGAGAGTATGATTTCCAGAATCATTCAAGCTCTCAATTTTCTTCATCTGCTAGTTTATCTCATAGAAGCACAATTTCTCATGCAGCTCATAATAATAGATGGATTGTTAGGGATGCGACGTTGAACAAAGAATTGCTCCACAAATACCCTAATGATTTCTCCAACACTGACAATCAAAATGAGGCTTCTCAGAGTTCAACAAAATTCATGAACAGATCTGTGGCTAATGCATTGTCAGTCCCTATCCCTTCAGTAAAAGTGCTATCGACACTGGATCATCAAACCAATTATATGAAGGTATGATATGAAACTCCTTTTACAAGTATAACAGAACCATCTTTCTAGACAAAGAACAACCACATGTCCACACAACTGCCAATTCCGAAACAATAACAATCATTGACATCAATTGTGAGCACTTACTACGTGCCCTCCTATACATCTTACATACTGAAACCAAGCATATCTGGTCACCATACTCAAGAACAGAAAGTGCATTGCTGTTCTTGGAAAACCCATATTTTAGAAAAAGATAAAATTACTCCCTAACAATTAGATAATTTAGGACACTGCTAATGAAATGAATAAGGTCGGGTATCAAATGTCATAGTTTAGGTAGGACTTGGATTTTAAGAATGGACATATAGATTCATTGGCTACTAAGCTTGATTGCCTGGGGTTAGAGTGTGAGAGATTGCAGGCCCAAATATCCAGCAATCATGTATTTGAGGCAGAGATAGAAAACAATCTTAGTACCCTGAAGGCAACAATGGAAATTTAATGCTCTAAAATGAAGGAGGAATTAAAGGAAGAAAGAGCTACAATAACATATAATATGCCAAGGATAACAAAGCTTCAGATAGCCAATGATAGTCTGGCTGAAAGGTTGAGAGAATATAAACTAAACTTAGAATGGTTGGAGGAAAAGTTGTTGGAATAGCAATGGCAACAAGAAACCGAATGCCAGTTGGTTAACCAAGTCTATGAAAACAAACTGATTGAAGACCTGCAACTTATTTCAGGCTTACGGTCAAAATTAGGAAAGAAGGATATGGAATTAGCTGTTTATTTCAAAACTTCTCTTGCATTAGGGACAACCCAGATCTTTTACTGAAGAAAATGTTGTTGAATATGTTGCTTAAATCTAGTAGAGGCAGGTATTATAATTAAGCAGAAGACAAAATATTTGAAGGTGTTGAGTTTATATATATTTCTCGTGTTGATAACCCTCTAGCCTGTACATTTGCCCTAGGGTGTAGTTATGATATTGAACAAATTGAGCAAGTATTTTCCATAAGGTCCTCGAAAGTCAGACCTGTTCCACCAGTCTCATTCTTTCGAGACTTTGACAGTGGTATGATGCATGTAATGTTTGTTGGGTTTGTACCAATATCATGAATATCTCCCCTTTCTGGAAGAGGTCCAATGAATTGATTAAGGTAGATTATAAGGGGGGAACTCAGCCTGTAGAAATGACATATAGTGGCAGCAATTTCTTATGGAGACTCTAGTGAGCCTAGCAGAAGTGGAAAGATATCAAGGATGGATCAAGAAATAGTAATGGAAGATGCATATATTTTCACCTTGCATTAAGGCTCGAAGAACTCCATGAGAAATTAATTGAGCAGATAAACAGTGTTGATGCAATGCAGTTTCGTGAAGCTCCTCTTGCGTGTGTGGTAGGGCTGAGAATGTCAAAGTTATGGGCCCATCTGATTGTTGGATTTATAGAGGTACATAAACCCTTATTTCTGGAGCACGTTCCAAAAAGTTTGTGATCCAAGAGTGCAAATGGAGCACAATGATTCACTGCCCTACTCTCTTTTTCTTTTCTTTTTTCCAGCTAGGCAGAGCTGCTTAGGTTGGGGCCAGCCCTAATGCCGAGAGGCCAGAAGTGTTGAGATTACAAGAAAGGCCGGAAGGCTTTGAATCTCAGATTGGCTGCCTTCACAGGGTAGATTCTGTGTTTGACTATATTAACTCCTTCATGGCTTGGACTGCTTCAGAAGTCTGTCTTGATGAAGGGCTAATCCTTATCGTAATTTGGAAATTCAACGCTTCAACTACAGCCTCATCAAGAGGGCCGCAGGCATATGAACTGTCTAATAGATGATACTCGGTCTTCTTCAGAGTGATATTCTTTATAGATGTTCCATATAATAACACAGCCCGGAATTTGATGGATTCATCTCTAAAAGAGTGAGATTTGAGACCAGATCCTTTTAAGCAATAGTATGACACTGCCATTTATCGAACTATTGCAACAATGTTATTGAGCCACGCCAGAGAGTGAGTATCACAGTAAGTAACTTAGAGAGCAAGTTTCATAATACAGAGCATCAAAATCAAATTATGAACTGTAGAGTAAACCATCATATTGATGTGCCTGAGACTGTACCAATTACTGAGATATGGATGCTGAGAATATATGTAAAGAGTAGAGATCAACCATCACATATTGTAGTGAAATAAATGTATATAACAGAGCCTAAGGCTATGCGCAGAAGATACTTATGTGAAGTGAGACTATAGCTCAAAAATTATAACGCAAATACGGTATATATTACACAGAGGACATGTTAATGTAATTTGGCTATAAAAAGGATGCAAAGACTTGACATTATGATCAGACCATACCAAAAGTGAGAGACTTTTCATCATGTAGAAGTCCATTATGGGGATCGAGAGCAGATATAAAGCATCCGAGAGAAACAGAGTGTAGACAGGATAGAATAGACCTGTAGAGACAATGAAGTAGTGTGGATTCCAGATTATGTTGCCATCATCTGAAGGGCTGGATCGTGTTGAACCTCAAGACCTTTTCAAATCAAACCTTCTAAAATATTTCTGTATAAGGAGCCTAGGACTGTGATTTTCTGAACAATAAACTCGACCTTGTGAGGGCTTATTGAATCAGCCCTTTGATTTTTTACGTTAGGGTTTGTACGCCCCTCAAAAGTCTTCGTTTTCCTTTAATAAGATCCAAGACTTTCCAGAATTTAACAAGGAGCTCGGTCTTTGAAGCCTAGAATAGAGGTGATATTTTTCCTTGCTAGGGCCAGTGATATGACTGATCTTAACGAAGAAGTAGACCACGCAAAATTATCAACAAACCTTTCAAAGATTGATCTTACTCTTGCTTGGGCTTGACCTTTTAATCGTGATACTTGTGGTCGTGATTATGACAATGTTTTCAGATCAAAATGTTCATATTCCGTGGGAGGAACCATCTAGATATGGGGAACCTCCTATGAGAAACCCGAGGGCTCTTTTGGAGTACAAATTCAGTGCTAGTGCATCACAGTATGGTGAGTCAACATAACAGATCAGAGAGTACATGAAGCTGCAGGCATATTTGATGGGCTGCATTGATTCCCTTGGATCGTGTGATCAGAAGCTGGGCATGAACCGACCTACACAGAGTCGGAGCTGAAGGAAATAGTGGTCGCATTAGATCATGGTCATTTATGGCATCCAGAGACTGTTGTACAGATGTATCGCTGATAGCTAGCAATGATAAATTGGGTGTGTGAAATAAGTGCATGCGTAAGGACTTGATCGGATCAGCGTAAAAGTCGATGTGGCACTAAATCGAGAACTAAAATTGAGCATTAAAGCCATGTTGAGTTCATATTGCTGATCAAACTACTGAATACTCGTGTTCACCAGGGTCGCGTTGATTGAAAGCCAAGAGTGGAATCATGTCACTGTAGTAGCTATTAACTGTGGTGAGTTTGAACAAGGAATTGAATCGTAAAAGGCCAAATTGATTAGTTTTCGAAGGAGATCGAGATTTTCATTTGAAAGATCGAGTTTCAGGACAGGCCATTATCCGACCAATCCATAAAATCTAGAAAGAGATTCTAATTTGTGGGCCGAGTTGATCCCTGTGCTAAGTTTTTTTTTTTGAAGTCGTTTTGAGTAAGGCAACGCGAATTTCTCACAACCATCATAACTTGTGCAGTCAAATTGATAGCACTATGTGTTGAAAAGAAGGCCATGGCGGCGATGTTGATGGGTAAAGGTTGTTAACTACAACAGCTTAACAGCTACAAGGTCGGAGATTCAAGCCCTACTTCTAGCGGTCTTTGGGCCCAGATTTTGAACCAAAGCTCTGATACCATGTGTAAGAGACCTCCCCTAGGGTATGCTAACAGATCTAATTTCTTATGAAATTAAATGCGATAAGAGGTGATAACTTACTTACTTACACGACTTTTAAACAAATAAAATTTTATCATTTACATTCTAATCAGCATAAACTAAGGTGAACATGTCATTCTAATAAACTTTACAAGTGTAGTCTATGGAGGAACACCTGTACCGGTGGCTGATGGAAATACCTTTGTCTTGCTGCTCCTGCAGAACACTCCTCTTAACAGACCCAACTGGATTTACCTCCTAGCCAACTAGGAAATAATCCCTAGCCCAGGAAACCTCCACAGGTTCCCTAGCCCTCTGAGCCCAAGTCCAACCAGATGTAGTGTGTGTGTCCAAGATGAATGATTCAGACCAAGATAACAATACTTCCCTCCTTTCAACAACCCAAGAAAACTCTACAGGTTCCTAAGGTCTCCAAAACACAACAAGTCCAAACAATCACAACCAACTCCATAATCATAAGCAAGACCCAACATCCCCCTTTCTCCCTTCCTCCTTCCCTTTTTATACCCTCCTTCACTTCTCCATCTCAACCACCTCTCATTAATGTCATTAACTTCTCATCCATCTTTACAGTTGACTTCTCTTCTCCCAAGTAAAGCTGGGGGTACATTTGGAATGTAACATGAATATAAAATTGGGAATTTAATGGGAAATGACCATTTCTTCTCCCAAGTAAATCTGAAAAGTACATTTGGGAATGTGAGATGAATATATATATTGATAATTAAATAGAAATGACTATGTCTTCTCCCATTGGGGAATATGAGATGTAATTACATGGAGAGGACCATGTCTTCTTCCTAGTAAATGTGAAGGTACATTGGGGAATGTGAAATAAATATATATATTGATAATGAGTTGGAGAGGACCATGCTTTCTCCCAAGTAAATGTGAGGGTACATTGGGGAATGTGAGATGTAATTACATGGAGAGAACCATGTCTTCTCCCTAGTAAATGTGAGGGTACATTGGGGAATGTGAGATGAATACATATATTATTTGCAATAATAGAATGAGACCATATCCTACCTAATATTCAATTTGAGAAGGTAAGTGGGGAATTTGAATAATGGAAATTATGAATTTTATATTAGACCAATATTTCTCAATATTTTCAGATAATGTAAACATTAACAAAATTTGTAGATAAGATTTAAGTGGGGCATTACATTGTTGTATTAATTTATTGTTCCATAATTAAATAAACAAAGTATTAGGATAGTTTAAGTAAAGTAGAGAAAATAAAAATGACTACTCAAAATACAATGTATATTTTTTTCCCGAAAACTTCTCCAATTAAACTAACCCTCACAACTCAACTAGAACACCATATATATTATAATTAAATAAACATATATTTTGTATTATATATTTTATATTTAAAAATAAAATACAAAACAATGTACTCATTAGTTTGTTAGAGTTCCAATATTAATTTATACATCTATGTAAATTTCTCATATTGTTTGTACATCTTCTATTTAAATTTCCCATATTGTTTGTACATCTTCTATTTATGGTGGGACTTTATTCTATACTTTTTTTATTAGAGAATTATTTTAAGGAGTTGTCTTTAGTGCGATTTTTTGGAAGCTTTTCCATGGATTTTTTTGGTGAAATTTCTCTAAAATCCGGTAATAATTTATTGAAATCACAAACTTGATTGGTAATCCTGCACAATCAAAACGTCCTAAGAGTTTTTCAAGGTGTTGAATCTAAATATACTCTAAAAAAACCAGTTTAAATAGTACAAATCAAAATTTAATCTCAAATTTTTCAATCAAATTCCAACACCCAAAAATCCAAAAAATCACACTAAAAACAACTCCTCAGAATACAACACTGAGTGAATACAACACTTTTAGTCCTAATTAATCTATGTGCATCGAAGTATCCCAGAAAAATATAGAGCTCGATGGGTTCTATCTTTAAAAGCCAAAAGAAGAAAAAACACGAGAGAAATTATAAAAACATTATTGATAAAAATATCCTAAAGTTATCAATTAATAACCTGCGGACAACGGTGAAACTCGATTTAGCATGTCGATAATATTGCCACGTCAGTCGTATTCCACTGACGACAGTTTTGTCGTCTTCGGAGCGGGCGGTCGGCGCAGTTACCGTCTACATAAAAGGAGGTGAAAGATAATTCTTTCTGTTCCGTCTTCCCTGCCGTTTTCTTTCTGTTAAGGTCCGAGTCAGCTATAACTGCGCGCGGTGGAGTTGCTCAAATTTTAATTCTGCCGTGTCTTTCAAAATTCAGATTTTCAGAATTGCGTTCCCCGTCAGCGTGGAGAGATCTCGTCCAAGACTCGCCAAGTAGTTCTTGTTTGTTGCAGGAACCCTTGTTTCGATTTGTTCTCGCTTGCCAGCCTGCCAAGGTACGAACTTATTCTATCTGCTAATTTCGATAAAGATGGCTGGCAGTTTTGTTTTCTTCGAAGCGAGTGGAATTTGACTCCTTTCAGAAGGTTGGATTTTGGAAGAATTGCGGTTACGCATTAATCTTGAAAGTTAAAAAGAGATTTGTTTGAAGGTCGACTTTTTGAATGGCCGCTGCACAGCATTAGGTTTTAGAAGAACCTGTATTATAATGATTTAGGATTTAAATTCATATTTGTTTGAAGCAGGTGGCCATGTTCGGGAATATTACTGTTGGAACGAGGCGGAGGAGGTCCTTTCTTAAGCTTTAAATCTGTGAAAACGGACCACTTTTAGTGTCTTTCTCCTCTGGAACGGTTCAAAGCCGGATTTATTTTCTCGTGGAAAGATTCTAATCTGTGTAAGGCAGCTGCTTTGCCTGGATTTTGCATTTCCCTGACGCATACCTTAAGATTTGTGTAAATGTCGGCGTTTACAAACGACAAAAGTGTTAAAATAATAAAATTATTGCCGAGAGGCAAAATTTCGACATATACCTACAGGTCGAACATGGCCCCGGCTTTTCCATCGGAGCGGTTCGCTTTAACATTTTAAGGAAACAGGTAAATTGTACGGGATTTTCACTTGTACGGGACTCTCACCGGGAAACCAGCGCCAGAAATCTTGTATATAATATATTGTTCATTATATATTGAAAGGACGAGTTTTTCAACGTTGGAACAGGTCAGCTTAAGCTTTCTTTGAAGTTCAAGCGCTAATTTTAATCGAACAGGTCGAATAATCTGCACGGACGGTCCCGCAAAGGTTTGGCTTTAAAGACGATGTTGAAGTTGTCCGAAGAGTTTGATCCTTGAATGTTAGAAAAAGTTTGGATTTACGGTCGTTTTCTGGAACCCTGGGTTATAAAGAATTCTTCAGAATATAAGCCGAGACGGGGGCTTCAATTATACCACGGTTGAGTTTTGCAACAATTGACGGAGGGAAAACCTTTTCCGAGACGAAGAATGGAAAATGAAGCAGGTCCTAGGGTTGCATACTTCTCCCATCCGTTTCCTCCGGGAAGATTTGCGCAGCAGAAACATGACGGCACTTCTAGACACCAAGAGCGTAATGCGGGTTGGAATGCGGAATCTTGGGAATGGGACAGCGTAAGGTTCGTGGCAAAACCTGCCGAGGAAAAGAGTCAAGGCAGGGAGGGTTCTACCGTTCAGAATGCAGAGGCTTCTTCAAGGATTTTACAATTGGGAACCTACGACTCTACTAATATGCGGCCAGAAAATAACAAAAGGAAGTATTCATCGGAAGAAGAAGATGAAGGAAACCTTACTCTGAAGCTAGGGGGAAGCTTATACGGTGATGACAGTAATTCAAAGAATAGTAAACGTTTCAGATCTGGTTTAATCTCGAGCTCATATCCACTTTGTCAAGTGGACGATTGTCGGAAAGATCTTACCAATGCCAAGGACTACCACAGAAGGCACAAAGTATGTGAATTCCATTCCAAAGCTTCAACAGCCCTGGTTGGAACTGTTATGCAACGATTTTGCCAACAATGTAGCAGGTACGTTGTAACGACCTCTTTTATATTTGCTGTAATAACATGGTCATATAGCATGATGGATAGCTATTGACTAAATCCTGAAGTAGTAGTGATAGCTCCGAGTTAAAATTGTGTCAGAGATAAGCATTTTTTTGTGAGAGATGGTGGGAAAGATTTCATGTCATCCTTCATTTTGCAGGTTCCACCCCCTTGGAGAATTTGACGAGGGAAAGAGGAGCTGCCGGCGAAGGCTAGCCGGGCATAACAAGCGGAGACGGAAAACACAAGCCGAAGAGATCGGCTGCAGGGGATTTATCAATGGAGATGAAAATGGAGCTTCGAAAAATGTCAACATTGCTAGCCTTATTACTGTATTGTCCCAGCAACATCAAGGTAAGGCCTGTTTGACTTAAATCTATGTTTGCAGCCGATTATCATGGTGAGAAATTTTTTCATTGTTATTCTGTAATCCATTTTTCCGCTGCTGATTGTTCTTCAATCCACTAAACTGACTGATCCTTGTTCTAGCAAGCAATTCCGTGGACAAGTTGATTGGCCAGAGATCATTGGACAAGGAGCATCTCATACGATGCCTCAGCAAACTGAAATCTGTGCCATCGTTGGGAGATTTTGGCACAACTCGGCCTCAGCTGACAATTGATTTAAACGTTTCACAAAATATGCAACCACAAGCTCAAGAGCAGGATGCCAAGGGAAAAGTTCTGCAGACAACTGATCCTGTTCTGGACTCAGAAATGTTGAGGATTCTCTCAACCTTGACAGAACGCTCCCCTGAAGCCCTGAGTCTACTGCAAAGAAGTCTTATGACACAGAAGACTCTGAATTCAAACAACTCTAATAATCAGCAAACAATCAGTCAACAGTTCCTGGACATAAGTTCAGCCCTTATTGCATCTAGGAACACTGACAATGTAGCAGTTTCTGATGGTTGCGAGAATATTTCAAAAGGTGTCCTCTCTAGAGGCAATCTTGTTTGGCCTGTGCACCATTTTAATTCTTCTGATGGCATGCGCCATCCAAATCTTGTGGTCTCAAATCAGTATTTCGCAGAGGATAGCTGCAATCCCGTGGAAGGGCGGTTCTCTTCAAGGAGTCCATCTGCGTCACCACCTGTCGTACAGAAACTTTTCCCTTTGCATTCCAAAGATAAAAACAAAGAGATTGATAGTGTCTCAGTTTCGGAGGAAGATGAATTAACAACAGATCAAAGTCCTAAAAATGATGGATTGTGCAAATTCGGTCTCTCAAATAGTGGAAGGATGAATGACCTGCACAACATCCCCTTAAGTTCTCCACCTGGAGGTTCGGATCTTAAGATTAATGGGTATACTTCTTCAAGTTCAGATCAGTCCCCATCAAGTTCGAATTCAGATACAAAGGTATGTGATATGTTGTTTTTCCTCCTTCCGTTATCTCTATGGATGACTATGGATATAGAGGGTTTGGACACGTTAATAGGATTTCGGACTACTGAAATTTTCAGGAACGCACAAGCAGAATTATTTTCAAACTTTTTGGAAAAGACCCGAGCGATTTTCCCCAAACGCTGAGGTCCGAGGTGAGATCTATGCGATTATTAAAATTTTGGTAAAAAAATACTTTGTATTTGAAGTAAAGTGTCAATTTTGTTCGTAAGTAATCTGTTTATATTTTCTGGAGCCTGGACCATAACACGTTTGTGTCTTTGTAGATTCTTGAATGGTTGTCTCGCTGCCCATCAGACATGGAGAGCTACATAAGGCCTGGCTGTGTTATTCTCACGATATTTGCATCCATGCCAATGAATGCATGGGAACAGGCATGTGCGTTATCAGAAACATTTGATATGATGAAAACCTTTATTCTACATTCAGTGTTGTTTGTTGAAAAGGCTGTATTGATATCAATACTCATTTCCTGCAGCTAAGAGGAGATTTGCAAGAACGTATGAAATTACTGTTTTTAAAGGATAGTCGTAACAGTTTTTGGAGGAATGGTCGTATGATAGTTCAAGCCGAACAACAATTAGCTTTATTTAGAGATGGTAATTACCTACCTTATATTCAGAGAGAATTTTTTGCAGTATCTAAGCCTTTCTAGTACTCATTCTAGATTCTTTGTGCAATAACATGCCTTATTTCTACTTGCCATTTTGCTGCAGGTAAGATTAGGTTTTGCAGGGCTTCTAGTTCGTTGGATGCTCCAGAAATATGTTCAGTCTGGCCTATTGCAGTTGTAGCAGGTGAAGAAACTAGACTTGTTCTCAAAGGCCACAATTTGACAACTCCTGGCACAAAGTAAGTTTGTGTGTAAATTGTTTACTAGACAGATCTATTCCAAAGTTGTTAGCAGGAATAGATAGGTTTGAATGAATTTTTTTCCAAAAATTATTTGTATATTAAATAAGAATGGAAAATAGAATAAATAAGCAATATTCGGGTTTGAATCAAATCTTATATTCTTAGGAATATTGTATGCAGAATTCTATGTGCTTACAGGGGAAAGTGCATCTCACAAAATGTTCCCGAGGATCATCAAGCAGGCTGTTGTACTCTCCTCTCGAATGCCACTACCATTGAACACAAATTCCCAGGGGGGCCGGCTAATGTCTTCGGTCGTATTTTCATGGAGGTGGGTTTTTAATAATAATTTCCATGTGCTTCTCCTGATATTTGAAATCCATTTATTTTTATTTGAGTTGTTTCCTTCTGGTTCTTACCCTGATACAACCCTGGATTGAAATAATATGCAGGTTGAGCGAGGTTTGAAAGGCAACAACTTTCCAGTTATTGTGGCAGACAGCGCGATATGTAGAGAGCTACTTACCCTAGAAGATGACTTTGAAGGATTCCGTGAGGGAAAAGTAACAAATCGGCATTCAAAATCACATTCTCGAGATGATGTCGTATTTGGTATCCAAGAAGACATCGTCACTTTTCTAAATGAGTTGGGATGGCTTTTCCAAAGAAATTCTTACTTTAAGGACGGTCCTTTTTCTCCAAAATGTTCACCTGCCCGTTTCAAGTTTCTTTTGATTTTTTCTGTGGAAAGGGATTGGAATTCTCTACTGCAGAAGGTTCTGGATATACTTTTTAGAATGTATGGTGAAGAAGAAGAATCAGTTCCAGAGGCATTCAATATCTTGTCAGAAATTAATTTGCTGCACAGGGCAGTGAAGAGAAATTGTAGAAAAGTTGTGGATATGCTTCTGTGCTATATACCATCATCAAGTAATTATAGAAACATTGCATTCAGACCAGATGTGATTGGCCCAGGGGGTCTTACGCCCCTGCATTTAGCTGCAAGTATGCAAAACGCAGATGACATAATTGATGCTTTGACAGATGATCCACAAAAGGTGAGAATATAGAATACATGCTTTTTGATTGGCTAAGCAAGTATGGCCTTTAAACGATAATTGCCTCAAAGTTTTGACATAATTCTCGTCCTTTTGCAGTTTGGATTGCAAGCTTGGACCACAGCCTTGGATGCAAACCAGCAGACCCCACATGGCTATGCCTTGATGAGAAATAATCACACATATAACAGACTGGTAGAGAAAAAATTGACAGATCAGAGAAGGGCTCAGGTGTCAATAACAATCCCAAAAGAACCAACTTTGAACAGGACTGCAATGCAAGGTGTTGACAGAACAGTAGGTTTAAATATAGAGTTGTCTCAGGTCACATTGCGGAAGCTTCCCACAAGTTGTTCCAAGTGCATGAGACTCAGCTCCAACAGGGTATCAAGGCTGGGCAGCTATCATGGTTTAATGTATCCCGCATTTGTTCATTCCTTGCTTGGCATTGCAACAGTCTGTGTTTGTGTATGCTTGCTGTTCAAGACACTCCCCACAATTGGTTCAGTTGCACCGTTCATGTGGGAAAAAATTCAATATGGTAGCGAATGAAGTTGTTTAATTATATATACACATATAAATATATATCTTTGGGTATCTTGCCTCATCCTTTGGGAAATTCGGTTACACTAGGGAATGGTCTGTTATTCCAAGTGACTAGATGATACTGTTCAGAAGTGTTACTGGTACTTCTGACCTGCCAAGAAATGTTTCTATATCACTATGCATATTTGAATGGATTGTAATGTTTAGTTTATAAGGGAGGGCCACTTTCTTCACGGTGGACGACGGAACCACTATACTGCAAGGATCTTTTGAATGTTCTGTCATTTGAGGGATAATGCTGTGAAAAATCCTGTTGGGATCAGGGAGTGGGATTTTGAAACTTTTGCCGTAGTTGTGGCAGAGCTTTCACTGCGAGGATTTTGTCATAAGGATGTCAGATGAAAAGCAAGGCTTGCAAATTAATGGATCATATAATAAAGGTGCCACTTGATTATGTAGTTCTACAGAAGTACTCATTCTTCAAGAGGGTTAGACTATTAGAAAGCTACTTTCAGAATGAACACCTCGTCGGAAATCTTTCGAGGCGTCTCATTTTTATTTGTACAAGTTCAAACATCTCAGTTTCTAACTGAGGAGATTCACAATCACACAATATATACACGAATTATGGAAGTTCTTTTACAACTCTTGTGAATATTCTTTAGTCTCAAATGATTCAACTGACCGATACTTTGTGTCGTTGACTAGTCTCTCATGTCTAGAGGAAAGGAAAATTATAAGCACCAGACAGACTTGGCAAAAATACAGATGGAACCTTGATGTTTCAGAAGGTTTAAGGAAGGCCCTTGGAAATTTGATATAACAGGTTTTTTTCCCTGGAACCTTGCAGAGCATCAAAATTCCACTTGCATTTATAGCAAGTCTATCTGATGTGCTGGAATTAGAGAAGAGGCCTAACCAGATCTAAAGAAACAATGAATCTTCAATTTTTATAGGCATGAGAGATTAACTCTATGGCCTTTAGATTTTGGCTGTAAGTTTGTTCAGGTTTGTGCTTGCAGTATCTGCGTCAGAGCATACATATTATAGAAGCAGCTGAAACAATGTGTATTTTTCAATATAAAGTTGTGCGGTATAGCATTGCCATGTTATAAATCCGTCAGTGCAAGTTGTCCTGTTATCTAATAGATTCCAGATTGATCTGTTATGTAATAGATTTTACAAAATTAAGATTGATCTGTCATGTAATAGGTTTTATAAGCTGAGCATTCAGGAACAGATTGATCTGTCATGTAATAGGTTTTATAAGCTGAGCATTCAGGAACAGATTGATCTGTTATGTAATAGATTTTACAAAATTAAGATTGATCTGTCATGTAATAGGTTTTATAGGCTGAGCATTCAGGAACATTAGATTAAATACAAACAAAACAGCCAGCTAAGCTATATATTGAGTATGTGTTTGATTTTACTTTATGAATGAATGAATTTTTAACGCCCACGAGACTAGAAATAGTCTATGGGACCACCAGCCTTCCTGCATTTTGCCTCTTGCAATTCAATCATTTTATTACTCAAATTAATGATGCGCTGACCCAACCTTCTAACAGTCCCCTCACTGGGACTTACTGAAATAACTGAGAAGCAGAAAGTAGCTAATACTGCTAAACCCTTACAACATGGTCTTGCCAAACATAGAACTGTGCAGAAGCTATCAACAGATTCATGTCCCTAGAAAAGAGTGGCGGCAAGATTAGAGGGTTCCTTCAAATTTTAAGAGGTGACATATTTAAAACAAGTCGTCTACCAAGGAGAGGAATTGCCCAGACGGTTAAAAGTGGCTGGAATTTGGGTAAAAAAATATCAAGAAATCTTGCAATTGCAATGTTTGAATCATGTTTTTGATGGTGGAAATAGATTCTACGCCATCAAAAACATCCTAGGCACCCAAAATATTGAATTTTGACAGCTACAACTTAGATTTACAAAAATCCCAAGTGTTTGAATCATGTTTTTGATGGTGGAAATGTTTTTAACAGTGGAAATAGATTCAGTGCCATCAAAAACATCTGAAACACCCTACGGGATTTTATCAAATTATTACAATAAACAAACAATTTGGGTAAACTAGGGCGTTTCAAACTCTTTACTGTTTTGGCGGGAAGAATGATAGCCATATTAGACGATAAGACTTGATTTTTTGCCAGAAGGCAAATTAATGCACGCGCGTGAACACCGCGAAGGTACGTCTCCTTGCGTGAGCGGTCCGGTTACTTTGAATGGAATCTTTACACCGTATGGGACACGGACGGGTAGTTGGCCGATTTATTTAGTTCTGGCCAGCCGAGTCACCGACTTGCTTAAATGATTTTTTATTTTTTATTTTTTTTTGAAATTCCTTACAAAACGGCTGTACTGTTGATCAAGGGTCAAAGCTGCCTGTGGGCTCGAAGAGATGACATCTCGTGCCATCAGCTATACAATGCACAATGCATTGTGGTTGCGGGATGGGTTTGAATGGTAAAGGGAAAGCGTGCAGCTCAGACGTACTAAAAGACTGGCGTGATGTGTACTGCTCCGTTCAACGTGTACGAACCGTCATGGTCTGTAGTCAACTGAGGCTCTCAGCCGGCCCAACTTTCCGAGAATAATCCGGCTCCTGTTGTACTCTTCGACAACGACAAACCCCACTAGGGCCACTACGCCTATATTAACGGATTCGCCAGGATTTGGGAACGTACGGGCCACTGCTCCGGCGCCCGTTGACGGTGGCAATCCTCCAGAAATCATACGCGGCCCTTTAGCCTTTACTGAAATTAACGTTTACCCTGCTTTAAATGCAGGAATTTTATTCGATTGTGCGCGTCCAAAGCAGTGAAGAAGGTTTTGTACGGATACTTGGATGGAGCGTCGTCCAGCATTACAGCTGGAGGGCAGGAGTTGGTACGCGCACGCACGTTCTCGATGTGTTCCTTGTTTCTTTCGGTACAAGCTAACAACCAGTGTACCAATATGGCGCGAGTCGCGACCTATGACATTTCCACCGCCAGTTGGATTGACCGGTGAGGGACGGTGTAACGTGTAAAAGTTGGAGCCCAGGTGGACTGAGACTGGGATCTTTACCCCGTGAACCGTTCCATCTATCTTAATCTGTATACTATATACACAGTAAAACGAACGGAACGGACGATACGGGTTGATTGATTAAACCGAAGCCGAGGAATCCCCGGCGTATTTGACTAGCAGTACGGAATTGGTTAGTTCTAAGCCGAGGAAACCCGGCGTAATTGGACTGGACGTCGTGTTTGTATAGGACTAGATATTGTGTTTATGATGCCCTTGTTTTCCTTTATCATCCATGCCTGGTTGAAGTTGTGTGAGAAGTCCACTTTCAATATAGGCATGTGGGAAGTCTGGGACCCGAGGTTTCAAGTGGGAATGCAGATTTCGCAAGGGTTTTTGACAGAGGATTCGTCATGGCTGGCGTCATCGCAAGCAAGAAGAATATGCCAATTCTCAATGCTCATTCCCATGTTTAAGCGAAGTGGACTGCCGGGCATGATGCGTGCTTTGTGCGACGGGGTCCACTTACCAGATGAAGCTTGTACAAGGTGACCACATATTGTTCCGAACTTGTGAACGTAGTGATGGGACATAGGATGATTTCGTGCGAATCGCCATGGTAAATTGAACATGGATTGGTCCACAACCTATTTAAGAAAATGTAGTAAAAGGGCAGATGTCGAAGTTGGGTCATTATAGAACCATGGTCCATCGGAGTGAAAGGGCAGATGTCGAAGTTGGGTTATTATAGAACCATGGTCCATCGGAGTGAAAGGGCAGATTCCGAAGTTGGGTCATTATAGAACCATGGTCCATCGGTAAAACATGATTCCAAAATAACATACGAGATAATGACCATTAAATATTTAATGTTGATGATGACCATTTAATATTTAATCCCGAAAAAGTAGGTTTATTTGATGTAAATTGAGTGTATCTATGTGAAATTAACAATTTAATAATTGTTAGCCATTAAAAAGTACCAAATGTCTCCAACCTTATGTAAGCAACAAGTGGCTCCTCTTCTTTGGATTACTTGTAACTAGTGCACCTCCCCCAAAAAAAGGTGAACGTTGTAGTGAATAAGACAATTAAAAAATGGGATTATGGTATTTACATCAACAAGTGGCTCCTCTTCCTTGGATTACTCGTAACTAGTGTACCTCCAAAAAGGGTGAATGGAAACGTTGTAGTGAATAAGATAAAAAGAAAATGGGATTATGGTATTTTTATTAAAAAGATAGAGGTTTATTATAAGGATAATAGTTACTAGGGTAGCTATATAAATTAAATGGCTAATAAATGTTCATAAGTATCAAGTCATGATAAACTCCAAAAAACTTATGTCATGACATATGTCATATTACTCTATTAAAAGAAATCGTAAAAATCAATTAAATTATGACTTTGTTTTAAATTATTATTATTAATTATAAAAATAATTAATGTGTTAAAACAATATCCTTAATCAGAGCCTTGGTGATTCATCCCACTTTATCATGGAGATTAGCTTTGGTCACAATCAATACCATGGCTTATCAATACAACATGCCCAATATGACATTTCTTTAATCAATTAATTTGAGATGAATTACTTAAAATAACATAACTAACTTGGTATTTCCATTAAAAAGGTAGGAGTTTATTATAAAGATAATAGCTATTATGGTAGGCATATAAATTAAATGGCTAATAAATGTTCATAAGCATCAATTCATGATAAACATCAAAGCACTTATGTCATGAGATATCTCACATTACTCCATTAAAAGAAATCATAAAAATCAACTAAATGATAACTTTATTTTAAATTATTATTATTAATTATAAAAAGAATTAAAATGTGTTAAATAATATCCTTAATCATAGCCATGGTGATTCATCCCCACTTCATCATGGAGATTAGCTTTGGTTACAGTGCCATGGGCCAATACCATGGCTTATCAATACCACATGCCCATTATGATGTGTTGATATGACATTTTCTTTAATCAATTAATTTGAGATGAATTATTTAAAAGAACATAATTAACTTGGGGATAAATATTAACCTTTGATTTATGAATACTACTATGAATATTTTGGCATATTCCATAGAGGTTAAATCTCTACCATCCATCTAATAATTGCTAATAATTAAATTAAAATTTTAGAAGACCTATTTTGAAATAGACACGCTCTAGAATACCTATTTTGAAATAGACATGCATATGGGCATAATTATTTTTTACGAGTCTCTTTGATGTCTCAATCCTTGCCAAGTCAAAAGTTCTCGATAGTATTGTCTTATGGGTTCTTAATACTAGCTTCATTCAACTCCTTTGTTAGAAAATGAATCTTGTTATTCATTGTTTCTTGTATTCAAATATCAATGTTTCTATTTTAGGAAATGTTCAAATTTTTATCTCTTATTGTTCAAATGGACAATTGTTATTCCTCCTTGGGCCTTTTGAAGCCTATTATGCATCAAAATTGAGGAAGGGCAAGAAGGTACAAGAATTGTTCAATGTGATAAAATCGATAAACAAAAACAAGTCACGTTCAAATTGGATTCCACTAGACACACGGTCATTAGACCCCCACTTTCACAACATGATGCTCCACTTTGATGGGTTTCCAAAACATGTCTTTATTAGCATGCATGTAGACTCCATTTAGAGCTTAAAATGCCATTGGATCATAATAGAGAAATTAATACTCTAGATGGATTTCCACCATCATTTCTATGAGAAAAGCTAAATCAAATACCTTTGTGTTCGATAAACAAGATATTTCCGCATAGGTTGAAGACCTTAAACAATCGTTTACACAAGCTTATCAAAGACAACCACACTAGTGTATTACATGATTAAAATCTTCAAAGAGGGAAATAGTTGATGATCCCAACGAATGCAATTGATTGAGGTAATATATTAATGCAAAAGTGAAATTAAGTTTTACATGTGAGTTTCTCATAATTGATCATCAACAAATGACGCTCCATGCTCTTTAAATAGAGATGGTGTACCAATCGGGTACTAAACCATAGATTGATATGGCTATATTGAGGAGAATATAAACAAACATATCACTTTAAGTCTAGAACATAATGTGACCATGATATTACATAATTACAAATGCATGCTAAGAAAGCACATTTACCTAAAGACACATTATACCAAGTTGATCTTTACCAATTGCTGTGTCTAAAAATCTTAAGAATTTACAAGAGTGACAAAATAGGAGAATGAGGCATTAGAGCCTAGCACCCTGTTATGGAACTAGCTCACAAAAAGATAGATCAACAACTTAAAAAGTATCATCTTCGAGGGGGAAACCTCCCTTACATTACATAAACGAAAAATTCTTGGATGATACAAATGATAAGACTTCATTTCTATGTATAGGAGTCTAAAGGGTCACAATATAATCATAGCCTACATAACAATAATAATGTAAGGGCACAACAATAACAATAGTGGGTTTCTATGGGGCACAATAATAACAATATGGGGACTGCATGGGCACAACAATAATAAGTCGACTACACTAACAATAACAATAAGGGGCTACACTAGTATTATAGGGACCTAACATGCCCTTCTCCTTCAAAAAAATGTTGTCCTCAATGCTTGAGTAGTTTTGGTTGCTTTTGTATAAAATTTTCATCCTCCAATGTTGAATCTTTAGTGGGTAAGCTCTTCCATTTGATGAGATACTCTGAAATTGATTGATTTCGTAGCTATCACGTTTTTGTTTCCATGATTTCTTCAGGTTCAAATATGATTTTTCCTTCCTCATCAAGTGTTGGTAATATTGTTTGAATTGAGAGTTTGTCACCTATAACCTTCTTTAAGCATGAAACATGGAAAAGAGGGTGCACTCGGGAAGATGCATGAAGCTCCAATTTGTATGCCATAGTACCAATATTTTGCAACACCTTGTAAGGACCATAATAATTTGGTGATAATTTATTATCCTTCTTAGCTTGCTTGAGGGACATTTGTTTGTATGGTTGTAGCCGTAAAAATATCCAGTCGCTTGCATAAAAAATTATTTCGCTGCGATGTTGATATGCCTGTTGTTTCATTTGATTATGCGGCAAAGTGAGGTTATCCTTTAAGAGTTGGAGAACTTGTTGTTGATGCTCGATGTGATCTTCCACTACTTGAACCTTAGATTTTTCTCTTAAAGATGATGTGATGGACGGTGGATGATATTCATAAAGTGCCATAAATAAGGTCATTTTTGCTGCAGTATGGAAGGAAGTGTTATACCACCATTCAGCGAGAGGTAACCACTTGATCCATTGTGTTTGTTTATCATATAAAAAGCAACGAAGATATCCTTCCAAACATTTGCTCACTATCTCAGTTTGCCCATAAGATTGAGGACGATAAGATGAAATATGAGCTAATTGAGTATCCAGACAAGAAAATAATTCCGTCTAAAAATTTCTAGTGAAAATGGGATCTCTATCGCTTACAATAATATTTGGGTTTCCATGTAGCTTTTGAATTGTTTCCATAAATGCAGGAGCAACTGTACTAGCTTTAAATGGATGAGATAATGCACAAAAGTGTGCATACTTGGTAAGTCTATCAACTACCACCATGATGACACTTTTTCCTCTGGACTTGGGTAAACCTGTGATAAAATCCATTGAAACCTCCTCCTAATGTTGACTTGGAATGGCTAAAGGTTGTACCAGACCTGGCGTCTTAATAGTCTCCTCTTTATTTTGTTGGAAAACCAAACATTCTACCATAAACTTTGAATATAAGATTTAAGGCCATCCAAAAAAAAATCCTTCTTGACCTTGTGGTAAGTTTTTAAAAATCCTAAGTGCCCTGCTAGTGAGGTGTGCAATTCTAAAGTATATTTTGTTTGAGTTGGGAATTATTACAAAGATATAAGCGATCTTTGTACCATAATGAATCATTTTTCCAGCTAAATGTATCAGATGTACTCTGATCATGTTGCAACTTTTGAATGGGTTTCCTGATGCAGGAGCATTCAACCCAAGGAAAATCATTGTAATTAAGTATACATGGGGGGGTCACGTATTTTTAGGAAGTAGTTTTCGTAAGTCTCAAGTTAATGAAATTTAGGCCTTTTAGTGTTTTAATTAGATAATGGGAGGAAATTGTAAGTGCTCTCGAATAAATGAGAACATGAGTGGGCAGTAATGCCAAAAGAGTCCAAAGTCAACTATAACTCTTAAATAGTTGCATGGTTCGAGGATGAGAGAGCTTTTAGGAATTAATTAGAAGTGGACATAATGGACAGAGGATTTAGGAGTTGGTTCAATAGATATAAGAGTCAAACCAGGATAGTTCAACAGAACTCCTGGCATATATGTAAGCCTACGGGCAGAGTCAAAAGGGAGAGGCCACTGACATTGAAAAATAGGCCTGTGCGAGACTGAGAAGTCTCGAATGTAATATTTGTTTTTACATATATATATACAACATTTGTTCTTGATTGTGTCAGTGTTTGAAGAGTATGTTCATGAATGAATTACTTGAATTCGTAGGCTCTGCAACAGGTTAAAGGAAGAATTATGAAGGGCACAGAGGGATGAAGTTGATTCAGAGGAATTGTAAAAGGATCCTTGAATCAAATTGAAGAAAAGAGTGAAGCTCTAGAGTGAAATCAAAGTGAGATTTCGCAGAAGAGTAGAAGCTCAGAGGTAGCTGAGCCACTGAAGCAGAAGGCAGAGATTGAAGAATTATACAACGGAGAAGAGTGATTCGGAGGATCACAATGGATCGTTGAATCCATTTGAGAAGATTAAAGCCAGGCTTAGGAGGAATCGCACATTAAACTAGCAGAAAGGTCGAAACCTCCGAAGAGGAGAAAACCTAGGGAACGTTGAAAATCTCGTAAAAATCAAGTAAAAGATGCAAACGGAGAAGTGAATTATTGACGCTCAGTAGTCGTTGGATCTTGAAGATCAACGGCTAAGATCTAATCGCAGAGGAGAGGAAGGAATATCGCATCGGAAAACTTTAATGAATGAAGGCAGTTTTGTAATAGTGAAAGTGGATTTCAGGTGTCCTCAAAACCGTAAGTGGTATTGAAAGACGAGCGTCGATTCCACTCACTAAACGACGCGTGGCAACGAAGGTGAGAGGAAACCACTTTATCGGATGGTTAAACCTTGCGCTTGTTGTCTACTTGATAACAACAACCGTCGGATTTGTTGGGTACAGATCGATGGTGGAGAATAGGCACGCATGTTTAAACAATTGGGAACAATCTCAACCGTCGGATCATGCATTAAGATCGATGATTGCGATTAAATCGCTGATCGCAAATCGACAAGTCAGAAGATCAGTAGACATGGAATGTCGATGAGCGATATAGCGATCCGCCAATAGCGATAAAGCGCTTGTCGGTGATTGGCGATCGCGTCAATCGGAGTTCGGAGGAGAAACTTTGTAGTAACGAACTCGACGATAAATATAGTCGCGGGTCTAATGAATTTGAAGTCTGCTATATGTATTCAGAGTGGAAATTCCATGTATTCCCTTTGTAATATGTTAAAGTGTTGAAACACTTCCGATAGTCGCATATCGGAGGGGAAGGGATGATGAGGCACATGTGTAATGTGGCCTGCAAAAGTCCCGATAGCCGATAGCGATTGCGATAGAGGAACAAGCTTCAGAATTTGTGCAAAAGTCATACGGAAGGCGGAAAATGTATGTTTTGTAGTTAATTCCTTTGTTAATGGATTTTATAAGGAAAAGCGTCGATGAAAGGGTTTATGTGTAAATATATATATTAACCAATGTTTGAAAAAGGGAAAGGTCTATATATATGTGAATTATGGTTTATATAAAGGTTCTGAAGGTTTCGTAAGTCTCGATAAGAAAGATTAATGAAAAGAATTTAATCAAAGTCTTTTACAAAGGCTCGAGGGTTGATATAATCTCGATAGAAGGTTTAGGCAGGGTGATTGGTTCTGATAACAAATGAACTATGGCAAAAAGGCCTTAACCATGTATGGTTTTGAAGATTTGACTCTATCGCAGAGTTAAATACCTGGGACAGTTGTGTTTATGTATACTAAAGGATGCATACTGTGGGTATGTGCGGGGGTATCCCTGCATCATTTCCACACTTCTTCGTCATTCTTCTATTCATCCCTTGCTCCGATTATCCAATATGGTTGGATAATAGAAATGGCACAAAACAATGCTTCCATATCCTCAACCTTTCTTGAGAGTGCAAATGCAACAACATTTTGCTTCCTTTTTTTGTAGATGATTTCAAAGTCATAACCCAATAGCTTTGTGACCCATTTTTGCTGCTCTTTTGAATATAATATTTGTTCCAAAAAGTATTTAAGACTATCATGATCTGTTTTTACCTTGAAGTGTCTTCCCATTAGGTAAGGTCGCCATTGCTTTAGTGCATGTAATATTTCCAACATTTCCTTCTCATAAATAGGTTTGTGTAAATACTTTCCTTTGATTTGACAAATTTCAAAAGAAATGGGTCTTCCTTCTTGCATTAAAACAACACCAATTCCATTTCCTGAGGCATCACATTCCACAATAAAGTTTTTTGTGAATTTTGGCATAGTTAACACCGGTGCTTGGCACATTTCCTCTTTAAAATGTTCAAAAGTCTTAGTTGCTTATGGAGTCTAAGAAAATGCATCTTTCTTCAGTGATGTTGTTAGAGGTGCTACTATTTTTCCATAATTCTTAACAAACTTGCGATAATACCCTAGAAATCATCGAAGATGATTTATGGTTGTGGGGATTTTCCATTCCTTAACGACTTTAATTTTGTTAGTGTTTACCTTAACACCCTCATGAGATACAATATGACCCATATATTCCACTTCTTGTACTCTAAAGAAACATTTGGAGGTTTTTTCATATAATTGTTTCTCCTCCAATAGTTTGAGCACCCTGTCAACATGTTAAACATGATCCTTCCAAAACTTGTTGTAGATTAGTATATCGTCAAAAATACTAACACAATTTTTCTAAGGAAGGGTTTGAAAATGGAATTCATCAAACCTTGAAATGTTGAAGGTGCATTGGTAAGGCCAAAAGGCATGACCAAAAATTCATAATGACCCTCATAATTTCTAAATGTTGTTTTCAGAATGTCTTCAATATTCATTCTAATTTAATGATATCCTGAATGAAGATCCAAATCAGTGAAGTAAATTTCTCCATTTAATTCATCCAACAATTCATCAGTGACATGAATGGGAAGTTTATCTTTAATAGTAGGCTTGTTGAGCTCCCTATAATCCAAACACGTGTGTCATGATCCATCCTTATGCACCAATACTACTGGAGTAGAGAAAGAACTTTGACGAGGTTGAATTATATCGACCTCTAGCATTTTTGCAACCATATGTTCAATTTCACTCTTTTGGGCATAGGAATATCTGCAAGGCCTACTGTTTGGAGGAACACTTCCTGGAATCAAATGAATAGCATGATCATGATCATGAATAGGTGGGAGGCATTTGGGAGTCTCAAATACCTTAGAATGATTGTCCAAGGCTTTTTAGAGATATGGAGAAATAGATGATTTTGATGTTTGAACCTCCAGTGAGCATAATTGTGCAATTATGTCCTATTTTTATATCTTTAGAATATTTGTCATGCAATTAGAGCTGATTATATTCCCTAGTTCCCGTACGACACCCCTTAATTCAACTTCCTTTCCTTCCCAAAAAAAATTCAAGAAAAGTTCTTGAAAATTAAAAGCTATCATACTCAAAGATTGTAACCATTGGACTCCTAGTACAACATCAACACCACCCATTGGAATGGAAAGCATTGGACTATTCAATACATATTCCCCCATGGTTAGCTTGATATTATGACACTTTCTAGAGCAATTTATAGTTCTTCCATTTGCAACCATCACTTGACACTTTGGTGTTGGATATAGGAAGCAATTCAATTCCTTGGCTATTTTACAATGAATAAAATTATGGGTACTACCCGAATCAATCAACACTATTACTTTTTTCTTCTTCATATGTCCTATCTTGAGAGTTTAAGGAGTGGTAATTCTTGCTACTTCATTACAAGATATGATCAAATTCATTTATTATTTCTCTAGGGTTGGTTTCTAGTGTATATCTTCTTCTTTTGACATTTTTTGTTCCTTTTCTTCTTCCTCTTCACAACATATGTAAAATATTTTTTTCTCAGCACACTTATGAACTTTAGTGTATTTTTTTATCACAACTATAACAAATCCTTTTTCTTCTTTTTTATTCCAATTGTTGTGGTGTTAAACTTGTAGGTTTTGGAAGGCTAGGAGCAACAACACTTCCATCTTTATAGTTGTGAGTCGTAGACTTCCTTGTTGCCATCATTTTGCTTTCAACTTTTCTTTTCAGCGTAAATGCCTTCTTCAATGAATCAGGTTCCCCAAGCTGAACCTCATGTTGGATGTTATCCTTTAAAGTCCCTAAGAAGACATCAATCCTATGTTCCTCTTGAATATCATTTGCTCTTATATTCAATTTTGGGAAGTCCTCAATGTGCTCCACCATTGAACCCTTTTGTTTGAGATTTATGAATTGGCTAAAGAAGGTGTTGCTCTTTGTATCCTCATAATGTGCTATCATTTATTTTGTAAAAATTGACTAAGTGATAAGTGGTTTATGAGAACAAATCCATCGATACCATACAAAATGATTGGGTTCTAAATATAAAATTGCAATGTGTACCTTTTGTGTGCATTGCACATTATGGAGATCAAAATATTGCTCCATTTGTAGTATCCATGTTATCAGATCTTTGCCATCAAACTTCCTCATATCATTTTTTGGAATATGGTGGGTTTTAAATCCAATGTTGAAGTCTATGAAATAATCATTAACATTTTTTTTGTTCTCATCATGATTTTCATCTCATACCTTTTTGCCATTATGAAGCATTTATTGTAACAAGTTTGTCAAATCTTCCTTCAAACCTTCCACATCTTCTTTTAAACCATCCTTCAAACCTTCCATGTCTATTTTTAATCTGTCCTTCAAATCTTACATGTTTTATTTTAAACCGTTCTTCAAACCATCCATCTTATCTTCCATTTCATTTTTGGTTACTCTTTGCAAGAGCGAAATTTGTTGCACTTGGTCTCGTAATTTTGATATATCGTGTTGCATTTCTTCCTCTTCTTTATGAATCATAGGAGAGATTTCTGGTTTCTTACTAGGTGTTTCTATTTTCTTGATTTGAGTCATTTTGGAATCAAACAATGATATTTATGCTTCACTATGCCCCTTGAATCACTTCAAACTGATTTTTCAAACAGAACTTATGCAATTTAAAAAAAAATACACACATTTTTATTGATTTGAAGGAGCTCGATATTGAATCTGTTGTATATATGTAATTTCATATCTCTAAGGTTTGAACTTCCACCCTGTGGTAACCCTATGAGTCTTCTTTCCAACCCCATAATTCAGACCAAGATTGGGTTCTTCAAGAAAGGGTTATGCTCGATCTCCCACAATGACCTGATTATATACTAGTTCAATAGAGCGAACTTGTATAGAGTGCCACGTGTCACTGTTTCGACCTTTGATCCTGAAAACGATGGAAAAGAAACTAGAGTCTATGCACTTTCAGCTAATTTTTTACAAAATTCAAATTCGATGCTTGGAGAGAAAGTTATGACGATTTTTCCTGGGTATTGTTTGAGATTGAATTCTGGAGCCTGCAAAAGCCCTAACTTCCTCATATCATATCTACAAAAATATAGCGAATCAAGATATGAAAGTTTTACATGAATTTCACCACGATTTCATCTTCGTGTGGTAAAATTTCAGCTTCTGAAGCTTCTTAGAAAAAAAAGTGAAAATATCAGGATGACTTGTTTGAAGCCCTAAAACGCTAAAAGTTAAAGCTTTGATACCAAAAGTTATGCAACCATCTCACAAAGAGATAGATCAACAACTTAAAAAGTATCCTCTTCGAGGGGTAAACCTCATTTGTTAGGATATTCCGACACATAGGGAATAGTTAAGTATAACTTGGTCTAGTGTAGAGTTAGGTAAAGTGCATTTCTTTACTATGTACTTTTGTAACTTACAATCCAACAACCATGATATGTAGTGATTCGACGGTTCATTCTCTCCTCGGTATTACCAACACTTGATCCATGGCTTAACACCCGATTGGTCCATGATCTCTATTTAAAGAGCATGGAGGGTCATTTGTAGGGTAACCGTTCATGAGAGAAGTTTATGTAAATTTTCATTCTTTTATTAATAAATTATCTAAAGTGGCCGTGTTGGCCCAGGCCATGGACTGTTTATCTCTTTAAGGGTTTTAACCACGTCAAGAATACTGGTGTATTGATCTATGATCCGTTTGTGAGCGGTGTCCTTTGGTGTTCTATCTGAGGAACTTACCCTGTAAATTCCTACATGGTATCAGAGCTATTTGAGGGCCACATCCATTAGTGATCCAAATCTGAAGCCGGTAGAACTGCATCCGACTGTCGTTTCCTAGATCTATTGTTTCTGACTGCTTTCGGGCCGAGAGGACTGCTCTATTGTATTAGGAATATCTGTTCCAATGAGGAACCCCTTTCTTTTGACACGAAAAGGTTTCCGGTAGCCCTAGCTACATCATTTTTAAGCTCTGGAGGTATACAATGTTTATTTGCAGTTTCTAGTTATTTTTTCTCTATTTATTTTGGTTTATTTAGCGCTTTGTTTTTTATTACCTGATCTATACCTTTCATTTCTGCGTATGCTCTTTGCCCCGTGACTCTGTGCGATTTGGGCAAAACAGAAACAGAAAGGAAGGATTTTTCTCATGCGTATGCTCTTTTCTACTGCACCTTAGTGTGATCTCGGAAAATCAAATACATTAAGGAAAATATTTAGTTTCCGGGTAAATCTAACTTCAAGGCGTAAGGTTTGTTTTTTTTGTATGTCCGTGTTGGGTTTTGTGTTTTTTGTTTTGCAGGCAAGAAAAGAGTTTTCTCAAGTAAACACGCACCCCAAAGCTTCAGTGACTAAAAAAAAAAAAAAATCTCCTTCCTCTTTTCCTAAAATTACTAACCTTTTAAACTAGCTCACTTGGTCCAAAGTTACTTTATGAGAATGGAGGTCTTGAGTTCAAGTCTTTCTTTTTGTTGAGTTATTTTTTCAAAAAGCACATGTAACTTATGTTTTAAAGTTACTTTATGTAAAAGTGTTTTCACCCATTAGAAAAAGTGAGTCACTTATAATTTTAAAGTCTCTTTATTTTTTATTTAAGTTACAATTTAGTGGGTAGCTCATAAAGTACCTTTGTAAAAGTGACTTTCACTTATTTATAAAAGTGAGTCACATAATTTATTTTATTTATTATTATTTTTTAAGTGAGCTAATTAGATTAAGTTTGGAAAATGGAGGATTTTTTTTTTTTTTTAATATAACATTATCATTCATTTTTGCATATTTATGCACTTCGTCGACATCTTCAACAACTTTTATTAAAAAAGCCATAACTTCTTCATCCGGAAGCCGTTTTCAGAGCTGTTCTTTTAATCAGCCTATCTTTTCGAGATCTTTCCATTGGAACACTTATTTTCAGCATCTACAGCTTCAGTTTCTGTTAAAATGGAAAGTCCATGCCAAGTTATTCTTGATAGCACCAATTACTTCCAATGGTAGTCCTACATTGTGGATTTACTTAGAAGTAAAGGTCTTTACAGAATAGCCTTAGGCAAAGAAACTAAACCTAAAGATGAAGATAAGGCAGCTAAATGGGAAAACAGGCAAGATCAAGAATGTGGGTTGATAGGGATGTCTATTTCTCTAGACCTTAGATTCCATATCCCAAAACTTGATACCTCTAATGAAGTAATGAAACAACTCACTAAAGTTTTTGGAATTAAAAATGAAATTAAAGCCCATCAACTTGAAAATGAGTTGCTTACATTGGACCCCAATAATTTTTCTCTCATTGAATATTTTTTGTCCAAGTTCAAGACCCTTAGACTTTTCTTGGAAGGTATTAAGATTAAGAAAGAAGATGGTAGCCTTATCTATTCCATTTTTACTAAGTTGGGACCAACCTACTCTGTGCTTGTTTCCACCTTCCATTCTACAAGAGAAGCCTTCTTTTCTCAAGGACAAGAATACAAGTCCCCTTCCTTTGATGCCTTTTGTGATTCTTTAATAAGAGAACAAGAAAAACTCTTACACCTTGGTCTTCTTAATCTTGGAAACTCTTCTAAAAAAGCCTTAGCCACCCAGCAACAACTAAATTCAAAGAATCCTAAGAAGCCGTATCGTAAAAAGAATGGTCCTAAACCAAGCAAGGGTCCTAAGCAATTTCAGTCTCAAAATGAAAAATCATTTCAACAAAATGATAAGGAAAATAAAAACAAAGGGAAGAAGACTGACAGAAATTGCCACTTTTGTAATCGAGATGGCCACTTAGAATCCAAATGCTTTAAGAAGATGGAAGCCTTGGAAGCAGTAATGAAGAAGCATAACATCCATTTGAAGAACTCTTCAGCTTCAACTTCATCTTTAGGAATAACACTTTTTGCATGTGGTTGCCAAACATCTTGGTCTGGATATGCACTAAATGTATCTTCTTCTTCTCATTCTCATGAGTAGCTCATTGATTCTGGAGTTTCTTATCACATGGCCAAAAACAAAGCCATATTTTCTTCTTTAAATGATTATAACACCAAAAATATATATGTTGGTGATGATAGATCTCTTAGTGTTGTAGGGGCTGAAACTCTTCATATAGACAATGGTCAATTTAATGATGTATTATGTGTTCCAACCTTATCCTGCAACCTTCTATCTGTATATCAGATAACTCATTCAGGTGAAGGTAAAATCATTGAATTTTCACCTCACGATGTTGTAATTAAGGACCTAAGAGATCCTACACAGATTTTAACTACTGACATTGCTGATGATTCTACAAGGTTGTATAAGTTTAACAACTTTGGGTCATCAAATCTTCCCTCAGTATTTGTTGCTCATAATGATGAAGTGAGAAAACTTTAGCATGAGCAATTTGGTCACTTAAACTATCTCTCCCTTTAGAATCTATGTAAAGAAAATATGGCGACAGGTCTTCCAATGGTATCATGCAGAGATGGTGTTTGTTTTGGATGTGTGCTCAGAATACATCATCAGGATAGTTTTGAAAAACGTGCCTCTTAGCATGCCTCAACCCCTTTACATCTTGTGCATAGTGATTTATGTGGTCCACTTCCAGTTGTTTTATTCTCTGGCTACAAATATTTCTTAATTTTCATTGATGATTTCTCCAGACACACTTGGGTATACTTCTTAAAACTCAAGAGTGAAGTATTTAACATGTTCTTGGCCTTTAAGGCCTTTGTTGAAAAACAATTTGGACATCAAATTCTTAAGTTAAGATCTGATAATGGCGGAGAATATGTTAACAACAAATTCATCAACTTTTGCACTGAGAATGGAATTCAAATGCAACATACTGTTCCATATACTCCACAATAAAATGGTGTAGCTGAAAGGAAGAATCGCACCTTAAAGGAAATGGTTAATTGTATGCTTCAATCTAAAGGACTTAGTCTTAATTTTTGGGCAGAAGCAATTAACTGTGCAAATTACATAGTAAATCACATTCCTACTAAGGTTTTAAAGAATATCACTCCAGAAGAAGCATGGAGCTCAATTAAACCAAATGTAAGTCACTTTTGTGTTTTTGGAAGTGAAGCATGGGCCCATATTCTAGATGAGAAACATAAAGCTTTAGAACCTAAGAGTGAAAAATGTATTTTTGTTGGATATTCTGAAGATGTCAAAGGATATAGAATTATTCCACTTAAGTCCAAAAATGTTATCATTAGAAGAGATGTAAAGTTTGCTGAAAATATATCGGCTTATGAGCCTAGTTCGGCGGATGTGCCACCTCTCTCTATCCCTTCTACTTCTGAAAATATTTCTTCTTCAGATGATGACAACGAGGATGACAATCCTCCCCCACCTTCTCAGGATCCTCCTTCAGCTCCTCAGCTTCCAAAATGGGTCCGTGCTACTCGGGATGCAGCAGGTGCTCTTGCCGGTGATCCTACAGATCAACGACATACACGTTCTCAGTTCAATAGAGCCTCTTCTTTACTGGCTCAAGCTTCATCGAATTATGGTCCTGACACCTTTGCAGAAGCTTCAGGCCATTCAGATTGGGACGCAACTATGAATGAAGAATATCGTTCATTATTGGCAAATGATACATGGGATCTTGTTCCTCTACGAAAGGGACGAAAACTTGTTATATGCAAATGGGTTTACAGAACCAAGTATGGACCAGATGGAAAAGTTGATAAACATAAAGCTCGTCTTGTTGCTAAGGGTTTTTCACAAGTAGAAGGCATTGACTATACTGAAACCTTCTCCCCTGTTGCCAAAATGAACTCTATCCGCCTTTTTCTTCCCTTGTTACCTCTTTCAATGGGAAGTCCATCAGATGGATGTTAAATCTGCCTTCTTGCATGGGGACTTGCATGAAGAAATCTATATGGAACAACCTACTGGATTTATACAAACAGGCACCAACCTTGTATGTTAGCTTAAGAAATCCCTTTATGGTCTCAAGCAAGCTCCTCGGCCTTGGTATGCCAAAATGAATAGCTTTCTTTTAGAAACTAGCTTTTCTAGGTGTCATTCTGACAATACTGTCTACACCAAGAAAGTGGGCAAGTCTCTTATCATTATGTTGATGATCTTATCCTTACTGGTAGTGATCCCAACCTTATAAACCATGTGAAGTCCAACCTTAAAAAGAAGTTTGAAATGACTGACTTAGGAAACTTGCATTATTTTCTTGGTCTTCAAGTTTTGCAATCTGAGGAAGGTATTTCCCTTTTGCCAGTCGAAGTATGCCTATGATCTTCTACGCCATTTTCACACGGAAGACTGTAATCTAGCCCCTTTTCCCTTTCATTCTGGAGCCAAACTTTTATTCACTTGTACTTCCCCTTAAGTTGATGCTACCTTATACCGTTAACTTGAAGGAAAATTTTTGTATCTGACCCATACTCATCCTAACCTTTCCTTTGCTGTTGGCCTTATTGGTTGGTTTATGAAAAACCCACATGAAAGTCATTGGAAAGCAGCTAAAAGAATACTTCGTTATGTTAGAGGTATAGTTT
This sequence comes from Pinus tabuliformis, assembly GCA_031772625.1. Lineage (NCBI taxonomy): Eukaryota > Viridiplantae > Streptophyta > Pinopsida > Pinales > Pinaceae > Pinus > Pinus tabuliformis. Next base: position 940,600,295 of record CM062810.1, on the reverse strand, counting down.
AGTTTGGGGTTCATTACAGTGCAGAAACATCTCTTTATTGGTTGGTTTCACTGATTTTGATTGGGCTGATGACCCTGATGATCAGAAGTCTACTGCAGGTTATGTGTTCACTCTTGGTTTAGGACCTATTACATGGGCTTGCAAGAAACAAAGTGCCATTTCTCTTTCTTCAGCAGAAGTAGAGTATTGTGGTGCCATAGAAGCTAGTAAGGAAGCCCTGTGGCTTCGTCAGATCCTGTCAGAGTTTGGCTTTCAGCAACAACATCCGACTACACTTTGGTGTGATAATCAAAGTGCCATTCAACTATGCAAAGATCCAGTCCAACATCAGCCCAGCAAACACATTGAACTGTGCATGTACTTCATTAGAAAGATCATTCATGACCATGTTCTTGAAGTGCAATATTGTTCAACAGATGATCAAGTTGCAAACATCTTTACAAAGGTTCTCATGGAGGCGAAGTTTACTAAACTTCGATTTATGGTTGGATTTCAGGAAGTTTTCACTAAGGGGGGATAGGCTCTAATGCCTCCTTCCTTCTCCTATTGTGTCATATTTGTACATCCTTCAATCCTATCCCAAGTTGTTCTTAAGGGGGGATGTTAGGATATTCCAACACATAGGAAATAGTTAAGTATAACTTGGTCTAGTGTAGAGTTAGGTAAAGTGTGTTTCTTTACTATGTACTTTTGTAACTTACAATCCGACGGTCACGATATGTAGTGATCCGATGGCATCCTCTCCTCGGTATTATCGACATTTGATCCGTGGCTTAACACCCGATTGGTCCATGATCTCTATTTAAAGAGCATGGAGGGTCATTTGTAGGGTAACCGTTTATGAGAGAAGCTTATGTAAATTTTCATTATTTTATTAATAAATTGCCTGAAGTGGCCACGTTGGCTCAGGCCGTGGACTATTTCTCTCTTTGAGGGTTTTAACCACGTCAAGTATACTGGTGTATTGATTTGTGATCTGTTTGTGAGCGGTGTCCTTTGGTGTTCTGTCTGAGGAACTTACCCTGTAACTACATAAATGAACAATTCTTGGATGATAGAAATAACAAGACATCCCTTCTATATATAGGAGTCTAAGGGGTCAGAATATAATCAGAGTCTACATAACAATAATAATGTAAGGGCACAACAATAACAATATTGGGCTTCTATGGAGCACACTAATAACAATACGGGGATTACATGAGAACAACAATAATAAGGCAGTTACACTAACAATAAGGGGCTACATTAGTATTATAGGGACCTAACACCCCCCTTAATGAAATTTTCTTGAACTATTAAAATAGATCAAATGATCTAGATTGGATAATTATGTTATTTGTCATCATGTTATTGGAGAGAATTGAGGTTTGAAAAATTTCAGAGGAATTTTGACGTGTCAAATGTATTACTTTAGGTTACAAAACTCTTTCTTTCATAAGCTTCTTGGTGTTGTCCTACATTTAGACACCTTTTAAATGTTGCAAGAATCACATCAAACTGAGTATGTATGAAAAAGTTAGGCCTCATGTAACTTGACCTATCATGTTGACAATCATGGTATAAGTGGATGCCACATTAGCCCCATTACTCATGCATAGCCACGTGTGGAATTTGAAGAAGATTAGAAGGTTCAAAATTGTAACTCTAGTTGAGGGTTGATAGAGTAAAACCTTACCCCTAATTGCCCATCGGGCCACTAGGAAGAGTGTAGGGGTTCCATTTTATGTGATTGCATTTTGTGCCATAGTTGAGTAGATAAACTCTGAGTGGGAAGTTAAAGAGAAAAACAAAGAGGGTTTAGATCTCGTAGTAACCATATAGGCTACAAGTCTCAGATAGCTCCATGGAGAGCACCTCTTTCTTTGTACTCGCACATTTTCCATGCAAGAGAAAAGAGAGTACAACAACCCCACCTTCTAGCTGTCTTTTCTCGTAAGAGTTTCTTAGGTAAAATTTGAATTGATTGGATTGTGTGTGTATTTATTTTTTATTTCTCTTCTTGTATTTCAGTTAATTAAATTAATTAAACAAAAAATCAATGAACTAAATAATTCAGAATCTAAGAAAAAGTTAACAGTAAAAATTTCAGTAATTTGATCAGATTTGTTGTGATGAACAGTTCCAGTGGAATATCATGACAGTTCACAGATCATCGAAGTTTGGAAAACTTTGCATCTATAAGAGATTTTGTGAAAATATCTACAACTTGATCATATGTAGGGAAAAAAAAACACTTCAAGAATATGATCTTCAATACCTTTTAGACGAAGTGCATGTGAAGCTCAATGTGTTTGTTGCATTGATGTTGAACTAGATCTTTGGAAAGCTTGATATCACTCTAATTATCACACCAAATGTTGTTGGAATCCAAATTTTGAAAGGATTTGTTGAATTTACAAGGCTTCTTGACATGCATTCATTGCTACTCGTTACTATGCTTTTGTTGAAGAAAAACAAGAGCTTGTAGCTTCTTACAAGCCCAAGTGATAAGTCTGGAACCAAGGACTGAAAACCTAATTTGTAGTAGGCTTCTAGTTGTTAGGGTCATCAGCTCAATCAAAATTAATGCAACCAACCAACAAAGGAGTCCCCATAATCGTAATATATCCCAAACTCAACTGTAACCTAGATATACTAAAATAATTTTTTCACTACTTTCCAATGGTTCTCATGGATTGTTTGAATATATTGGGCAACAAGACCAATGGAAAAGGAAATATAAGGATGGGTATGAGTCAAATACAAAAATCTACTTGCTAATGGTACAAAATGGCATCTACTTTTGGTGTGGTATAGGTGACAACGAATTTCATGCTAGATTAGAAGGGAGATGGGCTTGGTTTACAATCTTCCATGTGAAAATGGTGAAGGTGGTCACATGCATACTTACTTTGTGAATTCCTTCCTTGGTTTGCAATACTAGGAGGCCAAGAAAATAATGCAAAGAACCTAAACCTGTGAATTTGAATTTCTGCTTGACGTTGGATTTCACATAATTTAAAAGTTTAGAGTCACAATTAGTGAGAAGGTCATATACATAAATAGCAAGTATTATGAGATGGTTTCATACTTTCATGGTATAAATCTTGGGGTTAGAATGATATCTAGAAAAGTTGGTGTCAAGAAAAATACCATCTATTTTAGCATACCAAGCTTGAGGAGCTTACTTAAAGCCATAGGGAGATATTTTGAGATGACAAATAAGGTTGGATTAATTTTGAACATAGCAAATAGGTAGTTCCAAGTAAAATTCTAATTGCAAACCTCCATGTAAGAAGGAAGATTTACATCCATGATGGACCTCCTCCCATTTATGTGAAGTGACACGTGTTAGAATAAAGTGGATGTAATTCATGTTGGTTACAGGGCCAATGATCAACTTGAGAAAATATTTTAGTAACTAAGAGGACCTTATGCCTTTCAACTCTCCCATTTGATGCATAATTAGTTCCATACACCTATTTACATCCTCTCCAATCCATATACATGCGGGGATCTTTATTTGGCGTGGCCATTGAGTTCACTGATGTTCATGTTGCGTCGATTTGATTTCTGTTGCATCGATTAGGTTGGAATAGTGCTTCCATTAGTGCACCCGAGCACCCGCTCGACTATGAACCTTCAACCCAAACTTCAAGCGGATTGAAAAGGGAATTCCTCTCATTCGATGATTAATTTTCTAATCAACAGATGGATATTTTCATAGAATATTTCCAAAACTATTGAATTTGTTTCGTGACCCATCAAGTTTATTATTAACTCGATGATTCTTTATCTAAAGGGGTGAATTGCGTTTTGCTATTTTGATGGAATGTGGACTTACAGCCTATTTTTTCCAGAAGAAAAAGCTGTATAGTGTTATATTACGACTGAAAAACAGTTCCAGATTGTACATATTTTTCATATAGGAAGGGCCAGTCAAAAATCAGAGGAGAGGTTCTTCTGTGCAGATAGCCAAAATAAAAATCAGAGATGCACACATGCATGGGACACCAGCGCCCAAAAAACAGAGATGGGCGAAATCAAAACATAATCCGACATATACAGGAAGGTCATAAATCAAAAATCAAAAAAGGAGAAGCCAGAGATAGATCATATAGACAGATGAAAGGAGAATTAAAAGCCCGGAATGCAGAAATCCTGAATGGAGTAGGACTCGCCGTCAGCATATACCATCAAGGACCATGATCCTGTTCTGAGGAGGAGGCCCTCCTTTGACAAACAATCTGCTATCTGGTTCTTTTCTCGGTAGACGTGCTGAATGGTGCTCCCTGCCATCTGATTCCAATAGAACATAATTCTATCCAGCCAGCATGTGAGGTGTGGGCATAGGATGTGGCTTATGCCATTGACATGGTCGACCATAGATTTTGAGTCCCCGAAGATTGAGATGGGGTGGATGTCAAAGAAAGAACAAAAAGCGAGAAGACCTGCGAGTGCTTTTGCCTCCGCCAAACTGTTTGTACCCCTACCTGCGTTCCAGGACAGGTAGTAATGAAGATTCTCGTCCATATAAATGACCACCCCGCAACCGCAAGTATGTTTCTGGGCAGCTCCGTCAAAGAAGGCCCTCGGGGATCTTTGGAGGGAGTCTGATAGGCCACCACAATTGGCTTTTTTCAGTATTGTAGACTTTTTGGGGACGGAGTCATATAAGAGGACTATGGACTTACAGCCTGTTACGAAAACAATCATTGGAAAATTGTGGAATTTAATAAATATGCATGGTTAAATTTAGGAAAATTGAATAGAATATATGAAGGAGTTGATTGAAAGGTAAGGCAGATTCTGCATATTTGGCATAATGTTCACTGGAAAAGGTAAATGAAAATGATCTGCTCACCTATTTAGAAGTTTTCTGTGTGTAGATTCTTCCCAGGATCCTTGTTTTTTGACTCATATTTGCATGGGTCTCTCTGTTGGGATCAACACTATAAATCCTTCCTCGAGGATACCAAGCCCGCCATGCAAAAATATATAACTGCGCACACGCGCTGCCAACGATATGTAACTCAGATGAAGAACTCTTCGGGGATTATGAGTGTATCCCAAGGTTTGAAATTCCATGCCTTGCAATGCAGGTTACATATTCAAAATATTAATATATACATTAATTTATTAAAAAATATTTTTTCAAAATAATGCTACTTACTTAACACATATATTAATATATAATATATTATTAATATTTAATTATCACATTAAAACATTTATATAACATTATTAACACGTTAATATAAAAATACTAAAATATTTAAGTAACATTAATGAAACATTTATATAACATTACTAACACATTAATATAAAAATACTAAAATATTTAAATAAACATAAATAAGAATTTATTAATTGTGACATTAATATCACATTCAGACATTTATATAACTTTTTTTTTTTTTCACTTACTGGTTCACGGATACCCGGGTCAGTGGGTAGCCGCTACGTCCAAGGTTTTAAACACTGAGTGGACGCCACCCGAAGGGCATCAACACCCCTCGGCCTATTTACTGACCTAACCCCAAGAGCTTTCGGGATTCGACCCTGTGACCTCCCATTGGTGAGGCACATGATTTGACCGATTGAGCTAACTCTTGGGGCTACCATTTATATAACATTATTAACACATTAATATAAAAATACTAAAATATTTAAATAATATTAATAAGAGTTTAATATAACAGTAATGACACATAAATATTATATTAATTTACACATTTATAAAGTTCTAACTATAAATTAATCTATAAATTAACAAATATTAACTAGGATTTATAATTAAAGCTTATAATATTAGGTTTTGTTAGAAAATTATATATTACAGAACAATGGAACACATAAAATATTGTAGAAACACAAACACAGAAATGTATAAAACAAGAGAGAAACACAAATATATGCGGTTCACCCAATTTGGGCTACGTCCACGGAGAAACATGAAGTTCTTCCTTTTATATTATCCAGCAAAATGAAGAGATACAACCTACAACTGATCTGCTGTAATTTCCTCTTCGCTCCCACACAATCTCCTTTCTCTTTTTCGCTCAGAATACACATATATTTAGTAGCAATACAATTCCCTCATATATAGCGAGGGGTTGCCTTCTAGGGCAAAAAACCTAAATTAAAGATAACTTCTACCATCAGATCATCCGCCTAATGAACGACTTAGATTGACTATGAAATTACAATATTTTACAAAGCAATTTTACATCTATTTTTAGCTTCGGGGGCGCTGCCCTTGAACCCTCGCCATCGCCCCCCCTGGACCCCCTTGGCGGCAAAAAAACAGGCGGTGTTTCCACCCCATCACAAACTAGGGTCCAATGTGGCGATACCTCTGAATCACGGGGGCTTCATTGGGGGACCAATACCCTACCACGTGGGTTCATATTGGGGGATATATATTGAGAAAAATTTGACTTAATATATTGGGGGATATAAAGGGGGTAAAGGGTTTTTATATTGGTGGGTATAAAAATGGAGCTCAAAGTTAATGAAAAAATATAAAGGGGTATAAAAAATGTTAATGAAAAAATGGATACCTACAATATCTAGTGAAAGTCGGGGTTCTTTAAATTGGGGAGGTGTATTGGGATCATATTGGTATGGGGTTAAATAATGTGATTTTTAGAGGTATTTTCCAATATGTAGTCAAATTAGGGCTATTGTTTAATATGCCATGAACACAAACGATATGTTAGAGGTTCATTTAGTGAAGCCCCCGTGCTCTGAATAAAGAAGATAATCAGGCTCTACACCCAAAAATCTCCCACTTGGAGACTGATTATAGAAACTCCATCACTGCTTCATTTACTGGACAATGATTCCACTTTGGACCTAGCTGTTTCTCATATTCATCATCGTACTTGAAGACCAATTGAAACTGAGTAGAATCTCAGTTTCTCCCGGGTTACAAATTTTGTTAACATATCCACAGGATTTTGGCTAGAGTGTATTTTTCCAGCTTCAACTGTCCTTTTTCTAACACTGATTGTATGAAATGGTATTTGAGTTGTATATGTTTAGTCTTGGAATGAAAGGCTGAGTTCTTTGCAAGATGAATGACACAATAGCTATCACTGTATAACATGCCCATCTCTGGCTTCTTACCCAATTCATCCAAAAACCTTTGTAACCAAATCATTATGTTATTATCCTATGTAGTAACAACATACTCTATTTCCATTGTTGAGAGTGCAACACCACTTTGCAATTTTGAAACCCAACTGACAGTTGTTCCACCTACAGTAAACACATACCCTATGGTGCTCCTCCTGTTATCTCTATCACTTGCCATATCTACAGCAACATATCTATGTAGAGAAATGTTTGAACTGCCAAAACATAATGCTTGATATGTGGCACCTCCCAAATACTTGAGAATCCACTTCACTGCCATCCAATGTTATTTTCCTGGATTGTTCATGTACCTGCTTACAACTTCCATTGCATGTGCAATATGAGGCCTTGTGCATACCAATGCATACATTAAGCTTCCAACTGCTGATGCATATGGAACTTTAGACATATAATCCATCTCTTCCTAAGTCTTGGGACACATCTCCTTACTTAGTTTGAAATGGCTAGCCAAAGGTGCAGTAACTGATTTTGCATTTTTCTTATTGAACCTTTCCAAAACCTTTTGTATGTACTCACTTTGAGACAATGTTAATTTACGATTTTTCTCTCTAGTTATTCCAATCCTTCATTGCAAATGAATTTTCCAATTTTCCTTGAGCACATTTATTTCCTACATGTTAGACCTTCCAACATGCACGTGATCTACATACAATAGTAATATAATATAACTGCTATCATTTTTCCTTTTGAGATAAACACAATGATCATAATGACATCTAGTATAACCTTGTTCAGACATAAACCTGTCAAATTTTAGATACCACTGCCTTGGAGCCTGTTTTAAGCCATAAAAGCTCTTCTTCTACCTGCACACTAGTTTCTCGTTCCCTTTGACCTCATATCCTTGTGGCTGCTACATTTAGATATTTTCCTCTAAATCCCCATGGAGAAATTTCATATTTATATCTAACTGCTCAAGATGCAATCTTCTACTGCTACTAAACTTAAAATAGTTCTGATTGAAGTCATTTTAACAACGGGAGAAAATATTTCATCAAAGTCTACACCTTTCTTTTGTGCAAACCCTTTCACCACAAGTTTAGCTTTATACCTTTTTCTACCTCCATCTTCTTCATTCAACCTGTAAACCCATTTATTCTGCAATATTGTTTTATATGTAGGCAACCTGACTAAGTCCCAAGTCTGGTTATGTACCAAGGAGTCTATCTCTTCTTTCATGGCTAGTTCCCACTTCTTCCTGGTTTCTACATGCACTTCTTCTTCATAGCATTCTAGTTCACCAGAATTAGTCAACAATACATAATATAATGAAGGAGAGTATCGTTCACAGGGTATACTTATCTTAGTAGATCTTCTAACACCAATTTCAGGTGTTTGAGGTGCATGTTGCTGTTGATCATTGTGATTTTCAGGCACCCTTACTTTTTCTATGATCTCATCAAGGACTATGTATTCTCTGTTTTTTTTCCTATTTCTTTTCTTGCATCAGATCCTTATACAAAAAAATTTCATTGAATATGAAATCTCTTCTCTTAATGATTTTGTGATTTTCATAATCATATAAGTGATAACCAAAATAATTAACACCATATCCAATAAAGGTACATTTTCTTGATTTTGCCTCAAGCTTTTTTCTATTTTCTTTATTAATGTGGACAAAGTCTTCACAATCAAAAGTATTTAAAAATGAGTAGTTTACCTTTTTAGTTGTCCACGCCTCCTCTGGAATACCTCCATCCAAGGAAATTGAAGGCCCTCTATTTATTAGATAAACAACAATATCTACAACATTTGCCCAAAATTGTAAAGGCAATCCTGCATGCAATCTCATCCACCTTGCAAGCTCCATGATTGTCCTGTTCATCCTTTCTGACACACCAATTTCTTGTGGTTTTCTTAGAACTGTCTTCTCTGTGTGAATTCCATGCTCTGAACAGTACTTATCAAACTCTTTGCTGCAATATTCACCTCCATTGTTTGATCTGATACACTTCAACCTTTTTCCTGTCTCATTTTCAACTAAAGCCTTCCATTTCTTGAAAGTATCAAATACATCTGATTTATTTCGAATACAATAAATCCAGGTTTTTCTTGTTGCATCATCAATAAAAGTAACATAATAAAGAGAGCCACCGAGAGATAATCCCTGAGTAGGTCCCCATACATATGTATGCATAAGCTCTAATTTTTTCGATGTTCTTTTCTTTCCCAACTCTGAGGAATTTGACTCTCTTCTGTTTCCCATAAACATAATTCTCATAGAATTCGAAATCAGCATGCTTCAAACCTGGAAACAAATTTCTTGAGTGAAGAATTTGCATCCCCTTTTCACTCATGTGCCCGAACCTATGATGCCACAATGTTGTATCTGCTTCTGTAGAGGTTAAAACATTAACAAAATTAGAAATACTATTGCATAAACACAATGTACCAACTTTTTCTCCCTTTTCTATTACCAGGTCTCCTTTAGTGACCTTCCAAGTTTTATCTGTAAAAGTAGTTACACAACCTTCACCTCCCAACTTCCTTGCTGAAATTATATTTTTCTTTAGATCTGGAACATGTCTTATCTCCTACAATAGCCATTGGTTTCCATTCTGCTATTTTATGAAAACTTTACCCATTCCAATGATTTTACATAGTTTATCATCACCCAAATGAACTTGTATAAAATCTCCTTGTTCATAATCACGAAAATGTTTCCTATTAGGTGTGGCATGGATTGAGGCCCCCGAATCTACCACCCAAACATCAATAATATTTCCTAAAGAAAGAATCAAAGCATATTGCAACACATGATTGTTTTCTTGTTGTGCATCTCCTTCTTTTCCCTTTCGAGACTTCCAATCTTTCTCTAGGTGTCTTTTCTTCCCGCATTTCCAACACACTATCCCCGATCTAGACTTGGATATGCCATTCCTTGACTTACTGCAATATCCTGGGCTCTTTCCTCTTTCTATTGTTCTTCCCATAATCTTTGCAGTCAAAGAATTACCTGATGTCTCACTGGAATTTTTTCGTCGCATTTCCTCACTAAGGATTGCACTGACAACATCATCAAAATTTAAAGTACTAGATCCAAAGACAAAGTTACTAATGTCCATAACTAAACCATTCCAACTTTATGGCAATGAGCATAGAAATAACATAGCCTTAACTTCATTATCAAAAGTTACCCTTACAAAACTTAACTGACTGGTAACCGTGTTAAATTCATTTAAATGATCAGTAACAGATTCGCCTTCTGACATCTTCATATTAAATAAATGCATCATAAGAAGTACCTTATTTGAGGCCGAGGGTTTTTCATATAATTTGGCCAATGCCAACATTAAACCCTCTATTTTTGTGTCCTTTGAAATATTAAAGGCTACTGACGCTGTTAGGCACATCCGTACTATTCCAAGTGCCTTTTGTCAAGAATATCCCATTTTGTGTCTGTCATACTCATCGACTTCTTTGTCTTTCCACTCAATGGTAGATACAGATCTTTCTGATACAAATAATCTTCCATCTGCATCTTCTGTAGCTGGTAGTTTTGGCCGTTAAATTTTTCGACCCTAAACCTACCATCTTCTGTCATTTCTCCCACTCAAACCGGGAACCCTTCTATCCTACGAGTTTATAAGCTAAATAGACCTTCGGCTCTGATACCAGTGGTTAGAAAATGATATATTACTTTGTTGGGTTGTGTTATATTCTTTCCATGACTAGCCCACGTAGTTAACCGGGGGGTTAGAGGGGGGGCGGAGTGCCCCTTTTGTTGTGCCGATTGTGTAGCGAGGGGAGTTACATGGGGTTTGAGGGGTATAAGTAACCCCACTCAATGGGGTCCGGGGGAGCGCCCCAAATTTTTTTGGTTTTGGACCTTATGTTAGGTTGGGCAGACCTATCTATGGTTTTGTGCATGTTTTTCGCACATGGTTTTGGACACGATGGTTTTCGCTCAATGGTTTTGGATGCGATGGTTTTCGGTCCATGGTATTGGATGCTTTGACATGTATAAATATGTATCGTAACATTGAAAGGAACATAATGAAAAATCAAGCTGGTAGTCCCGATTTTGGGTTCGAGGGGAAAATCTCTGTGTATATGTGTTTTATTTGTTATACTCTCGCATTGTTTATTTTATGTGTTTTAGAATTCGTATGTAGGTAATTTCTGTACGGGGTTAAAACCTACATTTGGTATCAGAGTTGTTTTGGCTTCAAGGGGACGCCTTTGTTGCTGAGGGGTTTCGCTCAGGCCTGTGGTAGAGCCTATTCAGTGGGAGATCTGCGAGATCGATTCTGGTAGTGAAAGAAGATAACGAGCAATGGAAATATAGAGATCGAGAAATTTAATGGTCAGAGTTTTGAGTTGTGGAAACTCAAGATGGAGGATCTGTTGGTGGATAAAAATCAATGGATCGCGGTAGTTTTGGGTACTAAACCAACGAGAGTGTCTGATGAAGAATGGAAGAAGTTGGATCGGAAGACAAAGAGCACAATACGATTATGTCTCAGATTTAGTATTGCTGAATTTATCAGGGGAAGCTACGGTGAAGGCTTTGTGGGACAAGTTAGGGACTTTGTACCAATCTAAGTCTCTGGTGAATAAAATGTTCCTGTGGAAAAAGCTGTATAACCTGAGGATGACAGATGGAGACTTGGTGACAGAGAATTTGAATGCATTTAATACTGTGGTAAGTCAGTTAGCATCTGTTGATATTAAAATTTCAGATGAAGATAAGTGCATCAGTTTATTGTGTTTTCTACCAGATTCGTGGGATAGTCTAGTTATTGCAATAGGTAGCAATGCAACTGGCTTGTAGTTTGATGAAATAGTCTCATCCTTGCTCATGGAGGAGATGAGATGGAAAAATATGGAGAGCCAGAATGGTGATGCGTTGTCTATACAAGGATGGTCTCAGAACAAAAACAAAAATAAGTCATCAAGTGAGAGATCTAAATCTCCAGGAAAACCTGTAAAGGTGGTGTGCTAGAAATGCGGAAAGGAATGGCACTACAAAAGGGATTGTAAATCTAAAGCTCCTAACAAAGGAAAGGGATCTGATGATTCTCTTTTGCAGAGGCGAAAACCAGCTCAGATGAGGGCGGGGATGTGTACCTGGCTTATTCAAGTACACATGTAGATCATGAGGCATGGTTGATTGACTCAGGTGCATCCTTTCACTTCACTCCCCATAGAGAGTGGTTATGCGAGTATGAGAAATATGATGGTGGTGATGTCTTCTTGGGGGATGACAAGAAGGCTAGAATCGTTGGTCGCGGAAAAGTAAAGTTGAAGTTGCAAGGTGGAAGGGTTAGAACACTTCCAGGTGTTCTGTATATTCCTGCATTAGCCAAAAAGTTGATTTCTGTAAGCAAGTTGGATGATGCAGGTGTAAAAATAGTGTTCGAGAAGGATACTTGCAAGATGGTTTGGTGGGCATTGGTATTGATGTGGGGAGTTCGAATTGGAACTCTATACAAGTTGCAAGGTAGCACTGTTGTTGATGGGTGCAACAGTTCCGTAGTTCTTGAAAGTGGAGCAGAAAATATAGTGGTATCTGGAGAGAAGACCATGCTATGGCATCAAAGGCTTGGACATATTGGAGAGAAGGGCCTTCGAATACTTCATGGTAAAGGTATGGTAAAAGGTATGAGTAATATCTCTCTGGATTTTGATTTATGTGAAAATTGTGTATATGAGAAGCAGAATCGGGTGAGTTTCCCCTCTGGTGGTAAGAAGGCGAAACAGATATTAGAGCTTGTGCACAGTGATGTGTTTGGACCTGTGAAGGTTCCATCACTGGGTAAGTCTGTCTACTATGTATCATTTATAGACGACTTCTCAAGGAATACATGGATATATTTCCTTAAGAAGAAATCTGAAGTCTTTGACAGGTTTAAAGAATTTAAGGCTCTTGTGGAAAACCAAAGAAAGAAGAAGATAAAGGCGCTGAGGACAGATAACGGTAGAGAGTTTTACAGTAAGAAATTTGAAGAATTCTATAAGAAGTCTGGTATAGCACAACATAAGACTACTCCATATACACCTCAGCAAAATGGAGTTGCAGAAAGAATGAACAAGACATTGATGGAAAGGGCAAGAAGCATGCTCAGTGGTGCCGGGTTAGGATAAGAATTCTGGGCAGAGGTGGTGGAGACAACATGTTATCTGGTCAATAGATCACCTTTGTCAGTTTTGGAGGATAAGACTCTACAAGAGGTATGGACTGGTAAGAAACCCTCTCTTTCACATCTGAGGGTATTTGGATGTGATGCATATGTACATGTTCCAAAGGAGAAAAGAACCAAGTTGGATAGTAAATATGAAAAGTGCATCTTTATTGGGTATAAGGATGGTTTAAAGGGTTATAAAATTTGGAACCCAGTAACAAGGAAGGTTGTGTACAGCCGAGATGTGGTGTTCAAAGAGATGAAAGATGTTATTAAACATAAAGTCCAACCAAAGGAACTTGAGAAGATAGAGTTTGAGCTAAAGGAGGAAGAATCATACTCTACAACAGAGAAGGAATAAGAAGATGAAGAGCCACAAACTTCGGGTGTGAGAAGATTAGTTCGAGAAAAGAAGACAGCCAGAAAGGTATAGTCCATCTGCTTTCTGTTCAAATTTTGCTTTATCTATTACTGATGATGATCCTAGAACTGTGAAGGAAGTAGTGGATTCAGAGGATGAAAAACTTTGGAAAGAGGCCATGGTTGATGAAATGGCATCTTTGCACAAAAATGAGGCTTGGGATCTGGTGGAGTTGTCGGCTGGAAGGAAACCCATTGGCAGCAAATGGGCGTTCAAGAAGAAGACAAATGCAGAAGGAAAGGTGGAGAAATACAAAGCTCAATTGGTAGTAAAAGGTTATTCCCAGGTGCCGGGAATTTATTTTGGTGATATTTTTTCTATTGTTGCCAAGGTAACTTTTATTAGATTACTTTTATCTGTTGCTGCTGCTTTTGATTTTGAGGTAGAACAGATGGATGTGAAGACAACATTTCTTCACGGGGATTTGGAAGAGAAGATCTACATGAAGCAACTTGAAGGCTTTGTGGTGAAGGGTAAGAAAGAACTGGTATGCAAGTTAAAGAAGTCTCTGTATGGGTTAAAACAGTCACTAAGGATGTGGTATCAGAAATTTGATACATTTATATGGGGACTTGGCTTCCCCAGTAGAAAAGCAGATCACTGTGTGTATTTTAAATTAATTGGTGACCGTGTTATTTATCTGGTCTTATATGTGGATGATATGTTGCTGGTTGAAAATGACAAAGAAATTATCTAGGATTTGAAGACCCATTTGTCCTCCAGATTCGACATGAAAGATCTTGGTGCTGCAAACTATATTTTGGGCATGGAAATTAAAAGAGATTGGACAAAGAGGAAGCTCTGGTTAAATCAGAGGAAGTATGTCGAGACAATATTGCAGAGGTTTAATATGCAGGTTAGTAAACCGGTGAAGGTTCCTATTCCTGTAGGTGTAAAGTTATTTGCTGAACAGTGTCCCAAGACATAAGAAGAGGAAGAGGACATGTCCAGTGTTCCATATGCAAGTGCCATTGGTAGCCTGATGTATGCGATGGTCTATACTAAACTAGACATTGCACATGTAGTGGGAGTATTGAGCAGGTTTATGCCAAAACCAGGGAAGGAGCACTGGACAACAGTGAAGCGGGTTTTCAGGTATTTGCGTGGCACTAGTGATTATGGTTTGTGCTACCAAGGAAGACCAGTATTGGACAGAGTGTTGGATATTCATGGATTTGTTGAGGCAGACTGGGTTGGAGATCTGGATCAGATAAGATCTACAAGTGGGTATGTGTTTAACCTATTTGGAGGTGAAGTCAGTTGGATGAGTAAGAAACAATCTATAGTGGCACTATTAACTACAAAGGCAAAATACATGGCAGCCACTCATGCAAGCAATGAAGCAGTTTGGATGCAAAGATTGTGTTCAAGTATGGGGTTAGTATAGGGAGCTATAAGGATAGACTGTGATAGCCAAAGTGAAATTTCCTTCGCAAAGAACCCTGCATATCATTCAAAGACAAAGCACATTGATGTTCAGTGTCACTTTGTGAGGGATATGATAGAAGAAAAAAAGTGTTGCTAGTAAAGGTGGACACTTTGAAGAATACTGTAGATGCATTGAAAAAATCTGTGAGATTTGAGAAGTTCTCTTGGTGTAGAGAAACAATGGGCATTGCAGGGCTGGATAAATGACTAAGCTCTCTTGTGGCCCCCTGTGGAAAGAAAACAACAAATGGGAGAATGTTGGGTTGTGTTATATTCTTTCCACGACTAGCCCACATAGTTAACCTGGGGGTTAGAGGTGGGGCGGAGCACCCCCTTTGTTGTGCCAATTGCGTAGCGAGGGGAGTTACATGGGCTTTGAGGGGTACAGGTAACCCCACTCTATGGGGTCCGGGGAAGCGCCCAGGAAAATTTTGGTTTTGGACCCTATGTTAGGTTGGGCAGACCTACCTATGGTTTTGTGCATGTTTTTCGCACATGGTTTTGGACGCAATGGTTTTCGCTCCATGGTTTTGGATGCGATGGTTTTCGGTCCATGGTATTGGAGGCTTTAGCATGTATAAATATGTATTGTAACATTGAAAAGAACATAATGAACAATCAAGCTGGTAGTCCCGGTTTTGTGATCTAGGGGAAAATCTCTGTGTATATGTGTTTTATGTGTTATGCTTTTGCATTGTTTATTTTCTGTGTTTGAGAATTCGTATGCAGGTAATTTCTATATGGGGTTAAAACCTACATATATAGCAATGGAACATACAAAATATTGTAGAAACACAAACACAGAAAACACATAAAACAAGAGAGAGACACAAATATACATGGTTCACCCAATTTGGGCTATGTCCACAGAGAAACAACCCGTCATTCCTTTTATATTATCCAACAAAATGAATAGATACAACCTTCAGTCGATCTGTTGTGATTTCCTCTTCATTTTCACACAATTTCCTCTCTATTTCTCACTCAGAATACACATATATTCAGTTGCAATACAATTCCCTCATATATAGCGAGGGGTTTCCTCCTAGGGAAAAAAACCCTAAATTAAACATAACTTCTACCGTAAGATCATCTGCCTAATGAACGGCCCAGATTGATTACCAAACAATAATATTTTACAAGGAAATTTTACATCAATTTTTAGCTTCGGGGGCACTGCACCTGAAACTACACAGGCCCCCCCCGCTGGTGATGAATAAACGGGCGGCATTGCTGCCCCAGTACGAACTGGGGTCCAATGCAGCGATACCTCTAAATAAAGAAGATAATCAGGATCCACACCCAACATGCTTAATATTAGGTTTTATAAGATTAAGTTTATAATATAGTGTATATTAAGTTGACGCCTACGGTGTATATCAACCACATTTATTAATGTGGTTGTGCTAGTTTATTTATACCTTGCTATAAACCTAATACACCTTGCTGTACCAGTGCATTATGGGGCACAACAACACATCAATACACTATTTTTATTCTACCCTAGTGTGGCACATTAGATAGTTGGATGCAGGGTGCATTGTGGGGAACTAGAACACGCCAACACACTTTTTGTAAATGTGAGCGTTGAACACGTACTATATTATGTATACAATAATGGATTGATGCATGATAACACTAGTAACACACCAGTTGGATATTTGGAGATATGTTTAAAAACTTGAGGCTATAGCATTGTTAAGCACATTGTTATTGTTTTTTGGTGCACTAATCTTATAAATGCACTAGTGTGGTTATGTTTTCTAAGTGCAATGACAAAGTTTTTTGGCTTTCTTAAATTATTATTTTTAATTGAATAACCAACTATTCTAACCCGATCTAGTGTATTTTTAATATGTGCATTAGTGCTTTGAATTTAGTATGGAGCACCAATATGCATTTTAGTTTTTTAAATAAAAACAATATATTAGCATTTTATAATAATAATGGTTATCTACGCAACTTATTGAGTTATTATGTGTGTGTTATGTTTGGGAGAACACTAGGGTGTCATGATGATTTATGTGCACTATTGTAAAAACCTTTTTAAAAAACGTTGCTCACCTATTTTCGTTAGCAGCCGAGTCTACGATAAATAGAGAAGGGATAAATTTTTCATGGAGGATGCAAAAAATCTGATGCTAGAATGTGTCCTCCTTATAGTGATAGTTTTGGTGACTAGATCTAAGTGACATGGAAAACAAACCTCCTCCTCCTATTTACCTCATCATATTAGTTAATTTCCCTGAACATTTTATAAGTCTTATTTATTATCCTTTCGAACAATATTCTTCAATTTGTGCACAATTCCTTTTATTTTACTTGATTTTATGATACTTAAAATTGGTTTAATCAAATGCCTAAATAATTTAGATGCTTCTCATGCACAAATGGAAAAAATTATCAATCTCTTAAGTCTTTACTAGTTTGTCATTTTCTTGTTCCATCCTTAGTTGACTTCCCTTAATAATGGATTAACAAACTCTACTTCAAATTAAGCTATATTGTAAACATTTTGATTAATTCCAATTGGTCATAAATCACGATTAGGACAGAGTGGATTTTTTTCATGTACAAAACAAGAACTAGGTTAAAAGTATAGATTAAGACATTAGCTAAGTGTCATGTGTGTATATATATACATATATGATTTTTTTTAATACAGTATAATATATTATATTCTAAATTTGTATAAGGATTGTAGTTATACTCGGAAGAGTACATAGTGATGCAAGAAAAAGACAAAAAAATCTTAATGTAAGAAGGAAAAAAATGAGATTTTCAACCTACTTCTTATACATCTTGTTTGAAACTTGAAATGGTAGAAAGTGATGAGGAGTTTGAGGGCTCATTGTACCCATTGGCATGTTGCTATGTTTCCCTATTTTAATGGGAAGAGGCCATTGCCACTATTTTTCCATAACTTCCTTCTCTCTTTCCCATTCCGAGCCCTTGGATGATGATTCCTTCCATTTGAATACATATATATACAAGTAGGTTCTTTAAAACCTCAATTTGATACTTAATATAACACACATTCCCTGCCATTCATAAGTCATTTTCATGTATGGCATTGTAGTTATCCAAAGATTCAATATTGGATTGTGACAAAGTCTTCTAAATGAGGTTTGAAAGTGTCATTTATTTCCTTGATTAATTGTTGTACAACTTGATTCCCTTTCTCTTGGTAGTCAAGATCACAACGAAATTTTTGAAGTTCCCTATGAAGAGACATGGCATCACTGAAGGCACATGGGGGCGATGGCAGCACAAAGGTCCATCTGCGCATCAACAGGCCTGCTCATAGGCTACAAGGAAAGGGAGCCATTGAGCAAAAGCAGCTTCATTGGCCGCATAATGCTCGAGTCTCCTATAGAACGGCCCATGATTCGAACTCTCTCGCAATCTATGGATCCACCCTTTCTCCTGAGCTCAAAGAACCTATCATGGTAGGCAGAAGATGAAACAACATCAAAAAGGGCGGCGATGGGACGCAGAGACGGCCACCTGAGCGGCCTGACAAGCAAAGGGCGAGTGGGAAATGGTGTGCATACGAAAGAGAAGGTAAGGGTTCTTTCAGTCATTGTTTTAACACAATCTCAGTTCCAAGATCAGGGGTTTTTCGACGCACAGAAGACTAGATCAGGCTTCCATGGTGCTAGATCTGGTAGTCTAGCACTGGATCTGGCAGTTTTCCCTTCCACGCACTTTGTTCAAAGTCCTGTCTTAGGCTATGCTGTACTTGTATGGCATTTCAGAACTAGGAGGTGGAGGAGTGTATATGAGATCGATGTAGAGGGAACAAGGACGTTGACAAATGCAATGGCTGCAGCGATAGAACCAATCCTCTATTCTGCAGCCTGTCTTACCAATAGATTAGCGGAGGAACTAGTCTTCCCTTTCTACTGGTTTCGATCCTAGACTATCCAGCACACGCTGGAGGACATGCCCGGACCTGGATCGGGAGAGGTACATAACTAGAATGCATCAAAGGGTGACCAAACAATGGATGGCGCAGATCAGACTGATGCAGCCCTTAAGGGCAGAGCTTATTATGCAAACAATCTCAGGGCGCCGGAGCTGAAAAATTTCTGGGGGATCCGATATCATATTCTAGTTCACGGCATCCTAGAATCCATAAGGGTTCCGAAATGGGGTATTCATCTCAGCTCAGCCATTGATCCAACAGATCTGGCTCTCAACAAACTGAACAGCCCACACCAAATCTAGATCTGGAGGCTTGTTCACAGAAAATCTCCTTTATGCCCTAGACTACAACCTCAGATCATAGACCAGACCCGGAAATAGGGAGCTGCGATGATTGTGCAGGAACATACAAACTACCCAGCATTGGATCCTGAAGCATCGGCTTCTGAAATGATCAAAGGTAAACAAAGTACCCTCTTTATCAGATCTATGGAAGGGAACACAGTATGCATCAAGATATGGAGAGGGGAGGAGATAAAAACACTCAAACAGAGGATACAAGACATGATAGGAATCCCACCCTACAAACAACTCCTGATCTACTCAAGAAAAGTATTGCAGGAGGAGCGCAAACTAAAAGAATATGATATAGGAAATGACTCAACCATTTGCCTCAGCAAAAGACTCCGCGAAGGCTGTTCTGGCACAAGATCAAAAGGACCTGTTTCCTTCAAAGATGTAGTAAAAGGGAAGATTGAACCTCAAGCGCAGACAGGATAGCAAGCTCCAACCCTGGGTGCCTACATAGTCGAGCAGACAACACAGAACCCTACATTAACAATCGCTGTACCTGAGGTAAATGAAATATATACTGATTATATATCTAAAGCAGTGATATGCAGGTTTAATGGTTTTTGGCCCAAACCAGAAGCCCTTCGTCAATGGATTTACTCCATATGGATAGAAAATTGCGACATCCACCTTTGATCAATAGGGTTTTTTATTGTCAAATTCAACACAGTAAATGACAAGGAATATGCTTTGAATGAGGGACCATGGTTCTGGGATAATGCTGGCCTTTTTATGACATCTTGGTTTTCGGAATTTGACCCAAACACCATGGTGGTTTCCAAAATGCCAGTGTGGGTAAAGTTATACAACCTACCTCTGCACTTTTCGCACATCAAAGTACTAGAAGGCATTGGCAACGCCTTGGGGAAATTCTTAAAAGTAGACAATGAGCACCTTTCCAAGGATATCTCCACATTTTCTAGGATCTATGTGGAGGTTGATCTCAGTCAAGGATTACCAGGCCACATCCTCTTACTCCACAACGAAAAGCAATGGGCCCAGCCACTGGATTATGAAAACACTGCCTTTAGATGCCACATATGTCGTCAAACTGGCCACCTACAAAGTGCGTGTCCACAAAACAAAAAAGATAGAAAAAGAAGACAACCACCAAAGCTGAAAGGATGGTAGTTTTCAGCCACATGGATAGATGAAATAGACAAGGAAAAAGACACAGAAACTACCAACATATTCAAAGAAGCAGAGTATCTAGGAAATAAACCAGAACTCAGTGAACAAAGCATCCATCACAACCCACAGAATGATGAAAATTAGATGGAATCTACAATAGTTCTACATACAACCAATCCACAACAGCAAAGTGAGAAAGGCATCCTAGGGCAAGAGATTGGAGGCAGCAAGTGAGCACACTCTACAGAAAACTCAGATTCTGAAAAAGAAGTCCAGGCAGCCACAAATGAAGCACAAATGTCTATTGTAACAGCCACGCCAAACAATGAAGGTTGGCGGAAAGTGGAAAAAAAGAAAGGTAGGAAAGCATAGATAGACATTAAATTATTTTTAGATCCTGTTTTCCAACGGGACAAGTTTTGATAAAGCATATGCTGTTTAAGCATCTAAAACATGTAATTTTACTCAATATGAATAAAATTACGATTTTTCTAGGGGAAAAAAAAGAGACATGGCATCACCTACACATGCAAGGGTGGAATTCTTTATTTGATAATCATAAGTCACACACATCTTGAAAGGCCTAAGAATATGCATAAAGATGCATGGAATGTGAACACATAAAGAGAATAACATATATTGGTGAGGAAAACAAGGGATATGACATTTATGGGAGAAAATATGAAAGTTATTCTCTATTTAATGAAAATAATGGACCATAGGTTGTTTAACACACATTGATACTGAGATTAGGGGAAAGGGATGGGGGTTGAATTGTTATAAGATAATTTTTGTTTATTTGAACATTCATGAAACATAAGAAAACAATTTCACATGAAAAACATGAAACACCATATATAAATCCTTGTGGGAGAAAACCACAAAAATTGTTTTTATAATAGTTCTTTGTAGGCATCAACCTACTGTTACAACAATTTGTAGGAACCAACCTAATGGAGACTCCAATACCCACAACTTCAAGTATTCATAGGCACCAACCTATTGGAGACACCAATCCCCACTAGTGTAAATATTCATAAGCACCCATTGGAGACACTAATCTCCACTGCCTCAAATATTCGCAAGAACCAATTTATTTCACCGAGTCTCATTGCTTCGTGGAGGTGGGTACCTTGTCGCATAAACAAGGGGAGATCATACACCAATTTGGTGTTTGGCTTGGATGTGACCTTAAAATTGGATTATTATGATTATTGTTATTTCTACTTATATCTTCACTAGACTTGCTAGTTTCTTCTACCTTCACCAAGTTCACTTACTACTTTTTCCTTTAATAGCTCTTCTTGTTCTCTTCCTTGACGAGGTATATGCAATGTCACCACTTAGGATTTTTTCTAAGTAAATACGTTTTTGTACAATTTTGGCTTTTTTACTTAGGAAAAAGTGGGTTAGGAAGGCCCCAATTGAATTTTGAGGGAAAAGTCTCCCCAAACATTAGAGGGAAAGGTAAATTAAGAATGTAGTGGGATGTGAGGGCCACTCTAAAAGGGAATTCATACCCCTTAGGAGGAATTCGACTTGGGAAGGAGAGAGAATAGGGAATTCAACTTGGGGGACCCACTTGGAGGAGAAAGGAGGCAAAAAAGTTAAATAGAGGCGAAGATCTTCATTTTGGGCCTTTTTCGAATTTGAGAATGGAACCCCCTTGTACGCTTGAGCTATTGAGCCAAGTCTACACAATGATGATCAACACAAGAGGTTTTAAAGTTTAAATCTCAACTCCATCTTCAGAGGACTTCGAGTGGAACTCTAGGGGAGATTAGCATCACATTTCAAAGTTGTTTTGGGAGGAATTACATGTACATTCAACCACTATTTGGAGCAGACTTAGTGTAGAAAAGGATCTCATATTCATTGGGAGAGTCATAGAGCAGAACTAATTCCAGGGTTTTGTGGACAAGTTTCCTTGAGGTTTGGTGAGGATTTTTGATGATTTGTAGGGCTGGTTTGGAGGCTATTCTCTAGGCCAAAATTTTCTTCTTCTAGGCCTGTGTAGAAGTGGACTGGCAGGGCCTACAGAGCCATTGAGAAGTTGAGTGTGTGGGAGGAATGACAGGTAGTTGGGAAATGGAATTTACAGGGAGTCCTAAGGTGAATTTATGGAGGGGTTTCTTAGTATTTTGGGCATCATTTACAACTGGTTTTTGGTGGTGCGCATTAGCTAGAGGAGAGCCAATTATGACCTAATTTGTGGGATTTCAAAGCACTGGAGTTGGGCTAGAATCTTTCTGGGATTTTGTGGGTTTATTGAGGAGAGCCTACAACTAATTTTGCAGAATTCTTTGAGCACTATGGAGGGGTCAAGCACCATTTCTTTTCCAGCTAGAAGCAGTAGAATTACTGGGCCAACGCAGGGGTTGGAGGATAAGCACTTTTGATTATTTGGGTAGCACTCTTTCTAACCTGGGACTTGTATAGCTTACTTTAGTAAGCTATTGACAGTTTTGGACCTACCAAAATTCAAAGTGGTATCCCCGATATGTGGTCCCAATTAGACCTCACATTGTTTGGGATAAGATACCCATCCAGAATACAACTTGATTACCATTTTCTTAAAGTTTTTCCTTGTCTCTAACTGTCAACAAGAGAGAGGAATGCATGCATGCCTTCGAAAAGAAAGTGAGTGTGCTTGGTGAGTGTTTGGTTGTAGGTGTGTCGAGGTTCTTATACTTTTGAGGGGAAAATAAAGTGAGCCTCTAAGAGAGAGGTAGTAGTACCACTCTAGTAGAGACACATGCAAACAAGAGAGACCCATCTAACATCCATAAGGATAGTCCATAAATATGCGACAATCATTGCAACCATTACAACACATTCTCAATATGATAAGCACTAAAATAACCGAAATAGTTCAACTACTTTAGTACAGGTGAAAACAAACATGAATCATAAACATTCACATAACAATATTACAAATATTCATAATCCATGCATTAAGAACGTGCTGGCCATCGGGCTTCATATATTAAGTAAATTTCCCAGGACACATGTATACAACGAACACCACTAGCTCCAATAGTGGAGTGTTGGAACCACTACTTGCTCCCCAGAATAACTAACTTCTCTCTCCAATGCCTTGTGGTAGGATCCAAGGTGAAAAGTCATTTGCTTGTACAATGAGGGTGTATATGTAACCAATGGGGCGATCCTTCACCTCCCTTGTGACTTTGACTACCCTCATGACTGTTTGAATTCCCTATGAATTTTTTACTTTTACATGACTCTTCATATTCTCAACATGTCCTTTGCTCTTCCACTTAAGCATTTACATAATCCACAAAATGATGTGGCATATGATGACTCATGACATGACACTGATGACATGGAATTCATGATGACATGGAAATGTTAACCAATTCTTGCTGCTTCTTGATGTATTTCTTCTTGAGAATGATCTATTTTCCACCTTCATATGGATTAGAGATGAGGAATCTTCGAGGTTATCAAGTGTTGAGCTGCGATCACAAAATAATGTCCCTTTGATTTCTCTTGATCGATTAACTTTCATATTTAGCTACAAAGGTGTATTCTATCATGTTCTTCTTCTCCATCTCCTCCTTCATCAGCCTATTATAGTATGATAGAGTACCTGCATCTGCAATTCACTCATGACATGTTGACATCATTCTAATAAAACCCTAGTCTAAGTTGCTGCATGATTATCCACTGGCTAAGATAGAATTGGGTGGCAGGATGAGGGAGAGGCTCAGTGACTGTGAAATTTCGCGTCTCAGGCAGTCAAGGGGGCTAGGATGAGGGCTTGATGGCTGAAGTTTCCCACTACGTAGTGATGGAAGGAGAGGGAGGCTAGGTGATAGAGGAAATTACGCAGTTCAAGAGCTCAAGGGCTGGGATTGAGGACTGATATTGTACAATGCACATTTCACACTTGAATAGAGGAAAGGATTGAATAGTTTTGGAGCTGAGGGGTCGAGCTTGAGCATTGAGACTGTACAGTTATGGGAGGAAGGAACTACACATTGCACAATGCCAATAGGAAGGGTTGTACTTGAGGGTTGAGACTACATAACGCATAGTTCAGGAAGGTTGGTTGAGGCTAGGTTGCCCGGTTGGGAAGTTTGCCAGATTTGACTAAGTGTGGGATCCATAAAGTTGATGTGAAAAATAACAAGACTTGATTTTTATCACATACTTAGAACACTTGAAGACACATAACAGATCACTCAGAACACATGAACAACATACTTCCCTCAATGTGACAAATTTGCAATGACTTACGCCAAGTGCGACACCAAAAATACACTATGCAACGATGGTGACGAAACTTGTGTGATAGTGCTTGAAACTTTGGAAATGGGTGCGACACATGTTTACATGGTAAGACCAAATCATTTACACAAATATTACCCCTTGAAACCACCAAAACTAGCTTTTGTATAACATGCGACACTTAACATACGAAAATACAACACTTTGATTTTCTTGCAAATGGGACCAAAACCCTTAGAGAAAACACATGAATAAGTCTTAATGTTTGCCATGAAAGTATGCAAGGTCATTATAGGCTCCAAAATTTGGGTGTAGGCAAAATTTTTGGAGGGTGTTGTGGAAACAACAACACTTGGCGACACACTAGTAGAATTCCAACTTCTCTGTCTAGGTTGATTCTTTTGTGCAGGGTCTAGTTCTTCTAGGAGTATTGATTCATCATGCATATAATTTTGGTTTCTCCACTTACCTCGTGAATAAACATAGTCCCCTCCATCCCTTCTCGGTTGAACACAAACATAATATTAGCAATATCATAATGTTTTAAATTAGGAAAGGGTAGTATAGTTCACGAGCTTTAGATTTTCAGAGTATAATTTTTCATATCTAGTGTTGCTCCACTGGTAGCAGGCCTAGACAGTACCTTTCTAGAGTCACTATAGGAACATAGACATTGATCCGTTGCCAGTGAGCCTGGACAATACCCTAGTGAAGTTTCTTGCTTCACCTTTCTATGTAGGAAGCCTTTCTCTTCTTTCGCCTTTATTTATATAGGAATGCGCATAGGCACTTATTCATTTCATGGGCAGAAGATCCAAACTTATTGAGAGTAGGAGAGTTTGTTCCTTCTGAGAAGCATATAAAGACATCTAATTTAGGTTTTCTAGTCTATATTTTTCCCCTTTTCCTCTTCTGCTTGATTGGATAAGTGTGAAAACACCAAAACATAAAGAACCAAGTATGGGTGTAAGGTTTCCAGAATAGACACATGTATCATGGTTCAACACAAAACTCTCCTTACGGAAGGATCATTTTTCATCAGAACATCATTGACCAAAAGACATAACCAAAACAAAGAAGGAGGACTAAAGGTTAGCCAAATGTTGTAGTGTCACAAGACTCTTTTCAACTTAGCCACACACAAAGAATCCAGAAAACATGTTCACACATGATGCTTATTTACATGAATTAAAACAAAATGCAAGAACAAACAAACAACCAATCAAGAAAATAAACTATGTACATCGGGTATGAAATAACCCTAGACCATCATTGAAAATATTTTTTTAAATCTTGACCATTAACAGGAGGAGAGTCAATCTTCCTGTCTAAATTTTGAAGATGATATGTGTGTTGTCCAAGCTTCTCGTGTATTGTGAACGGTTGATTGAAATCTAGATTAGGGGAAAAAATTAGCTCAGTAATCAAAGTGTCTAGAATCACTTGAAACCTGAATGACTACATCCGTCTCAGTGATACAATCCCAACACAACTCATTTCGTTCAAAACGGAGTTCGTATGAGGAAGTTAGAGCCTGTTGAACGTTTCACCAAATAGGCAAAATTTTGGCAAAGGTTGACTGAGATGTTGAATGGGCACCGTACAGCCTAGTCATCAAGGAGAATATTCCCGTATGGGTGGACGAGTTATATTATGCCAAGTGGAATCTTGTTATTTGGAAATTAGGTTGAGTTGGACCAATGAGAAGGCGACATGTAACAAGCCCGAAGGCTGCCACGTGCCCCTACAATGGTGTGGTAAAATTTTATGGAGGCGCTAGGGTTTGACCCCGTGACCTCCCCTCCACAGTGCCTGCACATTAACTGTCTCCTCTAACCATGGCTCTTAACCATATACAGTTGCCACATATATTTAACGTTGAATGGTTTTTGGGTTGCGGTAACCTTCAATGGATCCAACATTATGATGGTCAGAATACCATGTGAATGAGCCTCGAAACCGCCAAGGTTATGGTTATTATTATTTCAAATGGCCAGCATTAAACTGTGACATCTATAATTGTGACATGTGACCTCCTCCAACCAAACCGCCAACTAACAGTTTGCATTAACTATGCAGTAATTGCATTTAGGATGGATTAATGTTAATTAATCCAAAATTAATCCTTAATTAAATAGGAGTTTAATTCGGTGGGATTTTTAGCGGTTCCACCATTTTTGGGTCTGCCTCCAGATTTGGCGGCCCTAACCGGAGTTCTTCCAGATTTAAAGGGCGATTTCTAGGGAAAACTGTTTCTCTCATAACTTGGGGAAAATTCGACAAAATGAGGATCAGAAAAAGGTGTTCCTAGATGATTTCTACATTATGAACATAATGGAATAGGTTTAAGGAGCAATGGGGCAATTCTATATGTAATATTTCTACATTTAAGGTTGAGGAAGCCTAGGGCCACCAGGGAGGAGGTTTATCCCAGAACAATTGTGGTCCATTTTTAGAGTTTGGAGAGTCATCTTAGGGATTTTTTCATGATCTGAGTCCATTGAAGCAGGTTCCAGGAGCTGTAGATCATTGTAAATTGTACTTTTTTCCATTTTGAGAAAATACAGAGGCCCAAGCCATGGAAGCTGGACCAAGGAGATGTAGCCCAGGAGGGGTGAACTCCTTTATCAAAACACTGTGTTAAGTGTTTTTCTTGATGGTTTTCTATTCATTTACTTTCTGTTGTGCAGCACTTGTCTTTCATGTTATTATTCTCATGAAATTAACATAAAAATTGACATAAATTTACTTGTTTTGATTCAGAAACACCATAAAAGAACCCTGCACATGAAGTAATTGACAAGCATTTGTTTATAAATCTGAAGTTGAAATTAGCACAACAAAACTAACATTCAACTACAGATCAAGTTGGTATCATAGCAAAGGTTTATTTTCTTGATTTCTTGAGATTTGTGCAAGGAGAATTAACAATGTGCAAGTTTATGTGATGGCAGCTTCAACAAGTGATGTCTCTAATCTCTCTTCCTTAGCAAGATTCTTTGATGAAGAGATGTTGCAAGAGTTTTTCATCATGAGAGATATGGTGCAAGAGATGATTGAAGATAGGAAGGAGAACACTATACTTCAAGATTAGTTGATGACCATGAAGGAGGAGAAGCAAAAGCTTCTTGAAAAGATGCATGAGATGGAGATTTTACTTCATGATGCCAAGGATACCCTAGGCAAGTATGTGCATGAACATGAGGTATGAAATTCAAGTTTATCTTCAATTTCCTTTAAAAATGAATGATTTTGTGCTTTTGAAAGACACACTAGAGGAATAGGGTCCAAATTATTGATGAATATGAGCTATGAAGGCAGAGGGTTAGGTAAACGTGCACAAGGCATAGTTGAGCCAATTGTTGTTGAGGAAAGGCATAGGTATTTGGGTCTTGGTTATGGAAAACATGATGGAGAATACTTCAAATCCAAGGAGGCACATGAAGGTGTTCCAAGAAGGAATTTCATTACATGTTCATACCCTCAAGCTTGTGAAGTTTGTGTTCATGAGGAATGCAAAAGTTTTATACCCACTTTGCAAGAATATGCTCATAAGCATGCAACTAGTGGAAAGGGAAAAAAAGAGGATGTTGAAAGCTCTAAGGTCATTGAAACCATTGTTGGTATTCCTAAGAGAGCCACTACCTCATCAAATTCACCTCCTCAAGAAGGCGGCAAAGGTGAATGTGCAAGGTATAAATATGCCTTTAATTAAGTTTCTTTTGATTTTGATAAACATGGTAAATCTTCACATAAGATTTGGAGAAAATTTACATGTTCTTTTTGTGGTTTGAATAACCACAATGTTTCAAGATGTTGGAAGAAAATTACCACATACAGGAAATTTTCAAAGCAAAAGTGACAGAAAAAAAGAGGTCATTAGATAATGGAAACCATGTTTCAAAGAAGATGCAATTGTTTTGCACTCATTGCCATAAGCAAGGTCATCTCATAGACAAATGTTGGACTTTGTATCCAACAACTCATCCACGACATTTGAAGAAGGTGGAGAGAGATTTTGGCAAGAATGGAAAAGAGGATTCCATAATTGATGTGGGTCAAGATGATTCACAAGATGATGTGCAACTGAAAGAATCACCATTGAAATGGTTTGGTAAGAGATGGTTTGATTTCTTATCCAAATAAGGCTTGCATTTATTTTGATTTATAGATGCAATTCTTTGCCTTAAAAATACATTTCTTTGCCTTATGAATGAATTACTTTTCTGTTGAAAGTACGCTGCAACTTGTAGGATGCAATATGTTGAAAGTGGAGTTTTGTTTGACTCACTTAAATGTAGCAAAGAAGGCAATTTGTGGTTACAAGTTTGTGATGCATTTATTTTGAATGCATTTTTGATCTTGCATATTTTCACCAGGAAGATGTGTGGAAGTGGGGTATGTTACTCACTTCATTTGCAAAAAATTTGTCAATTCAGCTCTTTATGTACACATACATGTTTTTGGGCTTATTGTACTTGTGTTTGTACTTTAGGGAGAGTTGAAGAATTTTACACATACATGAGAGATTGTGTATGTGTGAACAATGGAATTGTTGCTAGCTGTTATAGACATTTTTGGGCACTGCAACCCCAATCATATATGTCCATAAACCAAGGGCTCCTAAGTCCCTAAAAGTGTTGTTCCAACCCCTAAAAGAACAAGGTCAGCTGATTACATCATCTCCCAGAAGTTCTCCATGAAAAACTACTCAGAACTGGTCAAAACTGGACCATCTCACCTGCTCCATGGTCAAAGTGCGATGCATCCAACCTAATGCACATGGGAGGTGTGATGCATATTGAAAAGCCCTTCTATGGGGTGCGATGGACGAGAATAGACAAGTGGCGGAGACAGTTTGCGAGGTGGATGATCATGGAATCTTCCAGAAACTTCTCCTGTGACACTTGCCTCTCAGAATCGCCCAAGGATGAGTAAGAGATCAATGAGATCTCCAAGTGGAATCAAGAACTATCAGAGAGAAGACACTAATAAAAAACCCAGAGCTGACTCACACCTCTGCAAATATCTATATATAGATCTCTCATCCTAGAGATCCAGGGGTGGGAGGCTGGAATTTTGTATCTTGTAAGGAAGTGCTGCTGGTTTCTTGGTGCAACATCATAGTGTTGGGTGATCTAAGCTTTTCATGAGGTGAAGAAGGGCTTTCTTACTGAGAGGATGACGCTGGGTCAGAACAATTGGTTGTAATCCTCTTTGCTATTCTTGATTATTAATAAAGCTATTCAAGTTTTCCTCCACATTCTTGTATGATTGATGATATATGCATTTGTGTGGTCAATATATATCTGGTCCTATATTGTTTATGATAGTAGATCTCTGTTCTTGGATAGTGTTATGCTGCTTTGATTCCACAGGTGCTCTTTGAAGCTGGGTAGACGAGGAAGCGAGTGGAAAAGATCTATCAGAAGGGAGAGGAATCAAGCAAGGAACCAAGCGCAAGACAGAGGTCGGTCTCTTTTATTCCCCTCTTATCTACTTCTCATAAATGAAAACGAAAGTGGTTTTAGTTTGTTTGTTTCTAAGGTAGCTACCAACCTTAGTTGGACTAGTAGCTCTGCATAGACACTAGATTTCCTGATAACAAAATGGCGACTCCGCTGGGGAGCAAATAGATTGTTTGTTTGTCTATATTTTCTTACTTTAGAAACTTATAGACGGAGCCTGAAGTCAAGCCAGCTAGCCTTCGAACTGCATTTGCTATGCAAGTGAAAAGTAGATCAATGCTGCTTCAGTCTATCTCCAGATTTTGTTTATGAACTAAACAATCGATTTACAAGCTCTCTAATTGCCCTTGTGGTGGCTCTAGTAACCTCCTTAGATCTACCCCTGTGATTTATTTACTGATTACCACTTGCTTGGCCTAAATCCCTGAACTGAGCTGCAAACTGTGACCTGGAACCCAGTTGAAGTCTCGTCCCTGGACCATTGCACTGTCTCTTCTTTGGAATCTGGATGCATCGCACTTCCCGTGTGTAGTAGGTGCGCTGCATCTCACTTTCCCTGTGTTACAGGTGCGCTGATCAGACAAGACCTCTTCTGCTCTTAGATTTTGGTTTCTGTGTTCACTCTTTTCAGCTCTATTCAGGAGTTTTGCTGTTTGTAGTCAGTATACCTCTGTTGGAACCCCCTTCCTTACTATTATTCCACCTCCATTGTGCAAATAATTGTAAATGTTTTTATGTATTTTGAGCCATTTTCAGTTCTCTTTTATAAAGAAGTAGCGTAATTGAACTGTCGTTTCTTGATTTGAAAGTGTCGCAAGTGTCGTTTTCAGTCATAGAAGAGAATCTGATTATTCTTGATAGTCGATTACACTGTTACTCTTGTATTTGATTTGAATTAGTAGTTTTTCAAGTGTTGAAAGCAAGTTTTCAATTCCAAATCACAAAGTGTCGTCATTGTCTTCATTTTGTCTTGAAAAGAAACTTGTTAATAAAGTCGTTTTCAAAAATAATTCAGATTTGCGCTTAGCTTTCTTTTTATCATTCACACATTAAGAAGGATGAAAACAAATACATGCATGTGCATTTGCATTTAGATTGTTTGTTGGTTTGATTTAGGACAGTGCATATAGTGTGTGCTTTCTTCTCTATGTTGAAAGAATATCGTCTCTCTTTCCTTAGTAGCTAGGATTTTCATTGCCAAAAAGAAGATTAAACGATTGTTTATCATCTTAGATTGCATTTTAGGAATTGTACATCTACATCACGCGGTGAACCTAAAAGGAAAATTTCTTAAGCAAGATCAACTATAAAATAAATTTAATGAATATAAAAACGCTTTGGAACCTAACGCACAACATTTAGAAGTCTGGGCTAGAGACGTATTCCGGCGTCGTAAAGCCTGGTAACTGTTGTTTTCATTGCTGGTTGGGTGATTCCTCCACTTTGAGACGATAAGTGCCAGTACAAACTTGTGCTCCCACGTACCGTCGAGTATATATCGGGAGACCACAATAGGCTTTATCCTTTATCCATAGGAAGCCGTGTTTTCCGCCCTATCGATCGCAATGCACTAAACACAACATTCGGGAAGATTGACTGCCGTACCGTAAAAAGTATTCTACAGTTTTGCGATTGGTTTGGTAATCCCTCTGTCTAGATTTCCAGAGTAGTCTCTTTCGTTCCTTTTCAGACTCCTTAAAGGAAAAGGTCCATCTGAGCACTTGTCACTTCAGGCTCATTAAAAATCGAAGGCGACTAGAGTCATCTTTTGTTTTTTCTCGACTCTTAAAAATTGAAAAAACAAGTTGTGTCAAAGCGTCTAAAATTCATTTAATTCGGAATCATTTTCCCCTTTATTTTGAGTTGATCAAGTAATCCGCAATCGTGGAAGAAAGTCAATCAAAATCGCTAGAAAATCTTTTGGATAGACTAGATATGTCTGAACAACCGTCGACATCTAGGACTGTGTCATCTAACGCAGCAGTGGCAGAGCCTCCTGCTGCTACTCCAACGATGTTCGCCAGTATACCATCTGTCCCAGCAAGTTGTCAACAACAAGCCGGAGTCCAATCAGGGACTGTTTCGACGACATGGTCGGTTCCTATTTCTTCATCCGGATTATCATATGGTATTTCTTATGTTGAAACTCAACAAATTGATCCAATGTATCTTCAAAGGCCAATCTACCCTTTAAATACTGGATTGCCACCATATGGAGGGCAGTATGCCTTTTCATTGTTCCCTCCCAGAGAACAACCATATGGGAGTTTACAACAAAGTTCAGGTCAAATTGGAATTACATCCAGTGGTTGGGTACCAATACTGCCTCAACAACCAAGGGTTGTATATTCAATGCAACCAGTCCACCCTGTGTCAAATATTCCCACTATACCTGCTATGGTGACTACATCGCAAGTACAAGCGCTACCTGTTGTATGTCAACCCCAAGTTTCTCAGGTTGCAATACAACAACCTCTTGTCTCAACGACTCAATCACAACCTCAGGTTAGTGCCTCCTTATCTGGAGCGACTCAGGCTCAAACAAGTACTATGACTCCTCATCTTGGTCAATCTTCCAGTATTGGACAACAACAAATGGTCCAAAAACCATGGCTGGTTCAATCTCAACAACCGCAATTCTAGCAATCATACCAAGGACCTGAGCAACAAGTCTTTGTAAGTAATGGGCAACCGCATTTCCAAAGCGGTTATCAACAACCATACTATAATGGTTATGCCCATCAACCTTATCAAAGTTACCAGCATCAAATACATTATGTTGGTATGAAAAGACCCACTGCTCAGGCGATTCCATCTTATCCTGGGTATGCTTCGCCTAACCTGAATCAACAGTTGTCCTTTGTAGCAACTCTAGAATTACCAGATCTAAACCGGCTGACGAATGATCCAATTGCTTACGCCCCTTGGTGGCCGGCGATTCCGCATAAAATTCTGTCAAATATTCCTAAATTTAATAGAAATCCGGGTGAAGACCTGTCGAATCATGTGATGACCTTTCATCTATGGTGTTCATCTAACACTCTAGATTCAATTAGGCTTCGCCTTTTTCAGCAAACGTTAACTGGTCCGGCAGCAAAATGGTATATCGAATTGCCTAGAGCTTCATTCGATAACTTCAGCACCCTAGCCACAACCTTTTTAACCCATTTTCAATTACCAATAAGGTACGAAACAGGAAGAGAGCTTCTTACCAATTTCAAACAGACAACGGCCACTCACATATCTGATCATATTCATGAGTGGCGACGTCGTCGTAGAATGGTAAAAACATATGTTCCTGATCAAATGCTAGCTGAATGGTTTATTAAGTCATTATTACCTTCTATCACAGAAGATGTGGCAAAGGGAGGAGTCGTCACTGAAGAGCAAGTTATTTCTCGTGCACAATATCTAGACTTGATCTATACTCAGTCTGGCACACTCTACGATAAAATACCTGATGCTCCTAGACCGGAATTTTCCGTTCCTCCCCCTCCTAAATCAAACAAAGACTCTCATGCCGGCGATGGCGTGATAGGTACGACAAGCACGAAATCGACAAAGGCTACATCTAAGAAATCCCGTAAGATTTCTGATCAAAATGCAAATGAAGAACTTCTCGCCTCGGAGGTAAATGCTGTGTCGACCGACAAGGGAAAACAACTGAAGCAACAAGGGGGCAAGAAGAAAAAGAAAGGGAGAAAAAAGAAGCAGGATGAGTCATCTCCTGAAAAAGCTTTTGCAAACCCTTCTGGGCAAAGGAAATCCCCTACGGGGTGTTAAATATGCGATGAGGATCATCGGACGAGAGATTGTCCACATAAAGCTGAAGTTAAGAAACTCTTTAAGAGTTCAAAAACCTCAGCGGTATTGACTGATCCGTTTCCAAACCCGGGAAACAAACTGGTTGCTAATCAAAATGCTTCTCGATCCCAAGTGCTTATGCTGTCCCTTTCGAAGCACCAAAATGATGCTTTGATATCGACAAGGAATAAATATTACGGGAATCCACAACTGTCAAACAACAATGCTAATGATCAACCTAGTAGTTCGACAACAACTTCTACCGAAGTTGTGCCACCCATCATTCCTGAGCTAACGATAAAGCCGCCAAAGGGAGTAGTACACAAATCGATAGTTAATCCTTGTGCCAGAGCAGCACAACATTATAATATAGTGGAAAATCTGGCCCAATCGCCGTCCGCTATGTTGACACTTGAGGTAACGCAAAATTGCCGCTCCCAAAAGTAGGCTCTATTATCAGTAATAGGTGGGATTGAGCCAACGGATTCCAATCTTGTATCCTTTAATCACAAAGGATATGACCCTCCGTTACCAGCTCAACTAGCTTTCCTTATTCAAGTGAAAGCCCTCAACAAAACTGTTCATCGAACAATTATTGATGAGGGGGCATCTACATGTATTATGTCGATGAGTTGCTGGAAAAATTTAGGCTCACCACCCTTGTCACGATCGTCAATGATGTTAAAAGCATTTGATGGATGATCATACACTCCATACGGGATTTTAAGTAACTTGCAAGTTGAACTGGGGGCAAAATAGTAGAAATTGATGTTGAAGTAATCGACGGAAACCTCGATTACAACATCCTACTGGGAAGGCCCTGGATATATGCCATGGCCGCAGTTGTGTCGACCTACTTCAGGAAGATTGCATTTCCCTTGCAAGGAGTAATTACAATCGTCGACCAACAAACATTTCTCCCCAACAGTTCACAAGTTACGGGAAGCATTTCAATGATCCATGGAAGCAATCATTCGCTTCAAAATATTGGAGTAGGCCTCCTAAAAGACCCTGCCTTAATGGGTACTTTTGCCCTATCACCTCCGAGTAATCTGGCGGAAGTGGCCACAGTGGAAACCTGCAATATGAAATCTTCTATATCTAATGGATTCAGAAGATTCCTAAACATTTTGTTAACATGGATCATCGCCATTTTAGAAATATTGTAGCAATGAATTTTCTTGGCCTGGGGGGCAAACCCAAATCAACACTCATCGAGTGTTTGGATAGATAGGTCTAAGGAATATGGCACCTCTTCAGATCCTTGGTCGCATGTACATTCAACAGACGAAGGAATCATTCAATCAATGATGATAGGAGAGGCACCATGGGAAGATTACCACCATCGCTCCCATCTTCCGGATTACCACGAAGATTATTCCGGCAACCTTAATCATCCTTCAGTTTTTGATTTTCTATCAAATACTGTAAATACGGTGGATTCTGAGGATGGTTCTTATCTCGTGTCGACCTCGTTAAAAAATGAAACAAGGAGTCATGAGGATAGTTCTTGTACTGTGCCAACCTCATTAAAAAATGAAACAAATCCCTTTCCAAATTGAGTCTTTGATTATGATATCGTAAAATCCAAGTCGAGACTTTCAAAGATCTCGGAGGTAAACCTTCATTCCAAACACCGTTTTGAATGCAATGAAGCTTGGGGGGCATGCACCTCGATTTTCATCATTATGCTAAGGGCATGCAAACTTATCACGAGCAGTGTTACCGCAGGGTTCAAGCTCGTTAAAAAATAAACCAGTCTCGTGAAGTTTTAACGCGGAATTCAAGCTCGTTAAAAAATAAACATAAGCAATGAGCAAACATTCCCCCAGAATTTAAGCTCATTAAAAAATGAACCAATTTCCCGTAAATAACCATCGTGAATGCATTATCATCAGCCTTTGAAGCCTTGGTTGTGTTCTCATCATCACCTCCACTCTGTATTGGCCGATCATTCACCTCCATTTGATTGTTTACCCTTTTTGAGGAACAGCTGCGAAGAGTGATCCTGTTAGCCATCCTTGTGACACTGCCGTGATTGGAAAATTCCAAACCTTACCTAGAATTAGCTGCTACCCGAATTTATCACTCATTCCTCGAAAAACGAGTCTCCTTTAAGCTCTTTTCATCTGACTCGTAAAATATGAAAAGATTGCCGAGCAATTGGCCTCTCCAGCTCGTTAAAGTGACCGGAAGTGCTATCCCTCCTTTAGATTTTAATCTTTTTGGACTAAGGGATTATTACACAAAAAGATCGAGCGCTTGTTTCGTTCGGCTCGTTAAAATTACCGAAAATTCATCTCTTTTGTATTATTTTATACTTTTTCAGACTCAAGGGATTACATGACGAAAAAGGATTATTGGAGTTTTCTTTACGTCCCTTTTTAGACTCTCTAAAATTGAAAAGGACCGAGTTATCTTTGTCGTTAAACTCGTTAAAACCGAATAGCGACAAACTTGTACATACAGACAAGAACGAGTTTCACTATTGCTAGGCTCGTTAAAACATAGCGATGGGTTTGCCCAAAGGGAAAATTATAGAACAAGCATATGTTATCCTCCTCAAGCTTAACAAAAATAAAGAGGTACTGGTCAGCAATGACTGGGGAAAATTTGGGAAGAAAACTTGAAGAAACTTTATTGGTAGCAAGTCGCTCTTGAACATGACACTTTCACTCCGCATCCGAGTCGGGTTGGGTTGTTCCGTTCACTGGTCATATCACCATTGGTCCATCACACCATCCATATTTGGGGTTAACGCTACCAATCCATCATGTCAGTGTCGCCGGTATGTTCAAGAGAAGTCTCTCAGAGAATTCACCTGTGTCTGATCCACTGCAATACATTTACGCTCCATTCTTTCATGACCGCCACCTTGAACCTTATGTCATCAGATCGTTTTCACCTCCATTAAAATCATTTGCTCTGTTCCGTGTCCTTGATGTGGGATTCACTAAGGCCCTCCTATGATGGATCGCTTCTTGTCGACATCAGCTCATTATCTAGGAAGTCAATCTAGGAACAACCCTTTCAGTATTTTGAAGCTTGCATGCCTTAATGGCAAGTTTCTCACTTCCGGTGACAGGTTTACATCAATGGCCTTCGACCGAAAGATTTTGCGTGGTTTTCGACGCCAAGTCCCTTATTCACACCACGTGAATTGTACTGTAGTACCTTGAGGGTCATCATCATCATCGGTGATTCCTCTCGTGCCCGTTAACAACTTACATTATTGGCTGGTAATCAGGCGATGTCTTTCCATGTTCGACTCCAGAACATCTCTCACATGGATCAACTTGTGCTTTAAGTGAAGATCGAATGAGATTGAAGACCCCGGATCTAGTTTCATCCATCCAGACTGCGATATATATTCAGGAAAATAAAGACATCAAATGTACATCATTGCTGCACCGATAATCATCCAATCTAAGGGATGATGGCTCTACCAGAATCATCAGTCTGCACACAAACAATTGTCTGTCTTATGTACATGAAAATGAATTTATAAAGCTGAGCATGGGAATGCCCACCTCAGCTAGATCATGAAAATATTATGAAGATAATGTATTGTATTGTATCTTATTACAGGTCGCCTTCCAGCTCGAAAAAACTTCGGATCCTCATGATAAAGCATTTCACCCGACATCAAAAGATTAACGACCTCATGCTTTAGGGGGCAACTGTTATAGAAATTTTTGGGCACTGCAACCCCAATCATATATGTCCATAAACCAAGGGCTCCTAAGTCCCTAAAAGTGTTGTTCCAACCCCTAAAAGAACAAGGTCAGCTGATTACATCATCTCCCAGAAGTTCTCCATGAAAAACTACTCAGAACTGGTCAAAACTGGACCATCTCACCTGCTCCATGGTCAAAGTGCGATGCATCCCACCTAATGCACACGGGAGGTGCGATGCATACTGAAAATCCCTTCTATGGGGTGTGATGGACGAGAATAGACAAGTGGCGGAGACATTTTGCGAGGTGGATGATCATGGAATCTTCCAGAAACTTCTCCTGTGACACTTGCCTCTCAGAATCGCCCAAGGATGAGTAAGAGATCAATGAGATCTCCAAGTGGAATCAAGAACTATCAGAGAGAAGACACTAATCAAAAACCCAGAGCTGACTCACACCTCTGCAAATATCTATATATAGATCTCTCATCCCAGAGATCCAGGGGTGGGAGGCTGGAATTTTGTATCTTGTAAGGAAGTGCTGCTAGTTTCTTGGTGCAACATCATAGTGTTGGGTGATCTAAGCTTTTCATGAGGTGAAGAAGGGATTTCTTGCTGAGAGGATGACGCTGGGTCAGAACAATTGGTTGTAATCCTCTTTGCTATTCTTGATTATTAATAAAGCTATTCAAGTTTTCCTCCACATTCTTGTATGATTGATGATATATGCATTTGTGTGGTCAATATATATTTGGTCCTATATTTTTTATGATAGTAGATCTCTGTTCTTGGATAGTGTTATGCTGCTTTGATTCCACAGGTGCTCTTTGAAGCTGGGTAGACGAGGAAGCGAGTGGCAAAGATCTATCAGAAGGGAGAGGAATCAAGTAAGGAACCAAGTGCAAGACAGAGGTCGGTCTCCTTTATTCCCATCTTATCTACTTCTCATAAAGGAAAATGAAAGTGGTTTTAGTTTGTTTATTTCTAAGGTAGCTACCAGCCTTAGTGGGACTAGCAGCTTTGCGTAGACACTAGATTTCCCGATAACACTAGCGTTGTCAAGCGGATCCCCCCATAGCATGTTTTTGGGGCTTGAAGCCTGAATTTTGGTCAAGTGTAATGTAAAGACCTCGCGAAATGCGGGCGCGAAGTGCAAGAGTCTGGGGTTGTCCGCCCTAAGATAATGTAATTTAATGTAAAGTGTGTCAGCCTACCCATGGTCCGTGGACCATGGGATTGTATAAATAGAGCGAGGCTCTAAGTATAAAAGTAGTCTTAGTTTTTGGACAAGGAAGAGAAAAATGCGAAGGCATGGTTAGAAGTTAGAAGTAGATCTGAAGGTATCAGGTCGTAGTGATAGGTAGAGGCTTTGTAGCTGAGTGTGCAGAGGCCTAGTAGACTCCGCAGCTGAGTGCGTGAATCCCTGCAACTGAGTGCGCAGGGTAGAGTTGGGATTGTACTTGGACAAAGAATTGATTAAAGATAAGTTGATTATGAAATATTGTATGCCTATGCTTCTGTTATATTTATGCATCTTTTTATAGTTTTATGATTGCGTGCACTTGTTATGAATGTTGAATGATTAATGAGAATATTGGGCCCACACAATTAAGTTAAGATCTATAATAATAACATAGTAAGGATAAAAGATCTAGACAACACCTCTTTGTGCTCTTTACAACGCTGCACAGAAGCAGTTGCACAAGTTGTGAAGGACAGACGGTTGCGCAGAGCAGCGCAAGCGCACAGGTTCAGTTCGCAAACTTCCTAGATTTCATCAAGACATCCCTAGGGTGCGGAAACCTGGTTCTAGCACCCTCCCATACTACCTCGGGTGAGACCTTAGTCTACGCACCGCGGAATGTTGCTGAAAGGGCCGATAGTTTTGGGATTTGTTTGGATAAATCACTTCTGAACCTAGGTCAGGCCCCAACAAGCCAACAAATGGTTCCATTGCTGGGACTGGGATCTGCCTAAGGGATGTCTGATGTCGTGCCACTGGAACCCAACAAAGAAGGAAATTGAAGAGTGGTTGGACAAGAAGATTCACGAGTTTGAGACACAGGAAAACAAAACTCCACAGGTATCTGAGAAAGTGTGGCTAGATCGTTACGTGTATACGGAAATCCACGAGATCTTCTTCGCGTCCTTTCCTTCTGAACTATATGAGTGGATTGTGAAGTTAGCTGACAGCCAGGGAAGGTGTAAGCTTGACCAAC
The DNA here is from genome assembly GCA_031772625.1 of Pinus tabuliformis. NCBI lineage: Eukaryota > Viridiplantae > Streptophyta > Pinopsida > Pinales > Pinaceae > Pinus > Pinus tabuliformis. The sequence goes on along the minus strand of CM062810.1, from coordinate 940,560,351 downwards.
CGATAGTGTGGACTCCAGAATTAGTGCACAAACTAGAGGTATCAGAAGATAAGATCGCGTGAGCTGTGGACCATTGGCTCGATCAGATAATAGGAGGATTTATCACTGATTTTACAGTAGATACGACTGTGAGCTACAACGAAGCAGAACGAAGTTTTCTCAGGGGACCACGAGGTTTACATTAAATCCTTGAATACCTCGATTAAGATGCTATTATGTGAAAAGTGGGTTATGCAAATACATTAATGTTTGGAATGACACAGAGCAGAAAGATCTACAAAGGTAGCGGGGAATTGGGGAATAGTCCCTTAATTTCACCTTCGCGAGAGAGCGAGGAAGAGTTCGCTCGGGTCTCTCCAAGAAGTGCGGTCAGTTAGATAAGGCAACACATTCTGCAGTTACCACCTCCACCCACGCCACCACCCGCTTCACCTCCTTCACCTGCATCTCCAACCACTCCACCTCCACCAACCCCATAGTTTAGTTTGGCGAGCATGATCAAGCTACCCGTATTCAGAGGAGTAGGGAATGAGGATCTGGACTAGTTCTGGTTCGTGGTAAGAGTAGTGTGGGAAGCACAAGGGGTCATGGATGACAACATTAAGAAGGATAAATTAGTGAGCGCACTACAGGATCATGCGTTCACATTGTATATCAAGCACTCTAATGACCACCCAAATGTAGGAATAGTAGAGATCCAGAATGCATTGAACAAAGAATTTAGCCAACCGAAATCAGAGACAAAGTCAACCATTTGGTTCAAAGATATCGCGATGCTTCCAAGTGAGACTCCCTAGGATCTGGATCAGCGGCTAAAGAGTATGATCCGCGAGGCTAATATGACGCTCATGGATGCACAACATCGGGCATGGTTTGTAGCATCTCTAACACCGCACTTGAGGATGATGCTGTCGCAACAGAAACTTTCTACCCAGGTCGAAGTGTTGGAAATGGCGATGAGGTTGCATGAGACACCGATACAAGATCTGGGGTTGGGAGTTCAACAAATCCACGTGCAACTACAGAATCTCTGCCTGGAAATGCAGAGCTTGAAGCAGGATAGGGCACCATGGCCAGAGGCGCGCGAGGAAGTGTGGTGCATAAAATGCAAAGGCTAGGGCCATGACAAGGACCATTGTCCAGTATTTGCGAACTACTTGGCAAGAGGGGGGCCAATGCCGTTGAGACCGAAGGCACAGATAGGGCCAAGTGTGACACCCATGTTATGGTGCGTGATTTGTCAGATAGGAGGAAAACACATGACGGATAATTGTCATTTGTTGTAGAAGTATACATAGACTCCCCAACAGTTGTTTTGTAATTTCTGTAGGTTAGTAGGCCACGACGACCATACTTGTCACAGATACGAGTTAATAATGGATTGGGCCCTAGCCTATAGAATGCAGACAGAAACGCGAGGCCTTGACCTAGCCATGGGGATGGTGCGCGCTGGATTTCATGGGCGAAGTTGAGGACAAGGAGGAATCGGGCTAGGAAGGGGCCCTAGACAGTTAATTTGTTACAATTGCGGAGGACCAGAGCACTACGCCCACGATTGTACCAACCCGACGAGAATATCTTGTTCATACTGTGCTCAATTTGATCATGAAATGATAGATTGTCCTACGTTGATCACACAAATGTGCGAGAAAGGGGTACTCCAGCGTACTCCGACTCAGAATATCGAAATGATGAGGTCTGAACTGCGCAAATAAGACCAAAATGTGAACATGATGCTCAGAAGCGGTGCGACCACAAGGGAGAATAAGAGGAAGTAGCCTGAGGAAGATACATGGGTTCGCATGGCTCCTACAAAGGAACCTGAGTTTGACTTAGAACGCGCAAAGGAGACATTCATGGAAGCTAAGAAGAGCTTCGTGGAGGCCTCTACTTTAGGTAGTAAGGATCAACTAGAGCCAGGGATGGATCCTTCTATTCTCACTACCTTTTTGGAGACATGCATGAAACTGCTACGTGACAATAAGGTAGTTAAGGGACTACAGGAGTTTATCACCAGATGTGTAGGGTCAGGGGAATCATGCGTAGTCCGGAAACTGGGAAAGCATGCATTGCACACTAGGAGGGAAATGAGATTGATAGCGCAGATTGGTGAGTATGAAATGGATGAGGTAATCCTAGACCTGGGTTCAGACGCGAATGCATTACCAAAGCAGACATGGGAATGTGTGGGCAGGCCCACATTACAGTGGTCCCCTATTCAATTACGAATGGCGAACTAATAGAAGATCTTGTCCATGGGGAGGTTGCAAGGGCTAACAGTTGATATCGAAAGCGCGAGCACACAAACAGACTTTGAAGTAATAGAGATTGTTGATGACAGTAATCCTTATCCCATGTTGTTAGGAATAGACTAGGCCACTGATATGAATGGAGTCATCAAGCTGAAGAAGTAGAAGATGATATTTGAGAAAAAGTCCCTACGCGTAGTAGTCCCGTTAGACCCAGTTGAAGGGGCGCGCTACACTGAACTAGTGTGCAACAATGAAAGCGAAATGAGCTGGATTGTATTTACCAGATAACAGCGTGAGACCAGGATTGGGTGAACCTGACTACAGATGGTAGAATATCATGGGAGTGCGACAGTTCCTGTACTTCGGATTTAGATGAAGAAGTAGAACGCTGGCAGAACCGATTGGACAAAGTGACAACGCTGAATTGCAACATGATGATTAGATCACTGTGCTGCGTGACGATAGAGGCAAGGGAACTGCCAACATATGATGGAGTGACATCAGTGGATGAATTCCTGGACAAATTTGAAAGTGTAATACTAGAACAGTAGCGGTACGGTGTGCTAGAATGGGTACTACGCGCAACACCCTCACGATGGTGGAGTACACATTAGGAGACCATTGTAAACTGGTGCGAATGTAGAAGGCGAATGAGCTTGTGGTTTGGAAGCCCCAACATCTAATGAGACCAGGGCAGCCATGACAAAGCAGCTTGCGCACCCACCTGTGTCGTTGGGTGCAGACGTGTGCCGTATAATCCATACAAGCACACCCCAGATTAAGGATCGAAAATTAGAACCAGACACAGCAGCAGGAAAAGCGACGTGCCCCAAAAGAGGTTCCGCGTAGAAGCATTCAAGAAGGTATGCAGAATTATGAATAGGGTTTACCAGGTGGGACAAACTGATTAGGACCTGTGTGTACCAACAGTCCGATGGGCCTATAGGGCCATACATAAGAACCTGAGTGCGGGAATGATTCTAAAGACGATGAGCAGAGTCGAGGCCATAGCTTTGGAGAAGAATCCCCATACAACAACTCCCATAATGGGGACAACACGCGAGGACTAGAACGAAGGAATTATGCAGTGGTGTGAGGATGAACATATGCAGATTCAAGAAGCCATTCAGCGAGGGAACCTTGAGCTTCGTAAACTCGAAGAAGATTGGGTACGACTAAAGCAGGAAAGCATGTTAATGGACGCGGAAATCAGGAAACTAGAAACTGAAATCACGCAAACATGTTGCATCGATAAAAGGATAGGATAAGATATGGGCAGCCATACCACCACATTAGAAGATTGTTGCCGAGAATTTCTGGCTCTGTTACCATGGCTGTGACCGCACTTTATCAGACAAAGTATCCAGGGAAGTGCACCACATAAGGAAGAACACAAGGTGTTGATTGGCGCGAGGGTAGATAAGGAAGGCACGCAAACCGCGTTGGAAGGTGACTTGAAGCCTCATCGGTGGTGTGACCACTTGACTATTTGTAGGAAGCATAGTATCAGTGCTCCAAGTAGTTAAAAGAGAGTGTGGGACTATAAAAGAGTTTGTATGGGAGCTGTGCAACAAGGAGGTTGCGCGCAGGATTAGTACGACACACAGGTCGTGTCCATGCACAAGGGGCTACACTGCCGCGTGGGTAGGCTGGGAAGTGACTGTTGGTGTCACTGTTCATGACAAGATGTCCAATTTAAGGCAACAAGGAGAGGACACCGGGAAATTAAGACACGGAGTGGGAATTAGATTTGAGACGATCTGCCATCAAGAATGCATTAATGACTCAGAAATGGGGTAACGGTCAAATTCAAATTCGAAGGGTGCTATAAAACCCCCAAGGAGGGCCATGAGACAACACTTGTTTGTTTGAGATTTAAGTTGTTAAAAAGAGCCCACAATGTTGAGCGCCAAGCAGTGTTTGAGCCTCCAAAGTTGCGAACAACTACAGACAACTCAAACAAGATGACAACCACTAGGAGAGGTGTAGGCTTTGTCGAAAGTACCGCCGAAGAAGCTGCCTAGAGCCCTTCGCTGCAGGTGGGACTGGAAATTCCAAAATTGCCCCAGACGCCGAGGCCCAAGATGGATCCACAGGCAACGGGACCAGTCCGCATGTCTCTGTGAAATCCGAGGTTCAGTAAACTGTCTATGGAAGACAAGGGAAAAACTATTAATCTTGAGACAGATGACGAGGAGGAGGATCTCCAAGCATTCGTAGAAGAAATCGAGGTAGATGAAGAAATGGAGGAAGACATTCAACCAGTATGTGCTAAAGCAAAACTGCCCAAGTATGTCCCTCTACGGAAAGGGAGAGTGAAAGTACCCAAAGATTTGGATGCCATTAAGAGCACACTCCAAACCCCGTTTCTCCTAGATGGAATTCTGTTTGAAGGATCGGTTCTGGGCCGCATGCCCACAATGAAATTTGAAGATTGGGACCTCGCGGACAGCGAAAAGTTCCCACATTTGGAAACCAACCAACTCATGAAACAGAGCAAGGAGGGGTCAGTTACAACGCTAAAGCTGCAGAAATGGTTGCGCGGTGTGGAGGAGGTTGGGCTACTCCACCTACTATGGATTCCACACTATCACCACGCACTAATCACGATATTCGTCATCAGGCAACTGCTTTGCCTAGTGCATGATGGGTACTTGTGGCTGGAGGAGCTGATTCCCATCACGGCGGAGCTTATTCATAGGATTTCTCGGCTTGCCTATACAGGAATGGACCCTGCGGAAATAACTGGCTAAAGCGGAGACTTGGCACTCGCAGAGGCCATGAAGAAGAAATACAAGTTGGAGAAGAAGCAAAGGGGTTATGTCATTACTAGCATTCAAGAAAAAGGGGTGCGCGTAGCCACCTAGCTGCTGGCAGGAAAAGTGATGAGAAAATGCCATGGCAACGAGGTACCAGCAACGGTCATCGCACTGGCTGAGCAATGCACCAAGGGGGTACAGTTCAACTGGGTGCAGTTCCTCTATGAGGAGTTCCTGACGAACTGCAAGGAGGCCTAGGAGCAGGGTAAGACCTTCCACTACGCGTGGTTGCTCTTATCCATCTTGTTGGTCGCAGGGGAATTGCCGGAGGACAGTCAGTTTCCTCCTCTTGATCAGGACTTACCAGAGGCAGTGAAATACGCATCACTATGGGCAACAAGGGATGCTACGTGGATCCGTGAGACCAAGATCTTCTGGATACTTATGGAGGTAAGCATACAGATGGGGATCAACAAATGGCCGCGCCTATCACCCACGGTATACGACATTTTGCGAAGCTTTACAAAATTTAAGGCAGATATACATAATGTTTATATCAAGGCATGCAAGGATCCGGAGCAGATATGGAACAAAATCCCCTTCATCGTGATTGATGACGCTGTGTTCATGGTGCTCGACTCATGGTCACCCGAGTGGCGTGCCCCGGATCTGGCAATACGTGATGAGGCAGCGATACAAAGACAGAAGGAGGCCACCAAGCTGTTGGCACAACAAAAGTGGAACAAGCAATTCGTCGAGGAAGTAAGGGCTTCTTGCGAGGCAACAAAGGCCGCTGCAGAGCAGACCAAGGCTACTGACAAAGCAGCAACAACATGACAACTGGGGCAACTGCGTTGCAGGAGGGAAGAGGCCCGGATCTGACCACAGGACAGGGGATAGACGACATGGCGGAAGGTGCAGACCCGAGCATGACATCAACACAACTGAAATGGCCATGCAATACGAAACGAACAGGGCCACGGAAGAAGACCAAGGCGTCCAAACTAGATGGGGAGCCTATTACACTGACAGAGGGTGATCTATACGACATCGGCGACACAGTTCACGAGGTCACCAGGGAAGTGCTCTAGGAAGCAATGGTAGAGTAGCAGAATGTGTTGGGGGCCCTCAGGGCACAACTCCAGGGACTTCAGGTGTGGCCCCCACAAGAAGGAATGGTAGTCACCTACAGTGCCGTAGGAACATTGGCAATAGAGCAGCTATTGCAGGCCAAAATGGCTAACACCGTCGCACTGCCAGAAGGAGCACTGACAGCGGACAACATGGAGGATAGAGCCATGGTAGGATGGATCAAGGGACTTGGCCTAAACTTGGCCGCCCTTCCGTGGGATATTTTATACCAGCTGCAGGATGGAGCGACAACAAAACTCCGCGCTAGGGAAGGACGCGCAATACAAATGCTAAGTGAACAACGAATCAACATTGAGCAGATTAGCCTATAATGCGATGAGGCGGTGGTGCAGAACCAACAGTTGGAGCAGATCGTAGAAGAAGCATGTCATCGCGTCCCACAACTGGAAATTGCGACAGATCTACCCATAGGAATGCGGATCCATAAATTGGCCAGTGGATTCCGTGAAGCAAAGGAGGAAGCTACGAGGATCTAGCTAGATCTCAACCTGCAAATTGCTGAACTACGATTAAAGGCGCAACCCTCCACACCCCCAGAATTTTGATAATAGTGCGCCGACGATACCTAAAAATGGCTGGAAGACATTGAACAGGCAGTGCAGAGCTGCACCACTTTGTTGGAAGAATCCTTCGAGGTCCTCACAACCTTACAGGAGGACCCCACCATACAACGGTTGGAAACAGAGGTGCGGGAGCTTCAAATGAAATATGATAGTGTGTGCGGGATGGCGCAGACAGTGGTCCTAACTCAGCGGCTCGTGAGGCTACAACAAGCAAAGGCATTGAAGGAGCAAGTGGACGCAGCACACCAAAAAGAGGTAGTACTTAAAGCACGCGTCTAGCCTTGGATTGATGAGGCCTTCCTCATCACGGCTGACATTGAAGGAAAACTCACACAAATGAAAGCAATGCATGACCTGAGACAGGGATTTGACCCTGCCAATGAGCATTCATTCGAGTGAGCAGAGCGGATCCAACGGACAGCAGAGCAGTGCATTACGGATCTTCACGCAGCACAGGCACAGTTGGATGGACTTCATGCAAAGATTGCCACACCAGCCGAGTGACTCGAGGGCAAGTCACGATGATTGTGTTGGGGGCCTGTTGGGCAGCGGATCCCCCCATAGCATGTTTTTGGGGCTTGAAGCCCGAATTTTGGTCAAGTGTAATGTAAAGACCCCGCGAAATACGGGCATAGAGCGCAAGAGTCTAGGGTTTTCTGCCCTAAGATAATGTAATTTAATGTAAAGTGTGTCGGCCTACCCATGGTCTGTGGACCATGGGATTGTATAAATAGAGTGAGGCTCTAAGTATAAAAGTAGTTTTAGTTTTTAGACAAGGAAGAGAAGAATGCGAAGGCATGGTTGGAAGTTAGAAGTAGATCTGAAGGTATTGGGTCGTAGTGATAGGTAGAGGCTCTGTAACTGAGTGCGTAGAGGCCTAGTAGAGTCCGTAGCTAAGTGCGCAGACCCCTGCAGCTGAGTGTGCAGGGTGGATTTGGGATTGTACTTGGACAAAGAATTGATAAAAGATAAGTTGATTCTGAAATATTGTGTGTCTATGCTTCTATTATATTTATGCATCTCCTTACAGTTTTATAATCGCATGCACTTGTTATGAATGTTGAATGATTAATGAGAATATTGGGCCCACACAATTAAGTTAAGATCTATAATAATAGCACAGTAAGGATAAAGGATCTAGACAACACCTCTTCGTGCTCTTTATAAAGCTACGTAGAATCATTTGCACAAGTTACGAAGGACAGACGACTGCGTGGAGCAGTGCAAGCGTGCAGGTTTGGTTCGCAAACTTCCTAGATTTCATTAAGACATCCCTAGGGTACGGAAACCTGGTTCTAGCACCCTCCCATACTACCCCGGGTGAGACCTCAGTTCGCGCACCGTGGACTATTGCCGAAAGGGCCGGTAGTTTCAGGATTTGTTTGGCTAAATCACTTCTGAACTTGGGTCAGGCCCCAACAAGCCTGTTAGTGCCGCTACATAGATTTGGTTTTTGAAGGTGAGAAATGAGCTTGGTCCATGGTCACACCCAAGAGAGACTCATAACGGTTACTTTCTCCTTCCCTCGCACCGCTCATTTTCCTTTCATCGGTCCTATCGCAATCGCATCCATGTGTGTTTCAAAGACCGTGCTTCTTGGCTTCCGCCGATGCGATCTGAATGCAAATCGCATCCGTGAGAGTATAAAAGCCGTTCCCCTCTGCTTTTGCCGATGTGATATTGCGATGCAATCTGATCGTAATCACACGTCGCCATACGTAAAGGCCCAAAGTCCAAAACTCAGCCCGACGACTCCCGTCGTGCTCAATGAAGTGCTTCGCCCGATCATCCCTCCGTCGTCCGATCCGCTCCGCCAAGATCCAATGGTCCACACCCATTCTGCTCCCGCTTCTTCCGATATCTCTCGCCAAGCCATCTCCACCATCTATCCTCCTAATCCAACGACCGACCCTTCTCCTTCCTCCTACTCGTCCACCTGCTATGTAGTCCATGTCTCTTATCTGTTTCGTGCTCCCGAAGGATGAAGGTGACCAGTTTTCAGTACCAGGTGCATTTTCTCCTCAATAACCACATTCAACAGACAGTATGTCCGAGAAGGAAAAGGACAGAGCTTGAGCGTGTAATTGCATTTAATAGTTATGGAGCTTCATCCTACATGACACTCCAAATGCCCAAGAGGACAACAGAGCGCAGGGAATAGATCAGATTCATCCACTACAGCAAGCAATCGCACTCAGACTCCATTAGGCAGTAAAAGCGGTTAATGGTCAATTATGACCTCCTCATACTTAGAATGGCCGAGTTCCTTTGTATTCAGACTCTATATATACCCAGAAACAAGATGTAATCAGGGTTGATGGTTGTTGTTTTGATGCAAGGTTCAACTTCTGGAGACTATAACTGCTTTGATACTCGTAGCGTCTCGTCTTCATTTTCAGCTAATACAAGCTTCTTTTGCTGTTAATTTCTCACTTTCCATTTCTTTTCTGTTCAAGGATGTGCTTGATATGCATTTTTCTTGAACTCTTGATGTTCAACATTAGAGGGGCTGTCATCCCACCTCTGTGTTTGGATCTTTCATGTATCAGTGAATGTATTGATCAGGTTTCTTTTCACTTAGTGACAGAGAGCTATCATCCTATCTGTGCACTAGGGAATTAGATTTGCAGACCTTTTTACTGGTTGCAGCCAGCCATCACATGGTCCTGTGCATCTACTGGTGTGGTTAGTATTCTCCATATTCACCCAATCCTAAAACTGTGAGTAATTGGTGGTCTAAAGCGTTGTAGTCTGGGGGTGTTCATGCATAGTCAAGCAAAGTAGGAGTGGTTATCTGGCTTGAATATGAATCATTCCTTCCATTCATCCATTTCCAACATTAAGTTGAGTTTGTGATGTCCCGAGCATCTTCGAGCTACAACCTAGGAGAGTTTCTTGGGGTGATAACAAAGCCAACAACTAGTTTCATTGTATTTGGATACATGCATGAGTGTCGACTTGTGTCGATTGTTGTCACATGTATGTCATATCGACTTGGAAGAGTTTATTTTATATCTAAAGATGAAAGAGGGATGTTGACATATTATTGCATGAGATGTGAAATTCTTGTTGTTTATGAAAATAATCGTAAAGTTGTTGTACATGCTTATGTTTGGCTCTCAAGTCAAATTAGTTGCTTGAAGATGATGTTTTGTCGACTTGTGATTAGTAAACCATCGGCTAAAAAACCAAGATGGTTTGTACACAAATATGAAAGCATACATGGCGATGTTACATGATGTGACAATTGTTGCTTTGAAGGAGCAAAAGAAGAGGTCGTCTATTTGCGTTTCTTGCATAATTTCTCTTTTCCATTTATTGGTGTTTCTTGTGACAAGATGTTGCAGGATTTTGGAAGGTCCATTCTTGAGAAATATTCTCATGCTTAGCCTTCATTCTTAAATCATGACATGAGTATCACGTTGAACTGGAGGATGATAGAGACAAGAAGCTAAAGTGGATGAGATGCGAAAAATTTGCAGCCATTGTAGACTATTGTATGTGTTGACGCCAAGATTCTCAACGGGAAGGCTATCAGATTGTATCAGTTTTCCAAGCACCAAGGGATCGATGTGGTACAAAAAAGGTATTTTGTAGCCAGAAAGTGTCCAGAAAGTGTTGGATTGGGTTAGCAACAGAAGGAGAACAGTGGCTGAGGGACATAAGCATTTGCAATGCAAGGCATATCAGTGTACCCAAGTGGTTGTCAAGGATATTTTTAAAGTATAATCAATTGATAGAACTTGGGAAGGAGAAGAGTATTCATCTCTCATCAGATAACCAACTTTTGTGGGTCCAAAATCCTGTAAGTGGGAAGGAGTGATCGGAATCTGGATTAGAGGCAAAAATTGGTTCAAAAATCAAATTGTCTGGAATTGCTCGAAACTTGAACGAACATATTCGTCTCGGTGATATGATCCCAACGCAACTTGTTTCATTCAAAATTGAGTTCGTATGAGGAAGTTAGAGCCTGCTGACCATTTCACCAAACAAGGAAAATTTTGGCAAAGGTTGACTGGGATGCTGACTGGGAATCCGTACAGACCTATCAGCAAGGATAATATTCCTTGGAATATTCCATAGAATATTCCCATACAGGTGGATGAGTTATATTGCGCCAAGTGGCATCTTGTTATTGGGTAATTGTGGTTGAGTTGGACCAATGGGAAGGCGACATGTGGCAAGCCCGGAGGCCACCACATGCCCCTACGATGGTGTGGTAAAATTTTATGGAGGCGCCAGGGTTTGACCCCATAACCTCCCATCTAAAGTGCCCGCACCTTAACCATCTCCTCTAATTATGGTTCTTAACCATATACAGTTGCCACATATATTCAACGTTGAATGGTTTTTGGGTTGGCAGTTAGGAGAGCTAGCCCGTAGACCAGCCCTCCATGTGAACACGCCAAACTGTGGTAGTTACAGATACCACAACCTCCAGCACCTCCAACAATGTGATGGTTAGCAAAGCATGTGAATGTGCCTCCAAACTACCAAGGTTACGGTTATGACTATTTCAAATGGCCAACATTAAATCGTGAAATCTATAACTGCGACATGTGACCTCCTCCAACCAAATCGCCAACTAATGGTTTGCATTAACTGCATGGTAATTGTGTTTAGGCTGGATTAACGTTAATTAATCCACAGTTAATCCTTAATTAAATAGGAGTTTAATTCAGCAGGAGTTTTAACGATGCTACCATTTTCGTGCCTGCCTCCAGATTTGGCTGCCCTAACTAGAGTTCTTCTAGATTTAGAGGAGGATTTCTAGGGAAAACTATTTCTCTCATAACTTGGGAAAAATTAGACCAAATGAGGATAAAAAAAAGGTGTTCCTAGATGATTTCGACATTATGAACACAATGGAACATGTTTTAGGAGCAATGGGGCAATTCTGTATGTGATGTTTCCACATTGAAGTTTAAGGAAGCCAAGGGCCACTAGGGAGGGGGTCAAGCCCAGAACAGTTGTGGTCCATTTGCAGAGTTTGGGGAGTCATATTAGGGGTTTTGTATCTCTGATTCCATTGAAGTAGGCTTTAGGAGATGTAGAGCATTGTGAACTGTACTTTTTTCCATTTTGAGCAAATACAAAGGCCCAAGACATGGAAGCTAGACCAAGGAGATGTAGCCTAGGAGGGGTGAACTCCTTTATTAAAAAATTGTGTTAAGTGTTTTTATTTATGGTTTTCTGTTCATTTACTTGCTGTTGTTCGACACTTGTCTTTCATGCTATTCTGCTCATGAACTTAACATAAAACTTGACATAAATTTACCTGTTTTGATTCACAAACACCATAAGAGAACCCTGCACATGAAGCAATTAACAAGCATTTGTTTATAATTCTAAAGTTGAAAGTAGCACATAAAAACTAACATTCAACTATAGATCAATGGTGTAATCCACATGGATTTGAGCTTAGTATGTTTTCCTTTGTCTTTGTGGGCTTTGTCCCACTTCAAGACTAGGTCACCCACTTCAAATCATTTTTCACTGCAAACTTCTTGTCAAACCACCTCTTGATACAGATTTGATGAAGAGAAATATTTTCTTTGTCTTTTTGTCTTTCTTCCTACAGCTTGCGGAGGGTGTCTATCCTACTCTGAACCAATAAGCATGGCTTGCCCTGGGATTCTTGTGAAAGTTGAAGGGCAGGTAAATAGATGTTCGAGGGTAGGATGACTTATTTTCCATACACCAGGAAGTAAGGAGATGTATCTAGATAATTTTATTGCATGACTCAGTCAACCCATAGGGAATTCACCAAAGAGGAGTGCTAGTTCCTATGTTTAGAGAAAAAGATCTTCTTAATGATGTGAATAAGGTTCTTATTGGTAGACTTAGCAAGATTGTTTCCCTGCGGATAATAATTAGTAGAATGTTTCAATATAATACCATTTTCTAATGCAAAATAATACAATATTAGTGATGAAAAGTACGTTTCATTGTAAAAAACAAGTGAATTCGAAACGACAAACCTGGAAATGATATTCTGTTTGAGGAAGTTGATGACTTCCTGGTCATTCAATTGCTTGAGTGGAACCGCTTTTGTCCACCACGTGTAGTAATTTGTGGTAGTGAGAATATAGCGGTGTTGCTCCAATGAGTGAAACAAAATCTCACCGATGACATCTAGACCTCACTGTTGAAATGGTTCTCCACAACAATAGGCGACAGTGGGGTAACTAACTTCTTTCCTTAGCTGACACGCTTCTGATGGACCGAGAAGTTGCGGGCATATGCATGAGCATATTTTAATAATGTGGGCTAATAAAAACTGGCCTGCATGGCTTTCTTCACTGTAGTGTCGCTCGAAAAGTGTCTTCCGACTGGTCCATCATAGAGATCACACAACACTTTCTTTGAATCCTATGCTTACAAGCATCTGAGAAATACTTTGCTATGGTGCTTTTTGAAAAGCACCCCATACACCAACTGGTAAGATAATGATTTTAATCTAACTGCCCTCTCCTGTCTTGCAGATAAGTGAGAGGGAAAAGGGCCATGCTCAATATACTGGCACACATCTGTATACCAAGAGTCTGAGATAGTAGTGGGGGTAGCTTGTTCAACATTATACATCTCGTTCATGCTTCCACCCGGATGGATCATCTTCTGTTGCATTCACCACTTCTACTACTAACCGACCTAGACCATGGCCCTTAATAGTGTGAATTGGTTTGAATTCTAGATAATGCTCTTGTAAACCAGTCATCCAGTTCACTTTTTTCTCACCCAGCTCTTGTTGGACAAACAACGATCTTACCGTTGGGTGCAGAACAAATATAATACAATGATTTTTCAAAAGGTAGGGTCAGAAGTGCTTCACCTCCTTATAGACTGCATACACATGTTTATCAATGGTAGGATAGTTAAGAGGTCCTTTTAGGCTAGCACTCATAAAATATATTGGCCTCTCATTGTTCTGATCATCCTTTTGCATAAGAATGACGACAAGAGATGTATCAAAAGAAAAAGCTGTAAAGCAGAAAATTATTGTTGACATGTGGGCTATGTAAGGTTGGTGCTTCTGTGATAGCTTGCTTAATATGGGAAAATGCATCCTTTTCCCTTTTTTCCCACTTATAAATCACATCCTTGCTCACCATCTCTTTCATTGGTTTCAAAATTTGAGTGTAATTAGAGATGAACTTGCGGAGAAAGTTTATCTTCCCCAAGGAGGACTACATGGCTTTCTTGTTCACTGGGAAGGGAATCTATGTAATATCCTTGACCCTTTCAGGGTCTATTTTAATCCTACTTTTCTCTATGATATGGCCCAAGAGGTTTCCCTCAGACACTGCAAAAATACTCTTCTTGGGATTAAGAGATATCCCGTATTTTCGACATTACTCAAATATTTTCTTCAAGTGGCGTAGGTGGTCAGATCTCTTCTTTGAAAACACTATGACATCATCAAGATACAACACCATGCTCTAACCAATCATTCCATGAAATTCGATGTCCATCACACGTTGAAAGGTTGCACCAACATTAACTAGCCCAAAGGGCATTCTTCTGAATGCGAATGTGCCCCACTTCGTTCGAAAAGTAGTTTTAAGGCTATCAGGCCCTGAGATCAGAACTTGATTGTAGCCAGAGTATCAATCAAGTAAATAAAACAGTTATGACCCAGATACTGTCTGTAATATTTTCTCCATTGACGAGACACAAAAATTATCTTTGTCTGAGACGCGGTTGAGATATCGAAAATCCATGCACATGCGTATTTCCCCAGACTTCTTTCTTAATGGGACCAAATTAGATACCCATGTTGAATGTCACACTTTGTAAATGATCCAATCATCCAACAACTTCCTCAACTCCTTCTGAATTAGGGGCTCAAGCATTGCACCTTCCACAACTTCTGCTGAAAAGGCTTGGCCCCTTCCTTAATTGGGATAGCTTGCTGGATTATTCACGTGTCGTAAGTTTTGAGCCAATCGTATGTCCAAGAGAAAACATCTTGATACTGTTTGAATAGGAGGATAAAGGATTTCCGTTATTGAGGTGTGCAACAAGTACCGAGATTAACAAACTTCAGATCTTTCGTTGTTCCAAGATTAATCTTCTCATGTGACAACATTGAGTTGTGGGTTTTGGTGTTGAACAGTCCTGTAAAGAGATTCTGCAAGTCATATAACTTTTCTAATGATATCATTCCCTTCAACATGGGGTTCTCCTTTCTTTCCCGAGTTTCATCTTGCAATTCTTTATCATGCTTGTCTTCGTCAATGGATGAATCTTTGAATACATCAACATTCGCCATGAAATGCAATATCTATTGGTCATCATTACAAATGCGCAAATTAGTGATATTATTAGGGATAGATGGCTTATAAATAATTTTAATAGAAAAACTATCTCTAATGGGTGACAACCTAACATCAGTATTTTCTAATTCATCCGTAGTTGTGTTACGCATTCTAGGAACAAATACAATATTAAAAGCTTGGAATTGAGAAATTAAACACCATACCTCTTATTGATAACTTTTAAAATTAAGTGACACACATTGTATAGTATTTCGTAACTATCGTACGAAGATATTAAAGTCACCTACTGCTTTAAGAACTCCAAATTTGATGTCAATGGCCTTCTATAAGCCAAGGATGAGTGCCTCATATTCTGTAGTTTTGTTAGTGCACTTGAATTCCAAGCGGCTAGAGATTATGTGTTTTCTCTATCGTGGGTCTATTAAAACACAACCAACTCCATAGCCCTCCTGTGTATTAGAACAGTCAAAATACAAAGTCGAAACATCATGTGTACAATAAATATTTGCTACACTATTAATACTACTATCTACTGTGCAAAGGTCATTTCCGCTAGTTGGACTAGAAAGGAGTTCCAACTATGTGTTTGGTGGGACTAGGGAAGGCTGAGCAAGGTAGCACATTAGGTCAGTCTCCTAGAATCAATTTCCAAAGATTAGATCTGTGAAAGAAACTGGTTTGTTTTCTCCTCGAAGGGTGTGATAGCGTGCTTCATGTAAGGTTATGAGTCTACCCAGACTTGATTATTGCTGCCCTTATATGGAAGCCATAAATGTGACTAGTTGGTATCAAAATAGCCCTGTAGTTTTCTAGAGCAGTCCCTACTCAATAGTACACCGTAGGCTTCTGAGATGTCCATAATTACTATGTTTATGCACCAATGAACTCGTTGGTCAAATTATAAGAGAATAAGCACATATTTGAGTTCACCAATAGCTCGGATAAGAGTCTTGTTGAGCTGAATAATCTGTGCATCTGTCTTATCCCACGTAGCATTGATTTTCTTAGCTACGGACAATGGAATTACATTTATAGATGCACTAAAATCAACTAAGAAATTGTGTACATTGTAATTAAAATTTAAAATTTCATTAAAAACAGAGGGCAAAGTGTATTTCCTTCTAATTTTAATGCATTCAGAACAGATTCCATGGGACTAGAAGACTTACTAGATCCCTTCTGTGAAGAAGCATTATAACCCGAGGAATACTAAACAAGAGCTTAGACAAGTAGTTCTAGCTGGCTTGCGATCCTTGTAAGCTCAGAGATTGATATAGTAGCACGAGATTCTTCATGCATTCAACTATATTATAATCGGCGGGCATTGCCGAAGTGTTTGGGGGAATGAATTTATCTGATACTTCCATAATGGTGGGCTTGCTTTTACCACTCACGAAAGTATTTTTCATTGTAGCAGTATTTCTAGACTTATTGTGAGTGTTCTGAGTTGAGTTGACAGGCAATGTGATCTTCCTTAACAAGTTTTCTTTCAATTTCTTCCTTGTCAACTCTTGTTTGGAAACCAACCATTGAATTATCAACTTATATAGACTATTCTTCTTTTGAGATGGGTCATCACTCATTGGCGGTTCTTCAACAATTTTATTTTCAGCTGCAAATACACAACTAAAATCATTCATTGCATGCCCAACCCTTGTAGTTTCTTCAGCCATGACAATTTCTTCCTTTTTTTCTGTTGGCTCAGTCTACTCATTTGAAAGTACAATGTCAATGATATCCACAACCAGAGCATTCATGCTATGATTCCACTACGAGCATGTCTTTTCTAAATGATATTCCTGCTGAAAAGAACAATATTGGTCCATGCCCATGATTTCAACATTCAACATGATGTTCGAGCTTCGTGTAGACTTAGATGGATGATTGCTTCCATTGCTGGAGTTGGTAACCCTTCTCAGGAAGTTGAACTTTTGGGGCTTGCTGTTTACGGTGGTCTCGCTTGACCTCTATTTTAACTTTTCCACCTCATTGAACATAAACTTTGTGGTCTGGGTCAACATTTCAATATTAATGGCTTCTTTATCCTTGGCCTTACTTGAGGAGGCCTGAGACCTTTTACCCATGTCCTTGGAGTCTTTTGATAGTTCATCGTCAATAATGAATCCAATTGCGTGCAAGTCCTTTTCAAACACAATGGATTCTTCATAATTTCCAGCCAGAGTTCCTTTCACATTTCTCTTAACAAACTGCATGATGCTTGTTGGTAAGGAAAAAGTGCAGTAGTCAATGGTGATGGAGTCATGAGGTTTTCTATCCATAGGACATCTCTTCAATATGCAATTGAACTTTGATTAAAATATTTAACTTTTTCTTTCTTCTCCATCTTTAGATTTCCCAACTCTTTTAATAACATGGTTGGGGTTTTGTCATCGGAAAAAAATTCAAGGAACAACTTTTTAAACCCCTTCCAATTTTGGATTGAGTTTGGAGGAAGATTGTGGCACCATACAACTCCTTTACCATCTAAGGTACAAGGAAGAAGTCTACATGCAACATCATTGTGACATACCTTGAGCATCTGCAGGTGTAGTTAGAAGTTTTCCAGATGGTCTTCCACTTGAACTGCTTTTTGAAGGTCGTACTTTGTTAAAAAAAATTCTTGGTGCCTTGACATCTTGTGTAAAACAACTCGTAGAGCAAGTGAGCCCTAAGTCATCCAATCTAGATCTTGGTTTTCCATGTCTTTGCGCTCCTCCTCTTCTTTAGAATCTGAGGGATCTTCCTCCTCTTCGTAACTTCCTATCCTATGGAAAGTGTCGTCTGAGAGTACAATGATGTCTCTGTCACCTCCATTAAAAGCTGGAGGATGCTCTAGCTTCTCTACGTTTTCCACAGTCTCTACTAACTCTTTAAGGGTGGTAAAAACCAAATCTTTGATTATAGAGACTACTATCCCAGTAGGAGTGGTTGCATTCTTCTTTGGAAAATAAGGAAGATTATGTACTCCAGGGATCAATCCAATATGCTTTGTGAACCTATGCGTTATACACTGGATGGCCAGGATGTGCTTGTAGGAGATTTCACAAGTTTTTTCAGTACTAGGTTGAGAAGGTCCACCAACTTCAGGAATATGAGCAAGGGAGTTGTTGGGAATATGTCTCCCATACCCGAAAGAAGTATGATGAGGGTGGGTGGAGTTATCAGCCATAAAAATATGGCTACCCTCCTTCTAGCACTAGAAATGTTGACAGTGCTAGACCTGCCAACATTCAAAGGGGTCTCCCTGATATGTGGTCCCAATTAGACCTCACACCATTTGGGATAGGAGCCCCATCTAGAATACGACCCAATTACTATTTTCTTAAAGGTTTTCCTTGGCTCTAATTGTCAGTAAGAGAGAGGAATGCATATGTGCCTTCGAAAAGAAAGTGAGTGTGCCTGGTGAGTGTTTGGTTGTAGGTGTGTCGAGGTTCTTCTACTACAGAGGGGAAAAGAAAGTGAGCCTCTAAGAGAGAGGTAGTAGTACCACTCTAGTAGAGACACACACAAATAATAGAGACCCGTCTAACATCTAGTGGAATAGTCCACAAAGATATGATGGTCATTGCAGCCATTGCAACACATTCTCAATATGACAAGTACTAAAATAACCGAAATAGTTCAACTATGCTAGTACAAGTGAAAACAAACATGAATCATAAACTTTCACAAAAAAATCTTACAAATATTCATAATCCATGCATGAATGACATGATGGCCATCAAGCTTCATATATTAAGTAAAAGTACTAGGACACATGTATACAATGAACACCACTAGCTCCAAAAGTGGAACGTTGGAGCCACTACTTGGTCCCCAAAAGAACTAGCTTATCTCTCTAATTCCTTATGGGATGAGCCAAGGTGAAAAGTCCTTTTCTTGTACAATGAGGGTGTATATATAACAAATGGGGTGATCCTTCACCTCCCTTGTGACTCTTTGAATACCCTCATGACTGTTTGGCTTCCCTATGAATTTTTGACTTTTACATAACTCTTCATATTCTGTACATGTCCTTTGGACTTCCACTTTACAATACATTTTTAATAAGAATTTACATAATCCATAAAACTATGTGGCATATGATGACTCATGACATGACATGGAATGACACTGATGACATGGACTTCATGATGACATGGAAATACCAAGCCATTCTTGTTGCTTCTTACTATATGTCTTCTTGACAATGTGTTGACGGTGCTTTACCTGCCAACATGTCAGTGGATTGATGAGCCTTGGTATTGCAACAAGAATGCTGCAACTCCCAAGGTTACCGACTTTAATTATTAACCCGGGGTTCGTACAAACTTAGGAGGTATTGAAATTATATGTGTAGCATACAATGTGTCCTTCCTTTTGATGTCATGATGTAATGGAGTGCATGTACTGAAGTCAAATCCTAAACTAATTGTAGAAAATGAAATGTTCGAAATGGAACTTTAAACTATTGCAAGAAAGAAAGTACAAAGAAAGAAACCTATTCTAATTGCATAAAGTTCATGAACTAAATGTAAAAGAAACCTAGCTTAACCCTATCTATCACATGTGATGATTTAAACTAATTGAGCATGAAATCTGATCTAGAGAGTACTAACTACTGTGTGCATGTGTAAATATATAAGAACTCATTTTAAAAATATTTTTTCTTTATAAATGCAAATGCTAATCTTTCCTTGATCTTTAGCAGGGGAGATAGATGTGGAGCAAGAGAGATACAATGATTTTGATGGCTTGGAGGTAAAGTGGGGGCCTAATCCCAGCTCCAATGATGATTTTTCTCAATTTGGGCTCAAAACAGGCTGCTACAAGATTTCCTATAGGATGTACTAGTTCTCCTATAGGATCACCTGATTTACTGCAAGATGTTACATATTTACTATACGAAATTATAATTCATCGAATGACCAAGAAAATAAAATCCAAATTGTATGGAACAAATTTTGTTATTGACTAGGATGTCTTATGTCCCCATTCCAAGTGGAATCACTCAAAAAGACCTTGTGTTAACCCATGCTAAAAAATAACAGAAAATTACTAGTCGAAAATCTAGAAATTCGAGAACTAGTGAGCTAGTAAATCTATAAAATGCCTAACTTAATAAAGTGCAAATGCGGTGGGGTAATTTTTTTTTATGAACTAGAATTTTTTTTTGATCTAATGCAAGTGGAACCAACTCGATTGAAGCTTGCTCTAAAAAATAGCAGAAATTTACTGTTCTTTGCCACAAAGGAGTTCCAGAAATCTAGATTTGGGAATAAGAAAGCTAATCCAAGTAGCTCAATGATTACTGTGACCTTCCAAAGCTTTTCCAAGGATGAAATGATGCTTGTGATCCTGCAAAATAACTTACATAAACCATTTAACCCAATCCTACAACAAGAAATCATTAATACTAAATGCAAAAATAGAAATAAATAAAAACAAGAGATGCATGTGAATAAGAAGTGAAAAGAAGGAAAGAAAATGATACAAAAGGGCTCTGAGGCTCCTGGGATGGCAAAGCCCAAGGAAAATCAGAGACCTATGGAGAAGAACAAGATTTATAAGTTGAACATGACACCAATATTCATTATTTGCATCAATATAATTACATCCTTGCAAGAAAATACAATGGAACTGCAGAAATACGAGTTCTCTCTACAAGAGCACTAATGAAAATCTCCCCTAGAGGAAAATTCAACTTGGTAATTATAAAAAATGTTTAGGAATCATTCCCCAAGAACGGAGGAAGCTTTCCCCATCAAAATCCTTGATTAGTGGATTTGTTTCCCAATACTGGGAATCTGCATTAAATGGCAGGGAACACATTCCTAGATTTTCTCAATCATTGGAGTTCCGCAATCTGTGCCATAATTCCATAATATCTTGTTGATGTATTATTTCATAGTGATCCTCCTGTAGTAGGGAGAAATTCTCTAAATTATCTCCTCCTCCAAATCTTCATAATCTGCCCAATATTCTCATAATATTCCACAAAAATAAATAGTATTAGGAACAAATATGCAATTATTCATAAACCTTCCTAATGATATATTGAAGTAAAAAATACATTATCTAATGCAAAAAGAGAGGTTTAATGTGCTGAAGGATGGTCATAGGCCTTAATTTATGTTTAATTTAGAGGCATGGGCCTTAATTTATGTCTAATTTAGAGGCCCATTAGGGATCTCCCTGGTAAGAAGTCCTAACTAGACCTCAGACCATTTGGTGTAGGAGTCCCAGTAGTGGATCATACGATATCGCCTTGATCACGGTTGTGCGTAAAGGCAAGTAAGATGTCCCTGTTGGTAGAAAGGGTGTGACATATGCGGCAAGTCAAAGAAGGTGCATGAGAGGTTCAAACACATAGAGGGTGAGGTGAGTGTGCCCCTTGGAAACCTGTGAAAGCATGGAGTTAAGAAGAGGATATAAGAGCAAGGATACATCACGAACTGGAAGGAAAGTAGCTAGTCCGACTGGAGCTGAACATGTACTTCGACAAGTTGATGCGCATGGTCACCAACACACACTTGGAGATCAGCACAGACACTATGCATCAATATGTTGTTGGCCTAGCTGCACTCAAGACAATGATGCACATGTTATCAGACAAGTTGGATAGAGGAGCCATACCAGTGTACCCGGATGCAACAGAGGAAAGAATCCACTTTCAATAGTATGTCACCATTGAGCACACAAACACTATCACGGATGATCAAGCTTGGCATCAGTTCACCAACATCGATCATCGCAAGGATGTCGAAGAGTTGGTCTTACCACAGCGGTTCGAGTGTTAGTGATGTTGTGCATGGCTTGCTTAAGCTTATTTTGTCTCACATGGGTACATGTGAAGATTGTATGTAACATCTTGTCAAGTGGAAGTTCAAGTGTCGACAGTTGAATGTAACAGTTATAGAGTAGTTGAAGAGTCATGAGGGTAGATGAACAGTCACAAAGGGGAATGTCGAGGGTCACCCCACCCTTTGCTATAAATAGTCCCTCATAACTCATTGTAGAGGATTTTGGTCAGCCAAGCTTCCAATAGGAGTATCTTAGAGAAAGCTTGGACAATATTGTAACAAGAATTAGCTTCTCCACAGTGCAGAGCTAGTACATCTCTTTGGAGGAGCAGGTGGCAGTGACTGTAACGTTTCGTTGTCAGAACTAGTGGTTAGCCACAGTTGTATTGTATGACTGGAGCTTTCACTTCTTAATATAAAAAAACCAACACATTTCATGCACATGTCATATTGTATTTCATCTATCTTGTTTACTCTAAATGATATATGTATATGTTTGCTTACGCATGCATGTGTGGCTATTTTCTGTATATGTATGTATGAATCTTACTGAAATGTGCTATTGGTTTAACCATCACTTTGGATTGCTAGCTCACTTGCCTTCTAGTTTGTGATGCATCTTAGCTCGTGTGTTCCCTTCTTAACTCTGTGCTTTCATAGGTTTCCAAGGGGCACACTCACCTCACCCTACGTGTTTAGAACCACTCATGCACCTTCCTTGACTTGCTACATATACCACACCCTTGCTACCAACAGGGACATCTTACTTGCCTCTCTGCAAAACTGTGGTCAAGGCGATACCATACGACCCACTGTTGGGACTCCTACACCAAACGGTCTAAGGTCTAGTTGGGACTTCTTACCGGGGAGATCCCCTGACATGTTGGTGGGTCCAGCACCGTCAACATTTTCGCGCTAGAAGGAGGGCCAGATGACAAGCTGAGTCCTCACATCTATTTTGAATCTCTGCATATCTATCATGACTAACTATAGAGTTTCTCTTTCGGAGTGTATGTCTTATGGAAATGACTTCATTATCTCAAAAAAGCTCTCGGATAACTTGTCACATAAAACATATGATCGTGGAGGCTATGTAGCCTTGGTTAGGCACGTGGTCGGCATTGTAGGATCATGTGAAATACATGGAATCTTTGAAGAATACATGACCTATGCATTGCTCATCTACACACTTCAAGGGCACCCATTGAACCTGTGTGCCACGCTACCTAAAAAATATATCCATTCTCTTGCTCATCTGGTCACAGAGATAGACTGTGCTTTCCATCACTTTAATCGTAAAGCACTTGACAAAGAAATTATGGAATTATGAAAAGCACCCGATGAATCCGTTGAACAGTTTCACACATGCTTTTGTAATCTTGCATACCGATTTCCCGAAGATGAAATTGATTGGGAATTTCTCGATGGAATATTTGAGCATCTTCTTTACATATCCAAAAATCTGCAATTCTTGAAATGACTTGGATCCCGCTCAACACACTTCGGTGATGGATTTTCACAATCATAGGCAGGCACAGTTTCTATCACAAGTGATTGTCCACCTTCACCTCATCAAACAACTCCACCACCACAGAGTGATGTGGGAGATCATGCACACACGCTTGTTGAACTGTCACATCCTCCCTCCCCACCTTCTCTTGATATCTGTGCAGATTTGGCATGCAAGCCTGTTGGTTGTCATGTGGATTCATTCCCTCAACCTCCATCCTCGCATTCTGTTGATCCTTCGATTGTAGTGTCTTGTGTTCTTCCATTCTGAACTCCTCACCTGCTGTGAATGAGGATCAAGTTGTCGACAGAGTTGGTGTTATGCAGCCAACCTACACCATCATCCATGATGAGTGTGTGCAAGAATCTAAATAAGAACCCATGGTGAAGGATGACTCCCTTGCATCCGTGCCTCACCCACTCTATCCTGACATCCCTTGCGATTCTGCCACTGTTGATTTCCCCTGTGAAAACTCATTTCTAGATGTTTCTATCCTATCGTTCACAGGACATGTCAGATGTCAGTCTATAATTACATTGTGGAGAGGACACATCTTCCTCAAAAAATCCGTCCAATATATCATCTGTCATTTCTGAAAACATAGAGGGTGAACATCCTTGCTTCTCATCTACCCCTCTGCCTGATCATCAAATCATGAGAATGCCGACAAACATCTTGAATTTTCTGATCTTGGTTGTCATGATCTCTTTACTTCTTCATTTGATCATGATGTTGATTCAATCATTGTTAATCTGTCTAAGACACTGGTCTACGATGATCTATCTGTCGATGAAGTCGAAACCCCGCAGACTGTCGAGGCACTTCAACCCGAGATGATGGTTATGTTAGGTCCTCACTGTCCTGAGGTTGGTTTCACTTCCGATCAGGAAATTGTTGAAACACGCAAGGCTCCTCATCATTCTCTTCTTTGCATTGAAGGTCAATCTAACACGTAGATTTCACTTCCTCCACTTGAACTACACGATCCCATCGCTCATGCATTGGAGGAATCTTACACAGCAAGCACACTTGCACAATGTAAGTGCTCTAACTTTCTCACGTTTTCTTGCATGTCACAGTCAAGAGAATGCATATACTCAACATCTACACATAGTGTAGCACAACGCCATGGCAAGTCCACATAATGCATGTCATGCGCTTTCACTCATTTTTGTTCTGTGGATGCTTGTAAGCTTGGAGTGTGTACGTCTTCATCATTATATCTTTCATGCTTTCTAGTTTGCACAACTGTGATGTTTGCGAACCATGCCTTCACAAACATGGGTTGACCAATTCGCCGGTGGCTGCATTGGAAGTATCACTTCACGTGAGACGACCCATGCACTATTAGCTTAGGAGTAGGATTAGTTTTTGCTTTGAGTTGTTTTCTTGCATGCATGTTTGATTCTTTCTTTGTGTGTTTACTTGCTTGCTTGTTTTTTTTGCCTAGTCGCTTTTCATACACATTTTCTTCTGCTTCTTGGTTTGCATTTTGTTTTGTTTTCTTGTTTTCGTTCATAGGTTAGTTTCACATGGACCGTGTGTGACTCTTGAAACAAGCCTGGGTAAAAGAGCACTTGTACAACTATTAACATTTGGTTATCTGTTGTACACTCTCTCATGAAGAACTTGTTACTTTCAGTCCATGATACATCAATGGAAAATACGTACTGTTTGAAGTGAACCTTGGTGAAAACACATTGCTTGTGCACAAACTAGTATCACCTACTCTAGTCGGTTGTTTTTGGGTTAATCCTTGTCAGCTCAATCAAGTAGAGTAAGGTGAGGGGGAAAACATTAACAAGCACGTCATAGGTATATATAAGCTACTTCTTTGAAGGAACAACCTCTTCTGATCTCAATAAGTCAGGATCCCTCTTCCACCTCTAAAATGAATAAGTGTTATGCACAATTATGAAAAAAAAATGAAAAATGATAATGAACAAGGTGAAAGAAGAGAAAGGATCCTACACCGAGAGGTGATGCAAGTAACTCCGGGGTAATGACAAAGCTCGCTAGCAGCGAAGTGATGCTTGTGTTCCTACGTGACTTCGTTGGGGTATTTTCCAGGCTTTCCAGAAGTGGAGAAACACCGTAGATGAAACTAAAACTCTGATGATCATATGACTTGTGCACCAATATACCCCTCATCCCCAATCAAAACAACTGTGTTGGCTTGGCTTGGAATGTGTGTCGACCAACCAAGGGCTTGGCATATGCTACATCTTACAATCAAGCAAGTGTGGAAACCAAGACAAACAGAGAACTGAACAATACTTCCGGAGGTGTTAGACTTGCTTTTCATGAACAAGGTCCATTTAGAGGGTTGGAGTTCTACTAGTGTGTCACCAAGTGTTGTAGCGGCTACAACCACCCTCCAAAATTTTGCCTTAGCTTTGTTTTGGAGCGTCCCTACCGACCATCCTTAACAGCATGTATTGCATTGTCAAGCACATCAGCTTTAGCTGTTTCATAGAGTCTTGTCAGCCTGTGCATGCAATTTTGTTCCACCTCCTTCAAAGGTTGCTTTCCGGACTTAGTGTCAGCTATTGGTTGAGCATCTCCCTCTAGGAATTGCACAATTATGGAGGGGAACCAACCTTCTCTCTAGAAATTGTACAAACCTAGCCGGGCTCCAGAATTGCGTAATTCTTCCTGACAAATTTCCTCTCAAAATTTGCACAATTCATCCTAGAACAGTTGCTTAGCCCAAAAATTGCGCAATTCTGAGCAGCAGTCACCTGTTTCTCCCAGAAATTGCACAATCCCTTTGGGACAACCAACCTAGTAGCTAGCAGAAATTACACAAATCCAGCGAGGCAACTTGCTGGGCTAAAAAATTGCGCAATATAGTCAGACAAGCTTCCTTGAGAAAATTGCGCAGTCTGACCCAGGACAACTGCTCAACCCATAAATTGCCCAACCATGGGAGACAATCACCTGTTCCTCCCAGAAATTACGCAATCCATCTGGGACAGCCATCTCTTCTTCACCAAGAAACTACGCAAATTTTCATCCCAGGGTCGCAGACCGATACATGTGCCTTTAGGTTGACCGGTTCCCTTCAGGACCGAACAAAACTGATTTGCACGCATGGACAAATTTTCCCAAGGCAACATGCAAAGGAATCCCTTGATTCAGGGATCTATTCTTAGCAGCCTGAGGTTACATGCAAGGATCATTTTAGAAACCTCCTGCCAAGTGTCACTTTTCCTAGATTTGTGGCATGCGCATCACATCTTCGATTTTATCAAAACTCATCAACTAGATACTTCAAAGCTCATTCCTCACATCGACCTTGCATCTCTGACATCCCACATTACATCTAGGAGTTGTCGGCACATTCAGCTCAATTGTTTCGAGGTAAGCCCGCTTTTCATGTCTTGAGCGATGTTTCTATTAGCTTTTGTGTTTTACCTTGTGTGAGTGTTTTCTGTTTGATTTCAATGGGCCATTGCTATCATTTTGATGTATGTTAGCTTGTAGAAGCACTGTTTCAGTTTTCGTTCGCATCTCACTGTTGTCGCATGCATGACACTGTTTTTGCATGGACAGTCGCTGTTGTGGTGACTCGCTTCACACACATGCATGCTTTCCCATTTTATGAATCTTGCACTTGCTATTTGAATATATGATCATTCACTCTTGTTTTCACTCATCTCATCATGCATTCAGACTTTTCATGTTTTCAGTCGCCTGTCGGCCGGTCCGGGCTGCCTTGGCCCAGACCATGCCTTGCCCGTCTAGCATTGCGCATTTCCAGAAGTTAAGGCTCTTCCTTCCCTCCAGAAATTGTGCAATTATAGCCTAGCACTGACCTCCAGACTTGCATTGTGCAATTCTTGGAGGCAGTGTCCTGTTGACCCCGGAAACTGCACAATGTAGTTTATTGGTTGCATGTCACTGCTGATTGAAATTGTACATTGCGCAGTTTCAGTCCTCATCAATCTAGGCTAGACTATGCATTGCGTAGCTCCAGCAACCAGTCAGCCTCCCGACAGCCCAGACTCTGCCTTGTGTAGTTTTGGTAGTGAGTCTCCCAGCCTCTCGGTGAAAATTGCGCAATCTTCACAGACAGTCACACAGGTATGTTGAATGTCAGCCCTCTAGTTTGTTTTGGTTTTCGATTGAAATATTTCTTTTAATGAGTGTTTCTATGTGTCCAAGTATCACAGGTGTTCCTCTGCCTCTCAGTAGGATAGGTAAAATGGCTTCGAGGAGAGCAGAGTTGAAGATATTTTTCAGAGCACACTTGGGGATGCAGTCGATCAAGTGCCTATGAACTTGCCTATCTATGAAGACATCAAGTTGTTCATGGAAAAGGATATCAAGATGAAATGGGAACAATGTCACAGTGAATAGCACCATTAGCAACAATAGAAGGTGGAAAAAATGCATGCGACAAAAGCAAGTAGAAGTTTGTGGATAGCACAGAGGCAAAGAAAAGTTGGTAGTTAAAGGAGATCCACTTGTGATGAAAGCAACTTTGGAGACTGAGGCTATGAGGCGACGATGAGACAAGAGGATCACGTGAAGGTAGAGTGAGAAATAGAGAAGGGTTCACAAGTGCTAAAGTGACAACTCAAGGAAGAATAGGAGCTGCACAGACAAGAGAAGGAGTTGCAAGAGGAACATGTACAACAAGAGGTGTAACATCCACAGACTGATGAAACTACGCCCATACAGGCTATAGATCCATCTAGCATATGACATGGATCAAACACGGTGAACAGTGTTGTCGATCACATGCAGGGGTATTTAGGAGCATGGATGTCATTGTGCGCATGCATGCGATCCCACCCACCTAGCACACTCACCGAGGCGAAGACAAGAAGCTAGTCCGACTGGAGCTGAACATGTACTTCGACAAGTTGATGCACATGGTCACCAACACACACTTGGAGATCAACACAGACATTATGCATCAGTATGTTTCTGGTTCAGCTGCACTCAAGACAATGATGCACATGTTATCAGATGAGTTGGACAAAGGAGCCATATCAATGTACCCAGATGCAACGAAGGCAAGAGTCGACTTTCAACAGGATGTCACCATTGAGCGCATGAACACCATCACGGATGAACAAGCTTGGAATCAGTTCGCCACTATCGATCATCACAAGGATGTCGAAGAGTTGGTCTTACCACAATGGTCCAAGTGTTAGTGATGTCTTACATGGCTTGCTCAAGCTTATTTTGTCTCACTTGGGTACATGTGCAGATTCTATGTAACATCTTGTCAAGTGGAAGTTCAAGTGTCGACAGTTGAATGTAACAGTGATAGAGTAGTTGAAGAGTCATGAGGGTAGATGAAAATTCACAAAGGGGAATGTCAAGGGTCACCCCACCCTTTGCTATAAATAGTCCCTCATAACTCATTGTAGAGGCTTTTGGTCAGCCAAGCTTCCAATAGGAGTATCTTAGAGAAAGGTTGGATAGTATTGTAACAAGCCTTAGCTTCTCCACAATGCAGAGCATCTCTTTGGAGGAGCAGGTGGTAGTGACGGTAACGTTCCACTGTCGGAACTGGTGGTTGGTCATGGTTGTATTGTATGACTAGAACTTTCACTTCTTAATATAATAGAGCCATCATGTTTCATGCATATGTCATATTTTATTTCATCTATCTTGTTTACTCTGAATGATATATGTATCTGTTTTTTTACACATGCATATGTAGCTATTTTCTGTATATGTATGTATGAATCTTACTAAAATGTGTTGTTCGTTAAACCATCACTTTGGATTTCTAGCTCACTTGCCTTCTAGTTTGTGATGCATCCTAGCTCATGTGTTCGGGCCTTCTTAACTCCGTGCTTTCACAGGTTTCCAAGGGTCGCACTCACCTCATCCTCCGTGTGTTACAACCACTCATGCATCTTCTTTGACTTGCTTCATATGTCACACCCTTGCTACCAACAAGGACATCTTACTTGCCTCTGTAGAAAACCACGGTCAAGGCGATACCGTACGACCCATTGCTGGGACTCCTACACCAAACGGTTTGAGGTCTAGTTGGGACTTCTTACTGGGGAGATCCCCTGACATGTTGGCGGGTCCAACACCATCAACAGAATGATATCTTCTTCACCTCCACATGGGTTAGAGATGAGGAGTCTTCAGTGTTATTAGTTCTTGAGGTGCAGTCGTAAATTGATGTCCCTTTTCTTTCTCCTAATTGATCAACTTGCATCTTTAGCTACAAAGTTATTTTCTACCATGTTCTCTTTCTCCATCTTCTTCTTCATCATCCTGTCATAGTATGATAGAGTACCTACATCTGCAATTCACTCATGACAAGATGACATTAGTCCAATAAACCCTAGTCTAAGATGCTGCATGATGATCCAACGAATGAGTCAAAAGCAGGTGGCAGGATGAGGGAGAGGTTTAGTGACTATGCATTTGCGTAGCTTAGGTAGTCAAAGGTAATGTATGAGCCTTGGGATTGCATAATGCAAAGTTCAAGATGGATTGAGCTTGAATATTGCACAGTTGGGGAGCTCGGTTGAGGGCTTGATGGCTGAAGTTTCCCATTGCGCAGTGTTGGAAGGAGAGGGAGGCCATAGGAATGCAAATTTCAAGAGCTCAAGGGCTAAGCTTGAGGACTAAGACTGTATAATATGTAGTTCAAGTTTAGATGGAGGGAAGGATTGTGCAGTTTTCAAGCTCAGGGGCCAGGCTTGAGCACTGAGACTTCATAGCGCATAGTTCTGGGAGGCAGGAATTACACATTTCATAGTGCCAAAAGGCAAGGTTACTTCTTGAGGATTGAGACTACACAATGCGTAATTGAGGAAGGCTGCGTGAGGCTCAGTTTCCCGGTCAGGAAGTTTTCCAGATTTGACTAAGTGTGGGATCCATGAAGATGATGTGAATAGTAACAAGACTTGATTGTGATCACACACTTAGAAATTTTGACAACACAACATATATCACCCATAACACATAAAAAACATACTTCCCTTAGTGCGAAAACTTTGCGACTAATTACGCTAATTGCGACACCAAAAATACACTATGAGATGACTGTGACGACACTTGTGTGACAATGCTTGAGACTTTGGAAATGAGTGAGACACATGTTTACATGGTAAGACCAAATCATTTACGCAAAGATTACCCCTTGAAACCACCAAAACTAGCCTTTATACAATGTGTGACATTTGACATGCGAAAATATGGCATTACGATTTTCTTGCAAGCGAGACCAAAACACTTAGAGAAAACACATGAAATAAGTCTTAATACTTGTAACGTCAATATGAAAGGTCATAATAGACTCCGAAATTTTGGTGTAGGCCAAAATTTTGGATGGTGTTATAGCAACAAAAACACAAGCCTAGCTGCACTTGTTCTAACTCATTATACCCATTCCATAATATTTAATAATATGGCTCAAATTATTTGGTGTAAATTGTTGGTGTGCTGATATTTCTGCTTATGTTTTGATTTTGGGTTGCATTTTTAGAATTTCATGGCTATTATCAATTAATTTTTACATTAGGAATATTAAAGTGGTATCAGAGCCTTGATCTGGTCTCTGTGGGAGGATTTCTTTCTATGACCATAGGGGATAAGAAAAACATCACTTACAGGAGGCACAGGTACAAGAACAGAGAGTGGGGGCTGGAAATTACCTCGGATTCAAAGGCTATAGAGAGAGGAGTAGATACTGTAAACACGGAAGGTACTAGCGAGGATGAGATGACCACAATACTCAAGAGCATCTTGAGTGCTTTGAATGACTTGGTGAAATGGAAGAATGATGTTGTGAGAGGGAAAAAGGAAGCGATGGACAAATTGAGGTATCAACAAATTAGGGATAGCCATAGGGAGTTTATGGGAGATGAGAGTTCTAGAGCATCTCACCAAACAAAGAATGACATCCCTTAGAACAAAACCCTTACCCACCATGGAGTAACTAGATCCACCATGCCTACATTATAGGCTCCTGGGAATAGAGAACAACCCTATACCGGATGCCTATGGGGGATTACTTTCGGGAGTGATAATCCTTAGGTGCAGAGTTATAGGAAGTGCTTAATTTCATAGATTTCTGCCAGCTTAAGCATAACAACCAAGGCAAGGGAGTAGGTGGCTCATCATGGTAGAACTCGGACTTGCATCACATTGTTGGGAGGTTCTACCTATCTATGTTTGATGGGACCTCTAAGTGCACCATGAGGGCATGGGTGGAGAAGTTAGACACCTATTGCCACATTAACCAGTTTTCGGAGTAGAGGCGATTAAGTTGGCCCCTTTTCATTTGGAAGAGGATGCACATGACTGGGGGTTTCATGGATTGGATACATTAGGGCATGCCAATGTAAATTATTACAAGGAGTTCACCAAGAGGGTGTTGCAATGCTTTGAGCAAAGATACCCTGAGTCACATTTCTCAGAGCTGACACATCTCAAGTAGATAAGTAGTGAGGAATTGTACATAAAATATTTTTTGAGATTTTCAGTGATGGTGCCAAACCTATCAAAGTCTCAAAGGGTTTTCATGTTCATGGAGGGTTTAGTAGAGTGACTCCTTGGGATTGTGAGGTCGAATAGGCCCACCTCCTTACAAGATATAGTGCGCAGGGTGAGGGACTTGAAGGGTTCCATCCCCAAGTCTAAGGCACCCTTAACCACGAAGACTATTTTACCTCAGAGAGGAAGAGACACCAGATCTAAACCACAAAGGGAGAAAGTTGGGCATGGGAAGTTGGATGATGAGACTTGAAGGGACCTGAGGAGGAGGAAACTATGTTTCACTTTCTAGGATCTATGGGCACCAGGGCATAGATGCACCAAGGGAAAGGCCCATTATATAAAGGTTTTCTCAAACAGTGAGCCAGAGGGTGATGGTGAGCTAGAGGATGATGGAGGTGATGGTGTACATCACGCTCTTGGAGGAGGAGGTCCACCTCCCCTACTAGGAGGAGCTCATTTCTTGCCTACAGGGGGAGTCATTGCTTCACTTTGTGGAGTGCCGAAGTATTTGATGTTGAGGATCACAGACACAATGCAGGGGAAATGTGTATTGGTGTTGGTGGAAAGTGGGGCTACCCACAATTTTGTTAACGTGAAAATGGTGAAGACAAGAGGCATACACACAAAGACTTTCAAGGGATTCTTAGTTTTAGTTACCGAGGAGAGGAATATGTAGTGCAATCGATATGTCCCTAAAATGATGGTGACCATGGGGAATTATTCAATGACAAACCACTTCAACATTTTTGATGTACCAGACACCAACGTAGTGATGGGTGTTGAGTGGCTCTACTCTCCAGGGCATGAGACCACAGATTGGAGGAGGTTGGATATGGAGTTCACAGGGCCAGATAGGAAATTTTAGTGGTACTGAATGGTGTGCACTCATACCCACTCCAGACAATTTCAGCACACAATATGGAGGCATAATTACAACATGGGAATATAGAGTTGGTTTTAGAGCTTAATATTTTAGAGGCAGGGACCTAGCCATGACCACCCCATCCTGATATTCAGGCGATCTTGGACAGGTACACAACAATTTTTGGATAAATTCCCTCTGGTAACCCACTAGACTGTGGGTTTGAGCACAAGATTGAGCTTGAGGAGGGCGTACATGAAGTGGTCACTACATCATACAAACATCTAAAGGCTTACCATGATGAGATTGAGCGAGTTATACAAGAGCTACTGAGATTGGGGCAGATCAAGCTCAACTCTATTCCTTTTCTTCTTTAGTGGTGATGGTGAAGAAGATGGACACGACCCTACGCATGTGCATTGACTATAGGGCACTGAACAAGAATACTCTTAAGAACAAGTATTTGATCCCATGCATAAACAAGTTGATGGGTGAGCTTCAAGGGGACATGTACTTCTCTAATATATACTTTCACTCAGGATACCACCAAATTCGAGCGAGGGAGCAAGATATATCGAAGACAATGTTCATATGTCACTATGGGAACTTTGAGTTTTTGGTGACCACATTTGGGTTAACCAACTCTCTGGTTACCTTCCAGTATTTCTTGAACCATGTGTTTCACAAGAAGATGTGCTGATATGTTTTGTTTTTCTTTGATGACATCTTAATCTACAATAGGACATGGGAGGAGACCTTACAACACTTGGAGGAGGTGTTGTGCATTCTAGAGGAGCAACAACTATACACCAGGATATCCAAATGTGAGCTTGGGATCATTGAGATGTTATATCTTGGCCATTCATTGGGGAGGATGGAGTACGAGTTCATCAGGAGAAGATCAGGGCCATATTAGATTGGCCTACACCTAAGAATGTGACAGATTTGCAGGGATTCCTAGGAATTTGTACCTATTACAAGAGGTTCGTGAGGGGATTATCATAGTTGGCACCCCCCTGACAAATTTGGTGAAGAAGGGGGAATTTTTGTGGACAGGAGAGGTGCAATATAGTTTTACGCGCCTCAACAAGGTCATGAGTAGTTTTCTAGTGTTGGATCTACTTGATTTTTAGCAACCATTCGTCCTAGAGTGTGATGCCTATTGTAACTTACATTGTCATTTAAATTTCATTTTCAATTTTATCACAAAAAATAAAAAAATCAAATATTATGTTCTAACGGAATTAAAAGAGAATGTGGAAGTCCGAAAGAAGTGATTTGTTTTATATTATTGATGGCTTTCAAATGTGAGAAACCTAGGAGAAGATCTGAGCCGTCCGATCGACAGGAAACAGATCTAATGGTAATGTGTAGAAATTTTGAATAATATGACACTTATTCACAGAGATTATCCCGATTATACACTATTTGCGGAATGCATGCATAATACATAACCTCCTCTACGTTGATCATCAATTTTGCAGTATTAAGAAACAATCGCATGCGCACATTGAAGCATCAATCACACATATCAACACATTATATCACGGGGAAAGCATACAGATGAAAACCCCCAACTATCTGTATATTATATTGATTGAGAACATGTAAGAATACATAGTACAATACTCCTCGCAAGTACTCAGTACTATCTCCACCTATTACACACAAACTAGCTCAGATCTGAATCAATCATAGGTTCAAATCTCCTCTGCTGCTTGCCTGCCTCCACTGCGCAATCCTGCATGAGAATGGCTGATCCAAACTCGTATTTCCCTTGGTTGAACCATGTGATCCTCATTAGAAATACTCAATCCACTGATTGTGCAAATCTCATGCACAACTGTAGTCACAACTGACAGCTGTCTTGCCCTTTCACTCACCTCTAACACCTGTCTCCACTGAACTGTCCATGCACTGAGTTAACTGATGTATTCTTTAGTTGATTTATGAGTTAATAATTAGTGAATTAATTCACATCACTCATCACTAGTGTATTCTGTAGTTAGACTAAATACAACTAGTTCAACCAAGTCAAACTGAACACATCTCCATCAACTCCTCAATCAACTCCACCAAACTCGATCACTTGAGTTCTAACAGAAGTCCATCATGCAATAGCTCAACTGACCCATAAGAAAAGCGTATTTCCTTCTGGAAGTTGCATGTGCTACATTCGTAGCTCGAACTAGTGCTCCAAGAGGATAAGATAATGTTTATAGTCCAAATATTATTAAGAGCTAATAATATTCGACTGTTCTATTTTTAGCCCTGGCAGTCTAAAAATAGACTCCGCCCATATGTCTAAAAATAGAAGTCCATCTATTTTTACCAACATGACCAATCATCCACAAATAGCATCTTGCAACTCATAGACCATGATCCATATGCCTAAAAATAGACATAGTCTAAAAATAGACTTTGCGCCAAAAATAGCCTGCGGACCCACTTAGTGAAGGCGACTCCTTTCCACTAAGCTCCATCATCTTGTTGAATTTTCAACAAATCGTGCGCTAACAAGCGCGAAGGATAACTCCAAAATCAGACGCGAGAAATTATCAAACTGAGTTAAAACCTCAGTTAATCGGGGTTGTTCGCTTGAAGGATTTTCATCCGATGATAATTGCGTGGTTAACAAGGATGAGGTTTAATCCAAAAAACAGACATGATGGTTTATGGAATGTGATTTAATCCATTGAAGTCTAGATCGATTACATTTTCTGATCAAGAAGGCACGAGATCCGACAGATATCGCATAAAAAAGTGCACGAGTTTTATTATAAATTTCGGACCTGAGAAGTCTATGAACTGCAGTTTTCTTTCCTTTTGGCTCCATGGGGAAGGTAAAGGTTTGTGGAAAAGGCAGACGCAATAAGATTATGATCCAAAATCTTAATTCCTTTGGTTTTGGCCATAAACGTTTAAGGAAGGATTGACAGTGATTGGTCGGGTTTCTTTGTGATTCTGCCAATTAGAACCTTTCCGATATATACGTGGGCTCATAACCCACAAGTCCACGCATGAAATTTTGTAAAGATGCAACTTTGCTGCGTTAAAGTAGTTTAGTTGTCATTAAACCACCTACTCAAGCCACATATTCGAACAACAAGCAACAATCACCAATCATATTCTAATTTCTGTTACTTCTTGTTATCTTGTTTTCCTGAGAAGAATGAGGTGTCTTTTACCTTCCAATGTAATATTCTATAAAGACTTTTACTTTAGATAGTTAGGAGATAGTTAAGCAGTTTGACAATTTTGGTGGTTACCAACTATCCCGTGATGTATACAAAGAGGAAAAATTATAGAAAAAAGGTCCGAATTTTGAAGAGCCTGGAGGCTATGCTATTGTATTCTTGATAAATTGAGGATTAATGAAAGAATCATGAGTTTTCCACACATTGTTGGGTATGATTTTGTAATTTCTCTGTTATGTGTCATCGTGTGTCTTCCTTTCTTTAAGTATGGTAATGAAGCTGCAAGTCTTTGTTTACTTATGTGAATGAAGTTAAAATTCCTTAAAGAGCGCTCCTATATTTAAAGTTCCTACTTCTAGATTTCTTCTAAGTTACAGATAATAGTTTATGTGAAAAACAACATATTGTCTCTAACTTTTCAAAGCATTCTTCACTCAGCATTTATATTCAGCAATCACATGGCATTTTGAGACTTTCATATCAGCTAAATATTAAGGGTTAAAAGTCAGGCCCTTCAGGTCCTTCACTTGAGGATACATCATACAAATAAGTGACAAGAATAATAAACATTAATGTCTTAAGCACAATTTCTACACAGCCAAGAAATTGGTTTCTTAAGGGACAACATTAATTGGCGCCGCTACCGGGGAATGAAGTCAAGAACACTTTTCCCTGGGTTTTTACTATTTTCCTCTGTTTTTTTAGTGAGGAGGAAATATTTAGCTATATTGAACAAAAAATAATAACTCTGGCTTCAAAGAGGCCTCATACAAGGTTAGATACCTCATAGCAAAGAGTTCAAGCCCTTTTATACCCTGAGAGACTAGTTTCCAAGAAGGTTGGAAGACCAAAAACTCCAGTTACACCAAGTCCTACACTGTCTGTACCTGGCAGCAATTCAACACATTTTTCATCCAGACATTCACCTTTGTTTGACCAAGAGCTACCTTTTACATCCACTCCATTTCAAGAACCTAATTTTCAAGAACAGTCTTTAGAGTCTATTTCTTTCTCAGTATCTGTTATAGTTATTCAACCTGAACCTATTACTACATTGCCACCTTTTCATACTCCATTTACTCCTCAGTTAGGCTCTACATCTGCTGGTACTCAAGGTTCAGTAAGTTCAGGAACAAACATGGCAGCACCTGCATTCTTGTTGAATAGGTATGCAGCTATTCAGTTGCCACAATAGTTGAATCAAATGCCTCAAGAATACTTAAAATTTCTTCCTCATTTCTCAGGGGAGGATGAACAAATAGTAGAGAAGCATATAACAGTGTTTTGTAATTTTGCAGAAAATCTCAATGTTGAACACTTGGATGTTGTTTTAAGACTTTTTGTACAATCCTTGGATGGTGAAGCAAGAAAGTAGTTTAAAGGGCTTCCTAATAACTCTATTCCTACATGGGAAGAGATGGAGTGCCTATTCACCCAGAGATGGGGAGAGAAACAAGACCATGGGTATTCAGTCACAGAGTTTAATGCTATTAAGAAGAAATCTGATGAAAGTGTTGTTGATTTCATCAGAAGGTTCAATAAACTTTACAACAGTCTTCCAGTGGAGATCCAGCTCCCTCCTGCTGGTGAAAAAATAACTTTTGTAGGGGAATTTGAATCAGATTTTGGGTTCACATTGAGGGAGAGAAGATCCACAACCCTTGATTTGATCCAAATTGATGCCTTAGAAATAGAAGCAAATCTAGTGGCTGCAGGTAAATCACCAGAGACACAACCTACCTAAGATAATGGAGAGGCTAAAGTGGAATCCTCTCAAAGTCAAACATTAGAGGATATGAATAATGTAATTAAAAATTTGTCTAATAAACTGATTAAATTGGAATTGGAGAGTAAGAATTCTCAGAGGCAAGTACAATAGAACAAAAACTTTAATCCTCAATATAGAAGACAACCTCTGCAAATTTTGCAGAAGGAGAGAAAAGACCAAGATCAGGTTCAAGCACCACTTTACTTAGAGGCAGATCCTGATGAACAAAGCATTCCAGGGACCATGATGATCATATTTCCACATTTTATGTAGTAGACGAAGATGAACTAAGTGTTGAGGGAGAAGAGTATACTGAACTAGATGACGTTTATGATGAGAATGAAATTGGTGAATATTGGAAGCAGTTTACTGATTTTATGCAGGCATAATTACATAAGAAATATGA
Source organism: Pinus tabuliformis (assembly GCA_031772625.1). NCBI lineage: Eukaryota > Viridiplantae > Streptophyta > Pinopsida > Pinales > Pinaceae > Pinus > Pinus tabuliformis. The sequence continues at coordinate 940,522,337 of CM062810.1, read as the reverse complement.
CTTGAGATCAAGGAAAAGATCTATAATTCAAGAAAATGAAGGTGAGAATCAAGTTCCATCTCCCCTACAAAAGGTGACTCCACAAGAACCACAACCTACAAAACAATTAAATAAAGGAAAGAAACAACATAATACAAATAGCAAGACTTAAATACTTCAAGGTGAGTCTTCTCAAGATAAAAGTGACAAAATTTCTTTAGAAAAAATTGTTTCCATTCCACAAGAGATTTCAGCGATGAAGAAAAGTGAAGATGACAATGAAAAGAATACTAAATAGGTTCATGTATTTAGTCTCACTAAAGAGTTAGAAAAAAATCAGAATTCAGGTGCCCCTCATAGAGTTGGTCAAAACACCAGTTTATCAAAGAGAGATTGCTGAATTTATCAACTTATCTCAGAATGTGAATATAAATGACATTGTGAATTTGCAAGAGGATAAACCAATAGTGGTTTTTGGTCCACATGTGGAGGAGGTAGATTCTTCAACACCTCCTTTCTACATTTCTTTATTGATTCATGATTTCCTCTTGCATAATTGTATGTTTGATTCAGGAGCTTCACATAACCTTATGCCACTATCAGTGATGAAGCAACTAAACCTACAAGTTACTAAACCTTACAGAGACCTGTATTCTTTTGATTCAAATAAAGTCAAGTGTCTCGGGGTCACTAAATATATGGTGGTGTCACTAGCCCAGATCCGAGCTAGAAGCCTAGAAATGGATGTAGTGGTAGCAGATATCCCTGCTAGGTTTGGAATGTTGCTATCTAGGTCATGGGGGGCTAAATTGGGTGGTGTTTTGAAACTGGATTTTACTTATGCTATCATACCAATTTTTGGTGGAGAAGAAAGGAAGTTGTACAGAGAAACAAGATTTGTTAAAACAATCACAAAGAATGAAGCAAGTAATTCACCTGTATATAGCCAAGAGAAAGACGACTTTTCCTGCTTCATGCTGTATGACAATGCAGTGTTGGATGAAGATAACCAGAGGCAGCTTACTTCAGCCAGTGTAAATACAGAGCTGCAAAGAGAAGGGGTGTGGAAGTGCTTCTTTGATGGAGCCTATTCAAAAGAAGGAACAAGTGCTAGTTTCCTTTTAATTACACCTCGAGGTAATATGATCCCTTTTTCTTTTAAATTGGAGTTCGAAGCGACTAATAATGTGGTAGAATATGAATCATTGATCATTGCTCTGCAAACAACAAGACAAATGAGATTCCAGTCAATTTCTGGTTTTGGAGACTTAGAGTTGATTATAAAGAAAGTTAAGAACCATTGTCAAACAAAACACCCTAGGCTTAGGGCATACAGAAATAAAGTGTGGGATTTAGTTAAGAACTTCTTTGAGGCTTTCAGCACACAGTTCATTCCAAGAGATGGAAACATATTAGCAGACTCTTTGGCCGTGGCTCCCATTACTTTTAGGCTTCCTATAAATCCAAAGCTAAGATATGAGGTTGAAATGAGGCATATGCCTTCTGTTCTGGATAATATAAAACACTGGCAGGTTTTTGAAGATGATCAACAGATTAAAGAATTCTTGACTATGATTGAAGATTTTCAAGGCACTAAGATTGATCAAGATGAAGATGAAGCAACAGAAGGTGCAAAAGTAAGTGGTTTAAAAAATTCCATAGTTAATAAAAAAATTATTCAATTGAAGGTTAATATTTTGCCAAGGGGGCTTGTCCCTCTTGAAAGACTTTTTAACTCTAATGATGCAGCTGTTAGTTCAGAGAAAATTTCATAGGATGAGCAGATTCAAGATCACAATATTGGAACCCAGAAGGAGCCCAAGTTAGTCAAATTATTTAATGGAGTTCCAGTTAATTATAAGGAGAGATATATTAAGCTTTTCAGGGACTATATTGATGTTTTTGCTTGGTCCTGTGAGGATATCAAGACATATGATATAAGTATTATTGAGCACAAGATTCACTTGAAAGAAGGGATTAAACCATTTAAGAAGAAACTCAGGAAGATAAACCCTTTGCTTTTACCATTGATTGAGAAAGAAGTCAAAAAGATGCTTGAGGCCAAGATAATATTTCCACTCTGGTACTCTGATTGGGTGGCCAATCTAGTACCTATGAGGAAGAAAAATGGAGAAATAAGGCTATGTGTGGATTTTAGAAATCTGAATAGGGCTTCCTTGAAAGATAACTATCCGTTACCTAAAATGGATCATGTGTTACAGAAGGTAACATGATCATTCAGAATGTTAATGTTGGATGGGTATAACTGGGTGGCTGTGGATAAATAAGATAAGAAAAAGACTGCATTCACAACTCCTTGGGGAACCTTCATGTATGCTCGAATGCCTTTTGGGTTGATGAATGCAGGTGCAACATTTTAGAGGGCTATGGACATTGCATATGTAGGTGATAAGTTTTTAGTGATATACTTAGATGATATCACTGTCTTCTCTAAGTTTGATGAGGAGCATCTGGACCATCTTAAAAAGACTTTTGAGAAATCTAGAAAATTTGGGCTTTCTTTGAATCCTAAGAAGTCTATTTTTGCTCTAGAAGAAGGCAAACTACTGGGGCACGTTGTTTCTAGAGATGGAGTGAAGATAGATCCAACAAGGGTGCAAGCTGTGCAGAAAATACCCTCGCCCAGGAGTAAGAAAGACATTCAAAAATTTCTAGGAAAAATAATATTTTTAAGGAGGTTTGTGTCCAATTATGATGAAATTGTAAAAGAAATTACCAATCTGTTGAAGAAGGAAAATGAGGTGCATTGGACCAAGGAAGCCAAAGAGTCATTCTCCAGGATTAAAGAAGCATTACAAGTAGCTCTAGTTTTAATTAGCCTTGATTATCAAAAGCCTTTTGAAATTTTTGATTTGCATCACTTAATTCAATAGCTGCTGTTTTGTTGCAGAAAAATGATGAAGAAAAAGAGCAGGCAGTTGATTTCTTTAGCAAGATTGTCAGAGATGCTAAACTAAAGTAAAATATTCTTGAAAAATAGGTATATGCTTTGGTAAAAGCCCGAAAGGCCTTCAGGACTTATGTTCAGGAGTCACAGATCATTGCTTATGTGCCAAATGTTGTAGTAAAGGATGTCTTAGTCCAGAGTGATGTGGAAGGCAAAAGAGGAAAATGGATAGCCAATATTCAAGAGTATGACTTGGACATAAAGCCCACAAAGCTGGTGAAAGGGTATGGATTGGAAAAGATGTTGACAGAGTCAAATTTTCAGGCATTGGGAATCAACTTGCTAACACCTGCAAATGAGGACATAATTGAAGAAGGTGAAGAAAAATCAAACCCAGGTATGAAGATAGGATATAAATTTTTATGTTCAGAATGGTGCAAGCACATAGTCCATTATTTATGTTTTCTCTCTTGTCCTCAATCTTTGGATAGAACAAGATATAGAGAATTAAAAATCAAAGCACAACCATATGTGATTGTAGAGGGCAGATTGTATTGGAAGGATCCAGTGGGAATTTTATTGTTATGTTTAATAGAGGATAAATCTACATATACCATTAAATATTATCATGAGAAGTTATGTGGTGGACATTATATTTGGAAAGCTACTGCACATAAAATCCTCTGGGCAGGGTTTTATTTTCCCACCCTATTTGGTGATATATATAAGTTTGTCAGAAGCTGTCAGAAGTGTTAGGTTTTTGCTGAGAAGAAGAGGTTAGCCCCCTTGCCTTTGATCCCAGTCTTCATTGAAGAACCATTTAGACAATGGGGACTAGATTTTGTTGGAGAAATTAACCCACCTTCAAGTGGAAAACACAAGTGGGTTCTTATAGCTACTGATTATTTCACCAAGTGGGTAGAAGCTATACCTACTAAAAGGGAAAATGACCAGGTGGTGATGAAGTTTTTAGAGGACGATATTTGCAGCAGATTTAGATGCCATGTCAAAATCATAACAGACAATGCTCAAGTGTTCAATTCAAGTAAGTTTGTTGCTTTTGTCAAAAGTATAATATTATTTTTATCTCATTCAACAACTTATCATCCACAGGGAAATGGATTGGTTGAATCCACTAACAAAACATTGATGAAAATTCTTAAGAAAACTATTGCAGAGAATCAGAAAGACTGGGATTCAAAATTAAAGTTTTCTCTATGGGCTGTCCGAGTGACTACAAAAAGGTCTACATGAAAATCACCTTTTGAGTTAGTGTATGGAACTCAAGCTCTGTTCCCAAGTCAGCTTGTGAAGCCTGTGATTGCAATGATTCAGGAGGAAAAAGAAGAGCCCAATGCTTTGATAAGAAGGATGCATAAGGTAGTGGAGTTGAGTGAAAGAAGGGATAAGGCAAGAGATAATTTGATTATGTATCAGTCAAAGATGAAGGGTATTTTTGACAGAAAGACCAAGGAAATTGATTTTAAAGTTGGAGACCTGGTATTAAGGTGGGATACTAGAAGAGAAGATAAGGACAAACATGGGAAGTTTGATCCTCTCTGGTACGTCCCATTCAGAATTATATAAGCGAGGGCAAATAATACATTCTTCTTGGAGAATCTTGATGGTGAAACTTTACAGCTACCTGTCAATGGGCAGTACCTCAAACATTATTTTCAATTCTGAAGCACAAGCATCCTGACATTGTAGATACCAGAGTGAATTCATTGTACAAATTCCATAGAATTTAAATTGGCTAAGAAATATGTGACTCCATGCCCGAGGTGAAGGCACTGATCTACAGTTCTTAGTGCTTCTATGGCAAAAGCACTATCCCTAGGTGGAGCCAGATGTTGTAGCATCCATTGTCATTTAAATTTCGTTTTCAATTTTATCACAAAAAATAAAAAAATCAAATATTATGTTCTAACGGAATTAAAAGAGAATGTGGAAGTCTGAAAGAAGTGATTTGTTTTATATTATTGATGGCTTTCAAACGTGAGAAACCCAGGAGAAGATCTGAGCCATCCGATCGACAGGCAATAGATATAACCGTAATCATGTGCTAACAAGTGTGGAGGATAACTCCAAAATCAGATGCGAGAAATTATATAACTGAGTTAATACCTCAGTTAATCAGGGTTGTCCGCTTGAAGGATTCAGATCCAACGGTAATCACGTGGTAAAAAAGGATGAGGTTTAATCCAGAAAATGGACGCGATGGTTTATGGAATGTGATTTAATCTGTTGAAGTCCGGATCGATCACAGCTGCTCATCAAGAAGGGACGAGATCTGATGGATATCACATCAAAAAGTGCATGGGTTTTATTATAAATTTCAGACTTGAGAAGTCTATGAACTGTAGTTTTGTTTCCTTTCGGTTCTGTGGGGAAGGTAAAGGTTTGTGGAAAAGGCGGACGTGATAAGATTATGAACCAGAGTATTAATTCCTTTGGTTCTGGCCATAAACGTTTAAGGAAGGACCGACGGTGATTGGTTAGGGTTCTTTGTGATTCCGCCAATTAGAACGTTTCTCATATATACGTGGGTCGATAACCCATAGGTCCACGCACATAATTTTCTAAAGATGCATCTTTGCTGCGTTAAAGCAGTTTAGTTGTCGTCAAACCACCTACTCAAGCCACCGATTCGAACAGCGAGCAACAATCACCAATCATATTCTAATTTCTGTTACTTCTTGTTATCTTGTTTTCCAGAGAAGAATGAGGTGCCTTTTACCCTCCAATGTAATATTCTGCAATGAATTTTACTTTAGACAGTTAGGAGATAGTTAAGCAATTTGATAGTTTTGGTGGTTACCAATTGTCCCGTGATGTATAAAAAGAGGCAAAATTATAGAAAAAAGTTCCGAATTTTGAAGATCCTGGAGGCTATGCTATTGTATTCTTGATAAATTGAGGATTAATGAAATAATCAGGAGTTTTCCACACATTGTTGGGTATGATTTTTTAATTTCTCTATTATGTGTCATCGTGTGTCTTCCTTTCTTTAAGTATGGTAATGAAGCTGCAGGTCTTTGTTTACTTATGTGAATGAAGTTAAAATTCCTTAAAGAGAGCTCCTATATTTAAAGTTCCTACTTCTATATTTCTTCTAAATTACAGATAATAGTTTATGTGAAAAACAACATATTGTCTCTGACTTCTCAAAGCATTCTTCACTCAGCATTTATATTCAGAAATCACATGGCATTCTGAGAATTTCATATCAGCTAAATATTAAGGGTTAAAAGTCAGACCCTTTAGGTCCTTCACTTGAGGATACATCATACAAATAAGTGACAAGAATAATAAACATTAATGTCTTAAGCACAATTTATACACAGCCAAGAAATTGGTTTCTTAAGGGACAACAATGCCTCTGGAGAGGGCATCAGAGTAGTCTTGATGCAGGGCGAGCATGCCATTTCTTTTGAGACCCAGAAGTTATAGGCACATGAGAGTCTATACTCCATTTATGACAAGGAGATGTTGGCCATCATGCATGCATTGGCTAAGTTTGGACAATACTTGGTGGGAAACAAGTTTAAGGTGAAGACTGACCACAATAGTCTTCGGTTCTTCGTGGAGTGGAAGAAGTTGCAGGAGGTACAAAAGAAATGGGTTAGAAAGATTTAGGCATATGAATTTGACATAGAATATGTCATGGGAAAGCATAATGTTGTAGTTGATGCATTATCCAAGAGGCTCGCTACACTTTCACTCATGAGCATTGCCCAAGATTAGAGGGCGCAGTTACCGGTGGAGTAGTCCAAGAACCCACATGCATGTGAAGTCTTAGATGGTATTGTGGGAGCTGTTAGATACAAAGTGATGAATGACTTGATCTACTCAAAGGACCAAATTTATTTGGTTCTAGGCTCCCAGTTGAGGGAGAAGATCATGCATTTTTCACATGTCTCTCCACTGACAGGTCATCATGGGTTTGTTAAGACTTACAGAGCCATTAGGGAGTGCTTCACATGGAGGGGCTTCAAGGGAGATGTTTTGAAGCATGTGCAGGAATGTGATATCTGTAAGAGGAATAATGAGGATTTATCACATCCAGTTTCTATACTTTATCCTCTCTGTATTCCTAAGGGGAAGTGGAAGAGAATATCCATGGATTTCATCATAGGCATAGCCATGTTATAGGTACATGATTGCATTTATGTTGTGGTGGTTAGGCTGACCAAGTTTTCCCATTTATTCGCCATTCCAACTAGATATTTTTCATCACAGGTGGGCGGTCAGGCTATTCCTTAGAGATATATTTAGATTGCATGGCCTTCTAAAGACCATTTTCAGTGATCAAGATAGTAAGTTTGTGGGAGAATTTTGGAAGGATGTTTTTCAGTTGGTAGGGACCGAGCTCACACCTAGTATGAGTTACCACCCCTAGACTGATGGGAAGACTAAGACCGTGAACAAGTAGTTGGAGGTTTACCTGCATAACTATGTGACGGGGTAGCATCTGTTATGAAACCAGCTCAGAAAAAGATAGAAAAGAGAGATCCACGCCTTAGAATTCAGCCTCTTCGAGGGGGAAACCTCCTTTACATTACATAAATGAACAATTCTTGGATGATACAAATGACAAAACCTCCTTTCTATATATAGGAGTCTAAGGAGTCACAATATAATCCAGCCGACCTAACAATAATAATATAAAGCCACACAAATAACAATAGGGGGCTTCTATGGGCACAGAAATAACAATATGGGGGGTAATAGGGGCACAACAATATAAATAAGGGGTATAACTACAATATTAATGGGGTAATCACTAGTATTATAGGGACCCAACATGCCCCTCTCCTTCAAAAAAGTGTTGTCCTCAACACTTGAGTAGTTCTAGATACTTCTGCATAAAATTCTCATCCTCCCATGTGGAATCTTCAGCGGATAAGTTCTTCCACTTGATAAGATACTCTGAAATTGATCGATTTCGTAGCTGTCGAGTTCTTGTTTCTATGACTGCTTCCGGTTCCAATATAATTTTTCCTTCCTCATCAAGTTCTGGCAATATTGTTTGAATTGGGAGCTTGTCACCTATAACCTTCTTTAAACATGAAACATGGAAGACTGGGTGCAATCGAGAAGCTGCAGGAAGCTCCAATTTGTATGCCATAGTACCAATCTTTTGCAACACCTTGTACGGACCATAATACTTTGGTGATAATTTATTATCCTTCTTAGCTTGCTTTAGGGACATTTGCTTATATGGTTGTAGCCGTAGGAATACCCAATCACCTACATCAAAACTTCTTTCACTGCGATGTTGATCTGCCTGTTGTTTCATTCTATTTTGTGCCAACACGAGGTTATCCTTTAAGAGTTGGAGGACTTGTTGTTGATGTTCGATGTGATGTTCCACTGCCTGAACCTTAGAATTTTCTCTTAAATATGATGTGATGGATGGTGGTTGATACCCATAAAGTGCCATAAATGGGGTCATTTTTGTTGCTGTATGGAAGGAAGTGTTATACCACCATTCAGCCAGAGGCAACCATTTGACCCATTGTGTCTGTTTATCAGATACAAAGCAACGAAGATATCCTTCCAAACATTTGTTTACTATCTCAGTTTGCCCATCAGATTGAGGATGATAAGATGAGCTATGAGCTAACTGAGTACCAAGACAAGAAAATAATTCTGTCCAAAAATTTCCAGTGAAAATGGGATCTCTGTCACTTACAATAATCTTTGGGTTTCCATGTAGCTTTTGAACTGTTTCCATAAATGCAGTAGAAACTGTACTGGCTTTAAATGGATGTGATAATGCACAAAAGTGTGCATACTTGGTAAGTCTGTCAACTACCACCATGATGACACTCTTTCCCTCAGACTTGGGTAAACCTGTGATAAAATCCATTGAAACCTCCTCCCAACGTTGGCTTGGAATGGATAAAGGTTGTAATAGACCCGGTGTCTTAATTGTTTCAACTTTATTTTGCTGGCAAACCAAACATTCCGCCACAAACTTTTGAATATCTGATTTAAGGCCATCCCAAAAAAATTCCTTCTTAACCCTGTGGTAAGTTTTTAAAAATCCTGAGTGCCCTCCTAAGGGAGAAGTGTGCAATTCCATAAGAATCTTTTGTTTTAGCTGGGAATTCTTACAGAGGTATAAGCGATCTTTGTACCATAACGAATCATTTTTCCAGCTAAATGTATCAGAAGTACTGGAATCTTGTTGTAGCTTTCGAATAAGTGCCCACACTTCTTCGTCATTCTTCCATTCCTCCCTTGCTTCGTTTATCCAATCTGGTTGGATAATAGAAATGGCACACAACAATGCTTCCACATCCTCATCCTTTCTTGAGAGTGCATCTGCCACCACATTTTGCTTCCCTTTTTTGTAGATGATTTCAAAGTCATAACCCAACATCTTTGTGACCCACTTTTGTTGCTCTTCAGAGGATAATCTTTGTTCTAAAAAGTATTTAAGGCTATCATGATCCGTTTTTACCTTGAAGTGTCTTCCCATTAGGTAGGGTCGCCATTTCTTAAGTGCATGGAGTATTGCCAACATTTCCTTCTCATAAATAGCTTTGCTTAAAAACTTTCCCTTGATTGGACGACTTTCAAAAGCAATGGGTCTTTCATCTTGCATTAGAACAGCACCAATTCCATTTCCTGAAGCATCACATTCCACAATAAAGGTTTTTGTGAAGTCCGGTGTAGCTAAGACCGGTGCTTGGCACATTGCCTCTTTAAGATGTTCAAAGGCCTTTGTTGCTTCCGGAGTCCATGAAAATGAATCTTTCTTCAATAATGTTGTTAGAGGTGCTGCTATTCTCCCATAATTCTTAACAAACTTGCGATAATACCCTGTCAACCCAAGAAATCCTCGCAGATGCTTTATGGATGTGGGGATTTTCCATTCCTTAATGGCTTTAATTTTGCTAGGGTCTACCTTAACTCCTTCATGAGATACAATATGACCCAAATATTCCACCTCCTGGACTCCAAAGAAACATTTGGATCTTTTTGCATATAATTGTTTCTCCTCCAATAGTTGTAGCACCCTGTCAACATGTTCAACATGATCCTTCCAAGACTTGCTGTAGATTAGTATATCATCAAAAAATACTAACACAAATTTTCTAAGGAATGGTTTGAAAATTGAATTCATCAAACCTTGAAATGTTGAAGGTGCATTGGTAAGGCCAAAAGGCATGACCAAAAATTCATAATGACCCTCATGAGTTCTAAATGCCGTTTTTGGAATGTCTTCAATCTTCATTCTGATTTGATGATATCCCGAACGAAGATCCAACTTGGTGAAGTAAATTGATCCATGCAATTCATCCAGTAATTCATCAATAACAGGAATGGGGAACTTATCTTTAATAGTGAGCTTGTTGAGCTCCCTATAATCTGGACACATGCGCCATGATCCATCCTTCTTGTGCACCAATACTACTGGAGCTGAGAAAGAACTTTGACTCGGTTGAATTATACCAGCCTCTAGCATTTCTGCAACCATACGTTCAATTTCACTTTTTTGGACATAGGGATATCTGTACGGCCTGATGTTTGGAGGAACACTTCCTGGAATCAGATGAATAGCATGATCATGATCACGCATAGGTGGGAGACCCTTGGGAGTCTCAAATACCTTGGAATGATTGTCCAAGACTTTTTGGAGATTTGGAGAAATAGATGATTCCAATGTGGAAACATCTAGCGAGCATAATTGTGCAATTACACCTCTTTGCTCCTTTCTTAGAAGCTTTGTCATACCATGAGAGCTGATTATCTTTCCTGGTTTCCCTGCAATACCCCTTAATTCAACTTCCTTTCCTTTCGAAGAAAATTTGATGAAAAGTTCTTGAAAATTAAAAGCTATTGTACCCAAGGATTGTAGCCATTGGACTCCTAGTACAACATCCGCACCTCCCATTGGAATGGAAAGCATTGGGCTAGTCAATACATATTCTCCCATGGATAGCTTGATATTATGGCACTTTCCAGAGCAATTTATTGTTCCTCCATTTGCAATCATCACTTGACACTCTGGTGCTGGATATAGGAAGCAATTCAATTCTTTTGCTACCCTACAATGAATAAAATTGTGGGTGCTTCCTGAATCAATCAACACTATTACCTTTTTCTTCTTGATTTGTCCTTCTATCTTGATGGTTTGAGGAGTGGTAATTCCCGCCAATGCATTACAAGATATGGTCGGATTTATTTGTTCTTCATCTAGGCTTTGTTCCTGGAATATATCCTCTTCTTTTGACCTTTCTTGCTCCTTTTCTTCTTCCTCTTCACAATCTATGTAGAATAATTTCTTCTCAGCACACTTATGACCTTTTGTATTTGCTATCACAATTGTAACAAAGCCCTTTTGCTCTTTTTTCTTCCAATTGTTGTGGTGTCAACCTTGTAGGTTGTGGAAGACTATGGGCAACAACACTTCCATCTTTATAGTTGTGAGTGGTATGCTTCCTAGTTGCCATAATTTTGCTTTCCATTTTTCTTGCTAACTTGAATGCCTTCTCTAATGAATCAGGTTCCCAAAGGCGCACATCATGTTGGATATTATCCTTTAAAGACCCTATGAACACATCAATCCTATGCTCCTCTGGAATATCTTTTACCCTTATGTTCAATTTTTGGAACTCCTCAATGTGCTCCATTATTGAACCCTTTTGTTTGAGACTTATCAATTGGCTAAAAAAAGTGTTGCTTTTTGTATCCTCATAATGTGCTATCAATTCTTCCGTAAAAATTGCCCAAGTGATAAATTGTTTACGAGAACAAAGCCATTGATACCATACAAACTGATTTGGTTCCAAATATAAAGTTTCCATACGTACCTTTTGTGTGTTTTGCACATTATTGAGATCGAAGAATTGCTCCATCTGTAATATCCATGTGGCGGGATCCTTGCCATCAAACTTCCTCATATCGATTTTTGGAACATGGTGAGTCTTCGATCCAACATTAGAGTCTATGGAATCATGATTAACATTTCTTTTGTTCTCATCATGAGTTTCCTTTACTACCTTTTCACCATTAGTGACCCTTTCTTGTAGCAAGTTCTTCAATTCTTCCATGTCTGTCTTCAAATCTATCTTCAAATTTACCATCGAATCCTCCACCTTAGTTTCCATGCCCTTTATCTTAGATTCCACACCATTTATCTTAGATTCCACGCCATTTATCTTAGATTCCACGCCACTTATCTTAGCTTCTGTTAGCTTTTGTGAGCGTGACATTTGTTGCACTTGTTCTTGTAATTTTGATATATCATGTAGCATTTCTTCCTCTTCTTCATGAGTCATGCTACAGCTTTCAGGTTCCTTACTAGGTGTTTGCATTTTCTTTCCTCGGGGCATTAGTTACCGATAATAATGCTTTACTATGCCCTTTGAATTCCGTTAAACCAAGCTTACAAAAAAAAAAAAAAAAAAACTACACACCTTTTTTTTCACTTTATAGAAGCCTGATATTGAATCTGATGTATCTCTGTAATTTCGGATCATCCAGTTCTGAAATTGCTATTTGTAGTAGCCTTCTATGTCCTCTTTCCAATGCCACAAGTCTGAGCCAAATTGGATTCTCCAAGTAAGAGTTATGTGAACTCTCCCACAGTGACTTGCTTTTAGACTGGTTCAGTAGAGCGAACTTGTACGACATGCCACGAGTCACTGTTTCAACCTTTGAATCTGAAACACACATACACGAAACTACAGTCCGTCCTCTTTCTGTACCTTTTTACGAAATTTCAATCCGATACTCAGAGAGAGAGTTATGACGATTTTCCCCAGGTCACCTGTTTTGAATGTAATTCAGGAGTCTGCAGAAAGGCCAACTTCCTCAGATCATATCTCCGACAATATCGCGCGAAAAGCTCTGAAATTCGGACCCCAGGTTCAGCGCCAATTCTTCTCAAATGGGTTTTTTCTGAGACTTCTGAAACGTCACAGAAAAAAAGTTATAGCGAAAATGCCACAATGACCTGTTTGGAGCAGCGAAACCCTAGAATCCAAAGCTCTGATACCAAATGTTATGAAATCAGCTCACAAAAAGATAGAAAAGAGAGATCCACGCCTTAGAATTCAGCCTCTTCGAGGGGGAAACCTCCTTTACATTACATAAATGAACAATTCTTGGATGATACAAATGACAAAACCTCCTTTCTATATATAGGAGTCTAAGGAGTCACAATATAATCCAGCCGACCTAACAATAATAATATAAAGCCACACAAATAACAATAGGGGGCTTCTATGGGCACAGAAATAACAATATGGGGGGTAATAGGGGCACAACAATATAAATAAGGGGTATAACTACAATATTAATGGGGTAATCACTAGTATTATAGGGACCCAACAGCATCACACATGGGTGAAGTGGCTACACCTTGGGGATTATTTCTACAACACCACCTATTATGTGTTTATCAATATGTCTCCTTTCTATGCTTTATATGGTTACGATGCTTTGAATTTTATTGACATTATTCTTTGAGAAACTGGGCCCTAAGGGACAAAGATTGGATCAAGGAGATCCAAAACATCCCTAGGGCTCTCAAGGACAACTTACAAACCACCAAAAATAGTAGAAGATATACACTGACATGCATAGGATTGAGAGGCACTTTGAGGCCGAGGATTTGTTTTTTCTCAGGCTGCAACCATATAGACAACCTAATTTGAAGCAAAAGTGAATTGAGAAGCTCAAACCACACTTCTATGGGCGTACAGGGTGACCATACAAGTGGGAAAGGTAGCATATGAGATGGAACTCCCACCAAAAAGTAAGGCACACAACATGTTTCATGTTTCATGCCTGAAAAAGGCCTTGGGACAATCGGTGACAACTACTATTGAGTTTCCACCCTTGGATGATGACGGGCATCTGGTTTTGGTACCGAAGGCTATATTGGAGATGAGGGAGAGGAAACTCAGGAGCAAAATTATTTAGGAATTTCTAGTGAAGTGGAAGAACCTACCTTAGGCAGATGCCACTTGGGAAGAAGAATAGGTACTTCAACATCCATCACTGTAGTTTCTTGGGGACAAGCAACATTTGGGCAAGGAGGATTGTAATGTTCCCACCTAGCAATTTTTCTAACTAAATACATTTTTGTACAATTTGGCATTCTGACTTACGAAAGATTGGGTTAGGAGTGCCCAACTTGAATTTTGAGGGAAAAGGCTCCCAAAAAATTAGAGGAATAGGTAAATTAAGAACATAGATGTGGGGGCCACTCCAAAAGGGAATTCATACCCCTTAGGAGTAATTTGACTTGGGAAGGAGAGAGAAGAGGGAATTCGACTTGGGGGACCCGCATGGAGGAGAAAGGAGGCATCAAAGTTAAATAGAGGTGAAGAGCTTCATTTTAGGCCTTTTTATAATTTGAAAATCAAACCCCCTTGTACGCTTGAGATGTTGAGCCAAGTCTACACAGTGATGATCAACATAAGATGCTCCCAAGAGGAAATTTCAACTCCATCTTCAATGGACTTCAAGTGCCACTCTACGAGAGATTATAATCACATTTCAGAGTTGTTATGGGAAGAATTACAAATAAATTCAACCACTATTTGGAGCAGACTGGGCACAAAAAAGGGACATGTATTCCTTAGGAAAGTCAAATTTAGAGCATACCTAATTCCAGGATTTTGTGGACAAGTTTCCTAGAGGTTTGGCTGAGGATTTCTGATGATTTCTCGGGCTAGTTTGGAGGCTATTCCCCAAGACGAAATTTTCTAACTTTGGGCTTGCACAGAGGTAGACACGTAGGGCTTGCATAGTCATTGAGGAGATAAGTTGTGTGGGAGGAAAGACCAAGAGTTGGGAGTTGGAAATTGTAGGGATTCCTAAGGAAAATTTGTGGAGGGATTTCTCAGTATTTTGGGCATCATTTGTAGCTGGTTTTTGGTGGTGTGTATTGGCTAGAGGAGAACCAAGTATGCCCTAATTTGTGGGAATTTTTGAGTAGTGGATTTTGGATGATTTTTTTTGGGGTTTTGTGGGTTTATTGAGGAGATACTACAACCAATTTTGCAAAATTCTCTGAGCACTCTGGAGGTTTCAAACACCAGTTATTTTCTAGCTAGAAGTAACATAATTACTAGGCCAACATAGGGGTTGGGGGACAAGCAATTTTGAGTACTCGAGTAGTACTCTTTCTCACCTGGGACTTGTTTAGCTTGCTTTAGCAAGCTTAGGTGCATTTGTTCCAACTCATTGTACCCATTCCATAAGATTTAATAACATGTCTCAACTTATTTGGTGTAAATTGTTGGTGTGCTGATATTTCTGCTTATGTTTTGATTTTGGGTTTCATTTTTAGAATTTCATGGCTATTATAACTTAATATTTCCATTAGGAATATTACATTGTGATTCTCCCAAAACTTTTTTGTGGCCTCTTCCAAATAACAAACTTGTACAACATGCCATGTATCCAACTTTCCAAATCTGATTATGAAAATATTACTTGAGGCACTTCTATATGTCTCCTCAGATATTTGAAAAATTCTTAGAAAATAAGTTACAACAAGAATCCCAAGTTTTAGATGTTTGAACCCGATTTTAGGATCATTGAGAAACCATAACTTCCACAAGGCATATCTCCAAAAGTACAGTGAAACAAAGTCTGATATTTTTAACTGTGGTACTTCTATGTGTCTCAATAAGTCTTTGAAAGTTTCACAGTCTAAAACATCCCAAAAACCAAGTTATAGTGAAAATGTAAAATTGACCTATTTGAAGTTGATTTTAGGACTATTTAGAAACCCTAAATTCCATAGGGAGTATCTATGAAATCATGGTGAATTAAAGTATGAAATTTTTACCACAAGTACCTACATATCTCGTATTTTTCTCCTAAATATTTAATAGTTTGAAACATATTATAAAATAAGTTATAACGAAAATTCCAAACTAATATGTTTGAAGGATATTTTTGGAGCATTCAAGAACCATAAATTTCTCAAAGAATATATTTGAAAATATAGTGAAACAATGCCTAAATTTTCTACTGCAAGTACAAGATGAACTCACCTCCATCTTTTCTAAATTTCACTCTATGAAACATCCAAGAAGAAAATTTATAGTGAAAATTCAAATATGACTTGTGCACTCTACAAATACATTATTGCTTCACCTTTAAAATCCTAAGAGTATTCCCCAAATTTTCTTGAGCACCTTATATCAATTATTGCTTGGATCATATTCAAATGCACTCACTTATTCTCTATCTATCATGTTTCTACTTATGTGGACAATTTGTAAAACTCACTAGACCAAACTATACTTGTTGGGTAGGCTAACTTGATATAATTGTTCATATATCCTTATTCATATGGAGTTAGAGGGAGTTTCATATACTATTGGAAATATATCAAAAAAATAATTTTCAACCATGTATACTATGGTCTAGTTTGAGCTAGGTATTTAGGGTAAAAATTCCTTCAAATATAGGGTACCCAAACTGGGTATCAAAAGTCCAAAAACAATATTTCTAACAATCTCCATCTTGCAATATTTATCTTTGATATCTATAGTATCCCTTGATCTTTAACATAAATGAATACAATATTTCCAAAATCCTCCCCCTTTTTCATTGATGAAAACCATTAGTCAATTATGCAAAAATTGTAGTACTCACTTTCTTTGGAACTTGACTTGTGTCTAGAATTCTACCTTTGTTTACATCTTCACATCCTTTCACATCAATGGAAAAAGGATACACCCCCTGAGTTTGTGTTTTCCTCTATTCAAGACATTTAAATATTTACTGGGAATGGGTTTGGTAAAAATATTCGCAACCTGTTCCTTGGTGGTAATGTATTCTAGCTTGACATTTTGTTTAGCTACCCATTCTCTTATGAAGCGATACTTGATGGGAATATGGTTTTTCGTTGAGTTCATAACATGATTCCTTGAAATGTTTATTAAACTCATATTATCATAGATAAGTGAGATTGGATGATCATATTATACCTTGATATCCTTTAGTGTTGGCTTAATCCATAGAATTTGTGTTCAACATGCTGCTACTACAATATATTCAACTTTTGATATGGACATAGAGATTGAAGTTTGATTCTTGATTAACCATGATACTAGATAATTTACCAGAAATAATTCTCCCCCACTTATACTCTTCATGTCATCCACAATTTCGACTTCAATATTCATCCACCATATATTTCTAAATTAAAGTCTTTTCTTCTTTAATACCACAAGACAAAGTCTAGAGTATCGTTCAAATATCTAAATATTCTCATTACTACTTGCACGTGTCTCCATTGGTGCAAATTGAATTCTTGTAACTAATCCTACTGCTTGCATGATGTATGGTCTTGGTGTTGTCTCATATAGTAGCCTTCCAATCATTGACCTATACAAAGTTTGGTTTTATTTTAGGGATTCATCATATTTGCTTAATTTTCATCTTATGACCATGGGTATAATAACAAGTGCATAATTTTCCATATCAAATATCTTCAACATTCCCTTGATGTATTTAGTATGGGAAATGAATATAATTTTTCTATATTGAACAACTTGCAACTCCAAAAAGAATGATATTTCTCTGATCGTGGACATTTCAAATTCTTTTTGCATTTCTTCTGCAAAATATTGGCTGATTTTGTCAACATCACTTCCAAAAATGATATCATCTACATTAAACAAAATTTTTTGGCTCATTTTGTTAACATCACTTCAAAAAATGATATCATCTACATTAACCACAATCATTAGGAAATTTTCATTATATGATTTGATGTAGAGATTGTTGTCTGTAACTCCTCTTTTAAGACCTTGTTGATGTATATGCTTGTCAAGTCTTGAATACCAAGCCTTGGGAGCTTCCTTGAGTCCATAAAGTCCTTTTTCAATCTGCATACATAATATTCATTTTTTGACAACTGAAATCCTTCTAGTTGTTCAATATATGCTTATTCTAGGTTTCCATTTAGAAATGTTGACTTAACATCCATTTTATATACTTTGAATTTCCAAAAGCATGAAAATTCCAAGAACATTATGATTGCTTATAATATTGCAATTGGAGAAAAGGTTTCTTGAAAGTCAACAACTTCAACTTGAGCATACTCTTTATAGACCTACATTGCTTTGTTTCTGAATACTTGTCCATCTTCATTTAACTTGTTTATAAAGACCCTTTTGGTGCTAGTCACATTATTGTCTGTTGTTCTAGGCATAAGTTCCCATGTCTCATTATTTTCAACTAATTTAACTCTTCTTCCATAACACTAACCCAATTCTTATCTTCACTAGATTGTGCATAGTGCTTGGGTTCTATTTTGGATAGAAAACCAAAATTTTCTTTTTTTGATGTACTTGTGAATTTTCTTCTAGTCTAGACACTCGTATTTTTATTACCAAAAATCTAATTTTATGGATGATTCTTCTAAACATATTTGGATGGAGTATTTGGATATTAAATTTCTATTCCATTTTCTTCTTCTTCATGATCTTCCTCTTTTTCTTCCTTTTCTTACACTCTACTTATTATCTCCTTTGAATCTTCATTTGTATGTGACTTTTGTTTTTATGGTATTGCTTCATCCACTCTAACATCAATGGTTTTTACCACTCTACATGGTATTTTTTGTAACATATGTAGGCCTTGCTTCTAGAGGCATACCCATGAATGATACCTTCATCTAGTATAGAATCAAACTTACCTAAATTGTCTTCATTTATCTTTATGTAGGACTTGCTTCCAAATACTTTGAAGTATTTGCTTATAGTTGGTTTACCTTTCCATATTTCATAAGGCATATTGTTGTAGTTCATTTTAATCTGTTCTCTATTCAAAATGTAAATTGTTGTGCTGACTTCTTCTCCTAAAAAAGTATCTAGTAGAATAGATTGATTCAACATTGATCTAGCCATTTCGTGTACAATTTTGTTCTTCCTTTCTACAATGCCATTTTGATGTGAAGTCCTTGTTACTGAAAAATGTCTCTTGATTCCATGATTTTCATAAAATTCATTGAACTAATTACGGGTAATCTCACCTCCTTTTCTTGATCTTAAGCACTTGAGTTTTAGATCAATCTCATTTTCAAACAAGGCTTTGAAAGCTTTAAAATTTTAAAAATTTTCATTTTTTTCTTTAAGAATTTTAACCCATGTCATTCTTTTGTAATCATCAATAAGTATCATAAAATACATCTTACCTTTTAATGTTTGTGTTCTTGGTGGCCATTCAATCTAGTTTTGGAAGGAAAAAAAGATAAAATTTTGAAGCAGTTTTTGGAGTGTGCATAAGAGCAGTAGAGAAGAAACAATCTATAAAGAAAACACATAGATATGTTGCAAATGGAGGAGCATGAACAATTGGCATAGATTGGAGAACTGTGTAGAAATGGGAAACTCACAAAGTAGAAAGTCAGGAATGACTAAGTTTGATTGTATCATTGAACCTGTTTGATTTGGTCCAGAGTAGCAACTATAGCATGTATACCCATGGTAATTCCCATGGTAATTGTATTCCTAGGAATTTCCCATGGTATTCAAGTCTATACATCTTTGTATAAAAAAGAAAAATCCAAAGGGATTTGGTTTGGCCATTAGTTTACTAGATTTTGAGTGATTGGGTTTATGGTTGATAGGATGAGTAATTCATGTTAATTTCTATAATTTTGTAATCATTGGGATTAAGATGGTGAGACATGGTGAAACAATGGTCCTACATTATATGAATTGCACCAAGTGAATTTATGGTTATTAATGGAAGATGGCGAAAGCCTATTTGTCTCTATTTTCCTATTTTATGTGGATTGATCACATTATATTATAGTTTTGTTTATTTCTTATGGTTACAATGTATGGGTGTGCCGATCAAAATGATATGAATAATCAAGGCACTCCTTTAAAACCTTTTTCGTATATCTAGTAATGTTTTACAATAATTGGGTTTAGTTTTCCCTTCAAAGGAGTAATGTTGTATAATTCTCGTGCATATGGGATTCCCATTCCTCTCACTAGTTTAGAAAATTGGTTCTCATAACCCCCATAGGTACCTCGAGTGAGACTTCATTTTTTTCATAGGTAGTTTCAAAAGGCTCGATATCTAGTGGGGTTTATTGGCCATGTCTCGTAAACTATCTTGTTTCAAATTCAAAATAAGCACCAACAAATGGTTCCATCATCAAGACCGAGGTTCATGATATAAGAGAATGTGGAATCTCACCAAGGAAGAAACTAACCAGTAGTTTGAGGAAAAGCTACAAGGATTTTCTATCAGCGAGATTGGGAATCAATAGATTAATGTTGATGCATGGTTGTTATAGCTCCAAATCTCACTCTTGATGTTTGTGATGCTACACTTATGGCCTAGGGAAACCCCTCCTTCCAGACCTGGTCCAAATACTTTAAAAACAGTGTTTTACTCCCTATACGCGACATTTCCTTGAGCTAAACGCGTGTGTACGTGGGTTTGTGTATACCCAACCCGCTTATATGTCTTAAAACACTTAAAAAATTAAATCTCCTTAATTTCGGGTGGAGATCGTGGGTTTTACCTGCTGATTACCTATTAGTGCCCGTGGCCCAACTGTTCCCAACGAATTCCCAACTAAAAAACTACTTTGGGAGAAGTATAAAAAGACTTCAATGGGAAGGCCTGAGGGAGGAGAGAAGAGAGAGAAAAGTCACTCTGTTGAGATTATCCCAGATCAGGTATGAATATCCCTATGCTTCCAGCACTTCCCCCATTACAGGAAACCCTTGTTTCCTTGATTTATGATGTCTTGCCATTTGTTGAGATATCCTTGAGTGAGTTATGGAAGGAGCTTGTTGAAGGCTTGAGATTGGACGAATCTGGAGGACGGTTCCGCTTGGAGCCTGCAAAAGGAAGACTCAGGTGAAATCATTCCTTTCTGTACTTTAGTTATCTATAATAAAAGAAACACTTGTCTTGTTCCTGATATGAATCTTCTTCATGTTTATGATATCAATGTTATGGTTCACAAATGAATGATTATTTCAATTGCATAACTAACTTTCAATATGATATGAAGTTGATTTCTTTATGATGTTTAGTCCATATACTGCTGTGCTTTCTTGAATTGATTGTTTTGCAGGTTGAAGGAGCAAAAGGAACTCCAAGAGGGTTTGGAACCTAGCTGGATCTTCCCAAACGAAGGACCCCCAAGTGCACCTCTCTTCACTTAGTTTGTTTATATTAGCATCATGGCTGTGTGGAATGCTTGTTTTTGTTTATAGATAACCCCCACTATGCTAGGGTATTAACCCAAGACCTTAGGGGGCATTCTCCCTTAACAATGGTTGCAACGGTATGTGTTCACTGACCTTTATGAAGTCTTCTTTGTTGAGTTTCTAGGATTATTAGCAAAGTGGATCCATAAACTCAATGATTTGAATAGGAAATGGCACTTGATTAAGCCTAGAAGGTGGACTCCTGAGCGAGTTTTGAGATTACAGTTTGTGGATAACAAAATTTCTTGGGTATTCAATTTTTGGTTTGAAAGTGTGAATGGAGGATATCTGACCAAATTTACAATTGAATCTATAGTCTCCTGTAGTGCTACTAAGAGAAAATTATTTTAGGGGTCCACGAGGTAGATTCATTTGGTCATTTCCTAATTTTTTGAAGATGTTGCTGTCTGATAAAGGTGTTGTGAGGGTGGAGTTTGAAACCATGAGAAAATAAAGCCTTTGTCTTTTAAGGGTGATATGGGGGATGGCCCGGGAATAATGTTTTTTTTGGGGACCGGGATACAAGAGTATAAGGAAGGAGAGGATGAAGGTGCTACAAAATATCCTTAGACAAGATCATGAGAAGGTATGCCAACAAAGTTAAGTTAGACATTGCACATAAAGGAAATTATGAAAGGGTTCGAGAGTGGTGTTTCTCACAGTGGAAGAAGGTTATGAGGTAGCAATGATAGAGGAGATAGGTTTGCATTGGTGCCTATAGTTTATGAAGTCCATAGAAGGAGATAGCAAGATGTCATAGGAGAAGGAGAAGTAGTGGAGACTAGAGAAGTCCAGAAAGAGTGCACATTGGCATACCACATGCAGAAGGAAAGGATGGGGGGCCTTCACAGTTTATCTTGAGAGTAGCAGAGAATGCGCATCTTGAATACTTAGAATGCACCCTGTGTCGAACATGTGACCCCGCGCACACCTATTCATACAAATTAGTTCCCCAAGTAGAGTTCTACATATCTTAGTTAGCAAAGAAAGTGAAGATAATCAAGATAACAGTAGGAGCCAATCTAGTAATTTCAGAAGAAGTTGACCATTGACTCCTTTGTTGAATCACACTGTGAAGGGTGCACCACATCAGAAGGTTATTACACCTAGTAGATCATTATTAGGATATAGTAGTTATAAAAAGATGGCAGACACTTCAAATATTCTAGTCTTCCATGGTTCTGGAAATGAAGATTTGAAACAACATTTTTTTTTTTTGAGGAAGTAAGGGCTGCCAATAATGTTCAAGATGATGTTTCCAAGGTTATACAGTTAGAGATTACTATTAGAGATCAAGATTTGACCTTGTATATGAAGTACAACAACAATGCTCCTACTAGAAGGCCAAGGAACTTGGTAGATATCAAGCAGGCTAAAATAATTTCACAGGCTTATGTATGCATCTTAGTGTATCACAAAGCTAAAAGGAATCAAGTGGGGGCAGAAATAATATGTCTCAAACTATGATCAACAATTCAAAGTGTTATTATTATGGTTGGAATTTGAGATCCCCAATGAGTAGCATAAGGAGAGGTTCATTGCAGGATCATTGCACATATTCATGTACCATTGAATCAACATAACATTCCAATAGGATTAAGATTTGGAGATTGAATTGAAGCTGGAAGCATCTCTAGCAATAGCCATAGTAGGAGGAGAAAGTTCGGGCATTGCCCATCTTCAATCATAGATGGCCACACTTACAACTCAATTAGTGGAGTTAGGAAATGCGAAGGAATTGTTAAAAATATAACTAGTGTTTTTCTTCATAATGTAATATAATTTTATTATTAATGTATTTATAATATTAATTATTATTATTGTTTTGGTCAAAGCATGTTATTTATGCTCAAAGAGTGAAAAAGAGTTAAAATAATTTATTACGAGTCAAAATAATTTGTAATTGAGTTAAGTCCCATTTGGACTTTTGAAAGAAAAAGAAAATAATTTCTATTTTGAGTAAAAAATTCAAAATGTCATCATGAAGACCATGTCAGCCTTCCTTGACTAGTTGTCCCATGTGACAACTTTTCGACCCTGCTGGAGAGTTATAAATACAAGTCAACTCAGTCGCTTGGAGAGCCAATCATCACTTGATACATCACATTGATTTATGTGCCAAAGATATAAGAATAATCAATTGAAGTCAAAGGAGAGAGAAAAAAGTTAAAGGAGAGAGAGAATTCACATTTTTTGCGTAGTTTCTGCTCACATGTGTTAATTTTTTTGTGTAATTTCAGAGGTACAACAGGGCCGAAATTCAACCTCTACTAAAAGGTCAAAAATTTCTGTGATTTGACTAGATTTTAGAGGTTTGAGAAGTGTTGACTTTGAATTTATTGGATGATACTTGGATGAGGGTTGATTCAGGATCTTTGTGGTAGCTTTTGGTCTTTGTCTTGGTCTTGGAAATCTCATTTTTATCTGATTCTATAAGAGTAGGATTTGTGGGTTTTCTCCTGGGTTGGAGCCTAATTTATGGTGTTATTTGTCTCTTTCTGATCTATGTATTTTGAACATTTGTATAATTTCTTGATGAAGAGAAAATTAAAGAAGTAAGAACATTGCTAATATTCACTAGTAATTATCAAGAAGTAGAAATCAAGCATTAAACTACATAGCCCTTGGTTTATCAACATGGTATCAGAGCGAGGTTAAGGAAGTAAGCTTGAATATCACAATCTATTGGCACTCTTGTTTGAAGACTTTTTGTAGAAGCTATCTCTCTCCCTTTCTCAGTGGAAAAGTTCATGAATGATGGTCTTAAGGCTCTAAGGATTCTCATTGAATCCATCAAAGGTTGTGTAATCAAGTCTGTTTCCAAGCTATCTAGAGAAGTACAGGATGGAATTCTTTATTCTTCCCTTACAAGTTCATTTGAATATGATAATACTTGGGTAATCGATATTGGAGCTTCCATTGAAAAATTAATATTAGGGAAACATATTAAATCCATTTTCCATACATGACATTTACTTGTGATATTTAGTTCTTCTTTGATTATCATGATTATTTTCTCATCATCAAATAAATGCCAAAATATCACAACCATAAAAAAAAGACACTAGAAATAGGCTCCAAGCTAGGAAAAAACCCCTCCAAGGGGAAAACTCTAAATAACTTCTCTTCTTAAAGAATTATATTTCAAAGGAGACTTACAAGACCAAACCCTAGACCATGCCTCTCACCAAGTCAACCAACCAATATGCAAGGATAGCATGCCAAGATCTCATCATAATTAGGGCTCTTCTATCCTTCCAAATTTACCAAACCTCTCTTCAATACCACCTACAACTTTTTCCCTAAGGTAAACCTAGAAATCTCTAGGTTGCTCACATGTGTGACCAGAGAAAGAGAAATTTCAAACTTCTTAAATTTCAGAGGTTTCCTCCTTGATTAATTATCCTTTTCTTCTGTTCCTAAAGGCCTCTGCAATCCTTCTTTTCCTTTAGATCAAATCGAGATGAGTGATATTCCTTGTGTGTCAAAGAGGTCAAATAGCCTTCAAAGAGGCTTGAATTATCCTCTTAAGGCCGAATTCTTCTTTTTTGACTAACTTGGTCTTGAGAGCCTACAAGACACTTATAAATCACAAAATAATATTTATTTCTTTGATACAAGTGCCCAGTAGGGTACATTACAATATGACAATGAGCATGACTCACGAAAAAAACCTAGAAGCATACAATGGATGCTTTGACATATTGACTAATAACCCTAGCATGAAACCCATGCTTTATAAATAATTTTATTTTACATTTTTCTTTCTTCTTTTGATCAATACATAGAGTTTACATCATTACATGAGTAAAATGACAATTATGAAGACCAAAACTAGTTACATTCTCCAACACTCCCTCTTAACTAGGGAGGTATTCATAATTGACCAACCAGTACATGGACAGTACTCACTTTAAAAAGTTCCCATAAGAAGAGTCAGATTGATAAGCCATCTTGTAAGAATCAACATTACGATCAAACAATATTGTCTCTGAGGCCTAACTAGACATTATTCTAGGAGGATTTATGTGTGATATATCACTACATCTCCAAGGTACATACTCCATCCGGATGTCCACAAGGTCTGTCCTTTTAGGACTATCCTTATCTTGTATTTCCAATCCTGAATCCTCAAAGAATGATATAGGTACTCTTTGACCACTCTTATCTTAGATACATGCCCTATCCTTGAAGAGTGTCGGTCCTCGGGAATACTACCTATCTTGGATTCTAAATTCTCAAGGAATATTAGTCCCTTTCCTTTCTTGGATGATCTATCGTCAACGAAATCATATATGCTTATCCAATGCTCCATTATTCTCTCTCCTTTAACTGAAGAAGAGAATGCAAATGTGATGTCTAAAATCACTCCCTCTTAACCAAAGAGGACATTCATATTCTCCTTTTATCTTGAGAATAGATCCTTTCTCCTATTTAAGGAGACTCCCTTACTCCCTCTCAAATCCAGAGAAGATCCTAGACTTCGTTGAGAAGTCATAGCCATAAGCTCTCTAGCTTGTATCCATAGTTCAACATGGTTCCCTGTTTCCTTCACAAATATGGGTATCATGGAGCCATCGTTTTCCTTGAATCTTAGTGACAGTTTCCAGGTAATCAATATTGCACGTAACTTTCATCTTGTTAATTTTTATGTAGGCATAACATTGAGCCTTCCCAAGTTCCCAACTAATCATAACTTTCTCCAGAAAGTGATCTCCCTTGACCTTCAGGTTATCTTCTAGTTGCATTTCTACTTTTCAATCCCAATATGAGCACATATTGACTTCACAGTTTCCATGTATTAGATATTGAGCTTTCCCTCAAAATTCCATTCATATAGTTGAACCTGCCTCAACTATTATAAAGAATTCCTACAACACTCTTCCAATTAGAAAAAACAATATGTTAACCAGATAACCATAAATAAAAATACAAGACTTACCTCATCATGATGACTTTATCATCATGAAAATACTTAAATTCCATCTCCACATATGCCTTCCTTCATTCATCAGAGTGCCCAAGGATCAAAATTGATTACCAAGTTACCATTCTCCTTCTAAAAGTTATGCTAAATGTTGATCACTAGTTAGTGATAAAGTCATAACAGTCTAAACATTCCCGAGTAAGTTAGATTCATCTACATAGGCATCAAATGAAAGATCCACTATGCATATGACCATCCTTTATTTCAGTATCATATGAATCCATTTAAACATGCATTCCTAATCTTTCACACAATCATCTAGCTATATGCATAATGATCTTGCAACTTGACCAA
This sequence comes from Pinus tabuliformis, assembly GCA_031772625.1. NCBI lineage: Eukaryota > Viridiplantae > Streptophyta > Pinopsida > Pinales > Pinaceae > Pinus > Pinus tabuliformis. The sequence continues at coordinate 940,495,939 of CM062810.1, read as the reverse complement.
TTGCATTTCTTCATCATTCCAAGAGTATTGTTTCCATGCAATATGGAATATATACTGACATTTTTCATAATTATTTTTCTAAGAGCCTCGACTCTTATAGTATTTTGATAATCCATCTCAACAAAATGACTTGTTATAACATAGTGTTAGACAACGTATGAACACACATGCATAATGGTCCGAAGCTTTTCATTCTTTAAGGACCAGATGATGTCATGCATTTCAAACAAGTAGACTTTTAAATATGCTACTTTTACATAATTCTATCTATGATGCCACACCGACAATGATGTATACTTACTCCTTGATAGCATCAAGACTTCAAGGTCCTTACAATTCCCTCCTTCCACCATAATCTTCATTTAGCATAAGGACTTCTTTGCTTATCCATCCTTCTCATTTTTCTTCCTTCATTATGTACCTCCAAGATTCCTTGACAAGTACAACCAAGAAAAATACAAGTACAAGAGCATGATAATGATCTATGGTTTCCATGGATTTATTAAAGGGGAAATTTATAGGGTACAAACCCTAAAATTCTTTATATTTACCTTGGAAACCTCAACCCTATGGTTTTTATATCAAACCCTAGATTTCAACCAATTCTACCCTCACTAGGGATCACCATTTCCTAGATTCTCCTTACAAACCCTAGATAACAAAACTAGGTCTTTTATGAGGTAACATACCAAATTAGGGTTAGTTATTTTCCTTAGGGTTTCTTTGAACAATATCCACATAGAATTTACATAAGGTCCAAAAACCATAGAACAATAAAAAAACCTTAATACTTTACGCATATCATTTAATAATTTTTTTTAAATGGACATATAGAAATCATGCATATCTTATAGACAAGGACTGCATACCTTTATCTTCCGTAGTCATTGAGAGTTGCTCCAAGGCCTTATACAATATCTTGATAATACAAAGCTTTGTTGTTATGAATTTTCTATCAAATTTTCCTTCAATATCCACCTTGTCCAAGATGCCAATATTGGTGCTCCATGAAGACACTATTACAGTCTTTTCAATTCATCCTTATCCTTCAATGTGACTGCTTTCCAAGGAAAAATGCTTGATCTCATGGTATATATTATTCTTCTAGAACAACGTTCAAGAGGGGCTTTCTTGGATGATAAGACATGTTGTTCATTTGCAATATGACTAACCTTCTGCTCTTTTTGAGTTCTAGTATATGATATAAAAAATCTTTAAACGAGTTTGTACCATACTTCTTTCTTTACTTTGTTATATTATTAGCAAGATGTCTTGGTACCTTTACAAACCACTAAAGTTTGTCCTCTTGGCCCTTAAAATGGGGTTTATATATTTAGAACAAGATTAAAAGCCTTCCCCATAGGTCGACCTAGTTTGCTCCACTAGGTGATGTCTATTTCTACTTTTTGATCCTCAAATGTATATCTATAAGAGCTCATATTTCCACAGAGATATGAAGGATACTCCATCAAAGTCACTTAAATCCTTTCAATGCTATCATTCTGTAATTTTGGCTTCTCTTAGATAAGGCTTATCATAGTCATTGAAATAGTCTTATAACTTCAGTCTTTCTTTTCTTTAAAGGTCTTGTTTCACTGGCCTTTTAGTTCATTGTAGGATTCCAAAACTTAAGACCACAAATATGACTCTTATTTTCAAGGAAGACTAACTTTAAGACATAGAATAGACCTTTCCTTAGGTTGCATGAAGAACAATTTTTCAGCCTATTTGAATTTTTGTGAAAACACAAATTTGAATCTCAGGTAATGGCTACCTTCGTATGTCCACAAGAGCCCTCATTACTTCATTATTTTCCTTGATTTACATAGGGATATTCTTGGACTGATAGCCCACATTTTTCCATGTTAAAGCGCCCTTACAACAATACTGATTTGACTTGGTTCTTATAGAGGATAATCTACACGTTTTCGATTTTGTGGAGACTTATGGATCTTGGTCCTATATCGAAACATTTTTTGTCTTCACACAATTTCATTTTCTTGTCTTCAGAACCCTTCAAGCAACAATGATTTTCCATCATCCTTTAACCTTAGCCTTATCTCTGATACCATATTGAAAAATTAAGATTAGGGCAAAATATTAAATCCATTTTCCATATATGAAATTTACTTGCGATATTTTGTTCTTCTTTGATTACTATTCTTATGTTCTCATCATCAAATAAATTCCAAAAGATCACAACCATAAAAGAGAGACACTAAAAATAAGCTCCAATCTAGGGTAAAACCCCTCCAAGGGGAAAACCCAAAAAAATTCTCTTCTTATAGAATCAAATTTCAAAGGAGACTTCCAAGACCAAACCCTAGACCAGGCCTCCCACCAAGTCAACCAACTGATATCCAAGGATAGCAAGCCAAGATATCATCATAATTAGGGCTCTTCTAGCCTTTCAAAATTACCAAACCAATCTGCAATACCACCCACAACTTTGGCCCTAAGGTAACCCTAGAAATCTTTAGGTTGCTCATATGTGTGACCAGAAAAAGGGCAGTTTCAAACTTCCAAAATTTTAGAGGCTTCCTCCTTGCTTCACTATCATTTTCTTTTGTTCCTCAAAGAATTTTCACTCCTTTTCCTTCAGATCTAATCAAGATGAGTTATCTTCCTTGTGTGTCAAATAGGTTGAATAACCTTCCAAGCAGCTCAAATTATCCTCTTAAGGTTGACTTCTTATTTGGTGAGTGACTTGGATTTGAGAGCCTACAAGACACTTCTAAATCACAAAATAATATTGATTTCTTTGATACAAGTTTCTAATTACAATATGCCATTGACCATGACTCATGACAAAACCCCATACGCATACAATGGATGCTTTGACCTATTGACCAATGACACCAACATGAAACCCATGTTTTATAAATAATTTTCATTTTCATTTTTATTTCTTATTTTGATCAATACATAGAGGTTACATCATTACATGAGTCAATTGACAATTTTGCAGACCGAAACTAGTTACATTCTCTAACAACTTCAAGGTATATGACAGGTGAACATGGAGAATTCAATACTCTATCAGAAGGAAATTCTACTCACATAGTCGAGCTTGGAGACAAGAATAGATACTCGGTAAAAGGAATTAGATATACTTATATCAAGATGGAATTTAATGGGAACATTCATCTCAACAACGTCCTCTATGTTCCAGGTTTGAAAAATAATTTACTTTCTATTTCTTGTTTAGAAGATAAAGGAGACAAAATAACATTTCATGATGTATAAGTAGTTGTTTGGGCAAAGGGATCTAGTATAGAAAATTAAAAGACTATTGGGATTTATGAGAGGATGTTGTATAAACTGCTAACACCTCATCCTGAAGCTTTATTACATTTGGACATCAATCCATGTGGCTTGTGGCATAGAAGATATGGCCATCTCCATTTCAAAATATTTCCATCCTTAAATCAAATGGTTATTGGCATACCTCAATTGAAGGAAGAACATGAAGGAGTATGTAAAGGTTGTTCCCTAGGTAAAAACGTGAAAAATCCTTTCCCTAAAAGTGACTCAAGATCCAAGGAAATCTTGGACCTAATCCACTCTATTATTAGTTGTCCTATGTTGCAAAAATCATGTGGTGGTCATCAATACTATGTAACCTTCAATGATGACTACTCCATAAGTACTTGGATATATTTCCTAAAGTCTAAAGATGAAGTATTTGACAAAATCCAAAAGTTCACAACTGAAGTTGAAAATTTGATAGAAAAGAAGATCAAAATCCTAAAATTAGATAATGGAGGGGATATACATCTAAAAAATTGGTGGCATTTTGCAAGGATTCGGGATTAAGATGGAGCTAATAGTTCCTTACCATCCTCAACATCTGTTGGAAATGCTGAGAGGGGGGTTGAATCAATATTCCTTAGCAATTAGCAATTTTGAAACTTTTCAGAGCATTAGTTATTCTTTAATTATTATTAATGTTTATGCAGTAATAATAGTAAATAAAAGAACACAATAGACACAAGAATTTTAAGTGGAAAACCCCCTTCGGCTCAAAAACCATCGAACACATTTCTAATAAATTCTTTAATCTTCAAGCCCAACTAAAATGAAAGCAACAACTTCCTAGAATTCTAGAAAAACATTCTTCTCCAGCTCCCACTGGAAGGATGACCCAATGCCTTGTTTTCTTCAGTAGTCAACTGAATGGATGCCCCAACATCCTAGACCAAACTACCACCCCGAAGTGTTCACAGGCTCCAACCTGTAGGCGACTTCATGCACTAGCCTAGCACCTCCTTGCCACCCTATAATGACTTAAATGATACAAGAGAGTGGATTCCCATACTAGGGACAACGATCCACGATACAATATGATTTACAATGATTTCGACTGAACACCCAATCACACTATGACCTGCAACACAACCATAACATCATCCCAACAGAGACTCCTATACCTCCCAATAATGCCTTTTCGAATCTATGCAGATTGACTCTTTTAAAATAATGACTCTTACAATGATGACAATTTTACAAATAACTCTTTTACAACTTTACAATGATGACTCTTGGCCTTGACACTTCTTCACAATATACGAATGGATGTCATGTCTCCAAAGGATGCCCTGCTTTAATGCTTCCTTTGATTTGATACTTCTACTCTTGAATTCTTGCTTGAATTTGTACTTGAATCTTCTTCTACCTGCATGCAAAATTTTCCCAGTGAAACCAATCCCAAAACAAAACAAAATACCCTTCAACTTACCTCTGCCTGCAAAACACATGTAAGTGCATAATAATGAATAAATACAAATTAAAAATTACGGTAGACAAAGACTCCCTGAAGTGTGCTTGTCACTTTTGTTTTTGACTTGCTGTAGGAGTAGACAAAGACTCCCACTCTTGATATAGGCTTGGAATTTATGCAAGACTATATCCAAAATTGACCTAAAGATATATACAATAAAAACTGATGAAATACCCTAGACTTGTGATGGACCAAGTTCTAAGTACAACAACATAGACCATTCTATCAACTATAACAATAAAAGTAACATGAACTTACAACATCATATAGATTTAGCAAACTTGGTGTAGCATCAATAATATGTAGCATAAAATGTGTAGTATCAAGAATAAGACATCCAAAAAACTAATTGTGACATATAGAGACATAGAGATATAACCGAGACACTGTATATACTTACGTTGTTCTGCAAAAACATATGTTAGATACGATACTCAAAATTCAAATGTAAACACTAATCATACATACCTTGTTGTAGGAGACTTACCCTTGACTGTTGATGTGTGGTCCTTACTGCAGTGATCCTTGAATGCATGCCTTTTCTTGCCTTATAGGAACTCGATATTGAACCTATTGTATTTATGTAATTTCCAATATCCAGGGTATTAACTTTCATCTTGTGGTAGCTCTTCGAGTCCTCTTTCCAACTCCATAGGTCTGATCAAGATTGTATTATGCAAGAAAGTGTTATGCCCAATCTCCCATGATGACCTGATTATAGATTGGTTTAGTAGAGCGAACTTGTACGAAGTTCGGAACGTGTCACTATTGCAACCTTTGGCCCTAAAAATGCTACTCAACAAACTACAGTTCATTATCTTTCTGTGACTATTTACAAAATTTGAATCCAATTCTCAGAGAGAAAGTTATGATTATTTTCCCAACATTACCTATTTGACATGGAATTCAGGAGCCTGCAAAAACCCTAATTCCCTCAGACCATGTCTCTGCAAATATAGCGAACCAAGATCTGAAATTTGGTCATGAGGTGCATCAAGAGTTCGGCTAAAATGGGTTTTAATTTCAGCTTCGGAAGCTTCACAAAAAAATAGTTATGCTGAAAATGCCATGATAAAAAATTTGAAGCCACAAAATTGATACTAGAGGAGGATATGAGGGTCATTATTTATATGAATGTCTTGAGTTGAGAGGGTCCTCAACAAGTGAACATTGGAGGGATTTTAGGAGAAAAAAATATTATTAATTATTGACTATTCAATGACCACAACCAATTATGAGTGCCATGCCACAACCCCATAGGGTTTTAGCCCACTAATTGGGATTACTAACTTCAAAGGCAAATAACTCTAGAAATGGAAACATCTCGATGAGTAGAATCCATCTAGAAGACCCTTTACTCAGAATAGAGTAAGTTGTCAAGTAAAAATTCCCATGCAAGATCAGGGTAGCCCCTGGTGCTGCTTGGGTTGACATCAATAACATCTAATGATAAACAATCTCCCCCTTTGGCATTGATGGAAACAAAAGTACTCCCATTGCGATCATGACACCCCTTCCTACTGCCATCTCTCCCCCTTTGTCATCAATGGCAAAGGGTAACTCCCCCTAATAAACTGTCAACTTGCAGACCTATACACACCTTCACCCCCTTTTCTACTTAGTTAGATAAGAGAAATATTCTAATGAGAACTTGGGAGAATCCCAAGATTTTGGTGAAGATATTCAAATGCTTCACGAGGTAATGGTTTGGTAAAGATGTTAGAAATCCATTCCTTTGTGCCAACATATTCAAGCTTGATATTATTTTTGGCGACCTGCTCTATAACGAAATGTTATTTAATTGGAATGTGCTTCATTTTGGATTGCATCACAAGATTCTTGGAGATACTGATGACGCTAGTGTTATCACAAAATATCGGAGTAAGCTCATCAAACTTCACTTGAATATCTTGCAAAGTTTTCTTCATCTAGAGAACTTGAGTACAACAAGCTGCTGCTGTGAGATATTCTATTTCTACTGTGGATAACGAGATTGAAGATTGTTTTTCACTTAACCATGAAACAAGACAACCACCTACATAGAATGCTGCTCCACTGGTACTCTTATGCTCATCAACACTTCCTACCCAATCTGCATTTTTGTAAGCTTGGATAACCAGATCATTTCCTTTAGGATACCATAGACCATATTCCGATGTGCCCTTAAGATACCGAAGAATTTGTTTGACGACAATAATATGAGATTCTTTTGGTGCTTCTTGGAATCTTTCTACTTGTCCAACTGCCTGCAACACATCAGGCCGAGACCCTATCACATATATGAGACTACCAATCATGGATATATACAACCTTTGGTTGACATTCTTTGATGAATATTCTAATATTAACTTGCAACCTGTTACCATGGGGGTAAGGTCAGGCTTGCAATCTTCCTTCTAGAATTCTTTTGAGAATTTCCTTGATGTACTTGGTTTGATATATGATTATTCTCTTATCCTGTTGAGAAATATGAAGCCCCAAAAAGTATGCCAGCTAGCCAAGCATAGACATTTCAAACTCACTTTGCAATTTTGTGGCAAAGTATTTACTTAATCTGTCATTATTTCTTCCAAATATTATATCATCCACATATACCTCGATAATTGTTAGGTTATCTTGATCCACTTTCACATAGAGATTGTTTTCAACGCATCATTTACTTAATCCTTGTTGATGTAGATACCTATTAAGATGAGCATACCAAGCCCTAGGAGCTTACTTGATACCATATAGTGCCTTATTTAATCTACAAACATAGTTTTCTTTGTTAGTGAGCAGAAAACCGTTGAGTTTTTCAATGTAAACTTCTTATTCCAATTCACCATTTAGAAAGGCTGACTTAACATCCATTTGGTAGACCTTGAATTTTATTGAGCATGCATATGCGAGAAACATCCTGATAGATTCCATTCTGGCAACGGGAGAAAATGTTTCTTCAAAATCGATTTCTTCAACTTGTGCATATCCTTTGTAGACTAATCTTGCCTTGTTCCTAGTAACCTGTAATCCTTGAACTATTTTTCTCCCCCTAAACCTGTAATGAAACAACCATTTTGTTGAAACTACCTTCCTGTCAATCGTAGACTTGTGCCATATACTGCTACATAGACTCCTCCTCTACAAACATTAAGGAGTCAACAAGCCAGATTGTTAAAAATAGTGAGTCACCTAACGAGCCATCTTGAATTGAGTCATTATCTAAAGCAACTGCTGATTCCTCATGACCTTTTGATTTTACAAATCCTGAAAGCAGAACTACTGAAACCTTGTTATCTGCTTTGTCAACCTGTACCTGTTTCCTTTTCTAGACCTTCTTATTCCTGCAATATTGAGCCATGTGCCCATAGTTATGACACTTGAAGCATTCAATGTTGTCCATAGGTGATTCCATTTGATATCTGCAACCGCGAGCGCTCTGGCCATAGTTATGGAATTTGAAACATTCAATGTTTGTCCCATCTAACACGTATTCTCTTCTGACAAAATCATTGTGGAACTTGTCGCGTGATCCTGCAAACTTGCTTCTAGGGTTTTGAAGATAATGATTGTACCTGTAAAAAACTTCATAATCCTTAGCCATATGTCCATAGTTAGCACATAAAAAGCAATAACCATTAAATAGATGTGGATAGTTGAATGGCTCATTCATATGTGATGGTCATTGATAGTTGTGCCTGTCAATAACTTTACAATCCTCGGCCATATGTCCATAGTTAGCACATGAAAAACAATAACCATTAAATAAATGAACATACCTGTAAGACTTTTCATTCTTCTTTGGAGGCAGTGTTGTAGTTTGTTGTGGTCCTTTGTTCTTGATTTCTTCGGTCTTGTTCTTTTGAGTTGCAACATTCTTCTTTGGCTTTTCACTTTGATCAACTTCCTTCTTAGAATCATCCTGCGAAGATGTGGACCTTATACCTTCATCAACTGGAGCTTTACCATCTTTAATTGCCTTCATTTTTTCTTCTTCATCTGTCTTATCTTGTAAGTGTTCTTTTTGTGATCACTTGAGTTTGTTGATCTCATCACGGGTTGCATCAAGTTGTTATTTCTTTTAAGAAAGATCTTCCTTCTTTTTTTTCCTCCTCAACCTGTAGCTTGAGAAGAGTGGTCTTCTCTACTTCTCTGTTGAGAACCTGTTTTTGTTCCTTCTGCCTCTAATTTTCAATCTTGAGCCTGCTTATTTCTACTGAAGATGTTTCTAATTCCTTTTTCTTTTGGTCAACAACGGATATGTATCTTTGATAAGATTCCTTCCTTTCTATTTTTTCTTCCTGCATCTGTTGTGTGATCCTGCTAATCTCTACAAACGCTGTGTCGAGTTCTTGTTGCTTCTGTTGGACTTCTCTATTGAGGTCTTGTGTCACTATATTCTTGATTCCTTCCAATTGAGTTCTAAGACTACTAATCATCTTCTCAGAATATTCATTTTCTTTGATGAGTTCTTTTGTTGCCTTCAATTCTGCTTCCAAAAGTCTTGTCTTTTCCTTTTTACTTTTGCGTTCCTTTATCACCTTGATCACTTGATTTTGAAACTATGTTTTACTCATTTCTCCCATTTCTTCATCATAATCAAAAGGATCCAAATTTTCAATAACATCTTGACCTGATTGCTTTGTTGAATAGATATTATGAAGCTTTTCCCAAAGAGCTTTAGCTGTTGAACATTGACCAACTTTTGTTTTCACAGAATTTGGAAAAACATTCAAAATTACATTCATGGCCTTTGAATTGTACCTTTTAGCTTCGTCAGTAGATGTGTCTCCAGAAAAAATTGATTCCCATACTCCATGTGCCTGCAAATGTACTTCCATCCTAGATTCCCATATCCAGTAGTTATTTGCATTAAAATCAGGGTTGGTACACAATACTCACTTTCTTCAGATTTTTTTTTTACCTGTACCTTCCTTTGAAATCCTTTTAAGCTGCTTCTTTGACTTTCCCATCTCTATGCTATGAAAACTTTCGAGCAGTAAAAAGGGTATTTTTCACCTCTATTTACCCTACATTAACTTATCAATCCAGGAACGATTTGTTATCTCAAAGAGTGTACTCAATTTGAGGCGGTCATTTGTCAGAGTAATGCTAGTAGTATAGTGCTCTAAATAAAAGAGTAAACAGATGCTTGAAATAAGATCTACTTACAGAAAAGAACCTTAAAACTCAAATCATGCACTCAGAAAACTATAGCAATTTATCAGTCAAGGGTACAGTAACGATAACTCATCCCTCTGTAAACTGATGTAATTAAAGACAATTATGGAAAAGATCATCAATCTGGGAACTAGACAACAAATGTCAATGCTAGCCATAGTCTCAGATCGTTTTTCACACCAAAGCAATGATAATACAAATGACAGGAAATGGAACAGCAACTATTCCTATAAACAAGATTGAACAACAAAACCTTAGTCTACGAAAATGAATGCAACAATTGTATCCTACAGGAATTAGGTAACAATATTTACTCTAAAGATAAATCGGATAGCAAACGGAAATAGAATGACAACGAACAGAGATGAAATATAGAACAGCAACTAGAGTCAAATATAAATGTACAATGATCATCACACATAGCATGCTTAATATTAAAAGGAACAGTAATTTGACTTCGATACAGCAAGTATAAATCACAGTTATAAAGAATAACGATTGTGATTCGTAATGGAACATCAATGCTAGTTGAACAACAATCGCGGTTAAGTGTAAACCATAGATAAATACGGTAATACCGACTTATGAATGTACAACACGGTTACTCTATGATTGAACAACAATAGCATTCTGTAAGGAACAACAATTCTATATCAATGGTTAAAGGAACAATAATGCATTACAAAGTTAGAATGAACAACACAACATTCCCGTTACAGAGAACAACATTACTCAGTTGAGCGTAAACAAAATATAATGGAACCGTTATGTAAAATAGAAAAACACATCAGATTACCGAATAGAGCTAATAACAAAAACCACACACGAATTGGAAATAATGGTACAGGAGCAAGTGTTCCACCAGGGCCGGGCCCTTAGCCTCCAGGGACACACCGCTTGAGATTACTCTAGAATCAAAGATGGAATGACAACCAGATTTATATTAAAACATCAAAACAGAGTTACAGTGGATCGCTCTTCAATGAGAGTCAATGATCAAAGTTTCAAATACAAAGGAGAATTTCATAAAAAATAACAAGAATTCGTCCCCTGGGCTAGCAGTGCTGCCCCTTCTTATAATAGCCGAGCGGAGATATCAATGATACAAAAATCGTTAAGATAGCGATCCCTCAGGATCAAAGGATCCTGAGGGATTCGCCAGACTGTTAATTCTCAGTTATCCTCTTGTTCTCTTGTGCCGATTTGGTATCTCCTTTTCCCTTTCCTGGCTGATACGCTCCAATTTGGATCGCCTTGTTTGCATGCAGTTCCCTGCCAAAGGTACAATAGTTAACTTTGTCTTGTCTTTTCCTTTGGGACGACAATCTTTCGTTTTCTCCTTTTCCTGCAGAAGAAAAGGGCAATTATCAGTTATTTTGTGTTGCATACAAATCCCATAGGTTTTGTCATAATTTCTTATTATCTACCTAGTTCATGATGCAAAGAGGTTATGAGTTTTAAAGAAAAGATGACAAAATAAACGATAATAACATACCTTCTTCAGTACTCAACACACCCCCCTGCTTACCCTTTTTCATGCCCTCATGAAAACATTGTAGTTGACATGCAAGGCAGTGAAAGAGTAGGCCAGAGACGGGATCTCATAAGGTGGTCTACAGCCATGATGCCTAGCTAGGTGTTCAAAAATATGTCCTGTCTGACCCTCAGGTGTTTCATACAAGGCTTGGTATCCTGGTGCAGGGTGCAAAATAACCGGACTGCGGAACCTACAACCTAACCAAGATGGGCCTTCTCTCCAATAAGGTCACCATAAAGACCCAAGCGATCGGCAGCTAGCTTAAAGTTCTCATAGTTAAACGGTTCCCTGAGTTGGATGTTCGGATTAGAAGTATGATATCGAAATTTGGCAGATGTAATGGCAAGGTCCTTAATGGTAAAGAAATATTCTATCCCTTGCCGATTGATTGCTGTATGAATAGGTCCTGATGCCTCACATGCCCAAAGTCCTCATGAGGTTCCTATGCTTATTCCCATTTTCAAAACCCTGATTTGTTCTCGAAGTCGTGCTATCACATTAAGAAGTATTTGTTTTTCTTTTCATAATATTTTAATTTCTTCTGTTTTCTTGGAAAGAACAGCTGTCTATTTACTCGGGCCTGGACTGTCGCCTTGGCCAATTTCCTGGTTCTCTTCTTGGGGTGCTTCCTCGTTGTTCTGATCGGGTTGTTCAGGAGTAAAAACCCTAGCTTGTTCTGTTATTTCCTGGGTGACTTCTTCTTCCACCCCTTCTCCTCCATGAAATTCTTCCGGTGTAGTCTGGCTGGGAACAGATTGTTCCTCTTCTTTATCTTCATCACTTTTCTCTCCAGATATACTTTCATCATGAATGGAGTGATTCTCTTCTTCTTCTTCCTCGTCGCACAATTCTTCGGATGCATTTTTGTCATGAGCAGAATGCTCCTTTGGTTCTTCTTCGATGTGGAGGTTTAGCAGGCTGAGAGGTTGAGCATATTCACCCATATTGGCCAGAATTTGGGGCAGTTCATCCTCTTACAATGTATTTTTCAATGGGCTTTTTTCGCGTTGCTCTGTCTCTTCCTCTGCCTGCCCAGACTGCTCGGTCTCTTCCTCTGTTTCTCCTTCCTCATTTTCCTCCAACTCTTTCTCATTCTCCTCTCCTCCCAATTGCGGGGGTTGTTCATCCCCTGAATCATCTATCTCCACTGGTTGACTGGTATTCCCTTGGGAATTTTCCAGCCTCCCTATGATCCATGCCAATCTAACGGATTTCCTCTGTTTCAATGGTTTATTTGATGTACTGGTAGCATGTTTTCGTTTTGGGGCTGGCAGAGCCAGTCCCCCGTCTATCGTGATGATCAGTTCTTCCCAACTACTCTGTTGTTGAGCAAGACTGTAGCTAACTATTAGTCATATCAGCCCACGGTGACTTACTACCGATTCTACCTGGCGTGATTTTTTCATGCTTCGGGCAACATCATGTAATAAAGAATTTAAAAATGCAGGCAAATTCACAGAGCAATTCTGTTTTAATACGGCCAAAAGTTTAAGGTGGCGTGGTCTTACCACGTCTTTCCTGCCTTCACAGGTGATGTAGCTCTGGATGATTCTTGCAAATTCTGACCACAACTCTCCTAATGCTGCTGGTAGAACTCCCTTTCGTCTTACGGTCAGGTTCTGGCCTTCATCTTGGAAAATTTTTATGACTTTTCGCAGTCTCTCCTTCTTTAGAGTCCACACAGGTCCAGTGGCTGGTAGTCCCGAGACCTTTGCAATTATGTCATCGATGACTGCTATGTATCTCCCTCTTACCGTGGAGTGATGTTCTTGCAAGTTTTGCAAGAATTCTATTGCTACGGTCTCATTGGATTCTTGTAAACGATTGAGATAAACTATCCATCCTGCCCTTGTTAGGATTTCTCGTGTAGCATCAGAAATTGTCAATACCTGTGGTTCTCTCCAAATTGATCTTCCTCCCATGCTTAGCACACTGTAAAATCACAGAGATAGCAATGGAACAACAGGTTGTTCAAACTGTTAGAAAATATAGAGAAAATAATGAAACAACAAGCTCGTTCAAATCCCAAGTCACTTACTAATTGTTGCAGAGCATAATACGGAAATAGCTTAGGAACAACAAGCCATGCAAATTGGAAAACAATATACCGTTAAGCCTTGCTATTCCCAAGTGAAAATTCTTCAAATAATAGTCTGACATGTATACCAGCAAATTATGAGGTCACCTGCTTCCCCCCTGCAATGTGATAGGCTGTCCTCGGCCGTCAAATGAGGGAGCGGCGTGCCAAACTGCCATGGTATAGAGTCATAAAGGAACAACGTATACCGAGATGCCATGTTTACAAAAGGAGCAGGTTGCCGAAATCGAGGTGTATAATAGAATCGCTTAATAAATAAGAGAATGTCATGATATGATGCGAGGCTGGGAGGATAGGACAGCTGATGTGCACAAAAAGTCTGATGCGGTCATTATCAACTTTTTCCATCATAATTGGTTGTAATAGATTTTCATGTGTTTAAAGGTTCGGGGAAGTTATATACATAATCTCATTTGACCTATTACAAAGGTATAAGACAAAGAAGGGTCTTGATAATTGCTATTGGTGTATAAGGAATGTGACTTCAATACCATCAACAAAGCTCTGTTGCCCACAGGTGTCCATAACCTTGACAGAGTTGTTTCTTTCACCCATGGAACCATGATCCTTTGTGTATGGTTAGGAATTGCTATGCAATGTCAAAATGGAGGTCATTATGCTAGCATGGTAACTAGATAAACCATAATGCCATTCACCAGGAAGGAGTGAAAGGTGGGCAGGCCAGCTTGTGATGAGACCTCTTGTTCCGAGGACTCTTTATTTTTTTCTGATGTGCCTCTTGGATCATATCCCTAGTGTGGTGGCCATAGTGGGAATGCCACTTCACTTTCTTCCTTATGATCATGGTAGGCTAGCTCTTGATGAGACCCCCTATCCTTCATTTGACAACCCATATTAGCAAATCATATAAACATTTTTCTCTTTTATAAAGTACTTTCCTATTTATACACAAAGGGTGGTTCAACACTCCTTAAGAGTAGGAATGGTGGAAGAAGTTTTAACATCTCAATAGAAAAATATACCCTTTGTTCTTATTCCTTAATAATGATCAAAGAAGATTATGGAAATTTAAAAAGAACCACCATGATAAAGATAACCAATCATATCAGTATTAGTAGAATAATGACAGCAAAGTGATGAATAGTTGTGTCCTTTCCTCTTTTATACTATCAATTCAAAGCAATTTCTATAAAAAATAACGATTTTATGTAATTTGCTGATTTCAGTATGCTCTAGTTTTGTATCCATTGTATAAGTGTATAGTTGTGCTCCAAATCACAAAAAAAAGACTCGAAACTGTTGTATATTGAGAGGAACAACAGCTGTCCTTTAATTGGAACATCAAGGAGAACAAGCGTAAGTAAAAGGAATACGAAAATGTTGTCCTTTCAAAAAGGAACATCATCAAATGGAAGTGATGTTCCTTCAAAAAAGGAACAACAGAAAATGCAAGTGCTATTCCTTCGGAAAAATGAATAGCAAAAAATGCAAGTGTTGTTCCTTCGGAAAAAGGAACAGCAGAAAACAAAAGTGCTACTCCTTTGAAAAAAGGAACAACAGAAAACAAAGGTGCTGTTCCTTTGGAAGAGGAACAACAAAAAGGAAAGTGTTGTTCCATCAGAAAAAGGAACAGCCAAAAAAAAAGTGGAAAAGGAACAACCAAAACGATAGTGTTGTTCCTTTGGAAAAAGGAACAACAAAAAAACAAAAGTACTGTTCCTTTGGAAAAGGAACAATAAAATGAAAGTGTTGTTCCTTCAGAAAAGGAACAACAAAAAAACAAAAGTGCTGTTCTTTTGGAAAAGGAACAACAAAAACGAAAGTGTTATTCCTTCAGAAAAGGAACAATAGAAAAACACAAGTGTTGTTCCTTCGGAAAAGGAACAACAAAAATGATAGTGTTGTTCCTTTGGAAAAAGGAACATTAGAAAACTGCAAGTGTTGTTCCTTTGGAAAAAGGAACATCAAAACGGTGAAAATGTTGTTCCTTCTGAAAGGAACAACATAATGAAAAAGTTTTGTTCCTTCGAAAAGGAACAACAAAAATGATGGAACTGCTGTTCCTTCGAAAAGGAACAAAAAAATGCGGAGGTGTTGTTCCTTGAAAAAAAGGAACAACGAATCGGTGAGAATGTTGTTTCTTCTTAAAAGGAACAACAAAATTCAAATACAAAAAAATATGTACAGAGAATAATGTACACTAACAAAACGAAGGAATTATGTACGGAATGTAAGAATAGTTGAGTCACTTAATGAACCAGAGGTGAGGAAGATTTCTCTTCCTCCACCAAAATCTGCATGTCGGAGTCTTCGCGGAGTTGCTGGTAGAAGGATTCCCGAGTAAGTGGTTTGCGATATAGTCGAACTCGGTGGTTATTTGCCTTGAATGTATGTCTAGATCCGTCAATGGTGGTTAGAGTAAGGTTGCCATTATCATGTACCTTCTGGATTTCATATGGCCCCAGCCAACGACTTTGAAGTTTCCTGA
Organism: Pinus tabuliformis; assembly: GCA_031772625.1. Classification (NCBI taxonomy): domain Eukaryota; kingdom Viridiplantae; phylum Streptophyta; class Pinopsida; order Pinales; family Pinaceae; genus Pinus; species Pinus tabuliformis. The sequence continues at coordinate 940,479,918 of CM062810.1, read as the reverse complement.
GAAAATCCTAAAACCTAGAATCGTATAGGAGCGCCCAATCTCCTTCGCGAAAGACTTTCTCTTTAATGAGAGCGTCATGCCATTTATCTCACTGTTGTTGGATCAATGCAGTGTGTTGAAGGGCAGAGAGCCTGATTTCATCTAGCTCATTGATTTGCTGTAATCTATTAATTTTTGCCTCGTTTAGATCTAGATCGACTTCTTGTGCTGTTCGCAGTGTTTGTATCTCGAATTCTATTGGAAAGATGAGTTCCTTTCCAAATACTAGTTGGCATGGTGAAGAACCGGTAGTGCTTCTCCATGTTGTTTTGTAAACCCACAAGGCTTCCAGAAATCTTGTAGCCCAATCGCATCTATGTGACGCAATGTTTTTTGTTAGGATTGCTTCTATTATTTTATTATTGCTTTCTACTTGACCATTTGCGTGGGGGTGGTATGGAGTAGTAATTTTATGCTGGATATGATAGTTTTTTAGTGTTGCAGCAATCTTGTTACCAAAAAAATATGGTCCACCATTTGTAATTATATCTCTTGGGAGGCCATATCGCACAAATATATGGAACAGGAACTGTATGACGAAATCCTCTATAGCTCTCGGCAATGCCTCTGCTTCAACCCATTTGGTGACATATTCTGTCGCTACCAAAATATATGTTTTCTGGTTCGATGATGGGTTAATTGGACCAACAAAATTAGGGGCCCATCGCTCGAATGGTTCAATAACTAGCTATGGGTTCAGGGCCATTTCGTCGGACTGTCTAGGGCGTCCTACTCTTTGGCAGCTGTCACAAGCTTGAATGAACTTCTTTGCATATTTGAAGATCATGGGCCAATAATACCCTGTTTGCAGCGCCTTGTGACCAGTTCTTTGATCGGCGAAATGCCTGCCACATGGTCCGTCGTGACAAGCTTTCAAAATGTCAAAAATTTCATCTTCACAGATGCATCTCTTGATGTGCATATCTGCCCTTGTATGGAACAGGTAGCTCCCAATCCAAGAAAATCGAGTACTTCGCTAGACAATCTGTTTTCGTTCATTGGGGCTCAGATGTTTTGGTAATTTTCCTTCTGCTAAATAATTTGCAACATCAGCATACCATGGTGTTTTAACAGTGACAACAAACAAATGTTCATCTGGAAATTGATCTTCAACTACTGCTGCATCCACTGGTTTTGGCATTCATGAGAGAAAGTCAACAATAGGATTTTATTTTCCAGGCTGGTCCTTTATTGTGATATCGAATTCCTGCAATAAAATCAGCCATCTGGTTACTCTACCATTTGTGATTGGTTTATTTGTTAAATATTTTATGGCAGAGTGATCTGTATACAAGATAACATGATATCCAGTAATATAATGCCTAAGCATGTATTACATCTAAAAATTCTTTTTCAGTAACAGTATAGTTCAATTCAGCAGGAGATAAATTCTTGCTAATATAATAAATTGCATATGGTTTTTTATCTTCTTCCTGCCCAAGGATTACTCCAATAGCTGTATTTGAAGCATCTGATGAAATTTGAAATGGCAAGTCCCAATTTGGACCTCTAAGGACTAGGGCTGTTGACACAAGATTTTTCAGATCCTGAAAAGCACGGTCGCATTTTTCTATCCAAAGAAAGTCAACATTATCTGTCAGTGCATATAGAGGTGCAACAATATGAGACAAATGTTCTTTAAATCTTCTATAATAACCAGAAAATCCAAGAAAACTGCATACCTCTGTCTGAGTGGTAGGAGTGGGAATTAGCAAAATTATTTGAATTTTGGCCGGGTCTACCTGTATTCCAGCTGCTGAGATATAATGGCCTAAAATAAGTCCTTCAATCATCATCATATAGCATTTTTCATGGCTCAAATAGAGCCTGGTGGCAATGCACCGCTGCAACACTTTTTCCAGTGTGTCCAATGCTGGGTCGAAATCATCTCCGTATGGTGTAAAATCATCTAGTCTATGCATTGCTTAGTTCCAGTTATCATCACCTCTCACTGGTAGCTGGGGTTGCGCAATGCACAAATCCAACTAACATTCCCTCACCTCTGAAACATAGAATTGCACAATCTTGCCCACCAGTTGTCCAGTTTATTTCATGATTGGTCCTTGAAGTGATTTTTGATTTCAAGTTAACATTTTCATCCCATGAGTGTCTGGTCTTTCTCTAGGCACATCATTTTTTGAGCATCTCTTCAGAAGTACAAGTAGCATGGCTTCTAAGAGAGTTGGATCAAAGGATACTGTAGGGAGAAACATTGGAGATGTAGTTGAACAGGTGTCAATGAGCTAGCGAGTCTATGCAGACACACAATTGTTCATAGAGAAGGACATGAAGATACCATGGAAAGAAATTAAGGACATATTTGTAGGCATCTTCAAGGAAGAGCTGGAAGATCGACAAGTGTATGTCAACATCCACAAGTCAGGTTTGTATGAGGTTGCATGCAGGTACCCTACCTTCCCATGTGCGGACATCATTCACTGGATTGTCTCACATACCGATCCAGAGACAATGACAATGGGAAGTGCCAGTGGAACACAACTTGCTACCTTCAGGGTGTGTAACTATCATCAGATGTATCACTTACCACAGTCGGTGAACCACATGGATGCACTCTTCTATACTCCCAACAACAATGTGAACACTAGAGAAATCATGAAGCATTGGGTAAAAGAGCCATGAAAGTTTAGGTCGACACCCAATTAGGTCTACAGGACTAAGTCACTTAGGAAGGCCTACCAACTCTTGATCATCTTTGCATGTCGCTCATATGGTCAAGAGAGCATGAAGACCTTTTCGCAAAATTGAGTGGTTTTGTTGGATTAATTGGAAAATGAAGGAAGGCCATTCAACTGGTAAGATATGTTGGCTCTTTAGTTGAAAGTGCATGTGACTAATGCCCAGAATCCTCCCAAGGATGAGAAAGTAATATTCTATATGTATGCTTACATGCTTGATGCAATATGTGCCCAACAATAGTTTCTTGGCATGGGTTGGATATGGACACCAACAAATGATACTGTGAACATTTATTGTAAGTTTCCTTCTGAGTGCAGCTACCGAGGAGTCATGGAAAGGCTATCTGACCACTTCATCACCCCAGTTTATAGGCTTATCTTTGATCAGGATCCACATTGCATGTCACAAGAAGCGATGCAGGCATTGCTTAACATTACATATTGGTATGACTCACCCTGTGGAACCTTCATCAAGATATTTGGGGAGAGAAGCCTCCGCATGTGCTGCCAAGGTTTTCCTTGGATAAGTTGGTCATATAAGAGGTTGCATATCACATCTCCACATGGTTATCAATAGGAATGAGTAGGAGGAAGAAGGCACCATGGTCTGCTCTTCATTTGTGGATTTGATTGTACGAGATTCAGAGCTTGAAGGATGCAGATGCTGAGGCCGAGGACTTAAAGAAGTTTGATTTCAACACCAAGGATTTCAATCCATATGATCTCCATTGCATATGCAAGAACCACTATGCAAGGTGTGTTATCCATGGATCCATGGGGCATGTCATTGGCCAAAGGAGGACCTTTGGAGGTATTGATACAACTCCTCTAGGCTCAATGAACTAGTCATCATGGCTATAGCATAGAAAGAAACTCTGCACGCAGCAACACCATGGGAAGAAGAAACAACAACAATAGTGAGCATCAAACCATTGTAGGAAAAAGGCAAGAGGAAGATTGCCGAGAACCCATAGGCTGAGAAAAGTTACAAGTTTAGAGAAGATCCTCTTGTTGAGAAAGTAGCTCTGGAAATAGAGGTGAAGAGGCGACATCACGAAAGGATAGTAGAACTGAGGAAGAGATAGAAGAAAAGGTTGGATGATGCAGAGAGGAAGTTGCAGGAAAAAAGAAGAAAGTGAAAGAAGAACAGGAGCTAAGAAGGCGAGAAAGGTAAGAGAAGTAGAAAGAAATGCATGGTGAAATGACAAAGGAAACTACACCTATACAGGTTGAGGCGTTAGAGTAGCCAATAGATGAAGAAGATATGAGATGGTGAATGTTCGAGAACTTTCTCAATAGATTGAGCAAATGGTTGAGGCTACATACATGGAGTTGGAACAGGAGCCATAAGACCAAGATACTGAACTCATGCCAAGAACATCTGAGGTAGCACCTCAGTCTCTGCCACCTGCAAACTCCGAACCAGTCTCGAGCGAGCAAGGATAGGTTATCATCCTTGATGATGATCCAATGATGGATGTGTACAATTTGTCATTTGATAATTCATAGCAAAGGATTGTGCATGCACGAAGAAAGCATCTCCCCTATGATCACGCATTACCTACAGACAAAGAGGAAAGGGTGATTATGTTAGATGTTAGAAGACAACCAACTTCCATGGCTGATGCTTCTAAGGCTTATGCAGAAGCCACGAGTTCAATTGTCAAGTTCTTGTTACCAGAGAATGATTGGATGGAAAAGGACTTGCAAGAGGCTAGGCAGAGGATAGAACAATCCACAAAATCTGCTATGGCAGAAATGAGAAAAGCGATACTTGCTAAAGTATTGAATCTTGAGACCACCATGTAGAAAATGTATAACAAATTTGTCGCTGTGCGTAAGGCGGTTGTCCATCTATATGGTTTTCAACAAAATTGCATGAAGATTGTCCAAACTCTCGAAGACATACACGTTGCTATTACGCATGTACATGAATGGACAATGAGGTGAAAGGAAGTCCCAATTTACTTACACAAGATAATGAAGCTGCAGGCAGAGTTAGACAAAGAACGGATTCAGATGTTGATCTAGAACTATGAGCAACTCCATCTTCTCATCACTAGCATTGAGGCTTCCTATGCATGGTTGTTCAAGAGTCTGGATATCATAGTGAGGACACATAGGATCCCTTCAATCAGATCCCTCACTCAAGCCATGAAGAAGAACCAAGTCCTACTGGAGGTCGATAGGTACATGGACCAGTTGATGCGAGAGGCCACCATCGATGACTTGCAACTGAGCATAGAAAACATGTAGAAGTACATCGGTGGACCAACCTCACTCAGGAAAATTTTGCGCATGCTCCAAGATGTGTTGGACAGAGGTTCCAGAACCATATACCCAGAAGCCATGGAGGCAAGAGTCTATTTCTAGAAAGACATCTCCAAATAGTAGAGGGACACAATAGCTCAGTACCAAGCTTGGTATCAGTTCGTCATCGAAGACCATCAAGAGGATGTTGTTGAGTTGGTCTTTCCCCAAGCTTTCGAGTGATGTGGTTGTCTTGTTAGGCTAACTCAATCCTATTTTTTCCCACATGGGTAAATGTGGAAATTGTATTATTATTTGTAAATATATTGTAAGTGAAATTCCAAGTGTCATTGGTGGGATGTGAACAGTCACTATGTAATGTAAATAATTATTTGTAAAGGAGTTGAAGATTCATGAGGGTAGTCAAAGAATCAAAGGGCAATGTCAAGGGTCAATCCACCCTTTGTTATATATAGAAACACATAACTCATAGTAGAGGCTTTTGGGAGCCAATATTTTGGCTAGGCATTACTTAGAGAAGGCTTCAAGAATATTGTGACGAGCCTTGGATTCTCCATATCATAGAGCAAGTACGTCTCTTTGGAGGAGAAGGCAGTGTTGACTGTAATGTTCCACTATTTGGGCTAGTGGATTTCAATGGTGTACGTATGGATGTAACCTTCACTTAATAATATAACTGAGCTAACAAGTTTTCTTCATGTGTTTATTGTAGTTCGACTATTCTAGTTACTTTACCAATGTAGTTCTTTAACTTACACATTTGTGTATGAACTATTTTGTATGCAATTAGATGAACCTTGTTGAAGACATGTTGTTGTATTAACTCATCATTTTGTATTCTGGACTATTTCCCTTCCAGCCTGTGATGTTATTCCCCTTGTGTGTTCATTTCAGGTTCCATACTATTACGAGCTTCTAAGGGACACACTTCCTTTTCCCCTCTATATGTTAGAACCCCCATGCATCTCACTTGACTCACTGCAAGGTCACACAGTTGCTTCCGAAAAAGTTATCATACTTACCTCTGTGAGCTACCGAGGTCAAGGCACTGCTTCACTACCCACTGTTGGGACTCCTACTCCAAATGGCCTGAGGTCTAGTTGGGACTTCTTACCACGTAGATCCATTGACATGTTGGTGGGTCCAACACCATTAACATTTCTGGTGCTAGAAGGAGGGCTAGATGACAAGTTGAGCCCTCAAAGTCTATTTTGAATCTCTACACATCATTCATGACTTACATCACAATCTCAAGTCTGACACATTTTTATCATGCATATGATTTTAAAGCACCGGAGGATGTCATCGATGACTTGTCACGACTCAAGTACAATGATGAAGGAAAAATAGCCTTGTTAAGACACAAAGTTTCCTTCTTAGGCTTCTGCGAAAGGAATTAAGTCCCCTCGAATGACGTTTCCTGTGGGTTGTTCGCTTACACGTTCAAAGGACTTGTTGAGCAATGGTGTCGCACATTGCCCACAACCTCTATTCACTATTTTAATCATATGATTAGAGAGTTATGTCATGTTTTCTTCCATTATGAATGTAAAGAACTTAATAAAAAAATTCTGGAATTACAAAAAGAACCTGATGTATCTATTGCGCAATTTTGGTACTGCTTCTGTAATCTTGCTATTCAGTATCTTCTTCATGTATCTGAAAATCCACATGAGTTGGACTCATTCAAACCCCTCCCAACATACCTCGGTGCTAGAGATTCTAAATATAAGATGAACAAGGTCGCTATCACGGGTGACTCTCCATCCGCTTCTCATCAAACATCTATAGCTCTGCAAGATGAGGTGGGAGAAGTTGTGGACAATTTGTTGAACTGTCAGCTCCTCCCACCCACCTGCTCTCGATATTTGCACAAATTTGGACTACAACGATGATGATTTTCACGTGATCTCATTTTATCAACCTCCATCCTCTATTTTCTATAATCCTCCAGATCGTACTATGTTGTGTTCATCTGTACTAGACTCCACATATGTTGTTCATGAGGATCAAGTTGTTGACGGAGTTGGTGTTGAGAAACCAACCTATGTTGTCATTTATGATGAGTATGTGTGGGAATTTGAAGAAGACCCTGCAGTGAAGGATGACGTCCTTCTGTTCGCACCTCATCCGCTTTATCCTAACATATTATTTGATTCTGTGATTCCAGTATTCCTAATTTTCCTTGGGAAAATGCTTTCTTGAATGTTTCTACTTCCAATCATTCCCTGGACAGACATGATGCCAGTCCATCATTTTATTATGGAGAGGACAAATATTTCTTTCCGAATCCACCCAATATGTCATCTTCTCTTTCTAGAAATTCAGAGGGTGAAAAATTCTATTTATCATCAACCACTCTGTATGATTCGTCAGATCACGAGGATGCTGATGCACATCTCGAATTTTTTGATCGTGGTTGTTGTGACGTTTTTACTCCTTCATTTGATCACGATTCTGACTCACTTAATGTTGATCTTTCTAAGCCACTGGCCTTTGATGAAACATCTATTGATGAAGTGGAAACCCCTCAAACTGTCGAGCCACTTCAACCCACGTTGATGGTTAGGTCAGGTTCTTGCAATCCTGAGGTTAGTCCCACTTCTGATCAGAACACTGTTGAATCACCCTAGCTCCTCATCACTCTCTTGTTTGCATTGAAAATCAATCTGATCTACGATTTTCACATCCTCCACTAGAATCTCATGATCCTATTGCTCATGCATTGGAGGATTTATACGTATAAAGTCATGTTATGAAATGAAATATTTCTTCTTTCTGCATGTTTGCTTGTGTGTCAAGGTCGAAAGAGTGTACATGCATGTCATCTGTGTATAATGTGATGCAACACCATGGTACGTCTATAGAGTGTTTGTCATGTGCTTTTACTCTTTTATTTTCTGTGGACACATTCAAACTTCGAGCATGTTGGTTTTCATTGCTATATCTTTCTTGTTTGCTGGTTTTCCTGAATATCTCTCTTTCCAACCATGCCTTCACTTGGGCCAAGCAATGCACCGGTGGCTACATTGGAAATATCACTTCACGTGAGTAGGCCCATGCACTGTTTAGCTTAGGAGTAGGAGTAGTGTTTTCTTTCCTGTTTGTGTTTTCTTTCATGTTTTTCTTTCGCTTACTTGTTTTGATTTCATTTTACTTATGCCCTTTGCTTGTTTGTTTGTTTATGCACCCATAGGATTAGTTTCCCATGAAACCGTGTTTGGATTCTTGAGACAAGTAGGGTGAAATATAAGAGGACTTGTACAAATATCAACATTTGGTTATCTATTTATTCCCTCTCCTTATGAGTATTTGGCATTCTTTTAGTCGATGATAACCTGATGGAAAATACGTTCCTTTTAGAGTGAGTCTTCGTGAAAACACAACACTTGCACTTTTAATTATTACCATCTACTCTAATCGGTTTTCTATTTTTGGTTAACCCTTGTCAACTCAGTAAAGTAGAGTAAGGTAAGTGAGAAAAATTAACAAGTATGTCAGAGGTATATATAACATCCATCTCTGAAGGGACAATCTATTCTTCTCTCAATAAGTCAGGATCCCTCTTCTGCCTCATGAAAATAAATAAGTGTTTGTGCAAAATTCTTTGAAAATGGAAAAATGAAAAAAAGATAATAAAGGTGAAAGAAGAGAAAGGCTTCCTGTGTAGAGAGGTGAAGCAAGTAACTTCGACGGGGTACTATCCAGGCTCGATGGAAGCGGAGCGATGCTTGTGTTCCTAAAGTGACTCCGTCGGGGTACTATCCAGGCATGATGGTAGTGGAGCAACATCAGAGATGAAACTTAAACTCTGACACTCTATATTATTTGTGCATCAATATACCCCTCATCCCTAATAAAAAAACTCAGTTGACTTGGCTTGGTATTTGTGCTAACTGATCAAAATAATGGCAGGGATTATATCTTTAAGTCAAGCTAGTGAAGGAACCATGATGATCAAAGAATCAAATAATATTTTTGGAAGAGTTAGACTCGCTTTACACGAGACAAGGTCCATACAGAGAGTTGGAGTTCTACCAATGTGTCACCAATGTTGTAGCAGCTACAACCACCCTCCAAAATTTTGCCTTCGCTTTGTTTTGGATCCTCCCTATTAAAATCTCAACAACTTGTCTTACACTACCTAGGTACTTGTGCTTTCATCAAGGTTTATCTTTTTCTTTATAGCTTGTTTTTACTTACTTTCTTTGTTATCTAACCACAAGCTGACCTCCTTTGACTTGGTTGCAAACCGATTCTAACACTGCCTTGCTAATCTGTGTAATCCTAGAGGGAAACCAAGCTTTCTCTCCGATCTGAAATGATCATAAAGTAAAACTAATGTAGAATTAATTAACCATTAATGATTTGAATGTTAGCTGAAAGTGCGGAAATCAAGGAAAACTGCTTGAGAAGAAGACTTTACGATAGCTTATTAAACATAAAATCAATGCATAACAGAAGTGCAAACAGTAAAAACACAGTGATACCAGATAACAAGATTGATGATGGAGTTCGTCCCTGATGGACTACGTCTCCGGGTCTGCTTTCAAGATGGGCGACTGTTTTTATTAGGAATGAGAAGAAGGTGTTGATTACATAGAGATTTGATCAGTCTGAATGTGCACACAGGCACTTCTGATCACTGTCATCAGTTAGCCCTCTGAACCATCTTTCCAATGCTTCTTACAGTTTCCAAAACCGACTCTGGATGCTCCCGTAACACTGAAAACAAAACCACCTATGACCTCCAGAATTTGCAAGCAAAAGTAAGAAAACTACTCTCCCTCTTCAAAGAAGCAAATCCACCTTTTAAAGGCCTGCAGGTACATGAAAACCACCTTGGCTGGTTTGTATATGCATTTGGTTAGATCTGGATAGGTATAAAAGTTCGGTCTTGTTGTAAAGAGACACCTACGATTAGTTGTTGTGGTCATCGAATAGTTTGTTAGTAAAAAAACCATATAAAACCAAAAAAAAACATTGTATTAACTCCTTAACCATTTGCTGTTATCTAACTGCGCGGAGGAAGGTGACAGCTCATGTGAATAGTCGATTCAATCTGCGGTTAGTGTGTCGGTGGTTCTGCTGCCTGTTAACGGTTGACGGTTAATTCGGCGCTTCACATGCTACCGTTAACCTTGCCTAACTGTGATTGTCCACCTACAATGCGTGGTGAATTACATTGTGTTCACATGCTAGGTTCCGACGTGGTCTAACCCCGTGGTTATCCTAACATTTCCACTATGGATTTCTCCCCGGTGGTTAGTACTGCACGTGAACGAGGCTAAGGTTTCGATGCGGTTTGCTTATCCGATGTGGTTAAATATTATCTCCGCTCGGTGAACCTTGTTAACATAGCACACAGCTCCTGACGCGGTTAACTCTACGGTTAGGGGATTGTATTTATATATTTGTAATGTTTAAAAAGGCTGAGAGTTAACAAGGTTTGAACTTAGGACTTTAGATTTGTATTTGGTTTGAATGTGATGGATAGGGTCATTAGGATTAGGCTTTTAGCTTAGGTTTTAATATATGTTCATGTATAGATTTAGGACTAGCATTAGGTTTTAGCTTAGATGTAGATTTAGGGTTTACTACATAAAGTTCATCAACCCATTTACAATCATTCTATCACTAAGCGACATTAGCGACATTTGTCGCATGATGACAAACTTGTCGACAATGCGACATAACACCATATACATCGTCGACACCAGCTACCCTTTGTGATGACAATCCATATCGAACCTTTGCCACGGACGACACCCATGTCGACACCAAATCCTGCGAGTCAAATGACAAGACACATGTCGTGGACCATTCCTGGTGGAACTATTGATGAACTCAAGTCGACAGCCAGGTACAACCCATATCAACTGAATGCCATGAAAACCATAAAAATTACCTGAACAACCTGATCCATGACCAACACTTTCAAAGCTAAATTGAACTGACGATGACATTGAACAGTAATGACGACACTTGAACACTTGTGCAACTGCATCAACGAAATCCTCCTGGATCATTCCTCTCCACTTGAAAGCTTTGGACCACAAAAGTTTGACTAATAAAATAGTCGATGAGGGTAGAACTCCCTCTCTTTCCACCTTGACCTGGCGATGTACCAATACAGTCGATCAATCACTTGAAAGTGATGACCCTGATGATGCTGACCATGGCACATTTCGAGTCCGTGACCTGTTCCATCCATCTGCAGTATGAACAACTTGCGACGATGGGCAAATAACCTGTTATCAACATGGCAATTGAATTCTTTCCACTAAGAATCATGAGTTAGTGATTCACAATCTTTGAAAACAGCCTCTACTGAATGTTGTTTGATACCATCAACATGTATAAACAATCTATTTTGTGGAATAACAAATACAATCAAAGATACTCTTGACATCAAACAAGCTACTTGATTACACATACTTTCCTGCTTCCTATTTACTAAGTGAACTTGCTGCATTGAACCTATTCTACTGTAAGGTGAAATTTGCTACGACTTAGTTTGATTATGAAAGTATTGAATTAGCTGTTGATTTGTTTGAATCATTTTTCCTTCATTTAAATGATGTTTCCATTGATTAGCACTTTCCTCTGATGCATAAGTTTCCATTAGACACTTTGACATTGCTTTAGAAAAGGCTTTGATATGAAAACAAATAGGTTTCCTCTCCACTTGAAAAGAGGTTTCCAAACTATTCGGGACATGACATGTCGACACGATACAAGAGAAATCGAACACTGACTTTTCCCAATACTGACCTGTATCCCTGTAACTATTAAGTTCCCAACTTAAGCAATTGATTCATTCTGACATTAGGAAGAGAAGCTTTAGGCACAAACTGTAAGTCATGTTGTAATCCCTGCTTATGAATAAGCTATTTGGTTTTACATAGAACTAAACAAGTTTCTATATTTTTAAACAAACCATCTTTAAGCTGAGTTGTATAACTTAAACAAGAATCATGTTGATTGTTATGTTGATCCTTTACACACATGATTACAAACCTCTTTTTTGAACTTATTAATCGCTTCATCTAATTAACATTAACTGAATTCAAGTGATTTTTGTTTTGATGTGCCCTGACAATAAATTCAAACCCATCTTTCTTAAGGTGATATTTATATTCTCTCCTGTAAAATACTACATCACGATCATAAAGATAAGGACTTCCTAAGACAACTCCAAATATGTCTACTGGAACCACATCTAATTCTAGTTCATCAATGTAATTAGCTGTTATGGAAAATCTTAATCGACACTGTTTGGTGACTTTTATCTGAGTTGATTTATTTAGCCATCCTAATGGGTAAGGTCTTGGATGATTCTGTGTTTCCAAACCCAAACTTTTAACTAAATATTCAGAGATTAGATTCGCTTGTGATCCACTGTCAAACATTGTATCTATCTTTGTATGCTTAGAAGTTATCCTTATGTTAAACAGTTCAACTCTTTTATCATCATGTGAAGGATTTATGTTTGATGAAGACGCAATAGTTTTCAAATTTGAACCAGCATCACAAGTTTTACCTATTGTAACCATGGCGATAATTTTCCTTTCATTACCTGAATCTGAACCTAGATCCTGCTGGACTGCTGCAATGGCCTTCTTTTCATCCTTCTCCTTAAGGAACTTTTTGGGCTTAAGTTCTGGATGAAGTTTCCAGCACTTCGATTCATCATGACCGATTCTCTGGCAATGAGAACAAGTAGGTCTTTCCTTTTGAATGATTGCTGATTTCTTTCTCTTCAAAATGTTCTTCCCCTTACTGTCACTGGAATCTTTGGTTTCCAACTCTTTGGATGACTGCAAAGAAAACTTGAATGTTCTGCCACTAGATTCAATATGTATGGCCTGAACACACACCTCATCAAAATCATCAGGATTAAACATCAATAATGTATGCTGCAAATATGAATGTAAACTGCCGATGTATTTTAACAAAGTTTCACGTGTATCCAATGAAATACCAAGCACCAATGCTTTCTTTCTGAACTCCTGAGTAAACTCCTGAGCACTCTGCCCTTTACCTTGCCTCAGATGCTACCAATCAATAACAGCTTGCTGCATGTATCCTAAAAAATAGAATTGTTTCCTAAGAGATTTTAAAAACTTAAACCATGAAGAGATGACTTTTCCTTTACGCTTTACATCTATCTGAGTTTTACTTTCCAACCAGATTAAATTTTTTCCCCCCATTCTAAGTGTAGCTAACTGAATTTTAGTTTTATTGCTAGAAATGTTCTAAATGCGACAATACACTTCTAACTGCTTAATCTAGTTATCTAACTTTTCAGGATTCATTTTGCCATCATAAACAGGTAATTCAAATTTCACATCAAGTTTCAAAAGAGATGTTTTCTTAGGTTTCTTTTCTGTTTCAGATTCTACACTGGAAGAAGAAGAAGAAGAAGAAGAGGATGATGGAGATGATGGAGGTGAAGGAGGTTTATCAGTCTTCCCTTTACCTTTGTCCTTCTTCGATGTCTTTGAAGAAGAAGCTTCATCTCTCGCCTTCTTGTCTTCGTACAATTCTCCTGTGCAACTACATCAATGGAATCCTCTTGGATCACTCTCAGGAAATAAATAGCTCAACCCAACAGTGAGCTTCGGCTCCAGAATTGCATAGAGCTAGCTGACATCTTGTCTTCATCTAGGAAACTGCACAGAGCATGAGAGATAGTTAGATCCACTCAACCGAGGAATTGCGCATAAGCATTCCCTCAGTCGATGTTTGATGCATGTGCTGGTGAGCTTCCCAATTCTCCCTAGAACTACACAATTTCTCACTGCATGCATGGAAACCATTCTCGAAAAAGAAAATAATAAAAAATAGGAAAAGCATTGTTGGGATGGGGTCCCTTGGGTTAGTTTTGGGGTTAAAAATACAAGTTTTGATGTAAATTTTGGTAAAAAGATGTAAATATTTGCGATTTGTGGATGTAGAGAACGTAGGTAATTAGGAGTAAAAGGGGTTTTAGCCCCTTGTCTATGTAAATTCGAGTCGGTCTTGAGTTCCACCCTTGGTCCGCGAACCATTGTATAAATAAGTGTGTCTTAGAATGTCTAAGGCAATGATATGATGATGATGGATGTAATGGGTGGATTGAAGATAGCGCAAAGAAGTGAGTCATAGAGGAAGGAAAGGTTCTATAGTTGAGTGTTCAGAGGCCTAGAGTAGAGTCCATAACTAAGTGCGTAGAGGCCTAGAGTAGAGTTTGCAGTTGAGTGCGCAAGGCAGTTTTGAGTCTGTAATACCATACTGAAGATCAATAAAACAGATTGATGAAGAATTCCTGTGTTTATCTATTTACCTCTGTTTAATTATGATTGCGATATATGTTGTGATCTAGTAATGTCTTTATGAAATATTGATCTATTGATGCACGAATCTATGGGATACGTCTTGATAACTGTACGAAATGCATGTTAAATACTTCTCTGAAGATCATAATACATTCTACTATGTTTATTAAATACTTAAGTAGATCTATGTGAGCTTAGATCTAGGGTTATTTTATGGTGTGCGTAAGTGGATGATTCATCTGTTAAGGGTCCACAAAGACCTATCGTAGACCTTCGCGAAGGTCTAGAGGCTGTTTAAAGGAAGTTGTAGTACTGAGCCCTAGGGGCTTATAGATATGCGTGAAGGTAGATCTAGGTCAACAAAAGACATCACACTGATCTCTGGATGTGGAAACTTGGTTCCAGCATCCCCCCATACTGCTTCGGGTGAGAGTTCAGTTTGCAATATGCGGGTTGATGCCGAAAGGGCCAGTAGTGTAGGGTTTTGTTTGGCACAATTAACTCTAAACCTGGGTCAGGACCCACTAAGCCAACAAATGGTGAATGGAAGCCAATTGAAGTCATATACACTGGATCCACACAATGACTACATTGCGGCAGGACAATCTTAGTGCTCTAGGTAGTTGTAAGGGAGCCGGGAACTATAAACTACACTTCCAAGGTTGGAGGATTACGAAAATGGTGAGGTTGTAGTATAACAAGCTGCGTGCAGGTAGCTGCGCTATGGAGGGAGGTACCGCACAGCATAGCAGGAAAGTGACTATTGGAGTCACTGTTCATGATTTGACAGCCAAAAGATGGTTAAGAGGAGTGGGCTGGCAACATTTAGGCTGAAATATTTGTAGATCTACCGCCAAAACATCATTAAGGATCAAATTTTGGGGGGAATGATCAGATTTGAATTCAAAAACCCCGCTAAATTACATGTGCCAGTCCAATAGAGAACACTTTGCACCCTTAGAGTTTTTGAGTTGTGCTATTTGTGGCTTATGAATCATTCGTTTTTCAAGGATTTGGTCGTGAGCCCTACATTTTCCAATTTACCGTAGTTGAATCAGAAATTCATCCTTGAAACCATGTTAGGACCAAGCCTTGCTGAAACTGTGAGCACTGGGGGAGATGTCACGTCTAAAGGAGCTGCTCTAGAGGTAGTGAGTATGGAAGCTTCGTCTCCTATGCCTATGGCACCAAGGTCGCCTAGGCTGAAGCCTACCCTTGTTAGAGAAAACCAGAAACTGAAGAAGGATAAATAGAAGAAGCCGGTGCTAGTGTGCAAATCACCCAGAATAGACTCTGCAACTCAAAAGAAGAAGAAAAATAAGCAGCCTGAGAGGGTTGTTGATTTGGAGGTCGAGGAAGGACAGGGCACTGATGACATAGACGTTGAGGGGCTAGAGCCCATTAAAAGTTTGCCTCATTATATCCCTCTACACAAGGGGAAGGTGAAGGTCACCAAGGACCCGGATTTTGACAAATTTTTCATTTCTACGTCTCTGCTACTGGAGTAGGTTCCCTTCGAAGGTTTGCACCTTGTGCATATCCCCTTGTTGAAGATGGAAGATTGGGACCTGGAATACCATGAGTGGTTCCCTCACTTCGCGACAACCAACTATATGAAGCACGTCTACTACCCAGACTCGGGTGTCGCCAGACTAGTAACGGTGGAATGGATCCACAGAGTGGAGAATTTAGGAATGTTGAACCTTTTGTGGGTGCCCCACTATCACCACACCATTATCAACACAACATGTGTGCATCACTTGCTTACTCTCGTGCATGATGGGTGATTCCTAAGAGGTCCTATACCCATCACTGACATACTCATCCATAGGATTACGCACCTGCCACATGAGGGTTTGAATCTGACCAAGGAGTTTGGTGGAAAGACAGGAGAAAAAGATTTGGCACACAAGATGAAGAAGGAATTTTCCCTCGTGAAAAACCCACGTGGATATTCAATCACTTCTATAAATGACCCTGTGATACAAATTGCCACACAAATCTTAGCCGGGAAGGTAATGAGGAAGTTTCGCACGGACGAAGTTTTGACGCTTGTGGCTTCTCTAGCTGCACAATGTATGAAGGGTGTGCAGTTCAACTAGTCAAGGTAATTGTGCAGTGAATTCCTCACAAATTGTCGTGAGGTCTAGGATGAGACCAAGCCATTCCATTATGCTTGGTTGCTACTCTCCATTGTGTTGGTCGCATGGGAGTTGCCAAAGGACAACCAATTTCCTTTGTTGAAAGAAGGATTGCTGAAGGCCACGTAGTTTTCCTCCCGATGGGCCATAAAGGACCCTACGCGGGTCACAGAAACAAAAATATTCTGGGTTCTGATGGAATCAAGCCTCCACATGGCCATCAATTAGTGCCCAAGGTTGTCCCTGACCTTGTATGAGCAGTCATCTTACATTGTGTTCAAGGCTGTCTTCCACTGAGTCTACATTCAGGCACAGAAGGACCCGTAGCAGAAATGGTATGATTTACCATATTTGGTCACAGATAATGACATACAGGAAGTATTCAAGTGATGGGAAGCAAAGTGGCATGCCCTGTCAGACTTGGATGCCAAAACCAGTAAGGGCGCGGGAAGCTCGACAGAAAAGAAAAGGAAGGATGTAACCAAGTAGGCTGCGCAAAAGTTGGTCGTGCAATAGAAACAGGAAGCCATAAAAAAGGCTAGGATGGAGAAGGAGCGCGCTGCTAAGCAGTAGGTTGAGCAAGAGCAGCACGAATCACAGGGAAGCAGTAAATCCCCTTTGCTAATGACTGAGGAGGAAGAATAGTGTGAACATGGCGGCAGAGGAGATGAGGGGCAGAGCACCCCATTTCAGATAAAGAAGTGTGGATAGGAGCAGCAGGAAGGTCCCTAGAAAAAGCAGAAATCGGACAAGTCACAGGTTGATCCCATGGTGGTTATGGAGGGCGATCTTGATGAGATCGGTGACAAAGTCCAAGACACTACAACTAAACTGCTGCAATAGTTCGAGCAACATTATATGCAGACACTGGGGATATTCTAAAAGGATCTACATGAGCTACAGATCTAAACTAGTAGGATATAGGTGGGCGCAGGTGAAGTGAGTGCAACACAAGTGAGCGTGGCACTAGGGACGAGTCAGGCTGTAGAATTGGCATGGACCCTAGAACTTCGAACTATTTCTTTACCAGAAGGGTCCCTACACACAAAGTGAATGGATGACTACATCATCTTGAGCACTCTTAAGGACATCAGGCTGAACATTGCAGCACTCCCAAATGAGCTTCTTCATGCGTTGCAGGTAGGGGTGGTGGAGAAATTGAGAGCCCAGGAGTAGCATGCTCGCAATTTGATCAATGAATATAGGGTGAACAATGAGCAGATGTTCGCTGAGAAAATGTAGGCCTTGAAGGAAAAGGAAACAATGCAAAAATAGAGTTCCAGGCTAGAGGCCACAGTTGCAGAAGCATGCAGAACAGTACCAGAGCTTCACATTCCAAAGGATGCACAGCCGGAAGCTAAGATCTACAAGATAGTTGCAGGAGTGCACGAGGCAAAGGCGAAAATTTGACAAGTTCAATTCGAACTCAATATGAAAATCACGGAGCTGTAGCTCAAATTATAGCCTACGACTCCTCTCAAGGACAGGGAGCAGCACAGAGCTGCCACCAAAGAAGGGATGACCACTTTGGATGCCGTAGTCGCAACTTGCTCGACCTTATTTGAGTAGGCTATGGAATTAGTGATGACTCTACAGGAAGATCCAAACATGTAGATATTGAATACAAAGGTTCGCAAGCTGCAGAAGTAGTATGATGAGGTCAAGGCGATGACGCGCTCAATCGCTACAGTGCAGCGGCTCGCCAAGTTATAGGAGGGGAAGTAACTCCTCACACAGGTAGAAGCAACCCAGAAGGAGGTCGTGCTTAAGGCCAGGTTGGGACCTTGTTTAGAAGAAGCCTACTAGGTCGCAACCAAAATTTAGGATCATATGACGGGCTTGTAGCAGACACAACAAATGATGAAGCTGGCCACAGAAGGACCAGCTACAAAGAAACTAATAGAAGAGGTCAAGCAGACAGTTACACAGAGCACTGTCAAGGTTGTAGTCATACAGGTGGAGCTGGGGGAAGATATTAGTGCTAGCCGAGTGACTATAGGGTGAGTCACAACCTTTGTGTTGGGGGCCTATTGGAATGGGGTCCCTTGGGTCATTTTTCGGGGTTAAAAACCCAATCTTTGATGTAAATTTTGGTAAAAACATGTAAAATTTCTGCGATTTGTGGATGAATATTGCATAGGTAATTAGGATGTTGGCTTGTTGGGTCCTGACCTAGGTTTGGAGTTATTTAGCCAAAAAAATCAATGTACTACTGGCCCTTTCAACAATAGTCTGCAGAGCATGGACTGAGGTCTCATCCAAAGTAGTATGGGGGGATGCTGGAACTAGGTTTCCACACCCTTGAGATGTTTGAGGGGTCGATTTAGTCCAACTGTGAATACCTTCACGTAGGTCACTTCGCACACTTTCCTGACCTATGAGGCCTTCGCGCCCTATTATACTTGACTTCGCACAACCCTAACTAGGGGCTGAGGAGCTTTGCGCTACTAAAGCAACAATCTGCGCTACTTCCCCAAGTCACACCACGGATCTTACTTGTCTTCTTATAAAAGTTAGTTATCTTCACATAAACAAATACCTTATATTATATTCACTTATTTAGAACATTCAGATAAGTTCACACAACAAATAAATAGTAAACTTGAAATTCATATCCAATATACTTCAATTCATAAAATAGGAAAAGATACACAAAAATATTGTAAAACTTCTCTTTATTAATGCTTCAATCGGTTACAGACTCAACCTGCCATGTGCACTCAGCTGCAGGGGTCCACACACTCAGTTGCGGACTACTAGGCCTTTACGCACTTAGCTGCAGAGCCTTTTCCTACTCTACAACCCCAAAGACACGACTCTACACTTAGACTCAATGCTTCCTCATTAGATCTTTTCTATTCCTTCTATTTGATCCCTCTCTTTATACTTAGAGCCTCACTCTATTTCTACAATCCCATGGTTGGCAGACCATGGGTAGAAATCTCAAGCCGACACTACATTTACAAAAGTAAGAGTGGACAACCCTATGACTCAATTACAGCTTCGCACTCCGTGCCCACGAATCACGGAGTCTTTACATCGGACTTAGTCAAAACTTGGGCTTTAAGCCCCAAAACTTGCCTTGGCAGGATCCTATGCCCAGCATGCCCCCAACACAAACATCATGACTCGCCCTTGAGTCACTTTGTCGGTGTAGAGATCTTCGTGTGGAGACCTCCCAACTTTGCTCGGACTATTGCAAGGTCAACAGAACACTAAACGACTGCATGCTGTATCTCTTGTACGCATTGTTTCGAGACCATGGTGTCAAAACTGTTCCCCTGTATCTGTTCCTGCGTCCCCTGCATCTGTGTGAGCTTGCCTTCAATTGTTACTATGATTTTAAAGGCCTCATTGATCCAAGGCTGAACATAAGCCTTCAAAACCACTTCTCTGTGTCGTGCTATGCCTACTTGCTCCTTAACGCTTTGGCCTATGCATTTGCATGAGCCTCTATGTGAGGGCCACCATCTGTGCGGTCCCTTTGATGTTGTCATACTGCTACTATAGCTCACGCGCCTATGTTTCTAAGCATTGTATTTTCAGGTCCTCCTACAGAGTTGTGATGACCTCGAACGATTCTTCCAACATTTTGGTGTAGTCCCTTACTACACTACTGATCTCCTCCATACCCAACGTAATGGTGTTGGCGTGTTGTTCCCTTGACTCTGGAGGAGTTGAAGGCTGCGTCCTCAACCACAGCTTTGCTATCTGAAGGTTCAGCTCCAACTGAACCTTAGCCATTTCTTCTCGTGCCTCGCGCACCCCTGCTACTAACCTCTGGATGCGCACCTCTGCTGGTGCTTTTGCTGGGATGGCCAGCTCAGGGACCATTTGGCATGCTTCTTCAATTACTTGTACCATTTACCTATTATGAGACATGACCTCATCACGTTGCAAGCTCAACTGCTCCATGTTGATCCTCTGTTCACTCAACACCTACAATGCGCTGCTCTCCTTAGCCCACAGTTCTGCAATAATCCCATCCTGTAGAATATAGAGCATCTCCCAAGGGAGCATAACCATGTTGATCCCCATTCCTTTCAATGTACTAACTGTAGGCCTGTTAGCCTCATTTTCTGTAACCAGTGCCCCTTCTGGTGGCACTATTGTGTTGGTCATACGAGTGCTCAACATTTCCCCAGCTGCGACTTTTCCTACTGCGAGGCTAGTCGAGAGAGTACCAGCTTGAGGAGTGCACACCTGCATCTCCTGAATCTATGCTCGGAGGGCCCCAAACACAATCTGATTCTCCTCCGCAAAGTTCTAGAGGGACTCTGTGGTGACGTTGCGCATCATCTCTCCTATATCGTGCAGATCCCCCTCGGTAAGGGTGATCGGGTCGACAAACATTTTAGATGCTTTTACCTTCTTGCATGACCCCATTTTCTCTCTCAGGCATTGGCACTTCAATAATGTCAACGCTGTCTGTGGGTCCGTGCCTTCCTCCTCTATCTGTGTTTCCATCTCTTGCTCTTGCTCAGGCGAAGGCGAATTCCAACCCTCACGCTCTGTTTCTACTACCTTCTGTGCTTCTGCTGTTTTGCTGATGTCTACGCAGCGTCCTGCGCCTCCTACACCTTTGCTGCTATTACTTCTTTCCTTCTCTTTTCCGCTAACTATTCCACACGCAGTTTTGCCTCCTCCTTCTTTTTTTGTGCAATAGACGTTTCCACCGCAGAGATGTTTGGAGTGCGCCATTCCAATGGCCGTGTCTCAAGTACGTCGAAGATCACATCATCTGTGGCCACATATGGTAGTTCGTTCCACTTCTTTGCAGGGTCCTTGTGCGCCCTGAGGTAGATGTGATGAAAGTCCACTTTAAACTCTGCAAAACTTTGTAGGCTATTGTAGACAATGGGTGATAATCACGGCTTGTAGTTAACCCCCATTCTGATGTTCATCTCCATGAACACCAAGAATATTTCACTGTCGCAGATGCGATGTGCATCTTTAGTAGCCCACAATGAAGCGTACTTCGTGGCTTCCAGGAGATCCCTTGCAATTATGGGGAACTGGCTGTCCTCAGGCAATTCCCCAGCCACCAGCACTATGGATAGTAGAAGCCATGCATAGTGGAAGGTTTTCCCTTGTTCCTGTCCCCCGTGGCAATTCTCCAAGAACTCCTAGCACAAGAATTTGGACCAATTAAACTGGACCCCCTCTGCGCACTGTTCGGCAAGTGCAACCACCGGTGCGGGCACCTCATACTCGCGGTACTTCCCCATGGCCTTACCTGCCAGTATCTGAGTCACAACTCTAACTGCCTTGTTGTTGATATTGGAGATTGCGTAGCCCCTATTTTTCTTCTCCAGCGTGTATCTCTTTTTCATGGCCTCTGCGATGGCCAAATCATTGCTTTTACCCTCTGAAATGTCTGCGAGGTCTTCTCCTTTACATGGGAGTCGGGTAATTCAATGGATCAAGTAGTCTGTGATGGGGACGAGCTCCTCCAGCCACAAACACCCATCATGCACCAGGCATAGCAGCTGCCTGATGGTGAAGATAATTACTAGGGCGTGATGGTAATGCGACACCCAGAGCAGGTTCAACAACCTTGCCTTTTCGACCCCATGCAACCATTTTTGCGGCTCCAACTCTAAAACTCCTGCAATGGTGTGTTTCTTTGCCTTCATGAGGTGCACAGTTGCCAAGTGAGGGAATTTATCGTGGTTAGCGAGATCCCAGTCTTCGAATTTTAAGCTCAACACCCTTCCCAAGTGCACTCCTTCGAAAATGATATCATCAGGTAACAACGGAGTCTGCAGAGGGATTTTACTGTCGTCCAGGTCCTTGGGCACCTTTTCCTTCCCCTTCTGCGGAGGGACATATGCGGGCAGCTTGGTTAGAGGGACCGTGCCCTCAATTTCTTCCTCCATGCCCTCGTCCTCGTCCTCTTCGATTATGATATCCTCAAGGTCTTCTTCCTCCTCATCAGTTTCCAGGTTAACTGCTTTCCCTTTTTCCTCCATTGTTAATCTAGTTCGCAGTGGGTTTCGAGGGGACACACACACCGGAATCATGGGCTATTTATCTTTCTTTGGTCTTGGCATGCGTGGTGATTTAGGGATTTCCACAACAATCCTGACACTCTCAAGGGCATCTTCTATGGTCATGGCCTGCGCGGCTTCTTCAGCGGTCATTTCTGCGATTTCCCTGGCTTCTTCAGATGCTGCCATCTTGTTCATCTAGAAATCTCTCAACTGTTTAATTAGGTGCTCAAACAACGCTCTCCATAGGACAAACAAGTCTCGGTTCGGAATACTCGAGTCGCGCAACAGCTCAATTCTCAAATGACCAAGTGTTGTGTGCTGGGCAGTCCTTTGTAATTTATAGCACCTTTTGAATTCGAATTCGACTATTCCCCCCAAATCTGGTCCATTAATGATCCCTTGGCGGTAGATTTTCCCAAATCTTGCCCATAAAACTCGCCTTAAATACCTGCCGCCCACTCCATTTGGTCTCAATTCAAGCATCACATCGTGAATAGTGACTATAACGGTCACTTTCCAACCAACCCGCGTGGCAGCGCATCCAACCTTTCGCTGTCACGGACCCCGTGACACTTCACTCCTGCACGCAGCCCTGACATTGCACAGTTCTCGGGTAGATAGTTTATAGTCCTGCGCCTCCTTCCAACTACTTGGAGTGCTAAGACTGTGCTTCCCACAGCTAGTTAGGTGGCCGGGAAACTTGTATACATCTTCAACCAACCATCCATCACTTTTCCTGGAAAAAATCCGCCTCTTATTTTTACGGTCTGCGTCGCGCACTTCACCATCTGCATTGTGCCATCATTGGTGATCCCTCTAGTAATATACGGTCCAATCCAAGGCATCAAGCTGATCAACTCTCAATGGTAGTCCCCAAATTTGTCAATGTAATTGTGCACACCCTATTTTATCACCACCGTTTTCTTATCAAGAAAATCCTTCTTTATTTCTTTCTCAAGCTTCTTGACTTCCGCTTCCACCAGAGCGCTTTTCTTCCTTAACCGCACTCTTTCTTTCATGAGTTCTTGGAGCCTAAGATCATCCTGTCGGATTTCTTACTCAGGTTCCAAATGTTCTTTTTTGTTTAGCTGCACGATCCCCTCTTCCAAGGCTCCACGAACCATCGTATCTACTGACGCTGCTATGTGCGGACTAGGCATATTATACTCTATTGGGACTACAATGTTTGCTCCATAGGCCAGCCTAGAAGGCGTCTCTCTGTTAGTTTCTTGCATGTTGTCCTATAAGCCCACAAAAATGCTAGTACGTGCAGGTCCCAATCACTTCGCTGTGCATTATATACCCTGTTTAGTGCTTCGCACACTTCGTTAAAGGCTTCTGTGTGGGTAACATTCTACACACTCATTCCTTCCTCATTCTGTCATCCTAATTGGAGGGACCATTTGCGCAATTGCCTCACCAACACATGTTTATTTACCGTGTTCCCCAACATGAAGTCCATGTGCATCAGCACAGGTTGTTTAACATATGCCTGTACCCCCCTGGAGAGATGCGCACGTGGACCATCCCATACATTATATTTATCTGTTAGCCACATCCGAGGCTCTGTAAAACGCATACACATCATTCTCCTGCTTTCGCTCTAGTCCTCAAAGCTTCCTTGGTGCGTACCCCACCACCTCATGGGCGTAGCGCATGGTACCCATTTCAAAGCCTCGAAACATTGCTATTTTGACACCTCCCTTTCAAATATGTTCAAGAAAGCATCTACCTCACTTAACCCATCATAAGTAGGAAGATCCATCACTTCTGTCGATACACAGTGCAACGATCTTGTCATCATATTACGGTTCAGTGTGGTCACCTCATGTAATCAGTTCTGCCATTGCTCTATCTCCTCATTAGAATCCAATGTATAGGAGCTTTCTTTCTCCTATGAGATCTGTCCATCTATGGTGGGATTTAACTAGTCTTTCTCTCGCGCGGTTATCTTGTAGATGCAGTCTAAGTCGTCGTCGCTTTCATAGTCATGCACTGGCTCTGTGTAGCGTGACCCTTCTATAGGGTCCGAAACTACGACTACTTGTAGAGAATTTTTCTCAAAAATCATCTTGCGCTTCTTTATATTTATCACCCCATTCATGTCAGAGGCACAATCAATTCCTAAGAGCACGGGGTAGGGATTACTGTCATCAACAATCTCTATCACTTCAAAGTCTGCTAGCGCACTTGCCCCTTCAATATCCACAGTGATTCCCTGCAATCTCCTCATAGGTATTATCATTTGTTGGTTCACCATTTGTAGCTGGATAGGAGACCATTGCAGCGTAGGCCTTCCCATGCACTCCCATGTCTACTTCGGCAGAATGTTCACGTCTGACCGTAGGTCCAGAATTACTTGGTCCATCTCATATTCTACAATTTGCGTGGTCAACCTCATTTCTCTTCCTATCCTTGTCACATGCTTTCCAATCTTCCGGACTATGCACTATTCTCCTGGCGCGGTCCCAGCGCATCTATTAATGAGTTCCTGCAATCCCTTTACAACCTTACTGTCGCACAGCAGCTTCATGCATGTTTCTAGGAACGTTGTGAGAATTGATGGGTCCATTTCTGGCTCCGGTTTGTCTTTGCTTCCTGAAGTGGAGGCATCAACGAATCTCTTCTTAGCTTCCATAAAAGTTTCTCGAGCATGCTCCAAATCAAATTCAGCTTCCTTTGCCGGAGCTTTGCTAACCCAAGTGCTATCTTTAGGCTATTTGCCTTTATCATTTCCTATCATAATTCCACTTCGGAGCACAATGTTCACATTTGGGTCTTCCTCACGCGGCTCAGACCTCATCATTTGCAGGTTCTGAGTTAGGGAAGGTTGGAGCGCTACCTTATTGTGCAGCCTAGCTATCAGTGTGGGACAATCCTCCATCTCATGATCAAACAAGGTACAATACAGACATGATGGACGCGTTGGATTCATACAATCACGGGCATAATGTCCTGCCCCCCCGCAATTGTAACATATCAGCTGTCCGTGACCTCTTCTAGGTCCTCCTCCACCTCGACCTCATTTGCGCCCTTGAAATCCGGTTCACACCACTCCTCCGTTCTAGTCAAGGGGCTATGTTTCAGCCTGAACTCTGTAGGTGGGAGTCCTATCCATCATCAACTCATATCTTCTATAGCTATGCTCATCATGGCCCACTGATCTACAGAAATTATAGAACAACTATTGCGAATTCTGCGTGTACTTTTGCAATAGATGACAGTTGTTGGTAACATGCTTTCCTTCTATTTGACAATTCGCGCACCAGAAAGCAGGCGCTGCGTTAGGTCTTGCTTGTGCCTTTGGTCTTAATGGCATCGACCCTTCTCCAGCAAGGTAATTCATGAACACTGGGCAGTGGTGCTTGTCATGTCCCTGAACCTTGCATTTTATGCACCATACTTCTTCGCACACTTCCGGGTGAGCTGCCCTGTCTTGTTTCAGACTCTGCATCTCAAGGCATAAGTTTTTCAACTACATGTGGATCCGCTGAACTCCCAGGGTAGGATTCTATATTGGGGTCTCATGCAGCCTCATCGCTATCTCCAAGGCCTCTACTTGGGTTGTTAACCTTTGTTGCGACAACGCATTCCTCAAATGCGGTGTTAGCGATGCCACAAACCATTCACGGTGCTGTCCATCCGTCAAAGTCATATTAGCTTCGCGAATTGTGCACTTCAGTCTCTGATCCAATTCCCAAGGGGTCTCGCTAGGTAGCATTGTGATATCCTTGAACCAAATGATCGACTGCGCCTCTAACTTCGACTTGCTAAATTCTTTGTTCAGCGCAATTTGGATATCTGTGATCCCCGCATTCAGATTGTCATTAGAATGCTTAATATGTTGGAAATAATACTGAGAGGGGGGGTGAATCAGTATTATCAGATCAATCAAACTTTTCAATGCTCAGAAACATATACGCTACTTCCGTTAGGTGAACCAGCGTGTACACGCTACTGAGATTAAGTAAAACAACGTATAAGAAGAAAACTCATAATTTAGTTAGCTTATTCTTCAGTTAAGTTCATCAGGACATTATTCACCACATTAACAGTAAGCAGGTGCAGTATAACAGAACAGATCAAAAACCACACACATGAACACCAAGATATAAGGTGGAAACCCAATGTGGGTGAAAACCACCTGCTGCAAGTTGTCTCTATCTTTCTTTAATAAGAAACTTCAGTTTACAATATTTTGTACTGGTGCAGCCTTGTACCAGTACGCAGGCTACAACCTGCAGAAGGCTACAACCTTCTCTCGTTCTCCAAACTTCCTTGGAAGGGAGCTCCAACCCCCTTTGCTCTTGTACTAGCCAAGATACTAGTACGTAGGTGCTGGCCTACAATCTTCTTTCTTTCAGGTACCACCTTTCATACATTTTCAGACTGGATATTCCTGAAGCACATCATTCAATCTGTAGAACCCAATTCATTCAACTTTCATAATAGATCCATGAAGCATAAAACAATCAATACTAGAATTATCAAACTTTGAATCACTGAACCACTGAACCCTGTCAATCACCAGATACCAGAACCCAGAGCAGTCTACAGAACTCTGCAATAACAGTCAGATCCAACTACAAACCCACAAATCAAGCTTTAAGAGATATACGCTACTTCAATGAGCGAAACCCGCGTGTACACGCGTTTTTACTTAAGCCAACCTGCGTACAGATCTAAAAATAGATTCTCTCAACTTGCAGCTGTACCAGACATCAGTTAGATCCAGAACATAATATTGCGACAGTATGCAGATCTAGAAATACGCATAATCAACCATATCATAATAGAGCATTTCAAACCATTAGATCCCGATTTGTCCTTAGATCTAGTCTTCCATCTGCCGATGTGATTTCTCCTTAGCTCATATCAAGCAACCCGAACCCTGCATATCAGATCTCTTTCTCTCTTAGATATTCAAGCCTTGTCGAAAGATGAAATTGCCTAATGATCTTCTTCTCCTTATATAGTCTTAGGCCTAGCTCAATACCAAGAGCCAAAACCATAGTAACACAATACCATCAACTTCAAAACTAGGGATCGACACGCCCGTCGAGACACAATGGTCCGAAATCATAGGCACAACTTCCAAGGACTAACCACCATGGACCAAAGATACTTTTCCACATACACACTCTTTTTCTGAATCCAACTTGCGTGTACACGCGACTTGGGCTTAACGAACATGCGTATATGGACTTCCTTGGCATGCTGTACTAAGATCTGTCTTCTGATTAAGTTGCCATCACCTGTACCAACCTCTGAGCACCTGTACCATCCTCTGAGTGAGTTGCCATCAAGGACAACACTTGAATCATAATGCCAACATAATATACCAGGTCAATGTGCGATCCTGTAGAGTGCTGACGAATGTTGCTTTCTTTATGTTATCATCTGTAACTCCCAATGCTTCTCATGACCCTTATCATGAACCAAAACTAGTCCGAATCTTCATTTCCTACCCCCTTGAAAACCGACAATTTTATCGCACTTTCCATAGGACTCGTGGTGGTGGCGGAGGTGGTATGGGCGAAGATGAAGGTGAAGGCGGCAAAGTTGTTGGTGGAATGGGTGGGGGTGGTATGCACCGAATCCTCTGCCTTATCAAATTGATCGCACTTCTCTGTGAGACCTTCGTGAGCTCTTCCTTGTGCCCTCGCGGAGGTGAAATCAAGGGGCTAGTTTCTAGTTCTGCACTACCTTTGTTTCTGTAAATTCTCCCACTTCGCGTAGCCCCGAACATCAATTTATTCACATAATCTGATTTTCACATGGTAGCAATTTAATCCATGTGTTCAAAGGCTTAATGTACTTACCTCGCGGTCCTTTGAGAAAGCATCACTTGGCCTCGCTATAGCTTACCATAGTGTCTATTGCGAACTCAGTAATGAATCCTCCTATAATCCGTTCGAGCAGGTGATCAATAGCACACACGATCTTATCCTATGATGCTTCCAATGTACACACCAACTCCGGGGTCCACACAATAGGACTATCGAGCTCACACCTTCCTTGGCTATCTGCTAGCTTTGTGATCCACTCATACAGCTCAGTAGGGAAATATGCGAAGAAAATTTTGTGGATCTCTGTGTACAGGTAGCAGTCTAACCACTCTTCTTTTGATAGTTGTAGATTCCTATTCTCTCATGCCGCGAACTTGTGAATTATCCTGTCCAACCAAACTTCAATTTTTTTCTTAGTTGGATTCCAATGATATGACATCAGATATCTCTATGCACATTGTCATCCCGGCAACAGAACCATTTGTTGGCTTGTTAGGGCCTGAGACAGGTTTAGAGTTATTTAGCCAAATGAATCCCTATACTACTGGACCTTTCGACAATAGTCTGCAGAGCGCGGATTGAGGTCTCACCTGAAGCAGTATGGGGGGATGCTGGAAGCAGGTTTCCACATGCTTGAGATGTCTGAGGGGTTGATTCAATCCAATTGTGAATACCTTCATGCACTTTCCCGACCTACGAGGCCTTTGTGCCTTGTTATACTAGACTTTGCGCAACCCTAACCAGGGGCTGAGGAGCTTTGCGCTGCTAAAGTAGCAATCTGCGCTATTTCCCCAAGTCACACCGTGAATCTTACTTGTCTTTGTATAACAATTAGTTATCTTTGCATAAACAAATACCTTATATTAGATTCACTTATTTAGCACATTCATATAAGTTCGCACAAAAAATAAATAGTAAACTTGCAATTCACACCCAATATACTTGAATGCATAAAATAGGAAAAGATACACATAAATATTGTAAAACTTCTCTTTATTAATGCTTCAATTGGTTACAGACCCAACCTGCCCTACGCACTCAACTGTAGGGGTCTGCGCACTTAGCTGCAGACTACTAGGCCTCTGCACACTCAACTGCAGAGCCTTTTCCTACTATACGACCCCAAAGACACGACTCTACACTTAGACTCAATGCTTCCTCATTAGATCTTCCTCTGTTCCTTCTATCTGATCCCTCTCTTTAAACTTAGATACTCGCTCTATTTATACAATCCCATGGTCCACGGACCATGGGTAGAACTCTCAAGCTGACACTGCATTTACAAAAGTAAGGGCGAACAACCCTATGACTCAATTACAACTTTGCGCTTTGCGCCCACAAATTGCGGAGTCTTTACATCAGACTTAGTCAAAACTTGGGCTTTAAGCCCCAAAACTTGCCTTGGGGGGATCCTATGCCCAACATAGGAGTAAAAGGGGTTTTAGCCCCTTTTCTATGTAAAGTTGAGTTGGCCTTGAGTTCCACCCTTGGTCCGTGTACCATGGGATTGTATAAATAAGTGTGTCTTCGAAAGTCTAAGGAAATGATTTGATGATGATGGATGTAATGGGTTGATAGAAGATAGTGCAGAGAAGTGAGTCATAGAGGAAGGAAAGGATCTACACTTGAGTGCATAGAGGCCTAGAGTAGAGTCTGTAGCTGAGTGCACGGACTCTTGCAGCTGAGTGCACAAGGCAGTTTTGAGTCTGTAATACCATATTGAAGATCAATAAAGAAGATTGCTGAAGAATTCCTGTGTTTATCTATTTACTTCTATTTAATTATGATTGCGATATATGTTGTGATCTAGTAATGTATTTACACGAGACAAGGTCCATACAGAGAGTTGTAGTTCTACCAGTGTGTCACCAACGTTGTAGCAGCTACAACCATCCTCCAAAATTTTTCCTTCGCTTTGTTTTGGGGCCTCCTTACTAGAATCTCAGCAACTTGTCTTACACTGCCTAGGTACTTGTGCTTTGATCAAGGTTTATCTTTTTATTTATAGCTTGTTTTTACTTACTTGATTTGTTGTCTAACCACAAGCTGACCTCCTTTGACTTGGTTGCAAACCAATTCTAACATTGCCTTGTTGATCTGTGTAATCCTAGAGGGAGACCAGGCTTTCTCTCAGGAAATGTACAGTTCAACCCAGTAGTGAGCTTTGGCTCGAGAATTGTGTAGACCCATCTGACAGCTTGTCTTCAACTGGGAAACTGCACAGAGCATGAGAAGTAGTTAGAGCCACTCAGCCCAGGAATTGTGCATAAGCATTTCCTCAGTTGTTGTTCGATGCATGTGCTGGTGAGTTGCCCAGTTCTCCCCAAAACTAGCCAATTTATTCCTGCATGCATGGAAACCATTCTCAAAAAAGAAAATAATAAAAGAGAGTAAAAGCATTGTTATGATGGGGTCCCCTGGGTAAGTTTTGGGGGTTAAGAATCCAAGTTTTGATGTAAATTTTGGTAAAAAGATGTAAAGTCTCTGTGATTTGTGGATGCGGAGAACATAGGTAATTAGGAGTAAAAGGGGTTTTAGCCCCTTGTCTATGTAAAGTTGAGTTAGTTGTTGGGTAGCGGAGGTCCCGCGTAATAGTTTTGGGATATGATAGCCCAAAAATTAGGATAAAAATATTGTAAACCTCCGAAATATGCAGAGCGTGAAATGTAAAAGGTTGAGTCAAAGGGTTGTCTTCCCTAAAAATAATATAAAATAATAGGAAGTAAGTCAATCCGCGGACCATAGGAAGGTATAAATAGAGCACGGCTCTATGAGGGAAAGGTAGTTCTTTTTGGGTATGATCTTCGATCTAAATTGTAATGGGTTGTTGAGGAAAGGAGTTTGAAGCATCTGTAAGTCCAAGTCGGGGGTTTGGGGTAGTGGATAGAGGCTCTACAGCTGTGTGCACAGAGCCCTGGAAGAGTCCGCAGCTGTGTGTGTGGATCCCTGCAGCTGAGTGCACAGGGCGGATCTGGATGTACTAGTGACAAGTGGAAATAAAGATAAGTTCCTTCTGAGAATTCTGTATCAAATCTAAATTATCACGAACCTGGCATTTTGTATGATTAATAAAACTGTTTTGATCTATGCGCATATGATTGCTTATTGAATACTTGTGAATCTGGGCTTAATCTTAATACGCGAATTGAATAAATTTGATAAATGTTTGCTTAAAGACCCTCCTAAAGTAGATCCGATTTACAATACTTCATCCAATAGATTAAATCTGTAGACTGTGCGCTAATAGAAAATAAGAGGTGTTCGGGATCGGTGCGAATACAGCGTAGCGCGAAGCTGCAGAAAGGGGTGTGAAACCTCCAAACCACATCTTGACATCCCAGGGGTGCGGAAACTTGGTTCTAGCACCCTCCCCTACTACCTCCGGTGAGACCTCAGTCCGCGCTTCGCAGGTTGTTGCCGAAAGGGCTGGTAGTTGCGGGATTTTCTTGGCTAAGTAACTCTTACGAACTTGGGTTAGGCCCATATAAGCCAACAAATGGTTCCATTGCCGGGACCGGGATCTGCCTAAGGGGTGTCTAGTGTGAAAAGCAGGGACTCTATAGAGAAGAACGTTGAAGGATCGAAGGGATTAGGAATGGTAGTAGATCAAGGGTAACTATGGCAAGCACGATTCAGTTACGGATATTCAAAGGAGCAGGAGGCGAAGACTTGGAACAATTTTGGTTTGTGCTAACATCAGTATGGAACACGCAACAAATTGCGGATGGTAATATCAAAAAGGCTACCTTAGTCAGTGCACTGTAGGACCGAGCACTGACATGGTACATAAAGTACTCAAGCAAGCACCCAACAGTAGGGACAACAGAAATTCAGACTGAATTGAAGAAGGAGTTTAGCCACCTGAAGTCAGAAACAAATTCGATTATAGGGTTCAAAGAAATCGCAATGATGCCTGGGGAAACCCTGTGGGATTTGGACCAAAGACTGAAAAGTACTATTCGCGAGGCTAACATGGCCTTGACAGACCCACAACACTACGTTTGGTTTATGGCATCCTCAACACCACATCTAAGGGCGGCTCTATCACAACAAAAGATCTCAACCTAGGCCGAAGCGCTAGAGACAGCGATGAGGTTACACAAACTCTATTGCAAGACACGGGGTTGGTAGTTCAATAAATCCAACCGCAGATCCAAGATTTTTGTTTGGAAATGAAGAATCTAAAACAAGAATAGATACCGCGAGCAGAAGTTCGGGAGGAATTATGGTGTATAAAGTGCAAAAGCTAGGGACATGATAAAGATCACTGCTTGGTATTAGTAAATTTTGTGGCAATGGGGGGACCAACGCTATTACGACCAAAGGCACAGACAGGACTGAGCACCACAGCCCCGCTCTGGTGCGTAATCTGTCAGGTGGGAGGAAAACACAACACTGATAACTATCATCTATTACCAAAATACAACCAAACCCCCCAGCAGCTATTTTGCAACTTTTGCAGGTCGATGGGCCACGAGGAAAGAGACTGTTGTAGCTACCAATTGTTAATGGACCAGTCACCTACTTACAAAATGGAGATTGAGGTGTGAGGTCAGGATCCAGCCGTGACTATCATGCACTGTGGGTTCCAGGGCCGTGGTGAGGACGGGGCGGAATGGGGCTAGGAAGGGGTCGCGAGCAGCTAATCTGCTACAACTGTGGAGGACCGGAACATTACGCGCGAGAGTGTCCCAACCCAACTAGAATTTCGTGCAGTTATTGTGAGCAATTCGATCATGAGATGATAGATTGTCCTACACTAATAGCACAGATTCGTGAGAAAAAGGCAGCGCAACCAACAATGACCCAGAATGTGCAGATGATGAGGTCCAAACCCTGTGAGGAAGATCCCAAGGTCAACATGGTGCTGAGGAGTGGCACAGCCACAAGCGTGGATGGAAGGAACTTAGGGGGCGGTAAGGAGACATATCTAGAAGCTCAGGAGAGCTTCGCAGAGGTCTCTACCTTAGGTAGTAGGGATCAGCCTGAGTCGGACAAGGACCTCTCAATGATAACTACCTTTCTAGAGACATGGATAAAGTTGCTTCACAACAACAGGGCAGTTAAAGGCTTACAGGAATTGATAAATAGATGTCCAGGATGGAGTGAACCTCGTGTCATTCAGAAGTTGGGAAGACATGCATCACGGACCAGAAGGGAAATACAGTTAACAGCGTAGATCAACGATTATCAGATGGAGCAATCATTTTGGATCTGGGCTCAGATGCCAACGTACTGCCGAAACAGACTTGGGAGCACATGGGTAAGCCTACACTACAATTGTCCCCTATCCAATTATGGATGACAAATCAGCAAAAGGTGCTGCCCATGGGAAGGCTACAAGGAGTTACGGTAGACCTTGACGGTGGAAGTACCCGAACGGACTTTGAAGTTATTGAGCTCATGGATGAAAGTATGCCCTATCTTGCATTGTTAGGAATAGATTGGGCCACCGACATGAACGGGGTTATTAATCTAAAGAAGCAGACAATGATATTTGAAACAAAGTCGCTTCGCGTAGTCATTCCACTAGATCCGGCTGAAGGACCGCGCTACATTGAACCTGTGCACGACAGAGAACGTGACGACGACGTAGATTGTAGCTATAGAATGTTTGCCCAAGAGTGAGGATGGGTCAAGACAACGAAGGATAGAAGAATATCATGGGGTAATGGAGAATCCTGCACTTCTAATTCAGATGAGGAAGACGAGCGGTGGCGCAACAGGTTGAATGGAGTAACCACACTACACTGCAACATGGTGACTAAATCGTTGTACTACATAAGGGCCCAGGATTGCGTATTGCCGTAGTATGATGGGTTGAAAATAATAGATGAATTCCTGACCAAATTTGAAATCGTAGTACCAGAGCACCAATGGTTTGATGCGATGAGATGGGCACTGCGTGTGATGCCTGCGCAATGGTGGGGCACACATGAAGGGATGTTTGAAGATTGGCGCACTTGCAGGCGCATGATGAATATCATATTTGGGAAGCCGGAACTATGCATAACAGAGAAATATGATGGACGTGATGATCCGCGCATGCACCTTACCAAATGGATCAAAGCCTACATAGAAGAACCTCAACCAGAATGGGTGCACTTATTTTATCACACCCTAGACGTCATTCCTAGAAACTGCTATATGGAAGCGGAGCTCTGGCATGACATAGGCAAGTGGAATATCTTGCGCGCAGGGTTTTTGTCGACATTCCTTTTTGAAGATCAATGGACGGATCCCGTGGACGAAGCATTACAGTTGGTAAAGGCCGCCATATTCAAGACACTCCTAGAGCCAAAGGAAACTGTGCAGCCCGACTGGTCGCGGTGGCTGACCCAGGCCCTCGAATGCTATAATGTCCAGGTATAAAATGTTGAGAATGATCCGCGAAATGTCAATATTCTAGAATCAGAGGGGAGCCGGGAGGTGCGCGGACCTGAAATCAAAGATCCAGATATCACGACGCCGTTGAAAATGAAACAAGTTAATATTGGAACCGAAGAAGAGCTGAAGTGTGCAACGCTTGGGGACTACTGGGACAATGCCACAATGGAGAAGGTCATCGAATTGCTTCAGAAATATCGAGATTTTTTCCCAACGAAGATCACGGAGCTAAAAGGGATCCTAGGAGACCTAGGAATGATGAAGATAACATTGAAGCCAGACGTGAAACCAGTGAAGCAGCGACCCTACCGATTATAAAGCAAAGGTCCGCGAAGAATTGGACAAGATGTTGGCAGCAGGAATCATCAAACCAGTCGAGGAGTCCGACTAGGTAAGTCCGATGGTAGTGCAGGAGAAGAAACAGAAGGGTGAGATTCACATCTGCGTGGATCTCAGGAAGCTCAATGATGCATGCGTCAATGATCTGTTTCCCACACCGTTTATAGATGAGGTGCTGGAAAATGTGGGGGGGCAGGAAGCCTACTCTTTCACAGATGGGTTCTCAGGATGCCACCAGATCAAGATCACGCTAGAGGATAGGAGTAAGACAACGTTCGCCATTGAGTGGGGTTGCTTTCAGTACAAAGTGATGCCCTTTGGACTGAAGAATGTGCCGGCAATATTTTCACGAATAATAGTCACTGCATTCAAAGAATTTATCCACAAGTTCTTAGAAGTCTATCTTGATGACCGTATTATGTTTGGACTAGTTAAGAAGAACGTAGCGAGCTTACAGTTAATGCTGGATACTTGTCGCCGACATCAGATTGCATTAAAAGTGAAGAAGTGTACTTTCCTTGTCCCATTCGGGAATCTACTAGGCCATGTGGTCTATAAGCAAGCCCTGATGGTGGATCCGGAAAAGATCGCCGTCATACTCAATCTGCAAGTGCCGCGAATTGTCAAGCAATTACGTGCCACACTAGGACACATGGGCTACTATCAAAAGTTCATCAAAAGCTACGCTCATATCACGGCTCCGATGGAACAATTGCTAAAGAAGGACGCTACTTATTGCTGGAATGAGGAATGTAACAAAAGTTTGGAAACACTTAGGGAAAAGATGGCATCGGCCCCTATATTGGTCTTTCCGAAATGGGACATCAAATTTCATGTGCATGTCGACACGTCATGTGTTACATTGGGGGTGGTACTTACTCAACCAGGAGCGGAGGGAATTGACCACCCGATTGCATTCGCAATTCGACGGTTGTCAAAAGCTGAGAAGAATTACTTCAGTACTGAGCACGAGGGCTTAGCAATGGTATATGCGCTTCAAAAATTCCACCGCTATCTTCTTGGAGGTCACTTTAAGATGTATCCCAGTCTCTTGGTGTTAAAATACCTAGTGAATAAGCCTGTGTTGGGGGGACGTATCTATAGATGGTTGCTGTTATTCCAGGAGTATAACTTTGAGGTCGTCGTCAAACCGAGACGTCTAAATGCAGGCCTAGATCACCTGTCCCGAATTGAGACCGGTGAAGAACCCACAAATCTAGAGGACGGACTTCTGGATGCTCAGCTATATGCAGTGCGCATAGCGGATGGTCACTTTGAAGATATAATCCATTTGTTAACTACAGGAACTGCGCCACAGGGATACTCTGTTCAACAGAAGAAGGAATTAGTGATATGTACAACAGACTTCACCGTGATTGTAGGACACCTCTACAAAATGGGCAATGACGAGATATTGCATCGATATGTCCCGAAGTTCGAGTAAGGACAAATCCTGGCCGAAGCACAGGGGGGATTGCTGGAAATCATTATGCGGGTCGCACCATAGCTCAGAAGATCCTTCGCGCAGGATTATGTTGGCCTATTCTGCATCAAGATTTGAAAGCACACTGCCAAGCCTGTGATGTATGTCAACGGACGGGAAACCATCGCGGAGAGATTAAATGCTACTCCAGCCACAGATGTTGCTACAGCCCTTTGAGAAGTGGGTAATCGACTTCGTAGGACCTATCGAGCCACGAGGGAAAATGGGCGTGCGCTATATCATCACCGCGACAGATTACTTGACCCGATGGGCAGAGGCACAGCCAGTTAAGGATTGCACGGCTGTAATAGCTGTGAAGTTTTTGTTCGAGAACGTACTGAAAAGGTTTGGATGTCCCAAAATTCTCATGAGCGATTGGGGAGCGCATTTTTGGAATGAAACAATCAGCACACTCACTAAGGAGTTCCAGATATATCACCAACAGAGTATGCCATACCACCCGCAAGCGAATGGGACCGTTGAGGTATTCAACAAAATCTTGAAGACCGCATTGACCAAGGTCTATAATGCACGACGAAATGACTGGGACTTGCACATCCCTGCTATGCTATGGGCATACCGAACCACATGTAAGAAGTTGATGGGCCAGACACCTTTTCAGTTAGTCTATGGCAAGGAGGCCGTTATGCCTATGTAATATATTATGCCTAGTCTGTGGATCGCGGAAATCACCAGTATGTCAAACCACGGGGCATTGGAGAAAAGGCTTGCGCAGCTCAAAGAACTGGCGAGGAACGGTTTTTGGCTGGATTCCATCAGCATGTACAGAAACAATGCGAAAAAGCGTGGCATGATCACCATATCAAGGTGCGCACTTTCAAGGAGAATAATCTGGTATTGCTATACAACAGTAAATTCGAGAAATTCCCTGGCAAACTTCGAATGCATTTGTTGGGGCCCTATGTTGTCAAAGAAGTTACTGATGGGGGCGCGGTTCAACTTGCCAAACTCAATGGGGACCCCTTCCTGGGCCGAGTGAATGGCAGTCGCCTAAAGCTCTATACGGGCAGGTTGGCTACCTAACTAACCGTTCAAGGGACAGTATCACTGCTCCAGCCAGTTGAAAGAGAGTACGGGACTGTAAAGCAGTGTAGGAGAAAGAGGCGCGAGTGCCAGGATACGCGTCGATCTGGCCCATTATCAAGATCGCGGTCGCGCGGTCAGAAGTACACTGCTACGTCGCTCCGAGTAGAGGAGACCATTCATGTCACTATTCATGACAAGATGTTTGCATTATGGCGAAAGGGAGTGGGTGGCAGGTAATTAAGAGAATGAGTACGAGCCAGATATGGCACGAGCTACCACAGAATTTCCACGCGAATGCTAGAATAGGCGAGAATCAGGGAATTGGAAATTCGAATTGCTTATAAATCACCGAGGGGCATCCACTGGGTGACCTACACTTCCGCAAAGCGTATGCTGAGTATTGATATGGAGTTGTTTATTAGCTCTGCACAAGGAGTAAGATCAAGGGTGGTGAGATGGCCAATGGAGCAGCAAGACTATCTAAGGAGCATGGTGTTGACAGCCGTGGGCGTTCCGTAGCCTGTAGCCTCAACAATAGGGGATGTACCAGAAAAGGGGAGACACGAAGCAGAATTGGTCTGGATGCCATTGCCCTACCTATGGGCAAGGTGGAAAACTACAACAAATTAGAAAAAGAATGGAAAAATGGAGACCACGGGTAGGAACGAAGTTACTAAGGTGTTTCTGAAGGACCTTCAGGGCTGGGATCTCATAGACAGCAGCAACGGTCTTGCAAAATTGCAACACAAGTTGCGGCAGGCAGTGCGAAGAGCCGCTACAAAGGTTGGAAGTGGTTGCGGTGCTACAAGGAGGTCCCGTATGCGGCTCCCTCACTGGAGCTAAAATCCTGTGAGGGGGTGTTCTGTGTTAACTGAACAGAGCAGAATGAGCATCATTAGTCACAAGAAGTGGTAAAAACACTGAAGCAAGAGATGGATGAAGCATTGTAGGAGACAACGAAGAAGTAGTAGGACGATGAGTGTCACTCAGAGGGAGGTGAATTGCGAAGCCATGACAGAACGTCTCACCGCACCAACGAGTGACTCAGGACGAGTCATGATGATTGTGTTGGGGGACTGTTGGGTAGAGGAGGTCCCGCGTAATAGTTTTGGGGTTTGATAGCCTAGAAATTAGGATAAAAATATTGCAAACCTCTGAAATATGCGGAGCGCGAAATTTAAAAGGTTGAGTCAAAGGGTTGTCCGTCCAAAAAATAATATAAAATATTAGGAAGTAAGTCAGTCCGTGGACCATAGGAAGGTATAAATAGAGCGCGGCTCTATGAGGGAACAACAGTTCTTTTTGGGTATGATCTTGGATCTAAAATGTAATGGGTTGTTGAGGAAAGGATTTTGAAGCATCTGTAAGTCTGAGTCGGGGGTTTGGGGTAGTGGATAGAGGCTCTGCAGCTATGTGCGCAGAGGCCTGGAAGAGTTCACAGCTATGTGCGTGGACCCCTGTAGTTGAGTGCGCAAGGCGTGTGATGCAGGAAAGTGTTCCCTCTGCGGACAAAGGCAACCCCTCTAGCCCTAGAGTGGGTCTAGTCACAAACAAGGACAGATCAACAATAGCTTTCCTTAAACAGTCATAGTTGGAGGCCTACCTCAACCGGTGGTCGATGGAGTTCCATTGCGCTGCTCCAGCTTCCGCTTCCTTCTCCTAATGAGTGATCAACCTGAAACAATGCAAAGGAAATACAACAAAGCACGTAACCAGAAAACAACAATGATCTATTTACTCACAAAGTCAAGAAGTCATGAGCTATCAAGTAAATTACATACAAGACATAGGAAAACATCATTGATTGTATTAATAATGAAATAAGAGTAAGCTTACAACCAAAGTCTTGACGTCATAAGCCTTCTCAGAGGGATCCGGCCAACATGTTCCTCAAGCATTCACTCTTTGAAGATGGATCTCCCAACATACAAGATTCTCTCTCACTCATAAGTTTTACACAATGTTAAGGGCAATTCACAACCTTCCACAAGCTATCAACAATCCCACACTTGTCACACTCACACCAGCTATCTAGCAAACTCACAAACACTAACAGCACTGCTCAACTAGCCAACTATCAAAAACTAGCAATGCATAGCAATGGTGAGAGTTTAAATAGGAGAAGGAGTCTCCATGAAAGGTGGAAGAGTGAGCTTATCCCAAAGGAAGGTAGCACAATTGATGGAACTACCATGCCAGAGAAAGGAGGGCGATACAAACTATGCCAACAACCAGGTCTGGAGTCATCTGGAAGGTCAACTGTTGGAACAAACTCGCCCAATCTGGATCATCGCGGGGGCATAACTGACCCTTAGCGCTGACATCGCTAGTGATCAATGTAGCCAGTCAGATCATCGCTAAAGATAATAAGTAACCTCGTGCTGGAGCATGAAATCGGACCATTGCGGGAATCAGATGTACTTCCGCGCTGGCAGCGCAGCTGGACTGTTTATGAGTGCCTTTCAATGCGTATATTTAGTCCATAGTCGCGATGAGGCAGATAACTTAGGAAAAGTGGGTCATTTGGCAGCACAAGAGAGCATTTGTTCAATATGAGCATGTTTGACTTGGACACATGACATAGTAGAAGGACTGGAGTGAAGATAGTGACAAATTACTGTGTAACAGATGCCCCCTAAAGTATGAAGCCTGAGAGAGTGGGAGGGGTGAAATGCTTTACGAAACTGAATGAGCTGGAATAACATCTGGAAGAATCAACATGCAAGTACAACTGATATCTTTGATAATGAAGTACATGTAGTCTAGGCATGGGAGCAACCATCCAAAAGACATATGAACTAAGTCTGTGGTATGGATGCAGCCATCCAACTAATGAGACCATGATAATGATAAAGGTATGGTTGCAGCCATCCATGAAGACTCAGGTATGGTCGCAGCCATCCATCAATGAGTCATGTAATCGCAAACCGATCCACGCAGCCCGAACAAGGGTAATCTGAGTTCGGGGTCTTGAACCTATCCGATCATAGTACAAATTCTAGCATGCGAATAGATGTGCTGAGGTCGAGCATGATAGAAAGTCGCTTGATTACCGGTCAATGATGAAAACCGTTAACAAGCGCGAGAGAAACCACCAATAATGCCAATGGTTCTCAAGGTACTAGCTAGCACAATCCACGAAGTGTGAAAAAGGAGCTGAATTCGAACACTCGTGGAATCACCCAATCGACGACCAATGATGAAATTTGACCGTCAGGTGCGAAGAACTTGCCATTGAGGCATGCAAGCTCTAAGGTACCAAAGGGGATCTCTAGATCAATCTCCTGGATAATGAGTTGATGTCGATAAGAGACGACCCGTCGCAGGAGGGCCATAATGTTTCCCCCATCAACGACACGAGATAAGGAACAAGCGGTAGATGGTGAAATAGAGTATTAGAGGAGAAGGTGAGGATGTAAACTGCAGAAGGATTATACTCTTGAACATGTCGGCAACACGACTCCGGAGGGTGGCAGCATTCAAGTACCAAGGGATCAGAGGCTCAATGGAGACGACATGAATCGGATGGAATGAGGCTAAATGGCAACCCAAACCCGCGGAAGGCCAAATGACAATGTATGGATGTCCCAACCCGACAAGAAGCAAAAGTGTCGATGTTCAAGAGTGACTAGCTGCCAATGATGATTTCCAAATTTTCCCCACCATTACTGGCGAGTACCCCTATTATTTTTGAAAACAAGCTTGAAGGGGATAGCATATGCTTGTAATATAAGTTCAACCGTTGGCCGAATCCAGCCTAGTAATGGTTTAATGAGCCCTAGGAAGGAGAAGCTCGAGTCTCATCATGGTGACGAGTCCAATGTCGGTAGGGTTTAACGAGTCCGACATAGGTAAGACTCGAAGTCTTTTTCATGTTTAGAGAGTTTGAAAAAGACATGGAAAAGAAAACTCCAGGGGGTCCTTTTTCATAGATTTGTGTCTCTTGAGCCTGAAAAAGTATACAACGATACTCAAAACAACCGCTTGACCATTACGATCAAGGAGTACTTTTCTTAACTAGTGACTTCGACCCGAAAAAGTAGAAAAGCAGTCAAAATCACGTCGTTTCGTAACCAATAACGAGCTTGAAATGACAAAGGCCCAGCAATCTTTTCGTGTTTACACGGTCGGAAGAGAGCTTAAAGCAGACCGCCTCTTATTTCATTTAATGAGTCAAAAGGAATAACTCGGCAATCTTTTCATATTTCACGAGTCAGAAAAGAGCTTAAAGGTGACTCGTCCTAGAGGAACGAGTCGTATAAAGGGTAGCAACTGGTTCTGGCAATGGTGGAACTGCTCAAAACATGTAATGGTCAAGAGGTTGGCTAATAAAACCACTCATCACCACAGTCCCTCAGGAAAGGAAAAACAACCAAGTGAAAGCATATGATCGGCCAAAGAGATGGTGGCAATGGAATGAAACAACCAAGGCTCATCTAGCAAAATTTAGCAGATAAACGGTGATCACGAGATGTAAATCGGGTATGGGTTCATTTTTGCACAAGCTTGAACCATGGAGAACTCTGCTTAGATTCAGTTTTGTTGGGTCCCTATAATACTAGTGATTACCCCATTACTATTGTAGTTATACCCCTTATTTATATTTTTGTGCCCCTATTACCCCCTTGTTGCTATTTCTGTGCCCCATAGAATCCCTCTATTGTTATTTTTGTGGCTTTATATTATTATTGTTAGGTCGGCTGGATTATATTGTGACTCCTTAGACTCCTATATATAGAAAGGAGGTTTTGTCATTTGTATCATCCAAGAATTGTTCATTTATGTAATGTAAAGGAGGTTGCCCCCTCGAAGAGGCTGAGTTCTAAGGCGTGGATCTCTCTTTTCTATCTTTTTGTGAGCTAGTTTCATAACATTTGGTATCAGAGCTTTGGATTCT
Organism: Pinus tabuliformis; assembly: GCA_031772625.1. Lineage (NCBI taxonomy): Eukaryota > Viridiplantae > Streptophyta > Pinopsida > Pinales > Pinaceae > Pinus > Pinus tabuliformis. Next base: position 940,437,516 of record CM062810.1, on the reverse strand, counting down.
AGGGTTTCGTTGCTCCAAACAGGCCATCGTGGCATTTTCGCTATAAATTTTTTTCTGTGAAGTTTCAGAAGTCGCAAAAAAAAACCCATTTGAGAAGAAATCGCGCTGAACCTTGGGTCCAAATTTCAGAGCTTTTCGCGCGATATTTGCGGAGATATGATCTGAGGAAGTTGGTCTTTTTGCAGACTCTTGAATTACATTCAAAACAGGTGACCTGGGGAAAATCGTCATAACTTTCTCTCTGAGGATCGGATTGAAATTTCATAAGAAGGTACAGAAAGAGGACAGACTTTAGTTTCTTGTATGTGTGTTTTAGATTCAAAGGTTGAAACAGTGACTCGTGGCAAGTCGTACAAGTTCGCTCTACTGAACTAGTCTAAAAGAAAGTCAATGTGGGAGATTTCACATAACTTTTCCTTGGAGAATCCAATTTGGGTCAGACTTGTGGCATTGGAAAGAGGACATAGAAGGCTACTACAGATCACAATTTCAGAACTGGATGATCCAAAATTATAGAGATACATCAGATTCAATATCAGGCTTCTATAAAGTGAAAAAAAGGTGTGTAGTTTTTTTTTAATTTTTGTGTAAGCTTCGTTTAACGGAATTCAAAGGGCATAGTAAAGCATTATTATTGGTAACTGATTCCCCGAGGAAAGAAAATGCAAACACCTAGTAAGGAACCTGAAAGCTCTAGCATGACTCATGAAGAAGAGGAAGAAATGCTACATGATATATCAAAATTACAAGAACAAGTGCAACAAATGTCACGCTCACAAAAGCTAACAGAAGCTAAGATAAGTGGCATGGAATCTAAGATAAATGGCATGGAAGCTAAGATGGATGATTTGAAGATAGATTTGAAGACAGATTTGAAGAAAAACATGGCAAATTTGAAGACAGATTTGAAGACAGACATGGCAGATTTGAAGACAGATTTGACAAATCTTCTACAAGAGATACTTACTAATGGTGAAAAGGTTGTAAAGGAAACTCATGATGTGAACAAAAGTAATGTTAATCATGATTCCATAGATTCTAATGTTGGATCGAAGACCCACCATATTCCAAAAATCGATATGAGGAAGTTTGATGGCAAGGATCCCGCCACATGGATATTACAGATGGAGCAGTTCTTCGATCTCAATAATGTGCAATACACACAAAAGGTACGTATGGCAACTTTATATTTGGAACCAAATCAGTTTGTATCGTATCAATGGCTTTTCTCTCGTAAAAAATTTATCACTTGGGCAATTTTTACGGAAGAATTGATAGCACATTATGAAGATACAAAAAGCAACACTTTTTTTAGCCAATTGATAAGTCTCAAACAAAAGGGTTCAGTAATGGAGCACATTGAGGAGTTCCAAAAATTGAACATAAGGGTAAAAGATATTCCAGAGGAGCATAGGATTGATGTGTTCATAGGGTCTTTAAAGGATAATATCCAACATGATGTTCGCCTTTGGGAACCTGATTCATTAGAGAAGGCATTTAGGTTAGCAAGAAAAATGGAAAGCAAAATTATGGCAACCAGGAAGCATACCACTCACAACTATAAAGACGGAAGTGTTGTTGCCCCTAGTCTTCCACAACCTATAAGGTTGACACCACAACAATTGGAAGAAAAAAGAGCAAAAGGGCTTTGTTACAGTTGTGATAGCAAATACACTAAAGGTCATAAGTGTGCTGAGAAGAAATTATTCTACATAGATTGTGAAGAGGAAGAAGAAAAGGAGCAAGAAAGGTCAAAAGAAGAAGATATACTCCGGAAACAAAGCCTAGATGAAGAACAAATAAATCCAACCATATCTTGTAATGCATTGGCGGGAATTACCACTCCTCAAACCATCAAGATAGAAGGACAAATCAAGAAGAAAAAGGTAATAGTGTTGATTGATTCAGGAAGCACCCACAATTTTATTCATTGTAGGGTTGCAAAAGAATTGAATTGCTTCCTATATCCAGCACCAGAGTGTCAAGTGATGATTGCAAATGGAGGAACAATAAATTGCTCTGGAAGGTGCCATAATATCAAGCTATCCATGGGAGAATATGTATTGACTAGCTCAATGCTTTCCATTCCAATGGGAGGTGCTGATGTTGTACTAGGAGTCCAATGGCTACAATCCTTGGGTACAATAGCTTTTAATTTTCAAGAACTTTTCATCAAATTTTCTACGGAAGGAAAGGAAGTTGAATTAAGGGGTATTGCAGGGAAACCAGGAAAGATAATCAGCTCTAATGGTATGACAAAGCTTCTAAAAAAGGAGCAAAGAGGTGTAATTGCACAATTATGTTCGCTAGATGTTTCCACATCGGAATCATCTATTTCTCCAGATCTCCAAAAAGTCCTGGACAATCATTCCAAGGTATTTGAGACTCCCAGAGGTCTCCCACCTATGCGTGATCATGATCATGCTATTCATCTGATTCCAGGAAGTGTTCCTCCAAACATCAGGCCGTACAGATATCCCTATGTCCAAAAAAGTGAAATTGAACGTATGGTTGCAGAAATGCTAGAGGCTGGTATAATTCAACCAAGTCAAAGTTCTTTCTCTGCTCCAGTAGTATTGGTGCACAAGAAGGATGGATCATGGCGCATGTGTCCGGATTATAGGGAGCTCAACAAGCTCACTATTAAAGATAAGTTCCCCATTCCTGTCATTGATGAATTACTGGATGAATTGCATGGATCAATTTACTTCACCAAGTTGGATCTTCGTTCGGGATATCATCAAATCAGAATGAAGATTGAAGACATTCCGAAAATGGCATTTAGAACTCATGAGGGTCATTATGAATTTTTGGTCATGCCTTTTGGCCTTACCAATGCACCTTCAACATTTCAAGGTTTGATGAATTCAATTTTCAAACCATTCCTTAGAAAATTTGTGTTAGTATTTTTTGATGATATACTAATCTACAACAAGTCTTGGAAGGATCATGTTGAACATGTTGACAGGGTGCTACAACTATTGGAGGAGAAACAATTATATGCAAAAAGATCCAAATGTTTCTTTGGAGTCCAGGAGGTGGAATATTTGGGTCATATTGTATCTCATGAAGGAGTTAAGGTAGACCCTAGCAAAATTAAAGCCATTAAGGAATGGAAAATTCCCACATCCATAAAGCATCTGCGAGGATTTCTTGGGTTGACAGGGTATTATCGCAAGTTTGTTAAGAATTATGGGAGAATAGCAGCACCTCTAACAACATTATTGAAGAAAGATGCATTTTCATGGACTCCGGAAGCAACAAAGGCCTTTGAACATCTTAAAGAGGCAATGTGCCAAGCACCGGTCTTAGCTACACCGGACTTCACAAAAACCTTTATTGTGGAATGTGATGCTTCAGGAAATGGAATTGGTGCTGTTCTAATGCAAGATGAAAGACCCATTGCTTTTGAAAGTCGTCCAATCAAGGGAAAGTTTTTAAGCAAAGCTATTTATGAGAAGGAAATGTTGGCAATACTCCATGCACTTAAGAAATGGCGACCCTACCTAATGGGAAGACACTTCAAGGTAAAAACGGATCATGATAGCCTTAAATACTTTTTAGAACAAAGATTATCCTCTGAAGAGCAACAAAAGTGGGTCACAAAGATGTTGGGTTATGACTTTGAAATCATCTACAAAAAAGGGAAGCAAAATGTGGTGGCAGATGCACTCTCAAGAAAGGATGAGGATGTGGAAGCATTGTTGTGTGCCATTTCTATTATCCAACCAGATTGGATAAACGAAGCAAGGGAGGAATGGAAGAATGATGAAGAAGTGTGGGCACTTATTCGAAAGCTACAACAAGATTCCAGTACGTCTGATACATTTAGCTGGCAAAATGATTCATTATGGTACAAAGATCGCTTATACCTCTGTAAGAATTCCCAGCTAAAACAAAAGATTCTTATGGAATTGCACACTTCTCCCTTAGGAGGGCACTCAGGATTTTTAAAAACTTACCACAGGGTTAAGAAGGAATTTTTTTGGGATGGCCTTAAATCAGATATTCAAAAGTTTGTGGCGGAATGTTTGGTTTGCCAACAAAATAAAGTTGAAACAATTAAGACACCGGGTCTATTACAACCTTTATCCATTCCAAGCCAATGTTGGGAGGAGGTTTCAATGGATTTTATCACAGGTTTAACCAAGTCTGAGGGAAAGAGTGTCATCATGGTGGTAGTTGACAGACTTACCAAGTATGCACACTTTTGTGCATTATCACATCCATTTAAAGCCAGTACAGTTTCTACTGCATTTATGGAAACAATTCAAAAGCTACATGGAAACCCAAAGATTATTGTAAGTGACAGAGATCCCATTTTCACTGGAAATTTTTTGACAGAATTATTTTCTTGTCTTGGTACTCAGTTAGCTCATAGCTCATCTTATCATCCTCAATCTGATGGGCAAACTGAGATAGTAAACAAATGTTTGGAAGGATATCTTCGTTGCTTTGTATCTGATAAACAGACACAATGGGTCAAATGGTTGCCTCTGGCTGAATGGTGGTATAACACTTCCTTCCATACAGCAACAAAAATGACCCCATTTATGGCACTTTATGGGTATCAACCACCATCCATCACATCATATTTAAGAGAAAATTCTAAGGTTCAGGCAGTGGAACATCACATCGAACATCAACAACAAGTCCTCCAACTCTTAAAGGATAACCTCGTGTTGGCACAAAATAGAATGAAACAACAGGCAGATCAACATCGCAGTGAAAGAAGTTTTGATGTAGGTGATTGGGTATTCCTACGGCTACAACCATATAAGAAAATGTCCCTAAAGCAAGCTAAGAAGGATAATAAATTATCACCAAAGTATTATGGTCCGTACAAGGTGTTGCAAAAGATTGGTACTATGGCATACAAATTGGAGCTTCCTGCAGCTTCTCGATTGCACCCAGTTTTCCATGTTTCATGTTTAAAGAAAGTTATAGGCGAAAAGCTCCCAGTTCAAACAATATTGCCAGAACTTGACGAGGAAGGAAAAATTATATTGGAACCGGAAGCAATCACAGAAACAAGAACTCGACAGCTACGAAATCGATCAATTTCAGAGTATCTTATCAAGTGGAAGAACTTATCCGCTGAAGATTCCACATGGGAGGATGAGAATTTTATGCAGAAGTATCCAGAACTACTCAAGCGTTGAGGACAACACTTTTTTGAAGGAGAGGGGCATGTTGGGTCCCTATAATACTAGTGATTACCCCATTACTATCGTAGTTATACCCCTTATTTATATTGTTGTGCCCCTATTACCCCCTTGTTGCTATTTCTGTGCCCCATAGAATCCCTCTATTGTTATTTTTGTGGCTTTATATTATTATTGTTAGGTCGGCTGGATTATATTGTGACTCCTTAGACTCCTATATATAGAAAGGAGGCTTTGTCATTTGTATCATCCAAGAATTGTTCATTTATGTAATGTAAAGGAGGTTGCCCCTCGAAGAGGCTGAATTCTAAGGTGTGTATCTCTCTTTTCTATCTTTTTGTGAGCTGGTTTCATAACAGGTTTCATGTTTACAAAAGCTTAAAACGAAAAACTATGCTTGTTATAAGTTCGCATGCCCCCAGCATAATGACACAAATCGAAGTACATGCCCCCCCAAGCTTCATTGTATTCAACGAGGTGGATGGAATTAAGGTTCACTTTTGAGATCTTGGAAAGACTCGACTTGGATTTTATGAGATCTTAATCAAAGACTCAATTTGGAAAGGGAGTTGTTTCATTTTTTAATGAGGTTAACACAATAAAAAGAACTATCCTCATAACCCTTGTTTCATTTTTTAACGAGCTTGACACAAGATCAGGAACTATGCTTGAGACTCCTTGTTTCATTTTTTAACAAGCTTGACACAAGACAAGGAACTGTGCTCCATGAACCTTGTTTCATTTTTGAATGAGGTTGACACAGGAACAAACTATCCTCGTGACACCATGTTTCATTTTTTAACCAGGTTGAGACAGGAAGAAACTACCCTCGTGACTCCTTGTTTCATTTTTTTAACGAGGTTGAGACAGGAACAAACTATCCTCGTTACACCTGCTCATGGGCCATACAAGAACATGGCTCCCAATAGGTATTCACGAGATGGAAGAAATGCAGTCTGGGAGGAATACATGTCATGATGCACCAATGACAGATCGGGTTCCAAAGCCCCCAGTACATGATGTACGAGACCATCTGCATGATCATTAGCAGAGGCAGAGATGGAACGGGTAGCCACATAATTGACCTATGGCAAAGAAGGTACTGCTTGTGGATAAGAACCACTGGGGGATGATGGCTGCGCAGGAGGCACCGGGGGACTAAAGAATGATAATTGATCTATGGTCACCACTCTTCCGTCGTGTGGAAAACAAACCACATGAAAAAGTGAAGAGACGAGGGCCCCCATGGCATAGACATAGTCACGACCAAGGAGAAGACTGAAATCTAAAGCACCTTGGACAACCATGACATCTATATAGATGGTTTTGCCTCCCAAAGTAACAAGAAGCTTCGGGAGGATCCCTAAAGGTTGACTGGTTCCTCCGTTAAACGCCAACAGATTGTGTGTGACTGGCACAAGCTGTGGGGAGCCCAAAGCTTGCCAAGTAGTGAAAGGCATGAGGCTAACCGATGCACCCTCATCCAAGACAGTGCTAGGTACTGCTTTATCATAGGCATGTACTATAATCTGTAAAGGCACATAGGATGGAAGGTGGAATGTAGTCAAATGAATCCAGTCGAAGGAAACGACCAAACCACTTGGTGGGGGAACTGTATGATTTCCCCCCTGCTCTACAGGAACTGAAGAAGGACTCTCGTGATTAGCGGGGATAGGAGGGTCGTTCTTGGACTCAGGAGAATCTGACGAGACGAGAAGAACATGAGCATGACACTCTTCTGAAACAGAGTGATCAACAGGTGGTGAACCCAAGTTAACACTCTCTTCGACCAATGGTTGGTCTAGAACAGGCTTAGCACAGCAAGGCTCGGAAGGAGGAGGACAGACAAGAGAAGAAGCTAAGTTAATCTCTTTGTCAACCAGGAGAGGGTTTGAAGAGAGCCTCTGATAACTAATAGGAAGTTGAGATGAAGAAGCTATAAGACTTTCCAAAATGGTGAAAGCTTTATCCATGAGTGGACAAAGGTGAAGGGGATGATTGCCTTCACATAGCCTACAGGGGAATCGAATCTTCCCCTTCTTCTTACCGTTTCTAGTTGATAGGGTGGCATCATCATGAGCTTCAGAGGATGATGAGGGACGAGCTGGATCGCGAGACCATACATCTAAGATCCTAGGAATACCAGGACAATCACGAAGAAGATGGTCACCCTTGCATAATTTACAAGGAAACTTAACCTTCCGCGGAGGAGCAGAAGGTGGTCCGACCTAAGATGTACTCGGAGCAATAGCTACACAGGTGGCCTCGCGTTTATCAAACTTCTTTTTCTTCTTCTTCTTAGTCTCCTGGTTACTAGATGTGAAACTTTCACCAGGCGAAGGAGGAGAGGAGGAGGAAGAAATAGGGGAAGAAGGCGTAGGCTCAACCTTGGAATCAATGTGCCATGGTTCGGATGAAGGAGACGGTGGAAGAGGAGTCATGACACTCGAGACCACTGAGGTTGAAAACAACCAAACGGGTAAACCGATGGTTAACCCAGGCAAGGACAATGTTGCCATATACGGAGCACTGACATATCCAAAAGGTGGAAATAGACTAGGATTCCCATCTGGGGAAAGAACTTGGCTGGTAGACTCGGGGAATGTTGCCATCAGGAACGAGCCTGAAAACACTCAAACTGTAATGAAGAACTCTAACTGTTACCAGGAATATTTCATGGGCAGTAAATTTTATGACATAGGAACAAAACTTGACCTTTTCATGCTTCAAGAGTTGAGAAAAGGACAAAAAGGTGACTCTATCTCTTTTGAGGCTTAATGAGCCTGAAAGGACAAGTGCTCAGATGGACCTTTTCTTTTAAGGAGTTCGAAAAGTAACGAAAGTGACTACTCTGGAGAAACTAGGCAAAAGTTTTACCAAACAACCCGTAAAACTGCATATACACCTTGACAGTCGTATGAAGACCAAGGACTTTCCGTATGGCAGTCAATCTTGTCGAATGTTGTGTTTGGTGCGTTATGGTTTGCAAGGCGGCAGACACGGCTTCTTAGGGATAAAGGATGATAACCTAGTGGGGTCTCCCATCATATACTCGATGGTACATGGGAGCACAATTCCATACTAGACCGCTATTGAGTCACAGAAGGAGGAATCACCCAACCTTGAGTGCAAACAATAGTGACTAGGTTTAACAACGTCGGAGCACGTTTCTAGCCTAGACCTCTAAATAGTGTGCATTATGTTCCAATGCATTGTTAGGTTTATTCAGTTCATTTTAAGGTTGATCTTGAATTATGTTTCAATTTCCAGGCCCTACCGTATGTATATCAAAAAACCTAGGATGCAGCTAGAATGAGTAAAGCATCTTTCATTTCGATGAACACCTACTTATAGAAAGGTAGAGAGTTCATTCCCAAACCAAGACAAGCAAATGCAAACACTAAGAAACACAATGCATCAATACACTAATCTCATGATGCATCGATACTACTAATGAAAGATTTAAAATTCGCTTTTCAATTTCTCAAACATGAAAATTTGAAATGCACATATACTTTCATTTTCGTATATCAAATGAATGCAATCCTTTAATTTTTTTTTTGTTTTGAATTTAAAGAGACAAACAAGCAAATGTGAACTGATCGATCCAAACAATTGTGATCTATGCTTGGTAGTGAAGAAATGGAATCAACATAAAAAATTGGTTCAATAATCAACACTAAAAATCAACCAGAAAGAAAACAAGCAGTGAAAAAGCCTCAAGCAAACCAATAAGATGGTTGTGGATGAACCTTGAACAGACAAGTAACCCAAGCAAATGGTTTCTCGACGAAACTTCTAAAGGGCCAGGTCACATAGGCAAAAATGCAAGATTCATTCAATGAAATCAAAGAGACAGTACCGTAACCAAAAGCAATTAAAACAAGCTAATGAGAGACAAGAAACAACAGGGGATAAGCAAGATTGATGAATTCAGGAGGTAAATTTATAAAAACAACTTTACAAGAATCATCGCAAGTGTTACACTGACAACTAGAGTTGTCATCGCTAAATGAGAGACCATCGCTAGTGATGGACAGACAACTAGAGCTGTCATCGCTGATTGAGAGACCAACGCTAGTGATGGACAGACAACTAGAGTTGTCATCGCAAGTGTTACACTAAAAACTAGAGATGGTCGTGAAAGTACACCTATTTTTCGGGATGGTGTGATTTCAAGAGTCGTCGCAGGAATTAAACTATCAACCCGAGATCATCGCGGGTAAAAAGCTACAAAGTGGCGATGACATTGCGACTGTTAGTCTTCTTTCCGCGATGATGCAAAAAACAATGGCAAATGAGCAAAAAACTCCCAAACCAAAAACAACCAATCCAACAGATAATAGAGGGACTTCCCAGATCAACCCAGGTGACCTAGAAGACTGCTAATTAATCCCCAAACCTCAAAAGAGACCAAATCAAAATCAAAACAAGAGCGAACAAGAGAAGAACATAGGACAGACTCCCCAACGGAGTCGCCAATTTGTGATGCAGGAAAGTGTTCCCTCTGTGGACAGAGGCAACCCCTCTAGCCATAGAGTGGGTCTAGTCACAAACAAGGACAGATCAACAATAGATTTCCTTAAACAGTCATAGTTGGAGGCCTACCTCGACCGGTGGTCGATGGAGTTTCGTTGCACTGCTCCAGCTTCCACTTCCTTCTCCTAATGAGTGATCAACCTGAAACAATGCAAAGGAAATACAAAAAGGCACGTAACCAGAAAACAACAATGATCTGTTTACTCAAAAAGTCAAGAAGTCATGAGCTATCAAGTAAATTACATACAAGACATAGGAAAACATCATTGGTTGTATTAATAATGAAATAAGAGTAAGCTTACAACCAAAGTCTTGATGTCACAAGCCTTCTTAGAGGGATCCAGCCAGCATGTTCCTCAAGCATTCACTCTTTGAAGATGGATCTCCCAACATACAAGATTCTCTCTCACTCATAAGTTTTACACAATGTTAAGGGCACTTCACAACCTTCCACAAGCTATCAACAATCCCACACTTGTCACACACACACCAGCTATCTAGCAAACTCACAAACACTAACAGCACTACTCAACTAGCCAACTATCAAAAACTAGCAATGCATAGCAATGGTGAGAGTTTAAATAGGAGAAGGAGTCTCCATGAAAGGTGGAAGAGTGAGCTTATCCCAAAGGAAGGTAGCACAATTGATGGAACTGCCATGCCAGAGAAAGGAGGGCGATACAAACTATGCCAACAACCAGGTCTGGAGTCATCTGGAAGGCCGACTATTGGAACAAATTCGCCCAATCTGGATCATCGCGGGGCATAACTGACCCTTAGCGCTGACATCGCTAGTGATCAATGTAGCCAGTCAGATCATCGCTAAAGATAATAAGTAACCTCGCACTGGAGCATGAAATTAGACCATTGCGGGAATTAGATGTACTTCTGTGCTGGCAGCGCAACTGGACTGTTTATGAGAACCTTTCAGCGTGTATATTTAGTCCATAGTCGCGATGAGGCAGATAACTTAGGAAAAGTGGTTCATTTGGTAGCACAAGAGAGCATTTGTTCAATATGAACATGTTTGACTTGGACACATGACACAGTAGAAGGATTGGAGTGAAGACAGTGACAAATTACTATGTAACAAGGTGGATCTGGATGTACTGGTGATAAGTGGAAATAAAGATAAGTTCCTTCTGAGAATTCTGTGTCAAATCTGAATTATCACGAACCTGACATTTTGTATGATTAATAATATTGTTTTGATCTATGCGCATATAATTTCTTATTGAATACTTGTGAATCTGGGTTTAATCTTAAAATGCGAACTGAATAAATCTGATAAATGTTTGCTTAAAGACCATCCTAAAGTAGAGCCAATTTGCAATACTTCATCCAATAGATTAAATTTGTAGACTGCGCGCTAATAGACAGTAAGAGGTGTTCGGGATCAGCGCGAATACAACGCAGTGCGAAGTTACAGAAAGGGGCGCGAAACCTCCAAACCACATCTTGACATCCCAAGGGTGTGGAAACCTGGTTCTAGCACCCTCCCCTGCTACCTCGGGTGAGACCTCAGTCTGTGCTTCACGGGCTGTTGTCGAAAGGGCCGGTAGCTGCAGGATTTTCTTGGCTAAATAACTCTTCCGAACCTGGGTCAAGCCCATATAAGCCAACATCGGTCTTGAGTTCCACCCTTGGTCCACAAACAATTGTATAAATAAGTGTGTCTTAGAAAGTCTAAGGCAATGATCTGATGATGATGGATGTAATGGGTCGATAGAAGATAGTGCATAGAAGTGAGTCATAGAGGAAGGAAAGGATCTGCAGCTAAGTGTGCAGAGGCCTAGAGTAGAGTCCGCAGCTGAGTACATAGACCCCTACAGCTGAGTGCGTAGGGAATTTTTGAGTATGTAATACCATACTAAAGATCAATAAAGTAGATTGTTGAAGAATTCCTGTGTTTATCTATTTACTTCTATTTAATTATGATTGTGATATATGTTGTGATCTAGTAATGTCTTTATGAAATATTGATCTATTGATGGATGGCTCTATGGGATACGTCTTGATAATTGTGCGCAATGCATGTTAAATACTTCTGTGAAGATTATAACACATTTTGCTATGCTTATTAAATACTTAAGTAGATCTATGCGAGCTCGGATCTAGGGTTATTTTATGGTTCACGTAAGAGGATGATTCATCTGTTATGGGTCCGCAAAGACCTATCATAGAGCTTCATGAAGGTCTAGAGGTCATTTAAAGGAAGTTGTAGTACCGAGCCCTAGGGGCTTATAGATCTGCATGAAGGCAGATCTAGGTCAACAAAAGACATCACATTGATCTCTGGATGTGGAAACTTGGTTCTAGCATCCCCCCATACTGTTTTGGGTGAGATTTCAGCCTGCGCTATGTGGGTTGATGCCGAAAGGGCCAGTAGTGTAGTGTTTTGTTTGGCACAATTAACTTTGAACCTGGGCCAGGACCCACTAAACCAACAAGCATCCCTATAAAATAGGGATCTATTTTTAGTAGTAGGAGTTACACTTGATTTAATTTTTAAAACAGCAGCCACTTGTCACTTTTTCCTAGATTTTTGACCTTCATGCCATAAATCCTAAATCGATCAAATCTATTTAATGGACACTGTCATAGCTCATTTGCACACTCTATCTTGGAGCTCTAGCATTCCTGAGGCATCTAGGAACCTTCGACACAATGGTCACAACTTTTTTAGGTAAGTCTTACTTTTCTTGTATTTTGCATATTTTTCTATCGCTTTTGTGTCCTTGGCTTGTGAGAGTGTTGTTTTACCCATTTTATCTAATGACCACTCACGTTTTGATTTTTTTTTTTAGCTTGTAGAAGTGTTGTTTTAAGTTTTTCATTGCCTTTCCTAAGAGTGGCATGCATAACCCAATTTTTGCACTAAAGGTCATCGTTGTGATGACTCTCCCCACAAGCTTTGTTGTTCTTCTGTTTGTTTGATTCCTACATTTGTTTTGATTGCATACATTACTATTCACTTAGATCTGCACCAACCATACCACACACATTTAGATTTTCTCGTTTACAAGTCGCCCTTGAGGTAGATTTGGGCTACCTTAGCCCGAATGTAGCTCTTCCCGACATGCACTGCGCATTTCTGGATCTCAAGGCTCTGCCTTGTTTCCAGGAATTACGTAGAGGATACCCGTGACTGGCTCCTACTGTGCATTGAAAATTTTTAGGAGTTAGTCCCAGAGTCTTGCCCACTGGGATTGCGGAATGCGCAGAACCAACCAATATCAAAGCCACACTGAACTGTGCATTACACATTTCTAGTCATCAGAAAGGTACACTAGACTGTGCATTGCGTAGTTCCAGTCATCGTGACCTCTCATTGGTGGATGGGATTGCACAATGCATAGATCCAACTGACATGCCCTCACCTTTGAAATATAGAATTGTGTAATCTTGCCCAGTTTGTTGCATGATCGGTCCTTGAAGTGCTTTTTGATTTCAAGCTAACATTTGCATGCCATGAGTGTCTACTCTATCTCTAGGTACTTTAGTTGTTGAGAAAATCTACAACAGTACAGGTAGCATGACTTCCAAGAGAGATGCATCAAAGGATACTATAGAGAGCAGCACTGGAGATATAATTGAACATGTGTCAATGAGCTTGCGAGTCTATGCAGACACAACTATTCATAGAGAAGGACATGAAGATAACATGGCAGGAAATTAAGGACATATTTGTAGGCAGCTTCAAGGAAGATCTGGAAGATTGACAGGTCTATGTCAACATCCACAAGTCAAGCTTGTATAAGGTTGCATGCAGGTACCCTGCCTTCCCATGTGCAGACATCATTCACTGGATTGTCTCACATACCGATCCCGAGACAATGACATTGAGCAGTGCTAGTGGAACACAACTTGCTACCTTCAGGACAAAAAACTATCATCAGATGTATCACTTACCACAGCCAGTGAACCACATGGATGCACTCTTCTATACTCCCAACAATAATGTGAACACTAGAGACACCATGAATCATTGGGTAAAAGAGACATCAAATTTCAATTCGACACCCAATCAGCTCTACAAGGCTAAGTCACTTAGGAAGGCCTACCAACTCTTGATAATATTTTCATGTCGCTTATACGGTTAAGGGAGCACGAAGACCTTTCCCCAAAATTGGGAGGTTGTGTTAGATTAGTTGGAAAATGAAAGAAGGCCATTCAACAGGTCGGATTTGTTGGCTCTTTAGCTGAAAGTGCATGTGACAAATGCCTTGAATCCGCCTAAGGATGAGCAAGCGAGATTCTATATGTCTGCATACCTGCTTGATGCAATCTGTGCCTAACAATAGTTTGTTGGCATGGGCTGGACATGGACACCACCAGATGATGCTGTGAACATTTATTATAAGTTGCTTTCTAAGTGCAGTTACTGAGGAGTCATGGCAAGGATATATGAACATTTCATCACCCATGTTTACAAGTTGATATTTGAGCAAGATCCACCTTGCATGTCCCAAGAAGTGATGTAGGCATTTCTTAACATTACAGATTGGTATGCCTCACCCAGTGGCACCTTCATCAGGATGTTTGGAAGAGAGAATCCTCCTCATGTGATGCCAAGGTTTTCCAGGGATAAGTTGGTCATTGTTGGGTCTTGAAATTGTCATTCATTTCCATTACACTTTCACTATTATGTCCATTATATCATCTCCATTTCACCTTCATTTCACTACCATGTCACTACATTCATCTCACTTTCATTATCATTGGGTCACATTTATGTTTTTCCAAACTTTATTAATTCTTAGCCTTTTTAAGTGAATTTGTGGTTAAAAATCAGAAAATAATGTGCATATGCTTATACTTGAAAAGTGGGTTGAGATTGTTGACATGTGTAGGTCAAAAAGAGGCTTCTAGAAGACCTTTATGTGGCACCCTAAGGCCAAATTCGAATTTGAGTGGAGAGGATCATGGGATCATGAGGATATGTGTCACATTTCCTATTTGTATTGAAACTCTAAGAAGAAATGTGTCTTATCATTTCTTATTTTGATTAGAACTCTAGAGGTATAGGGAGAGATTCATGGACTCTCATTAATGAGATGACTTCTCATATTTTTGTATAAATAGGAGATCTCTCTCCTTCATTTGGTAGTTTTTTAGTTTTGGAAAGTTTTTTGGTAGCTTTGGAGAGCTTTGTAAACTTTTGTAATTTTGAAGAATTTGAATAAAGTTTTGATGTTCTCAACATCGAAGGAGATGTGAAGTAGAGGTCATGGAGGATATTAGAATGTAAGGTAGATTAGATTTTATTTTGCAGTTTTGCTTTGATTTCATTCAAGTATGTCATTTTATTGTTTTCAAGTTTAATAGTTTAGATTTTCCATTCATGCAAGTTTAATTCATGCAAGTGTGTTCAACTGGTTGATAGTAGATTTATCTAACTGTGTAATCTGTGCTTAGCAAAATAGTCCAAGGAAGTATTTCCTAATTGGTGCTTGGAGCATTAGAGCACATAGTAGATTATTTTTCTTTTACATGTTTTGTATTTAATTTTGTTGCAATTTCATTTTCAGTTTTAGAACAATGAAGTATTGAATCGTTCCAAAAGCTATCACAAGGAGGTAGTTTTCCCAAAATTGTATAATGGAATGATAAAACACTTCATTTAGCTGTTATAGTAGATTAGTTGCAATTTCACTTTCAGTCATAGTCTTTCATTTAAATTTCATTTTCAGTTTTAGAACAATGAAGTATGGAGTCCCTCAAAAATGCTATCACAAGGAGATCTTTCTCCCAAAATTGTATAGCAAAGTGACAAAACACTTCATTTAGCTGTTATCATTTTTTGCTTTCATTTCATAGACATTTTGCCGGCTTAGATTAATATAACTGTTCAAAGTTTTGATTTGTTTTTATTTAATGTTCATTTCCTTTTCCCCTTTCTTTAGAAATTAGATTTTAACATTGAAAGTCATTATATTTAGTTAACCATTAACATTTAGATATTTTCACCTAGCAGCATAACTTTTCTTTCTTAGATTAATTTCCTTGAGCATAAGAAACAAAACTCCCAAAAACAACATAACCTATAAAACAACGAAGTAAGAGAAATGTTAACTACGCACATATAGTGCACCACACTTCATCAGTTTACGATACTTGGATTGATAATTTATGTAGAGCAATTTAGGACACTAAATTGACTAGACATTTTGGCGCCATTACCGGGGAAGTGTGATTAGAAGACCTTATTTCTTACATCTAAAAAAAAAGAAAAAAATTCTCGACTATGCTCTCCTCCTGCACTTTGTGTGATTTGAAGGATCAGAAAAAGAATTGTTATGTTGAAAATAAAATTAAAAAATAAAAGATAAAAAAATTCATTTTCTTCAATGAAAAAAAACAATAAAAATCCAACTTCTTTGATAGGTTCAGCTATCCAAGATTGACTGGTTATGGTTTGAAGTGACCTTCAAAACACTGTGTCCTGTTTAATAAGATTTTGCAAATTAGTTGCGGAATGCAACCCTGTTCCGCAGCTAACTTTGTATTCTGCAGCTATTTCCAAGGTTTAGCAGATTACAAGTGCCCAATGAAGAAACTGACCACATGGGCATCTCGAGAATCGTACCAACATGGATCCTATCCTAGTCACCCAGCCCAGATCGATAAAAAACCAGCTTAAGACCTCAGTCAAAGTCGTGTTTTCAGTACATTTACCTTGAAGTATTTGTTGCCTGAAATTGAGAACCATTAATCATTTTTATAAAAAATTTCACAATTTCAGAGAAAAAAGAGGAAACAACCAATGGCTATCTCAAATCCTAGTTTCCACTGTGGCCTTAATAGAAAATTTGCATTCCTGTTCGAGCTTTGGCCTTGAAACAAACCTGCAAGAACATTTTAAAAAAATAAAATCAAATGTGTAAATTCAATAGATTGAATTGCATGGACTGTTGTGTTGAAATAAAAACTCTGCGTTTTTGGAATTTGTGAGGGCTCTTTTTCTGGTTCAAGAATGGGAGATGGATGATGTATTAGAAGCCTACAGGAAGCCTCTCATGACATAAGCGAAATGGGTTGACAAA
Source organism: Pinus tabuliformis (assembly GCA_031772625.1). Lineage (NCBI taxonomy): Eukaryota > Viridiplantae > Streptophyta > Pinopsida > Pinales > Pinaceae > Pinus > Pinus tabuliformis. The sequence goes on along the minus strand of CM062810.1, from coordinate 940,420,766 downwards.
AGCATCAATTTCAACAAATCCTTAGTTTTATTTTTTGATACTTGGCTACTCATTTCAGTGGAAGCCAATAAGTTTGAGCCAATATACAAAGTGATCCATGCACGCTAACGTTGAGAATTGGTAATTGGGATACACCATGTGCTTGCCATATTCGCTCGTTCACCATTGCCAGACAATGTTCAGATCACTAAAAGCCTTACTTGTGGAGGCTATATCACCAAGAATACACCATTGGCTAGATCATTGCTAGTGCCATTATCTACGCTATGATTACAACTGGATTTTTTTTTTTTGAAATCGATTTTACAGAAGATGTAATTCACAAAAATGCATAATAGTAAAATAATGTCAAACTTTAACTGCGCGATCTGGCCAAATTAAAATGAATTAGGAAAAACTAAAACATGGGTTTTTTCGGGGACGGGGTCAATTAGATAACCTACAAATGTTTTTAAGAAATTCATAGCGGTTTGGGATAATTTCTCAGTTTTCTAAAGCCCTTTTTGCATGCCACATGAAGAAAAACGAATTTTAATTAATGAACAGACTGTTTGACTTAGTTTCCGGAGAATCCACAATACGAACCATTTTTTGTCAACGTTTCAAATCCCAACCAGGATCCATCATCAGGACTTTATGAATGATGATATAAGAAGAGCTTATTTGAACTTGGCATGCTTGGAGAGGGGAAATCTGATTTGGGAACTTATTATGTGGTGGCATTCAATCTTGGTTACATCACACCTCTTGTCTTTAATGACTAACGATCTTCGTGACTCGTACTTTAGTTTAATGGCAAGATACATAATGTAACCCAGTTGGATACTACTCTTCCAAACTGATTTTTCATTTATTTCACTGAGCTTCTCTCTTACACCTCCGCAACCTTCCTATGTATATGGGAACTCAGATTATTCATTTAGTTTTTGGATTCTCTCCGTGTATAAGCAATACTCTGTCTACATCCTCCGCACCTCCATTCCTTACATCCTCCACACTATTTCATGCATACGGTTCCCCTGCTTCATATACCCTCTATGTTTCATTCCCATATCCATCGTTCCCTTTCCACATACTCTGATATTTCATTCCTGTCTCTATAACTATTTCCACTTCCATACACCACTACCGTATATACAGTCTTCTCCATGTAGACAGTGAAGAAATTTTTTGAAAATAGCAGAGAAGCTCATGAATGATTGGTCCTGTGCACCAACTGCGGTCTTGGACTTTCTCCCTGGTACTAAGCTGCATAAAATCTCTTCTCCAATAACTTAAATCAGAAAACTGATGATTGACTGTCTTTTAGCTACGGAATGCAGCCTTGTTCTGCAGCTAATCGGCTAATCCGCAGCCATCTCCACGCTTTTGTAGGTTACAGGTGTCAAGAGAGGAAAAGGACCATATGGGTAGTTTAGAAAACTTCAGAGCATGGATTGTATCCTATCCATCTGGCCTAGATCGATGAAGAAGACCCTGGTCAAAGGAAAGTCAAACAAAGAAACCTATGGCAAACAGGGCGCTATTCTGCACATGTTTATCAGAGATAGGGATCCGAAGCGGTTTCCTGAGGCCACGGACTTCATCTGCTACCTACACAAACATAATCCAATAAGGTTTATGTTTCCAAGAAACCAAGGACAAGAAAAAAAGAGAAAAATAATAATAATAATAATAATAATAATAATAATATATATATATATATATATATATATATATATATATATATATATATATATATAAAATATATATATATATATAAATATATATATATATATATATATATATATAAAATTTTGAATCAATGAAATAAGTAGGTTATTCGCTCATTTTTCTGAAAGGTATTGATTAGTTTTGGACTGATGACGAAAAATGAATGGCTAACTTTCTGTTCAAGATTTTTAACTACAGAAATTGGGCACGTTCCGCAACTAAATTCGTTCTGTAGCTAAAGCCATTCTGCAGCTAAACATCAATTTTACAACTGAAAAACCTCACTGTTCAAATTAGCCTAACTTTCTCATATGAAATCAGATTTTGATGATTCAAGTGTCATTGGAAAGATATCAACAAGATCTACACAATGAGAAATCCATCATTAGAGTTTGGAACAGTAAATAATGAAATAAATTGCTGAAAATAAATAACATTCAACTTGAGGCACTAATTCCAAAGAAAGTATAAATTCTTTTGGTTTTCCTTTGTGAAATTGTTTCATTAGTACGAATTCTTAGTTTTATGTGTAAATATCATAATTATAGAAATTTATCACATCTCTCTTTTGATAGTCTTATATTCCATTGCAGAAGAAGTATTAGTTTTTTTGCAAGTTCCAGGAGGAAGGACAAATGACTACAAGTGAATAGTGTCTTTCTTAGAGACCAATTTGTTTCATAAGAGGATGATCAGCAACAAAGAAGAAACATCCTAATGCAAAAATCAGATCCAAACACTTGCAAAACTTTCAAATATTATTGTCTCTATTACATCCATACTTCATAATAAACCATTCACCTCATTTCCCTTCATATTTTTCATTTATATTCACATACACTTTCCATTACATTTTGTCCACTCCTAACCCACAAATAAAAGCAAGAGGCACAGCCACATGCTTATTTCCCATTGTCATTACTACTTTCCATTGCCATTTTCCATTTTCATTTTCCCTTTCCTATCCATTTCATTTCGCAAATAAGCCCTGCTTCAATGCAAATTATTGAGTACATAGTCTTTTGAGTCTAAGTTCCTTGCAAAAACAATGGGAATACAAGTCCTCGTGTCGACGAACAATGGGAATACATTAATTTCCCTTGTTCATCGGATCTTCTAGGTGACTCGAGATCGGCAAATTCATTCATACCTAGCAAGATGTGTTTGGGCATCTTGACTCTCATTGTCATCAATGTTGAGAGTTCTCGTGTTGACTAGTGGCATTCATTAATGGCCACTAATTCAACAATTTCCTGCTATGTTCAACATCAGAACATATCCTCACATAGTAGGAATTGTGCCAATGAGTTTTGAAGACATGCAGACTATTATTTTCAGCATTTTGGAGCAGATATAAAACAGATCAACACTATTCAGCAGTAGATTTAGCAAGTTCTAGTAGAAGCAATAAAAAGTCATCTTCACTCTTTTATCCATGACTCTTTTTGTCCAGCTGCTTGAAGAAGATTATGATCAGAATTTTGTAGCTACCACATATACAACTCATCCATTTCAAAGGGTAAGTTAAGGTATGTCATTTTCTAACTTTCGACCATAGAATTCCATAAAAAGCTAGAATAATAATTGTTGGAAAAACATTTCTCTTCCTCATTTCATAAAATTGCCAATACCATCTGTTGGGGGGGGGGGAAGGGGGGGGAATACATTCATATTCATATCTTTCCATGTTCATATCATATTAAGAAGCTCACATACTTCCAAAATATATTAACTATTACATTATTATTATGAGTATACAATGGCTTTTCAAAATTGCTTAAAGGATAATTGGATACAAACACAATCATGGTTGTCACACAAAAACCAACCATAATGCAATCCAATAAAGATATAATTTGCAACAATAATCAAATTATCATTATGCAAAGTTCAAAGATCAAAATAGAATGCAATAACAAAATATGGTTGTAACATAAGAACCAACCATGTTGCAATTCAAGTAAAACACTTTGCAGAAGTATGAAGTTATCAAATGATATCATGCAAAGTTAAGCCAAGCTCAATGAACAAAAGAATTAATGTATATATTGCATGAGGACATGCAATAGTTTCAGTTGGGGGGTATGTTGGGTCTTGAAATTATCATTCATTTCCATTACACTTTCATTATTATGTCCATTATACCACCTCCATTTCACCTTCATTTCACTACCATGTCACTGCATTCATCTCACTTTCATTATCATTGTGTCACATTTATGTTTTTCCAAACTTTATTAATTCTTAGCCTTTTTAAGTGAATTTGTGGTTAAAAATTAGAAAATAATGTGCATATGTTTATACTTGAAAAGTGGGTTGAGATTGTTGACATGTGTAGGTCAAAAAGAGGCTTCTAGAAGACCTTTATGTGGCACCCTAAGGCCAAATTCGAATTTGAGTGGAGAGGATCATGGGATCATGGGGATATGTGTCACATTTCCTATTTGTATTGAAACTCTAAGAAGACATGTGTCTTATCATTTCCTATTTTGATTAGAACTCTAGAGGTATAAGGAGAGATTCATGGACTCTCATTAATGAGTTGACTTCTCATCTTTTTGTATAAATAGGAGATCTCTCTCCTTCATTTGGTAGCTTTTTAGTTTTGGAAAGTTTTTTGGTAGCTTTGGAGAGCTTTGTAAACTTTTGTAATTTTGAAGAATTTGAATAAAGCATTGATGTTCTCAACATGGAAGGAGATGTGAAGTAGATGTCATGGAGCATATTAGAATGTAAGGTAGATTAGATTTTATTTTGTAGTTTTTCTTTGATTTCATTCAAGTATGTCATTTTATTGTTATCAAGTTTAATAGTTTAGATTTTCCATTCATGCAAGTTTAATTCATGCAAGTGTGTTCAACCGGTTGATTGTAGATTTATCTAACTGTGTAATCTATGCTTAACAAAATAGTCCAAGGAAGTATTTCCCAATTGGTGCTTGGAGCATTAGAGCACACAGTAGATTAATTTTCTTTTACATGTTTTGTATTTAATTTTGTTGCAATTTAATTTTCAGTTTTAGAAAAATGAAGTATTGAATCCCTCCAAAAGCTATCATAAGGAGGTAGTTCTCCCAAAATTGTATAGTGGAATGATAAAACATTTCATTTAGCTGTTATAGTATATTAGTTGCAGTTTCACTTTCAGTCTTAGTCTTTCATTTAAATTTCATTTTCAGTTTTAGAACAATGAAGTATGGAGTCCCTAAAAAATGTTATCACAAGGAGGTAGTTCTCCCAAAATTGTATAGCAAAGTGATAAAACACTTCATTTAGTTGTTATCATTTTTTTTTTCATTTCATAGACATTTTTCCGGCTTAGATTAATCTAACTGTTCAAAGTTTTGATTTGTTTTTATCTAATGTTATTTTCCTTTTCCCCTTCCTTTAGAAATTAGATTTTAACATTGAAAGTCATTAGATTTAGTTAATCATTAGCATTTAGATATTTTCACCTAGAAGCATAACTTTTCTTTCTTAGATTAATTTCCTTAAGCATAAGAAACAAAACCCCCAAAAAAAACATAAACTATAAAACAACGAAGTAAGAGAAAGGTTAACTAAGCACATATAGTGCACCACACTTCATCAGTTTATGATACCTGGATTGATAATTTATGTAGAGCAATTTAGGACACTAAATTGACTAGACATTTTGGCGCCACTGCCAAGGAAGTGTAATTAGAAGATCTTATTTCTTAAATCTAAAAAAAAATTAATAATTTCTTGAGTATGCTTTCCTCCTGCACTTTGTGCGATTTGGAGGATCAGAAAAAGAATTGTTATGTTAAAATAAATAAATAATTTTTTTTCGTTTGATTCAATGAAAAAAAGCAATAAAAATCCAACTGCTTTGATAGGTTCAGTTGTCCAAGATTGACTGGTTATGGTTTGAAGTGACCCTCAAAACACTGTGTCCTGTTTAATAAGATTTTGCAAATTAGTTGTGGAATGCAGCCCTGTTCCACAGAAAACTGTGTATACCACAGCTATTTCCAAGGTTTAGCAAGTTACAGGCACCCAATGAAGAAACCGACCACATGGGCATCTCTGGAATCGTTTCGACATGGATCCTATCCTAGTCCCCTAGCCCAGATTGATAAAATACCAGCTTAAGACCTCATTGAAAGTCCTATTTTTAGTACATTTACCTTGAAGTCTTTATTGCCTAAAATTGAGAACCATTAATGATTTTTATAAAAAATTTCACAATTTCAGAGAAAAAAAGAGGAAACAACCAATGGCCATCTCCAATCCTAGTTTCCACTGTGGCCTCAATAGAAAATAAGCATTCATGTTCCAGCTTTGGCCTTGAAACAAACCCGCAAGAACATTTAAAAAAAAATCCAATGTGTAAATTCAATAGATCGAATTGCATGGAATGTTGTGTTGAAATAAAAACTCTGCGTTTTTGGAATTTGTGAGGGCTCTTTTTCTGGTTCAAGAATGGGAGATGGATGATGTATTAGAAACCTACAGGAAGCCTCTCACGACATGAGCGAAATGGGTTGACAAAAGCATCAATTTCAACAAATCCTTAGTTTTCTTTTGTGATACTCGGCTACTCATTTCAGTGGAATCCAATAAGTCTGAGCCAACATACAAAGTGATCCATGCACACTAACATTGAGAACTAGTAATCGGGATCTACCATGTGCTTGCCAGATTCGCTCATTCACCATTGCCAGACAATGTTCAGATCACTAAAAGCCTTACTTGTGGAGGCTATATCACCAAGAATACACTATTGGCTTGACCATTGCTGGTGCCATTGTCTACGCTATGATTACATCTGAAAACAATTTTTTATTTTTTATTATTTTCTATTTTATTTTATTTTATTTATTTATTTATTGTTTTCTCTAAAATCGATTTTACAGAAGATGTAATTCACAAAAACGCAGAAGAGTAAAAAAATGTCAAACTTTAACTGCGCGATCCGGCCAAATGAAAACGAATTGGGAAAAACTAAAACATGGGTTTTTCGGGGACGGGGTCAATTAAATAACCCATAAACGTTTTAAGAAATTCACAGCAGTTTGGGAGAATTTATCGGTTCTCTGAAGCCCCTTTTTGCATGCCGCGTGAAGAAAAATGAATTTTAATTAATGAACAGACTGTTGTTTTAACTCGGCATGCTTGGAGAAGGGAAATCCGATTTGGGAACTTATTGTGTGGTGGCATTCAATCTTGGTTACACCACGCCTCTTGTCTTTCATGACTAACGATCTCCGTGACTCGTACTTCAGTTTAATGGCAAGATACATGACGTAACCCAGTTGCATACGACTCTTCCAAACTGATTTTTCATTTATTTCACCGAGCTTCTCTCTTCCACCTCTGCAACCTTCCTATGTATACGAGCACTCGAATTATTCATTTAGTTTTTGGATCCGAAGCAGTTTCTTGAGGCCATGGACTTCATCTGCCACCTGCACAAATAGAATCCAATAAGGTTTATGTTTCCTAGCAACTGAGGACAAGAAAAAAAGAGAAAAAAATTAATAAAAAAATATAAAATTTTTCGGATCAATGAAATAAGTAGGTTATTTGCTCATTTTTTTTAAAGGTATTGATTAATTTTGGATTGATGCTAAAAAATGAATGGCTAACTTTCTATTCAAGATTTTTAGCTACAGAAACTGGGCACGTTCCACAGCTAAAGTCGTTCCGCAGCTAAAGCCATTCTGCAGCTAAACATCAATTTTGCAACTGAAAAACCTCACTATTCAAATTAGCCTAACTTTCTCATACAAAATCAGATTTCGACTGTTCAAGTGTCATTGGAAAAATATCAACGAGATCTACACAATGATAAATCCATCATCAGAGTTTGAAACAGTAAATAATGAAATATATTGCTGAAAAGAAATAACATTCAACTTGAGAAACTAATTCCGAAGAAAGTATAAATTATTTTGGTTTTCCTTTGTGAACTTGTTTCATTAGTATGAATTCTTAGTTTTGTGTGTAAATATCATAATTAGAGAGATTGATCACCTCTCTCTTTTGATAGTCTTACATTCCATTGCAGAAGAAGTATTAGTTTTTTTGCAGGTTCCAGGAGGAAGGACAAATGACTACAAGTGAATAGTGTCTCTCTTAGAGACCAATTTGTTTCATAAGAGGATGATCAGCAACAAATAAGAAACATCCTAATGCAAAAATCAGATCCAGACACTTGCAAAACTTTTAGATTTTATTGTCTCCATTACATCCATACTTCATAATAAACCATTCACCTCATTTCCCTTCATATTTTCCATTTATTTTCACATACACTTTCCATTACTTTTTGTCCACTCCTAACCCACAAATAAAAGCAAGAGGCTTAGTCACATGCTTATCGCCCATTTCCATTACTACTTTCCATTTCCATTTTCCATTTTCATTTTCCCTTTCCTGTCCTTTTCATTTCGCAAATAAGCTCTGCTTCAATGCAAATTATTGAGTCCATAGTCCTTTGAGTCTAAGTTCCTTGCAGAAACACCTCGAGGCTTGCATGCCTTAATGGCAAGTCCTCATGCCGACGAACAATGAGAATACATTAATGTCCCTTGTTCATCAGATCTTCTAGGTGACTCAACATCGGCAAATTCATTCGTACCCAGCAAGATGTGTTTGGGCATCTTGACTCTCATTGTCATCAATGGTGAGAGTTCTCGTGTTGACTAGTGGCATTCATTAATGGCCACTAAGTCAACAATTTCCTGCTATGTTTGATAGAAGAACATCTCTTCACATAGTAGGAATTGTTCCAATGAGTTTTGAAGACATGAAGACTATTATTTTCAGCATTTTGGAGTAGATATAAAACAGATCAGCACTATTCAGCAGTAGATTCAACAAGTTCTAGTAGAAGCAATAAAAAGTCATCTTGACTCTTTTATCCATGAATCTTTTTGTCCAGCCACTTGAAGAAGGTTATGATTAGAATTTTGTAGCTACCACATATACAACTCATCCATTTCAAAGGCTAAGTTAAGGTACGTCATTTTCTAACTTTTGACCATAGAATTCCATAAAAAGCTAGAATGATAATTGTTGGAAAAACATTTCTCTTCCTCATTTCATAAAATTGCCAATACCATCAGTGGGGGGGATACATTCATAATCATATCTTGCCATGTTCATATCATATTCAAAAGCCCACATACTTCCAAAATATATTAACTATTACATTATTATTATGAGCATACAATGGATTTTCAAAAGTGCTTAAAGGATAATTGGATACAAACATAATCATAGTTGTCACACAAGAACCAACCATCATGTAATCCAATAAAGATATACTTTGCAACAATAATCAAATTATCATTATGCAAAGTTCAAAGATCAAAATAGAATGCAACAACAAAATATGGTTGTGACACAAGAACCAACCATGTTGCAATTCAAGTAAAACACTTTGTAGAAGTATAAAGCTATCAAATGATATCATGCAAAGTTAAGCCAAGCTCAAGGAACAAAATAATTAATGTATATATTGCATGAGGACATGCAATAGCTTCAGTTGGGGGTATGCTAGGTCTTGAAATTGTCATTCATTTCCATTACACTTTCACTATTATGTCCATTATATCATCTCCGTTTCACCTTCATTTCACTACCATGTCACTACATTCATCTCACTTTCATTATCATTGGGTCACATTTATGTTTTTCCAAACTTTATTAATTTTTAGCCTTTTAAAGTGAAGTTGTGGTTAAAAATTAGACAATAATGTGCATATGCTTATACCTAACAAGTGGGTTGAGATTGTTGACATGTGTAGGTCAAAATGAGGCTTCTAGAAGACCTTTATGTGGCACCCTAAGGCCAAATTCGAATTTGAGTGGAGAGGATCATGGGATCATGAGGATATGTGTCACATTTTCTATTTGTATTGAAACTCTATGAAGACATGTGTCTTATCATTTCCTATTTTGATTAGAACTCTAGAGGTATAAGGAGAGATTCATGGACTCTCATTAATGAGATGACTTCTCATCTTTTTGTATAAATAGGAGATCTCTCTCCTTCATTTGATAGCTTTTTAGTTTTGGAAAGTTTTTTGGTAGCTTTCGAAAGCTTTGGAGAGCTTTGTAAACTTTTTTAATTTTGAAGAATTTGAATAAAGCTTTGATGTTCTCAACATAGAAGGAGATGTGAAGTAGATGTCATGGAGCATATTAGAATGTAAGGTAGATTAGACTTTATTTTGTAGTTTTTCTTTGATTTCATTCAAGTATGTCATTTTATTGTTTTCAAGTTTTCAAGTTTAGATTTTCCATTCATGCAAGTTTAATGCATGCAAGTGTGTTTAACTAGTTGATTGTAGATTTATCTAACTGTGTAATCTATGCTTAGCAAAATAATCCAAGGAAGTATTTCTCAATTGGTGCTTGGAGCATTAGAGCACATAGTAGATAAGTTTTCCTTTACATGTTTTGTATTTAATTTTTTTGCAATTTCATTTTCAGTTTTAGAACAATGAAGTATTGAATCCCTCCAAAAGCTATCACAAGGAGGTAGTTCTCCCAAAATTGTATAGTGGAATGATAAAACACTTCATTTAGCTGTTATAGTAGATTAGTTGCAATTTCACTTTCAGTCTTAGTCTTTCATTTAAATTTCATTTTCAGTTTTAGAACAATGAAGTATGGAGTCCCTCAAAAATGCTATCACAAGGAGTTAGTTCTCCCAAAATTGTATAGCAAAGTGATAAAACACTTCATTTAGATGTTATCATCTTTTGTTTTCATTTCATCGACATTTTGCTGGCTTAGATTAATCTAATTGTTCAAAGTTTTGATTTGTTTTTATCTAATGTTCATTTCCTTTTCCCCTTTCTTTAGAAATTATATTTTAACATTGAAAGTCATTAGATTTAGTTAACCATTAACATTTAAAGATTTTCACCTAGAAGGATAATTTTTCTTTCTTAGATTAATTTCCTTAAGCATAAGAAACAAAACCCCCAAAAACAACATAAACTATAAAACAACAAAGTAAGAGAAAGGTTAACTAAGCACATATAGTGAACCACACTTCATTAGTTTACGATACCTGAATTGATAATTTATGTAGAGGAATTTAGGACACTAAATTGACTAGGCAGTCATGCAAGAGGTTGCATATCACATCTCCACGCAGTTATCAATAGGACTGCATAGGAGGAAGAAGAAACCATGGCCTGCTCTTCCTTTGTGGATTGGATTGTACAAGATACAGAGCTTGAAGGATGTGGATGTGAGGTTGAGGACTTAAAGGAGTTTGAGTTCAGCACCAAGGATTTCAATCCATATGATCCCCACTACATATGCATGAACCACTGTGCGGAGGTGTATTATCCATGGATCCACGGGGCAAGTCAATGTCCAGAGGAGGACCCTTGGAGGTATTGCTACAACTCCTCTAGGCTTAATGAATCGGTCAACGTGGCTATAGAATGGAAAGTAGCTCTGTAGGCAACAACACCATATGAAGCAACAAAAATAACAACAGTGAGCAGCAAACTAGTGCAGAACAAAGGCAAGAGGAATACATCCAAGAACCCAGAGGCTGAGAAAAGCTACAAGTTCATAGAAGACCCTCTTGTTGATAAAGTATCTTTGGAATAGAGGCAAAGAGGCGATAACACGAAAGGAGAGTATAACGTAGGAAGAGAGAGAAGAAAATGTTGGAGGATGTAGAAAGGAAGTTGCAGGAAATAGAGAAGAAACTGAAAGAAGAACATGAGCTAAGAAGGAGAGAAAGGGAAGAGAAGCAAAAAAAGAAACAGGAAGAAAGGAAAGGTGCAATGATAGAAAAAACTGCACCGATACAAGTTGAGGAATCGGAGTAGCCAACAGATGAAGAAGAGGGTGAGAAGGTGCAAGTTCAGGAACTTGATCAATAACCAAGATACCGACCTCATGCCCAGAACATCCGAGGCCGCACCTTAATCTCCACCACATCTAGAATTAGAACTAATCCCGAGCGAGCAAGGAGAGGTTTTCCTCCTTGATGATGGTATAGTGATGGATGTGTACAATCTGTCATATGATGAGTCACAAAAACGGATTCTACAAGCATGAATAAATCATTTTTCAAATGATCATGCATCACCTACACACATAGAGGAAAGGGTGATTGTGTTAGATGTTAGAAGACATCCCGCTTCCATGGTCGATGCTTCTAAGGCTTATGAAAAATCCACAAGTTCAATTGTCAAGTTATTATTAGCAGAGAATGATCGGATGGAAAAGGACTTGCAAGAGACCAGGAAGAGGAAAAAATACTCCGCAGGATATGCTATAGTAGAAATGAGAAAAGCTATACTCGTTAAAGTATGGACTCTTGAGACCAACATGCAGAAATTGTATAACAAATTTGTTACCGTGCACAAGGAAATTATCCATCTATATGGTTTTTAGCAGCAGGGCAAGAATATTTTCCAAACTCTCAAAGACATACACACTGCTATTACACATGTGCAAGAATGGACAATGAGGTACAAGGGAGCATCGCTATACTTACACAAGATAATGAAGCCACAGGAAGAGCTAGACAAAGCACATATTCAGATGTTGATCTGAAACTATGAGAAGCTCCTTCCGCTCATCACTAGCATTGCAACTTCTAATGCATGGTTGTTCAAAAGTCTGGATGTCATAGTGAGGACAGACATGAACCCTTTAATCAAATCCCTCACTCAAGCCATGAAGAAGAAGCAAGTCCTACTGGAGGTCGATAGGTACATGGAGAAGTTGATGCAAGAGGCCACCAATGATGACTTGCAGCTGAGCACATAAAACTTATAGAAGTACATTCGTCGCTAGCCACACGCAGGACAATGTTGCACATGCTCCAAGATGAGTTGGACAGAGGTTTGAGAACCATATACCTAGAAGCCATGGAGGCAAGAGTCTGTTTCCAGAAAGATATCACCAAACATTACAGAGACACAATAGCGTAGTACCAAGCTTGGTATCAGTTTGTGACCAAAGACCATCAAGACGATGTTGCTGAGTTGGTCTTTCCCAAAGCTTCCAAGTGATGGTGTTGTCTTGTTAGGCTGACTCAAGCATATTTTGTCCCACATGGGTGTATGTGGAAATTGTATTATTATTTGTAAATATATTGTATGTGAAATTCCAAGTGTTATTAGTGGAATGTGAACATTCACTATGTAATGTAAAGAGTTATTTGTAAAGTATTTGAAGAGTCATGAGGGTAGTCAAAGAGTCAAAGGGGAATGTCAAGGGTCACCCCACCCTTTGTTATATATAGAACCTCATAACTCATAGTAGAGGCTTTTGGGAGCCAATATTTTGGATAGGCATTGCTTAGAGAAGGCTTAGAGAGTATTGTGATGAGCCTTGGCTTCTCCAAAGCGTAGAGCGAGTACATCTCTTTGGAGTAGTAGGCAATGTTGACTGTAATGTTCCACTATTGGGGCTAGTGGTTGTTAATGTTGTATGTATGGATGGAACTTTCACTTAATAATATAACTGAACCATCACATTTTCATGCATATGTTGTTATTTTAGTTAAACTATTTTGGTTACTTTAGCAATGAATGTTATTTAACTTACACATTTATGTATGAACTATTTTATATGCAATTGTATGAATCTGGTTGAAGACGCGTTGTTTTGTTAACTCATCACTTTGGATTGTGGACTATTCCACTTCCATCCTATGATGTCATTCTGCTCTTATGTTCCTTTTAGGATACATACTATTATAGGATTCTAAGGGACACACTTCCTTTAACCCTCTATGGGTTAGAACCCCCATGCATCTCACTTGATTCGCTGCAAGGTCACACTTTTGCTTCGACAAAATTATCATACTTACCTCTGTGCGCTACCGTGGTCAAGGCACTACTTTACTACCCAATGCTGGTACTCCTACTCTAAACATTTTGAGGTCTAGTTGGGACTTCTTACAGGGAGATCCCTTGACATGTTGGCAGGTCCATCACTGTCAACACGACCTTAATCATTTTTTTTTTTTAAATTCATTATCTCATGTATGTGTTTTTTCTCGTTCTACACATGTAAAATAAAATACCTATTTGTTTATTTAAATATGTTTTCTAATTATTGGACATAGATTTACTCATTGATCTGAACTTAAATAGGAATGCAACAACTTACATATATAATCATAAACACAAAGATGCAGCAGAAAAACACTTCATTTCATTAATAGAAAAATACTGAACTATGATTACAAACATAATGGAAATAAGATAGCTCGAGTGATGGTAAGTTTATCTCCGAGAAGAGATGTGGCAAATACATGCCTCTGAATTATGTTAGAATGAGGCTCAAAGGCCCTGTTGGAGATGTAACACCCAGAGTTTGTGGGCCCCGTTGGGGTTAGTTGGGCAGCCAACTTCCTGGGGTCATAACTTGGTCATATTATCTTTGTTTGGTGCATACAATGCATTATTGGAAAGGTCTCTCCAAGTACTACAGGTTTCACCGTAGGCCCATTCCTATGGCTATGGACCTTCCACGGACCCCAAAAAAATGTCATTTAAGGGGTCAAAACCACTTCGAAAGTTCATGGCCCAAAAAATGACTAAAAATAGTAAATGTTGAAATGAACAAGGAAATAGATGAAACTGACTGGGGGGTCTAGGTGGAATAGGTGAGTGGCCACCAATATCCACCTGGATCATTCCTCACCCCTTAGGAAGCAATGGTCCACATTGCATGCAGAGCCTCCATGAGGTGAGGAATTTTCTATTGAACCTAGTCCCTGGTGAAGGAATTGGCCTGCTTTGACAACTCGATATAGATGTATCCTCTATTGGAAAGTGTTCTTGATCTATGCATCCATGATCTGATTAGTTTTGGAATGTTCCATGCCATTTGGGTTGAGCTATGTTGGTGTGAGCTGTTCTACAATGTCAGATATGTCCAACAATGGTGGAAATTATGGCCAAAGGCAATCTACATTGAACACTAGGTGCAGACCAAGGAACGGTGGGATGATGAGCTCGAACGAATTGTCACTAATGGCCTTGGTGATGGTGTATGGCCCATATCGGAGTAGGTAAAGCTTGCAGTGGGGTTTCGCAAGGTGCTCCTTTTGCAAATGTAGCCAAACTTTTTCACTCACCTGGAACTTGTGTAATACTCGATGCTGATCATGGCACTGCTTGTACTTAGCATTGGCTCTATCCAATATATCATGGACCTATTGGCAAATGTGTTGAATGCTCTCATTAAAGTTGTTAGCCCTTTCAGATTAAGACTTAACGTGAGCTGAATCTACCTGAGTGGCTGCAAATGGTATGGCCACATCAATGGGGCATAATGGATGAAATCCCAACCCTACCTGAAAGGGGTTGTGGCCTGTTGAGCAGTGGAGATATCTATTGTAGCTATGTTGGACATAGGGGAGACTTTCATCCCATGTGTGTGGATGCTTCGATTTTTACATGCACAGAATGTGTATGATCATCTTGTTGACAACCTCTGTTTGGTCATCAGTTTGGGGGTGGAAAGTCGTGGACTTAGTAAGTTTTATATCTAGCATCAACCAGATACTTGACCAAAATGCACTTAGAAATTTGTTGTCCCAATCTGAGACAATGGATTGTGGGATCCCAAAGTGTACCCATACTCTCTCAAAGAAGAGCTTAGCAGTAGCTTTTGCTGTGATACTCTTCTTGCAGGATGTTGGGATGGGAATCTTAGAGAATCTGTCGATGACCACGAAAATGAAATCATTTCGATGCTTAGTAGAAGGAAGGCTCGACATGTAATCCATGTAAACAGATTCCCAAGGTTGGTTATGAGTAGGTAGAGGAGTATACAAACCTTTTTTCTTGATGGTTGGTTTGGAAATGACGTAGGTGGTGTAGGATTTAATGTACTTCCCAACATCTTGACGAAGTTTCGGCCAATAAAAATACTTCTGCAATACCACCACTATTTTCTCTACTCTGAAATGTCCAGCGACACGACTGTAGTGTGCTTCCTAAGTCATCTTCGCACTCTCACTTGAAGGAACACAAATGTGTCTCAAGTGGCATAACAATGCATCATGAAGGTGAAAATTTGGAACTCTCTTCCCTTCCAGGAGTGTCTGGTATATGTTGCGGAATTCTAGATCGCTCTTGTAAAGGTGCGATGACCCCGATGTATCATGTCCACAGGAGTCAAGCACAATGATCAGCGCCATGAATGGTGGATGGTTGAGGCAATCAACAACATTATTGGTGCTTCCCTTCTTATACTTAATGTTCAAATGAAACTATTGCAATTAGGTGGACCATTTCTCATGGCGATCGTTCTGCAACTTCCCTTGTGTCTATATGAATTGTAGAGGTTTGTGGTCTATTTGGATGACCATTTCCTTCCCCAAAATGTAATGCTTCCATTGACGATAGGCCTGCATAATGGAATGCATTTATTTTTTGTAAGTGGGGTACTTTCAAACTGTGTCTGAAGGTGTCTCACTGTGGTAAGCCACTGAATGCCCATGTTGAGTAACAACTACATCAATAGCATAGTTAGAGGCATCTATCTCAATCTCAAATGGTTGTTGCAAGTTAGCATTGGTGTAGAACATAAGTGATTCTTCAACTCTGAGAATGATTTTTTTTGGGTTTCTGACCAAAAAACCTTTTCTTTCACTACGCCCTTGGTGACTTGACTTAAAGGTCAAGTGATATGAGAGAATCCCAAAACAAACCTACGGTAGAAATTGGCAAGGCCCAAAAAGCTACGGAGCTTTTTCAGAGTGGTTGGGGCTGGCCAATCCCAAATGAATTGTATCATGGATGGGTTCGCATGTACACCCTTCTCATCAATGATGTACCCCAGATATTGAACCTGGGTCAGGCCAAAGGTGCATTTCTCCAAGTTAGCACACAACTTGTGTTGCCGTAGGGTTTGAAGGACCTGTTGAATATGTTGAAGGTGCTCTTCCAAACTTTGGATGAAGATCAATATGTCATCTAAATACACCACCATGAATGCATTGGTGAAGGGTTGAAAGATGTCATCCATCAGTCTCATGAAGGTTGCAGGGGCGTTCATCAATCCGAATGGCATGACTAACCATTCGAAAAGACCCTCCTTGGATTTGAAGGTAGTCTTCTACACATTGGAGGGTTCGATAAGCACCTGGTGATAACCTGACTTCAAGTCAATCTTGGTGAAATATTTGGCCCCATTGAGCTGGTCCAGAAGCTCATCAATCCACGAGATTGGGTGCCTATTCCATACAATGATCTTGTTCAGTGCCTGATAGTCAATACAGAGCCTCCTATTGTGGGGAAAAATGCCTATGCAGGACGATCCTATCCACCTAAGGCGTGATAGTGCCTTAGCAACAAACGAATGCAGCTACTTCGGTTTCTTTCCTTTATGAAAATGGAAAAGAGGAGATTGGTAGACTTACCGTTATCTTTCGGTTGTCCCTCGATCTAGATCCTCTCCGCTTTGTGTGTCCACAACTACTTGCCTCCTCGCTTTTGCTCCCACGAGATCACAAGAGAACAGCTACCTGTGACAAGAGAACAGCTACATGCAACAAGAGAAGGACACAATACAAAGACAAATATTCATATTCATAAATGATTCAGGATTAGAAGTAAATCAAATACACTAATGCAAATCATACAATAAACACCAGCATATAGGAAAGAACCAAGAAGCTTTATTGATTGATAAACAGGGTTCAGGAAGAGATACAACCCATAGGGTTCCAACCCAGCATCTCCTTCCCAGCAGCAAGGAATTCCTTCTTCAGCCCCTTTCAAAAGCATAAACACCCAATGATCCAACCACAATCCAATAGCAATTCTTTACAATACAATCCAACCTCCTTAGACCTCATGAGAAAGCTCTATATATAGGAGTTTTGGAGAAAGGATGAGTTAGCTTGAGGCTTGCATGAAGCTGACTAGTGTCCTCTCCCACTTCAGTTCTTGAGTCCACTTGGAGATTCTTACTTCCACTTGGAGATTTGGAACCTCTTACTCATCACCAGTCGAATTCCTTGATCCAAGTGTCATTTTGGAAGCTTCCTGGGCATTGACACCTTGAGGAATGAGTCTGCCACTTGTCCAAGTACGCTCAGCGCAAGTGGCCTTCTTTGCAGTTGACATTCAGCGCAGGTACAGAGTGGAGCACTTGACATTCAGCGCAGATGCTTAGTGGAGCAGTTGACATGATCCAGAAATTGCTTGTTTTTGAGTGTTTTCAGGTGGAGAACTTTTATAAACTGTCGTGGTTTGCTGGCCTTGTTCCTATAGGGGTAGGAACAACATGTTTAGGGAATTTGGATCCCTTAATTATTGACATTTCATGCTCAGTGATGCAAGGCACAAAAATGTCTATAACAGTTGCCCCCTAAAGTATGAGGCCGTTTATCGGGTGAAATGCTTTATCCAGGGGAGTCCGAAGTTCATCCATTTGCTGGGAGGAGACCTGTAATAAGATACAATACAATACATTATGATTCATTCTGCTTTCATGATCTAGCTGAGGCGGGCATTCCCATGCTCAGCTTTATAAATACATTTTGGTACATAGAACAGACGATTGTCTGATGGTAGACTGATAGTTCTGGTGAAACTATCATCCTTTGAGGAGGATGATCATCTGCTGCAATGATGTACGTAACAAATGTCTTTATTTTCCTGAATATATTATCGCAGCCCGGATGGATGAAACTAGATCCGGGGTCTTCAAACTCGTTCGATCTTCACTCTAAGTACAAGTCGATCCATGTGAGAATTGCACTGAAGTCGAACATGGAAAGACATCGCTTGATTACCGGTCAATGATGTAAACCGTTAACAAGCGCGAGAGGAATCACCGATAATGATAATGACCCTCAAGGTACTGCAGTACAAGTCACGTGGTGTGAATAAAGGATTTGGCGTCGAACACCACGCAAAATCTTCTGGTCGAAGGTCATTGATGTATACCTGTCGCCGGAAGTGAGAAACTTGCCATTGAGGCATGCAAGCTTCAAAGTACTGAAGGGGTTGTTCCTAGATCAACTTCTTGGATAATGAGCTGCTGTCGACAAGAAGCGATCCGTCAAAGGAGGGCCTTAATGAATCCCACGTCAGTGACACGGAACGGAGCTAATGATTTTAGTCGAGGTGAAAACAATCTGTGACATATGATTCAGGGTGGCGGTCATGAAATGGATGAAGGATAATGTATGGCAGTGGATGGGACCTGGTTGACTCTTTCTGAACGACTTCTCTTGAACATATGGCGACACTGATGCGATGGATCGGTAGCATTACCCCAAATATGGATGGTGTGGCAAAGACCATGGTGATGTGACTGGTGAATGAAACAACCCAGCCCGATGTGATACGGAGGAAAAGTGTCATGTTCAAGAGCGACCTGCTACCATCAAAGACTTCTCGATTTTTTTTCCAATTTTTCCCCAGTCATTTCTGACCAGTACCTCTTTATTTTTGTCAAGCTTGAGGAGGATAACATATGCTTGTTCTATAACCTGCCCTTCGGGCAAGCCCATCGCTATGTTTTAACGAGCCTAGCGATAGGGAAACTCGTTCTGGTCTAAAGACAAGTTTGTCGCTATTTAATAATGTTAACGAGTCTAACGACAAGGAAAACTCGGCCCTTTTCATTTTTAGAGAGTCTGAAAAGGTACATAAAGTCAACTCCAAAATTCCTTTTTCGTCATCTAATCCCTTAAGTCCGAAAAAGTATAAAACAATACAGAAGGGATGAGTTTTCGGTACTTTTAACGAGCTGAACAAAACAAGCGCTCGATCTTTTTGTGCAATAATCCCTCAGGTCCAAAAAGATTAAAATCTAGAGGAGGGATAGCTCTTCCTGTCCTTTGACGAGCTGGAAGGCCGAAACTCGGCAATCTTTTCATATTTTACGAGTCAATTGAAAAGAGCTTAAAGAAGACTCATCTTTTGAGGAACGAGTGATGAACAGGGATAGCAGCTGATTCCAGGTACAGGTTGGAATTTTCCAATCACGGCAGTGTCACAAGGATGGCTAGGTGAAATCACTCTTCGCAGTTGTTCCTCAAAATGGGTAAACAATCATATGGAGGTAAACGATCGGCCAAATGAACGGTGGAGGTGAGGCTGCAGAAACACGACCAAGGCTTTTATATGGTTGATCAGGTTACATACTCAATAGTTATTTACCGGGAAATTCATTTTTTAACGAGCTTAAACTTGCTCAAAGCTTATGTTTATTTTTTAACGAGCATGAACTATGCTACTAAAACTGCTCGAAAGCTTATGTTTATTTTTTAACGAGCATGAACTATGCTACTAAAACTGCTCGAAAGCTTATGTTTATTTTTTAACGAGCATGAACTATGCTGCTAAAACTGCTCGATATACCAGTCATATGATAAGATTGTCTCATTGTGAGATCCCTATTTTTTATGGAGCTTCATCTCACTACGCTTTGCTCCGCACCCTTCCTTTATGCAAGTTCGGAAACGGCTAACCCCAAAAAACAGATAAATAACCGGTTCCGACACAGCTAACCCAAAAAGCAGGTAAATAGCCGCTCTTTTCTTGCACTCCAAAAGGGTTTGCATGCCCCCAGGTATAAAATATGATTTCAAGGTTGCCCCTCCTCCTTCTCACTTCTGTTTTTCTTTGGGTGTTCACAGCTACTTGTCATTGCAAGAGAAGAACACTATTCAAAAGATAAAACATTGGTGTTATTGAGGGAGGCTTACCTCTTTCTAGTTACCCAAAGATTGTCTCGTTAGATCAAACACTTCTTTGGCCTACCTTTTTCAGGTTACCTAAAGATTGTTTTGTTAAACAAGACACTTCCTCGGCAATGCCTACCGAAATAGACAAAGATGGGCGACGGGCCCCGTCTATCCCAAGTACCTTAACAAAAGAATCCTATTCTAGAACAACCCTCTTTCCTTCATGGACGGGGTACGGACTAGTCATATTCTTTCGCGGAAATCCTACCTTATACCCAAAGTTCTCCGCCGAAGCAGAGCAGGACGCATGCCCCCTGGGTTCCAGTCATGTCTTCCCGAATTACTCGCACTCATCAGGAGGACGGACCGTGGGTTGAGACACTTCTTTCGTGAATAGACCATTTAGGGATGGTAAGCGACTATTTGCGATGTGTGATCCGGGAAACGAAAGTTGGTCCACGAGCTTGACCATTCTTCCTCCATCTGGAAAACACATTACTCTAAAGAGTGAGGAGACTACTGCTCCTATGCAATATATATAGTCTCGTCCAAGGAGTAGGTTATAATCCAAGGGTCCTTGAACGACCATCACATTCATTTGAACGGTCTTCCCCTTCAGTGTTATTGGCACATTGGGGAGGATTCCTAAAGGGCGACTGGTTCCTTTATCAAAGCCTGATAGATTTCTCATCTCAGGCAAAAGCGCAGGCGAACCAAGCGCTTTCCAAGCAATAAAGGAAAGGATAATCACAGATGCCCCCTCCCTCATCAATGATAATGCCAGCCATTACCATTCTGTATATTTAACAAATAATTCTGAATGGTACACTGGCTAGCAACCGGGGTCTGCCTAGTTGGTTCCAATCAAAGGACACAACCAGGTTGCTTGGTGGTGGGACCGAGTAAACGGCCGGATAACGCTCTGATGAACTTCCTTCCTGCGATAAAGGAATGGTGGCATTTCCCCCTTGATCATCAGAGTCAGTGCTGATGAAGAGAATCTGGACGGTGTCGTCTTGATTCTCCTCTGTGATGGTGTCATTCGAAGATGGAGCCTCTGAAGGCAAAACCGGGTCAACTGCCGTATCAACCTTTTGACTTTCGTTAGGCATGGATCCAGACGGTTCATCTTCAATGACAGGTGCTTCGGCTAACCACCTGGGCGGGTCAACCGGATTCTCAACTAGCGAGGGACATGGCAAGAGTTTTTGATATCCAGGAGGAAGATTTGCTCGTAATATCGGGCGATCTTCCAGAACTCTTTTTGCCTCGTTTAAGAAGGGACAACGATGGATGGCGTGATCGCCTTCACACAGTCTGCAGGGAAATTTAGCTTTCCCGCTCTGTCCTGGAGCTTCACTCCCACTAGTTGACGGTGAACAATCGACATGGCTATCAGAGGTCGATGCTACCAAATTGTGCAGACGGGGGGACCAGTCTCTTAGTATCCGAGGGATACATGGACAATCTCTATGGAAGTGGTCTCCCCTGCATATGACGCATGGCGATTTAGGCCTTACGAGTGCGGTGTGTGGATTTTTGTTAGATGACGATTGTTTGCCCCCAGTCGCCTTAGGCTCCTTCTGCTTCTTTTCTTTCTTCTTCTTCTCCTTTTTCTCCTTAGGAACTCGGTTCTTTGACCGACCAGTTCCGTCAAGCGAAGAGGAAGGAGGAGAGGAAGATGAAGTAGAAGGCTGGGAGGCAACTCTTGTCTGATCTAACTGTTGACTCGACTGCTCAGGAATGGTGGCATTCTGAACGACATTGGTTGAAAAGAGCGAAACAGGTAGGCCAATTGTCAATCCTGGAAGCGACAATGTGGCCATGTGGGGTGCACCAACATCTCCGCAAGAGGAGAAGGGACTAGGATTCCCACCAAGGGGAACTCCTTGGTTGGTGTGCTCCATCTTTTCAACCTAAAGATCAACGCGGGAATAAGGGTGATTGTTCCATTTAAAATAAATTGTTAACGACGCTTTTAGACACAACTTGCTTTTTCAGTTTTAAAGAGTCGAGAAAAAGCTAAAGATGACTCTAGTCTCCTTCGATATTTTAACGAGCCCGAAGTGACAAATGCTCGGTTGGACTTTTTCTGTTATAGAGTCTGAAAAAGGCCAAAAGAAACTGCTCTAGAGATCTAGGCAGAGGGTGTGCCAAACCTTTCGCAAAACCACAGAATACGTTTTACGGTACGGGTGGTCGATCTTCGTGAATGCTGTGTTCACTGCATTGCGATCAGTAGGGCGGCCGACACGGCTTCCTAAGGATAAAGGATATATGCCTATAGGGGTCTCCCAATATATACGCGACAGTACGTGGGAGCACAAGTCCGTATTAGTGCAATCGTCCCTCAGGAGGAATCACCCACCTTCTTAGAGATCGACAGTCACTACGTTTAACGATGTCAGAACACGTCTCTACCTAGACCTCTACTGTGAGCGTTATGTTGCAAAGCGTTGTTAGGTTCATTCAATATATTTTAAGTTGATCTTTTTTAAAGTTTGTCTTTCAGGATCACCACGAGATGTATTGGTACAAATTCCTAAATGCAGTCTAAGATGATAAGCAAGCTTTATAATCTTTCAACTTTGAAAATCCTAGCTACTAAGGGAAAAGAGAGCGACTATCTTTTCTCAAAGAGAAATCAGCACACTCTAATGCACTCTTCCTAAATCCAACATGCAATCTTATCAAAATGCAAAATGCACAATGCAGGTGTTTGTTTTCACTTTCTTAGTATAAATGCCTACAAAGAAAGCTTTTTGTACAATTTCGAATTTGCTTTTAAATGACTGAAAATAAACAAGTTTACTTTTTCCAAAATCAGCAAGGGTAGAAGAGATTACAATCACTTTGTGATTTTTCGAAAGAAATACTTGTTTCGACACTTAAAAATGACAAATTCAAACCAATAAGCAAAAGCAAACGATAGATCAAACTGCAAACAGCGAATGAACTCTCTTCTAAGATCACAATCAATCACTCAATCAGATCTGAATCAAGGCTACAGGATGACTATTTTGCTCATGCAAAGGAAAACTGTAAATGACGCCACAAACACATAAAAACACTTACAGTCTTTTTATACAAAAATGAGGCTGAATACAAGCAAAGAAAAGGGATTACAGATGTGGTACCTATGCTGGTTAAAGGCTGCAAAAACAGAGATCAAAACAGGCAAAAGACAGCAAGGAACCCCAGTTGCACAAGGCCACACTAGTTCAGCGCAGGTACAACACTGTCAGTTTGACATTCAGCGCAGGTAGCCTTCACGGGACCTATGTTGAAATGCAGACTACCTTCATAGTGTCTGCGCTGAAAGGAGAAACTCTCGTCTCTCTTGGTTTTCGGGTCATAAAATGCTCAAAAATCAACTGTTTCAGGCCAAATAAAAAACACAAGCAAGGTATAAATAGAGGGATACTTTGAAAGGGTACTAAAGACTATCACAAAGGATCATCCAGTCATTTATGAGTCCATTGTTAAGATCATAGACAAAAAAACCTAGTAAAGGATCAAAGCAGCAACATTCTACTTTGCAAAGTAGTTCGATTGTTGCCGTTGAGTCTATGAAGTAAACAATGATGCAAGCTCAAACAAAATGACTAAAACAAAGTTCTTCCCCAGCGGAGTCACCAATTTGTTGTGGGGAAAAATGCCTATGCAGGACGATCCTATCCACCTAAGGCGTGATAGTGCCTTAGCAACAAACGAATGCAGCTACTTCGGTTTCTTTCCTTTATGAAAATGGAAAAGAGGAGATTGGTAGACTTACCGTTATCTTTCAGTTGTCCCTCGATCTAGATCCTCTCCGCTTTGTGTGTCCACAGCTACTTGCCTCCTCGCTTTTGCTCCCACGAGATCACAAGAGAACAGCTACCTGTGACAAGAGAACAGCTACATGCAACAAGAGAAGGACACAATACAAAGACAAATATTCATATTCATAAATGATTCAGGATTAGAAGTAAATCAAATACACTAATGCAAATCATACAATAAACACCAGCATATAGGAAAGAACCAAGAAGCTTTATTGATTGATAAACAGGGTTCAGGAAGAGATACAACCCATAGGGTTCCAACCCAGCATCTCCTTCCCAGCAGCAAGGAATTCCTTCTTCAGCCCCTTTCAAAAGCATAAACACCCAATGATCCAACCACAATCCAACAGCAATTCTTTACAATACAATCCAACCTCCTTAGACCTCATGAGAGAGCTCTATATATAGGAGTTTTGGAGAAAGGATGAATCAGCTTGAGGCTTGCATGAAGCTGACTAGTGTCCTCTCCCACTTCAGTTCTTGAGTCCACTTGGAGATTCTTACTTCCACTTGGAGATTTGGAACCTCTTACTCATCACCAGTCGAATTCCTTGATCCAAGTGTCATTTTGGAAGCTTCCTGGGCATTGACACCTTGAGGAATGAGTCTGCCACTTGTCCAAGTACGCTCAGCGCAGGTGGCCTTCTTTGCAGTTGACATTCAGCGCAGGTACAGAGTGGAGCACTTGACACTCAGTGCAGATGCTCAGTGGAGCAGTTGACATGATCCAGAAATTGCTTGTTTTTGAGTGTTTTCAGGTGGAGAACTTTTATAAACTGTCGTGGTTTGCTGGCCTTATTCCTATAGGGGTAGGAACAACATGTTTAGGGACTTTGGATCCCTTAATTATTGACATTTCATGCTCAGTGATGCAAGGCACAAAAATGTCTATAACACCTCCAGGTCCCATCCTTCTTCTGTACCAATACAATCAGGCTTCCACAAGGTGATGAGCTTGGCCTAATGTGCCCTTTCTACAATAGTTCTTAAATTTGCCTCTTGATCTCATCGTTCTCCATAACAAAGCGTCAATAGATCGGTCCATTGGGCAGCGACATGCCTAGGGTCAAATCGATGGAGTGCTTGACCTGAGAGTGCAGAGGTACCCCTGTGGGTGAGGCAAAAACATCCTTGTACTCCTCCACGACCTTGTCCATATTCTACTGCTGTGTAGAGGAGCCCTTCCTAGAAGCTGTGGCCACAACCTTCTTCTTGATTCCACAGGTATGGTTGTCATAACAATACATCACAAACTTCAAGAGGAGCAACGTCACACATTACCTCATCTGTGAAGGGATTGATGCTATAGGGAAGGTGACATTGTTGGCTGACATGAAGATATTGTCCTTGGTGAAGCCACCCGATGGTGTACGATTGTGGATGTTCTATAGTCTTTAGGACTAGACGCTTCACAACCTCTGTTGAAATGAGGTTCTTTTGGCTTCCACTGTCAACAATGAAATGCAACGGAGAACCCTTCACCCACATTTGTGAGTGGAAGAGGCATCCTCCTCCTTTGGATCTTCAAGCTCAATGTTTTGGATCTTGGTGGTGGCCACGGTGGCAATGGGCTCCGCATCAGTGATCTACTTCCCTTTGTAATTTCCCTTATCAGGTTCTGATTCAGAGTCAGAACCTGCGTCTAATTCAAAAGTCTTCAGCTTGGCCACGAGTGACTTCTTGGCCTGACACTCACTTGTATTGTGAGTGGAGCTCTTATGAAACTCACACCATTTTCTCGTGTCCTTCTTTGTGTTCGGGGTGTTTTTATTTGTTTGCAGCTTCGATGGGCTATCTTGGGTAGCGTCACCTTGGATTGGTCCTTTGTTCTGTGGTTTGGGGGTTCCTTTTCCTTGCTTTGCATTTGCAGATCCAAATTCCCGCTTCTTCTGTTTAAACTTCTACTCAATGTTGACAACATACCTATACGCCATGTCGAGCGAGGAAATGTCCAGGAACTCCATCTTGTCATGGATGTACTTGTGTTGACACCCACGGTACTTGAGCACCAAATTCCACTCAATATCCTTGATACCCAATTTATGTCCCTTCCCTACCTAGCATGGTGCAATTTATGTATTTGTCTTCATAGCTCCCGACAATGTAATATTGTTCCTTGATGGTGTCTTAGAAATAATTCCAAGTGGATGCAACTAAAAACAACGAGGGTTCACTCTTGTCCTTTTGTTCAAAGTAGGTTTCCCACCAATCCTTGATGTGTGGGGCGACTTTAAGAAGTGCAAAAGTAATCTTTTCCCAATTGGAAAAGTCATGAACTAAAAAATATCCTTCCAATATATTTAACCATTTATCTATGACATCTGCATCTATCAGGCCTTCGAATATGGGAATATCAAAGTTAACTTATACCTTAAAAGGAGTGGCACCTCCAGAGTGGCTGCTGGATGAAGATGCATCGTCTGTGGGTAGTCATCGACGGATCCAGGCAAAGTTATGCATCATCCCATCCCTCTGTCGCTTGAGAGCTTCCCTGAGCAAAATTTTGAAAGGATATCCTACCCCATCATCTTTATTTTCTTCCATTCATGGGAGGTTGTCAGGTTTTGCGAGGCTGAGCTTGTGATGGTTCAACCAGATCAAGCCCTAAATCCTTATACCCTGACCTCGTTGGGGACATGCAAAGAAAAACAGAGAAAGAGCAGGCTACCCTGATACCATTGATCTGAACTCAAACAAGAACGAAACAACTTACATATATAATCATAAACACAGATATGTAGCAGAAAGGCACTTCACTTCATTAATAGAAAAATACTGAACTACGCTTACAAACATAATGGAAATAAGATAGCTCGGGCGATGATAAGCTTATATCTGAGAAAAGATGTGGTGGCTACATGCCTCTGAACTGTGTTACAATGAGGCTCAAGGGCCTATTTATTATTGGAAAACATGAGAAAACCTTAAACAACCAAAACCCTAACCCCAGGAGATGTAACACCAAGAGTTTGTGGGCCTCGTTGGGGTTAGTTGGGCAGCCAACTTCCCGGGGTTGTAACTTGGTCATATTATCTCCGTTTGGCGCATAAGATACCTTGTTGGAAAAATCTCTCTAATTAATATAGGTTTCACTGCAGGCTCCTATGTAAGGCTATGAGCCTATCGCGGACCCCAAAAAAACATCGTTTAGGGGGTCAAAACTACTCCAGAAGTTCAGGACCCGAAAAACTGCTAAAAATAGTAAATGCTTAAATGAACAAGGAAACATATGAAACTGACTGGGGGGTCTAGGTGGAATAGGTGGGTGGCCACCAATATCCACCTGGATCATTCATCGATAGCCACATATTAAATATGATATATTATATTATTTTTTAATATCCAGGGTCGACTTAATGGTTCAAGTCAGAATTGTTGAGCTTCCTTATTTAATTGCATTTACTTTTACTTTTTACCAACATAAAAGGTATTCCCATGTTGCAATAATAGTGGAATCACTTTGAATTTTTCTTTTAATTTAATATCAATACAACTATTAAAGCTAATAGAAGGCATATGAATAATTCCTTTAATAGAAATATATAAATTTTATATGTATGATGTGGTATTCATTACATGCTCAACCAAATTATCCTTTACCATGCGAAATTTTTGGCATCTCCACAAGAACTTGAATTTGCATTTAATCATCTTACTGTTGATCTAACCCATGATTTTCTTATTGGCTCTTAAATGCCTCCATGTAATATAAAAACTCCAATGACATTGCCTCAGAGTATGCCCGTGACACAAAATTAAGAATGCCCCCCACCCCCCGTCTGCTTGTCCATGCATAACAAAGTCAAATTAACCTCATGCAATTTTCACTATACGGTTGAGATGAGAATAAATAAAGAAAATAAAATTTCCATAGAAGATGGCATTCAAAGTTTTAGCGCATGTTTTGTTATATGACCCGAACCTCAATACAAATCACCTTAGCCTCCAATGTGAATGAATTTTTCACTCAACAGAGATTAATAACCTTAACCTCATTGTTGAAGCCTCAATCAATTTAACAATATAAGAAAGTGTCACTCAGGAACAAAACATATGAATCCAATATTTTCACCATTTGCATTAGCACTAACCTTTTCATGAAGCATCACTAATTCACTATCAATCCATTATGGATTATGCAGCCCACATTCTTTCATGCTTCCATTGTAAATTATCCAACATGTCTAGCTCACATTTTTCAAGTGCTTCGAATATCTTCCACCAATGGATATTGATCTTCGATAGCATAAAGATGTAATTGGCATGGTTCAAAAACATTTTTTGGGAGACATTAATATTTCTTAGCAAGGTCATCTTCTGACATGGAATTTTGAGTACGAAATATCTCCAACATTAGTTGTTGTCATTGTTGCATGTTTCAACTTGAGAAATACCTCAACCATAAGAGATAATACAATTTTATCATATAGAAGAGAAACTACACATTGTGAAACAACACGCCAAAAGGAGTCCTCTTCTTCGTCACCTGGATCTTCACCATACATGGAAACCACCAATTCGCTTTTCTTCCAATGTAATGTATAATAACACATTCATCGTTCACAACACAACTCATCATCCAAAAACGAGACTAATTATTAGGCCCGCTCATAACTTTAGTTGAAGTAATACTAATATTTGTGTATTATTCTTTTTTATTTTTATTCAAAGCTAAAATCATATATCCCACATCGATAGTGGGAAAGTTCATTATATTACATATATGCTTCTTCCCCTACTCATTTCATTCGACAATGATGACATTCTTTGATGGTGGTGGGCCTTGGAATTTGTGGCATGGACCTCCTTTGGTTGTGAGCATCCTTGAGAGAGCGAGAGAGACACCCTTTTTGGAAACCCTTTAAAATAAACTTAAAGGGGGCCGAGGTACAATGATACACAAAATAAATATATATATTGAAATTGGAAATATATGAAAGGCCTTAAATGTGTGAGAACACCTTTTCAACATTTTTATGACAACAATTGATGGACATAACTTTCTTTTTAATGAAAAGGGGCCTAGAGAGGATAGGAAAAAAAAAAATGGGACCTTTTACAATGATAATAAGAGGTCATAAACATTATAACATGAACATTGCAATGCAGGGACAAGTATACATCGGATCCAAAGGGATAACATAAGGTGAAGGCCTTAATATGGGCATTTCCTTTTACAATAAGCACTCATATACATATACCTTTTCATTTTTTTCCTTTAGACTCATGACAGATGAACCACTCGTATAAATGGAGTTGAGTATGGGAAGACAAACACATGTAATGGCTTGTAAAACCTTTTAAATTGTTCATGTGCATCAAAATGTGGGGAGATACACCCCAAACTCGTCCTATAATGCAGAAATATGAGACCTCTTTAAGGACTCTATTCTTCGACTTTTGTAAATATGTTGGTCATGATATCCATACTTGCCGAGCATTAGAGTTAATGTAAGATCACACCATGGATTCATATAGGGTACAAGAAAGATAATAGGGAATGACATAGAACTACCCTCAAGATAGAGGTAAATTCAGATGGGTAGAGGAATTGGATGGCCAGGATGAGGACAAGGAGCACTTGGATGAGGAAGGGGACCTATGATTTACTATAATTACAGGCATGCTAAAAATATTTCTAGAAACTGTCCCAATCGATGTTTAGTGTGCACGTATTGTAGGGATTTAGATCATATGATAGAGGATTTCCCTCAATTTCTCATGAAAATTCAAGAGAAGGGGAAAAACCTTCAAAACATTAATGTGGAACCACGAAAAGGTTAGACAGGTGTAATGTGATTACACATGGAGTGACCAAGACCAGGTTGGATGTTGTCAAATAAAATAACACTAATCAACAAAGGTATGAGGAAATATGCTAAATCTCCACTAGTGTTCGATCCTCAAAAGGATAAAACTACTTGGAAAGAAGTATTGAGATAACTAGTTGCATTCAAGTGGGATATTCCCAAAGATTTTCATGTGTATGAGATGGCCAGGATCTATGACCAAACTGCTTCCAAGACTCCTTAAGTAGGAGATGGGCCAATTAAGAAACATTTGAACAGTTTTTTGGACCTAATGTTGGATGAAAACACCTTAAAGAAGCTTTGTAGAATGATTGATCAATGTACCAAGGAGCCAGAAGTTGTAGCAACACTTTCCTCAGGACACACAATTAATAAAGTTGCATGGAAGAAAATGAAAAATAGAGAATTTAGGTTTGGTACAAAGAGATGTGAGTCCGATATACATAAAATATTTCTTGACTTAGGGTTTGATGTGAATATTTTTTCTAAGAATACCTAGGATATGATGGGGAGCCCTAAGTTGACTTGGTCTCCCATCCAACTAATATTGGAAAATCAATATAGGATATTCCCTATAGTGTCAAGAATCTGAAATATTTTGAGGTAATTGAGATAGTTGATGATATTGACCCATATCCAGCACTATTGGGCATTGAATGGACCTTTGACAATCATATGATAATTAATTTTAAGAAAAGGAAGATGATCCTTGAATCTAGTGATGTCTGAGTGATTGTACTATTATATCTGTTACACAATATTTTGTCACACATCCTGTTCACTTCCTATTCCATATCTTGAAGTGCCAAAACATTGAAAACTATGCAGCATATCCATCATGATATACATACCAAAACCTCCTTGAAGAATCAAAGGAAAACTGCCCTGAATCCATTCTGAAGAAGGTTAACTAAAAACCTAAATTTTAGCATCAACACGTTTTGCTACACTACCTGCCTGTGCTGATGGTAGGTTGTACAGTTCTACCCTAGTGCTACCATTGTGGGTTTTGAAATGAAAACCCATGCTAAACCTCTTCTAGCAGATTTTCCCAAACTGGAGGAGAAGCTTCGTGCACTAGAACCTTTGAGAACAGTGAGCTGGATATTGGTTGTTGTTGATATGGTCAAGCTCTCCCATTTGGAACTCTTGATCTTATCATCATGGGATTTCCCCTTGAGAGGTGGAACTTCCTCCCTCTTTTGTGGATCCATAAATCCATCTCCCTTCCTATAAGTTCACTCCCTTCCATTCCCAAATGGTTGGTCATTTATTTTTCATCCCTATGCTGAGATTATGCTTACACGCTACCCATTCTAGCTTGGAGAAGGAGTGCTTGAGGAGTCTTTTCTTGGACTTGGACATCCACCAAAAGGAGGTCTCCAACATCAAGGAATAGGTTGTATGCTTCCATTTTTAGCTCATTAATATATACATCTGATGTTCACTTTCATTAATTGTGTCAATGTTTATGATTTTAGCTGAATACTCGATCTATTAAGTAGTTTATGTTTGATGTATGCCATATATTCTCTTGTATTTTTCATAGCTCTTTGATCTTCCTTGCAGGTACTCGGATGTGAAGAATGAATAAGGAGTGAGGCTTGGAGAGAAATAAACAAAGTCATCTCCAAAGGATTGAGCGATTAGCATTAGATCGAGATAGGTTTCTCCTTCTCTCTGCATTTGTTAAACATAAACTAGGAAAGTGCATGTTAGCTTATTTGGTTTGTTGCTAGACCCACTCATTGGTCTGGAGGGATCACCTCTGTTCGCAGAGGGGATTTACCTTCACAAAAAAATCCCCTATGGATGAAAATGCATGAAATGAGTACCAAAATGAAGAGAAGGGACAGATCTCTTACCTGCAACAAGCAGCTCAGCGAATGGTGTACAGGATTGATTGTGCTCCTTTCTTGAAAATCAAGGTAAAATGAGGTAAAAATGCTCTGACAATTGTAAATTGGTAAAATGGTAAAAATGATTTACTTTTTTCCCTATTTATAAGTTTTAAATAATATTTTTACCAAATTATGACATATTTCAATCATTTTTAAATATTTTTACTCGAAATCATTAATGTGCATTACCTTGTGCAGTGACAGGTCATATATTCTTGGTGACGATGATTTATCTTAATTGATTCAACGAGTTTTATTCTATCACTTTTTCGAACTCATAAAAAATAAACAAAAAAGTGACCCCTTGGAGTCATCTTAAAGCTCTTTTCTGACTCTCGAAAAATCAAAAGTGCTGAGTACTTGTCAATTCGAACTCATTAAAGTAAATGAAATGATGTCTACTTAGTATAAGTTTAACCCTTTTTTGGACTGAGATAGAATATTGTACGAAAAAGGAATACCTTGGTTGAACATGGCTAAGATGTTCTCTTGGATATTGTTTTCTACCTTTTCGGGTTCAAGAGACAATTTACGAAAAGGGACCTTTGTATTTTTATTTTTCGCTTCTTTTTCAAACTCTCTAAATATGAAAAAGATGTTGAGTTTCACCTTCGTCGGACTCATAAAATTTAAATGACCCAGGACTTGTCACCATGATGAGACTGAGTTTCTCCTTCCTTGGACTCGTAAAAATTACTAGGATGGGTTCATCCAAAGGATGAACTTATATGGCAAGCATATGATATCCCCTTCAAGCTCGTGATAGAAAATATATGGGGTACTTGCCAGAAAGGGTGGAGGAAAAAGCGAAAGCGACCATCTCTTGTATTCTGTAAAGGAAACATGTTGCCCTTGAACATGACACTCATTTGTTGTTCGTGTTAGGTCTGGGACATCCTCAATTAGTCACTTGCCTTCCTAGGTTTGGGAAATCCATTTTGCCTCTCATATGATTATACCATTTCGTCATCATGACCTCTGATCCTATGTTGAGTCAAATGCTGTGAAACTCCAGAGTCGTGTCGCTAATATGTTCAAGAGAAGTCCTATCTACATTTCTTTACCGCTTATACATTGTCTAAATTTCTGCCACAATCCTGCATCACACTTATTTACTCTACTGCATCATTTTCTTTCGTGTCAATGACGTGGGATTCATTATGGCCCTCCTTCGATGGATCACTTCTCGTCGACTTCAACTCATTATCCAGGAAGATGATCTAGAAACTCCCTTCTAGTACCTTAGATATTGCATGCCTCAATGGAAAGTTCTTCACACTTGATGATAGGTTTACATCATTGACCTTCGATCGGATGATTCCATGAGTGTTTGACTTTAGCTTCACTACTCACATTCATGGATTGTGTTGATTGTACCTTGACAACCATTGTCATTATTGGTGGTTTCTCTCGTGCTTGTTAATGGTTTAAATCAATGACCGATAATTAGGTGGTTTTCTATCCGGTTCGACTTTGACACCTCTATTCACGTGTTAGAATTTGTACATTGATCAGGTCGGGATGGAACGCAAGACCCTAGATTCTGTCTGATAAAATCTAGGTTGAATGGAGTTATGAGTTATTCATGATTGTACACATGTTTCCTTTGGACGAATGGTTGTGATCATACCATGGGTCCATATTCATGATCCTTTCTATTCAGATGGCTACGACCATACCGAGGATCCTTACACATGATCCCTTCTATTCGGATGGCTACGTCCATACCTCGGATTCATGTATTATTATATGAATATTCATGTATCATTAAACATGATCATTAGAGATGTTAGATATGTATATGTACATGTATATGTATATGCTTAATTTTCATGTCTCCTGACGGTGTTACTCTCATCCTTCACTGACTTTTAAAGCATCGTAGCCATCACTCTCTGTTCTTCCTTTATGCTTTAGGGTGGATCTATTACACAGTATTTTGTCACACCTCCTATTCACTTCTTGTTCCATATCTCGAAGTGCTAAAACATTGACAACTGTGCGGCATATCCATCATGATATAGATACCAAGACCTCCCTAAAGAATCAAAGGAAAACTACTCTGAATACATTCTAAAGAAGGTTAAATGAAAACATAAATTTTAGCATTAGCATATTTTGCTACACTGTTTGCCCGTGCTGATGGAAGTTTGCATAGTTCTACCCTAGTGGTGCTAGTGCGGGTTTTGATATGAAAACCTGCGTTGAACCTCTTCTAGCAGGTTTTCCCAAACTAGAGGAGAATATTTGTGCACTAGAACCTTCGAGAACAATGAGATGGATATTGGTTGTTGTTGATTTGATCGAGCTCTCCCATTTGGACCTCTTGATCTTATCATCATGGGCTTTCCCCTTGAGATGTGGACCTTCCTCCCTCTTTTGTGGATCCCTAACTCCCTCTCCCTTCCTATAATTTCACTCCCTTCCATTCCAAAATGGTTGGTCATTGATTGCTGCATCCCTATGCTAATATTATGCTTACATGCTACCCATTCTAGCTTGGAGAATGAGTGCTTGAAGAGTCTTTTCTTGGACTTGGACATCCACCAAAAGGAGGTCTACAAATCAAGGAATAGGTTGTATGCTTCCCTTTTTATCTCATTAATATATACATCTAATGTTCACTTTTCGTAATTATGTAAATGTTTATGATTTTATCTTAATACTCCTTGATCTGTTAAGTAGTTTATGTTTGATGTATGCCATATATGCTCTTGTATTTTGCATAGCTCTTTGATCTTCCTTGCAGGTACTTGGATGTGAAGAACAAGTAAGGAGTGAGGCATGGAGTGAAAGAATCAAAGTCATCTCCAAAGGATTGAGTGATTAACATCAGAGTGAGGTAGGTTTCTCTTTCTCTCTACATTTGTTAAACATAAAATAGGAAAGTGTATGTTAGTTTGTTTGGTTTGTTGCTAGACCTACTCATTGGGCTAAAGGGATCGCCTTTGTCCGCAAAGGGGATTTTGGTACTCATTTCATGCATTTTAATCCATAAATTAGGTTTCAAGGAAGACTTTCAAAATTTTTATATCATGGGTGACCAATGCAAATTTTACCCATCGGACTCACATTGCTCACCCTATGGTCAATTAGGCCCTCGTGCTCACAGCGCGAGAAAATTCATAAACAATCACACTAGCACAGAGGTAAAAATTTTGTGTGAAATCCTTCATGATAAATAGTTTATATTGGATTTGTCTCCATGGAAGCTCATGAAATGTTGTTTTATTTATTTTCCATAGGATAATCAATCCAAAATGGTGGTTGAATGGAAAGAAATGGGACATGAAGTTGAAGACCATCAAGCTGATCAGGATCAAGATTGTGTTGATGCCTTACGAGCATGTGGGTTTCTCAAGTTATTCAAGATTCCTGGGATCAGATCACAGCCTGAGTTATTGCAACATTTGATTAGTTTGTGGGATGTGGATCACCAACTATTCATGATCAGGGATCAAGAACTTGAAATAGAGGTCATCAATATTTATTTCATTACCGGATTGTCTAGAAAGGGATAATAGGTTTAGTTTTCTGGTTCACACACTAGAGGAGAGAGCACATATATGCTCATTGCAAGGCATTGTCCAGTGACTGAAAAGACTCAAATTGGGAAAATCGACATAAAGACCATTACAAATCTCTCACTATGAATAATCCTGCATAATATGGATCGAGTAGTTGGGGCTCAAGCGTTGCATGAGGCAAAAA
Source organism: Pinus tabuliformis (assembly GCA_031772625.1). Classification (NCBI taxonomy): domain Eukaryota; kingdom Viridiplantae; phylum Streptophyta; class Pinopsida; order Pinales; family Pinaceae; genus Pinus; species Pinus tabuliformis. The sequence continues at coordinate 940,385,132 of CM062810.1, read as the reverse complement.
AAGCTCATTTCCAATATGCAATTGAGTGTTTGAATCCCATGGTCTTCAATTGGAGTGAGAGTTTGTTGGTGTGCATGAAGCGCCAACTTACAAGCGCAAGTAAAGGAGTTTGAAACAATTTGGTTTCAGATCCATTCTAGTGACATTCATTCTGGAATGTGTCCCACTGTTTTGCTATTAGTGGTTAGAAGTGGATGCACTAGCACCTAGAGATCCACGACTACTCAGATGGGGTGAGATGATGCCTCATCATGGAGGCAGGCAACAGATGTCATTCCCTCCATCATTTTTTGGATGTCCACGTCAGAAGCTAATCATGGTTGACCATTGGGCATATGCAAGAATTAATTTCGGAGGAGATCCAAATATTCCACTTCCTCCAGGGGCACAGTGGACTCATTTAGGTAAAAAATATTTTTTGAAGTTTTTGAAGTTTTTAATTATTTTGTATGTGTACTGAGATTTGACTTATGATGATTTTTGGATGTCAGACTAGAGAGACCTCCAGGGGTTTCTCTAGTAGCCAAGCGAGTGGCACACTAGATTGAGGAGGCCCCTTATGAGGAGGGAGCATATCCTATTGTTGAGGTAGAGCGTAACTTGGAAGTTTTAACTAGGGGCATTCCAGAGTACACCTCGATAGATGAGGTGTCATTGTGCTACCAAAGGCACAATGTAGGGTTTTCTGCCAGATTGTGTCAGCTGTTGGGCCAAGTTATTAGGGTTATTTCGCGCTATCATGAGAACCATGTGGGTGAATAGCCAAATCTAGTTTACTTTATGCACTGTTGTAGGCTTATAAAGCCATGTGTCTCAAAACACAGATTTTGTCATTTTGATGTAGCAAAATCTTTTGCAAACATCTCTCTCTCTCTCTCTCTCTCTCTCTCTCTCTCTCTCTCTATATATATATATATATATATATATATATATATATATATATATATATATATACATGTTTTTCTTTTTACCATGTCTATTATGTGATGCTTTATGATTTACATGTTTTGCAAATGTCTATCTAACACATAGTTAGCCAATGCATATGTTAATGTGTTCATGCACATTGGAATGTGATGATAAGTAATAAAATCAAAGTCTCGTTCCAAAATATGAACTCACAAATACGTTCTCAAAATTTGAGGGTTTCTAACTGAGTATTGTCCATTAAACTATAGTACAATGAGTTGTGAATAAAGTTTTACGATTAACTCTCTAATGCCAAGAGCGATAGATTTTGAAAAAATATTGATGACTACACTATATTTGGCAATCTTATTAGTCGTACGACCTAAACATATACCTTGTAAATTCACTAACTCACCATCAAGGTCATAGATTTCCCATGCAGTGGAAGATAGATTCTGTGTACTACGACAAGCACCATCAACAAAACTGACGTAATGATTGGATGACATTTGCAAACCAAGTAGAGCATGAGGTAAGTAGAGGAAAATGTTTGCAAAAGAAAACTATCACACAAAACCACACTACACACTAATGAAAACACACTAATGTACACAAGTATTTACACAGAAAATCACACATAATACCTCTTTAGGTAAATACCATTTCAAGGCTTAGCCAAAGAATTTCCTTCATAATCTACTAACTCATAGGCACCATTTTGTAAAACTCATTTGACAATGTAAGGGCCATGCCACATTGGTTTGAATTTCTCACCTCCTAATTTTTCATTGGCTTGACCATAAAGAAAGACCACGTCACCCTCAGTAAAAACGCGTGGAGAAACAGTTCTATCGTACTAAGCCTTAACTCGTTTTTTCTGAGCTTAAATTACTAACGCTACAAGATGACGAGTTTCATCGAGCCTTTAAAGGTAAAGTAAACGTTCCTCCTCAGGTGGCGTATCAGGGAGTAATTCGACAATTAATTTTAGTGAAGGAATTTCACACCCAATTGGAAGATTTTCCTCTAGATCATACACTAGCTGAAAGGGTGTGAATCCAGTGGCAGTCTTAGCTGTGGTTCAGTAAGACCAAAGCGATGAAAATAGCATAAGATGCCAATTTGATTTATGCATCCCAATGGTGTGTTGAAGCATATTAACCAAGATCATTTTGACTGCCTCAACTTGGTCATTGGCATGTAGATGATAAGGAGTTGAGTTGTGGCGAAGCAAACCTAACCGAGCAGTGAGCTCCGCCATCATGTAATTTTGGAAATAAGATGCATGATCAATAATGATGGCTTGAGGGACCAATTTGAGCTATGACATGGTTGAAAAGAAATTCGATGACAATTTTACCGTCATCATGACGTGTGGGCATCGCCTCAGCCCATTTAGTGAAATAATCAACGACGATGATAATATAACCATGACCCCTGATTGAGCGAGGATTACATGTCATGAAATTAATACCCCATTTAGCAAAGGGGTCGATGTAACAACTGGGTGTAGGTGTGTGGGTGGGGCATGTTGTTTATGGTTGTAAATCTGGCAAACGTGACATCTTTGGCCCGCTAAAATGCAATGTGTAAATATCGAAGGCCAGAAATAACTGGCATGAAGGATTTTCTGAGCAGTAGCATATCATGACATGTGACCAACACAAGCCCTATAGTGGCAGTCATTTAGGACTCTCTCAACCTTTTTAAGTGTCAAACATCTACGAAGGATAGAATCAACACCAACACAATACAAAGTATTGCCAATGATTCGATAGGGTTGGGACTACTGTCGAATGCAACGACGTTCAGAATTTGACAACTCTGATCGAAAATTTTGGGTTTGGAGATAGACAATAATATCTCCATACCATGGATCAAGTGTATTGATGAGAAAGAGGGTTTCATTAGGAATGAGCTCATCAAAAGATGTAGATGTGGTTGCAGAGGGAAGGTCACAAAAATCAACTTAGTGAAAACCAGTGATTTCTTTGATTTGGCAGTAGAAAATTCCAAATCAAACTCTTGAAAGATAAAAATCCACTTAGAATACTTTCCCCCCAGTAACTGATGAGTCAAAATGTAGGTCATGGGGTTGTAGTAACAAATTACAGTGGTTTTCCACAAGAGAATACAGTGTCGAAAGTGTTGAACAACATGAACAACTGCTAAAGCCAATTTCTCAACATGAGCATATCAAGTCAGTATCAATAACATTTTGGCTTGAGTAGTAAATCATGTGCTCGTTTCCATCATTATCATCTTGCAACAGTACCATAGCAATAGTACTATCGGTTGTGGTCAAGTAAAAGAAGTAATCATGGTGATAATGGGGGGTGCAGTAAAGGGGCCCTAATGAGGGTGTTCTTTAATGCATCGAAATATTTTTGAGTGATTTCATCCCAAATAAATGGGATCCCCTTTTTCAGCAGACGAGTAAATCCCTTGGAAAGTTTTGGGTACAAAACGACGAAGGAAATTAGCTTTCCATTGCAAGCTCTGCAACTGATGTAAAGATGATCGAGGGGGTAAATACACAATGGCCTCAACTTTGAGGGGGTCAATATGGATACCTTCCTTAGATACCACAAACCCTAGGAGACGACTAGATTTGATGTAGAATACATACTTATGTGGATTTAAATGAATATTGTAGTGTCTACAGGGAAGAAAAATCATGCGAAGGTGGTTAGGATGATCGTGACGCTTAGCAGAATGAGTTGGAAAGTCATCAAGTTACAGTTGAACAACGTGTTTGATGTCATGAAAAGCATAAGACATCGCTCGTTGGAAGGTAGCGCTAGCATTTTTCAGACCAAAAGGGATTTTTTGTAGGCAAAGGTTCCCCATGGATAGATAAAAGAAGTTTTATGCTGATTGGCGGGAAGAATATTAATCTGGTTGTAACCAGAAAAAACCATCCATAAAAGAAAAAATCTTATTCCTAGCACATTCATAATTGATTTGGTCGATAAAAGGAGTTGGATAATTATCTTTCAGACACACCCGATTGATATCACGGTAATAAACACAAACGTGAAACCAATGGAATGGGGTAAATGAAACCAACCTTTAGAAGTTTTTCAAACTCTCCCTTCATAGTGGCTTCCTTTCTAGTGTGCTATGGGCAAAGTCGCTGATGAACAGGCTTCGTGTTTGGAAAAATAGAAATTTTGTGCACAACTATACTCGGATCTATGCCAAAGATTTCTTCATATGAGAAAGCAAAGGCATCGTAGAATTCCTTAAAGAGGGCAGTGTAAATCTTGATCTCATATGGAGAACAAGAAACCCCAACATGGATGTTCTCGACAATTCCTAGTTTAATAGAAATGTTGATGGGCATTGTAGCAGTGATGTTCCCCATGTTTCCCTCGGACAAAACTTCGTGTACCGAAATAGGTGTTTGAAGTGGATAGGTCAGTGTACAGGAAACACATTTATCTAAACACGATGAAATCTCTCCAAGACTTGGGATAAATGAGGAATGATGATGGGCATCATTCCAGGGAGTTTCCTCAAGATACATAACCTCGGTGATACTCTCATTAGTGGGAAATGTCTCGTTCAAGGGATCCAGAGAATCCCAAGAACCAAACCAAGGGGACTGCAAATACGCGTCTAGATGCATACTAAGAGTAGCATGACTTTCAGAAGTGACTACTAAAGCCAAAAAAACATCTTTATAGGCTTGTTTTGTTGGGCTGAGCGACATGACATCACCAAAAGAATCAACTTGATCGGGATGCAGAATGATCCAAGGATCGTGAGAAGTGGAGATCATGTTGAAGGAAGCGACGTTTGGAGGTGGGAGGGAAAAAGTTCCCATAGGAGTAGAGTCTTTTAAAATATTTGCCCCAACACTCTCATAAGGGATGCCATTATTTCCCACATATGTAACATTTCCATTCAAAGAGCTAGAAGAGAAAAAGGCTAACTGATAAGCGGTGACTATTTTCCCTCATGAGGAAAATGGAGCACACAGAAAAAATAAGAAACCATGCAAAACATAGCATGAATCCAACTTTGACCAAGTATAAGGTTATAATTCAAATTGGTGTCAACAACATCTACTTCTAAGTTAACGGTTTTTCCTTCCAATATTATGGGCAAGTTCAAGATAATACCATAAGGATGAGATCCTCTGCCATCGAAGGCTTCTAAGGTGTTAGGAGACTAGTTGAGAGGCGGAGATCCAATACCTTTCCAGCATGAGACAAACATGATGCAGGTGGAAGCACCCTCATCAATCACAGTCTGATGAATCATCTTCCCTTTTATAATGACTTGGATTAAGAAAGCAAGTTGATGTGGAAGACATGGAACATGATTTTCCAAGTCAAAGGTAATCAGACTTGAATCAATAGCATAAATTCCTCCTATAGCTGATAGTTATGCTTTCTATTGCGGTGGAAAACTTTGGAGAACTTCCAAGCAAGACATCGCTGAAGGTGCTTGAGATAAATCTTCGACAATATTGTAATGTTGGGTAGCTCGCGCATTCAGATTGTAAGATGATTTCTAAAGGACACCCTTGGGAGGTGGTCGGATAACAAATTCATTACTAGGTCTCTCAATATGAAGAGGACCGGAACTGGGTGGAGCAGAAGTGGAACGTGTATCAATAACTTATCCTCCACAACCTGTTTGGGAGAAGTCAGATAGTCTTTTGACCGAGTTGCAATAGAAATAGGTACCATTCCACTCATATAAACTTGAGAACCCGAAGATGTACAATATTGTGGTTGTCCTACCAATTGGATTTGATGTGATGGAAAAGTTTCTTTTAGTACAATTGATGTCCCTTGAGTGCCTTTTAGCAAGCGACTAATTTCAACACAATGGGGAGAATCCTTGGTATAGTGATCTTCCTCCCAAATGAGGCAAGGAAATTTGGGCTTACATTTAGATGCATCATCAATAGATGATTTCCAAGGATCCTATTTTGGGGTGTCATATTTGGCTTTTGCTTTAACCTTATTTTTACCTTTTGAGGCTTTATCTGCTGCGGTATACTAAACGACATTAACCTCAGAGGTTTTACCAGGATTTGGAGGGGGATTTGAAGGAGGATTGGATGCAGTAGTTGAAAATGATTTATTCTTCGAAGAATATTTACTGGAAGTTTAAGTCAATGACCTAATAATACCATCAACAGGTGGTACGTCTAGAGGTTTAGAAGATGTTGGATTCATAGATGGTCTCGGAGCATCAAGAAAGATATCATATAATGTGCTAAGTTGGGAATATAAGAAATCTAAATATTGGGCACGAGCATTGGCTTGATCTTTGGTCACACAACCACGCATAGCTATGTCCTAGGAAATTTTATTAATGAATGAATTGGTAAACCATTCAGTTAACAACTCATCAGGTATATCAAACTTGCTAAGGCAACGCCGACATCTCCACTCATGGATATGATTAGAGATGCGGGTAGTAGTATTTTTTTGCAAAGACGTAAAAAGATGGGTACAAGTTTCATATTGAACTAGTAACTAGAATTGGCTAAGGAAGGCCACTTCCAAAGAGTTGAAGTCTTGATAGGCACCTTGAGGTAACTCAATGAACCATTTTGTAGCAACACCTGTTTGGGTTTGTTGGAAAAGACGTAGGCGAACAAAGTCCTCGACCCAAGAATTAGATGAACACCATAAATGGTAAGTCATAACGTGGGTGTGGGGGTCTTCTCCAGAATTTCCTTTGAATTTCGGACAATCGCCAGGAATCTTAGTAGGAAACGGAGGCCAATATGATGAATGGAGTATTGGATCATTTGTGAGCCTTGACACATCCAGTAGTTCCAACATTGCTATAAATGGAAATTGTGGATTGAAAGGCATGGGAGGCCTTTGATAAGGCTTTTGGATTCCAACCTTGTTGGTATGGGTTCTGCCCTCAAAGTGGCAGATTTTGACCATAAGGAGTTTGATATTTCCCTCACTGAGAGGTATTTTGACCATACAAAGGTAGATTTTTCCCCCACAAAGGTGGGTTTTGACTAGGGTAAGGGTGATACTAACTCATCATATGCCATTGAGAACTATAAGGTGGATAAAACACTTTTGAAGAGTATAAATTATAAGGTTGTTGTTGCAACCATTGACCCTGGTGGTAAAATTGTTGACCTTACTACTACAGTGGTTGACCTTGTTGCTGTAAGGGTTGGCCTTGCTGATACAAGGGTTGGTCTTGCTACTGCAAGGGTTGTCGTTATTGTTTCAATGGTTGTTGATAAAGCCCTTGTTGCACATAATGTCCTTGTTATACATAAGGTTTATATTGTCAGAAAGTTCCTTGTGGAATTTGTTGAGTTCAAGGTTGGTACTGATAGGTTCTAACTTGAAATTGACCAGATGCCCCATATGAGGGATTTGAACGAGGTTGCATTTGGGGGCTTACTTGTTGGGTAAAGGGTGTATCTTAAGGTTGTTGTGAGCCATAAGGAGGGTATGATTACTTGTATGGTATCTTGGCCGAAAGAGGCTGGTGATATAGGATTCGGCCTGATCCAGATGGAATAGATGATCCACTAGGATATGGTACACTGCCAACATTTTGACTAGCTTCGGTAGTGTGAGCTTGAGATGCACTCACATAAGTTCCACCTGAAATAGGAGGTACGTATGGAGGAGGTAGTTTCCCACCCCCCATGTGGTGGGATAGGTGGTGGCATATATTTTCCATTTAATGGAGGACCTGAGGAACCTATAGGGACATTAATGGTCCCAACCGTAACTGTCGGTTGTACAGGAACTGAAGGAACTACAGTCAGTATAGGAATTTGAGAGGCCACGCGTGAAACAAACAGAAAAAAAGTAGGCATGGTTCCTAACGACCAAATGGGATTGTGATAAAGTGAAGACGCACTTGGAGTACTTGAAACAGATTGAGCCAAAGAGGTATAGCTAGGTGGAAACAAAGGTTCACTACTTTCAAGCAATGGTGGAGGTGGTACACTTCCCACATATGGAAATCCTTTAGGTGGTAATTTTTATTCATAATCATCGCCAATACCAGGAGTGTGAGTGGTTGAGACTTCTGGAGGACCTCGAGGAGAGGTTGGAAACTTACCTTCTGATGCCATGGGTCGAAATAGTTGGCAAGGGGGAATCCGAGAGGAGGTGGAGATAACTCCAAAGGCACACTAGGATTATTGTATGGAATATATGATCATTGAGTAGATATGACCAATGGATCAAAAAGTGGATTTAGAGGGAATAATAAAAACCTATGTGGACTCTTGGGAGTTTCTCAGTCAAATTCTTGAGATGATGAGTCTCGAGGTGGAGGACAAGAAACAAAGGGTTGAATGCTCGGGATAATTCCAAGTTCAAGACCTTGGTCTCCAAGTGATTTTGAAATCTCAGGATGGAAACCTTGTGATGACCTCTCAGCTTCAGATGATGAAGGGGAAATGTAAGGTGAACCCAATGGTTCAGCCACAATGACCTTCTCTAAAAAAGAATAAGGGGTGGTTGATTTGAGCCTATAATTAAAATTTACTATTAATCAGACAATATGAGGCCAAGGATAACTGCATAGGTAAGTCATGTTATCGTGGTAAGTTAAATTTTAGAACTTAAAAAACAAGAAATAAATAAAAAAGGGTGTATTAGGCAAGAGGGTTTACCAAGTATCCGTGAACCATTATATACACCTTAGCTAAAACCAAGGACTTAATGTACATTGACCAATCTCCCCGAATGTTGTGTTCGGTGTATCACGTTTACGAGGTGGTTGACTCGGTTACCTATGGCTAAAGGATAGCAACCTAGTGGGGTCTCACAATATATACTCGATGGTACAGGGAGCACAAGTCCATGTTAGCGATGTCTAATGGATAATCGTTCAGTGAGAGCATTCCCATATACTTGTCATACTAGAGTGCCTTCGATATACCCAAGAGTTCTAGACAAGCTCTGATATACTTTCGTACTGGAACAAGATTTCACCCCAGGAATACAATGCAAGTAGTTAACAACAGCTGCTAGGTTTATAGATGCCGGAACATGTTTCTATCCTAGACCTATAAATGTTTGCATTAAGTTCCAAATGCTCCTTAGGTAAATTCAGGTAATTTTAATGTTGTTCTTGAATTATATTTCAATTTTGGGCTCAAACGATGTCACTTGAATCCTAAAATTCAACCTAATGAGAAAAGGAAACTTTTCACTTCAATGAATGCTATACTAAGAAGGGAAGAGAGTTCAATCAATTAATACATTAAAAAAAAAAAGAATGCGTCAAACAATATGCCTCTACTAACTTTTCTTTTCCAAATTCAATATGCAAAAGAAAAACTAAACTTCATTTTCACTATTCAACATGCAATCTATTGAAAGCAAAAATAGATTTTAATTTACTAAGATGTACTTTAAAAAAATGATGTTCTCTTTGATTTTCAAATGCTCTAATGCGATTAAGCTTCAACTAAAGCGAAAAATGAAATTTTTTATTAAAAATCTCCTAATGCAAATGGTGCAACGATCAAAGCAACACCAAATCAAATCCAAAAGCACTCAATGAAAATATATTTCACTTTCTCTTTTGAATAGATAAACAAATACACTCTTTTTAGTTTATAAACCAAGCAATGTAATCTATGCTTGATAAATAACAAAGATGAATTTCAAATGCAAGATGACCTAATACAAATGAATATAAACTTTGCAAAAGACAAACTAAAACTAATGCAAATCAATGTTTCAAACAATTTGACCAGATAATTAGACCTAGACAATTGGCAAACCACAGACTCAATGACACTCACAAGTGACAAGTGACAATCAAATGACCTGTAAATGCCAAAATCAATCCAAATGCACTCAAACACTTGAAATTTCAAAAATATAAGAATTTTCTAATGAAATTAGGTAACCAAAACATCAATAAATCCAATCATACAAGATAAGACAAGAACTTAGGGGTTCAGAAACTTTGGATTTTGATAGAGAAACGTTAGGTTTTTTTCTAGTCTCTGAGATCAACGCAACTGTTATGGCCAAACTGGCACTGAATAGGGGATCAACGCAACTATTTTAAGAGAAAGTGTGCTGGTAGCATGACTGTCAGAGAAAAAAGCACATTTGGTGAGGAATGAGGCAAAAAATAAAAAAGATTTCCACAAACACTTCCAAGCTTAGCACTCTAAGGTAGAAATCAGTGATTGTGTAGACCTATATAGACTCAAACTAACTGAGAACATGATGGTCGGTCAAACTGATCAAGAGATCAGTTGAGAAAAGAGGATGAAGAGGCTATAGCTTCCCCAACATAGTTGCCATTTTTTTTGTGAACATAAATCCCCTCTATGGACTTTGGTGATCCCTCTAGCCCAATGAGTGGGTCTAGATCCAAACCAAACTAACTAACATGCACTTTCCTAGTTAATGTTTAACAAATGCAGAGAAAAGGAGAAACCTACCTCGTTTTGATGCTAATCACTCAATCCCTTGGAGATGACTTTGATTCTTTTGCTCCATGCCTCACTCCTTACTTGTTCTTCATGTCTAAGTACCTATAAGGAATATCAAAGAGCTATGCCAAATAAAAGAACATATATGGCATACATCAAACATAAACTACTTAATAGATCAAGGAGTATTAAGCTAAAAGCATAAACATTTACACAATTACAGAAAGTGAACATCAGTTGTATATATTAATGAGATAAAAAGGGAAGCATACAACCTATGCCTTGATTTTGGAGACCTCCTTTTGGTGGATGTCCAAGTCCAAGAAAAGACTCTTCAAGCACTCCTTCTCCAAGCTAGAATGGGTAGCATGTAAACATAATCTCAGCATAGCGATGCAACAACCAATGACCAACCATTTGGGAATGGAAGGGAGTGAATTTATAGGAAGGGAGAGGGATATAGGATCCAAAAAAGAGGGAGGAAGGTCCACATCTCAAGAGAAAAGCCCATGATGATAAGATGAAGAGGTTCAAATGGGAGAGCTCGACCATATCAACAAAAACCAATATCCATCTCGTTGTTCTCGAAGGTTCTAGTGCACAAAGCTTCTCCTCCAGGTTGGGAAAACCTACCAGAAGAGGTCCAACACAGGTTTTCATATCAAAACCCGTGCTGACAACACTAGGATAAAACTAAGCGACCTACCCTCAGCATGGGCATGCAGTGTAGAAAGACGTGTTGATCTTAAAATTTAGGCTTTTAGTTAACCTTCATCAGAATGGATTCAGGGCAGTTTTCCTTTGATTCTTCAGGGAAGTTTTGGTTTGTATATCATGATGGATATGCTACACAATTGTCAATGTTTTGGCACTTCAGGATATGGAACAAGAAGTGAACAGGAGGTGTGACAAAGTACTAGGTAACAAGATACTAGGGAAGGTGATTAATAGGTAGGTCTTCTTCAGGAGGAGCTAGATGCAGAGGCATTAGACAATATCTAGAATATCATTGCACAAAGGGAAGATAATGTAAACCCAATTGAAGATGGTGTACTCAGTTGGTGCAATATTGTTTCCTATGCATCTGACTTATATGAAGGACTAGATAATTGTAGAATAGTGTGCATGAGGTCTCTAATAGGAGATGCATGCATGTCACTCATGCAATGTGATGGATCAGGACCAAGGTACAAGATCCACCCAGGTATGAAACTTTAACCAATGTTGTGTCGTTCATCCAAGAGTTCGAGCAGAGGGTACCTGAGGATTTGGGGATGCTAGCATTAGATGTTGCTTTGAAAGAAACTCCCATGCGATGATGGGTCGTGGATAAGCATGTTGTGGATACTTGGTTGAAATACAATAATTTATTGTGTATTCAGTTTGGGTCTGATTAATAGGTTAAGGGAGCCAAGTATACTGGGTTTGAGTGTCCCACAACCCATTTAAAGCATTGTGTTGCAACATGGAATAGGAGGAACGTATCATGGGAGGAACGGGTTCATAGATTGTGCATACTCTGGACATGGTTCCTAAGAACTAGTGCATTGAATTGGAGGTGCATAGAGGTGTTAGAGCCTGGATTTGCCTCAGGCTGAAAAGGCAAGCTGCTAGGTTCAACATCAAACCACGCTCAGCCTCATAGCTAGCCCAACGAGGATAGGAGAGGCCTCTCTTCGGGTCAATCTCAACGAATGATGATCTATGGGGCTTGAGATGACTGAAATATAAACTAATTTTAGGCTAGGTATGAAGTACAAAGTTTGATTTGAGTTTTTTGGGGTTTTGTTGGAAAAAGGAATAGGCAAATTTTGGGTTCGGGGATGAAGGCCAGTTCTTGCAGAGTTCAAGTTGGGGCGAGGAAAGCAATGATTAGGATGCCTTAAATTGAATGAATGGATAGAAAGGATTGTTGAGAAGCTGAAGAGGGCAAGATTATATCAATGATCCTCTACAAACTGAAGAAAATATATAAAACTAAACAAAATTCAAAGGCAGAGCATAGCAGTTTACGAATTCCACCTTAAGTACTCATTTGTTTAATTTCTGAAGCAAAGAGAAGGGAAATGGCATACATAAACATTCATGAACTTAAAAATACATGGAGAAAAACACCATCCAAACACAAAGCCACAAGGATCCAACTAGTGGTACAAAACCCTGGTCTTTCCTTTGCCAAAATTGCAGAAATGAAATGTACAATGAAGTGCTAAGCAATCCCAAGTGTCCAACCCTGAAAATGACTTAGAAATTACATAATATAGACAAGCCAAACCTATTCCCTTGTCTCTAGGGGTCGAGCTCATCATTCTATGAGCTATTTGAACCAATTCTAAACAAGGAATTCAAATCTAGGTAGTCAAACAACTTACCCCTATATGCTAGGAAACTGATTCATTCACTCACATTTCACCTTTTGGTGAATGAATCTTATAGAACAAGTTAAAATGTGCCAATATTACATCATGGTTATCAAATTACATCATGAAAGGTCAAAAATAACACCAAGAAGCAAGACTGGTCAAAACTGGGCGAATTGTTGAGTTGAACAATGAAAAATAGGCAAAAATCCCCTATGCGCAGCACCAAAATCTGTATGCGTCGTGCCACTTTGGAGCTGATTTTGAGGCACTTCCTGAAGTCCAAATTGAGCCCAAGTGTGCTTGTTGAAAAGATGTGCCTGTCTATTTACCAAACCAAGTGGAATTTCTGAATTTGGATGTCATTTTCCCCTCCAAAAGTTCAATCTCCAAAGACTGCTTCCTGTGTGTCAAAATAGGGGCAGTGAGGTCATTTTTTAAGTGTTTTTGACCTCCTGAGGACTCAAAACTTGCAAAAATTTCTTGTCCATGCACCAGAAACCATGATTTTGCATGAAAAATCCAGAAATATAAACTTTTTTCAATTTGGAGCTCCCTAGCAAAAGCGCGCGCCACGTGGCGCGGCGCATAGGGAGAAAAACCCTATTTTTTGTGCCAAAATTTGTCAAAATGCCAAAAATGCCCCAAATTTCTTGAAATTTGGGCTGGAGCTTCTTCATTAAGTGTCATGCTGGGCTAAAGAGGGTTTTCCAATATCTGAAGACGATCAAGCTCCATTTGCCTCTTTTGCTTCCTTATTGCCTTCCTCAATTTTGCCTTTAAATTCCTGATTCGTGCCTTGCAGACCTTGTTCCGCGCCATGCAGTGGAAAGCCATGTGTCTCAGAAATGCATGGTCCTTATTGGCCTTGTCCAATAGTCTCTCTAAGTGGATGTTGACTCTCTCGATATTAGACTCCCGATCATCATTAATCTCTTGTTCTAATGAAGTGAGCTCAATTCTTCTTCTTTGTGCAGCATGGCAATTCTCGCGAATGTTTTGTAACTCCATGATTGCTTGCTGATCTTCAAGCTGTTTGTTCCTCTACTCCAATACTTCATGGTCCACTTAGCTCTCTCCAAGTTAAGGGACAAGGCTTGGATCTCTGTTTGCTGCTCCTGGATGATCTCCCTAAGCTTGGCACTTTGTGGGCCCGTATCTGTATCATCATCATGAAGTCGGTCTCTTGTTCACCTGAAGGCCCCTCATCCTGCATTGGCCTCTTGCCTTTGGCCTGTACCTGTGGTGCTGATGTCGGAAGTGAGGCCCCTTCCACACCGGGTGGAGATAACACTCGCTTCGCTGCTGCAAACAAATGTCTAGTGCCCCTTTAATATGTGATGAATACCGGCACACTAGCGGTCTCATGGCACTCATACTGATGAGAAGGTCCACCTGTCTCATGCTTGACCTCTGATAATCCCTGTGAAGCTTTGAAGAAGTCACGAGAGATGAAATCATCCCAAGTGATGCCCTGTAATCCAAGCTGATGAACCACCAAAATCTTAATAAGAGCAAAATTATAAACACTATTAAGTTGCTGCTGAGGGGTTTTGTGCTGCACAAGTGTGGTCATCATCTCTATGTTTCGGCAAATAAAATATGGAATGTTCATCATCCGTACCCTGGTGAAATGCATGAGCAACCTGATGTGATAAGCATATAGACGAGAGAACCGTCCCTCATAGCTGAAATATTTCATGATCAATTTCATTAGTGGAGCATATTCATCTTTCAAATATCGGAATGGAAACACTCTCTTGAGCTGCCTCAAGAAACTGGTTTTAATGTATGGCTCATAATGCTACCAGTCAATCTTCTTCCTCTTGGTCCATGGTTCCCCAATGTTTGGTATGTCGGTTGCTAGTGAGATAGATTATGGTGTAAGTGTGAAGGTGACACTGGCTAAGGTAGCTTGATCTCCATGTAAATGCAGCACAAATAGACAAGCCAACTCATGATGAAATTTAACATTAGCCACCTTTTCACATAACTCATAGCATGACTGATGCTGAAAACAAAACATGGCAAGAGGGCAGGCCTGTAATTCATTGAGGGTGACTGGTTCTTCTCTGATATGTTTTCCTCCTCTATGAGGCCTCCGGGGTGCATGTTCCTCCATGGGAGAGTCACTTTGGGTTTCCATTTCATAATCAGATGAATGCTCAGATGCCATGACTGTTGTTTTTCAAACTGCCTTGGAGAAAAAGGTGTTGGTGTATGAAAACTGTTTGGACTGCTCTTTTAGTGATGTGTGCAAACTCTGCCACCAAAGGGGAAAACAAATGAAACAGGGACTGTTAGGAAGGGGAAATAATATCAAGGGATTAGGAATTATTGGGAGAGATTTGTTTGGGAAATATGGGAGGGGGTTTAGGATTTAGGTGTGGGAATAGGGTTTAGGGTTTTCACATTTAAAAGTTTGGGAAAGGGAATTTGGGATAGGGGTTTAGTAATTTTAGGGGATGGGGAACAATGGAGTCAAGGAACAAAGGGAATCAAGGATAAAAGAAATAATGGAAAAGAGTAACCTTGGTGGCAAACAAGTTTTGAAACCCTAGGCAGCAGCTTATATGTGAGGAATTCAAAATGATAGGGTTTGATCGTTTATTTGGAAGCTCAACACATCAACCATAACATACACCATAAACTTGAATGTGTGAACAGCAAAGGAGGAGCTCAACCTACTTGAATTCAAGAGAAAATGGCACGATTTTGGCATTTGGAGGCCGTTATGGCATTTTTTGGGCTAGACAGCTGAGTGCGTCGCGCAGCTTTCCCAACGCGCCGTGCCATTCCAGTGCACCGCACCCATTCAAAATTACATTGCGCAACTTCTCCCAGTGTGCCGCGCCCCCCCGGTGCGCCGCGCCTTCTGCCCAATGCGCTGCGCCAGCCAAGTTTCCTCCAACTTCAACCAAATCGCACACTAACTAAACCAATTTGCTTTGAGTGGCTTCTCTTTGGTCTTGGCATGCAAATGACATTGATCTTCATGAAAATATCTTTATAAAGACATGGATTTGATTTTTTACTCTCCAAGACCCATCTTTGTAATGTTTTGGCATTGGCACTTTTTCCATTTTAATACAACTCTTTTTTAAATTTTCTTTTTGATTTTTTGACTAAAATGATGAAATTCTTGGCAATTTTTTGCAGGGATAGCTGACATGGAATTTGGCAAAGGAGACCAGGGTCACACTTGAAGAATTCAATAACTGAAGAACTTTAGAAAATGTTACAAAAAACAAAATGTTGACTTTTCTTCAAAAGAGATTTTTGAAGAACAGTCATAATCCATTGATATGACGATGAAATTTGCGAAATAAAAAACATGTGTAGAACCTCCCTCTGGCTTGCTAGCATTTGGACACTTTAACGACTCAATTTATGAAACCCTAGACCTAAGATTGACATGACTCTTTTCCCATTAAAAGATCAAACATTGACTGTCATGGACTTTAATAAACATTGACGAAAAGACCTAAGCTAGCAGGTACAAGACATGAGGGGAATGAATGACAAAGCCATTCTGTCAGATTATGGCATGCTCCTATATGGAATGTAGGTGATCCAATAGGATGGGACACCTAAAAATGAAATGCAATAAGAGAAATGATCTCTGACAGAGGGATGTAAAGACAGACTCTAACATTGGCTCCAAAGGGGATGGTAGCTCCTTGGAGGTGCCAAGAATGACAGATCTTTGGGAGAGCAGATAATGCCTTCATCCATTGGGCAATTGAGTCAAAACTCAAGCTAAAATGCATGACTGAAAACTGACACAAACTAACTTAACAACAAGACTGAAAACTGACTCACAAATGACTCATGACTGACTTAACTAAAACAAGAACTTACAAAGCTTATTGAAGGGCAACAGTCCATCAAGATTTCAAATCATGATGACAACCACTTGCATACTAATGAAATATGTGCAATCGTGTGTAATGAGCTTTCCAATGTAACCAATCCAGCAGATGGCTACATACCAAATTTCTGCTCTCACCTTTCTCGAGCAAGCAGAACGATGAACCTGTAGGCAACTCACAATAACCACTGAAACCAAGGCTTATGATAACGAACCAACCAACATTCATATTCTCAGGTGCTTGCAAAAGAATGCCGAAAGGATCTTGAAAATTCTGAAGCACTAGCTTGTCTTGAGATCCAACAACAAAAATACAAGTACTCCCTTCATTATGATATGAAAGAACCACTGGTTGCTGAGTGATAGGAAGGCATAGAGAGGTATAAGCTTCTGCCATCTGAGTGTTAGCTGTAAATTCCTTGACCGTGAGAAATTCTAGCATATTGTCTCTCTCAAGCTCATATTCCTCAACTTCATGGTCTAGGTCATTCTTAAACAAAAAACAATCTTCAAGATTATCAAACATGACAGCCTTATCATCTTTGTGAAAGAAAATATTATCTGTTTTCTGATCTATAAAACTGATTATAAGACTGTCATCATTTTCAAAAGAGGAATAAGTTTCACCAACACTTTCTTGGCCATGTGGGCACTGCAAATCTGCTTTAGCTTGGGCTGTAACATGACCTTTCAAGAGTTGATCTATCTCATCTTCAGACAGGGGAGATAATACTTTATATTTTGTTTTGCTCAAGTGATTACTATGTTCTTGAAATAACATTTCAAAACATGACAAACCTGAATGACAGTCCTGATCTTCTGAAATTTGGAAACATTATTGATCATATTCATATGACATGGCAATCAAATTATCCTTTATCACTGAGTTATCGAAAGAATATTTTTTCACTTACTTGAACAAAGATCTCATCTTGTTTTTCATGAAATGGTTGGATTACCTCCCCATGAAGGCTTGGGTCAGTAACTTTGTGTTCTTCATTCTAGATGATCTCAACAATAGAGCTCCCCTTCATGGGATTCAGAACAAGGTTGTCTACATCATCACAATCTGAATCTAGATCCAAAATAGCTGACTTGACTTTATCACATTTTGAAATTGAAACTTGATTTCCCTGCATGTTGTCTTCTTCTATGGACAGATCTAAAATAGAACTCTCTCTTTCATTAGTTCCCATTGTGCTAAGATCTTGATCCGGTTGCAAAGTTTCCTGAGTATCTTGATGAGTATATTCTAAGCTCTTTTTATGTTGCTGAAACGGATTTTCATACAGGGCCTCCATGATCTCATCATCCATGAAGTCATCATCTTTATAAACCTTTTGAAGATTTTCAATAAAAATATGAACATGGCTACAACAGTTCTGGACTAAATTTAATGATGGATAAAATTCTTTATACCTTTCAAAGAACATGGTATGAAAATCCTTCAAATAGTAAATACAAGCATGCGGCAAACTTTCATACCAAGATCGAGCTTCACCTTCCAGAGTGGCCATGAATATTTTCATCAAGAAATCTTAAGGAAAATCAACCTTCAACTTGCGAATATGTATGTGAAATCTAACCAGATGTAAAGCATCATCATTCCTATTATCATCTTTAAACATAGGCAAATTCCTTTGCCAATTTACCTTGGGAATTTTATTTGGGAAACTTGGGATGTGATTTCGGCTCATGGGAGCGTATCTTCTTGCAACCCGATCCATCTTGAAAATCTTAAAGCTACTAATTTTCCTGCAATGGAGTCACCATGAAGCATTGATCTCTGGATTTTTCAGTGAATGAACTTGCCAAGTGAATGATTTCAGCCTATCGAATTCTAGACTCATCACCCAAAGTCTAGAATGATCCGATGTACTGGGGGGTAATTCACAAGTCAAGTGTCACGTTCACAAGCTAGACTGGAGATTGAATGAAGCAGCGTTTATCTACTTGCACTAATGCAAAGCAAAAGCATTTCGAAGGCTACCTAGCATAACTTCAGGCTTCGTTGTAGCTTATAACACGAATGACATCAAAAAGCAAACCATTTTCTTCCTTAGTATGGTCACCACTATGTTAGAGCCTAGATTTGCCTCAGGTTGAACAAGCAAGCTTCTAGGTTCAACATCAAACCACGCTCAGCCTCGTAGCTAGCCCTACGAGGACAGGAGAGGGCTCTCTTCGGGTCAATCTCAACGAATGATGATCTATGGGGCTTGAGATGACTGAAATATAAACTAATTTTAGGCTAGGTATGAAGTACAAAGTTTGATTTGAGTTTTTTGGGGTTTTGTTGGAAAAAGGGACAAGCAAATTTTGGGTCTGGGGATGAAGGCCAGTTCTTGCAGAGTTCAAGTTGGGGCGAGGAAAGCAATGTTTAGGATGCCTTAAATTGAATGAATGGATATAAAGGATTACTGAGAAGCTGAAGAGGGAAAGATTATATCAAGGATCCTCTACAAACTGAAGAAAACATATAAAACTAAACAAAAGTCAAAGGCAGAGCATAACAATTTATGAATTCCACCTTAAGTACTCATTTGTTTAATTTCTGAAGCAAAGAGAAGGGAAATGGCATACATAAACATTCATGAACTTACAAATACACGGAGAAAAACACCATCCAAACACAGAGCCACAAGGATCCAAACAAGTGTTGCAAAACCCTGGTCTTTCCTTTGCCAAAATTGCAGAAATGAAATGTACAATGAAGTGCTAAGCAATCCCAAGTGTCCAACCCTGAAAATGGCTTAAAAATTACATAATATAGACAAGCCAAACCTATTCCCTTGACTCTAGGGGTCGAGCTCGTCATTCTAGGAGCTGTTTGAACCAATTCTAAACAAGGAACTGAAATCTAGGTAGTCAAACAACTTACCCCTATATGCTAGGAAACTGATTCATTCACTTACATTTCACCTTTTGGTGAATGAATCTTCTAGAACAAGTTAAAATGTTCCAATATTACATCATGGTTATCAAATTACATCATGAAAGGTAAAAAGTAACACCAAGAAGAAAAATTGGTCAAAACTGGGCGAATTGCTGAGCTGAATAGTGAAAAATAGGCAAAAACCCCCTATGCGCCACGCCAAAATCTGTATGCATTGCGCCCCTTTGGAGCTGATTTTGAGGCATTTCCTAAAGTCCAAATTGATCCCAAGTGTGCTTGTTGGAAAGACCTACCTATCTACTTTCCAACCCAAGTGGAATTTCTAAATTTGATGTCATTTGCCCCTCCAAAACTTCAATCTCCCAAGACTGCTTCCTGTGTGTCAAAATAGGGGCAGTGAGGTCATTTTTTGAGTGTTTTGACCTCCTGAGGACTCAAAACTTGCTCAAATTTCTTGGCCATGCACTAGAAACCATGATTTTGCATGAAAAATCTAGAAATATAAACTTTTTCCAATTTGGAGCTCCCTAGCAAAAGCGCGCACCACGTGGCGCGACGCATAGGGAGAAAAACCCTGTTTTTTGTGCCAAAATTTGTCAAAATGCCAAAAATGCCCCAAATTTCTTGAAATTTGGGCTGGAGCTTCTTCATTAAGTGTCATGCTAGGCTAAATAGGCTTCAGCAAATATTTGAAGATGATCAAGCTCCCTTTGCCTCTTTTGCTTCCTTATTGCCTTCCTCAATTTTGCCTTTAAATTCCTGATTTGTGCCTTGCAGACCTTGTTCTGCGCCATGTAGTGGAAAGCCATGTGTCTCAGAAATGCATGGTCCTTATTGGCCTTGTCCAATAGTCTCTCTAAGTGGATGTTGACTCTCTCAATATTAGACTTCCGATCATCATTAATCTCTTGCTCTAATGAAGTGAGCTCATTTCTTTTTCTTTGTGCAGCTTGGCGACTCTTGTGGATGTTTTCTAACTCCATGATTGCTTGCTGATCTTCAAGCTATTTGCTCCTCTGCTCAAAATACTTCATGGTCCACTTAGGTCTCTCCAAGTCAAGGGATAAGGCTTGGATCTATGTTTTCTGCTCCTGGATGATCTCCCTAAGCTTGGCACTTTGTGGGCCCGTATCTGTATCATCATCATGAATGAGAATGAAGTCAGTCTCTTGTTCACCTGAAGGCCCCTCATCCTGCATTGGCCTCTTGCCTTTGTCATGTACCTGTGGTGTTGATGTCGGAAGCGAGGCCCCTTCCACACCGGGTGGAGATAACACTCGCTTCGCTGCTGCAAACAAATGTCTAGTGCCCCTCTGATATGTGATGAATACCGGCACACTAGCGGTCTCATGGCACTCATACTGATGAGAAGGTCCACCTGTCTCATGCTTGACCTCTGATAATCCCTGTGAAGCTCTGAAGAAGTCACGAGAGATGAAATCATCCCAAGTGATGCCCTGTAATCCAAGTTGATGAACCACCAAAATCTTAATAAGAGAAAAATGATAAACATTATTAAGTTGCTGCTGAGGGGTTTTGTGCTACACAAGTGTGGTCATCCTCTCTATGTTCTGGCAAATAAAATACGGAATGTTCATCATCCGTACCTTGGTGAAATGCATGAGCAAGCTGATGTGATAAGCATATAGACGAGAGAACCGTCCCTCACAGCTGAAATATTTCATGATCAATTTCATTAATGGAGCATAGTCATCTTTTAGATATCGGAATGGAAACACTCTCTTGAGCTGCCTCAAGAAACTGGTTTTAATATATGGCTCATAATGCTGCCGGTCAATCTTCTTCCTCTTGGTCCATGGTTCCCCAATGTTTGGTATGCCAGTTGCTAGTGAGACAGATTCTGGTGTAAGTGTGAAGGTGGCACCGGCTAAGGTAGCCTGATCTCCATGTAATTGCAGCACAAATAGACGAGCCAACTCATGATGAAATTGAACATTAGCCACCTTTTCACAAAACTCATAGCATGACTGATGCTGAAAACAAAACATGGCAAGAGGGCAGGCCTGTAATTCAGTGAGGGTGACTGGTTCTTCTCTGATATGTCTTCCTCCTCTATGAGGCCTCCGGGGTGCATGTTCCTCCATGGGAGAGTCACTTTGGGTTTCCATTTCATAATCAAATGAATGCTCAGATGCCATGACTGATGTTTTCCAAACCGCCTTGGAGAAAAAGGTGCTGGTGTATGAAAACTGTTTGGACTGCTCTTTTAGTGATGTGTGCAAACTCTGCCACCAAAGGGGAAAACAAATGAAACAAGGACTGTTAGGAAGGGGAAATAATATCAAGGGATTAGGAATTATTGGGAGAGATTTTTTTGGGAAATATGGGAGGGGGTTTAGGATTTAGGTGTGGGAATAGGGTTTAGGGTTTTCACATTTAAAGGTTTGGGAAAGGGAACTTGGGATAGGGATTTAGTAATTTTAGGGGATGGGGAACAATGGAGTCAAGGAACAAAGGGAATCAAGGATAAAAGAAATAATGGAAAAGAGTAACCTTGGTGGCAAACAAGTTTTGAAACCCTAGGCAGTAGCTTATATGTGAGGTATTCAAAATGATAGGGTTTGATCGTTTATTTGGAAGCTCAACACATCAACCATAACATACACCATAAACTTGAATGTGTGAACAGCGAAGGAGGAGCTCAACCTACTTGAATTCAAGAGAAAATGGCACGATTTTGGCGTTTGGAGGTCGTTATGGCATTTTCTGGTCCAGACAGCTGAGTGCACCGCGCAGCTTGCCCAATGCGCCGTGCCATCACAGTGCGCCGTGCCCATTCAAAATTACATTGCGCAACTTCTCCCAGTGCGCCGTGCCTCCCCGGTGCGCCGCGCCTTTTTCCCAATGCGCCGCGCCGGCCAAGTTTCCTCCAACTTCACCCAAATCACACACTAACTCAACCAATTTGCTTTGAGTGGCTCCTCTTTGGTCTTGGCATACAAATGACATTGATCTTCATGAAAATATCTTTATAAAGACATGGATTTGATTTTTGACTCGCCAAGATCCACCTTTGTAATGTTTTGGCATTGGCACTTTTTCCATTTTAATACAACTCTGTTTTAAATTTCCTTTTTGATTTTTTGACTGAAATGATGAAATTCTTGGCAATTTTTTGTAGGGATAGGTGACATGGAATTTGGCAAAGGAGACCAGGGCTGCACCTGAAGAATTCAATAATTGAAGAACTTTAGAAAATGTTACAAAAGACAAAATGTTGACTTTTCTTCAAAACAGAGTTTTGAAGAACAGTCATAATCCATCGATATGACGATGAAATTTGTGAAATAAAAAACATATGTAGAACCTCCCTCTGGCCTGCTCGCATTTGGACACTTTAACGTCTCAATTTTGAAACCCTAGACCTAAGATTGACATGACTCTTTGCCCATTAAAAGATCAAACATTGACTGTCATGGAATTTAATAAACATTGACGAAAAGACCTAAGCCAACAGGTACAAGACATGAGGGGAATTAATGACAAAGCCCTTCTGTCAGACTATGTCATGCTCCTAAATGGAATGTAGGTGATTGAACAGGATGGGACACCTAAAAATGAAATGCAATAAGAGAAATGATCTTTGACGGAGGGATGTAAAGACTGACTCTAACATTGGCTCCAATGGGGATTGTAGCTCCTTGGAGGTGCCAAGAACGGCAGATCTTTGGGAGACCAGACAGTGACTTCATCCATTGGGCAATGGAGTCAAAACTCAAGCTAAAATGCATGACTGAAAACCGACACAAACTAACTTAACAACAAGACTGAAAAACTGACTCACAAATGACTCATGACTGACTTAACTAAAACAAGAACTTACAAAGCTTATTGAAGGGTAGCAGTCCATCAAGATTTCAAATCATGATGGAAACCACCTGCATACTAATGAAATATGTACAATCATGTGTAATGAACTTTCTAATGTAACCAATCCAGCAGATGGCTACATACCAAATTTTTGCTCTCACTTTTCTCGAGCAGGCGGAACGATGAACCTGTAGGCAACTCACAATAACCACTGAAACCAAGGCTTCTGATAACGAACCAGCCAACATTCATACTCTCAGGTGCTTGCAAAAGAATGCCGAAAAGATCTTGAAAATTCTAAAGCACTAGCTTGTCTTGAGATCCAGCAGCAAAAATACAAGTACTCCCTTCATTCTGATCTAAAAGAACCACTAGTTGCTGAGTGATAGGAAGGCATAGAGAGGTATAAGCTTCTACCATCTGAGTGTTAGCTATAAATTCCTTGACCGTGAGAAATTCTAGCATATTGTCTCTCTCAATCTCATATTCCTCAACTTCATGGTCTAGGTCATTCTTAAACAAAAAACACTCTTCAAGATTATCAAACATGACAGCCTTATCATCTTTGTGAAAGAAAATATTATCTGTTTGATGATCTATAAAACTGATTACAAGATCGTCATCATTTTCAAAAGAGGAAGAAGTTTCACCAACACTTTCTTGACCGTGTGTGCACTGCAAATCTACTTTAGCTTGGGCTGTAACATGACCTTTCAAGAGTTGATCTATCTCATCTTCAGACAGGGGAGATAATACTTTCTGTTTTTTTTGCTCAAGAGATTACTATCTTCTTGAAATAACATTTCAAAGCATGACAAACCTGAATGACAGTCCTAATCTTCTGAAATTTGGAAACATTGTTGATCATCTTCATATGACATGGCAATCAAATTATCCTTTATTACTGAGTTATCGAAAGAATATTTTTCACTTACTTGAACAAAGATATCATCTTGTTTTTCATGAAATGGTTGGATTACCTCCTCATGAAGGCTTGGGTCAGTAACTTTGTCTTCTTCATTCCAGATGATCTCAACAATAGAGCTCCCCTTCATGGGATTCTAAACAAGGTTGTCTACATCATCACAAACTGAATCTAGATCCGAAATAGCTAACTTGACTTTATCACATTCCGAAATTGAAACTTGATTTCCCTGCATGTTGTCTTCTTCTATGGGCAGATCTGAAATAGAACCCTCTCTTTCATCAGTTCCCATTGTGCTAAGATCTTGATCCGGCTGCAAAGTTTCCTAAGTATCTTGATGAGTATCTTCTAAGCTCTTTCTATGCTGCTGAAACAGATTTTTATACAGGGCCTCCATGATCTCATCATCCATGAAGTCATCATCTTCATAAACCTTTTTAAGATTTTCAATAAAACTATGAACATGGCCACAATAGTTCTGGACTAAATTTAATGATGGATAAAATTCTTTATACCTTTCAAAGAACATGGTATGAAAATCCTTCAAACAGTAAATACAAGCATGCGACAAACTTTCATACCAAGATCAAGCTTCACCTTCCAGAGTGGCCATGAATATTTTCATCAAGCAATCTTCAAGAAAATCAACCTTCAACTTGCGAATATGTATGTGAAATCTAACCAGATGTAAAGCAGCATCATTCCTATTATCATCTTTAAACATAGGCAAATTCCTTTGCCAATTTACCTTGGGAATTTTATTTGGAAAACCTGGGATGTGATTTCGGCTCATGGGAGCGTATCTTCTTGCAACCCGATCCATCTTGAAAATCTTAAAGCTACTAATTTTCCTGTAGTGGAGTCACCATGAAGCATTGATCTTCGGATTTTTCAGTGAATGAAGTATCCAAGTGAATGATTTCAGCCTATCGAATTCTAGACTCATCACCCAAAGTCTAGAATGATCTGATGTACTGGGGGGTAATTCACAAGTCAAGTGTCACGTTCACAAGCTAGACTGGAGATTGACTGAAGCAGTGTTTATCTACTTGCGCTAATGCATAGCAAAAGCGTTTCAAAGGCTACTTGGCATAACTTCAGGCTTCGTCTGTAGCTTATAACACAAATGACATCAAAAAGCAAACCATTTTCTTCCCCAGTATGGTTGCCACTATGTTAGAGCCTAGATTTTCCTCAGGCTGAACAGGCAAGCTTCTATGTTCAACATCAAACCACGCTCAGCCTCGTAGCTAGCCCTATGAGGACAGGAGAGGGCTCTCTTTGGGTCAATCTCAACGAATGATGACCTATGGGGCTTGAGATGACTGAAATATAAACTAATTTTAGGCTGGGTATTGTTAGCGCTCAAATCTGCCTCAGGCTGAGGAAGGCAAAACTCGAGGCAACATCATACCACGCTCAGCCTCGTAGCTAGCCCTACGAGGACAGGAGAGGGCTCTCTCCGGGTCTATCTCGGCAAAAGGTTTTCAAAGGGGCTGAGATGACCAAAAAGGAATACTGATCTTAGGCTAGATATTAAGTGCAGAGGTTTAAAGGTGATTTTTTGGGGTTTTTGTTGAATCAAAGGGAAAAGCAATTTTGGGTGCGGGAATGAGACACAGTTTCTGCAGAGGTCTGATTGGAGCAAGGTAGGCAATTGTTTTGATGCTTTAAAAGCAATGAGGTGAATAGATCAGACAGGTGAGGAGCTAAGGAGAGCAAGGAAGTCTCAAGGATTCTCCTTAAACTGAAGAAAACATGGAAAATTAAACAAATTTAAAGGCAGAGCATAGCAAATTTATGGATTCTACCTTAACACTTCATTTGTTCAATTGCAGAAGATGAGAGAGGGAAAATGATACACATAACAAACTTACAAGTACTGAAAGAAGCACACCATCAAGACATAAAGCCACAAGAATTCCAAATAGTGCTGCAAAACCCTGGTCTTCCCTTTGCCAAAATGCTGAAGTAAAATGTACAATAAAGTCTCAAAGCCTCTTCCCCAAAGAGTCCAACCCTGAAAATGACTAAGAAAATACATAATATAGGCAAGCTAACACATTCCCTTGCCTCTAGGGGTCGAGCTCATCATCCTAGGAGCTGTTTCAACCAATTCTAAACAAAGCACTACAATCTAGGCAGTCAAAACAACTTGCCTCTATAAGCTAGGAAACCAATTCATTCATTAAATTTTTGCTATTTTATGAATGAATCATCTAGAATAGGTAAATAAGTGTCAAGTCAACATAAAGTTCCATTAATTACATCAAGGAGGGTGAAAAATCCCATCACAAGTCAAAACTGGTCAAAACTGGCCGAATTCCTGAGCTGGAAGGTGAAAACTGTACAAAAAATCCTGATGCGTAGCGCGCCTGAGCCCTACGCGTAGCGCGCCTTTCCACCTGCTTTTGGGGCACTTCCTGGCATCCAAATTGAGCTCAGGTTGGCTTTTTGGAAAGCCCTGGATGTCTACTTTCCAACCCAAGTGGAATTTTCCAATTTGATGTCCATTTGCTCCTCCAAAAGTGCATTCTCCCAAGGCTGCTACCTGTGTGTCCAAAAAGGGGCAGTGAGGTCATTTTTTGCATGTTTTTTGACCTTTTGGGGACCCAAACCTTGATGAAATGCCTTGGAAATGGCTGAGCAGGTGTATTTCATCATGAAAAATCCAAAAATGCAAACCTTTCGTGATTTGGACCTCCCAATTTTAAGGGTAGCGCGCGGCGCGCTATGCGTTGAGCCCAAAAACCTGTTTTTTACACAAAAATTTCAAAATTGACAAAATTTTCCCCAAACTTGTTGAAATTTGGGCTGGGGGTCCCCAATCAAGTACTATGCTCAATCAAAGAGGCTTCGGCCAAAATTCGAAGACAATCAAGCTCCTTTTGCCATTTTTGCTTCTTGACCATTTTCTTCAATTTTGCCTTAAGACTCCTAATTCGCGCCTTGCAAACCAGGTTTCGGACCTTGTAATGCATAACCATGTGTTTCAATAATGCATGATCTCTATCATCTCTTTTCAGCCATTCCTCCAAGTAGATGTTGACCCTCTTGAGATTAGCCTCTCGATCCTCATTTACCTGTTTCTCTAGAGAGGTGAACTCAATTTGCCTATGTTGGGCAGCTTGGCGATTCTCACGGATGTTCTGTAGCTCTATAATCCTGTGCTAGTCCTGAAGCTGTTTATTCCGCTGCTCTAGATACTTGATATATTGGGTCTTCTCTGATTCTGAAGCTGTCTCATCATGAATAGTAACAAACCCGGATGGCTCACCAGAAGGTCCCTCCTCATGCTTGGGCTTCTTGCCCTTATCCTGTACCTGCAGTGTTGCTGTCGAAAGTGAGGCCCCTTCCACACGAGGTGGAGATAACACTCGCTATGTCGATGAAGTCAACGAGACCCCTTCCACCCCAGGTGGAGATAGTACTCGTCGTGTAGATGCAAATAATGTCCTGTGACCTCGCTAATATGTCACATATGGAGGAGCACTTATATGCTCAGTCTCGGGAATGTCTGGCTAGTGTGAAGGTCCTCCCTCATCATGAACTATCTCAGGAGGTGGCTGTAATGGTGCAAAGTAATCACGGGAAATGAAATCTTCCCAAGTAATGCCCTGCTGTGCCAACTGATGCATCACTACAATTTTGATCAATGCATAATGATAGATGCTCTTATGCTGATGTGCTGGGCTCTTCCTTTGTACTAAAGGCACCATCCTCTCTATGTTGCGACACATGAAAAATGGAATGTTCATCATACGTACCCTGGTAAAATGCATCAACAAACGAACATGGTACGCATAGAGACGTGAGAATCTGCCCTCGCAACTGAAATATCGAATGATAAGTTTCATCAATGGTGCATACTCATCCCTTAGGAATCTGAAAGGAAAAACTGCAGTCAAGTGTCTTACACATCCGGGCTTAATATATGGCTCATAGTGGAATCTGTCTAACTGCTGGCGTTTACTCCATTCCTCCCCTACATTTGGTATCCCAGTGGCCTGAGCAATAATCTCGGGTGACAAGGTGAAATTCACTCCGGCAAGGTTTACATGACCATCCTGCAAATGTAGAACAAATAAACGGACTAGTTCCCGATGATGCTGGATTTGTGAGATCCGCTCACAGTATTCAAAACATGATTGATACCGAAAATAGTCCATTGCAAGTGGACAAGCTTGCAATTGAGCCAAAGAAGTAGGCTCCTCCCTGACATGTCGATCACCTTTGCCACCTTTGTGATACCTCCTTGGCACACTTACCTCTGGTGTAGAATCACTATCATAATCCTGCTCATAAGCTGACTCGGTCTCTGACATGTTCTTTAAAAACAAGGTGGCTCGAATATATATATGCTGATATACAACTGTGTGCAAAATTGACTGTAGGCTTTTTCTTTTTCTCAAAATGCTGTGACCAAGGGGACACAAATATACAAGGGAACTGTTAGGAAAGGGGAAACATTAGGGAAATGGGGACAATGGAAATAAAACAAGGAATTTAGGGAAGGGAAGGGACATGAAAATCTTTAAGTTTTAGGGTTTGGGATGAGGTAGGGTAGGAAAAATATGTTTGTAGTAGAAGGGAGGGGTTAGGATTGGAGGGAGAATAATATAGGGTTTTATGAGGAATTATTGGGGAAAATATTGGTGAATATAGGGGGTGGGAAACACAAGAAATGGGAAAACCTTGGCAACATTTATGTTTGAAAACCCTACAGCAATCTTGGCATTTGAATCCTCACAGCAAACTAATGGAAAATGAGGGTTTATACACTTGGTTTTTCATGGCAAATATAGCATAATTTCTTTACATAAATCTTTCAAAACCAAGAACGAGCCATGGATAAAAGCCTACCTGTGATTTGATGCATGAGAAGAGGTGTTTGAGTGTGTTTCAGGCAAAGTTCTGGGCATAAACTCCAACGCGTAGCGCGCCTCACCCAACGCGCCGCGCGCTCCTGATGCGCCTCACCCGTGTAAAATTGCACTGAAAATTGTGGCCTGATGCGTAGCGCGCCACTGGTGCGTAGCGCGCCCAACCTGATGCGTAGCGCGCCCTGGAAACGGCCCGATTTGCCCACAAACTCACAAAATCGCCTTAGAAGAATACTCTTTGCTCTTGGAATGTGGAATGGGTTGCAAATGAGGAGAAATATCTTCATATGGACTCCTTGTTGATTTTTGCTTAACCCAAAACCCATTTTCTTATGTTTGGTTGTTGACACTTTTTGAAAATTAATAGGCTTTGACCTTTTTGGTTTCCCCTTTAAAATTGGTTGAAATAATGATTTTCACTGATAATTTTTTGCAGGGATAGCTCTGATATGCTCTGGAAAAGGAGACCAAGGCTGCACTTGAACGATTGAAGAACTAAAAAATTTTACAATTTTTACAAAAATGAGATGGTGACTTATCTTCAAAACAGAGTTTTGAAGAGAAGTCCTAATTCAACTGTACAATGATGAAAATTATTGAAGTGATGATCTATCAAAGACATCCCTCTGGCCTGCTGGTCTTCTAAGACTTTTCAAAACAAAATTGACTCAACCATAGACCTAAGACCTCAAAATTTAAAACATGATGGTAAATGACCTTTGAAGACTTATTTTAATAAACAGGCCTGAACTAGCAGTGCCAAGCACGAGGGGAATGAATGACACAAATCGCTCCATCAGAGTTATGGCATGCCTAATGAAATGCAACTGATCAAAACTGATGGGACACCTAATCATGAAATGCAAAAGAGCTTTGATCTCTAACGGAGGGATAACTAGACCGACTCTAACAGGTATGAAGTACAAAGTTTGATTTGAGTTTTTTTGGGTTTTGTTGGAAAAAGGGACAGGCAAATTTTGGCTACGGGGATGAAGGCCAGTTCTTGCAGAGTTCAAGTTGGGGCGAGGAAAGCAATGGTTAGGATGCCTTAAATTGAATGAATGTATAGAAAGGATTGCTAAGAAGCTGAAGAGGGAAAGATTATATCAAGGATCCTCTACAAACTGAAGAAAGCATATAAAACTAAACAAAAGTCAAAGGCAGAGCATAACAGTTTATGAATTCCACCTTAAGTACTCATTTGTTTAATTTCTGAAGCAAAGAGAATGGAAATGGCATACATAAACATTCATGAACTTAAAAATACATGGAGAAAAACACCATCCAAGCATAGAGCCACAAGGATCCAAACAAATGCTGCAAAACCCTGGTCTTTCCTTTGCCAAAATTGCAGAAATGAAATGTACAATGAACTGCTAAGCAATCCCAAGTGTCCAACCCTGAAAATGACTTAGAAATTACATAATATAGACAAGCCAAACCTATATTCCCTGCCTCTAGGGGTTGAGCTCATCATTCTAGGAGTTTTTTGAACCAATTCTAAATAAGGAACTGAAATCTAGGTAGTCAAACAACTTACCCCTATATGCTAGGAAACTAATTCATTCACTCACATTTCACCTTTTGGTGAATGAATCTTCTAGAACAAGTTAAAATGTGCCAATATTACATCATGGTTATCAAATTACATCATGAAAGGTCAAAAGTAACACCAAGAAGCAAAACTGGTCAAAACTGGGCGAATTGCTGAGCTGAACAGTGAAAAATAGGCAAAAATCCCCTATGCGCCGCGCCAAAATCTGTATGCGTCGCGCCAATTTGGAGCTGATTTTGAGGCACTTCCTGAAGTCCAAATTGAGTCCAAGTGTGCTTGTTGGAAATCCCTGCCTGTGTACTTTCCAACCCAAGTGGAATTTCTGAATTTGGATGTCATTTTCCCCTCCAAACTTCAATATCCCAAGATTGCTTCCTGTGTGTCAAAATAGGGGCAGTGATGTCATTTTTTGAGTGTTTTTGACCTTCTGAGGACTCAAAACTTGCCCAAATTTCTTGGCCATGCACCAGAAACCATGATTCTGCATGAAAAATCTAGAAATATAAAATTTTGCAATTTGGAGCTCCCTAGCGAAAGCGCGCGCCACGTGGCGCGACGCATAGGGAGAAAAACCCTGCTTTTTGTGCCAAAATTTGTCAAAATGCCAAAAAATGCCCCAAATTTCTTGAAATTTGGGCTGGAGCTTCTTCATTAAGTGTCATGCTGGGCTAAAGAGACTTCGGCCAATATCTAAAGACGATCAAGCTCCCTTTGCCTCTTTTGCTTCCTTATTGCCTTCCTCAATTTTGCCTTTAAATTCCTGATTTGTGCCTTGCAGACCTTGTTCCGCGCTATGTAGTGGAAAGCCATGTGTCTCAGAAATGCATGGTCCTTATCGGCCTTGTCCAATAGTCTCTCTAAGTGGATGTTGAATCTCTCGAGATTAGACTCCCGATCATCATTAATCTCTTGCTCTAATGAAGTGAGCTCAATTCTTCTTCTTTGTGCAGCGTGGCGATTCTCGCGGATGTTTTGTAACTCCATGATTGCTTGCTGATCTTCAAGCTATTTGTTCCTCTACTCAAAATACTTCATGGTCCACTTAGCTCTCTCCAAGTCAAGGGATAAGGCTTGGATCTCTTTTTGCTACTCCTAGATGATCTCCCTAAGCTTGGCACTTTGTGGGCCCGTATCTGTATCATCATCATGAAGTCGGTCTCTTGTTCACCTAAAGGCCCCTCATCCTGCATTGGCCTCTTTCCTTTGTCCTGTACCTGTGGTGCTGATGTTGGAAGCGAGGCCCCTTCCACACCGGGTGGAGATAACACTCGCTTCCCTGCTGCAAACAAATGTCTAGTGCCCCTCTGATATGTGATGAATACCGGCACACTAGCAGTCTGATGGCGCTCATACTGATGAGAAGGTCCACCTGTCTCATGCTTGACCTCTGATAATCCCTGTGAAGCTCTGAAGAAGTCACGAGAGATGAAATCATTCCAAGTGATGCCTTGTAATCCAAGCTGATGAACCACCAAAATCTTAATAAGAGAAAAATGATAAACACTGTTAAGTTGCTGCTGAGGGGTTTTGTGCTGCACAAATGTGGTCATCCTCTCTATGTTCTGGCAAATAAAATACGCAATGTTCATCATCCATACCCTGGTGAAATGCATGAGAAACCTGATGTGATAAGCATATAGACGAGAGAAATGTCCCTCACATCTGAAATATTTCATGATCAATTTCATTAGTGGAGCATATTCATCTTTCAGATATCGGAATGGAAACACTCTCTTGAGCTGCCTCAAGAAACCAGTTTTAATGTATGGTTCATAATGTTTCCGGTCAATCTTCTTCCTCTTGGTCCATGGTTCCCTAATGTTTGGTATGCCGGTTGCTAGTGAGACAGATTCTGGTGTAAGTGTGAAGGTGACACTGGCTAAGGTAGCCTGATCTCCATGTAAATGCAGCACAAATAGATGAGCCAACTCATGATGAAATTTAACATTAGCCACATTTTCACAAAACTCATAGCATGACTGATGCTGAAAACAAAACATGGCAAGAGGGCAGGCCTATAATTCAGTGAGGGTGACTGGTTCTTCTCTGATATGTCTTCCTCCTCTATGAGGCCTCCGGGGTGACGGTTCCTTCATGGGAGAGTCACTTTGGGTTTCCATTTCATAATCAGATGAATGCTTAGATGCCATGACTGCTGTTTTTCAAACTGCCTTGGATAAAAAGGTGTTGGTGTATGAAAACTGTTTGGACCGCTCTTTTAGTGATGTGTGCAAACTCTGCCACCAAAGGGGAAAACAAATGAAACAGGGACTGTTAGGAAGGCGAAATAATATCAAGGGATTAGGAATTATTTTGAGAGATTTGTTTGGGAAATATGGGAGGGGGTTTAGGATATAGGTGTGGGAATAGGGTTTAGGGTTTTCACATTTAAAGGTTTGGGAAAGGGAATTTGGGATAGGGGTTTAGTAATTTTAGGGGATGGGGAACAATGGAGTCAAGGAACAAAGGGAATCAAGGATAAAATAAATAATGGAAAAGAGTAACCTTGGTGGCAAACAAGTTTTGAAACCCTAGGCAACAGCTTATATGTGAGGTATTCAAAATGATTGGGTATGATCGTTTATTTGGAAGCTCAACACATCAAAAATAACATACACCATAAACTCGAATGTGTGAACAACGAAGGAGGAGCTCAACCTTCTTGAATTCAAGAGAAAATGGCACGATTTTGGCTTTTGGAGGCCGTTATGGCATTTTTTGGGCCAGACAGCTGAGTGCGCCACGCAGCTTGCCCAATGCACCGCACTGTCCCAGTGCTTCGTGCCCCTTCAAAATTACACTGCGCAACTTCTCCCAGTGCGCCGCGTCTCC
Source organism: Pinus tabuliformis (assembly GCA_031772625.1). Lineage (NCBI taxonomy): Eukaryota > Viridiplantae > Streptophyta > Pinopsida > Pinales > Pinaceae > Pinus > Pinus tabuliformis. The sequence continues at coordinate 940,351,652 of CM062810.1, read as the reverse complement.
CCGGTGCACCGCGCCTTCTGCCCAATGTGCCGCGCTGACCAAGTTTCCTCCAATTTCACCCAAATCACACACTAACTCAACCAATTTTCTTTGAGTGGCTTCTCTTTGGTCTTGGCATGCAAATGACATTGATCTTCATGAAAATATCTTTATAAAGACATGGATTTGATTTTTGACTCTCCAAGACCCATCTTTGTAATGTTTTGGCATTGGCACTTTTTCCATTTTAATACAACTCTATTTTAAATTTCCTTTTTGATTTTTTGACTGAAATGATGAAATTCTTGGACATTTTTTACAGGGATAGCTGACATGGAATTTGGCAAAGGAGACTAGGGTTGCACCTGAAGAATTCAATAACTGAAGAACTTTAGAAAATGTTACAAAAGACAAAATGTTGACTTTTCTTCAAAACAGAGTTTTGAAGAACAGTCATAATCCATCGATATGATGATGAAATTTGCGAAATAAAAAACATGTGTAGAACCTCCCTCTGGCCTGCTGGCATTTGGACACTTTAACGACTTAATTTGTGAAACCATAGACCTAAGATTGACATGACTCTTTGCCCATTAAAAGATCAAACATTGACTATCATGGACTTTAATAAACATTGACGAAAAGACCTAAGCCAGCAAGTACAAGACATGAGGGGAATGAATGACAAAGCCCTTCCGTCAAATTATGTCATGCTCCTAAATGGAATGCAGGTGATCGAACAGGATGGGACACCTAAAAATGAAATGCAATAAGAGAAATGATCTCTGACGGAGGGATGTAAAGACCGACTCTAACAAGAGGAAAAAAACAATGGGAGGAGATGACTTAGAGATTCAAGTCTACATTCAATTTTACAACTAAAAAATGATGCACTAGATCGAGCACATAAGATTTTGAGGAAGAATATTTTCCATTAGATTGTTGACCTGGATATAGGATGACACCCCTATGTCTCGATCATAAAAAATTACAACAAGTATGGGAATTCATAGAATGTTATAATGTTGCATAAGAAATTGATGGAAATGAGGACCCAAGGGACCTGTACATTCTAAAGAATGAGGCATAATGGATTGTATTTGGACCTGAGTTAGAGACAAAGGACTATTCAAAGCTTATTAATACTAATAAGGTAAATATTGGTAGTGACGAGAACCTAAATATGGATTTTATAGGGAATTATTGGGAAGAAGAGAAAATGTAGAAGATAGAAGATTTTCTCTGAGAGTATCAAGATTTATTTCCCAACACCTTTGCGGAGATGAAACAAATATCGGGAAAAATAGATGAGAATAAGATACCTTTAAAGCTAGATGGTAGACAAATCAAGTAGAGACCCTATAGAATAAATCCAATCTATAAGAAAAAGGTAAATTGGGAATTGGAATGGATGTTAGAGGCAGGGATAATCGAATTAGTAGAAGAGTCAAAGTAGATAAGTCTCATGGTGGTACAAAACAAGAGGACGGGGGACATCCAAATTTTTATTGATTTTAGAAAGCTCAATGATGCCTATATGCATGATCCATTTCCCACCCCATTTATTGATGAGGTTATTGATATTGTTGGTGGTCAGGAAGCGTATTCTTTTACTGATGGGTTTTCTAGATACCACTAGATTCATATTGCTAAGGAATATTGTCATAAAACTACTTTTGCTACAGAGTCGGGTTGTTATCAATACATAGTGATGTTATTTGGCCTAAAGAATGCTCGAACATTCCTTTCCCGGATCATCGTAGAATCATTATACATAATTCCCAGGAGGTGTACCTAGACAATTAGACCATGTTCATATTGTTAAAGGAGAATATAGAGGTACTGCAATTGATGTTAGATAGGTGTTGACAGTTACAGATTTATTTGAATTTGAAGAATTGCAATTTTTGCTCTCCTTTTGGCATTTTATTGGGGTACACTATATGAAAGAAATGGTTATTGGTGGACCCTGCTAAGATTGAATTATTGTATATCTTCCTCCTCCCACTTCTATTTGGTAGTTACGTACCATTTTGGGTCATACTAGTTATGATTAAAAATTCATAAGGGGTATGCTCATATAACCATAACCATAGAAAGATTGTTGAAGAAAGATGTACTGTTTCAATGGATGAAAGAATGTTAGCAAGCCCTTGATACTTTGAAGGAGAAGATGGTTATTGCACCAATTTTGATATTTTGCAAATGGGCAAAGGAATTTCATGTGCACGTGGAACTTCATTTGGCGATCTAGGAGCCATTTTAATGCAACTAGGAGAAGGAGACTTGGACCACCCAATTTCCTTTAACAATAGGAAGTTATCAATAGAAGAGAAGAACCATACTACCATAGAGCACAAAGGATTGGCTATGGTTTGCATGTTGTGAAAGTACTGACACTGTCTTCTAGGGAATATGTTCAAGTTATATATAGATCATTCAATGTTGAGATACCTAGTGAACAAGCTTGTGTTTGGGGGGGGTATCTATAGATGGTTTTTATTGTTTCAAGAGTATTATTTAAAGGTGGTCATTAAGCCTAGATGGTTGAATTCACGCCTAGATCATTTATCCAGGATTACTATAGGAGAAGATGCCCATAATGTAGAGTATAATTTCCATGACACATAGTTTCTTTTTGTCACAATGGTTAATGCCTACTTTGTTGAAATTGATTGATTTCTAGTACAAGAGTTACATCAACTGGGTATAATGTTGTGTAGAAGAAACAATGGGTCGTCAAGTTTGCAGTCTATCAACTGATCATTGGTTGATTATATAAGGAAGGATGTGATGGGATTCTGGGTAGGTGTTCAATGAAACATGAGAAACCAATGATGTTGATAGAGGTGCATGACGGAGTTGTGGGAGTTAATTTTCCATGGAGATCTATTGTGCAAAAGATTTTGCATGCATGTTTGAGGTGGCCAACTTTACATGCTGATGCTAAGGAATTTTGTAGGAGCTATGATGTTTGTTAGAGGGTAGGAAAGCCTTCTAGGAAATATGAGATGCCCTTAGCTCCACATATCACACTTCAACCTTTTGATAAATTGGTAGTAGACTTTGTGGGTCCTATCAACCCACCAACGAAGATATTTGACAAAAGATATATGATTACTACAACATATTATTTTACTAGATGGGAAGAAGTGACACTTGTGAAGGATTGTAGCATAGGAACTGTTGCACAATTATTATTTTAAAATGTAATGATTATATTTGGATGTCCTAGAATCCAGATGAGTGACCCAAGTACACATTTCTTAAATAGGATGATTACTACATTGACTCGGGAGTTTGAGATCTATCACCAAAAGAGTACACCCTACCATCCTCAAGTCAATGGAACAATAGAGGATTTTAATACACTTTTGGAGAATGTTATGATCAAAGTTTATAATGAAAATAGAGATGATTGGGACCTTAGAATACCTGCATTGCTTTGGGCTTATTGGACAACTTGCAAGTGGTGGATAGGATAAAAAACTTTTAGACTAGTATATGGATAAGAAGTTGTGATGCTAATGGAATTTCATGTACCTATTTTATGCATTACTTATTTTACATAGATGTCTAAATCAGGTTCCCTAGAGTGCAGGATTGAAGAATTGATGTCGTTAGAAGAGGATTAGATACTTGTGGGATTTCATCAAAATGTGTAGAAGGCACATGATAAAACTTGGCATTATAGATGTATTAATAAATAGAAGTTTCAACCATGGGATTTAGTTTTTCTCTATACATAAATAAATAATTAAAATTTAACAACAATAGTTAAAACTTTTTCTTTGTACATAAATAAATGAGTAGGAGTGTTAATTATTATTTGTGTGGCATATTAGATTGACTTAATGTTTTGTTGTAGAAAATAGTAGTTGGGTGTATAAATTTCACCATTATATGAAGGATCTTGTTACACAAAAGGGGGTGCATCATGTAGGTTTGTCGTAGTGACAAGTAGTGCAAAGTGTTGGGTTCCACTACGGTTCATTGGAAGCTAGTTGTCGAGTAACACATTGAAAATAGCAGTAAGAAATGTTAAAAATAACATCAAGAAAAAAATCCTAATTTATTTTTTTCTTGGAATTAAATTGTAATTCCACATATCATGACAAATTTTAATAGTTAACTAAGTTAATTTGACTTATTTAGCTCAGTTAATTCGAGCTGAGGGTCTAACTAGAGTCATGTAGAGTGTCTCCTACAATTAGGAGCACTAGTTGAGTTTATTTTGAGTTGTAATTATTTAATTCAGTGAGTTAAACTTGTCCTAAATGATGGAGGAATTAGTGGGAGATCAGAAACAATGGGGTGTAACAAGGAACAATGGGGTGTAACCAGCAGAAGTGGGGTGTGACTTACTATAGTGGGGTGTAACTTACTATAGTGGTGTGTAACCTATGGTAGTGAGGTGTAACCTCCAATGATCAGCAAGCTGAAGATTCACTCATAATTAACTCATGCATGTTAGATTAGAGAAATACCCAGTTGAGATTAGAGTTCAAGGACAGTGTACTATTAGTTGTATAATCATTTGAATTGTATAGGTGGTGCATGCAATTAGAGGATGGAATATGAGGATTGCGAAATTCATATTTGTGGAATTTCCCAGTTAAATATGGGCTAATTCCCAAGGAAACTACGCAAGGAATTAGGAGCTTGTAAGGCTAGGAATTTGGCTAAGTATTGGCCAAGGGCAGTTAGTTAGGTAGAGGATAGAAAATACTTGTGTAGGTTGAGCTCAAGGTTGAGCAGAGCATATTGTATTCATCCAAGGCTTCCCTAGGAAGCTGTGAGATAGATAGAGGCAGTGCAGAGTTTGCTCAGGCTTGAGAAAAGCATTACAATCGTCTCATAATTTCTGATTAATGCAATATACAAATGACAGGGGTTTTTAGCTATGGCTTTCCCCAGAAAATTATTGTGTTATATGTGAGTGTATTCTTTCTCTTTTATGCTTCGTGATTTCATCGACCATTTATTGTTTCCACTGATGAGTAGAGTAGATTCAAGTCAATTGTTTTAGCATATTACAATTTTTAGTTTGAATATACAAGAAATTTCTACATGGTATCAGACCTGAAATAAAAATAGAAGAAAAGAATTCGAAGTTGTCCTTGTAGATTGATGGAGCTCTAGTTCAGGGAATATCCAGAAGACCCTATGTGCATAATTCTTAATGGAGCTAGAAGGTTGGTAGTGGGCAGATCAACGAGACAATGTTTAGTGACACAAAAAGAAGTTGTGATCATTGGCATTAGTAGATTCAGGAGCAACAAGATTTCCCACAGGGAGATCAAAACTCGAAGGAAGTCCAGTTTCAAAGGGAGAAACCCTATGGAAGCTAGTACTTCAGGATCTTGAGAGATCGGACTCGTTATTGGAGTGATTACAGCAGCAGTGAAGAAGCAACAAAAGAGCAGTTGAAACAACACTATGAGTAGATTAGATTTAGCTCATGCATGCAAATCCTTGAGGAGAAAGGAAGAGACCAGAGACTAGATATTTGGTGGTTGAGAGGGAGCATGAATTACCTCTCAACATGCAGCCTTAGACGTGGCCTCATTAACAACATCAAAAGCAACCTCAACAAGTTGTGGAGCAACCACGATTGGAGAATCAGAGAGGAGACCGAGTGGATACATCCACTCAAGCATAGACCTGCAGTCAGGGGAAATTTCGAGGCAAGTGGGTAGAGGGAGCACATGCAACCATACCTCTAGGTGTGAGGTGGGGCGACATGAAACCTTAGTCCAAGAGTTTCAGAAACTTGGGTAGGGTACATTAAGGTGTGTTTATCTCATGGATCATTACCTTGCTACGAGAGGCCCACAATATTTAGCAGCAGGACGATCAAAATCAGTCAGATACTGAGGAGTGTATAGCAGTGTTGACAATAGAGAAGGTTTAGTAGCAAAGTCAACAGTAACACAATTTTTTTTCCTAGAAGACAATTGCAGACATAATTGATTAAGTTTATTTTGTTTGGGTTCTTTTTGGTTGCAGATGTTGCAATAACAAAGTCAGTAGTAACATATTTTTTTTCCCAGAAGACAATTGCAGACACAATTGATTCAATTTATTTTGTTTGGGTGCTTTTTGGTTGCAGATGTTGCAGTAGCAACAACAATAGTGACAAGTGTTGCATTGAGAACATTCCAAAGGTATCTGATCGGGATAGAGTTGAATTCCTTTCTTGTTGAGAGGGAGTGTTGAAAATACCAACAAGAAATGTTAAAAATAACATCAAGAAAAAAATCCTAATTTAACTTGTCCTTGAATTAAATTGTAATTCAACATCTCATGACCACTTTTTATAGTTAACTAAGTTAATTTGACTTAGTTAGCTCAGTTAATTCGAGTTGAGGGTCTAAGTAGAGTCATGTAAAGTGTCTCCTACAATTATGTGCACTAGTTGAGTTTATTTTGAGTTGTAATTATTTAATTAAGTGTAACTAAGTTAAGGTCAGTTAAACTAGTCCCAACTATTGGAGGAATTAGTGGGAGATAAGAAAAATGGGGTGTAACCAACAATAGTGGGGTGTAACTAGAGGCAGTGGGGTGTGAGTTACTGTAGTGAGGTGTGAATTACTATAGTGGGGTGTAACTTGTTATGGCCTAAATCTACCTCAGGCTGAGAAAGGCAAGATCTAGGGTAACATCAAACCACACTTAACCTGGTAGCTAGCCCTACCAGGTCGGGAGAGGGCTCTCTCCTTGTCAATCTCAGAAAAGATGGCCAATGAAGCTTGAGATGACTGATGTAATGACTGATTTTAGGCTAGGTATGTGTACAAAGGTGTTTGATTGAATTTAAGATAGGTTTGTTGGCTCAATTGTGAAAGGCAGATTTGGGTGCGGGGAATGGACACAGTTTTGCAGAGATCTCTATGGGGCGAGGTAGGAAAATGGTTTAGCACTTCAAAATTGAGTGAGATGGAGAGCTTTTAGACTGGTGAGGAGTTGGAGAGGGCATGAAAGACTCAGGGATCCTCTTCAACAGCTGAAAACATAAATAACTAAACAAAACCCTAGGTAGAGCACTGCAATTTCAATGTATTCTACCTTTATCCTTGTTTGATTTAGTTAAGATGAAGCAAAGAGAGATAATGGCATACATAAAACACATTTAAACTTGTAATTACAGAAGGAAACACAATACCAAATCAAGATGCCATAAGAATCCCATAAAGTGCTGCAAACCCTGGTCAATTCCTTTGCCAAACTATTGAAAATGAATGTACAATAATGCTCAAAGCATTCACAAGAGTCCAACCTTTCTCAATGACTGAAAAAATACTAGATATAGGCATCAAACAAAGCATGTTAGGCTTTAGGGGTCGAGTTCATGAGTTTAGGAGCTGTTTCAACAAGATCTAAACTAAGAACTAAAAAGTAGGCAGTGGAACAGCGTGCCTCTAAAACCTAGGAAACTGATTCATTCAGTTGCAAACTACTTTTTCATGATGAATCTACCTATATGAGTGAAAATTTGGCATAATTACATCAAAATACATCAATTCACATTAAATTACATCATGAATTTGACTATTAGAAAGAGAAAAGTCAAATTGTGAAGAAACTAGGCAAAAAATAGAGTTTTTTGGCCAAAATGAGAAAATTTCACTCTATGCGCCGTGCTGATTTCCCTATGCATAGCGCCTTTTTGCAGCTGATTTTGGAGGCCTTCCCGTGCACCAAATTTGCTCAAAATTTCTTGGCCATGTGAGGGAATTCATATTTATCCTTGAAAAATCCAAAAATGCTGAGTTTTATTCAAAAGGAGGTCTCTAGCAAAAGTTCGCGCCAAGTGGCATGGTGCGTCAGCCAGAAAAACCTGTTTTTTGGGCCAAAAATTTCAAAATTGCAAAAAGTTCCACAAATTTCTTGAAATTTGGGCTGAATTTTCCTCATCAGGTGCTATTTTGGGCTAAGGAAGCCTCAGCCAAGATCTGGAGTCTATCTTGCTCTTTTCTCTTCTTCATGGCTTTCTTCAACTTGGCCTTCAAAATCCTGATTCTCGCTTGGCACACCTTGTTTCTCGCCAAGTAGTGGTATGCAATGTTCCTCAACATATTTTTATCTTTTTTGGCTTTCTCCAGCATATTTTCCAAGTGAATTTTTGTCACCATGAGCCAAGATTCACGATCAGCTTGAATTTCCCTTTCAAGTGTTGTCAATTTGGTTTTCCTCCTCTTGGTAGCTTGCCGGTTTTTCTTTATGTTTTTGAGATCCATGGATGAGTGGGACTGATGAGGGGAGGATTTGATGCTAGCTATAGGGTTTTGGGGAATGAAAGGATTTAGGGAATAACATTTAGGGATTAGGGATTTAGGGTTGGTAGTTTAGGGATATGGGGAATATGGAAAGGGTAAATATAAATGAAAAGGGAGGGAGAAAATGAAGTGAGGGAGTGAGGGAATGAGTGAGTAAGAATGATGGGAGTGGGATTTAGCAAAAAAAAATGCAATTTTTAAACCCTATGCAATGTTTTCTCATCAAACTGCAAGGAGCTAGGGTTTTAATATTTCCCTATTAAATCACCAAGAAGACTGAGACAAACTCATGCATTGAGCATATTGGAGTGTGAACTTACTTGGGCAATGAGGAATTTACAATTTTGGGAGATTTGGAGGAAAATTTGAATGATTTCAGGCCTTGAAGTCCTGTGTTCCGCACTACCTCAATGCGTCGCGCCCGTCATAAAAATACACTGCAAATCACTGCTCAATGCGCCGCGCTAGCTCAATGCGTCGTGCTTTAACCCAAGTGAATCACGCTTTTTGCAGGAGACTTTTGGATGCCTTCCGTGTGTCCAAATTGGGCGTAGAATAGCTCGTTGGAAATATTATTGAGTCTACTTTCTAACACAACTTGATTTTTTCAATTTTGAGTTCATTTGCCTTGTCAAAAGTCAAATCTCTCAAGACTTGTCAAAATGTGCAAAATGAGGCTGCCTAAAGGAAGAGTGCTATTGCAGTCAACTTTTAAAGGTCTTTCGCAACTCCAAATTGAGCTCAAGATAGCTCATTGGAAAGATCTTTGTGTCTAGTTATCATTTGACTCATCAAGAAAGTCATTTGGCCAACCAAGCTAGGATAAATCTTGATTTTCCCAAGGTCACTTTAGAGGTGCATCAATTCTCCCGAGGCAACTGTATTTTTGACATTTCTCTAAAAACATGACACCTATGTAAAAAGTGAAGGAATTTTTTCTTCCTTGGCCTATTTTGGACAAAAACCTCTCTCAGTTTTCCCAAAGTCATCATTTCGTGCTTAGAAACATCATTGGAGTAAAACCTATCCCGATGTGTGGAACAGGGGATTTGTTGAAATGAAGTGAAATGAAGGGGATAAGGGGCTTCTAAATTCTTGAGAAAATTTTTGGAAGTAGGGAGGGATGTTAGGAAGCAGGGGAGAGTGGAATTTCAAAGATTGACTGAGGGGAAGGGATCCAAAAGGGCAAAACATAGGCCTAGCCTAGAAAATTGTCAAGTTGTAGCAAGAAACTAGGGTTTGTGCGAAAATGAGGAATTTGAGGGGTATCAATGTTGGGAAGTGTTTAATAAGGTATATTAAGGATAGGGGAAGGTGTATGAACGTCATGATACAAGTTTTGCTGATGATTTGACCATCCAAGAGAAACTACCTTCAAAACCCTAGGAGAGGGAAATGAACCTTACCTAGGCACAACTAAAGCATGAACAAGGTGTAACATGACCCATTGGAACCTGACATGATGATGACAACCCTCTAAATGATGGTACACTCAGCTGAATGGTGACATGAACTGACATTTGGACAACTTTGAAAGGCGTGAAAACAAACCCTAGACCTAATACCTAGTGACCAAATTTTACTTGAAGACTCACTGAAATGACAAAATTTGACCTTGACACCTTAAAATCACTTTGTAAGAGCATGTTTGATCACTGGAGGAAGGCTGCAAAGATTGAAACTAACATAACTTACCATAGTGGGGTGTAACTTACTGTAGTGGGGTGTAACATGTGGTAGTGGGGTGTAATCTGCAGTGATAAGTAAACTGAAGATTCACTCATAATTAACTCATGCATGTCAGATCAGAGAAAGAACCAGTTGCGATTGGAGTTCAGGGATAGTGTACTATTAGTTGTATAATCATTTGAATTGTAAAAGTGGTGCATTCAATCAGAGGAAGGCCTATGATGATTGCGAAATTCATATTTGTGGAATTTCCCAATTAAATATGGGCTAATTCCCAAGGAAATTTCACAAAGAAGCAATAGCTTGGAAGGCTAGGAATTTGGCTAAGTATTGGCCAAAGTTAGTGAGTCAGGTAGAGGAAAGAAATACTTGTACCAGTTGAGCTCAAGGTTGAGCATAGAATATTATATTCATTCAAGGCTTTCCTAGGAAGTTGTTAGATAGATAGAGATAATGCAGAGGTTGCTCAGGCTTGAGCAAAGCATTGTAATCTTCTCATAATTTCTGATTAATGCAATATATAGATAGCAAGGGTTTTTAGTTGTGGCTTTCCACAGAAAATTATTGTGTTACATGTGATTGAATTCTTTCTCTTTTATGCTTCATGATTTCATCGATCATTTATTGTTTCCATTGATGAGTAGAGTAGATTCAAGTCAATTGTTTTAGCATATTACAATTTGCATTTTGAATCTACAAGGAATTTATACAACACATCGTGCAACAATGAGACTAAATCATGCATGTGTCAAAGTGATTGGTTACTATAGCCACCAGTAGTAGTATGCCTGCAACAATATGGGAAAATGAAATTTAAGTTACATCAACAAGATCACAGACTTGCTGGAGGGATAATTGGTCGTCTCGCCAATACTTTAGTGATTGAGTCGACATGCTAAGAGTATTTCTGTGGGAGTGGATATGATAGTTGTAGTGGTAGGTGGGAGGATTGTTGGTTTAAACATGCACCATCCAAGTTCACATATTAAATTCATTGATTTCCAAACAAAGTTGAATCTAAGTAGATATGATATGAATTATGTTGCAACATGTCGTAGTGTCTATATAACATAGAGGAAAGGTTGTATTATTTCTTTATATCAATGATTTATGGAGGATAATGGGAGAGGAGAGAAAGTGTGTATTATTGGGTCATAAAGAGTGAGGCACCATTGGAAATCCAAACTAGTGACAAAGATAGTAAAATGTAGCATAGAGCGATTTCTAGTTCAGGAGGTGTCAGGAGTTTTGATCGAAGTCATGCCTTTTGTGGAAACTAGGGATAGCATGGCAGTTGCAGGTGAACTAGCTTTGAGATAATTTATAGATGGAAGGGTATCATCGGTTTAGATATCCTATAAGGGTGCTTCCCCTAGCCTCAATTTGTGGATAAGTTTTGAATGTTAGTGTCCACTCGATTGATTTTGAGTTGACTATAATATCGAGAAGGAATTGACCTTGCAAGCACTGACATAGAGGCTTCAAGCTCTGCAAAAGACCGTGCTGTAGGAAGAAGTAGATGAATAAGAGTGAAAAAAATTACAAGGAGTTAAGTTAAATAAAGGAAGGGGATTTAAGAAATAATTGGAATTAAAAAATGGCTTAGTGGCTTAGGATGAGCCACATGTGTCTGTCCGGGGCCTGTTGGAGCTAGTTTTGGAAGGTAGAGAAGATAAAATTTTGTAGTTTGGGAAGTGTGTGCAGGAGAAGTTGAAATGAAAAAATTATAGAAATTCCTTGTATATTCAAACTGGAGATTGTAATATGCTAAAACATTTGACTTGAATCTACTCTACTCATTAGCGAAAATAATAAAAAATTGATGAAATCATGAAGCATAAAAGAGAAAGAATTCAATCACACATAACACAATAATTTTATGGGGAAAGCCACAACTAAAAATCCCTACTATCTGTATATTGCATTAATAAAAAAACATGAGAATATTACAATTATTTTCTCAAGCCCGAGCAAACTCTGCATTATCTTTATCTATCTCACTGCTTCCCAGAAAAGCTTAAGCCAATACTTAGCCAATTATGTTTCCTGCCAAGCTCTTATTTCCTTGCAAAATTTCCTTGGGAATTAGCCCATATTTAATTCGGAAATTCCACAAATATGAATTGCACAATCCTCATAGGCCTTTGATTGCATGCACCACCTATATAATTTAGGTGATTATACAACTGATAGTACATTGTCCCTGAACTAAAATCTCAACCGGGTCTTTCTTTGATCTAACATGCATGAGTTAATTATGAGTGAATCTTCAGTTTACTGGTTGATCAAGGTTTGTTGTTCCCCACTACTACAGGTTACACCCCACTACTGGATCTCCCTCTAACTCCTCCATCAGTTGGAGCTAGTTTAACTTAATTTAACTTAGTTAAACCGAATTAAATAATTACAACTCAAAATAAACTCAACTAGGTCTCCTAAAAAGTAGGAAACACTCTACATGACTCTATTTAGACCCTTAACTCAAATTAACTGAGCCAACTAAGTCAAATTAACTTAGTTAAGTATTACAAGGTGCCATGAAACATGGAATTACAATTTAATTCCTAATTTAATTCAAGGACAAAATTAAATTAGGATTTTCTTGTTGCATTTTCAACACTCCCTCTCAACAAGAAAGGGATTATTTGCTACCCCGATCCTGCCTCTATGAAACTCAAATTTTCATCTTGAAAATTCCTTTTATAAAATATGTGCATCATATTCCTCTGTAGGAATGTACTCCAGCAACATGATTCTCCTCTACACGTAATCTCGTAGATGGTGATACAAAATGTCGATATGCTTGGACTGATCATGAAAAATTGGATTCTCAGAGAGTTTGATACAACTTTGATTGTCATAGTGAATCACTGTAGGATCCATCTTCTCACCAAATAACCCAACAAGGATCTTCCTCGTCCAGATGGCCTCACTAGTTGCTTGACTAGATGCCATGTACTATGCTTCTGTCGAACTGAGTGCAACTAATCTCTGTTTCCTGTTATACCAAGAAATTATTGTTGACCCAATACTGAAGATTCCCCATGATGTTCTCTTCTTGTCGGATGGACTCCCTACCCAATTTGCATCTGTGAAGTTTTTAAGACTCACTCCCTCTATCCGTCTGTACCAAAGACCAAACTAAGTGGTGCCTCTGAGGTATCTCAACACATGTTTAACTACCTTCCAATAAATTTTGGTTGGCTTAATCATGGCTTGACTAAGCTGGTTAATTGCAAAACACATGTTCAGTTGTGTGTTCCAAAAATACATAAGTGAACCCAAAATATGTCTATATATAGTAGCCTCCACTACTTCACTAGAAGTATCATCTTCCTTCCTCCAATTACCTTCTAAAGGAGCCCCCATCGGTTTGCTGCTCTCCACATGGAACTTCTTCAGTGTCTTGTTGGCATACTTTCCCTTAGAGACAAACAATTTTTCATCTCCCTTCCATATTTCCATACCATGAAAGTAATGCATGAGCCCCAGGTCCTTCATCTTGAATTATCTTGCAAGATCCACTTTGCAAGGTTTTATCAGCTTATCATCACCTGTTAGAATCAAATCATCGACATATAATATTATAATAAAAAATTTACCTTCAACAATAATATGGTAAAGGTTTGCATCTGCTACACTTTTGGTGAAGCCCAACCCGGTGAAATAGTTGTCAATCATGGTGTACCAAGCACGAGGTGCTTGTTTTAGTCCATACAATGCTCGCTTGAGTCTGCACACATGTGACTCTCTTTTGAAGGTCTCAGATCCATCTCGATGCTCAATATACACCTCTTCCTCAATCATACTGTTGAGGAATATTGTCTTCACATCCATCTGATGTATCTTCCATCCCATTTACATTGACATTGCTAGAATAGATCTGATTGAAGAGTACCTTGCTATTGGAGCAAAGTTCTCCTTGTAATCAATTCCCTCCACTTGAGAGAATCCTCTGGCCTCAAATCTGGTCTTGTGTTTATCCACACTCCCATCTCCTACTTACTTTACCTTGTAAGGGCATCTTGAACTCACCACTGGCTTGTCTGCTGTTCTCGGGACCACTTGTTAGGCCCCTATAATACTAGTGATTCCCCCATTACTATTGTCATTGTATCCCTTATTCTTATTATTATGCCCCTATTTTCCCCATATTGTTATTAGCATGCCCCATAGAAACCCACTATTGTTATTTTTGTGCCCTTATGTTATTAGTGTTATGTTGGCTTGTGTATATTGTGACCCCTTAGACTCCTATATATAGAAGGGAGGTTTAGTCATTTGTATCATCCAATAATTGTTCATTTGTGTAATGTAAAGGAGGTTTCCCCCTCGAAGAGGCTAAATTCTAAGGCATTGATCTATCTTTTCTATCTTTTTGTGAGCTGGTTTCCTAACATTTGGTATCAGAGCTTTGGATTGTAGGGTTTCGCTGCTCCAAACAGGTCATCATGGAATTTTTGCTATAAATTTTTTTCTACGACATTTCAAAAGCTAAAAAAAACCCCATTTGAGCTGAAAGTGTTATGAACTTTGGGTCCAAATTTCAGAGCTTGTCTCACTATATTTGCGGAGATATGATCTAAGGAAGTTAGGATTTTGCAGACTCTTGAATTACATTCCAAATAGGTGACCTAGGGAAAATTGTCATAACTTTTCTTTTGGGCATCAGATTGGAATTTCATAAGAAGTTTAAGAAAAAGGACGGTCTGTAGCTTTCTGTGTATCAATTTCAGGTACTAAGGTCGAAACTATGACATGTGGTACATCGTACAAGTTCGCTCTACTGAACTAGTCTATAAATTGTGGGAGATTTGGCATAACTCTTCCTTGGAGAATCCAAACTTGATCAAACTTGCAGGGTTAGAAAGAGGACTAAAAGGGTTACTGCAGGACGATATTTCAGATATTTGAGATCCGCAGTTACAGAGATACAACAAATTCAATATCGAGCTATTACAAAGCGAAAAAAAAAGGTGTGTAGTTTTTTTTTTTTTAATTTTGAATAAGATTGGTTTGAAAAATTAGTTTGAAGGAATTCAAAGGGAATAGTGAAGAATTATTAGCATTAAATAATGCCCCGAAGAAAGAAAATGGAAACACCTAGTAAGCAACCTGAAAGATCTAGCATGACTTGTGAAGAAGAGAAAGAAATGCAACATGATATATCAAAATTACAAGACCAAGTACAACAAATTTCACTCTCACTAAAGGTAAATGAATCCAAGATGAATGGCGTGGAAGCTAATATGAATGGCATGCAAGTTAAGATGGATGGTGTGGAAGCTAATATGAATGGCATGCAAGTTAGGATGGATGGCGTGGAAACTAAGATGGATGGCATGGAAGTTAAGATGAATCGCATGGATGCTAAGATGAATGGCATGGACGATAAGATGGAAGAATTGAAGATAAATTTGAATAGGTTGCTACAAGAAATGGTCACTAATGGTGAAAGGGTAGTAAAGGAAACTCATGATGAGAACAAAAGAAATGTAAATCATGATTTCATAGACTCTAATGTTGGGTTGAAGACCCACCATGTCCCAAAAATCAATATGAGGAAGATTGATGGCAAGGATCCCGGAACATGGATACTACAAATGGGGCAGTTTTTCGATCTCCATAATGTGCTAAACGCACAAAAGGTACGTATTGAAACTTTATATTTGGAACCAAATCAGTTTGTATGGTATCGATGACTTTGCTCTCGTAAACAAATTGTCACTTGGGAAATTTTTACGGAAGAAATGATAACACATTATGAGGATACAAAAAGCAACACCTTTTTTAGCCAATTGATAAATCTCAAACAAAAGGGTTCAATGATGGAGCACATTGAGGACTTCCAAAAATTGAACATAAAGGTAAAAGATATTCCAGAGGAGCATAGGATTGATGTGTTCATAGGGACTTTAAAGGATAATATCCAACATGAGGTTTGCCTTTGGGAACCTGATTCATTGGAGAAGGCATTCAGGTTAGCAAGAAAAATGGAAAGCAAAATTATGGCAACCAGGAAGCCTACCACTCACAACTATAAAGATGGAAGTGTTGTTTCCCCTAGCCTTCCACGATCTACAAGGTTGACAGAACAAAAATTGGAAGAAAAAAGAGCAAAAGGGCTTTGTTATAGTTGTGATAGAAAATACACTAAAGGTCATAAGTGTGCTGAGAAGAAATTATTCTACATAGATTGTGAAGAGGAGGAAGAAAAGGAACAAGAAATGTCAAAAGAAGAGGATATACTCCAGGAACAAACCCTAGATAAAGAAGAAATGAATCCGACCATATCTTGTAATGCATTGGCTAGAATTACCACTCCTTAAACTATCAAGATAGAAGGATATATCAAGAAGAAAAGGGTAATAGTGTTGATTGATTCAGGAAGTACCCATAATTTTATTCATTGTAAGATAGCAAAGGAATTGAATTGCTTCCTATAACCAGCACCAAAGTGTCAAGTGATGGTTGCAAGTGGAGGAACCATAAATTACTCTGGAAAGTGCCATAATATCAAGCTATCCATGGGAGAATATGTATTGAATAGCCCAATGCTTTCCATTCCAATGGGTGGTGCTGATGTTGTACTAGGAGTCCAATGGCTACAATCCTTGGGTACAATAGCTTTTAATTTTCATGAAATTTTCATGAAATTTTGTGCGGAAGGAAAGGAAGTTGAATTAAGGGGTATTGCAGGGAAACCAGGAAAGATAATGGACTCTAACGGCATGAAAAAGCTTCTAAAGAAGGAACAACAAGGTGTAATTTCACAATTATGTTCGCTAGAGGTTCCCACATCAAAATCATCTATTTCTATAGAACTCCAAAAAGTCTTGGACAATCATTCCAAGGTATTTGAGACTCCCAAAGGTCTCCCACCTATTCGTGATCATGATCATGCTATTCATTTGATTCCAGGAAGTGTTCCTCCAAACATTAGGCCGTACAGATATCCCTATGCCCAAAAGAGTGAAATTAAACGTATGGTTGCAGAAATGCTAGAGGCTGGTATAATTCAACCTAGTCAAAGTTATTTCTCTGCTCTAGTAGTATTGGTTCACAAGAAGGATGGATCATGGCGCATGTGTCCAAATTATATGGAGCTCAACGAGCTCACTATTAAAGATAAATTTCACATTCCTGTCATTGATGAATTATTAGATGAATTTCATGAATCAATTTACTTCACCAAGTTGTATCTTCATTCAAGATATCATCAAATCAGAATGAAGACTAAAGACTTTCCAAAAACAACATTTAGAACTCATGAGGGTCATTATGAATTTTTGGTCATGCCTTTTGGCCTTACCAATGCACCTTCTACATTTGAAGGTTTGAGGAATTCCATTTTCAATCCCTTCCTTAGAAAATTTGTGTTAGTATTTTTTGATGATATACTAATCTATAGCAAGTCTTGGAAGGATCATGTTGAACATGTTGACAGGGTGCTCAAACTATTGGAGGAGAAACAATTATATGCAAAAAGCTCCAAATGTTTCTTTGGAGTACAAGAGGTGGAATATCTCAGTCATATTGTATCTCATGAAAGTGTTAAGGTAGACCCTAGCAAAATTAAAGCCATTAAGGAATGGAAAATCCCCACATCCATAAAACATCTGCGAGGATTTCTTGGGTTGACAGGGTATTATCGCAAGTTTGTTAAGAATTATAGGAGAATAGCAGCACCTCTAACAACATTATTGAAGAAAGATGCATTTTCATGGACTCCAGAAGTAACAAAGACCTTCGAACATCTTAAAGAGGCAATGTGCCAAGTACCAGTCTTAGCTACGCCGACCTTCACAAAAACCTTTATTGTGGAATGTGATGCTTCAGGAAATGGAATTGGTGTTGTTTTAATGCAAGATGAAAGACCCATTGCTTTCGAAAGTCATCCAATCAAGGGAAAGTATTTACACAAAGCTATTTATGAGAAGGAAATGTTGGCAATACTACATGCACTTAAGAAATGGCGACCCTACCTAATGGGAAGACACTTCAAGGTAAAAATGGATCATGATAGTCTTAAATACTTTTTAGAAAAAAGATTATCCTTTGAAGAGCAACAAAAATGGGTCACAAAGATGTTGGGTTATGACTTTGAAATCATCTACAAAAAAGGGAAGCAAAATGTTGTGGCAGATGCACTCTCAAGAAAGGATGAGGATGTGGAAGCATTGTTGTGCGCCATTTCTATTATCCAACCAGATTGGATAAACGAAGCAAGGGAGGAATGGAAGAATGACGAAGAAGTGTGGGCACTCATTCGAAAGTTACAACAAGATCCCAGTACATCTGATACATTTAGCTAGAAAAATGATTCATTATGGTACAAAGATCGCTTATACCTATGTAAGAATTCCCAACTCAAACAAAATATTCTTATGGAATTGCACACTTCTCCCTTAGGAGGGCACTCAAGATTTTTAAAAACTTACCACAGGGTTAAGAAGGAATTTTTTTGGGATGGCCTTAAATTAGATATTCAAAAATTTGTGGTGGAATGTTTGGTTTGTCGACAAAATAAATTTGAAACAATTAAGACCCCAGGTCTATTACAACCTTTGTCCATTCCAAGCCAACGCTGAGAGGAGGTTTCAATGGATTTTATCACAGGTTTACCCAAGTCCGAAGGAAAGAGTGTCATCATGGTAGTAGTTGATAGACTTACTAAGTATGCACACTTTTATGCATTATCACATCCATTTAAAGCCAGTACAATTTCTACTGCATTTATGGAAACAATTCAAAAGCTACATAGAAGCCCAAAGATTATTGTAAGCAACAGAGATCCCATTTTCACTAGAAATTTTTGGACAAAATTATTTTCTTGTCTCGGTACTTAGTTAGCTCATAGCTCATCTTATCATCCTGAATCTGATGGGAGAACTGAGATAGTAAATAAATGTTTGAAAGTATATCTTCGTTGCTTTGTATCTGATAAATAGACACAATGGGTCAAATGGTTGCCTCTGGCTAAATGGTGGTATAACACTTCCTTCCATACTGCAACAAAAATGACCCCATTTATGGCACTTTATGGATATCATCCACCATCCATCACATCATATTTAAGAGAAAATTCTAAGGTTCAAGCAGTGGAACATCACATCGACCATCAATAACAAGTTCTCCAACTCTTAAAGGATAACCTCACGTTGGCGCAAAATAGAATGAAACAACAGGCAGATCAACATCGCAATGAAAGAAGTTTTGATGTAGGTGATTGGGTATTCCTACGGCTACAACCATATAAACAAATGCCCCTCAAGCAAGCTAAGAAGGATAATAAATTATCACCAAAGTATTATGGTCCGTACAAGGTATTGCAAAAGATTGGTACTATGGCATACAAATTGGACCTTCCTGTAGCTTCCCAAGTGCACCCAGTTTTCCATGTTTCATGTTTAAATAAGGTTATAGGTGACAAGCTCCCAGTTCAAACAATATTGCCAGAACTTGATAAGGAAGGAAAAATCATATTGGAACCAGAAGCAGTCATAGAAACAAGAACTCGACAGCTACGAAATCGATCAATTTTGGAGTATCTCATCAAGTGGAAGAACTTATCCATTGAAGATTCCACATGGGAGGATGAGAATTTTATACAGAAGCATCCAAAACTACTCAAGCATTGAGTACAACACTTTTTGGAAGGAGAGGGGCATGTTAGGCCCCTATAATACTAGTGATTCCCCCATTACTATTATCATTGTATCCCTTATTGTTATTATTGTGCCCCTATTGTTATTAGTATGCCCCATAGAAACCCACTATTGTTATTTTTGTGCCCTTACGTTATTAGTGTTATGTCGGCTTGATTATATTGTGAGCCCTTAGACTCCTATATATAGAAGGGAGGTTTAGTCATTTGTATCATCTAAGAATTGTTCATTTGTGTAATGTAAAGGAGGTTGCCCCCTCAAAGAGGCTGAATTCTAAGGTGTTGATCTATATTTTCTATCTTTTTGTGAGCTGGTTTCCTAACACCACTTCCCAAACACTATTTCTAATAATGGAGTCAAACTCCTCGACCATGGAATCAACCCATACTCGTTGCTGCACTGCTTCCTTGAATGAGGATGGATCGACCTCTACACTCTCGCTCATCAGATCCATGCAGCGAGTGTATTGATCTAGTGACCTCCTCTCCCTACGCTGTGATGTGGGTGCTCCCACATTCTCTGTATCATCATGCATCAATCTATCAGCCTCTCTGGTGCGCTTCCTTCCATCTCTGGAAGTCTCTACATGAGTGGGTGCTTCCACTCTCTGTTCCTTTGCATGTGGCTGCTCCACATCATCCTGAGGTTCCTCCTTTGGAGCTAAAATATCCTCATCTCCATGTAGCTAAATCTCCCTCTCATGGGAACATCTCATGGCCTTCTCTTCATCAAACTTCACATCTCTACAAATTATTGTCATCCTTTTAAATGGTAGGTAGACCCGATAGGTGTGAGGTGTATCAATGTACCCCGCAAATATACCCAACTCAGTCGTTGGCTCGATCTTTTTTCGTGCATCCTTGGTAACATGATAGTAGATTGATGAACCAAAGATCCTGAAGTGTGCCAAATCTGGTTTCTTACCTGAAAAATATTGTTCTGGTGTACTCAACCCAAGAATTAAATGAGGTACTTTGCTCTACAAATAAACAATTATGTTGCATGCTTCAACCCACAAGTGCAATGATAGGCCCTTATCATGTAACATCACCCGCGCATATCCCACAATACTTCTATTCTTTCTTTCAACCACCCCATTCTACTGTGGGTTATGGGGTGTTATTAAATCCCTTCGAATGCCTTCTGATGCACAGAAGTTCTTGAATTCATTCGACACATATTATTCATCGTTATCTCTTCTAAGAGATTTAACTTTCTTGCCAGTATCTTTCTCGACAAGTGATTTAAATTCACAAAATTTAGTGAACATTTTATCTTTCTTCTGCATGAATAAAATCCAACGCGTACACGAAAAATCATCAACAAATATTACATAATACATGTGCTTGGCCATGGATGTTGTTGAGAATTGTCCACGCACATATGAGTGAACTCTATTAAGGATCGCTTACACTCAACTATATTTATCATGAAAGGAAGCTTTGGTGTACTTCCCTAATGTACACCCTTTTCATGTGTCTCTCTGCTCTAGTGTACCCTTGGGAAGTCCTGTAGAAATTTGTTGCATGATCTTCAAAGCTTCGTGGTGCAAGTGACCCAATCTTCTATGCCACAACTCACTGATGTCTTAGCTCTGCACCTTCTCTGCTTTTGTGCTCAAAGAAGTGCAGTCTTCTACATCCAATTTGTAGAGGTTCTTCACCCAAACCCTGATCTGCTTCACCTGTCCTAAGGCTATGTGACGAAGGAAAGCCTTTCCCTTGCTAAATATCACATCGTAGCCATGGTCCTCCAACATGGAAACTGAAACCAAATTCTTCTTCAAACCTGGAACATACATGACATCTTTTAATGTGAGAGGAGAACCAAAATCCCTTTGAAAGGTAACAATACCGATGTTGGTCACGCTATACCTCCCATCATCTCCCATCTCGATGTGCATATGAAGGTCCTTCTCCCCAAGTCACTGAAGAACTCTTTGTTGCTAGTCATATTGAATGAGGCTCCACTATTCATGTACCATACACTACCCATCATTGATGTCACCATGCAAGTGACAAGGGTGAAATCTAGTTTGAATTGTGGAGCAAGAGTCTCACCTACCCCTCCTTCCAAGGGCTTCTTACTAGCCTTATTGTGTGGACACTTTGTGGCATAGTATTCCATCTCGTGAGAGTGAAAACATTTAATATTTAACATGTCCTTATTCTTACTGCCCTTACTGGAATCTGATTTGGAATGGGATGACTTCTCCTTCCCTTTCTTCTCCTTTCCATCTAAGGCACAATTCTCTTCATCATAATGCTTGGATGAGGATCTATCTCTGGTGTTATGCTGAATCTATTCTTGTACCAAGTCGGACCACAATCGCTCCCACTATGGTAGCTTCTCTCTCCTATTAATTGAGTCCTGGTAGGTATGCCAGCTCTTGGGAAGGTATAGAAGTGCTAGGCTCACAAGATCGTCTTTAGCAACTATAAAACCGACACTTCCAAGCTCATCCTAACATTGGGTGAACTTGGTCAAGTACTTTGGTATTGTGTCACCCTTCTCCATCTTGTTTTTTCTTAGCTTTTCCTTCAGTGATAGCTTCCTTGAGTTTAGTTTTCCCATCAAAGGCTAGGTTCTCTAGAATTTTTACACATATTGGATTCCCATTCTCCTCATTTCTATAGAAACCTAGTTCTTATAGCCCCATAGGTGCCTTGGGTGAGACTTCTCCTGTTTTGTAAGTGATGTTGAAAGGGTCAATATCTAGTGGGGTTTGTTGGTCATGTATTGCATATTAACCTGGGTCTCATTCAACATAAGAACCAATAGTGGCCCACAAAAGTCTGTAGGTATAAGTTCCAATAAATTTGATGTTGGGCACTGCTTTTTCTTGAAGTTAAGTCTAGTCTACTTCCCATGCTAACATTGGTAGGTTTTGAAATCTTTGGCATATCTCTTATTGCTTGTGTCTTACTGAGTTTCACTAGATTGTAAAGGCTTATATGATCCATCCTTTTATATCATAACCAAATTTAATCTAATTAAGCCTTTGAAGAGTGTATATGGTTACTTGCCTCTAAAGAGAGATGTGCCATAGTCCCTAAAGTTGTTTCCAAGATTGCAATCTAAGTGTCCTTTGCTAGTAGCAAACCTTGTGTAGGTTGTAATTGGATTTTCAGTTGTTTGTTCTCTTTCTCAAGTTATCCTATCATATTTGCTTCATCTAGCCTTTGGAAGTCCATTTATTCCCTCATTTTGTTCATCTCATCCTCCATTCTAGAAATATTGGCTATTTTTTTTGGATTGGGCTATTCTCTTCCAACAATGAGTTTCTACTTTTTCTTTGTTTGCCTTGAGTAGTATTTGGGGCACTAAGTGCTAAAGAAGCACTCTTCCTAATGTTCCTATAGGAGGAAGATCATCTATTAATGGCCAAGAGAAAAAGGTATTGGGATTCCTTGATTGC
Source organism: Pinus tabuliformis (assembly GCA_031772625.1). Taxonomy (NCBI): domain Eukaryota; kingdom Viridiplantae; phylum Streptophyta; class Pinopsida; order Pinales; family Pinaceae; genus Pinus; species Pinus tabuliformis. The sequence continues at coordinate 940,328,619 of CM062810.1, read as the reverse complement.
TTATCTTCTTTTTTGGTTTTCTATAATTTTACAGACTGCTCCTGTAGTAGGGAAGTCTGTTCCTGTAGACGAGAAACATGTCCTTGTGACTGTACTTGATGCTCTATTTCTTTAAGGTGTGATTGCATATTCTAGTTGCCTCTGGTTCTTATAACTTTCGCTCCTTTGCATCCTATAACCTTTCCTTTTTTGGTCTAAGAGTTTCCTCAATAGTGATAGGAATAGAAGAGGGAGGCTTTGGCTTGCAACTATAATTTATCCTGGTGCTTTTTATTCTAGTGTACACAATTTGTTGAGCAGGCCTACTTGTTTTTGGCATGGTGGGAGTGCTAAGGTTTGCTAATGTGACTACATTTTCCTTCTCTTCTTCCTCTAGGGTTTCTTCTTATTTCTATTTTTCAAAGCTGGCCACTGCCTTCCCTTTCCTATTATTAGTTGAAATTTTCTAAGGTTTCTCAAACTTTTTTCTGGGCCTCTAGGAAGTCCCATCTATTCATACCTATAGAATCCATCCAGGGGATGGGATGTTAAATATTTTCTAATGCATCAGTGACTAGAAATTTTATTAGGTTATGATGGGCTAGGTAATTATGCTTACCCTCATTAACCTTGGTGCTCATCTCCTTGAGGGATTGAAGGAGGAAGTATGGGATACTTAACAACTCATGAATTGGAAGGTTAGCTTGAAATATCAATTAATAAATGAGTCTAAATTGGTAGGCATTCACTGTGCTCATCTTACTTACACAAGAAATGTATTTGAGAATATGGCAGGCTACCTCATTCCAAGGGTAAGGTAGGCTCTCCCATTTAATTCCATTCTTATCCTAATTTGGATGTTTGTTGGGCACGAAGAATCCTCTCTTGGCATTGATAGCCTCTTTTCTCTCTTATTTAGTCCAATGTACCCCCTTAGGGAGAGTGGTGACACTATTGATGGAATCTTCAGTAACATATATCACCAATGCCTTAAATGTAGTGATCAATTCTTGGCTTTCAAAATTTTTAAATTTCATTGCAAATTAGAAGGAAAATTCATCACCAAATCCTATGAGCTTTTCAAAGATGCCCAACCACTGAAAATTTTCTAGGATGACCACAACTTTAGGATTCTGATGAACTCTAGTTGTATCATTTGACTCTCTTCTATCAAATCCACCCCCCATGGTGTATGATAAAGTCTTCAGAGTTATGGGGTAAAAATTTCAACATTTTGGACAAGTTTTCAAGTAGGAAAATAATATTGTTCATGTGTTGCTACAAGATACAAAGTTTCTTATGGAAACAAGAGACTCTATATTCTACAATTTGTAAAAAATCATGGTTTCTAAATAAAATTGCAAAACCAACTTATCTCTCCATAATCATACCATTTAGTATATATGGAGACTAAAAAAAACTAATGGGTTGTTCCTATTCACAATTATGACACATAAAACCTGATAATTTTCAACAATTAAGCAACAGGATGAGAGCTAAATGTGAGCAAGATTATGGAAAATTTTTAATTTTTAAATTCCTTGAGAAAACCAAACTCTTTCATTCTACTTAGAGGTCTCTATGAGAAATTTTAGTGGTACTTTGTACTCCTATAGTAAACCCTTTGTCTCCTATAACTGTTTGTGGTCTATTTCTTGTAGCTCTGCAATTTTGATCTCGATGCCCTGTAGCTTTCTCTTGTAGAAATGGAAAATTCATCATGGGCTTATTAACAGGTCTTTGCATGCAAAATTTTAAATCAAAATGGTGGTGATCTTGAGTCGATCCTTTGTTTACATGGAGATGATTTTTGGTAGGGGATGAAGAAGGCTTAACATGAAATATCTAGCTAGCCCACCTACCCTCATCAAAATTGGTTCAACCCACCTCATCCATTATTTGTAGGATATAGAAGTCACATTTTCGAAAGATAACCGATTTGTCTCATTCATCCTCCCACACATGGGAATAACTTTTAGACAAATTGGAGTTATTTTCCAAACTATATGAGAACTGTACTAGTTTGTATCGCTATTATGCCATTTTATTTTTGCACAAACAATGTTATCCTTATGCTTTAAATGAATTCATAGGGTAAGTTTTATAGAGTTTCATACCCGATGCTTACCTTTCATGGTGCTTGAGAGTGTTATTTTTTGACTTGTAGGTGTTTTTGAGGCGTTGTTGGTGAGCAGATAGTCCTGTAGTAGCTTAAAGGAAATCTTGTAGCTGCCTAGACCCCTTTTTCAAATATGGAGTGAGTGAATCCACTAATGCTATTGATCTAGATGTATTGACCCTTATTGGAGGTTTTGGTATTCTTTAGGAATTATTTTGTTGCTATGAAACTGGAGCTTGTAGGAATTCTGCAAGCTTCTACAAGATTGTGTAGTCTCTTGTAGAAGGCATAGAGCTCCCTCTTTTTCACTAAAATACCCTTTTGAAGTAGCAAGAAGACTTGATAACTCATTGAGGAAAAAATGATTATGATGGAGAGGGATTTTGTTCTAGCTATGGTGAAAAAAATGACGGAACTGTACCGCTGAAGGATGAGAAATGGAAAATAGTGGAGGAGGAACTAGGGTATGATGCATGGTGATGAAATAGATAAGTGTTAAGATGATTCTGGTGTCTTTATCAGGCTTAGATGCCAAAATTTCCTCGAATTGTAGCTTTTTCTCGAAACTAGGTCTTCTTGTAGCATTACAAGACTTTCTAGTAGTAGCTTAGGGAAGCTAGAAAAATGTATGGGAACGATCTAGTGATGGAGGTTTGATGTGGTGGATCATTAAAGGTGGAAAATACTGTAGGGGTACCATATAAGACTTATTGGAATGATTGGATTAGTGTCTTGGGCCAATCGTGCAAGCTTAATATTCGACCTATTTTGTTTGTTTTTTGCGGTAGTTGCACATAAGTCAAGGTGAGATAAAAATATATTTTCTTCTTCTTTTCTCATTTTTTCCTTTTTCTTGGAGGCCTACTGGTTGCCTCATGAAGTTTTTCAACCAATGAACCTTCCTCAGGTGCCTTGGAGGAGGTTGTAACTTGGGGTTCTTATAATTTATTTATTTATTTTCCATTTTAAACTTACAAGCTACCTCATAGAGGTATTCAAATAGTGAGTCCGCCTCAAGCTCCTAAAAAGAGGTTTTCACTTGAGGTTATTTTTTTTCTCTTCTTTTTTTCTTGCCAGCCAGAGACTGAATAGATTGGGAGCTATGATTATCTCAATTATATTTAGTTCCTTGTTGAACTTGTAAAATTATCCCTAGAAAGGGGATTCTTGCCAAGAGTTTCAACCAATATCCATTTACTAAAAGTGGAATTTGTTCCTCATCTATATTCTTGATTTCGATTGAGGGATTATCGTAAAAATTCTCAACTAGATAAGGCCCTAACTATCTGGTTATGATCTTACCCTTGAAATCCTTAAACCCAGAGTCATATAGGAGGGTCCAACCACCATCTTGGAATGCTCTAGTTTTAATGTGATTTTCATGGCATACTTTCTTTGCAATTGCATTACTTCAATATGTAATTGTTGGGAAATGGAAACAAGAAATTCTTGTTTAATTTGTACTTGAATTTAAAGTATGAATTAAAATTGAATTCTATTCTCATAGAAACTTGTAAATAGTTAATTAAGTTTAATTAACGTAATTAGCTTAGGAACTTCGAGTTGGAAGTGTTTCTTAAGTCATGTATATGTTCTCCCTAAGTTTTAGGGGTCCAGTATGAGTTTAAATTGATTTGTAAATTAGATAAGTCAGTCCACTGAGTTATGACCAGTTAAATTAGTTCCAAACTGTTTGAGGAACTAATAGAGAGTTAACAGTCAGATAAATTAGTTCCAAACTATTTGAGGAACTAATAGAGAGTTAACATTTAGTTGGTGCACTAGTGCATCCACAAGTGTCACTCTAGTTAACTGAAGATTCCCTCATTAGAAACTAATGCATGTCGATTCTGAGAAAGACCCAGTTGAGATTAGAGTGTAGAGACAATGTAATATCAGTTGTGTTATTTACTAAATTGTAAATATCATGCATGCAATAAGAGAATAACCTATGCTTGGATTGAGGAGTTTTGGAAGCATGAATTCCCTTTAAATATGAGCTATTCATCCAGAAATTATGCAAGAGATTAGGGGCTTGGAGAGTTGTAGAATTGGCTAAGTGTTGGCCATGACCTAGCTTGTGAGCTGAGAGAGTTGAGCATACTTATGCGAAATTGTTCTAGTGAGAAAAATATCTGTATCTTCACTCATATTTCTGATATATGAAATACAAATAATAGGGTTTTGAGCAGTGGCTTTCCCCAGATACATATTGTGTTATGTGCCATTGATTTATCTTCTTATTGTTCTTATTGTTTTCACCGATCTATTGGCTTCCACTGGTTGTTCTTGTCCCGTGCTTTAGTAAATTGCATGAGCTTGTGAATCTATAGGATTTTCTACATGGTATCAGAGTTGAGAACAATATACTAGATGAGATTTTGAAGTTTTGAGTTTTGGGTTACAGGTGAAATTCAAAATTACAATACATACTTCAGAAGCGGCAAATGGTGTTCTACAGTTTATGGCTTGAGTATGCCTTAGAATGTAGCTCAAAATTTATAGCCCAGAGGGATAGAATGGAGACTCTGCTAGAGGATAATGGCTTGAAGGAATTCGCTGATCAAGAAATTCCTTAGCTAGTAGCATCAAATGCATAGAATTTGGCTGAATGGAAGAAGTGTGTGGCGAAATCGACGTAGATAATCCTTGAGGGAGTTCAAGACCACATTGTCTCGAGTCTCCATGGCAAGGAAACTTTGTATTCTATGTGGAAAAAATTGACGAACTTGTATCAGAACAACAATGACCAAAGGAAATTGGCACTGAAGGAAAAACTTCAAAAAATCAAAATGGAGAAAGGCGAGACTATTCCAAAATACTTGACCAAGTTCACTCAATGTCGTGATGAACTTGGAAGTGTTGGAATCATAGTTGTTGAGGATGATATGGTGAGTCTTTCTCTTCTAGGACTCCCAAAGAGTTGGCATAGTTATCAGGACTTTGTCAATGGTCGGGAGAAGTTGCTAGATTGGGAACGACTGTGGTCGGATTTGATGCAGGAGGAGATCAGGAGAAACACTAGGGATGGCTCTTCATCAAAGACTGATGATGAATAGAATTGTGCCTTAGCAATTAAGCCGAAGAAGGGGAAAGGGAAAGATTTCCATTCCAAATCATATTCTTATCATGGAGGTAAGAAGAAATACATGATGAAAGTTAAGTGATTTCATTGTCATGAGCTGGGCCATTTTGCTACAAATTGTCCACTCAAGAATTCCAAGAAGAAGTCCTCAGGAGGAGCGGCGGGTGAGGCTTTGGACTCTCAATTTGAATTGGACTTTTCTCTCATTGCATGCATGGTGTCATCAATGATGATAAGTTAATGGTACTTAGATAGTGGAGCTTCATTCCACATGACTAGCGAAAAAGAGTTATTCAGTGACCTGGAGGAGAAATATATCCAGATGCATATCGAGATGGGTAATGATGGGAAGTATAGTGTTACTGGATTGGGCACAATTACTTTTCATAGGGAGCATGGGGCTCCACTCACCTTGAAGAATGTTATGTATGTTCCCGGGCTAAAGAAGAACTTGGTATCTGTTTCCATGCTTGAGGATAAAGGATATGATGTGATCTTCTTGAAAGGAAAGGCGTTCCTTCGACACATAGCCACACGTCAAGTAAAGAAGGTAAGGATTCGAGTGAAGAATGTATATAAGCTAGAGGAAGAGGATTGTGTTGCTTTGAGCACAAAAGCAGAAAGGGTGTAGAGTCGAGACGTTGGTGAGTCGTGGCACAAGAAATTACGCCACTTACATCATGGGGCTTTGAAGATATTGCAATAGATGGCTACCAGTGTTCCCAAAGGTATGCTTGAGAAAGTTGATGCATTCAAGGGGTGTACTTTGGGAAAATACACCAAGTCTTCCTTTCACGACAGAGACAGTTGAGCATAGGCTATTCTAGAGAGAGTCCATTAAGATGTGTGTGGACCATTCTTGACAACATCCACGACCAAACACAGGTATTATGTTATATTTTTTGATGATTTTTCTTGAAAATGATGGATATTTTTCATGCAGAAAAAGGATCAAACCTTCACAAGTTTTGTGTGTTTAAAGCATTGGTGGAGAAAGAGTTGGGAAAGAAGGTTAAATTTCTAAGGAGTGATAACAGTGGTGAGTATGTCTCAAATGAGTTTAAGAACTTATATGCAGTGGAAGGGATTAAACGAGAGTTGATGACACCCCATAAACCTCAGCAGAGTGGGGTGGCTAAGAGGAAGAACATAAGAATAGTAGGGTCAGAAAGGACAATGTTGCATGATCAGGGCCTACCACTACACTTGTGGGCTAAGGCATGAAACACAACAGTTTATGTTCAGAACCACAACCCACATCAGATACTTGAGATGAATACACTAGAGGATGCTTATTTCGGTAGGAGGCTAGATGTTGGTCACTTCAGGATTTTTGGGTCATCAGTATATTACCATGTGACCAAATATGCATGAAAGAAGCTTGAGCCAACAATAGAGTGAGGGATATTTGTGGGGTACACTGATACACCTCACAACTATCGAGTGTACTTGCCAACTAGCAAGATGATAGTGGTTCGTAGGGATGTCGGATTCGATGAGGAGAAGGTCATGTGAGCTTCCCTTGAGAGGGAGCTTGAGCTACATTGGATGAAGATCTTTTAGCTTCTAAGGTTGTGGAGCCTCAGATTAATGTGGAACAACCACATGAAGGGGATCTAGGAGTGGAGACATCCATTCAGGTAGAGTCTTCCATAGAGGGAAGAAATCACACCAGAGAGGCTGACATATTGTTGGATGATGCATGGGAGAATGTGGGAGCACCCACTTCTCAACGTAGGCAGAGGAGGTCACTTGAGAGGTACACTAGATACATGGCTCTTATGGGTGAATGTGTTGTGATAGAGCCATCTTCCTTTAAGGAAGCAGTGTAACAACTAGTTTGGGTTGATGCCATGGTGGATGTGTATGACTCCATGCTTCGTAACAATGTTTGGGATGTGGTTCTGACACTGGAGGAAAAATCAGTGGTGATCTCCCATTAACTTTACAAGGTAAAGAAAGCTAGTGTGGAGAAGCATAAGTCTAGATTTGTGGCACATGGCTTTTGACAGGTAGAGGGGATTGACTATGATGAGACCTTTTCTCCTATTGCAAGGTACTCGTCGATCAGATCTATATTGGCAATATCAACACTGTTGGGTTGGAAGATACATCAGATGGATGTGAAGAAAACCTTCCTTAATGGCATGATTGAGGAAGAGGTGTACATAGAGCAACCTAAAGGTTTTTAGACCTATGACTGTGAGTCACATGTGTGTCGACTCAAGAGAGAGTTGTATAGGCTAAAGCAAGCACTCCATGCTTGGTACATGAGGACATACAACTACTTCACTGGGTTGGGCTTCATGAAGAGTAAAGTGGATGCGAACATGTACCACATAGTGGTGGAAGGTAAAATGTTGATCATTGCACTTTATGTTGATGATCTCATACTGACAGGTGATGATCGATTGATCAAGTCTTGAAAGGAGGACCTTGCAAGAGAGTTTGAGATGAAGGACATGGGGTTCATGCACTAATTTCTTGGCATGGAGGTATAACAGGGAGATGGGGAGTCTTTTGTGTCTCAAGGCAAGTATGCCAACAAGATACTCAAGAGATTCCACATGGAGAGAAGCAAACCCATGGAGACTGCCCTAGCAGGTAACTGGAGGAAGGAGGATGCTACTTCATGGGAAGTAGTGGAAGCTACTATTTACAAGCAACTTGTGGATTCACTCATATACTTGGTGAACACATACCTGGATATGTGCTAAGTAGTTAACCAGTTTAGTCAAGCGATGGTTAGACCTACCATGATGTATTAGGTGGCAAAGCATGTGTTAAGATACCTTAGGGGTACTTCTTAGTGTGGATTATGGAACATATAGATAGAGGGAGTGAAGCTTCAAGGCTTCACTGATGCAGATTGGGTAGGGATTCCATCTGACCAGAAGAGAACATTAGGAGGGATTTTCAATATTGGGTCAATCATAATTTCTTGGTACAACAGGAAACAGAGATCAATTGCACTCAATTTGGCAGAGGCAGAGTAGAGGGATGTGAGTCAGGCAACTGTGATTTATTACGATAATAATAGTTGTGTCAAACTCTATGAAAATCTAGTTTTTCATGATCGATCCAATAATATTGATATATGATATCATCATCTCATAGATTTTGTATTGAGGTGGATTATGTTGTTAGAGTACATTCCCATGGAGGAGAAAGATGCTGACATTTTGACAAAGGAATTGTCAATATGTAAATTCGAGTTTCACAGAGACAGGATTAGGGTAGCTGATAATCCCTTTCTTGTTGAGAGGGAGTGTTGAGAAATGGCAACAAGAAATTCCAGTTTAATTTGTCCTTAAATTTAAACTGTGAATTAAAATTGAATTCTATTCTCATAGCAACTTGTAAATAGTTAATTAAGTTTAATTAACTTAATTAGCTTAGGAATTTCGAGTTGGAAGTCTTTCTAAAGTCATGTATATGTTCTCCCTAAGTTTTATGGGTCCAATATGAGTTTAATTGGGTTGTAAATTAGATAACCGAGTCCACTGAGTTATGGTTAGTTAAATTAGTTCCAAATTTTTTGAGGAATTAATAGAGAGTTAATAGCCAGTTGGTGAAATAGTGCATCCACAAGTATCACTTTAGTTAACTAAATATTACCTCATCAAAAACTCATGCATGTCGATTCTGAGAAAGACCCAGTTGAGACTAGAGTGCGGGGACAATGTACTATCAATTATGTGATTTAATGAGTTGTAAATATTATGCATGCAATCAGAGAAGAACCTATGTTTGGATTGTGCAATTTTGGAAACATGAATTCCCTTTAAATACGGGCTATTCATCCTAGGAATTACGCAAGAGATTAGGGGCTTGGAGAGCTGCAAAATTGGCTAAGTGTTGGCCAAGAGCTAGCTTCTGAGCTGAGAGAGTTGAGCATGCTTGTGAGGAATTTTTATAGTGAGAACAAGATTTGTATCTTCACTCATATTTCTGATATATGAAATACAAATAGTGGGGTTTTGAGAAATGGCTTTCCCCAGATACATATTGTGTTATGTGCCATTGATTTATCTTCTTCTTGTTCTTATTGTTTTCATTGATCTATTGGCTTCTGCTGGTTGAAAGTAGAAGTAGATTCTTTCCTATGCTTTAGTAAATTGCATGAGCTTGTGAATCTACAGGATTTTCTACATTAATAAACCCCACATTCTATATTCATCTAATGAATTCAATTGTTGCAACCTATTACCTTGTGCTTTAGTTAAATCAATACCAAGCTAAGTTATCATCCTTAAGGTGTTGTACTCAAATTTAATTGACAAAATTGCCTTCTTCCATAGACTAACTCATAGGGGTTAAATCTAGTGGTGGTCTTCCAGGTGGTGTTGTAGGTCCAAGTGGCCTTAACAAGTATTTTTTCCCAATCATTTTTGTTTTTGTTGATCACTTTGGTCAGAGTGTTATCTAATGCTCTATTGGTGGCTTCCACTTGTCCATTTTCTTAAGGGTAATATGGAGTGGACATTAGATGTCAAATGTGGTGTAGCTTCTGTTTTATTATTGGATTCAACTCCTAGCTGTAGGGATTTAGTGCCCAGGACATCTATCAAAATTTGATAAATACTTTTTAAAATGATCCAATAGAGTGAGATTACGAAGAATGTAGTGAATATTCTACTTTATAAATTCATGATTTCCAACGAGTGTGGCCAACATTTTGAGGGTTGTAGAAATCATAATCAAAATGATCGAAAGGGGAAAAATGAGAAGAAATAGGGTTTAATAACTTAAGTAACCAATAATTTAAGCTTTAAACCTATGAAAATAATGATGAAAAGAATAAGAAACATGGAATGTGAATGGATTTCTGAAAAGGGTGGAGTGCCCATTAAGGTCCTTAAATTAATTGTAGGTATCGTTTTCAACAAAAAAATATACGTAGATAAATCCACAATTACAATTAAGGGAACCTGTTTCTATGTAAACCTATTTGAATAGAAAAATATATATATATATATATAACATGAAATACTAAGCAAACTAGAGAAAAAAAATGCAATACAGACTGCAATTTTCTCAAAAATTGGAATCATACAGGTTTTTATTGACTAGTTTCTGGAAGATTTTTCATTACAAAACTATCTCTAACTCCAAAAATAAAAACCCCCTCTCAGTTCTAATCTTTTACTTTTATCTCTGCCCTCAAAGTTAACTATTCAATTAGTTATAATTTTGGTTCTTTTATGGTTAATAGTATGCCTCTTTTAAAAGGTTTTACAAAATATTATAGTATGTTGTTAGAGTTAAAATAACCCATTATAAATACATCATTCTACCATCTTAATATTATAGATATAAATATAATATTAAGCCCATTTTTTATAAGTAAATTTTCACCACTAAACTTTACAATATATGTGGCAATACATAATTGATAGTTTGAGTGGAGGAACAATAAAACTATGATTTCTCATTTTGTCCTATCAAAATTTATAATATAAAGAATGGAATGAAGTGAAGGTACGTGAAGGCCCAAATTTCATCTCGTGCACATCAGAAAAACCATTGTTGGTTTTGTGGACCCCACCCCCGTTATGGTTTCAAAGTAGGTGGGGGGGATATCCATATTTAACCTCTATTGTTGATTTTTAGATGGTTGGTTTGATTAAAACAATTGAACATGGAAAAAACCCTACCCTTGCCCCCCACCCCCACCCCCCTTGGTAGACTTTAACAAGGGAGGGGCCTCCACATTCCATTGATATGGACATCTAATAATGTTGGCCATTGATTATCTTTTTTTACTTACATGAGGGAGGAAACTGATTCTTGACTTGATCACACTAATACACTACATAATTTCTCCACAACTTCACTCATTTTTCTTGTGTCTTTTCTTGGCTCCCTACAGACATTCTAATTGTCATAGGACAAACTTGATAAAATATTTAATTTTGATGAACTACGTTTCTCGTAACAATGTAACATTATGCTTAATTATTGCTTCAAAAAGTGTTTTCTTCCTATATCCATGTGGCACATGTTCAACTAAAGAAAACAATTCCTTATGTGGTTGTGAAAGATCCTATGATCCACTACCTTTTCGAATCCTCCCTGTAATTTTGTTGGTTTGGAAGAAAAAAGAATTTTCCTAACAATGATCTTGACAAAGGCACACCATAAACTTGTCCAACCATGCGCTTTTGCACTCGGGAATCATTGATATCCCTAAACTGCTTCTCGATTTACTCTTTTTAATGATCAATATTGTTTGGCGACCAAGGTATATTTATGGTAAGCAATGTATTTGCAGCAAGTGTTAAAGTTGTCAATTTAGTTTCCTCGATAAATTTAATTGCCTCTATGTAACAAAATCACAAATGACCCAACTAATTTGGTAACTGTAAGAACTATTTTATCACTGGTGGCACTCAAATGATCTTATAAAGCATCATTAAATCATTTCCATGGCAAGGAAGAATCAAGTAGATTTTAACAAAACAATATTCTTGATGTACAACTTCCATCTATTTCCATGAACTAAAACTTTGATTATAGTGGAAGTTAAAACTTTGCCTCATACATTTCCTCTAGTATTCTAATCAACAATATTATATTAGACTGATTAATTAAATCATGAAATTCGTAGTTCTTCCATTTAGTTGTCCCTTTCTCACCCTTTAGATATACTAGAAGAATCAAATCAGTGTTTCTTATTCGAATCTTAGGGGTGTACACTTTGTATGTTGTGTAATTTTTATTTTCACAAGTTTCTACATCAGTTAATCATTTATAGAAGTAAAGGTAATATTATTTCATTTTTACATGACTTAAGATCGACATTTAATAGATCCATATTTAAAATATTTCCAAGAGCGCTATTTCCCTACAGAACTCAAGAACAACACCTTTTGTTAATGAATGAGGTCTCTAATCCCCCCCCCCCCCCCCCCCCCCCCCACACACATATAGTGTCAGTGATGGCGAATTGGAATGTAAGAAATGATAGTATCTAACTCCAAGGCTCATGGTATGTAGGAAAAATATCATTTACACTCTCCAATTATCCATGTGCAATAATAGTCTTGAGATGTATTAAAATAAGCAATAATATACATCTCATCACATTGAATTCTTTTTCAATTATGTGCACTCGAATTTGACTGGATAAATAGCCTAAATGATGCATTAGCTGTGAGTTATTTTAAATAAAACAATCCTCGACCAATAGGCTTGTTTGAAATGAATTTTATTGGTTGACCACTCTCCATATTTGCAAAAACAACCTCCCCACTCCTTATCAACTATATGCGACTTTTGGCATATCCAATGTAAATAAAGGTAACTTTGTGGGAAAATTGACTTTGGGATGAAGTGCTAAATCATAAGAAACAAATGGCACCATGTGAAGTTTCCTAGAGTAATGAATCCGATGATGTATATAGCACACCAACTATAGGTGATGAGTGTTCAAATGAGCCAAAACAAAATATAGTAGAACCCGCATGAATTTAACAAAAAAACACCATTTCTTTTTCCATTAGAGAAATTTTGAGGTCTAAAATGGGCCTCCTAAGGAATATTATAAAATAATAGTGTAAATAATAAAATAATATTAAATTACATCATCAAGTTTTGGAGGGGAAAAAAGAAAAACCTACATTTTCAACTCGTATTTTCGACTTATCTCCCTATGATTTTATTCAAATTTCGAGCGGGAGCATTCACTGGATGCAGAATTTAATTTTTCATCCATGGAGTACCCATGTTGCATAATTTTGATGGACCCTACTACAATAAAAATGTGAAATACATGAAAAAGCATGATTGAAAAACATGTTTCTTTCATTTTTTATCTCTTTACCTTTTTACCCCAAAAATGGCGAATCATCCCCCATGGTTGACATCATCATATTGAATGTTATTGGTTCTTATAAAGTTGATTTTTGTTGTAATTTTTATTTTGAGGCCCATTTTTTAAATCAAAATTTCTCTAATGACAGATTGTTTCTTGTCATCCATATAATACTTTCAATTTGTGCTTTCTTTGCAGTACTATGCATTTGGCATAAATGAATTAATTTTTATTTTCTGAATAGAATGCTTTCCTTCATCTTTTGGAAGCTAGACTTCACTAAATTTTTCTTAAGAAAATCCTCGATATTTTTGTTTTACAAGATTTTGCTACAATTGCTTCATTACCCCTTCAATCAGATTGGAGGTGAGCTAGGAGCCTTGATTTGTCACCAATTCTCTTTGAAAACTAAAATTGTCGTAGACATCATCCCTTAAAAACTCAACCACTTTTTGTTTTGTAGCAGCTTTCACTAATTTCACTTCAACCCACTTGGTCATATAGGCAATGCATACAATGACCTACTTCTTCTATCCGAATGGTGAGGTTAATGGGACCAATGAAGTCCATGCCCTACTTCTCGAATGGCTCAAAAGACACCTGAGTTTGGAGGGGAATTTCATCCTTTCGAGTAGGTTTTCCCATCCTTTTTAATTCATCACACTGTGAAGTATATCTATGGACATCCTTGTTAAGGGCTGGAAAAAACTATCCTCCTTGTAGGATTTTGTAAGCTGTTTCATTTGTAGCAAAATGCCTCCCACAAGGTCCATAATGGCAAGCTGAGAGGATGTCATAAAATTAATCCTCCCTCACAAATCTTCTTAGAATATGATTAGGCCCTAACTTGAAGATGTTTCCCCCAATACAAGTGTAGGAGGAACCTTTCTAGACAATCTTACTTTTCTCCTTTGAAGATAGGTGAGGATTGAACTGGACAATAGCTAGAAAATTGGCAATGTCGGTGAACCATGGAGACATGAGTGATATATAAAAGAGATGTTCATCAAGGAGATGGTCATCTATCACTTCTTCATCTACAAACAAGGTTAGTCTTGATAGAAAATATGCAACAACATTCTCCTTTCTAGGTTTTTTAACAATAGTCAAGTCAAATTGCTGTAACAATAATAACCACCTAATTATACAAGCATTCACATCTGGTTTATTCATTAAGTACTTGATTGTTTCATGGTTACTATGCATGAAGACTTGATAACGAGTGATGTAATTTATGAATTTGGTTGAATAATGCACAATGAAAATAAACTCTTTTCAGTATATGTATAGTTTAATTCAACCTTGGACAAGTTTTCCAATGAAATAAATTGCATAGGGGAGTTTACCTTTGAACTTTCCCAAAGCTTCCCTAATCACCCTGTTATATGCATCTACATAGATATGAAAGGGTAGAGTCCAATTTGGACCTCTAAGGGCAAGTGCCATCATCAATTTTTATTTTATTTCCTCAAATGTTATTTGACACAAATCTTTCCAACAAAACTTAACATCTTTTGTTAGTAATGAAAATAGAGGAGAAAAAATGTACTAAATTATTTTATGAATATTTGATAATATCTACCAAGGCCTAAAAGTTTTTTAACATCTTTTTGTTTTTGAGGAACAATAACATTTTTTTATGATGGATATTTTGTTAGGGTTCACTTGGATTCCTTTTGAAGAGAGGAAATTCTCTAAGAAAATTTCCACATTCATAAAAAATAGGAATTTCTCATAGATGTTCATCTATTTACACCATTGCAAGACCTTACTCAGGCTTGAGAGAGCCTCTTCGAAGTCATCCACGTATATTTCTATTGAATAATGCACAAGATCAGAGAATATACTCAACCAAACCCGTTGGAAGGTGGAAAGGGAATTGCAGAGTTAAAATAGGAGAACTCTATAAAAAAAATTCCCCCCAAGGGCATGTGAAGGTAGTATTATCTCGATCCTCATAAATTATCTAGGTTTGGTTGAACCCATGGAATCCATCCAAAAAGAAGAAGAACTTTTTCCTTGCAAGGACATCAAAACTTGGTCAATAAAAGGCAATGGAAAATTATCATTTATTATGGCTTTGTTGACTTCTTTATAGTCAACACATATCTTCCATTTTCCATTTTTCTTAGGGAAAATTACTAGGGGATACACCCATTCATTATCTAAGATTGGATAGATGAATCCTACATCCAACAAATTCTATAATTTATCTTTGACAATGTCTTTCATTGTAGGGTTCATTTTCCTTTGCGGCTTGTGAATTGGTTTGTGATCCTCCTTGATATGTATATGGTGAGTGAAAATAGAAGGATGTACACTCATCCCCTTTTAGTCCCATGCAAATTCATCAATATGTTGTTTTAAGACAGTGAGCAGTTGGTTTTCTTGATCAATGGAGAGAAAGGGGATGATTTTCAAGGTTTTAGAAGGGTTTATTTCTATTTTCTTTACATTATTTTTCCAATAACCAACAATTAATAATCTTCCCATGAAATATATTGAGAAAAATTATGCTTCCTTATAATTATTCTTCGTTTAAGCCATCAATTTTCATGGCAACACGATATTGGTTTTGCAGAATTTTATCAATCATATTATCTTCATCAATTTTCCTGCTACCAATTGTGGTTTATAATGTATAGATAGGGTAGGATGATGAGAGGAAATATTCCTCTTCTTCTTCTTCTTCCTCTACCTAGGCAGGAAAGTAATATTGAACAAGAGGTTGAGCTATTAGGTGTAATACAAGTTATTTTCTTAATTACCCATTGGTGATGGTCATGTTCCCATCCCTACAAATGAGGTATGCATCAAAAGTGGCTAATCATGGTCTTCCTGAGATGAGTGGATAACCATAAAACTTGGTCTTGGGATGAAGGACAAGGAAATTGGTGGGACACACCAATGAATCAATAAAGGTTGTTACATATTTTACAATACCTTCAAGTGCTACTATAGATCTGTCAACAAGTTGTAGCACAATAGAGGTATTTATTAGAGATCCTTGGAGGTTGAATTTGAGCATGTTTTTATTGGTCATGATATTTATTATAGCTCCCAAATTAATGAGAATGTTTGGAATTGCAATGTCATTGATGTGCACATCTATTACTGGGCTCCCAGGATCTAAGTACTTGGGGATGATTACTCTCCCAACAATAAGATCAACTAGCTACCCTATGAAATTAATACTAGGGGCATACTTTTCCTTTATCTCAGGCCTTATGATAAATTATTATTTAATGAAATTGTTTTATATCGGAACATTCTTGATGGCTTGAAGGAGAGGGATTTTGACACAAATTTTTCAGTTCTCACAGAAGTTCAAATTCTTTTGGGGTGTGTGATTTACGAGTTGTCAAAATTTCAGGATAAGGGGGTTTTGGCTGGGTGACCTAAGGTACATGTTCTTCTTCCTCCTCCTCCTTGATATCTTTTGTTGGAGGATCTAGATGAACACATGGAACAACCTTCCCAAACCTACAGTTGATTTTCTAGATTTCTACATCATAAGTTTGGAAAGTACTTTCCCTATGTAGATTGGTTGAGCTTGCTTATTGTCAGGGTTTGGATTTGGTTGGGTAGGAATTTGTGGTTGATTTGGAGGAATGTTTTGGTGTTATTGATATTGATGAGGAGGAGACATCAAGGAAGGTGGGGTGGCCACTTGAGGCCTCCATCCTGGTGATGGATTACCTCATTGAGGAGGTTGGGTAGGATATGACTAGAAGCGAGGAGTAACATTTTGAGGAGGATATGACCAAGGGTGAAGGGTTAGGAGGACATGAAGGTTGATAACGAGAATTATAATTAGCATTAAAAGGAGAGGGTAAGTTCATATCTTGTTGTATATATGTAGGGGCTTGTGGCATCTTTTGGTTGACAATGCATAACTTCTCTCTGTTCACTTCTGATCCTTGGTACACAACCTTCAAACCTAGAAAAAATGGACACTGAGAAATGGAATGGTTCTGCTCACGTACTAAACATAATTCTATGATATTTAATGGAAATTCATTCCTAGGATGTCTTTTAGTGCATTGAGGGAAAAATACGGCTAACACCTTCTCTTCTTCCTCCTATTTTCTCTTGTTCTATGATATGTACCTATGCATGGAAAATTTACATAAGATTTTAGTCTTCATGTCCTCTGGCATATCTCCCATCTCATTTTTAGTAATTAGGGAAGAGGAAGAGGGACTTACCGAACTTTTATTTTCTCTACCTCTTTTTCTAGTAGCCCTTGAATGATTTTTGAATACCTTTTTGATATCATCATAAGTGAGTTGGTATATGTTTCCATTGGCTAATAGGTTGAGGGTGTTACACAAAAATATCGTCACCATGACTATTTGCAGTCAGTATGGGTCTATCATCACTTGTACTATCCTCCTAAGCAAGTCTCAGACCTTAGCTCTTCAAGTCAAGCTTTGAAAATGAGAGAAAGACATTGAAAATCAACAAAGTTCTGGTTCCGCACTTTTTCTCACTATTGCCTGTGGTCCCGCACCCCCTGTTCACATTACTTGCGGACCTTCCCGCTCTGTCCCTAAAGGATTGGGTGTGGACCCCTGTGAAAGTAAAAAAGGCACAAGTTTATTCTAAAAAACTCACTTTTTGTTAATTCTAGATGATTCTAGAAGGAATTTTGACGTGGATTGTTCGCTCTTAGGTGGTTCATGCATCCCAAAAGAGAAGGAGCTAATCCCTTGATGAGAGGAGCTATCCCTTTGAAGGAGGGCTTTATCCCTTTGAAGGAGTACCTAGTAACTTCCCTCCATTGCACTATAAATTAAGGCATTGGGATGGTTGCTAGGGAGGTTAGAAGCTGAATATTTTTGAGGGTAAATGCTGGTGGAATTGAGACTTCTTAGTTAAGCTGGAGAGGAGAGATCACATACCTTTTGGCTTCATTGGGAAGAGAGTGAAACTTGTCAAAGTAGAGGAGACTTCTTGTTGGACCCTGGGAGGAGCTTGTACAACATCAAGGCACAGGTTGTAAAGTTCTTCTTTGATTTGAATTAATACAATCAGATTCATTTTTCTCAACAAATCATCTTATGTCATTTGTTTCATGAATTCCTTGATCATCATGTTAAGTATGTTTTATGATATTGGCTTTTCAGGTGCTATTTAATTTGTTTGCTTGTTTGTGTTTGCATTTCGTAACAAGGGAGCTCATTTGGATCAAAGGAGCGAGGCTTCCACAAACTTGCATTGGATCCAAGGTAGGCCTAAAACACTTGCTTGCCTTTGTTCACAATTGCATATTTAGAGAAAGATAGTTTTTGATTGGCTTGCTTGTCACTAGATATCGTTAGATTCTAGGAAGGTATATCTTGTCCACAAGATCGACTCATTCCGTGTGACAGAAACTGTGTTTTTGTTTTTGTTTTTGGCTTGTTGTGTGTGGAATTGGGTAGATTTAGTAGATCTAGGATTATTTTTTGTTTTTCATAACTTTGGGAGAGGACCGCACCCTCGGCTTGCGACACAGTGCGGACCTATCCGCACTTTTGCTTTTAGCATAGAGCAGTACCGCACCTGTGTGAACGGTGGCCCTGCGAACCCTGCTAAAATTTTGAAAAACTTAAGATTTTCTCTTTCAGTCAATTTAGTTTTTGTTTAGATGTTATTATCCCCTGCCCAGACCTGCATGTAACTTGTCAGAAGCTTTTCTTAGGTTAATTCCATTGGTGTTAGGGTTTTAGGTGAAATTCCTAGAAGTTTTGGTTGTCGGGCTTGGTTTTCATTTTGGTCTTGTAGTAGCTATAAGCTTAGAAGCTGTAGAAGCCTCAGATCACCTTGGTTTTTACTGGCCTTCTTATGAGTCTGACCATTTGCAAAATCTACCTTTATTGAGGAATCCACTTTGTGTTTTCTCTTTGCGAAACTTCGAAAAGGCTTGTGTTAAAAGTTTGGATTTCATTTTTAGAAAAGAAAACAAAAATTGGTTGTTTTTTTACTGATTTGTGATTCTGGACAAATTAGTCCTTAGTTTGCTTATAGCTAAGTAAAACATCCTTGAAAAAGACATCTTGTAAGCTTTGACTTCAAATAGTTTTTTATAGTTTATAGATCTCAAGATTAGTCATTTCCATAGTTTTGAGTGTTTTATAAAAAATAAAAAATCTCTTTTGGAAAAAGTTTGTTTTTGTAGTATTTGAGTATTTTGAAAGAAAAGGGAAATTTTTGTGAAAATAACTAGTTGTCTCGTTTTGAGTGCATTGGAAAAGACAAAAAGATCTTCTTTTAATTTGTTTGTTAAGAAAGATTTTTGTTTACAAGCATTTGCATTCTCAAACTCTTTCCTAGCTAGAAGTTCATTGAAGGGAAAAGATTGCTTAATCATCTTAAGTGCATTTTTTAGTGATTTCAAGTTGAGTCTTCACACCACGAGTTTCATCTCCGCACCTCTTGACTTAAACAAAAACCAATAAAAATAACGCTTAAAGTAAAATCTATCTAGTAATATTTTTATTTCTAGGGCTCTATTACACCAACATAGCTTAGGCTAGTGTCTTGGAGTAGGGAGTATTTAACTCTCCAAGACAGTAAAACAAACAAGTAGCTATATCTTGCGGTAGGAGAAAAATCCAATTGTTGCATCTATGCTCTGGGAAAGCTCCTCTTCAAGGAGAAGCACGAGATCGTGTCCGAACCAGTGTGGGAATCAATCCTTCCTCATTGGGAATGATGCCAGATATTCACGTATTAAAAACGGTAAACCTCGGATTAACCATTGTCGAGGAGCCTGGGGTCACTTGTTGGTAAACCTTGGATTATGTCAAGGAGCCTTCAAGGGGATTGAGCTTGTTACTCTGCCCTTGCGTGTGTATCGGATCGTAGATTGTTCCCCCAGTTATATTTGTTTCCGTTGGTAACCATAGTGACCATATTCCATAGGATTCTTCCTAAGGTGACAATGGTGGGAAGATCCCACTGTACCTGGAGCAGACGTCGGCTAGACTCACTTGGATTTTTTGGGGGGTTCTCTTCACTTGAGACGGTTTAGTGGAGGAACTTGTGCCAGTCTATTCATTAAGCAGGTTGTCGGGGTAACTGTTCCAACCGCCATTTGTGTATTGAACTCTGCGACGTTGGGTTTCGTCACCAACTAGCGTTTTCAGTATGGAAAGTTACTGTTTGTGTGTGGTTTGATCTCCTAGATTCTTTAGGTGTGTGATTCAAATTTGTTTGGTTCTTTAGAGGCTTTAGGTGGTTTTCATTGAGATTTTACTTTGTTTGCATGTGAAGTAGTTAAAAAAAATTTAATCGTGGCTGAATTACCGAGGAAGTCCCGTAGACTTCGGGGCCAACCTCCTGAGTTTTCACCGAGCCAGCCTGAAGGGTTAAGAGCCCTCGTAACTCCTAGAGATAGTAGAGTTGGGTCACCTGAAGAAGGAGAGTCTTCTTTGGTGGTACATCCTAATTTTCAAGCTTTAGTAGCAGATTATAATCCACAAGCTGTGTCTGTTTCCGAAATTACTGGTAGCTTTTCATCTACCAGTGATATAGGTGAGGAACCTGAAAGTGAATTTGCTGCTACTCCGACATCGGGATTTACCTCTCCAACTTCTAGTGGTCCTGGTTCACCCAGGGTAGAAAGAATAATTACCCAAAATCTTCCTTCTGGACTTATAGCTATTGAAGAACTTGCTACTCCGGAAGAAGAAGTAGGCATCCCTATCCCTGAAAATCAACCTGTTATCGAACTTAGGGAGCGTGAATCAATTTTTTACAGTCCACCTAGGAGCAGTGCTTGGTATCTCTCATTGAAATTTTTTTTGGAAAACCCGGGACTAAGTTTTTCACCACCTCGTATTCCTTATCACCCAACACCTAGAGGTTACTATCCTCCGTTAAATATGTCAAGATAGTCATCCATGCTTTCTCAATTGCCAGAAACCTTTTTGTACGGCGGTCCTTCTGTTCCCTCTGGGTATCAGTCACTTTCTGGTACTTTTGTGGGAGCATCTCCTCAACCCATTGAACAAGGGTTATTAACTGGAAATAATGGTACTAAGCCGTTGAGTGTAGAAGATATTCTCATGATGTCAGGTACTATTCCTAATCCTCAACCTCAAGGTGGCCAGTTACCGCCTGGGGGCAACCTCAAAATCCTCAAGTATCTCCTAGGGGGCAACCTCAAGGTACCCAATTTGCGCCTGGGGGGCAACCTCAAGGACAGTACATACCTACGGGACAGTACGTTCCTCAAGGTCAACCCCAGACTCAATATGTACCTCAAGGTCAACCCCAGTATCAATATGTACCTCAAGGTCAACCCCAGTATCAGTACGTGCCTCAAGGTTATCAACCCCAAGGTCAGTACTCGAACCAAGGTTTCCAACCACCCTCCGGTCAATCATATGTTCAAGGAACTAGAAATGTACCTTTTAATTATCAACCCTACCCTCAACCCGGTTATGGTCCTCAATATTCTCAACGTGTTATGGGTCCGTACCCCAGAATGAATTTAGTGTGGTATCCATCGCAAACCCAACAGGTCTTGCAACCGAATGTACAGTTGTCATCTCAAACTAGACAACCCTTAGTTTGTGGTTCACCCCAGCAACCTGTCCAGTCTACTATTCAAACTTCTGTACCTTCGGTAGTTTCTCAGCCTGGGCCTAGTACGCCTCGTACTCCGCCTCAAACAGCTGCTGCAACTACTGCAACATCTGTTCAATCAACCCCACCTACTTCTGGAGTATCGACAGCTCCGGTTTCTACTGTTCCTGTATCAACTCCTCAGACATCTTTACCTCAGTCTGGATCCACAATTCAAACTTCAGTTCAGATGCCTGTAGGACAACCTGGTTCAAGTACAGTTGTCACAAGTCAACCATCATTTACTTATCAACCGTACCAGGGACAGTACCAATTCGGTCCTGCTCTGCAGCAGCCAGTCTATCAGTATCAACGGTACCCTGGGTATACATATCAACAACCTCAACAACCCCAGTACGGTCCGGTTAATCCTGGTTTTCTGGGAGGATAAAATATCCCAAATGCAATTCCAATTCCTAGTTATCCTGGATATCCTCCTCCTGGGGCTGGTCTCATGACCCAGAGTTTTAGGGACACTAATCATCAGTTACCATTTATCACAACTTTGGACTTGCCTAACTTGTCGTGCCTAACGAACGATCCCATTAACTATCTTCCGTTTTGGCCGCCAATGCCGAATAAGTTGCCTAGTGATATTCCTAAGTTTGAAGCCAAATCAGGAGAGGACCCGTCGAACCATGTGATGACTTATAACCTCTAGTGTGCGTCTAATTCCATTTCAGATGATTCAATCCGTTTAAGGCTTTTCCAGCACACTCTAATTGGTCTTGTGGCCAAGTGGTACATTGAGTTACCGCGAGCCACTTTTTATAACTTTAGTCAGTTAGCTACTTCGTTTTTAACTCATTTTCAGTTGCTAGTCAGATATGACAATGGCACGGAATTACTAACTTTATTAAAGCAGTCGACGTCCACTTACATTTCAGATCACATTCATGAATGGAGACGTCGACGGCGTTTAGTGAAGGTTTTTATTCCGGATCAGATCTTAGCTGAATGGTTTGTAAAATCTTTATTGCCAAAGATAACAGAGGATGTAGCTAAGGCCGGAGTCGTTACTGAGGAGCAAGTAATTGCTCAAGCGCAGTACCTTGACTTAGTTTATACTCAGTCAGGTACGTTACACGAGAAAATCCCCGATCTTCCTAAGAAAAATCAAATTGTTGCAGCTCCTTCAGGGTCTCATGCCGCTGACAGTATGATTGGTACGGTTAATACCAAAAGTGAGAAGAAGTCTTCCAAGAATTCTTCTCCTATCATAACCTTGCCAGATTCCCCGACAAGAGATTCTTCCGTGGAGATTTCCGCTGATATTCATGTTGTAGAGTCATCTACAGCCAAATCAAAATCCGGTGGTAAGAAGAAAGGGAAGAAGAAAAATAAAACGGATAAAAATTCGAAAGAGAAACCAGAAAAAGCGGACTCAACTGATGAGAAATGCAAACCTTGTTATCCTTGTCTCATTTGTGACGAAGAAAATTTTACAAGAGACTGCCCTCATCGTGCAGAGGTTGCGAAAATTGTCAAAGGTTCCCAAATGCCTGCTGTTTTGAAGGATCCTTTTCCAAGTCAAGACAGTAAGATGATAGGTTCTTCCTCAAATGCCAATGAAGAAACCATACTGATGATGTCCCATGTTAGGATTGCGACTCGATCGCATGATTATGGTAGTAAAAGTCCTGTTGATGGTAAAGAAGTAGAATCTTCTCATTCTAACCCATCAATCTCAGCTCCCGGTTCGATCTGCTACAGATCGAGAAACCTAATCCAGACTTAGTAATCAAACCGCCCGCCAAGGGTATACTTCGAAAGTCAGCTTTCAATCCACATGCGAGAGTCGCTCAGAACTATAACATTGTTGAAGATTTAGCTTTTTCACCTTCAGCAATGTCGGCTTTGGAAGTGCTGCAATCATGTCCAGCACAGCGTAAATTACTTTTGTCGGCTATAGGAGCTATTGACGTTCAAGACTCGAACCTTATAATTTTCGATCTGGAAAATAGTACACCACGCTTACCTCATCAAATGGCTTTCCAGATCCCAGTGTTAGTCAAAAACAGACCTATTCATAGGACTGTGATTGATGAGGGAGCCTCAACGTGTATTATGTCGATATAGTGTTGGAGGTCGCTTGGTTCTTCTTCGCTAAATCAATCCTCGACGATTCTAAAGGCCTTTGATGGCCGTGGGTTTCATCCTTTTGGCATTCTACAGGATTTACCTATAGGGGTTGAAGGCAAAACTGTTAATCTAGATGTGGAGGTGGTTGATGCCCCTCTAGATTACAACCTTCTCTTGGGTCGTAGTTGGTCTTACGCTATGACAGCTATCGTTTCGTCGGTCTTTCGGGTTATAAAGTTTCCTCATAATGGAAAGATCGTAATAATAGACCAGCTAGCTTACTTTTCATCCGACCCAGCCTCTTCTGAAAGCATTCAGCATGTCGGTAAAACGACTATCCTGTATAAGGATGTTGGAGTAGGACTAGTTAAAGATGTCGGTTTACTGGGAACTTTTCCTTTTCCTCCTATCAACGCATCGTCTTCTTTTGCAACCATTCATATGATTTCGTCAGACACCATTGTTTATGATGATCCTTAGATCGTACCTTCTGAATCTGAGATAGACTCATTTGGTGATGTTATGCCTTTGAGTCCATATGAAATTGCGTATCAGGCCGTGCAGTCGTTTTCTGACCCATCTTCAACCAAAATTGACTTAATGAATGTGGTCCATGAGGAATCACTTTTCACATCAAACTCGGATTCAACAACGTTTATGAACTTGTTCACACTGATGAGCAAATTCATGAAATCCTATGTGTCGATGATTTACCATGGGAAGATCTTCATCACAGATCTTCGTTTTTACCCCAGAATGATCATTTTGAAAATGATTTCTCATCAATTTTTACGACTGAATATGTAAAAGAACCTCAGAATCCAATGAAAAATCCTGATTCCGAGTTAAATTTGGGAAACATTTCTCGAACTATTCCTATTGATATTTCAGTTAAGCCTGGAATTGTTGAAAACATTCATATAGGTGCCTCATGTACGGAAGATGAAATTCAAATATATAAGGCCCTATTTCAAGAATTCTGCGACGTGTTTGCCTGGTCGTATGAGGAAATGCCAGGAATTGACCCCACAATTGTTGTTCATGAAATCAAAACTTACCCGAACGCTAAACCCGTCCGGCAGCGTTTGCGTCAGATTCACCCGAGAAAAGTTGCTGCTATTGAAGTAGAAGTTGAAAAATTACTCAAAGCAGGTTTCATTTATCTGATTCCATTAACGGATTGGGTATCGAATATTGTTCCGGTTGACAAAAAGCAAGGGACAATAAGAATATGTATCGATTATAGGGACATTAATCGAGCCTGTCTAAAGGACAATTACCCAACTCCCTATATCGATCAAATCATTGATGATTGTGCCGACAGTGAAATATTCTCCTTCATGGATGGTTTTTCCGGATACAATCAAATCAATATTCTACCTGCCGATCAACCAAAAACGGATTTCATTTGTCCATGGGAGACATTTGCTTATTGCAAATTACCTTTTGGGCTCAAGAACGCTGGGGCAACTTTTCAAAGGGCCATGTCTTATGCGTTTCATGACATCAAGCACATTGTGCAACCCTATCTCGATGATTTGCCTACTCATTCATTACATCGAGCTGATCATCTCATCCATTTGTGAGCAATCTTTATGAGGTGTAGGCATTATCGGATTAGGTTGAATCCACACAAGTGTGTTTTCTTCATAGAAACGGGTCGGTTACTGGAGTTTGTTGTTTCAAAAGCCGGCATTCGCATCGACCCCTCGAAGGTTGAAGCTATTGTCAAATTGCCTCCTCTTTTGAGTCTTCACCAACTCCAAAGTTTGCAAGGGAAAGCAAACTTTTTACGATGATTCATTCCTAACTATGTCGAGGTTACAAAGGGTTTTACCCGGTTGTTGAAATAGAATACCCCATTCTATTGGGATGAGATAGCTCAGAAATCTTTTGATGCACTAAAACACGCGTTGACCCATGCACCATTATTGCATCCTCCCAACTGCAACCAGGACTACTTCTTGTATCTCGCCGCCTCCCACTCCACCATTGGAATGGTGTTAGTTCAGGAAGATGAATTCGGTACTGAACATGTGATATATTACCTTAGTCGAACTTTAAATCCAACTGAGCTAAAATACTCACATGTGGAGAAATTGGCATTGGCAGTTGTTCAAGCTGTCCAACGTTTTCGTCACTACATTTTACTACGTAAAACTACAGTAATTTCTGATTGCAACCCTATGATCTACATTTTGACCAAGCAATTGCTAGGGGGCAAGTACTCCAAATGGATTGTGATCCTGCAGGAGTTCGACTTGGAATTTGAAAAGTCTAAGTCTAAGAAATCTTTAGTTTTTGTAGAGTTAATGTGAGACTTCCCTCGTGCTGACATGGAAACTGTGGCGGAGGAGCCCATTGCGGACGAATCCTTGTTTCTAATCAGCACTTTAGATCCGTGGTATGGGGATATCATCATTTATCTCCAGACCCAATCCTTTCAGCCAGAAATTTCAAGGTCAAAATGTCGAAAAATACGATTCCAGTCCCAACAATTCAGAATTATTGGAGATACTCTTTATTGCCGTGGGGCGGACTCTGTTTTTCGACGTTGTTTAACTCACGAGGACGCTGAAAGGGTTCTAAATGACTGTCACTCTGGAGCGTGTGGCGTTCATATGTCTGGGTATGCCACAACCCAAAAGATATTTCCCGCTGGCTACTTCTGGCCGTCTTTGTTTAAAGATTGTATTAACGCGGTCCGAAAATGCCACAACTGCCAAATTTTTGATCGAAAGATGCGCACTCCACTTGCTCCTCTCCACCCTATAATTTTCGTTGGTCCTTTTGCCAAATGGGGTATCGATTTTATTACATCTAACCCTCACTCGTCCGGGGGGCATGCGTATATCATCCTTGCGGTAGATTATTTTACCAAGTGGGCCGAGGCGATGCCTACATTTGAGGCAGACGGGAAAAAAGCTGCAATTTTCGTGTTCAATCATATAATTGCTAGGTTTGGTGTTCCACAAGCGATTATCACTAATCATGGGCGTCATTTTCGAAACGTTATGATGATTGAACTTACAGGCCAGCTTGGCTTGCGGC
This sequence comes from Pinus tabuliformis, assembly GCA_031772625.1. Classification (NCBI taxonomy): domain Eukaryota; kingdom Viridiplantae; phylum Streptophyta; class Pinopsida; order Pinales; family Pinaceae; genus Pinus; species Pinus tabuliformis. The sequence goes on along the minus strand of CM062810.1, from coordinate 940,301,871 downwards.
ACTATAGTTCAACTCCTTATTATCCACAAGCTAATGATCTGGTTGAATCCATCAACAACGTTTTAGTCATCATGATCTGACGAATCATTGGGATTCATCAGTCAAATTGGCATAACATGCTATTTTCAGCGCTTTGGGCATATCGAACCTCAGTAAAAACGTCAATAGGGTTCACTCCTTTCCAACTAGTTTATGGTCTGGAAGCTGTGTTACCCATTGAATGCGAAATCCCGTCATTGCAAATGGCCATCGAGTTACTTCCAGCCACTTCCGAAGAGGAAAAACGTTTGTTATACTTGGCTCAATTAGATGAGAATCGACGTGATGCTGCATTAGCGATCGAAACTCATGCAAAACGTATTAAAGCTCAGTATGATCGAAATGTGACCCCTCAAAATTTTTCGGAAGGAGACCTAGTCTTATTGTACGATCAAGCTAATGATAAATTAGGCACTGGAAAATTCGTTCCTATGTGGCATGGTCCCTATGTTTTCAAGCGAAAGCTAGCAAAAGGGGCCTATGAATTGGTAGACTTTGACGGGGACTCTTTAGGTAAACCCAGAAATGGTCTTTACCTAAAGAGGTATTACGCTTAAAAAATGGGTGCGGAGATTTTTACTTAGGTTAGTTTTCTTTCTAGCTGGTGTGTTTTAGTTTAAAAAGTGTGCTTAGCTTAGAGAGTGTTTTTCGTCATTATTCCTGCTTATCTTGGTTTTACTCTCGATATTGCAGATGTCGATGCCTCTCCAAACATACATTGGTTTTGCTGATGGTGCTTGTCGTAATACACGGAACATTTCTTTCGCAGCTTGGGTTATCTATTTGCCCTCTGACGAGTTGGTATCTATGCATGGGGTAAGCCTCGGTCAAACAACGAACAACATTGCAGAGTATAGTGCAGTGATTGAGTTATTATTTGAATCTATTTCATTTGGGATTCGGAGTTTGATAGTGAGGTTAGATTCTGAACTCATTGTATTACAGCTTAATAGAGTATATGCCATTAGAAATCCAATGTTATTGAGATTGTTTTTGAGAGTGCGTCTCTTGGAACTTGAATTTGATTATATTGAATATCAACATATTCCAAGATCTTTAAATACATTAGCAGATGCAATCGCTTCTTGAATGTTAAGTAGACATTTGCAATAATCATACATGTAAATTTAAAAGCATTCCATAACATGTTTTACAATATAAGCCGGTAGTAGTGATATAGCATAATATAGGAGTGTGTCAAAATATACATCGTCCTCGATCATAGGTTGAAAAATACCTTATGATCGGCAAAAATGATAAGTACAAAAAGCAAAAAATGTCATATGTGTCTACAATAGGCGATCATCCTATCACTGGTGATGATCTCGATAAGAAACCATTGTACGGGCCACCTTACAAAGGAACCTCCTAAAAAGTCCCGGGACCCCAATCACATAGCGTTGTAGTCGACGAGGAATGTCATCTATGCCGGTCTCTGTAATGTCTCCTGTCAAACGCTCTAGATGGCTCTCCAATTCAGCCAAGGTCTCTGCTGATTCGTCCTGTGGGGCTGGTGCCGCTGCAGCTGGTTGTTTCCTCTCGTAACGCTGGAGAGCGGCTGGTCGTTGTGGACCCACATCTGCATTTGAAACTTTTACTATCACTTTTGGGACGAGATAAAAACAAAAAAAAAATTAAAATAGGAAAATGTTGAAAATGATTTTACCTGAGTCATCCCATTACTCTCTTGGTGGAAGAGCCATCTCTGGGTCACCGCGAAAATCTACCCCAGCGTAAGGGAAGTCCTGAATAGCAAAAAACTGGTTTTCCAACCAATGGAAATACTCAGGTTTGAATCGAATGACCTCTGTCCCCTCGTCAAGGTGACGGGCCATAACTGCAACCCATCGCATCAGTTTGGGCTCTCGAGGAAGTCCAGCTCCAACAGTGAGGTGTTGTGGGACCAACATTGGGACCCTCTCCAGACCAAAGCTCACAACCAAGGCACCATATCCAAAGGTCTTCAGTTGTCCATTCTTGGCTCTGGTCAGTTGGCCTTTTACATTAGCCAACACAGCATCACACCAGTTGAAGATGGTGCCTCGAAAGCAGTCAAATGCCATCCGCATCTGGGATCCGGTGGCTATATGTAGTGCGGCACTCCTGCAAAGCTTGGTAACAATAAACGCGATCACCATGAGTTCAGGACGGGATATGGTTTTAATTTCTATCCCTTTGTCTCTAGTCTGGTTGTTGCAGAACTCTAGCTAGAGGCTATCGACAGACTGGCCACCTGGCCTAGTCCCGAATAGAGTCAAGTCTTCGCCTCTCTTAGGCAAACTAGTCAAAAAGTATATGTCTGCCAGCTCAATTTCGAGCTGGTGGCCACCAATGAAGAAGCACTGGTCTTGTATGCTCCACCTGACTACCAGCCACTGCAAGAAGTCCACCTGGGCCCTCATGCCAGGTATGGCCCAGAATTTGTACAAGCCGCATGCCTTCAATGCATCGATCGAAGGTTGGTGATTTAACGCGGCAAGATCTACGTCCTCATGCTCCTGTTCTCACCAATCAAGCATGATGTATACTCTACATCCAACAAAAAGGCGAATTAGAATGCAAAAAAAATTGAATTGTTTGGGTAAAATTTGAGAATTTTAGGGTTAAAAACCCTTCTTGCGGGGACCGCACCCTCTCTGTTAGAGACAGTGTGTGGGTCCGCACCTTGCCTTCATGGCAGGTGCAGACCCCTGACTTTTTCCCCACTGAGAAAAAGTCGGGGTCCGCAGGTTACCTGTGTTGTGCCTGCGGGCCCCCGCGCGTGGGTTTCTAGCCTAAAAACCCTCTAAAAAATGAAATAAAACCCTAAAAAACAAATTGAAATAGATGAAATTGAAGAGTAGGATGATGTGGATTACCTGGAGGAGATGGCGCTCGATTCCGACGGATGGATTTTCCGCAATCTTCACGGGAAGTTTCTGACCAAAAGCACTATTTTCTCACCCAAATCTCAAACGGTAAAAATGAATTGACGAAAGCCCTTTTTATAAGTTTTTTGAATAAATGAATTGTAAATTTGTTTATTTTTCAGTTTAGAAAGGTAACTTTTGCAACATCTTTATCCATCTCAAACAGGTATGAGTAATGTTTGCATTTTTGTTCAGGATAACGGATTTTTCAGGCGAAATCGGTCATTTTCGATGAAAAAACATTTAGAGTCACCTTTAAGCTCTTTTCTGACTCCTAAAACATGAAAAGATCGCCGATTTTTTCTTTTTAAACTCGTTAAAATGGAACTAAAAAGACGGTCCACTTACAGCTCTTTTCTGACCGTAAAAACATGAAAAGATTGCTGGATTTTTGTCGTTTCAAATTCGATATTGGCTATAAAATGACGTGTCATTGATCGCTTTTTTTACTTTTTCAGATCAAGGGCACTAATTACGAAAAGTACTCCTTGGTCGTAAAGATCGAGCGGTTCTCTCAAGTATTATTTTATACTTTTCGGGCTTGGGAGACACAAATTTACAAAAAAGGTCAACCTTGGAGTCTTCTTAAGTTTTTCAAACTCTCTAAAATTGAAAAACGCCGAGTTTCTCCTATACTGGACTCGTTAAAATTTAACAGTAAAGGACCTGTTCAATTACAAACAGGAATGGACCACTCCTTCTTAGGGTTCGAATTTAAACTAAGTTGGACTCATTCGAAGGATGAGCTTATAATCAAGCAAATGTTATCCTCCTCAACTTGTCAAAAAAAAAGAGGTACTTGCCAGAAATGGTGGGGGAAAAGAGAGAAAAATGAGCTTGTTTGTCATACTTTGTAACCACTCTTGAACACGACACTTTTTCACCTGGGTTGAGAAATCCTTTGCCTAACAGTTGATCAAACCACATTGAAAGTCTTCAGCCGGTTTCTGGGTATTAACTTTGGGTCAATTGTCACCAAACCATCTGCTGTGTCGTTATGTGTTCAAGAGCTCAGTGCCAATAAGCCATTCATCTGCAAAATATCTGTCATCCATCTTGACCATCCCTGAGTTAGTCCTTGCAACTAAATTTCTTCAACTTGATCTATGATTTTGTGTTGTGGGCTTGCCTAAGACGGATCGCTTTCTATCGACTTCAGCTCATTATCTAGAAAGATGATCTAGAAATCGTCAGTACCTTGGGATCTGTATGCCTCAATGGCAGGTTTCTCGCCTTCGACGATAGGTTGCATCATTGGCCTTCGATCAAAGGACTCCGTGATATGTTCGACATCAACACATCTATTCACATCTCATGGATTGTACTGGGTACTTTGAGAGACATTGACATTACTGGTGGTTTCTCTCACACTTGTTAACAGTTTACATCATTGACTGGTAATCAAGTGGTTTCTACCATGTTCGACTCCAACACATTCATTCACATGGATAGAATCGTACTATTTCGGGAAGTAGAAATGAAGACCCTGGATCTAGCTCCCGCAATCCAGGCTGCGAGGAATTTTGTATTCATTACTATTCATAAACAGATGGTTGCGTCCATACTGTGTCTACATGTGTCTATACTTGTGATGTATTACAAGATCATTCCTATATCAGAGTAGTAGTTAGCTTTCTAGTCAGTTTTGATCTCAGTATGGGAATGCCTACCTCAGTGATGATATGATCTCATATATATATTTTGCATTGAATGTTTTTACAGGTTCCGACCGGGCTCTCCACAAGATGATCCTCGAAATGATAAAGTACTTCACTTTTCCTAAATGATAAATGAAATCCTCATCTACTACAGACTTCGCACTTTAGGGGGCAATCTGTTACACAAAAATATCGTCACCATGACTATTTGCAGTCAGTATGGGTCTATCATCACTTGTACTGTCCTCCTAAGCAAGTCTCAGACCTCAGCTCTTCAAGTCAAGCTTTGAAAATGAGAGAAAGACATTGAAAATCAACAAAGTTCTGGTTCCGCACTTTCTCTCACTGTTGCATGCGGTCCCGCACCCCCTGTTCACATTACCTGCGGACCTGCCCACTCTGTCCCTAAAGGAGCGGGTGCGGACCCCTATGAAAGTCAAAAAGGCGCAAGTTTATTCTAAAAAACTCACTTTGGGTTAATTCTAGATGATTCTAGAAGGAATTTTGACGTGGATTGTTCGCTCTTAGGTGGTTCATGCATCCCAAAAGAGAAGGAGCTATTCCCTTGATGAGAGGAGCTATCCCTTTGAAGGAGGGCTTTATCCCTTTGAAGGAGGACCTAGTAACTTCCCTCCATTGCACTATAAATTAAGGCATTGGGCTGGTTGCTAGGGAGGTTAGAAGCTGAATATTTTTTAGGGTAAATGCTGGTGGAATTGAGACTTCCTAGTTAAGCTTGAGAGGAGAGATCACATACCTTTTGGCTTCATTGGGAAGAGAGTGAAACTTGTCAAAGTAGAGGAGACTTCTTGTTGGACCCTGGGAGGAGCATGTACAGCATCAAGGCATAGGTTGTAAAGTTCTTCTTTGATTTGAATTAATACAATCAGATTCATTTTTCTCAACAAATCGTCTTATGTCATTTGTTTCATGAATTCCTTGATCATCATGTTAAGTATGCTTTATGATATTGGATTTTCAGGTGCTATTTAATTTGTTTGCTTGTTTGTGTTTGCAGATTCGCAACAAGGGAGCTCATTTGGATCAAAGGAGCGAGGCTTCCACAAACTTGCATTGGACCCAAGGTAGGCCTAAAACACTTGTTTGCCTTTGTTCATAATTGCATATTTAGAGAAAGATAGTTTTTGATTGGCTTGCTTGTCACTAGATATCGTTAGATTCTAGGAAGGTCTATCTTGTCTGCAAGATCAACTCATTCCGTGTGACAGAGGGTTTCCATTAGTTCTTCCCTGAATCCTCATAGTAGGACTAGTTTCAAGGAGTCTGGATCCAAGGTGCAATTATGCACCATTTTTTAACTCAACTAAAATATTTCCTCAAAATCGTCTAGAGATTGATTTTCTCCTTCAATCATTCTAAATATCTCGTCTTTGGTACATGTTGCTCTATGGTAATCTAGGTAAATGTTGTTGAAGGATTGCTGGATTTTTTCCCATGTGGTGATGTTATCTCCTTCTAGGATCATGAACCATCGATCAATTTTTTATCAGTTGTATAGTCATAAGTCCTACAACTACAACAACCTCAAATATAAAAGTGTCAGGATCCTATGTAATCAAACAATAGAAGTGTGGGAGAATAGATGGATTATTTTTTTTAATTTCAGCCTCTCCATCTATTTCTCTAATGGAAAATGTGAACACTCCTGTTGTCTATCATCACCCATATTGTTGGTGGGGTGTGAAGGTCTTTATCCTTCTGCAAGCTCTCAAAGATCCTCGCTTGCTCACCAAAAATGGCCTCAAAGGTTCCCGTGGACAGAGCAAGAGGCTCACAATCAGTTAAAAGTAGATGAATACTAGTGGAAGTAGGGGGTTTTGGTTATAATTTCCCCGTTTTGTCTCTAATTATTCAAGGCATAAAAGAAAGAAATGTATTTTTTTTGAAAAAAAATGCTAATTTGTTTTTATTTTTATTTTTGCAGGAGATGAGATAAAAGAAAGAGTATATCAACTAAAGAAAAAGAAAATGCATACTTTGGTACCTTCCTAGAAACAACACCAAAAAGTGATGGTCCTCAGTATTGCAACAATAATGTTCCAACTTCCAAGGGTCTCATATTTAATCGTTAACCTAGGTTTCCCACAAACTTAAGAGGGGATGACATTATATGTGAAGTAGGAACTATTTCTTCATTTTGTTTACTTTTATGTGGGTTAAATAATTGAAATGAAATCTAGATGTACAAAGACCAATATGACTATTTTATGCTGTAGGGAAATTTAAATTGTAGAAATCAACCACTGGGAAGAAAGAGATCATGCAAACCTATGCTATTTGAAATAAAGGAATGAAAACCACTCTATCTACAATGAATTGAAAGCACACCTATTATGTCTCGCAAGGAAAGAAAACACACTACTAAAATAAATGCTTGTAAATAGTAAACCCTAATTTTGCAAAAAATAGGTAGTTTCTACAACAAATCAAATAAAGACATCTACAAGGTATCTCTACCTCTAAGTTCTATTCCCAAGGTTCTAGGAGCATTGTAATACATTAAGGAAGGGAAATCATGAGTTTGGTGCAAATATGAGTGAGTTTAGAAGGCAGGTTGCAAACCGCTACACGAGATAGTATAGAAAGAAAGTGAACACACTAAGTGTGATGTTGGAAGTAAAAGAAGCTAAGGAGAAGCCGAAAAATGAAAAAATAAACTCATCCAAGGCATCCCAAAAACTTGTGGTAATCTTTACCTTATGTAGTAATGAAATTACCATTTGGCTAAATGCCGGAGCAGAGGAAAATGGCAGACTAGGGTTTCTGACAAACCCTTCCACGACACAGAGACAGAGAAGGTAGACTCTCAAAATCAAGCAGTATCACTGCCAGAGCGGGTCTGGCTGAACTAGTAGAAACAACCCATGAACATTCATATGGGGGAGGCCACAGGGCCTCCCCCTACAGGCCGCAATAATGGAAATTGGCCTCATGGAGATGAAAATGAACAGCCCTCAACTGGAAGAGCAGAACAACCATCGGTACAGCTTGCGCAGCAGCAGGAGAAGAACGAAACAATAGATCTGAATAAGGAAAAAGAGCACATCCCTACAACACCTGAAGAACCAAAGAAGGCAATGTCTTCCACTTACAAGCCCATTGTAGAAGAAAGACCTAAGATTGATCTACCCAGTCATAGAATTAATGCACAAATACAATATATGAAAGACCATGCACTGATAGGTAAATTCATAGGCTACTGGCCAACCAAAAAAGCTCTGCAAGGATGGATAACCTCAAAGTGGAATCCCAAGGGACATGTAACCCTACAGCTAGGCCCCAAAGGATTTTTCACAGCCATCTTCAACTGCATTGAAGACATAAATCGTGTACTAGATGGAGGACCCTATTTCTTCAATGTTGCGGGTTTATATCTATGCGATTAGATAGAAAGATTCAATCCAGACAAGGAAGACTTTAGTTGGGAACCAGTTTGGATTCGCTTGTATTCCTTACCTCTGGAATACTGGAATGAAGAATCACTCAAAGTTATTGGCAACAGGCTAGGAGAATTCATAAATATTGCAGAGGAAACAAAGCTTCGACGGTACACCTCATATACTCGCGTCTACGTTTATATGAAACTCAGCATGGCACTTACGGATTCGGTAAGTCTCCTTCACGATGACTTTGAATGGATTCAACCCATAGATTATGAACATTACGTGCAGGAAATGCCACGCCCATGGACATTTATTCCGTGATTGTCCTCTAAATTCCCCGCCTAAATTTACATACCAGGTGGGAAAATCTAATGCTAATGGGTTTACTAAAGTTGCTAACAGAAAGAAGCATAACAAAAAACCTCCTACTGCACCAAAAAACGCAGTTCCATCCTCCGATGCACCATCCTCGAGCAACAGTTTTGACCTTCTGTCAAACCTAGCTATGCCAAAATCAGATCCTTCTAATATAGTTAAGACAACTTCTATGCCATCCACCAAACCATTCGTTGCACCTACTCCTAATGATGCTAGTTAACCATCCTTGGTGACTAAAGCAGATCCGCAACCAACAGCCTCTCAACCTATCCCTCTTCAAGATTCCAACAAAGCCCTATGGTCTGCAAAAGGAATGGATATTGACAACTTGTTGACAGATCCACTCAAAACAAACCACCATATGGACGAGAGCAGTCAACAAAGCCACATGGAAGAAGAGCCCGAAAGCTTTGATCTAAGAGACCTAGACATTTTCAGTCTAGAAAAAGCATGCAAAATGAAAGAGTTCGACAAAATACTGGACAGGCAGCTTGAAAATCTAGAAGTGGTACTCTCAAGAGTGCACCAGCATAGAACCCTGGGCCTACAACAAGGAAGAAGCTGCGATCGAAAACACATCACCAAATATGGGAAGAAAAGAGGCAGAAAGATAGATTTACAATGCACCATCCTCATTGGGGAAATGTTAGTGGAGTCCAGTAGGTGCTCCAAGCTGACTAAATACTACAGATCCTTACCTACTGGTCAACCATGAATGTTCAAGGACTTAATAGTCTCGAGAAATACAGGATGATAAAGAGCATGATACAGCATGAAAAACCACATATTTTATTCATGCAAGAAACAAAATGTAATACTAGCACATTAGCTTCCATTTTATCCAAAGCCTAGTCGGGATGCCAAATTGTCACAATAGATGCAACGTGAGCTTCGGGAGGGCTTGCTATAGCCTGGAACATGCAACATATCTCCCTTATAGACTTTCATGCATCTCATCATTTTATCCAAGCCACTTTCTACGTCATCGGAACCAATATACATGGTCACTTGACAAATGTATACTTCCCTCAAGAGTCTATGCAAAATAATGCATTGCTAAAATTGTCGGAAACTCTCAATTCCACAAGAACACATCCACTCTGGATCACAGGCGGTGACTTCAATATGATCACTTAGCTGGAGGAAAAAAAAGGAGGCAGAAGGAAGTTGGATAGTGAAAGCAACAACTTCAAAGAATACATTCAAAATAATTGGCTAATTGATTTACCATTTGATAATGGTCTTTTCACATCGAATAATAAAAGTTCAGGATCTCAACAAATCACATCCAGGTTGGACAGATTCCTCATCTCAGATAACTCAGTACATCTGGGAGGTGATATCACCGCATCTATACTCCCCATTGCAGGCTCAGATCACTGGCCCATTTCCCTTCAATGGACGAGTCCTGGAAACTCAAACAGGAAACCATTCAGATTTGAAACTTTTTGGCTCACTCACCCTGATTTCAAAAATATAGTCAAATTTGCTTGGGAGAACTTTATTCCCTCTAGCGGCTCAACTATGTATAAATTCCAACAGAGGTTGAAGCATATCAAAAGGCAAATCAAGCACTGGAATCATACCACCTTCAGTAATATTTTTCAAGGTCAAAAAGTGCTCGAGCAAAGTATGACAGAGCTACAGTAGAAGATCATTACAGGAGGCAGAACCGAGACTTTAGCAAGTCAAGAACAAGCTCTTCTCACGCAACTAGAAGAAATAAGGAAACAAGAGGAAATGCTCTGGAAACAAAAGTCAAGAATTAGATGGTTAAAAGAGGGGGAAAGAAATACCAAATTCTTTCACTGCACAAATATCCAAAGAAGAATGAATAACACCATTGCGCATCTTCAAAATCCACAGGGAGAGCGAATGGAGAAACATGAAGATATTGAGAGAGAGCTCATTAATCACTTCAAAATAGTACATCAAGAGTGCCTATAGATAGACAACCTGCAATAAATGAAATACTCCAGCATATTCCAAGAATTATAACAGAAGAGCACAATCAGCTCTTGCTGCGACCGTTCACCATGATGGAAATAAAATCTGCTTCAGATCAACTGAAAGATGGGAAGACTCCTAGACTTGATGGCTTCACCTCTAACTTCTACCATCACTTTTGGGATTTAATCAAAGACGAAGTTTGGAAAGTGGTAGAAGAATCATGAGCTATGCCTTGGCTACTTCCCTCTCTCAATGCAACATTCATAGTTCTCATTCCCAAAGAAGATCAGCTGAGTACTCCGGAGAAGTTCAGGCCCATTACTTTGTGCAATGTCATATACAAAATCATTTCTAAAGTCATTGCCAACTGCCTCAAACCGCTTCTCCCTCTTCTCATTTCGCCAGAACAATCTGGCTATGTTGAAGGTCATCAAATTTTGGATGGCATCATATTGACTCATGAAATTATTCATTCCTTAAAGAGCAACAAACAGGCAAGTATGCTTCTTAAAATCAATCTTTCTAAAGCTTTCAACAAACTAAGTTGGACCTATATAAAACAATTGCTTACTGGCTTTGGCTTTAGCCTGAACTGGGTTAGATGGATTATGAATCTCATATCATCCCCCTTTTTCTCCATCCTACTTAATGGAATCCCCTCCAAACCCTACTCCCCATATAGAGGAATTCGTCAAGGTGACCCTTTATCCCCCTTCCTCTTTCTTCTTATGACAGAAGGTCTAGGTCACCTTATAAAGAATGTTGTTCAATCTCATGCCCTCAGAGGCATCTCTGCCCATGGTATCTCTGCTATAACTCATCAACAATTTGTCGATGACAATATGTTGTTTGGACACCCTTCTGTTAGTGAAGCCCATGCTTTCAAAGCCCTGCTAGACACTTTTTCCATGGCCTTAGGAACCACCATTAATACTGCTAAATCTCAAATTTTCTTTTTCCACACCCTTCCAGCCACCCAGAGAATAATCACCAGAATCATAGGATTCTCTCAAGCTAAACTTCCTTCTAAATACTTGCGTGCCCCTCTGATAGATTCAACCTTAAAGCATGCCTCCTGGAACCAACTCATTGAGAAAATTGAAAGCTGCTTATCGTCCTGGACCTATAGAACTCTTAACATGGCAAGCAAGCTTATTCTGATAAAGGTGGTTTTACAATCCATGCCTCTCTATCTCTTCTGAGTTCTTACAGCACTGACATGGGCACTCAAAAAGATCAAATATTTCCAATGAAATTATTTATGGGGCTCCACAGGGCAAAATTGAAAATGGGCGCTAGTAAAATGGGTCACTGTCTGTACACCAAAAAAGAAAGGGGGTCTAGGATTGCGAGACCCGCAACACAGTAATACATTGATGCTAGCATGAATATGTTGACAATGGGTTTCAAGCCCACAAAAGCCATGGGCCCAACTATGGAAGGCAAAATATGCGAATAATCATCCGCAGGAAGAGTTGATTAGATTCACAACTACAAACACAGGATCTCTAATTTGGAATGCAGCAAAACAACATAAAGAGCTAATACAAAAGCACAGCTTCTAGGAGATATGTGATGGTTGAACAACGCGTTTTTGTATGGACTCATGGCAACAGCAGCCTAAAATGGCAGAAATCCTTCCCCCTCCAAATCATGATGGAAATAACCTCAACCAAACTGACCATGTATCACAGTACTGGACTCAAAGTAACAATCAAGGCTTTAGGCAATGGAAACTCACTGAACAGATAATACATCATGAAACTGAAGACTATTACTCAAATCTACGCAAGGAACTCACCAGCAGGAAAATCAGATGCACCACTGGAAAAGATGTTCTGAGATGGGGTTACACTCCAAGGGGAACTTACACAACAAAAGAAGCATATAAGTTGATGCTCCAAACACAGGAACCAGTAGATCCTGCTTGGAGTCGCCTATGGACTACAAGAATATGGCCCAAAATCTCTACCTTCACTTGGTTGCTCTATCATTAGAGAATTCTCACTTGGGATAATTTAATCAAAAGAGGATTCTAGGGACCCTTTTATTGTCCTAACTATCAAAAGCGAGGAGAAACTATTCAACATCTCATGGATTCCTGCTACATGCTAATCAATTATGGGAAAAACTCACTTTCAGATGTCAGTGACCCTGCAGAATCTTGGGGGATATCAAAGGTACTTTCCGCAATTGGATCCCTGCGCTATATAAAAGAAAACTTTTAAATGTGCTATGGACAATTCTCCCGGGCTTCCTCTTCTGGATAATTTGGAAGGAAAGAAACAAAAGAATTTTCAAAAATCAAAATACTACTTTGGAGATCATCTGGACCAATTTATGTAGGAACATTCAAGAAACCCTAGCTCTCCAACAGTGGAGTGTTGATGACTTTCCCACCCAAGCACAAGAACAGAGTATATGGGACAATTGGCAATTAAAGCTCCCACAGGTTCAAATTGATCCCAACAAAGCCAACACAATCAACAAGCAGCCATCACATTGGAACCCACCTCCAACAAACATGATCAAACTAAATTTTGATGGAGCCTCAAAAGGAAACCTAGGCAAAGCAGGGCATGGTGGAACATTTAGAGATCACGAAGGCCAACCTCTGCTAATATACTTTGGTTCAATTGGATGGGACACGAATAACTCTGCAGAACTGGAAGGATTGTGGCAAGGTATGAACCTAGCGCATCAACATAATTTTCATCCTATCATAATAGAAGGGGACTCCCAAATTCTGATACACATGGTTACCCAAATACAAATGGGAACCACAGCTTCGAGAGTCACTACCAGCTGGAGACTAGCAGCTCGGCTCGAACTAATAGAGCAATGGATGAAAAATAGAAGAGCCACCACCTTCATTCATGTCAAAAGAGAAAACAACAAGGTGGCTGATCTTTTGGCAAACATAGGAGTTGAACATGATCAGGTCCTACAATCGGGAACAATCAATATTTTACATGACCAAGTTCAATTACAAGCCTACACTGACCTGGTGCACAAGGAAGCACATCTCCTGGAAGCGGGTGCCTTGCAAAGTCAGTAAAATGGTGGCGAAACGGGATGGCATGTGGCCATACCACATGGCCCTCTGTAACCAGGCAAAGCAGTCTAAAAATGGCATTAACACCAGCCATAAATGGCATTCAAGTGGGCACTGTATTCAACCTGTCTTCAACTACCAACTTCGGCTTCAGGTAAAGATGACCTCCAGCGATAATCATACCACTACTCCTGTCCATTATCCTTTGCCTCTACAATATCTCTGCTCTCATGCTACTGCAGTACCTAGTTCTCGCACCACCATGGGGAGGCACTACAATCTCCTCTACTGCATTGATTTAGGCCCGGGAACTCACTTCACTCAAAGCCTGGGTAGCCATTTCACCTTCCACTCGGCCTCTGTGGCTAGTTCCTACTCTGAACCACCCACTAATTCTACTAAGCCCTCTCACGCTCAGAATTCCTCTCATCTTCCTCAGCATAACCAATTCAATCTCCGATAAACCTCCGCCTCGCCACCTCCAAATCCTAAACTCACCACAGTCATGGTGTGCACTCGACATCGCATGCGGAGTAGATGAGGGGGTAGCTGAGGTGGAAGCATATGCCCCCCTGCAACGCCCAGCCCTGAATCTGCTGCTCCATTCTCCCCCTAATCCATCACTCATTCCCGTGGTCCCTTCACCGGAAGATACCCTGATACGCACAATGGTAGAGGACAGTCATAGGCCCATGGCATACAAAGCACAAACGCATCTATCCAAACAGAGAATTTACTCACCCCCCCACCCCTCTCACCATACCACCCAATTTCGCTTCTAGAGTTCACTCATTCGGCCAAAAATCTTAGCCATGGTTAATATTACCTTCACTGAGTATACTAGTTTGCAGGTTGATCAGGATGCTCAGACCCACGACTGTAGACTAGGGAAGAGGAACAATAGCGCAAAGCAGAAGGCAGCTAAGAGGAAAAGGGACGACAGTGAACTAGGAAAGCAGCAGAAGGCTGAGAAAATCGATACTCTGCATGTCCAGGAGCTGGCTAGCAGTGAGCATGCAGCTGAGGGTAGAGCGGGTGGCACGAAGGCTACTGGTGGCACCCTGGAAGACACATTAGGCATGCATGCAGTGGAGGGCAGCTCAACAGGCATTCAAACCACAAGTGGCATCCTGTGCGACACGTCACCAGAGGATGCGAATGCATGTTGCATTGTGGAAGAGCCCATCCCATACGACACCGAGGGGGTCCCTTGCATGGTCAATGAGCTCAACCCATATGACTAGTTTCCAGGTGTCGCCTTGCAAATCAACGAAGGTTTTACAAGCTAGCTAGTTGAGGTTTTTACTCATGTTTTTTTAGAAATTTTGGTATGTTTTAATTGTTTTTGAACTAGGAACCCTGTGTGGGTTTTTTGCTATAATCTCACTCAGACTGGTTTCCCCTCGAAGGGTAGTTGAGTTTCTTTTTTTGACAATCATGACTTAATGTTTTTACGCACCACAGAGGCCAAAGCCTCGCTGTAACATTATTTTGCTTATTTCAATAGATTAATTTTACTTAGAAAAAAAAACAACTTGTGGTATGGTTAATATGGAAAAATGCAAGGTTTTAGGGTTTCCTGTAACCACAAAATAGGGTATAGTGTAGAAACAACAAAATGTGAATGATGGGAAACAAATAAAAAGCAACAAGGAAAGTGAACTAAATGTAAAGTAGATGTGTCATTTAAATAGTGTAATCAATACAACTATTATCACTAAATGCTAATCTAAAGATACGACTCATAATACTATCTAGTTAATCATGCATGAAAGTAGCCTTCAAAAATACTTTGCAGAATTAAAACAAATTCATGAACATAAATAATACAAGCGAGATATTGAGCACTTGGAGTGGGCCCTCACCCAAGGAAATTCAAAACCCTTACAAGAAAGCTATACTAAGAGCTGGAATCATATATCACTTCCATTAACTAAAAAAATTATTGTACATGAAAAAGTTACAAAACTTGCTTGAAATAAAAACTTGTCTTATTCTTCACATGCTCTATTACGCTTTTCTTCTACACCTACTAGGCTACTTGAGTCTCTTATTTATACAAGATGGGTAGGGGGAATCCTCCTTGATTGGAGGACTACTTTCCCTTTAAAATCCATAGAAAAAAGGATCTTGACTCATAGGCCACCACACAATAACATTAAGGAGCATTTATTATCCTCAACCAACCAAGTTAGGATTATTTTGTAGTAGGGAGTAGGCCCGACAAATATCTCTAGATAGATATCCTTAAAGTGTATGAAAATCCCTTTTATATGTTGCACAATAGTTATGTTAGGCACGTAAATTATGAAAGAACTAATTGAATCTCCTAATAACTCATTAAGCTATGAAAGTTTCATTAAGTGCAAAAAGTAAGGTTTAATAAAGCCTTTATGTGCCTAGGTGTGGTTAGATGGGCCTTATGTTTTACCTATTTGGGAGGCCCATTAGTAGATTCTAGCATAGTATTCAAAAATGAAGTATTGAACAACATTACATTTCATTTACAAGAATGGAATACATGTATCCATTCCTCTTGAAATATAGTGGAAGCTAAATAACATACAACCATTCTCCACCCAATTGCAGGCATAGGCACTTTAAAATTTTCTTGTAGCTGGTCACCCGCAAGCTAAACACAATGTCTAAAGGATGCTTCACTTAGATAATTTCGACCAAATATTTGTCTAGGGCATAGAGTATGAATACCATTGTCCTTCACTTATAGGAAGAAAGGATGCTACCTATTAGGCATTGAGTCTTGGCTAATGATATAGCAAAATAATGCCTCTGAAGGCTTGAAGAACACAAAAGGATACCCCTTCATTGCTTACTATGGTCCCTTGGTGATACTCCTTCTCTTCAATACTTCATGTGTACAAATATATGAAACATTTAAGTTCCTCTTGTTCTACCCAACTCATTCCGAGGGCCTCCTTTCTGGTTTCCTTAACTAACATAATTTTATCCTCGATTCCATAGTCCAAATTCCACACATAGCTTATAGATTTTTGGTACAAAATGATTAACAAAGAACTATTGCTACGTAACATATGACAGGTTCAGGTTCATACATAGTATCTCTCTCTATATCCAAGTTCCTATAATTCACATCAAACAAAATATTCTTCAATCATCATAATGGAAAATCCCCTTTTCCCCAGTGTTATATCATCACATGAGAGCTTCAGGACCCTCCTTGGAAGGGAAAATTTTAATGGAAACTTATCTAAATGTTTAAAAACCTTTTACTAGTCTCTAATATCTAATCTGTAACATGTTTGGCAACATATTAATAAAAATATTAAAATTTATAATAATTTTATATTCTAAAATTTTGGTGTTTTTTGTGGTAAAATCATTTTTCACTGTAAAATTTGGGAGAACAATTTTTAGAAAAAATGGAAATTGGATTTTTTTTTTTAAACATAGAAAATTAACCCACCTATGAATATTAGCCCCTAAAATTTTTCTACTCCTTGGGTTGTAGAGTCAACTAGGACTACCACATGGTATGTAGCCCATGCTTGGGAAGTCTAGCACCTCTCCCCTCCCTCCCCATATCTCTCATAGCTACTTGGAATTTGGTTGTTTTAACTAGAACATCAATGCTCATAAACATGAAATTATGGAAAGATGGGAAAACTTTCTAATCTCCCTTATTGACATCTTTAGTCCTACTCTTTAGCTTCAAAAATTTATAATTCAATAGGATATTTATGGAAGCATTCTTAGAAATACATCTATGTTGGCCCTCCAACATTATCATTCTTTGATTACATTTACAAAACATGGGGATTAGAAAAGGGATACTATAATTTTGGTGTAGGAAATATAGTGGCCAACTTGTAGAGGTACGTGTACTACTCTAAGACACAAGAAGAGGAAATTTGTTGTTTGAAAGTGTTTTCATTGATGTCAAAGGTGTTGTAATGTAAACAACACCCCACCTTAACCTTGGTGAAAAGTGTTCACTTGGCAATCCAGTCTCCCTTATAACAGTTAGAGAGATGGGATGATACTTTTTTTTTCTTTAGAACCAAAAATAAGTATCACCATTGTGATTCTCTCATCAAGAAAAATAAGATGATATAAAGCTTGACTTGATTTTGACCTTTAGATCAATATATGTGACCATTACAATTCTGGCAAATTAGGGAGTGCCACATCGACATTTTAGCCATGTGGTAGTTGCGTAGATATACCGAAATTAATTATGGGTTGTAGACTTGTTCATGGGTTTGGGTCCTACAACCCCATGCTATGCATCCATCCAACCCTTCTTCAAACATCAGGGAATAGCCACGCCATACATCCAGGGAAATAGCATCTGATAAATTTCAGTTGTGAGACCACTCATTGATGGGAAATTTTCTGCCTCCCACCTCAGAAGCCCAGCTAAAACTCCTGACTCCATTCCCAAGCTAAAACTCCCAATTCTTACTATGAATGAAACTCCTAGCTCTGTTCCCGAGCTAAAACTCCCAGTTGAAATGAATCCTGAAACTCTCTAAGTCTTCATTAACTCTCTATAATTTATGCCAAAGATTAAAAATCTTGTGAAGATCAAGCTCATCAGAGGAATCCTCCTGACAGTTGCTAACTTCGATCAGCGTGGATCAACGAGGGCCGTCGATCAACTGCGCAGAGCAGTAGACCATGGTAACACGCACTGTCACGAATTAGCAAAGTCGGTGATGGTTTGAGTTAACAGGAGGAGGAATCTGATGTCGCGAGTCACTAATCGCATATCGTAGGGCAAACCCATCAAAGAAAGAGAGCTGCATGCGCCTGGACCCAAAAAATCGTGAAATGCAACGGAAAGTGTTTCGGTTCCATCCGAGGCAAGATTCCAAAAAAACTGGTAGGATATCAGAAGGGCTTCAAGTGGTAAGTGGTTTAGACTGAGTCCCGCCTGATGCCACACAGTGAGTGACACGCATCCAGCAGAAGAGAGAGAAAACCACTCACATCGGACGGGTAAACGTTGAGCAAGTTATCCACCCGATATGTGCGATGACTGTAGGATCTGGAGGGTCCAGATCAACGGCGGAGATGCGACCCGATGGATGACCGGATTTGACAAAGTTATAAAGCAAATTGTGTGGGATTTTGAAGTCTGACGTGGATGATGAGTTGGCAGATTCGTGTTTCATGGGTATTCTAGGAGTAAACGGAAATAACAACCATTTCAAATGATCAAGTGTTTTTGGTGAACCTAACACGCTCATCTGTTAAAGGAATATGTGGCCACCTCCCTATAAGGCGTTATGCAGTTACTGTAACCACCGAAAGAAGGGATTCGAACAGACAGAGGCAGGGAACTAGAAAGCCGAGAAGCGGAAACAAACAGTCAGGAAGCAGATTGGCTTTAAAGCCACAGACTGACAGAGAGTTGATTAGAGCAGCCCAGGAAGCAGTAAGCAGACCTGGAAGTAGAGAAGCCAGAGTTGAGCTCACTATAATAGGCAGAGCCACCAGAGGTTGGAGGCAAAGTCGCAGAGCCAGAGAGCTCTAATAGACTTCCAAAGAGCCACGAGGCTGCAGTGAAGTTGCAGCACAGTAGGAGATCGAATGATCGAGCTGTGGCTGGTTATCTGAGGTGTGTCGAAGACAAGAGGAGTCCCAGAGACAAATACATAATTCTAAGGGAGTTAGAGAATCCAGAAGCTCGAGAAGCTTAGAGCACTGACTGAAGGAGTCAAGTCCAAAGAAGCCTAGACCTGTTTGCAGAATAAGGACAACCAGGGGTAAGATGGCATTCTAAGCCCATTGGTTCAACTGTAAACCAATGGAGTTAAGTGTAGCACTTGTAAAAGAATTGAAGCCATAATCCCAAAGAGCTTAATCGAGGTGATTAGAGCTCAAGGAGACGTAGCCCAAGATATCAGGGTGAATTCCATATTATATTGTTGCCTTATGGGTTGTTGAATTGCTGTTCTATTTACTGTTATTTGTGTTTCACATTATCATAAGGAAATGAACATAAGTACTCAGCAGTAAAAAAACAAATACAAGCATACACCTATATTTTCAATCATTTCTTAATTCCGCATTGGTTAATCATCAAGACTTGGGAAAATATAAAGCTTTGGAAGTGGGAGAGGCTCTTGTAAGTTAGACAAGAAGCCAAAGAGTCCCATTTTCAGATCAGGTGGTATTAGAGCTTAAGATTGATTAACCCCACCTTCAAAGAAGGTTGTATCAGAATGCTTGATTGACAGGGCAAAGGTTGCTTGTCCGAAAGGTGTTTGGATAGTCAAGGATTGATTGCCTCATTGATTGTATGCTTGGCTGTAGACTGACTATTGTTTGAGTTTGCAGAGGGGAAGGGAAAACTATTGATAGCTCAGTCCAAGAAAGACAATAAGGAAGAAGGGCTAGAGGCATTCTTCTATCCCAAAGGACCTCAGGGCAATCCTTGAAACACAAAAGGTTGTTGCAAGAGGTTACTGAATAAGCTCTTTAATAACCTTGTTTGAAGTTTTTTTGTGCATTTTGAAAATGACAACTTCTACAAGTGAGTTCTCAAATTCTTCTTGCTCCCCAAGTTCCTTTTATGGAGACATGAAGCAAGACTTTTTCACCATGATGGATATGGTGAGAGAAATGTATGAGGATGGAAGGAAGAGCAACATACTTAGAGAGCAGTTGAATTCTATGGAGAAAGAGAAGTAGATGCTTTCTGGAAAATTGTAGGAAATGGAGAGGCAACTTCATATTGCAAATATGAACCTGAAAAGGATGCATGAGTTGGAGTCACAACTCTTTGTTGCCAAAGAAGCCTTGGCCAAGTACTAGCTTGAAGAAGAGGTAAACCATTCTTGTTTGTCTTCAAATTCTTCTAAGAATGCTTATATTGGTTCTTTTGAAAAACATACTAGAGGCATACGTTCCAAGCTAATGTCCAGGATGGGATATGAAGGAAAAGGATTGGGCAAACATGCACAAGGTATTGTTGAGCCAATAATGTTTGAGGAAAGGACTAAGTATTTGGGTCTTGGCTATGGACAGTCTTATGGAGAGAGTTCCAAAGCTGCCATGAAGGCCATTGAAACAGTTCCAAAAAGGAGTTTCATTGCAGGTCCTCTACCTCAGAAGTGTGAGGATTGTATTAAGGAGGAATGCAATAGCTCGAAACATCATTCACAGGATGCAGGTGTTCAGAAGCACACACTTGAACCAGAGAGTTGTGGAAACTCTAACAACCTTGAAGAAAGTGATGGTGTTCCAAAGGGAGCCACTTCTTCATTTGCTTCACCTCCTCATGAAGGCAATAAAGGTGAAAGAGGCAGGTATAAGTCTGGTTCTAAACACATTCCTTTTTATTTTGTGAAGCATCGAAAAAGAATTGCATGTTCCGTTTGTGGTTTCGATAACCATTATGTTTCTAGATGTTGGAAGAGGATGGCCACATACAGGAAAATTTTGAAGGAAAAGAAGCAAGCAGCCAAAGGTCCACAGGACAAGGCAAATCATGTTGTCAAAAGGATGCACATGTGTTGCACTTACTGCCATAAGCAAGGGCATCTTGCTGAAAGGTGTTGGACTTTGAATCCAACATTGCTTCCACCAAAGCTAAAGGAGAAGGTGGAAAAAGAAAATGGTAGGGATGGAAATAAAGATTCCATGATTGATGTGTTTCAGGATGATTCACATATTGATGCTGATGTGCAAACAAAGGAGGGACCTTTGAAATGGATTGGTAAAAAATGGTTAGAATTCTTATCCAATTAAGACTGCATGTCTATTGATGGATCTGTTTTCATTTCTTTGTGGAATAAATACAAGTTGCAGGATATTACCAAAATGGTAAATGGAAAGAAGTTGAGTAGGAAACTCACTTTATTGCTGCAACAGTATGTTCATTTCAGCTTTGAAAGTATAGTGTACTTAAGCAAAAGTTGAAAGATGGAATGCATGCATGAGCATGAGATGCATGTGATGTTGGCTTGGGAGAAGTTAACTTGGTCTCTAAAATGAAGATAGCGATGAATTGTTTCATCGTTTGGAGAAGAGTCCTAAAGGTGTTTTTCCTACGTGCTTAACTTGAAGAGTCATTTGTTGTAAGGGCATGTTTTATTGGCTTGTTATCTAGTCAATCATTTGCATGCAGATATAAGACATGGAAGGGTTCACAAGATATGAAATATGTTTCTTTGTTGAAGCAAGAGTTAGTCCATCCATTTTTTTCTGTATGCCTACTGTTGTTAACAGTTGTTGTTGGCAACTTTTCAAACAGGTACAAATGAAAGTTTTGTGGAGCAGATGTGCTTCACATTCGTTTGAGCCACCTTGGATCAAGGATCAAGGGAAAGAAGTTCAAACCACCTTCTGTAAACTTCACAGCAGAAGTTCTGAATGAAGTCAAGGAGGAAAACAGTTCTTCCTGAGACGACCAACCCATCCAAGAAGGGAAGTGGTCAGAGATTTTGGTTCAGAGGCACTATGCAAAGGCAAGTGTAGGGAGGCTGAAAGAAGAGGGTGTTGTTACTCTCATTTACTACTCAGATCAGTATATCAGTCTTTTGGTGGACCAAAAGTTCTTTTAGTGGGAAGGCATGATCCAAAATGGATCCTAAAACTCTCTAAGTCTTCATGAACTCTCTATAATTTATGCCAAAGATTAAAAATCTTGTGAAGATCAAGCTCATTAGAGGAATCCTCATGATAGTTGCTAACTGCGATCAACGCAGATCAATGAGGGTCGTCGATCAAGCGCGCAAAGAGGCGGACCATGGTAACGCGTGCTGTCGCGAATTAGCAAAGTCAGCGATGGTTTGAGTCAACAGGAGGAGGAATCTGATGTCGCAAGTTTCCAATCGCATATCGTAGGGAAAAACCCTCGAAGAAGGAGAGCCACATGCGCCCGGACCCGAAAAATAATAAAATGCAGCAGAAAGTGTTTCGGTTCTATCCGAGGTGGGATTCCATAGAAACCGATAGGATATTGAAAGGGCTTCGAGCAGTAAGTGGTTTAGACAGAGTCCCACCTGATGCCACATAGCGAGTGACACGCATCCAGCGAAAGAGCGAGAAAACCGCTCACATCGAACGGGTAAACGTTGAGCAAGTTATCCGCTCGATATGTGTGATGATTGTAGGATCTGGAGGGTCCAGATCAATGGTAGAGATGTGACTCGATGGATGACCGGATTTGACGAAGTTATAAAGTAGATTGTGTGGGATTTTGAAGTCCGACGTGGATGATGAGTTGGCAGATTCATGTTTCATGGACATTCTTAGAGTAAACAGTAATAACAGCCATTTCAAACGATCGAGTGTTTCCGGTGAACCTGACACACTCATCCATTAAAGGAATAGGTGGCCACCTCCTTATAAGGTGTTATGCATTTACTGTAATCGCTGAAAGAAGGGATTCGAACAGACAGAGGTAGGGAACCAGAAAGCCGAGAAGCGGAAACAAACAGTCAGGAAGCAGATTGGCTTTAATGCCACATACTGACAGAGAGTTGATTAGAGCAACCCAGGAAGCAGTTGCAGACCTAGAAGTAGAGAAACTAGAGTTGAGCTCATTGTAATAGGTAGGGCCATTAGAGTTGGAGGCAAAGTCGCAGAGCCAGAGAGCTCTAATAGACTTCCAAAGAGCCACAAGGCTACAGTGAAGTTGCAGCACAGCAAGAGATCGAATGATTGAGCTATGGATAGTTTTCTGAGGTGTGTCGAAGACAAGAGAAGGAGTTCCAGAGACAAATACAGAATTCTGAGGGAGTTAGAGAAGCCAGAAGCTCAAGAAGCTCAGAGCACTGACTGAAGGAGTCAAGTCCAGAGAAGCCTAAACATGTCTGTAGAACAAGGACAGCTAGGGGTAAGATGGCATTCTAAGCCCAGTGGTTTAGCTGTAAGCCAATGGAGTTAAGTGTAGCACTTGTAAAAGAATTGAAGCCATAATCCCAGAGAGCCTAATCGAGTTGATTAGAGCTCAAGGAGACGTAGCCCAAGATATTAGGGTGAACTCCATATTATATTGTTGCCTTATGGGTTGTTGAATTGCTATTTTATTTACTGTTATTTTTGTTTCACATCAACATAAGCAAATGAACATAAGCACTCACCAGTAAAAAACAAATATAAGCATACACCTATATTTTCAAGCATTTCTTAATTCTGCATTGGTTAATCATTAAGACTTGGGAAAATTTAAATCTTTGGAAGTGGGAGAGGCTCTTGTAAGTTAGATAAGAAGCCAAAGAGCCCCATTTTTAGATCACCAGTGCTTACCCTGGATGAACCTCCTAGCTTTATTCCCAGGCTAAAATTCTTGGTGCTTACCTTGTCTAAAAATACATGCTTCAAACCCTGGCTAAAGCTCCCTATGCGCCTTTGCTTTTCCTCTAGGGAATAGTATTCAGGATAAATATTACAGTTGGTTACCCCAGTCCTGTTATCTTGACTCCTTATTAATTTGTACCCCCCTTCTTGCACCCAGATAATATCCTCCGAGATAGATCTTATGAGATTATAAGTACTGGGGTACGTCATCCTTCGACTCATCCCCTTTGTGATATGCCACAATTTGAACCTTTGACATGTAGATAAGGTTAAATGACCAAGGCTATAGGGTTAAATCCATGCCTAACTTGCAACAACTCCACTCATAGCAAGGCCTCGCCCATAGCCCGTCGATGAAGTCTCTAGTCAGACTTGGGCCTTGAGAATCATGAACACTCTTGCATTCGGTGGTTTTTATAAGGGCTTACTCCCTTTCTGCACTATGCATCATTCACAAATGATTTCTATCATGCCCTGACTGTGGTGGTTACACAAATGTATGGAATTACATAAGATTCCCACCACAACCATTGGAGACTGCTAAGGAACCCACTAGTGCTATATTTCTTGAGCTTATCTCAAATTTACTCTCTCTAGTTTCACAGTGTTTGTAGCAAAGAACATTGAACAAGGACTGGTCCATTAAGGCTAGTGACTTTCCTATCCAGTCCCTCAAGGGTTTAGAGTTCCTAGGATCTCCAATATTTCACCTATATCTAATAGACCTCGGCATACAGATCTACATGTCTCATTCAAGGACCTAATAAGAACCACAAACATATAAAATCCACCATGAACCACACGGTGCTAAAAAGGAAATAAAGATATCGACACTCCTCAAAAGAAAAAGGATTCCCTCCCTTACCTTCGATTACTAGCAAGAGCTTTATGGATAGGTACATAATAGATAAGTTTTCAAACTTACTAGAACTTTGTCTTTAGGGACATGGAATTCTAGTCATAGTTTCACCGATGGTTGATAGTTACCTTCTGCTACAAGCTTGGTGACTCCTTAAAGGCCTACAATACTCACACTGCACACCACATCATAACCCAGGGCCAACAACAAACATACAAGTAATTATGTGCACATACTTATGATGGACCAAGAAGCAGAGCTTGTGATGGGTTCCTAGGCAACTTAGATATTAGCCAGGAACCTAGAAATGATTACCCCATAATGGGTGCCATCCAAACTCAACACAAGACTATAACCAATGAATTAGGCTATAAACAAACTTAAGAAAACATGCTTACATAACAAAACATGCAAATGAATTAGACCAAATCCTAAGCAACATTAGTAAGTGCATCTCTAAGGGATCGAAGAGGTCCCTCACATGAGATCCTAGATTAATGAGAATAAGGAAGGAAGAAGGTCCTTGAAATTATCACATTGAAACATTAGTCATGTAAATGTAAGTAATCACGAGTGTAACCATGATTCTGTAACAAGAAGAAGTTATCTTCTAAATATTACTTTAATCAAAGCGAGCTTCTTATGGGTTATTCCAATGCCTTTTATACGTGGCACAATATGTTAGACAATTGTGTAATACCAATAATACAGTCATGTATTTGCACAACAACATCATTTCAACCAGAAATATATTTAAATATTCATTATCAAAAAACATAATTAATAAATTGTTGTAGCTCCTGCAACACCCTCCAAAATTTTGGATCGGACTCATATTTCAATGCCTTCCGTGGTCTTTTCCTTGATTGTTGCAAACACTTAAGCTCATTTCATGAGACTTATTGAAGTTCCTTGGTCCCTTTTGCATGTTGGATTAACTGTTGTATTTGGGCATGTTTGACTATTGTACAATGTTTGTGAGCCTTTTCTAGTGATTTTAAAGGTCAGTCTTTGTGTATATGAGTTTTCCCAACCATGTAAACATCAGTTGCATTAGTACACAAAGTCTTGAGCACTGTCGCAGAAGTGTCATCACGGTCTTCCTAAAGTCTATCTTAAGAGTCACACTTGTCATATCTTGTCATGAGGTAGTCACATAGACGAGAATTATTTGTTTGTGTGTTTCGGTGATCTATGTTGTCATGTCGTCAAAGTATGCTAAGTGCATGATCACAGTTAAATTTCATCATGAGTCCATCTCTCTTCCTGCACTTAGCCATTTTTAGAAAATATTCCTAACTGAGCAACTTAGCTTTACCGGGCCCAAATTGAGATATGCACTACGTAGTGTTATCCCTCTTAGACATGACCCTTCTACCTAGAACAACGCAGTGCATAGTCCCTATCCTTCAAGGTTGCTGTTCTGTGGACTTCTTGAGTCCAGTAGCCTCCCTTGACCTCCAGAATTGCGTAGCTATGCCTCCCAGTTTTCCTTGAACTGCGCACTAAACATCTTCAACCCTCAAGCCTTTTCCTTGCCTATTGGAACTATGCAATGCACAGAAATCCCAGCCTCCCTTGGTCTCAGAAACTGCACATATGCTTCCCCCATTTCCCTTCCCTTAGCTGAAACTCACTGCCTCCTAAAACTATGCAGTTATGCCATTCAAGCCTCCCAACTTCTCAACCCCCATTTCCTACTGAAACTACACAATCTGTCCTCCTAGGGCACCTTAGTGGGTACTGCGCAATTTCCCCCCTTAGTGAGGATTGTACAAAAATATCCCTTCGTCTAGCTTGAGCTGCGCACTGTGTAGTCTTAGTGATCAAGGTCTCCCCCTGTCTGCTTGAAATGCATAGTGCACAATCACTGAGCCCTTTCTCTAGCATGTGACTTGTCCTGGGCTTAGTTCATGGATAATAATGCATCATCTTAGACTAAGGGGTTTTTTGATTGATGTCATCCCTTCATGAGTGAATTGAAGGAACGTGTACATTATTAAGTCATCGCGAGATGATGAAGAAGGAGAAGGAGGAAAGAAGCATGCCTAAAAACTCTCTTGTAGCTGAACTCACAAGTGCATCTATCAAGAAGAAGCAAATGGATACAAGTTTGCAACTACCATCCAAGACTTAAGATCATTGAAGACTCTACATTACCAAGCCATGTAGAGGAGAAGAGAAAGCATATCCAAGAAGACATCTAGCACTCAACAGTAGTAGTGACCTGACACTACCACATCATCAAGTAGTCCATGTCAGCAATGTCATGTCATGTTATATGTAGTCATATGGCACATCACTATTGTGGACCATGTGTATTGTAAAGTGGAAGTACAAAGGACACACATGAATAGGAAGAGTCATGTAAGTTGAAAAGTCATAGGAAGTTGAAAAATCATGAGGGTAGTCAAAGAGTCACAAGGGGGAAGCATCACCCCTTGATTATATATACCCCCTCATTGTATGAGAAAAGGAATTTTCACCTTGGCTCCTCCCACAAGGAATTAGAGATATTAGCTATCTCTTTGAGAAGTAAGGAGTAACTCCAATGTCCCACTACTGGGGCTAGTGATGTACATTGTAAACATGTGTCTCAAAACTTTTACTTAATAACATAAGCCTTTAAGGCCAACACATTCTTCATGCATGGACTATGAATGTTTGTAAGACTATTCTGTGGACGTTTGTATTTCATGTTTTCTTTCACATGTATTAAGATAATTGAACTATTTCAGTTATTTTAGTTCTTATATTATTGAGAATGTGTTGTAATGGTTGTTATCACTGTCCCATCCTTATGGAATATTCCGCGAGATAGTAGAGAAATATTTCCTTGTTTGTTGGTGGTAACAGTTGTCGCATCCACTGTGGACTATTCCCCTAGATATTATATGGGTTATTCTAGTCCATGAATGTCTCTTCCTAGGTGGTACTAATACCTCTCACTTAGAGGCTCACTTCTCTTCCCCCTTTGTAGTAGAAGAACCTTGACAGTTGCAACTGCACACTCACCAAGCACACTTCCCTTTCTTTTTTAAGACACCATTACATCATCTCTTGTGCTAACAGCTAGAGCCAAGGCAAATATTTAAGGATTTGGATACTGGGCCTTTATACCAGATGTTACTCCTACACCAAATAGTGTGCAACCTAATTGAGACTTCATATTGGGGAGATCCCCTGAATGTTGGTGGGTCCAACACCGTCAACGTTTCTGGCACTAGAAGGAGGGAAACCAGTGTTTTATGGTTGATAGACCTGCTGACCCCATCATTACATCTTCTAGTCAAGGTAGGAACCTTCATTCCACCTCACCTACCCGTGCTTCTGAAGTTGGTAGATATTCCCAACCCATTCATGAACATGAAATCTCCTATGATTAGCTTTGGGCCATCCATCCCATCATCTGTCAATTTGTAAAAGCTATTGGATTGATTCTGGGAGTAATCGGTCTTCC
Source organism: Pinus tabuliformis (assembly GCA_031772625.1). NCBI lineage: Eukaryota > Viridiplantae > Streptophyta > Pinopsida > Pinales > Pinaceae > Pinus > Pinus tabuliformis. Next base: position 940,273,866 of record CM062810.1, on the reverse strand, counting down.
ATATTCTCTAAAGAAGAAAAAGACCACCCCCATAGGGATATCAGTCTCGTCCATTGAAGAAGTGGTTCTTTCCACTCTTGAAGAATTAACAGACTCTGTGGAAAGGGAAGAAGAGCCTCCACTCTTTCATGGAGGTAACAGAGGAAACATCTTACTCTCAGGCTAAACTTTTGGTGGGATAAGCAAAGAGGAAGAAGAAGAGGAGGAAGAACCATCAAACTATGATAAAGAATAGGAGGACAACGAAGAAGAAGACATGGAAGATCAAAATTTAGACTAGATGATTTAGGGCCCACTAGCACTTCCGGGTGTCCTGCACAAGATGACAAATCATTGAGAGAAGTTGTTAACAAAATATGACCTTGATAAGATAGTGAAGGTTGAAGACCATCTGGATAACTTCTACCTACATCTACAAACACTTGAGGTACATTATGATGATGTTGCATGCATACTTTTTCCATGTACTTTGGATGGTAGAGCAGTTGTATGGTGTCACAACCTTCCTCCAAACTCCATCTAGAATTGGAGGGGGTTCAAGAAGATCTTTCTTGAAAGAAAATTTGATTTGAAGACTCTAGCATGTTATTGAAAGATATGGGTAATCTTAAGATGGAGAAAAAGGAAAAAGTGAAAGATTTCAACTCTAAGTTCAATTATATATTGAACAAATTTTCAGAAAATACAAAACCTCATGACTCCATCACCATAGATTACTACACTTCTGCCTTGCCAACAAGTATTTCACAGTTTGTAAAGTGAACTGTGAAACAAACATTGATTGAAAACTATGAAGAGGCTATTGCTGACAAGAAAGACTTGCGTGCTATTAGATTCATCTCAAATGATGAATCAACAAAAGACTCCAAGGACACGGGTAAGAGGTCTTAGGCCTCTTTGAGCAAGGCTAAGGACAAAGAACCAAATGATCTTGAAATCCCGACTCTTCTCATCAAGCCCCTGACCCCTAAAATCGCAGAACTCAAACAAAAGGATAATTGAGACTATCGCGAGCAACAAGCCCCCCAAGTACCTGTTCAGAAGGAGTGTGGCTTTTAGTAGTAGTGGTAACTAGCTGACAAAGTCTGTGTAGAGTTCCAATGCTATCCTGAATATTGAGAAAATAGGCACGAATTCATATTGCATGTTTCATCAAGAGCATCATTTAGAAAATACGTGCCCATGGTGGAAGCAAATCATGAGTAGGATGGTTGCGCGGCTTGTTGATTCAGTCATGTCTGAAGAGTAGATTGAGCTTGATGAAGAGAAAGAAGAAACTACCGTAGTTGATGAAGCTTCGAGTGTTGGGCATGTAGTGAACATGTTTAAATGTGTTCTCACAACCCAAAAGAGTAATTTTGATAAGAAGCCTCTGAGTGACAGTTCAAACCAAAAGAAGAACAACTGATAGAACCTACGAAGCCAAGGGATGACCATCGTAATTGAGTTTACGAAGCAGAAATTCAAAGAAAAGCTATCAAGAAAAATTAACCCACTGACTAACTCAACACAGAACACATAGAGAAAGTCTGGGAAAGAAATTTCAATGAAAAGTGTTTCCAACAGTAGTAATGACAAAACCACCCCTTCGGAAACCACAAACCAAGTTCCAACCCTGGACACTTCGGTCAGTCTTTTCGCTGTGGATTATAACATTGTAGATGATATGAAGAAGGTTTGTGAAAACATATCCATGTTTGAACTAACAAAGATCATGATCCAACGGGACATCCTTCTACAGGTACTTGGGAAAAAATCTACAAGTAGTGCTACCTCTTCGGACAAGGGATCTAGTAAGTCTCATGTTACTCTTGTATTTGTACTTAATGCACTTACAATGGATGCAAACACACTCTTTCTGCCATTCTTGTTAATGTTTGAAATATTCAATTTCAATGTACACAATTTCTTGGTTGATTAAAGTGCATCAGTGAATGTCATGCCATTATATGTTTCCAAGAAAATTAATGCTAAATGGGAGAGGAAAGATGTACAAATTATTCATATGGACAAAGCTCATGTCTAGGGAATTGGTGAACTCAGAGATGTCGTCATCCACTTATCATATGATGATCGAGTCCACCAATGCATCAACATAGTGATTGTAGACATTTCAGAGGCATACAAAGTGTTACTGAGTAGAGATTAGTCTAGCAAGTTTCAAGGGTACTTTTCCACAAATTGGTCACACTTAGGGCTTCCATACAAGGGTATAAATAATTATATAGGGTAGAAATAATTAGATCCGAGTAGCATCAGAGAGATACATGAAACACATAGTCACTCCCTTGAAAAAACATAATAAGTGAATGACTTTCGCAGAATTATTATTTGGAAATTACTTTCTGGAAACTCAAGTGGGGTGTTATATTGCACAACCATCCTAAGTTCCACCAGACACACAGTTGGATCTCCTTCCTTGTCCAACTGGCGATAATGAAGTTTGTACAGTTAGTAGTAGTAGTATTACTAGTGCAGTTCATAGTCCTTGTAAATATGATGTTTGGACTATGTATTTCGATGGTTCCAAAACGCAGTGTTGGGTGCAGAAATTGCACTTAAGCAAACTCCTCAATACTTAATTGTCAACCCGAGGGATTTGTAAACTTAGATACGAAGCACAGGCAATTCCAGAGATGGTATGAATGTTTCTAATGTCAATCCCTACTTTCTTTAAAGGAAATATTGCATAATCAAACTAAATAAAGAAAAAGGCAACTTGAACCGTCAAAATAATCTAGACTGGAACAAGGAATAATGCATTTGCAAAAGAGATTTAAAAATAAAGTAGCAATCACTCTAGCTAACTATTGATTAACTATTGAGTGTGTGTTTTTCTTTCCCAAAGAAACTTTAGCAGTCACAACAGATGGGCCCTTCTAACCTGTTTATATAGAGATTTCCTTCTTGCACTGATCTATCTTGCACTAGTGCAATCTGCTTACACTAGTGCATGAACAAAAATTTATGCAGAGGTTATGAATAGTGTCTGTACTAAAAGTGTTTTCCTTCATGCAAGGGCTTCAACTTTCTCAAGTTCAAAGCACTCAGATCCCGTGACAAGAAACTAGTTCTTACACCAGATCAGAGCTTCTTACACTTAGTGTTTAATTCTTGAAATAAGAACTTAACTACTGCAAGTGTTGTGAAATCAAATTGCACACATAAAAATGAATGTTTCTGATTTTAACAAAGTGAAAAAATAAATAAACAATCCTTATAATTTATCCTGTCATGAAGTATTAATGGAAGCAAGAAAACTGCTGGAAGTAAACTAAAAAGGCTTGCTACATCACACCAACGTGCACTAGTGTAGGTTCATTTCTCCTGCTTGGACCAGGTGGGAAAGCCAAATCAAACAGAACTGCAGAAAGTGAATAGCACACCAACGTGCACTAGTGCAGGGTTATTTCTCCTGCTTGGACCAAGCGGGGAAAACCAAATCAAACAAAGCTGCAGAAAGTGAATAACACACCAACGTGCACTGGTGCAGGTTCATTTCTCCTGCTTGGACCAGGCGGGGAAAAGCAAATCAAACAGAACTGCAGGAAATGAATAGCACACCAACGTGCACTAGTGCAGGGTTATTTCTCTTGCTTGGACCAGGCGGGGAAACCAATCCAAAATTAGATGCAGGTAAATAAATTTTAACTACTTCACAATACGGATCCGCTTTCACTCAAACAGGAATTCATGTGCTATACATTAAATCACTCTTGGCAGTAGAAACATAAATTACAAGAACAGAAAATAGGGTAAACTTGCTGGGTTGGCTGGGCCCTAGCCAACTAGTGCATTTCCATTTTAAATAGAAATGTTGCTCAACACTTTATCAATTCATCAAATTTCAAACAAAAATATGATTCATGAAAACATAAGGCAGAGCTCCCTTCTTATTAATTCATAGAGGCAAATACATGCGTGATTACATAGTCCAGCCTAGATTTGGGCGATAACAAAAATACAAGCCTGTTACCACCTTCCTGGTTATATCTCTGTTCTATACAAACTTATCAAGAACTATCTCGTCCTATTTACATTCCTCGTTATATAGATCCTTGGCCGAAGGCCAAAAGGATCGTTTAACCGATTACATAACTGATATGCAGAATTTAGCTTTCAGCCTTCAAAATTAGGCAGTTTAACAAAACTGGCCGTAGCCAATGTCCAACTATTTGTTCTTCATAAATCCGATCTCAGCTACCTTTAGATTGCCTTGCTATCATCGTTGGAGCTCGGCTGCCTTCAGATCTAACCTGATGTCGCGGCTGAAGCGGCACAAAACAAGGTGGTGATCAAGGAGGTCCGGATCTGCTGCAAAGATTCGATGTGTTGGCACTGGTGCGAGATCCAATCTTGCACTAGGATCAGCAGTCACAGTAATTACTTAATTATCAAAAAACATTGGAGATATCGATAAGTTACAAGAGTGATTATAAGCAAGAAATCACGTAATAACTAATTAATTAATGCTATGTTAAGTTAAAAATATGAAATATAAATTTCATGTGAAATATGTCATCATTCTTGGACTAGTACAAGATGAGGGTGTATAAGAGAGGTAAAAAAAACAGTAAATGGTCACGATTTAGAAAGGGAAAAATGGTCAAAAGGAAGAAAATTAGGGGGCTAACATCCTCCCATCCCTAAACTGTTGTGTGTCCTCACACAACTCTTTACCTCTACAAAAAACTTCAAAACTTTAAGCACTCTAGCTCAATCATGCTCTGGCATACTATCATCACCCTGCAATGTTTCAGACTTCTTCTTTTTGGTACCCTTTATCTTCTTGGTCACCTTTTTAAGTCGCCTGAAACATTGCGCAGCTAGGTACTTCTAGACTTTATCTTCCCTTTCTTCTTCTAGATTTCTGCCATCAGTTCTCCTCTGCTCTGTTCTTTTTCCTCCTATGCTTTGGCTACAAGCTACTCTAAATTATGTACTTGAAGCTCTAACTCAACTTCCCGAACAGCAGGAGTTTCCAATTCATTCTCTTTTTCTGTTTCAGCAGGAGCTGTGTCTTTCTCAGGGACCTCCATATCTGCCATGGTTACATCAGGAAACTCTTCTCCCTTTGGTCCCTTTTCTTCTGATTATTCCTCCTCTGGTTCTTCTTCTTTTGGTTCTTCCTCCTCTGGTTCCTCTTCTTCTGCCTCTCCTTCTCCTACTTCTTCTTCAGATTCTGCCTCTTCTGTGGGGACTGTGGTTCTTTGCCTTCATTAGAGACTCTACTCTTTTTCCGGGGCTTCTTGATAAAATCGGCCAATAGAGCATCGTCCTCAACCTCTGCAAACATTGCTACATCTGCAAGGACTAACAGGTTGTGTTGGGTCCCTATAATACTAGTGATTACCCCATTACTATTGTAGTTATACCCCGTATTTATATTGTTGTGCCCCTATTACCCCCATATTGTTATTTCTGTGCCCCTTAGAATCCCTCTATTGTTATTTCTGTGGCTTTATATTATTATTGTTAGGTCGGCTGGATTATATTGTGACTCCTCAGACTCCTATATATAGAAAGGAGGTTTTGTCATTTGTATCATCCAAGAATTGTTCATTTATGTAATGTAAAGGAGGTTGCCCCCTCGAAGAGGCTGAATTCTAAGGCGTGGATCTCTCTTTTCTATCTTTTTGTGAGCTGGTTTCATAACATTTGGTATCAGAGCTTTGGATTCTAGGGTTTCGCTGCTCCAAACAGGTCATCGTGGAATTTTCGCTATAACTTTTTTTCTGTGATGTTTCAGAAGTCGCAAAAAAAACCCATTTGAGAAGAAATCGTGCTGAACCTTGGGTCCGAATTTCAGAGCTTTTCGCGAGATATTTGCGGAGATATGATCTGAGGAAGTTGGTCTTTTTGCAGACTCCTGAATTACATTCAAAACAGGTGACCTGAGGAAAATCGTCATAACTTTCTCTCTGAGGATCGGATTGAAATTTCGTAAGAAGGTACAGAAAGAGGACGGACTGTAGCTTCTTGTATGTGTGTTTCAGATTCAAAGGTTGAAACAGGGACTCATGGTACGTCGTACAACTTCGCTCTACTAAACCAGTCTAAAAGCAAGTCACTGTGGGAGATTTCACATAACTCTTCCTTGGAGAATCCAATTTGGCTCAGACTTGTGGCATTGGAAAGAGGACGCAGAAGGCTACTACAGGTAGCAATTTTAGAATTGGATGATCCGAAATTACAGAGATACATCAGATTCAATATCAGGCTTCTATAAAGTGAAAAAAGGTGTGTAGTTTTTTTTTAAATTTTTGTGTAAGCTTGGTTTAACGGAATTCAAAGGGCATAGTAAAGCATTATTATCGGTAACTGATGCCCCGAGGAAAGAAAATGCAAACACCTAGTAAGGAACCTGAAAGCTCTAGCATGACTCATGAAGAAGAGGAAGAAATGCTACATGATATATCAAAATTACAAGAACAAGTGCAACAAATGTCACGCTCACAAAAGCTAACAGAAGCTAAGATAAGTGGCATGGAATCTAAGGTAAATGGCGTGGAATCTAAGATAAAGGGCATGGAAGCTAAGATGGAGGATTCGATGGCAAATTTGAAGATAGATTTGAATACAAACATGGAAGAATTGAAGAAGTTGCTACAAGAAAGGGTCACTAATGGTGAAAAGGTAGTAAAGGAAACTCATGATGAGAACAAAAGAAATGTTAATCATGATTCCATAGACTCTAATGTTGGATCAAAGACTCACCATGTTCCAAAAATCGATATGAGGAAGTTTGATGGCAAGGATCCGCCACATGGATATTACAGATGGAGCAATTCTTCGATCTCAATAATGTGCAAAACACACAAAAGGTACGTATGGCAACTTTATATTTGGAACCAAATCAGTTTGTATGGTATCAATGGCTTTGTTCTCGTAAACAATTTATCACTTGGGCAATTTTTACGGAAGAATTGATAGCACATTATGAGGATACAAAAAGCAACACTTTTTTTAGCCAATTGATAAGTCTCAAACAAAAGGGTTCAATAATGGAGCACATTGAGGAGTTCCAAAAATTGAACATAAGGGTAAAAGATATTCCAGAGGAGCATAGGATTGATGTGTTCATAGGGTCTTTAAAGGATAATATCCAACATGATGTGCGCCTTTGGGAACCTGATTCATTAGAGAAGGCATTCAGGTTAGCAAGAAAAATGGAAAGCAAAATTATGGCAACTAGGAAGCATACCATTCACAACTATAAAGATGGAAGTGTTGTTGCCCATAGTCTTCCACAACCTACAAGGTTGACACCACAACAATTGGAAGAAAAAAGAGCAAAAGGGCTTTGTTACAATTGTGATAGCAAATACACAAAAGGTCATAAGTGTGCTGAGAAGAAATTATTCTACATAGATTGTGAAGAGGAAGAAGAAAAGGAGCAAGAAAGGTCAAAAGAAGAGGATATATTCCAGGAACAAAGCCTAGATGAAGAAAAAATAAATCCGACCATATCTTGTAATGCATTGGCGGGAATTACCACTCCTCAAACCATCAAGATAGAAGGACAAATCAAGAAGAAAAAGGTAATAGTGTTGATTGATTCAGGAAGCACCCACAATTTTATTCATTGTAGGGTAGCAAAAGAATTGAATTGCTTCCTATATCCAGCACCAGAGTGTCAAGTGATGATTGCAAATGGAGGAACAATAAATTGTTCTGGAAAGTGCCATAATATCAAGCTATCCATGGGAGAATATGTATTGACTAGCCCAATGCTTTCCATTCCAATGGGAGGTGCTGATGTTGTACTAGGAGTCCAATGGCTACAATCCTTGGGTACAATAGCTTTTAATTTTCAAGAACTTTTCATGAAATTTTCTGTGGAAGGAAAGGAAGTTGAATTAAGGGGTATTGCAGGGAAACCAGGAAAGATAATCAGCTCTAATGGAATGACAAAGCTTCTAAAAAAGGAGCAAAGAGGTGTAATTGCACAATTATGTTCACTAGATGTTTCCACATTGGAATCATCTATTTCTCCAGATCTCCAAAAAGTCCTGGACAATCATTCCAAGGTATTTGAGACTCCCAAAGGTCTCCCACCTATGCGTGATCATGATCATGCTATTCATCTGATTCCAGGAAGTGTTCCTCCAAACATCAGGCCGTACAGATATCCATATGTCCAAAAAAGTGAAATTGAACGTATGGTTGCAGAAATGCTAGAGGCTGGTATAATTCAACCGAGTCAAAGTTCTTTCTCAGCTCCAGTAGTATTGGTGCACAAGAAGGATGGATCATGGCGCATGTGTCCAGATTATAGGGAGCTCAACAAGCTCACTATTAAAGATAAGTTCCCCATTCCTGTTATTGATGAATTACTGGATGAATTGCATGGATCAATTTACTTCACCAAGTTGGATCTTCGTTCGGGATATCATCAAATCAGAATGAAGATTGAAGACATTCCGAAAACAGCATTTAGAACTCATGAGGGTCATTATGAATTTTTGGTCATGCCTTTTGGCCTTACCAATGCACCTTCAACATTTCAAGGTTTGATGAATTCAATTTTCAAACCATTCCTTAGAAAATTTGTGTTAGTATTTTTTGATGATATACTAATCTACAGCAAGTCTTGGAAGGATCATGTTGAACATGTTGACAGGGTGTTACAACTATTGGAGGAGAAACAATTATATGCAAAAAGATCCAAATGTTTCTTTGGAGTCCAGGAGGTGGAATATTTGGGTCATATTGTATCTCATGAAGGAGTTAAGGTAGACCCTAGCAAAATTAAAGCCATTAAGGAATGGAAAATCCCCACATCCATAAAGCATCTGCGAGGATTTCTTGGGTTGACAGGGTATTATCGCAAGTTTGTTAAGAATTATGGGAGAATAGCAGCACCTCTAACAACATTATTGAAGAAAGATTCATTTTCATGGACTTTGGAAGCAACAAAGGCCTTTGAACATCTTAAAGAGGCAATGTGCCAAGCACCGGTCTTAGCTACACCGGACTTCACAAAAACCTTTATTGTGGAATGTGATGCTTCAGGAAATGGAATTGGTGCTGTTCTAATGCAAGATGAAAGACCCATTGCTTTTGAAAGTCGTCCAATCAAGGGAAAGTTTTTAAGCAAAGCTATTTATGAGAAGGAAATGTTGGCAATACTCCATGCACTTAAGAAATGGCGACCCTACCTAATGGGAAGACACTTCAAGGTAAAAACGGATCATGATAGCCTTAAATACTTTTTAGAACAAAGATTATCCTCTGAAGAGCAACAAAAGTGGGTCACAAAGATGTTGGGTTATGACTTTGAAATCATCTACAAAAAAGGGAAGCAAAATGTGGTGGCAGATGCACTCTCAAGAAAGGATGAGGATATGGAAGCATTGTTGTGTGCCATTTCTATTATCCAACCAGATTGGATAAACGAAGCAAGGGAGGAATGGAAGAATGACGAAGAAGTGTGGGCACTTATTCAAAAGCTACAACAAGATTCCAGTACTTCTGATACATTTAGCTGGCAAAATGATTCGTTATGGTACAAAGATCGCTTATACCTATGTAAGAATTCCCAGCTAAAACAAAAGATTCTTATGGAATTGCACACTTCTCCCTTAGGAGGGCACTCAGGATTTTTAAAAACTTACCACAGGGTTAAGAAGGAATTTTTTTGGGATGGCCTTAAATCAGATATTCAAAAGTTTGTGGCGGAATGTTTGGTTTGCCAGCAAAATAAAGTTGAAACAATTAAGACACCGGGTCTATTACAACCTTTATCCATTCCAAGCCAACTTTGGGAGGAGGTTTCAATGGATTTTATCACAGGTTTACCCAAGTCTGAGGGAAAGAGTGTCATCATGGTGGTAGTTGACAGACTTACCAAGTATGCACACTTTTGTGCATTATCACATCCATTTAAAGCCAGTACAGTTTCTACTGCATTTATGGAAACAGTTCAAAAGCTACATGGAAACCCAAAGATTATTGTAAGTGACAGAGATCCCATTTTCACTGGAAATTTTTGGACAGAATTATTTTCTTGTCTTGGTACTCAGTTAGCTCATAGCTCATCTTATCATCCTCAATCTGATGGGCAAACTGAGATAGTAAACAAATGTTTGGAAGGATATCTTCGTTGCTTTGTATCTGATAAACAGACACAATGGGTCAAATGGTTGCCTCTGGCTGAATGGTGGTATAACACTTCCTTCCATACAGCAACAAAAATGACCCCATTTATGGCACTTTATGGGTATCAACCACCATCCATCACATCATATTTAAGAGAAAATTCTAAGGTTCAGGCAGTGGAACATCACATCGAACATCAACAACAAGTCCTCCAACTCTTAAAGGATAACCTCATGTTGGCACAAAATAGAATGAAACAACAGGCAGATCAACATCGCAGTGAAAGAAGTTTTGATGTAGGTGATTGGGTATTCCTACGGCTACAACCATATAAGCAAATGTCCCTAAAGCAAGCTAAGAAGGATAATAAATTATCACCAAAGTATTATGGTCCGTACAAGGTGTTGGAAAAGATTGGTACTATGGCATACAAATTGGAGCTTCCTGCAGCTTCTCGATTGCACCCAGTTTTCCATGTTTCATGTTTAAAGAAGGTTATAGGTGACAAGCTCCCAATTCAAACAATATTGCCAGAACTTGACGAGGAAGGAAAAATTATATTGGAACCGGAAGCAATCACAGAAACAAGAACTCGACAGCTACGAAATCGATCAATTTCAGAGTATCTTATCAAGTGGAAGAACTTATCCGCTGAAGATTCCACATGGGAGGATTAGAATTTTGTGCAGAAGTATCCAGAACTGATCAAGCGTTGAGGACAACACTTTTTTGAAGGAGAGGGGCATGTTGGGTCCCTATAATACTAGTGATTACCCCATTACTATTGTAGTTATACCCCCTATTTATATTGTTGTGCCCCTATTACCCCCATATTGTTATTTCTGTGCCCCTTAGAATCCCTCTATTGTTATTTTTGTGGCTTTATATTATTATTGTTAGGTCGGCTGGATTATATTGTGACTCCTCAGACTCCTATATATAGAAAGGAGGTTTTGTCATTTGTATCATACAAGAATTGTTCATTTATGTAATGTAAAGGAGGTTGCCCCCTCGAAGAGGCTGAATTCTAAGGCGTGGATCTCTCTTTTCTATCTTTTTGTGAGCTGGTTTCATAACAGGTTGTCATTTTTAGGGGTCGAAATGGTCTCTTCAGCTGGTGCACTAGCCATCCCCTCATTTGAAGGCGAGGCCTTCTCCGCTTGTTCGGATCACTTCCTTTTTTCACTAGTGCAAGAAGGACTTCCCTTTTCATTTTTTCTCGGGTCCTTACTTGTGCTGGCGGGGTCCTCTATCCCCTTTCCAACGGTTGTCCCTTTGTGCAACTGTTTTAACAGTGCTTCCCATGTCATACCTTTCACTTCTAACTGTTTCAGGACCAAGATTTTTATCAGGCTGTGATGATATAACCTTGTGTCGGCCTGGTCTGCCCTACCGTCCTGTACACTTTTAGCCATTTTCTCCAAGCTTTTGAGCAAAAAATAAGGGAAATTCATCCTCCACCGGACGTGTCGGCCGGCTTCAAAATGTTGTAGCATTCTAAAGTGATATACCAAGGTACGGGTGTATCTTCCTTCGTAGGTCACAAACTTTTGTAAAATGAAAAGGAGGTCTTTCCACTGACCCATCATGGCACTACGCGGAACTCCTAATTTCCATTCTACCTCTATATTTTTATCAACGACGAAATGCTTCTAGCATTTCCTTTCTAGCTTCTAATTCTTAAACTAGTGTTCTCTAAGCTCGTCGCTGCTACTATGAATTCCTATGTGACTTTGAATTTGAGAGGCCCAATTCTCACTCAGTCGTTTCTAAAACTCCTTGTGAACTGTAAAGCCACTTCCTTATCATACCCATCAAACTTCTGTAGAAATGGAAGAAAACCCGAGTCTCACAATAGTGCAAGACTATTGTGATACTCGGCAATCTGCTCTATTTTGCTGAGAGACAGGGGTTCATTCTGAACAGGTGGCATTACTGCTTAATGGCTATGAACAGTTGAGTCCTAAAATTTTACATGCAATACTAGGGAAATCAGTCCTTATAAATAGAAATCTAACTGTCCACCATCCTTTCCATCGTATCACCAGTTCATTCGTCGTATCTGCACGTCATCTTTGAGGTCAGGCCGGATTGGTACTTGCGGCGACAATTTAACGGCTAGGTGAGGTAATAATTATGAGTGAAGGACATTTAGGATTATGGTGGAGAGGGGTAATCATGTCCAAGCAATGGTTAAAATATCTCCGCATTCCTTCATAATTCAAAAAAACTTAGCATTTATTAAAAAAGATCATGATTTATAACTTTAAAAAACACCTTGTACTTTAAATAATTTCTCCTAGTTAGTATGATAGCATAAGTACTTCGTCGGTTAAGTGAAAGGACTTCATATAAATTTCATGATGACCACTTTTCTTATGCCGTATGCTATCAAAAAGAACTTGTACTATGTTGCTGACGAGGTGCATGCTTGCACTGCTTAAATCATACTATTCTGTTGGTACCTTTCTGCTTATTTTATCATATAGGACAACATGCTTGCACTAGTGAAAGCATCATATCTAAAACAGAGAATTTAAATAAAATATAGGCTGGATTTTCACATGACTTCCTCAACTTATATTGAAAATTTGCTTCGCCCTTTCTTGATGCTTCAGAGCATATCCTTTTGCTCTTTGTGCGAGATCCTGCAATAAATTCATGAGGGAATAAAGAAGTGGGAAAGGGTAATTTTCAGAATGGTAAGGAATTCTGCTACAGGATTCCAGGAATAGTACCAAAAGAGGGAATAAATAGAAGTGGTATAGGGAAAAAATTCAAGGGTAAAGTGGTATTTCTTCGAAGTGGATAGGGTAAATTTAAAAGAATGTGGGAAGGTTAATCATTCTAGGATTGAGGAAGAAAACTGAGGGAATATTATGAAAGTGGAATATGAAGAAAGGTAGAAAATTTTTTGGAAGGTCTGCCTGCACTGGTGCAAGAAAAATTAACTGAAGCAAAAATTAAGCATTACTTGAGTAAAACTATCCATGCTAATTACCCCAACTGTATAAAGGTTGGTTCTGTTGAACCTTCTTTTACTTGGTGGTAGCTAGCATATCTAAAGATCAAGCAATATTTTATTTTTATTAAAGAATTTTGATCTTCTTGCCAGCAAGCTGGTTTTCAGGTTAATCCTTCTGCAATCATGTCAGTGAACCGATTTTCATAATTACAGGATATATATATATATATATATATATATATATATATATATATATATATATATATATATATATATATATATATATATATAAGAAGAGAATTCATGTTTCCAAAAGGTTGGTATTACCATTCACCACTACCATCCCGAATTGCTGTTGGACTTCTTGTGTAAAATCTTTCCTGGTAGGTGGCTGAAAATACTTCTTTAGCCTGTGTTCATTTACCAAGAATACTGAATTTTGTTCATCAATAGTTTTAACTTCTACTGCTCCATTCTCAAATACTCAGATCACTTCGTAAGGTCCCATCCAATGTGTATGGAATTTCCCTTTAAAGATTTTAAATGTAGAATCATAAAGGAGCACCCAATCACCTAGTTGGAACTGCTTTTTCTGAATAGACTTGTCATGCCACCTTTTAAGTTGTTGCTGAATTAGTATGTTCTGTTGAACAACATACCTATGAAATTCATCTAACTCATTTAATTGGAGAAGACGTTGTTTTTGTGCCTTAGAGAGATATAGTCCTAACTGAACTGCAGTTCTGAAAGTTTTGATCTGGAATTCAATTGGTAATAGAACTTGTTTTCCATATACTAGCTCATATGGTGTATATCCTGTGCTATTTCTCCAAGTGGTTCTGTATGCCCACAAAGCCTCTGGTAATCATGTAACCCAGTCCTTCCGATGCATATTGATTGTCTATGTAAGAATGGACTCGATCCCTTTGTTCGTGGATTCCACCTGGCCATTTTCTTGCGGGTGATATGACATGGATTTATTGGGTCAGATCTTATATTACTCCATCACACCCTATACCAGATTAGAAACAAACTGTGGTCCATTGTCAGAAACAATTTCTCTAGGCACACCAAATCTAGTAAAGATTTCAGTAAAAAGAAAATTAACAACAACTTTTTCTGTGGCAAAAGAAACAGCTTTAGCTCCTACCCATTTCATAACAAAATCTATACAAACCAAGATATGCTTTTTACTTAATGATGTTGGATTTACTGGTCCTATAAAATCAATAACCCATTTTTTAAATGGCTCAATCGTAACTTGAGGGAATAAAGGCATTTCATTGGTTTGATTAGGTTGGCCCATTCACTGACAGCTATCACAATGCTTGACAAACTGTTTGGTATCCTTAAACAAGGAGGGCCAATAGTAACTAGCACGCAATACTATGCAGTCCGCTTATCAGCGAAGTGGCCTCCACAAGGTTCATCATGAACATATTTTAATATGTCAAACACTTCCTCCTCTCTTACACACCTACGGATAATCAGATCTAGACCAGTGTAAAAGAGATCTCCTTGAATCCAGGAATATGCAACACGTTTCTGAACAATACTCCGCTTTTCACGAGCGGACAAGTGGGGTGGTGTTTTCCCAGTAACCAAATAATTAGAAATGTTAGCAAACCATAGGGAATCTGTTGACATAGCAAAAAGATGTTCATCTGAAAAATCATCATTAACAGGAGTTGCTTCACCAGGATTATCTAATCTAGAAATAAAATCTGCTACAACATTATATTTTCCTGGTCTATCAATAATAGTAATATTAAATTCCTGCAACAATAGTAACCACCTAGTCACTCTACCACTAGTTAATGGTTTATTCATCAAATATTTAATCATGGAATGATCAGTATGTACAAATACTTCATATCCTGTAATATAGTGCCTGAACTTATTAGTTGCAAAAATTACAGCTAAAAACCCTCTCTCTGTAACTGTATAATTTAATTCAGCAGAAGATAAATTCTTACTAATATAATAAATAGCATAGGATTGTTTATTTTCCTCTTGTCCTAAAGTTGCGCCAATAGACAAATCTGAAGCATCAGAGGAAATATGAAAAGGCAGAGACCAGTTAGGACCTCTTAAAAATGGTGCATGCACTAACTTTTCCTTCAATGTTTCAAAAGACTGTTGGCAAGCTGTAGTCCAAGAAAATTCACTATCCTTAGCTAGAAGTCAAAAAAGAGGAGAAACTATCTTAGAAAATTTTTCAATGAATCTCCTATAATAACCATCATGTCCTAAAAAAGCTCTTACTTCCCTTTGATTTTTGGGTGCAGGAAGATGCAGAATGATTTCGATCTTTGTTGGATCAACTTGGATACCTTTACCAGAAATCAAATGGCCAAGTACCACTCCCAATTTACACATTAATCTAAATTTCTTGTCACTCAAGGCGAGATGGGCTTCCTGACAGTCAAGGAGTACTTTTTCTAGATTTCCAAGAACTTCTTGAAAAGAATCACTAAACACAGAAAAGTCATCCATATAAATTTCTACAAATTCTAGATCAACAAAAATGGCCAGGATTACCCTTTAAAAGGTAGCCGGTGCATTACATAAACCAAAGGCAAGCACTCTATAAGCAAATGTACCCCATGGACATGTAAAGTAGTTTTATCCTGATCTTTGGATGCAATCTGTATCTGGTTATAACCACTGAAGCCATCCAAAAAGGAAAAGTATTTATTTCCTGCAAGGGTATCAAGCACCTGGTCAATGAAGGGGAGAGGGAAGTAATCTTTGATAGTGGATTTGTTTAATTCTCGATAATCAATACAAATACGCCATCTTCCATCTTTCTTACGTACTAGCACTAATGGAGAGACCCACTGATTGTCAGAAATAGGATAGATAAAACCAGCATCCAAGAGTTTTTGTACTTCTTCCTTCACAATATCTCTTAGCGTTGGATTCATTCACCTTTGGGGTTATCGGATATGTCAGGCTCCTTCCCGAAAATAGATGTGATGTGTACAAGTTTCAGGGGGAATGCCCTTCATATCTTAATAGCCCCATGCAAAGGCACTAAGATGGTTTTGCAACAAATTCACAAGTTTCTCTTGCTGAGATGAGTCCAAATCTAAACTAATATACAAGGATTTACCAGGGCTAATATCAACAAGAGTAGTATCAGGCTCAGGAGTACTCAAGGGGATGGCTGAATGCAGCTGCACAGAAGAATGAGAATCATGGTTATCTTGAAAATCTAGGCTGAAGATCTGGCTCAATAGCTCAAAATTAGGCATAGTGTTTAGATTATTCAAGAAATCTTGAATCTCATCTTCTTGTGAAGACCCAGTATGCTGATGGATAAAGGAAATGGGTTGAGTCTCCTCATCACTACTCTGGTCTAACCATACAGTATCTCAAAGGTCCCGAATGGATCTGGTAGGGGTATAAGGTAACTTTCTTCCTAGATTCCCATGTGAAATATACATATCACCAGAGTGACATCCAATATATGCATCGGCTGTAGCAAGCCATGGTCGACCCAAGATCAAGGGATGTCCTCCTACTGGGTTCTTTGGCTGAAGCACAATGAAATCAGCAGGATATTCCTAAGAATCTAATGAGATGATCACATCATCCAATACTCCTTATGGCTTAATTTTAGATCTATCTGCTAATTCAAGCACAGTGGGAGTAGGACGAAGATGAGATAACCAAAGTTGATCCATGGTTTGCTTAGTCATGACATTAATGGCTGCCCCCAGGTCTATAAGAACATTAGAGACAAGGACATTACCAATCTGAACTAAGACAATAGGGTTTCCGGGGTCAGTGTATTTTTCCATAGACACACATCCCGTCATCAACTCTGCTACCCTACCAACAAATTGAATGGTTTGGGGTTCCAATCTCTTCCTCCTGGGTTTCTTGAGACAGAGTTTCTTAATAATCTTAGTGAAAATAGGGATCTCTTTGATGGCTTGGAGAAAAGGTATCTTAATGAAAATATTTTGAAGCTCTGATGCCAAACTAGTCTCAGAAATAGGCTCACTTCTTTCCATTACTAGCCTCTCTGGGAAGGGAGGCTGGTTGGAAGAAGGTGGCAAGGATTTAGAGGGTAAGGGCTACTTAGTGATAGCTTTCGAAGAATTATTAAGAGTTTCCTCTTCTTCTTTCTCTTCAAAAATAACTCTAGGTTGCTTCGGATTTTTTGATGTTACAGTCCTTCCCAATCTTAATTGAATATCATGAACCCCAACTGGAATAAAATGGTACTTGAATAAAGGTGGGTTTGTGACATAGATCATTTGCACTACTTTATTATTGTTAGGATTGGGCATAGGTTGAGAAGGCAACTGAGAAGGTCGAAAAGGTGGAGGTAAGGGTAATGGTGGAGTATACTGACTCAAAGGTTGAGGCATTGGATAAGGTGCATGTGTAGATGGATATGACTGCATGGGTGGCTGGTAGGAATATGGAGAATGAGTTGGCCCTCTCCAACCTTGTTGCCATGGTTGAGAAGGTTGCCCATGTTGATATTGGTTTCCATACTGCCACTTCTGATTAGTGTTAGGATAAGAATATGCATGTGAATTATAACCAAAATAGTGTGGAGAAAATTCAGGAGCCATACCTGCACCTACCTGAGGCCAATTTCTTTTTGCTCCCATAACATACAAGTATTCAGCTTCAGGCTGTCCCCTTGTAAATACAGCTTTAAGTCCTGGTATAGAGGGACATTTTTCTGTGATATGGTCTTCTGCACAAATAGCACACTTATTAGCTTCTTTCAAATTAAGAGGACATTCTTTAGGAGGATGCTTGTCTCTACATTTAGGACAAAAAATACTTAATGACTCTTGTTCCTTCATGAGTTTTTGTTGAAATTTTAAAGAGTCCAACTATTTGGTAACAATATTCATTATATCAATTTTCATGTTTTCCATTTTATTTTCTATTCCAATAATCATTGCATCAGTAGATTCGGTTTTTCTATTTCTATTTCGAGTTCCTCTACCAGATCTATACTGATTCCTGGAAAATTTCCTGCATAATTCACAAATTTGTTCGAAAGTTTGCTGAGAAATATCATCTTGTCCTAACAGATTTAAATTATTTCTAGCATTATCAGTAAGTCCTCTTAAGAACAAGGTTCTAATAGTACTGGAATCAAGCTTAAGTTTAGACCTTTGTAAAATATATAGAAATCTTTTTAGATAATCTTCAAGAGTTTCATCATCATCCCGTATGATTGTAAAAATCTCATCTTGCATGTCCTGAGTTTTGCAATATTCTTGATATTTAGATAAAAACACTCTCTTCATCTGATCCCAAGAGGCTATAATGCTTCCTCCTAACCCCATAAACTAGCACAAAGCTGAGTCCTTGAGAGTAACAAGAAATAATCTTAGATTCTGAGCATCAGTTGAATAATTATAACTTCTACACAAAAAATCAAACTCGAATAGAAAAGAGTCAGGATCTTCATGAACTTTACCATGGAAATGAGAGAGAGCTGATGATGGAATGTTTTTCATTTGTGCCACAATATCGGGGTCCACAATTGGAAACACAAAAGTGGATTGTTCCCCACTAACCTGGTTTTCATCAGTCCTTTCCCCATGATCTTCATGGTCTGCCATTGTTTCCCTTTTGCTCCCAATAGATTGAACCACACCTAAGCTATTGTCACCATAATCCAGGTGGATTTTTCCTACATTATGGGTTTGAACTGGATTGGGATTCCTACTCACAGAAGGAGACCCAATATGAGAATGGTTTTCAGAATTCTTTCGGCCCTTAGTGGGCTTTGAACCCCTACCTTTTCTAGGCATTCATTTCAAAAAAGAAAGAAAAATAAGCAAAACAATTTCTAATAAAAATGCTGTCAGAAATCAATCAACACCAGAAAAATTCCTTCAAAGAAGCTTCTCCAAAAAATACTGCAAAAATGAAGGAAAAATTATCTCTATAGTATAATCAGAAAATTCTTACCAAATCAAATCGCCTCCCCGACAACGACGCCAAAATGTTGGGTGCAGGAATTGCACTTAAGCAAACTCCTCAACACTTAATTGTCAACCTGGGGGATTCGTAAACTTAGAGACGAAGCACAGGCAATGCCAGAGATGGTATGAATGTTTCTAATGTCAATCCCTACTTTCTTTAAAGGAAATATTGCAGAATCAAACTAAAGAAAGAAAAAGGCAACTTGAACCATCAAAATAATCTAGACTGGAACAAGGAAGAATGCATTTGCAAAAGAGATTTAAAAATAAAGGAGCAATCACTCTAGCTAACTATTGATTAACTACTGAGTGTGTGTTTTTCTTTAGTAGAGACACTTTAGCAGTCTCAACAGATGGGCCCTTCAAACCTGCTTATATAGAGATTTCCTTCTTGCACTGATCTATCTTGCACTGGTGCAGTCTGCTTGCACTAGTGCAAGAACAGAAATTTATGCAGAGGTTATGAATAGTGTTTGTACTAAAAGTGTTTTCCTTCGTGCAAGGGCTTGAACTTTCTCAAGTTCAAAGAACTCAGATCCCATGACAAGAAACTAGTTCTTGCACCAGATCAGAGCTTCTTACACTTACTGTTTAATTCTTGAACTAAGAGCTTAACTACTGCAAGTGTTGTGAAATCAAATTGCACACATAAAAATGAATGCTTCTGATTTTAACAAAGTGAAAAAATAAAGAAACAATCCTTATAATTTATCCTGTCATGAAGTATTAATGAAAGCAAGAAAACTGTTAGAAGTAAACTAAAAAGGCTTGCTGCATCACACCTACATGCACTGGTGCAGGTTCATTTCTCCTACTTGGACTAGGCGAGAAAACCAAATCAAATAGAACTGAAGAAAGTGAATAACACACCAACATGCACTGGTGCAGGGTTATTTCTCCTGCTTGGACCAGGCGAGGAAAAAAAATCAAACAAAGCTGCAGAAAGTGAATAGCACACCAACGTGCACTAGTGCAGGTTTATTTCTCCTACTTGGACCAGGTGGGGAAAACCAAATCAAACAGAATTGTAGGAAATGAATATCACACCAACGTGCACTGGTGCAAGGTTATTTCTCCTGCTTGGACTAGGCGGGGAAAACCAATCCAAAATCAGATGCAGGGAAATAAATTCTAACTACTTCACACTACGGATCTACTTTCACTCAAACAGGAATTCATGTGTTGTACATTAAATCACACTTGGTAGTAGAAACATAAATTAGAAGAATAGAAAATAAGGTCAACGTGCTGGATTGGCTGGGCCTTAGCCAACCAACGTGTTTCACTTTTAAATAGAAACGCCGCTTAGCACTTTATCAATTCATCAACTTTCAAACAAAAATATGATTCATGAAAACATAAAGCGGAGCTCCCTTCTTATTAATTCATAGAGGCAAATACATGTGTGATTACACAGTCTAGCCCAGATTTGGGAAATAACAAAAATACAAGCTTGTTACCACCTTCCTGGTTATATCTCTGTTTTATACAAACTTATCAAGAACTATCTCGTCCTATTTACAGTCCTCGTTATATAGATCCTTGGCCGAAGGCCAAAAGGATTGTTTAACCGATTACATAACGATATGCAGAATTTAGCTTTCTGCCTTCAAAATTAGGCAGTTTAACAAAACTGGCCGTAGCCAATGTCCAACTATTCGTTGTTCATAAATCTGATCTCAGCTACCTCTAGATTGCCTTGTTGTCGTATCTGGAGCTCAGCTGCCTCCAGATCTAACCTGATGTCGTGGATAAAGCGGCACAAAACAAGGTGGTGATCAAGGAGGTCCAGATCTGCTGCAAAGATTCGTTGTGCTAGCACTGGTGCAAGATCCAATCCTGCACTAGGATCAGTGGTCACAGTAAGTACTTGAATATCAAACAACATCGGAGGTATTGATAAGTTAAAAGAGTGATTATAAGCAAGAAATCACGTAATAAATAATTAATTAATGCTAAGTTAAGTTAAAAATATGAAATATAAAGCTCATATGAAATATGTCATCATTCTTGGACTAGTGCAAGATGAGGGTGTATAAGAGAGGTAAAATAGCGGTAAATGGTGATGATTTAGGAAGGGAAAAATGGTCAAAAGGAAGAAAATTAGGGGGCTAACATGCAGGAAGGCTCTGGAGCTTGTTGCATTTTAATAGACCTACTGCAGAGATAGAATTTGATCTCTAGCCACTTGGAATTTGAGTGCATGAATAACAATGCAGAGTACGGAGCACTCAAATTGGGCTTACAAAAGGCCATTAACCTAAACATCACCATCTTGAAAGTGGTAGGTGACTCAGAAATTGTGGTGCGAAAAGTACATAACACCATACATTGTGTGTCACATCAACTTAAAAGTTATCAACAAGAGGTATGGCTTCTTATCTCGCATTTCCAGGCTTTTAATATTATTTTCGTTCCAAGAATGTTTAATCCAGCTATGGATGCCTTGGAAAACACTGCTTCTAGGATGTCACCATTGAGGGACAATTTTTCTATTGATATTCTTTATAAACATTCCATCCCAGACAATATCACTAATTTACATATTTTTTTATGACGATCAACACATACTGTATTTTATGACAAATGTTGATGTGTTCAAAGACGCAACGATCGATGAGGACGACCATGAAAAGGCATTGCACGATGCGGCCAATGCAAGTAAAGGGAACCTCATCCCTAAGGGTGTGGTATCATTAGAAAAGATGTATGATCTACAGAACCACTTCCAGGGACTCGTCAATGCCAAGACCCACAGTTCCACTCTATTGCATGAGTATATCAACTTGGGAACTAAGAAGGATCTGAAATATGTCAATCTCGATACTTGTTGTACACCATAAGAGCAGTAAGACTTCATTCGCTTATTCAAGCAGTACCACGATTTCTTCACGTGGATGTATGATGAACTCAAGACATATGACATGTGAATCATACTGCACGTAATACCAATCAAGGAAGGGGCCAATCAATTTAAATAGAAACTGAGGAAAGTTCATCCAACGCTTGAGCCTCTCATACAGAAGGAGTTGAGAAAATGATTGGATGCTCGAATCATATATAGAGTGCGACACTCGACATGGGTGTCAAATTTGGTTCCTGGAGGAATAAGTCATTGAAAATTTGCCTGTGTGTAGATTTTCAAAATCTCAACCACACCTCAGACAATGATAACTTCCTTGTGCCATCCATGGAGAAAATACTGCAAATAGTATCGGTGTCCGGAATGTTTTCTTTTATTGACGAATATTCAGGATATAACTAGGTTTTGGTTCTAGAGCCTAACAGACATAAGACTACTTTCAGAATGAAGTGGAGCATGTTCACATTTCGACGAATGTTGTTTGGGCTAATCAACACTAGTGAAAAATTCCAACGTGCAATGGACATCGCCTTTCGTGGGCTCATTGGCTAGAGTGTAGTGGTCTATATTGATAATGTAATAGTATTCTCCAAACAAAGGTTAGACCTCTTATGCCACTTGAAGAAGATTTTTTAGCGATGTTGCAAGTATGGGATATCCTTGAATTTTAAGAAGAGTATCTTTGTAGTGTCCGAGGGCAATATCTTGGGACACATCATTGCTAAAAATGGGATCAAGGTAGACATGGACAGGGTCAGAACTATCACCCAAATTCCCTTCCCAGTGAATAATAAATCCATGTAGTGTTTCTTGGGGAAGATCAACTTCCTCCGCAAGTTCATTTCTGATTATGCCTAGATTGTCAACCAATACAGGAGATGGTGAAGAAGGATGCAGTTTAAAAATGGGATAAAAGGGAAAATGATATGTTGACCTGTATTAAACAGGTTATAGTAGAAGCACCTATGTTGTACAATCTTGACTGCGGTAAATACTTTTTCTCTACACTTTTTCTTCCAATACCTCTCTTTCTACTATACTCACTCAGAAGGATGAATTGAAAAATGAAGGTACTATCTCCTTCAGGAGTGCAAGTCTGAAAGGACCAGAGCTCAATTACCCCATCATGGAAAAATAGGCTTATGGAGTGTACAAGGCGGTAAATCACTTTAGGCCCTATCTATGGAAAAACCATTGTGTTATATTTATTCCACACCCAACAGCCAGGTCACTTCTTATGCAACAAGAGTTGGGTGAAAGGAGGATGAACTGGATGACCAGGTTATAAGAGTATGATCTAAACATCAAGCTTGTTCACATAGTCAAGGGCCATGGTATTTTACAATTAGCAATAGAAGTAGTAAACACGAAAGAGGAAGAAGAATATATCATGGGATGGGAGCAAGATATTGAGATGTATAACGTCGAGTGAGCCTCCCCCACTACAGACATAAACTCTTGGTACATGGATGTGCGCCAATACCTCGAGCATGACACAATTCCCTCTCACTCTTCCACACGACAGAAGAGTGCACTCAGACTTAAAGCCTTATATTATTAGTTGGTGCATGGGGTGTTGTTCAAAAAGCACAACGGAGTACTGCTCAGGTGTTTGGAGGTGCACAATTTAGAAAAGGTATTACATGATCTCCATGACCGACAAGCTGGGGGAGACTTTGCAAAAAACACTAAATCACATAAGATCATGTGTGCCAAATTTTACTAGCCTACATTATTCAAATATTCTCATTCCTATGTCCACAAGTGTCCAATCTGTCAAAGGTGTACCAACAAAAATCAGAAGTCAGTAGCCCTACTACAGCCCATTGCAATGGAAAAACATTTTCAACAATTGGGCTTGGATATTATTGTGGAAATTTTCCTACACTTGGTAAAGAAACACTAATACATCTTAATTGTCACAGACTATTTCACGCGGTGGACAAAGTCATTTCCACTAAAACAGGTGAACGATTAGGAATTCATCAACTTTCTACAACAAAACATCATTTCCAGGTTTAGTGTTCCTACATATCTTGTTTTTGACAATGCAACATACTTTTAATCATTAAGACTCTATGGATTTTCATTGGAAAATGGTATTGTATTGAAGCATTCATCTAATTATTATCCACAGGGAAATGGTCTTACTGAATCCACAAAAGGAAACCTTATCTATATCATAAAAAATGCCATATTCTCTTAACAACGAAACTGGCACTCTACTTTGGTGAATTCGTTATGGGCTGACCGAGTCACGCAAAAACCTTCCCTGAACACCTCCCCCCTACTTCTTGGTGTACGAAAAAGAATCCATCCTCCCACTGAACATTTACTTTCCCATTCTCCAACTTTCACAAGAGTCCCAAGGCAAGCCATGTTTATTAGTTCATCTTAGGATGGACACTCTGCATAAACTACACGAAGAAAGGTTGAAAGCTAAATAATTTTTTTACTTCACCAAAGTTGTATCAATATGTGGTTTCATAGGAAGTCTGTGGGGAAAAAAATCTTTACTGTGGGTGACTTAGTCTTAAAGTGGGATAAATCCCACAAGGACAAAGGAAAACACACTAAGTTTAAATCCGTGTGGATTGGTCCATACATGGCACACGAGAATATTGGCCAGCACAATTATCTTCTTCAATCACTTGATGGGAAGATTGCTCTCTCCCTGTCAATAGCCAAGACTTAAAACAATATTTTCAATGAAAATCTGGGGCTGTGCCTTGCACTAGGTACGTAGTCTTTTGTTGTTCTTTGTTTGTTTATTTTCTTGAAGTTTGTCTTGTTTTCTATGTGAATAAGTGTTGTGCCTGATTATGTTGTGGCTTCTAAGTGTGTGTGTGGCTAAAATGTAAAGAGAATTGTCACACTTCAGCATTTGGCTAGCCTTCTATCTTTCTCCCTTGTGTTGGTTACATCTTTTGGCCAATGAAGTTACGATGGAAAATATGATTCGTCTATTAGGAGATTTTTTTGTCCAACCATGAACCCATGGCTAGTATGGAAACCTCATGCCTATACTCAGTTTTTCTGCTAGTGTTCTCAAGCTTATCCAATTAGTAGAAATGGGGAAGGCAAAAAATCTAAACAAGCAAGCCTAAATTAGAGGTCTCTATACACTTCTCTGAACGAACACCTGATCTGAACTTAAACAAGAATGCAACAACTTACATATATTAGATCTAAGACTTTTGTGATCCATAATGTAGATATAAGTCTTTTGAATTAATCACATAGTTAGGATTTGGTCTACATTTCGAACCAAATAATGTGGTTCATCCCTAGGAAAAGGTGAGAAATCAATCGATCAGTAGGTATAAATAGCATGGATGCATCATTGCCCAAAGATAGTCCTTGAAAACTAGACATTGGTAAGTTAGTTAATTTTTTTATTAAAGATATAATCATAAACACAGATATGCAATAGAAAAACACTTCATTTCATTATAGAAAAATACTAAACTATGCTTACAAACAAAATGGAAATAAGATAGCTCAGGCAATGGTAACTTATCTCTGAGAAGAGATGTGGTAGCTACATGCCTTTGAATTGTGCTACAATGAGGCTCAAGGGCCTATTTATTATTGGAAAACATGCAAAAACATTAAACAATTAAAACCCTAACCACTGGAGATGTAACACCAAGAGTTTGTGGGCCTCGTTGGGATTAGTTGGGTAGCCAACTTCCTGGGGTCGTAACTTGGTCATATTATATTCATTTGGAACGTACGATACCCTGTTTGAAAGGTCTCTCTGATTACTACAGGTTTCGCCACAAGCCCTCTCTTATCACTATGGGCTTGCCGCAAACTGTAAAAAACATCGTTTAGGGGGTCAAAACTGCTTCGGAAGTTCAGGACCCGAAAAACTGCTAAAAATAGTAAACATTGAAATGAAAAAGGAAACATATGAAACTAACTGGGGAGTCTAGGTGGAATAGGCAGGTGGCTACCAACATCCATTTGGATCATTCCTCCCCCTTAGGAAGAAATGGTCCCCATTACGTGCAAAGCCTCCATGAGGTGAGGAAATTTCTGTTGAACCTAGTGCCTAGTGAACCACTTGCCCTGGTGAAGGAGCTGGCCTGCTTTGACAACTCGATATAGATGTATCCTCTGTTGGTGAGTTTTCTTGATCTATGTGTCCATGATATGATCAATTGTGGCCTGTTCCATGCAGTCTGGGTTGAACTCTGTTTGTGTGAGTTGTTCTCCAATGTCAGATGTGTCTAACAATGGTGGAAAGTATGGCCGAAGGTGATCTACATTGAACACTGGGTGCATACCAAGGAACGGTGGGATACTGAGCTTGAAGGAATTGTCACTGATGGCCTTGGTGATGGTGTATGGCCCATATCAGAGGGGCGAAGATTGTGGTGGTTTCTAACAAGGCTCTCCTTATGCAAATGCAACCAAACTTTGTCGCCCACTTGGAACTTGTGCGGCACTCAATGCTGATCATGGAGCTGCTTGTACTTAGCATTGGCTCTGTCCAATATATCATGGACCTATTGGTGGACATTTTGAATGCACTCAATGAGGTTGTTAGCCCTTTTAGCTTCAGACTGAACGTGACCTGAGTGGCTACAAATGGTATGGCCACATCAATGGGGCATAATGGATGAAATCCCAACCCTACTTGAAAGAGGTTGTGGCCCTTTGAGCTATGGAGAGATCTGTTTTAGTTGTGTTGGACATAGGGGAGAGTTTCATCCCACGTGCATGGATTCTTCAAGTTGTTCATGTTAAAAATGTGTACGGTCATCTTGTTGACAACCTCCATTTGGCCATCAGTTTAGGGATGGAAAGTTGTGGACTTAGTAAGTTTTGTATCCAACATCGACTAGAGACTTGACCGAAATGCACTTAGGAATATGTTTTCCCAATCTGAGACAATGGAATGTGGGATCCCAAAGTGTACCCATACTCGCTCAAAGAAGAGCTTAGCAGTGGCCTCTATTGTGATACTCTTCTTATAGGCCACCATGATGGCCATCTTAGAGAATTTGTCGATGACCACGAAAATGAAATCGTTTCCATGCTTAATAGAAGGAAGGCTTGACATGTAATCAATGGAGACAAATTCCCAAGGCCGAATAGGAGTAGTTAGAGGAGTATAGAGGCCTTTCTTCTTGATGGTTGGTTTGGAAATGGCACAGGCAGTGCAGGATCTAATGTACTTCACAACATCTTGACGAAGTTTCGGCCAATAAAAATACTTCTCTATTACTGCCACTGTTTTCTCTACTCTGAAATGTCCAGCGACCTGACTGTAGTGCGCCTCAAAAATCATCTTAGCATGCTCACTTGAAGGGAAAAAGATGTGTCCCAGATGGCATAATAGTGCATCCTGAAGGTGAAAGTTTGGAACTTGCTTCCCTTCCAGGAGTGTTTGGTATATACTGTCAAATTTTGGATCGCTCTTGTAAAGATGTAGCCACCCCGATGTCTTGTGCCCAAAGGAGTCGAGAACAGTGATCAGCGCCATGATCGGTGGTCGGCTGAGGCAATCAACAACATTATTGTTGTTGCCCTTATTATACTTAATGTTCAAATGGAACTGTTGCAAATAGATGGACCATTTCTGATGGTGATCGTTCTGCAGCTTCCCTTGTGTCTGTATGAATTGTAGAGGCCGATGGTTTGTGTGGATGAAAGTTTCCTTCCCCACAATGTAATGCTTCCATTGATGGTAGGACTGTGCAATGGAATACATTTCTTTGTCGTAAGTGGGGTACTTTCAGACTGTGTTTGAAAGTGTCTCACTGTGGTAAGCCATTGGATGCCCATGTTGAGTAAGAACCACACTAATAGCATAGTCAGAGGCATCTATCTCAATCTCAAATGGTTGTTGCAGGTCTAGTAATGTGAGAACTTGTACAGAATAAAGGAGATTCTTCAACTCGGAGAACGCTTCTTGTTGGGCTTCCGATCAAAAAACTTTTCTTTCACTCCACCCTTGGTGACTTGACTTAAAGGCCAAGTGATATGAGAGAACCCCAACACGAATCTACAGTAGAAATTGGCAAGACCCAAAAAGTTGTGGAACTATGTTAGAGTGGTTGGGGCTGGCTGATCCCGAATGAATTATATCTTGGATGGGTCCATATGTACACCCTGCTCATCAATGATGTACCCTAGATATTGAACTTGGTTAAAGATCAAGATGTCATCTAAATACACCACCACGAATGCATTGGTGAAGGGTCATAAGATGTCTTCCATTAGTCTCACGAAGGTTGCAGGGGTGTTCATCAATTCGAGTGACATGACCAACCATTTGAAAAGGCCCTCCTTGGATTTGAAGGTAGTCTTCCACACATCAGAGGGTTCAATAGGCACCTGGTGATAACCTGACTTTAAGTAAATCTTGCTGAAAATATTTATCCTCCTTGAGCTGGTCTAGAAGGTCATCAATCCACGGGATTAGGTACCTATTTCAGACAGTGATCTTGTTCAGTGCCTGATATTCAATATAGAGCCTCCAGTTCCCA
Source organism: Pinus tabuliformis (assembly GCA_031772625.1). NCBI lineage: Eukaryota > Viridiplantae > Streptophyta > Pinopsida > Pinales > Pinaceae > Pinus > Pinus tabuliformis. The sequence goes on along the minus strand of CM062810.1, from coordinate 940,245,468 downwards.
TCCTTCTTGTGTACCAATACGATCAGGCTCCCACAAGGTGATGAGCTTGGCCTAATGTGCCCTTTCTGCGATAATCCCTGAATCTGCCTCTTGATCTCATCGTTCTCCAGAACAAAGCATTGATAGATCGGTCCATTGGGCAATGGTGCACCCAGGGTTAGATCGATGGAATGCTTGAACTAACAGTGCAGAGGTACCCATGTGGGTGAGGTGAAAATATCCCTGTACTCCATGAAATTGTCCATCTGTTGCTATTGTGCAGAGGAGCCCTGCCTGGAATCTGTGGCCACAACCTTCTTCTTTCCCTTGGGGTGAATCATAAGGAAAACAAATTTCTTGGTCTGGGAAATGATCTTACTGCATTTCTTTGCAATGATCAAAGAGATAGTGGTAGGCAGGGCTACCTCTGATATCCTTTACAACTTATTAGCCAAAGTAATAAGCATAGAGTGAGGTCTAGACTCATATAAAGCATGCCATTTCCACAAGTATGGATTTCTGAATAATACATCTCAAACTTCAAGAGGAGAAATGTAACACAATACCTCATTCATGAAGGGATTGATGTTGTAGGGAAGGCGACAATGCTGGTTGACATGAAGATCTCGTTCTTGATGAAACCACCCAATGGCTTACAACTGTGGATGTGTTATAGTCTTTAGGCCCAGCTTCCTCACGACCTCTTCTAAACTGAGGTTCTTTTGTCTCTTGTTGTTGACAATGAACTGCAGTGGAGAACCCTTCATTCACATCTGTGGGTGGAAGATGCATTCCCCCTCCTCTCGATCTTTAGCCTCAATCTTCTGGATCTTGGTAGTGGCCACAGTGGCATTGAGACCTACATCAATGATCTTCTTCCCTTTGTCAGTTCCCTTATCGGGTTCTGATTCAGAGTCAGAACTTGTGTTTGATTTGAAAGCCTTCATCTCAGCCACCAATGACTACTTAGCCTGATACTCACTTGTAATGTGAGTGGAGCTCTTATGCAACTCATACCATTTTCCCACGTCCCTCTTCATCTTCAAGGTGTTGTTATTTACTTCTGGCTTCAGAGAGCTATCCTAGGTAGTGTCGCCTTGGCTTGGTCCTTTCTTATGTGGTTTGGGGGCGCCTTTTCCTTGTTTTGGATTCATAGATCCAAAGTCCCGCTGCTTCTATTTAAATTTCTGCTCAATCTTGATAGCAAATCGATACGCCGTGTCGAGCGAGGAAATGTCCAGGAACTCCATCTCGTCCTGTATGTACTTGTGTAGACAACCATGGTACTTGAGAACCAAATACTACTCAGTATCCTTGATACCCAGTTTCGTGCGAAGGGTAAGGAAAGTATTTGTGAACTCTGGCACATGGTCCCTTCCCTACTGTAGCATGGTCCACTTTATGTATTTGTCTTCATATCTCCTGATAGGGTAAAATTGTTCCTTGATGGTGTCTCAGAAAGAATTCCATGTGGGTGCGGCTGAAAACAACGAGGGTTCACTCTGATCCTTTTGTTCATAGTAAGTTTCCCACCAATCCTTGATGTGTGGGGCGGCTTTAGGAAGTGAAAAAGTAATCTTTTCCCGATTGGAAAAATCATGAACTGAAAAATATCCTTCCAATATATTTAACCATTTATCTACAATGTTTGCATCTATCAGGCCTTCGAATATGGGAATATCAAAGTTAACTTGTACCTTAAAAGGAGTGGTGCCTCTAGAGTGGATGCTAGATGAAGACGCATTTCCTGTGGGTATCCATCAAAGGATATGGGAAAATTTATCCATCATCGTGTCCCTCTATCACTCAAGGGCTTCCTCAAGCAACATTTTGAAAGGATCTCCTGCCCCCTCGTCTTTGTTTTCTTCTACCATGGGAGGTTGTCTGGTTTTGCAAGGCTGATCTTGCAATGGTTCAACCAGATTAATCCCTAACTCCTTATACCCTGACCTCATTGGGTACATGCAAAGAAAAACAGAGAAAGAGAAGACCACTCTGATACCAATGATTTGAACTTAAACAAGAACGCAACAACTTACAGATATAATCATAAACATAGAGATGCATAAAAAAACACTTCATTTCATTAATAGAAAAATATTGAACTATGCTTACAATGAGGCTCAAGGGCCCATTTATTATTTGAAAACATGAGAAAACCTTAAACAACCAAACCCTAACCCCAAGATATGTAACACCAAGAGTTTGTGGGCCCCGTTGGGGTTAGTTGGGCAGCGAACTTCCCAAGGTCGTAACTTGGTCATATTATCTATGTTTGGCATGTATGATACCTTGTTGGAAATTTCTCTCTAAGTAATACAGGTTTAGATATAGGCCCTTGCCTATGGTTATAGGCTTGCCACAAACCCCCCAAAAAAATGTCATTTAGGGGGTCAAAACTGCTCCAAAAGTTTAGGACCCAAAAAAATGCTAAAAATAGTAAATGCTGAAATGAACAAGGAAACAGATGAAACTGACTAGGGGGTCTAGGTGTAATAGGCAGGTGGCCACCAACACCTGGATCAACAACCTCTTCTGCTCTCAATAATTCAGGATCCCTTTTCCGCCCCAAAATAAATAAGTGTCGATTCACAATTCTATTTAAATAAATAAATAAAGGCGAAAGAAGAGAAAGGCTTCCTGTGCAGAGAGGTGAAGCAAGAAACTCCACTGAGGTACTATCCAAGATCGCTGGTAGTGGAGAAATGTTTTTGTTCATGCATGACTCCGCCGGGGTATTGTCCAGGCTTGCTGGCAGCGGAGAAACACCAAAGACGAAAAACTATACTCTAAAAAACTTAAGCTCACGAGCTAAATTACCCTTTCCAACTTAAAACATTGTGATTATGAATCTTATGTTGTGTTCAACTGAGAAGGTATAGATGGGACCATGTCTTCCCATGGCATAAGTGGGAAGGCCAAAGTGATCAGGATGATGAATCAATACTCCCTGAGGCCCCAAGGCCCTGCACAAAAGAAACTAACCAAGACAGAGAAGCTGGAGTTCAACCAGTGTGTCACCAAGTGTTTTAGTTGTTTCAAAACCCTACAAAATTTTGGCTTGCACTTAAATTTCAGAGCCTTCCTTGGTCTTTTCCTTGATTGTTGCAAACACTTAAGCTCATTTCATGAGCTTTCTTGAAGTTCTTTGGCCCATTTTTCATGTTGGATTAATTGTCATCTTTGGGCATGTTTGACTGTTGTACAATGTTTGTGAGTGTTTTCTGGTGGTTTTGAAGGTCGATCTTTATGTATATGAGTTTCCCCAACCATGTAAACATTTTTCGCATTTATACACAAAGTCTTGAGAATTGTTGCACAAGTGTTGTCATGGTCTTCCTAAAGTCTACCTTAAGAGTCGCACTTGTCTTATCTTGTCATGAGGTAGTCACACATAGGGGAATGATTTATTTGTGTGTTATGATGATCTATGTTTTCATGTCATCAAAGTATGCTAAGTGTATGATCAGAGTTCAATTTCATCATGAGTCCATCTCTCTTCCTACACTTAGTCATCTTCAGAAAATCTTCTTGACCGAGCAACTTAGCTTTACTAAGCCCCGATTGAGATGTGCATTACATAGTCTTAGCCCTCTTGGATGTGACCCTGCTTCCTAGAACTCCACAGTACACAGTCCCTTCCCTTTAGGGCTACTATTCTGCCCACTTCCTGAGTCCAACAACCTTCCTTCACCTCCATAATTGTGCAGTTGTGCCTCCTAGTTTTCCTTGAACTACACACTTCACATCTTCAACCCTGAAGCCTTTTCCTTTCCTACTCGAACTAAGTAGTGTGTAGAAATACCAACCTCCCTTAATCTCCAAAACTGCACATATGCTTCCCCCAGTGCACTTCCCTCAACGGGAACTCATTGCCTCTTGAAACTGTGCAGTTCTGCCCTTCAAGCCTCCCAGATGCTAAGTCCCCCTTGCCTCCTGAAACTACACAGTTTATTCTCTCAGGTCTCCATCTTGTAGCCTCCACTACCTGCTTGAACTACAATATTTTTTCCCTCAGAGGGAACTACACAATTTTATCCCTTAGTGACGACTGTGCAAAAATATCCTTGAGTCTAGCCTGAGCTGCACACTGCATAGTCTCAATGATCAAGGTCTCCCCCTATTTGTTGGAACTGCGTAGTGCATAGTCAAGAAGCCCTTTCTCTAAGCATGTGACTTGTCATGGGATCAGTTCATGGATAATAATGCATCATCTTAGAATAGGGGGTTTTAGGATTGATGTTTTCCCGTCACGAATGAATTACAGGAACTGGTACATTATCAAGTAATGGCAAGATGATGAAGAAGGAGAAGGAGGAGGGAAGCATGCTTAAAGACTCTCTTGCAGCTAAAATTACAAGTGGATCTATCAAACATAAGCAAAGGGAGACAAGTTTTCAACTACCATCCAAGACTTAATATCATTGAACACTTCACATTACCATGCCATGCAGAGGAGAAGAGAAAGCATATCCAAGAAGACATCTAGAACTCAGCAGTAGTAGTGACCTGACACTGCCACATAATCAAGTAGTCCATGTTAATGGTATCATGTCATGTCATGTCATGAGTAGTCATATGCCACATTACTATTGTGGCCCATATGTATTTTATTCAAATTTATTGTAAAGTGGAACTCCAAAGGACACACTTGAATATGAAGAGTCGTGTAAGTTGAAAAGTCATAGGAAGTTGAACAGTCATGAGGGTAGTCAAAGAGTCACAAGGGAGAAGCATCACCCCTTGGTTATATATACCCCCTCATTGTATGATAAAATGATTTTTCACCTTGGCTCCTCCCGCAAAGCATTGGAGAGACCAGCTACCTCTTTGAGGAGCAAGGAGTGGCTCCAATGTCCCACTGCTGGGGCTAGTGATGTACATTGTAAACATGTGTCTTGGAACATTTTCTTAATAATAGAAGCCTTATAAGGCCAGCACATTCTTCATGCATGGAAAATGAGTGTTTGTAAGACTATTCTGTGGACTTTTTTATTTCATGTTTGCTTTCACATGTAGTAAAGATAGTTGAACTATTTCATCTATTGCAGTGTTTATCTTAGTAAGAATGTGTTGTAATGGTTGTTATTGTTGTCCCATCCTTTTGGACTGTTCCACAGGATATTATACATATCTTTCCTTGTTTGTTAGTTTTAACGACCGTGAAATCCACTGTGGACTCTTCCGTTGGATGTTAGATGGGTCCTTCTGGTTCATGTGTGTCTCTTCCTGGGTGGTACTAATACCTCTTAGTTAGAGGTGCACTTCTCTTCCCCCTTTGCAGTAGAAGAACATTGACAGATTTGCAACTACACACTCACCAGGCACACTTTTCTTGCTTTTCGAAGACAACATTGCATCACTCTCTTGTGTTGACAACTAGATCCAAGGCAAATCTTTAAGGATTTGGCAATCGAGCCTTTATACTGGATGGGACTCCTACACCAAACGGTATGAGGTTTGATTGGGACTTCATATCGGGGAGATCCCTTGAATGTTGGCAGGTCCAACATCATCAACAAAAACACTTATCTTATAAATATTTGGGTAACTGAGTCTAGGAATATGACTTTCCACCCAACCATAGATAGATGCAACCAGTTCTCTTTTTTCGCTATCACGCTCGAGCCATATTCTAGAGACCGAGGCTTTGTTGCTGAAGACTGAAAACACCAACTCCATTTGCTCCTAGTGCTCCATAGATCTGTAGGTTTTAACCCCGTATAGAAATTACCTGCATATGAATTCTAAAACACAGAAAATAAATAATGCGAGAGCAGAACACATAAAACACATATACACAGAGATTTTCCCCTAGATCCCAAAAAAGGGACTACCAACTTGATTTTTCATTATTTTCCTTTCAATGTTACAATACATATTTATACATGCCGAAGCATCCAATACCATGGACCGAAAACCATCGCATCCAATACCATGGACCGAAAACCATCGCGTCCAATACCATGGACCGAAAAACCATCACGTCCAAAAAACATGTGCGAAAATCATGCACAAAACCATAGGTGGGTCCGCCCAACCTAACATAAGGTCCAAAACCAAAATTTTCTGGGGCGCTGCCCCAGACCCCATAAAGTGGGGTTACGGGTGCCCTTCAAACCCCCTGTTAACTACGAGGAAAGAATATAACACAACCCAACAAGATCCTTCTGCCTCCACTCTCCAACTGAGTGGTATTCAATAATGCACAAAAAATATAGAGACTCACCATCTCCACCCTTCCATTGAGATGTAACTAAAAAGGCATAGGCAATCTAGAGACTCATTGTCTCCACCATTCAGCAGAATCATGAGCAACAAATACACAGGGAATCTAGAGAATCACCATCTCCACTCTACACAACTCAACATCATGGTTCCACCCAACATGGGGAATCCATAACCAAAACAAATCAAACACACAACAATAAATCCATCCAAAAACACACTTGGAATTTTCCCAGGAATAATTCCTCCACCCCAACCCTTAGGGATTTTCCAAGATTCACCATCTCCACCATATAGACAATGGGGACTCAAGAGGAAATTTATTCCCCACCTAAAAGTGATTTCCTCCCTGAATTCTCCTGCTAACCCAAGGTTTATCTTGCATTTTGTGTTTTTTTTTTCCAGTTTATTCCACTTGCCCTTCTACTTCCTTCTTCTTCAATATGTGTACTTGTTCTCCTCTCTTCTCCCTTTTTTTTCTCTCCTATTTTCCCCTATCATTCTAGTGGTCTTCTCATTCATACCTATTTGGTAATGATATCACCAATAGATATTTCCAACCAATGGAAAGCGAGCCACATCATCCTCTAGTTACTTGTTGGTTACACCTAACCAATGACCCATACCTTCTTCTAGCCTCGATCCCCTCCTTCAGCAACACTGCCACCCGTAAATTTAATTCTAGGGCTCTCTTCTTACTTTCCCCTTATTTCAAGAGAGCATGTTCCTACCTACTTCCTACAGTTCCATTAAATTTATGAAGTAGTCCCTTAAGACCAACAAAAACCAACCTTTAATGGTCGTCCCAACAACTCAAATCTTACTGCATTAAGGAAGGTCATACCATCCAGGAAGGAAACCTCCCTAGTGTGTGGAATTTGTGCCCATAACTCAGGCCATAATTCTTTTATGAAATTATTTACATCGCAAAAATGAGGTTACATTATTGGGGTTTTCACAAACCTCTCCCCCTTGGGGGAACACCATCCTCAGTGTTCTATATCGATATGAAACATAAAATACATTCTTAAAACAAACACATATTACTTATGGAGCATTATATGCATATCTTTGTATAACATTTATAGTTCATATACATTTGCTTTAACCACCAAACAAAAAGTTTTATTCTTCCCTCATTGAGTCATCCATTTCCCAAGTGACTTCATTGGTCCCAAAGTGCCTCCACTACACTTTTATTGATCTATTGCTCGATTATGGAGCATGGTGCTCCTTTGATCTAGGATGCATAGTGGCTCTAACTAGAAATATCCCTCTGGTTCCACCTATAGCATAGACCAATCAATCACATAGTTAGAATATGATACATATCTTTTAAGCAAATAAACAAGGAAAATATCATGGAATTTTACTAATGGAGGTAAGGCTCTCCTATAGGCCACTGGTCCAATCCTTTCAAGGATATCAAACAGTCCACAAAACTAGGTGCCAACATGGCACATGACCCAATATTTAAAGAACTTTTCTTGGGCTTAATATGAAAATATACATTTTCCCCAACTTGGAACCCTTTATGTACCCAATTTTGATCCCATATCTTCTTTTCCTATCCCATGCCATCTTCAAATTCTATTTTATGATCTAAAATTGTTGCTCCATTTATTTGATCATATCAGGCCCAATAAGGACCCTACTTACTGGATCACTCTAGCTAATAGGAGTATTGAAATTTCTCCCATACAACTCCTCAAATGGGCTCATCTTCAAGGACTCTTGGTAGCCATTATTATATGCAAATTATACAAGTGTAAGGCACCCTTCCCACTTATTTTGTTGGTACATTACATACATGCTCAACATGTCTTCAAGGATTTGGTTCACCCTTTCTGTTTGTCCATTCATCTGTGGATGATAAGTGGTTCTAAATTCAAATTCAGTACCAATCCTGCAAATATTTCCTTCCAAAACTTGAAAGTGAACTTAGTATCCCTATCTAAAGTAGCATTCTTTGGAACTCCATGCAACCTCATGATCTCCCTTCAGAAAATTTGATCCACCTCATTAGCTGAGATGGTGGATTTGACCACTACAAAATGAGCCACCTTTCTCAACTTGTCAATCACCACCAAAATTACATCATGTTTTTCGGAGGTCCTTGGAAATCCTATACTGAAATCCATGGAAATCACCTCCCACTTACATTCCAAAATGGGAATGGGACCAATAAACCTGCTGGATGTTTGCAGTCAACTTTCACTTGCTGATATTCTATGCATTTAAAAACAAAATAATCCACTTCTTTCTTCAAATTTGGCCAAAAATAAAACCTTTTAATGACTGTGAGAGACTTTTGGTACCCAAGATGGATTGAATATGGCTTGAAATGGAATTATCTCATGATGGGCATCTTCAATTCCTCACTATTTGGTACATACGTTCTTTTCTTGAATCTGGTTAGACCATCACTTGTGAGATGGTACTCTTCATCCTCACCATCTTGTTACAACTTCTCCTTTATTTGATAGTACTTTTCATCATGTTGTCCATCATTTTGACCCTTTCCACCAATTCCACTTCATAAAACTTATGGCTTCCAAGTGATTCAATTGAACCCTTCTGTTAGGTGCATCAAACAACTTGTTCTTTCTACCCTTTATATATCTAATTTCGAAATAAAAATCATTGAGTGTGGCTAGACATATTTCTTTCCTTGCATTTAACTTGGGTTGTTCAAATAAATACTTTAACCCTATATGTTCAATCATTAGGGTGAATTTCCTACCAATAAGGTGATACCTCCACATCCTCAGAGCATGGATGATGACAACTAATTCTAGATCATGAGTTACGTAATTATGTTCATGTTAATTCAAATTTCGAGACTCATAGCATACCACTTTGCCTTCTTACACCAACACTCCACTTAGCCTTTCCTTGCAGGCATTTGTGCATACTATGGAATCCTTATTAGGATCTATAATCCTCAACACTAGTGCATTCATGAACAACTATTTCAATTGCTCGAATCTCACTACACACTCAACTATCCATTCAAATTTATTTCCTTTCCTCTACAAGGATGTGATAGGGTGGACTATCTTGGATAAGTTTCAGATGAACCTCCTATAATAAATTACCAATCCCATGAATGATCTGGTTGTTCAGTGTAAAGCCTGATTATCTTCTTGATTCATAGGTTAGCCACGTTGGACTCCAATTCCTAAATGGGGTGACAATTTCACCAATATGATAACCGTCAGGGGGGTTTATGAGGGGGGGTGGCGACTACGTTTAATTAGTCCCTCTCGGCGGCTGTTTGGGGGTAGTGCCCCTAGGGTCTTGGGTACATTAGAAAGTGATCTGATGATAAAGGTGAATTAGAATTGATGTTTGAGGGGTGTGCAAGAGTACAGAGAATGTATTGGTGATATTGGTGAAATAAGTGAGCAACAATGTGGTGTCTAGGTGAGTATAATAAAAAATTATCTATGCAAAGAAAGGCATTGAGTATGTGCTGATAGAAGTTTTGTCTAATTACAGGAGCGTTGTCGTAGTAAGAAAAAATACTTTTATGAAGAAAATATTATTGTTCTGAGTTTGAAAATTAATGAAAGAGGTATCAACATGGACAACGAGGGGGTGCATGGATTTTAGGGATTCAATACTTCCATTTAAGTGGGTTTATGAAGAATAGCGTGGGGTTCGGTTCCTTCATAGGTGGGTGATTACAAAATCAAGGAGTGGATGGTTATTGTAAGTTTATCAAATGTCTACAAAGAGGGAGTGGGTGCTTCTTGCTAGTGGGTGCTAGCAAACAAATTATGGGTTGGTGCTCCTTTTATTAGGTGTTGATAAATTAGGGAGTGGTAGTTTTCTTCCGGTGGGTCCAGAGAAAATTATAATAATAAGTTATAGCTTTCCCTTATAAAATAAATTAAGAAGAATATTGGTATCTTTATATGTTACATATGTGTATGATTTATGTGTTGATTTATGATGTTGCTTACATGAATAGTTGTTAAGTAGATTGAAATTTTTTAAATTAACAATAGTTGTATAATTTGGTCACACAACTAATCCACCCCCCTCTTAGTAATGTCATGGTTTCTAACACTTGGTTCATAAGAGGACGCATGCTTCATTCTAGGAGAAATCCTATTAATAAGAAACATGGACTATACCATTCCTTGCTTGTACCTATTTGTCCTTGTAAAAGGATTTCAATTGACACTATGCGAGGTGTACCAACAATGAGGAAGGGACATGAATACCTATTCATGGTAGTTTACAGGTTCAACAAGATGTGTGTTCTCATACCTGATACTAATACCATCAACATGAAAGAAGCAAGGAACTTGTTATTTAGACAATTCTAGGTGCACTTTTGGATACCAAGGAGCATAATTTCACATAAGGACATGATATTTCTTAGTGCATTTTAGACTATATTTTGTGAGAAGATGGCCATGAAGTTGAAGAGGTCTATAACATTCCACTCACAAACAGATAGAAAATTTTAGTCAATAAGACTTTGGTGTAGCTTATAATGGGCTATAATTATAATCATATGAAGAATTGGGATGAAAATCTAGTATATATATAAATGCTCTTATAATAAGGCAATCCACACTTCTGTTGGTCAGTGCCCATTTGAAACTTGTTTTCGATATTTTCCAGCGTCACCTTTGGATATTGTATATAGGAAAAAAGTAGAAGTGAGGGAGGATCTCATAGGAGATGCATTGAGGGAAAATAAATTTATTAAGAAGATTAGATAGATCCATCTAATAGGATAGGAGACATTAAAGAGGTCACAAGAAAAGTACAAGCATAGCCATGATCAATATGTAATATTGAATCCATTAAAGATTAGAGACATATTATGGTTATAGTTGAACAAGCAGAGGCTACATGGTCCTGGTAAGAAAATAAATTATTTGTGATACAATCCCTTTGAGATATTGGAAAAGGTGGGATACAATCTATATACTTAGTTTACCCCCATGCATGTGCATTTACTCAATGATGAATGTAGAGAATTTGAAACTCTATGAGCCTTCCATGTTGGATTAGGAAGAGGAACAAGTCCTATCTTTTGTAGAGTATTAACACCAAATTCTTAGGTAGATTCAATACAAGATATATTTTTGTAGAAGAAATATATGAATGGGAAAAACATGGCCTTTGGCGAATTGGGTTGAGAGTACAGCTTCTAGGTAAGGCTAAATGGTGCACTCAAGAGAAGGTGGAAGAAATTTTCCTCACCTAATTCAGTGAAATATGTTGGGAGTCAAAATCTTCCAAAAATTGGAAGGTATGATTTGTATTGGATCATTTATTATTTTTCATCTGCCTTGATGCTTTTTGAATGAAAGAATTGGAGGAATCAATTCACAAGTCCATTTTCACCAATGGGTTCCAATTTGGTAAATCAGGGTTTGAATCCTTCTAAAAGTAGTTTGAGGAATGAAATGGAATATTTTTGGGGAAAACTTTGTTTCTTACTACTATCACCACATAATGTTATTCTACACTCAAATACATATTCAATGATGGAAGAAATATGTCAAACATACTCTATATGCAAATGTTATGCCGCCTAGAAGTTGACGTTCCTATTTTAAGCACCAAGGTTCAACAGGATGTCATGTACACCCCAATTTGTCACAGAATAGTGTCTATCCACATGATAATTTTGACAAAAAATCTAGAAAATTTAATGTTGTAACTCTAGTTAAGCATTGAAGGAGTCAAACTTAACCACTTGCAGACTATCGGGCTATGTTATAACTGGACCACTAGGAGGAAAAGAGGTTCCATCCTATTTGAGTGCATTTTTATCCTAGATTAGTAGAATAGTTGAGAGTGGATAGGGAGATAGTAAAAAGAGAGGGTTTCTATATTGTAGCACCCCACAGGCCATATGTCTCACTACTTTATACTTACATCCATTTCTATTTGAGAAAGAGAGAGTGAAGCAATCTCACCTTCCAACTAGTTTTTTCTTGTAATGTTTTCCTAGATCATATCTTGTGTTCATTGTGGTTTCATGAGTTTTATTTCATTGTTTTCTAATTTCCATATTTTATGTATTGCATGGATAAGAATAACATAATAATTAAAGGAATTTATCTTAAAATTAGGGAGCGATAGCTCTCTGTGGTGCGAGCATCTGTGGTGAGGGTTTGTATGATGGGGTTGGTGGGAAGTCTTTAGGAGTGGGTTGATATTTGGTTATCATAGGCTGCAAAACATGCAAATGGCTACTCTACCCATAATTTTCAGTAGTTTAGTATTGATCGAGGGAAATGAATTTCAAAGGTATGATTTAGATGGTTGAATTTTCGCCGAAACTAGATGTTTATGCCCCCATCTGGGTAGATATGCCACCTCAGATCCATGTGACTGTGGATGAAAGGCCAGTTGGATTTTCAATCATGGAAGTTGGTGTAGCATCTCCTCCTTAGTTTCTAGGAATTTCAAATGTCTCTATTATACATTCTCAAAATATTTTGCAGGCCTAGATTAGGGTTTCTTCTCATTTTTCAATAAGTTTTCCATCAAAAACCTATGACTCTTCTCAAGCTAATTTTTGTGACCCAAACACAATTTTCCCATAGGGTGATTTCCTTTCAAGTGTTTTCTTTGGTAGTTTCTAGAGTTCTAATCATTTTTAATTAGAGTGTTTTTTTGGCAGACTAGGATTTACAAATCAACTGGTTTGTTAGAAGTGGTGTCTTATGAGGGAGTTTTGTTTCGATGTCAATGTTTTCAAAAAATATGACTTTTTGGATGAGTGCCCCCTCCCTTATAGGGGCAAATGAGCTTCAGAATTTACTTTTGGTGATGAAACTAAGAAGGAGGTTCTGTCTAGTAACAATGTATCGTTGTAGGAATCTGCTCCCTTTGGGACTTCAAAGGTTGCAGCCAAGCTCGTGTCGATGAACAAGGATACAACCATGAAGGAAGGTCTAAAGATGTCAAATGGAACGAAAAAGGAGAAAGCTAAAGGACCATCTTATTCTAGTGGTCTGGATCTGGGTACTTTCTCTCTTCTCTTCCCCGTCTCTAATTTGGTTAGTTCCTTTTATTTTTTGGTGATGGTTCAACAATTTCATTCTTGTCCTCTCATATGTCCCCTATTACACAATATGGTAGTAAAAAATTATTTCCCGTCCCATTCCCTTGGCTCCTCTCTCTCTTCCCCTGTCAATTCCATCATCCTATCGATTTGGGGCATCTTCCTCCTCATCCCCTTTTAGATATTTTCTCAGATCCCAATCAAAGCCTGATTGTACAAAGGGTATAAGGGGCTTGGGACCTTCCTCTCCAATAAATGTTGATGGTCAAGATAGAGGTATAAAATCAAACATTTCTCGTGCTAAGCTAAAATCCAGTATGGATGTGGAGGTTGGGATAAAAATGAATATTCTTTGTTTGATTAAGAATATTAGATTATTGTGTTAAGATCCTCCTCAAATTAGAAACAAAATGTTTTTCATGTGCTTAAGGATTCGTGAGTTTTTGCAAGTGTAAAATGAGTTTTTATGTTAATTTTATGAGAAATTTTAGCATAAATAAGAGACTAGACAACAACATAAAAATGTCCAGAACATCACCAGAAACACATCACAACATGAACATGATGAAAGATTTCACCCCTCGGCTATGTCTCCTTGGTCCAGCTTCCAATGGCTTGGGCCTCTCTATTATGCTCAAAATTGTAAAAATATGTGTTTACAATGCTCAAATGCTTTTGAAAGCTGCTCCAATGAGTCAAAAATATCCAAAAATGCCTACCTAGCCTCTTTCTGCATCCAATTTTGTCAAAAAATAGATAATTTATGACCTCTCCTAGTTTTCCCACTATTCGCTCTACATTTTCCCCAAAATATGGAATCAACCTAGAATTTCACTCACCAAGCGCTCTAATTGAGAGACATTTTTGCCGAAAATCGAGTAAAATTTGAAACTTTAAAACATCCTCTAACTCTTAAGTTCCAAAAACTCTCGCCACGTGGGGGCATCACGTGCCTGGGGGCTAAGGCCAATGGCCCGCCCCTGCCGGTCGAGGCCCCCACTCTACCTTTCACATTTCTATTCACATGGTTGGTTTTTTGTTGTGGCTATTAGCGGAGGTTATAGTTATGGGCAGTGGTTAGCCCCTAACCATGGTCCATGGACCAGGGTCGAGGGTTAACCACAGTCCCATCCCCCCAACTTCCCCCAACTCGCAAACCATACAACTTTAATTATATGTGCCTCCCCCATATGGTTAAGTAACACCATGTGGGAACAATGGTAAGTGGTTTTTCTGTGCTATGGGAGGTCGCGGGTCAAGCCTGGCTTCCACCTGGTCCACCATAACAAATTTTGCATTAACACAAGGAGGACATGTGGTGGCCTCAAGCTTAGCCATGTGTCACCTCCTCATTGGCCCAAATAAAAAACATGTGACCTATAGAATGATGCCACCAAGCTTGAGAATATTCCAAAGAATATGCCAAAGGAATCTACCATAGGAATATACCAAGAATATTCCTTTTGTTGACTGGGTTTTATGGATTCTCAGTCAGCATCCCTGTAGCACCTGCAAAAATTTTACCGGTTTGACAAAGTGAACAAAATGCGTTTCTGGGAGCATATGGTGTCCGTTTCACACGAAACAAGTTGCACCAGATTTAGGATGATGAGCACTATGTGGTCATTCAAGTTCCACACCATTATGAAGACTTTTATTTTTTAGCATAATTTTGAGCAGCTGATCATTCCTCCCCACTGGATGCCTTTTGGGCCCCAAAAGATCACTTTCAGTTGTCCAGCAGGTGAGGGTACAATTTCCTCACCTTTCCAATCTCTATCCATTTGGATTTTGAAGGATTTTTTTCCCTTGAGCCCCACTCAAAGATAATTGACACTTCCTCTTTTCGATGTCCTTATTCTTCTATCAAGTATATTGTCTTGTTGAAGCTCATCAAGGAATTCTGGAGAAAAGTCTTCAATAGATGGAATTTGAAAATTCTCTCCTTGATATTCAACCAAAGGAGGCTCATACAACCTTAAATTCTCAACATTAACAACAACATAAATTTTCATATATGAAGGCAAATCCAACCTGAAGGCATTGTTACAAATCTTTTCCAAAATTTTGAATGGGCCATAACTAATTGGTTTTAGCTTTTTACCTTCTCCTTGGAGCCTCTCTTTGCTAATGTGAAGCCAAACTTCATCACTGACTTGGAACTTGTGATCTACATGTAGAATTTTGTAGAATTTTTTCTACAAATCGGCTAGCTTTGATACCATGTAGAACTTTTTCTACAAATAAGCTAGCTCTGATACCATGTAGAAATTTCCCACCTATAGATCACTTGTAATGCAATGTACTAAAGCAAAACACTTGATCTACTTCTACAAACAATTTAGCAGAAGCTTAATCAACCATGAGCAACATCAATAAGAACACATATAACTGATAAGAAGGAATCAATCACACATAACACAGAAG
The DNA here is from genome assembly GCA_031772625.1 of Pinus tabuliformis. Lineage (NCBI taxonomy): Eukaryota > Viridiplantae > Streptophyta > Pinopsida > Pinales > Pinaceae > Pinus > Pinus tabuliformis. The sequence continues at coordinate 940,229,792 of CM062810.1, read as the reverse complement.
AATTTACCCAGGGAAAGCACCTTCCTAAAACCCCATCTATGTATTATCATACAAGTGGAAATATAGTCCGGATTACACAAATCCTTAGCTCGGAAGCTATACAACTCTCAGTACAATCCCTCTGCTGCTCATAGACAGTGAAAGGCTTCTCACAAACCTTCTCCTCTACCCTCCAAGCCTCCTATTTCCTTGTGCAGTTTCCTTGGGGTCTAGTGCTGCCACCTGTGTGAATTGGCCTCTTCACACACTCACTAACCTCTGATCTAACTGCACAAACTTGAAGGAGATAAATCCTCATCATGGATGAGCTTCCTTTATAGGAAAAATATTCATCCAACTGATAGTACACTGTCCCACATCTGATCTCGACTGGGTCTCTGATAGAACTGACATCAAAAGATCACTTTTAGTTGTCCAACAAGTGAGGGTACAATTTCCTCACCTTTCCAATCTCTATCAATTTGGATTTTGAAGGGTTTTTTTCCCTTGCACACCACTTGAAGATAATCGACACTTCCCCTTTTCAATGTCCTTATTCTTCTGTCAAGTATATTGTCTTGTTGAAGCTCATCAAGGAATTTTGGAGAAAAGTCTTCAATAGATGGAATTTGAAATATTCTCTCCTTGATATTCAACCAAAGGAGGCTCATACAACCTTAAATTCTCAACATTAACAACAACATAAATTTGCATATATGAAGGCAAATCCAACCTGAAGGCATTGTTACAAATATTTTCCAAAATTTTGAATGGGCCATATCTAATTAGTTTTAGCTTTTTACCTTCTCCTTGGAGCCTCTCTTTGCTAATGTGAAGCCAAACTTCATCACTGACTTGGAACTTGTGATCTACATGTAGAATTTTGTAGAATTTTTTCTACAAATCAGCTAGCTTTGATACCATGTAGAACTTTTTCTACAAATTAGCTAGCTCTAATACCATGTAGAAATTTCCCACCTGTAGATCACCTGGTAATGCAATGAACTAAAGCAAAACACTTGATCTACTTCTACAAACAATTTAGCGGAAGCTTAATCAACCATGAGCAACATCAATAAGAACACATATAAGTGATAAGAAGGAATCAATCACACATAACACAGAAGAATTTACCCAGGGAAAGCACCTACCTAAAACCCCATCTATGTATTATCATACAAGTGGAAATATAGTCCGGATTACACAAATCCTTAGCTCGGAAGCTATCTAGCTCTCAGTACAATCCCTTTGCTGCTCATAGACAGTGAAAGGCTTCTCACAAACCTTCTCTTCTGCCCTCCAAGCCTCCTATTTCCTTGTGCAGTTTCCTTGGGGTCCAGTGTTGCCACCTATGTGAATTGGCCTCTTCACACACTCACTAACCTCTGATCTAACTGCACAAACTTGAAGGAGATAAATCCTCATCATGGATGAGCTTCCTTTATAGGAAAAATATTCATCCAACTGATAGTACACTATCCCACATCTGATCTCAACTGGGTCTCTGACAGAACTGACATGCATCAGTTATCCATGAGTGAATACACAGTTATCTGAAAATAATAGTTGTCACATGCATGCAAGCATCAACAAACTATATCTCATTAATTTAACAACTTGTTAAATTAATCTAACTGAACTTGACTAAGTTAAACTAAGTCAACTAATCCTCTCAATATAGAACTCATCCTTAATTCCTCAATCAGTGGAGCAAATCAAGGACACATTCCCCAATCAGTGGAGAAATTATTGCATGTTCTCACAAAGAGTTCAAGTTTGATTTTCCTTAACTAATTAACTCATGGAGAATTAATTAATTAATATTTAAATTGCTGGTAAGACCAAATTTGAATTTTACTTCCTATTTTAGACCAGGGATTGTCTAAAAATAGGAATCCAACTTGAACTACTAAAAATAGAACTTCCATTTTTAGCACTTCCATTTTTCATTTCCTGTTGCCCAATCCAGCACTGATGCCCAAACTACTATTTTTAGCAATTTCTTGTTGCCAATTTTCAACACTCCTCTCGAACCTGATCTTGTACATCTAAAATGTTCCGCATGCAATACATCTACCAAGTGTGGTTGCTCCAGCAACTCTCGGAACAAAAAAACTCCCAACTGACCTCTCTATTGGGCTAGAAACATACTCTGATGCTAAAGCTCTACCTGCTGCTGACAAGAAGTGCTCCCTCTCTGACCTCTGCGCTACTACAACATCTCCACGCATCTCACACCATTGCACCCTTCTCTGTGCTACCCTACACTGTGCAACACACTTATGACTCTTGCATTGTTGTAGCCCGCATGCTCTGCGCTGTCCTGGGATTCCCTGCACTGTAGCTCTCTCTGTCGCTCCATCCGCATCTATCTCTACCCAATCAGTCAGTTCCTGCTACTCCACATCAGAGCTCCCGTAGCAAGGTCTCATCCAAGAGGTTGGGTACCTCAAGGATCCTACCCCTCCTCCATGGGACGATCACTCCACATCGCCCCACCTCCTACCTAGAGGTATGGTTGCATGTGATCCCTCTGCCCACCTGGCTCGAAGTTTCCCCCTACTAGAGGTCTCTGCATGAGTAGATGTCTCTACTCGATCTCCACTCAGCTTCCCTTATTGTGGCTACTCCACAACCTCCTGAAGCTGCTGCACCAATCGTGGCTCCTCCACAATCGTCTGAGACTTCTTCTAGTGCTACATGTTGAGAGGTAATTTACTCTCCCTCTCAACCACCAAGTATCTAACCTTTGCCTTGCTCCTCAAGGCTTTGCATGCATTTTGCACCTCAAGTGCATACAGGTTCTTGGCTAGCACACCAATATATTTCCACTTTCCCGCCGTGATGAAATTTTCTAGAAAAATATCTGATTTTAAATCAGTGATATCTCCCTCATCCGAATTCTGATTCAGCCGATTTATTTTTTTTGGGTATTTTTCCGCAAGGAATCCAAATCTGCTATTTATTTTTGAAAATTTTGTATAGAAATTTTCAGATCTGCTCTGCAAACTCTCGACCCAAAACTCAAAACTTTGAAATCTTCTCTCAGTATACTGTTCTCTCCTTGATCACCTGTGCTCTAATACCATGTAGAAATTTCTCTACAAATCAGCTAGCTCTGATACCATGTATAATTTTTCTACATATCAGCTAGCTCTGATACCATGTAGAATTTTGTAGAATTTTTCCTACAAATCAGCTAGCTTTGATACCATGTAGAACTTTTTCTATAAATGAGCTAGCTCTGATACCATGTAGAAATTTCCCACCTGTAGATCACTTGGTAATGCAATGTACTAAAGCAAAACACTTGATCTACTTCTACAAACAATTTGGCAAAAGCTAAATCAACCATGAGCAACATCAATAAGAACACATATAACTGATAAGAAGGAATCAATCACACATAACACATAAGAATTTACCCAGGGAAAGCACCTGCCTAAAACCCCATCTCTGTATTATCATACAAGTGGAAATATAGTCCAGATTACACAAAACCTTAGCTCGGAAGCTATCTAGCTCTCAGTACAATCCCTCTGCTGCTCATAGACAGTGAAAGGCTTCTCACAAACCTTCTCCTCTGCCCTCCAAGCCTCCTATTTCCTTGTGCAGTTTCCTTGGGGTCCAGTTCTACCACCTGTGTGAATTGACCTCTTCACACACTCACTAACCTCTGATCTAACTGCACAAACTTGAAGGAGATAAATCCTCATCATGGATGAGCTTCCTTTATAGGAAAAATATTCATCCAACTGATACTACACTGTCCCACATCTGATCTCAACTGGGTCTCTGACAGAACTGACATGCATCAGTTATCCATGAGTGAATACACAGTTATTTGAAAATAATAGTTGTCACATGCATGCAAGCATTAACAAACTATATCTCATTAATTTAACAACTTGTTAAATTAATCTAAGTGAACTTGAGTAAGTTAAACTAAGTCAATTGATCCTCCCAATATAGAACTCATCCTTAATTCCTCAAGCAGTGGAGCAAATCAAGGACACATTCCCCAATCAGTGGAGAAATTATTTGTTAGGCCCCTATACTACTAGTGTAACCCCTTATTGTTATTAGTACAACCCCCTTACTATATTGTTGTTCTCATGTAGTCCCCATATTGTTATTATGGTGCCCCATAGAAGCCCACTATTGTTATTATTGTGCCCTTACATTATTATTTGTTATGAAACCAACTCACAAAAAGATAGAAAAGATAGTTGAACGCCTTAGAATTCAGCCTATTCGAGGGGGCAACCTCCTTTACATTACATAAATGAACAATTCTTGGATGATTCAAATGACAAAACCTCCTTTCTATATATAGGAGTCTAAGGAGTCACAATATAACCCAGCTGACCTAACAATAATAATATAAAGCCACAAAAATAACAATAGAGGGATTCTATGGGGCATAGTAATTAAAATATGGGGACAATAGGGGTGCAACAATATTAATAAGGGATACAACTACATAGTAATGGGATAATCACTAGTATTATAGGGACCTAACATGCCCCTCTCCTTCAAAAAAGTGTTGTCCTCAACGCTTGAGTAGTTCTGGATGCTTCTGTATAAAATTCTCATCCTCCCATGTGGAATCTTCAGTGGATAAGTTTTTCCACTTGATGAGATACTCCGAAATTGATCGATTTTGTCGCTGTCGAGTTCTTGTTTCTGTGACTGCTTCTGGTTCCAATATAATTTTTCCTTCCTCATCAAGTTCTGGCAATATTGTTTGAACTGGGAGCTGTCGCCTATAACCTTCTTTAAACATGAAACATGGAAAACTGGGTGCACTCGAGATGCTGCAGGAAGCTCCAATTTGTATGCCATAGTACCAATCTTTTGCAACACCTTGTATGGACCATAATACTTTGGTGATAATTTATTATCCTTCTTAGTTTGCTTGAGGGACATTTGTTTATATGGTTGTAGCCGTAGGAATATCCAATCACCTAGATCAAAAGTTCTTTCGTTGCGATGTTGATCTGCCTGTTGTTTCATTCTATTGATGTTCGATGTGATGTTCCACTGCTTGAACCTTAGAATTTTCTCTTAAATATGATGTGATGGATGGTTGCTGATATCCATAAAGTGCCATAAATGGGGTCATTTTTGTTGCTGTATGGAAGGAAGTGTTATACCATCATTCAGCTAGAGGCAACCATATGACCCATTGTGTCTGTTTATCATATACAAAGCAACGAAGATATCCTTCCAAACATTTGTTTACTATCTCAGTTTGCCTATCAGATTGAGGATGATAAGATGAGATATGAGCTAACTGAGTACCAAGACAAGAAAATAATTCTGTCCAAAAATTTCCTGTGAAAATGTGATCTCTGTCACTTACAATAATCTTTGGGTTTCCATGTAGCTTTTGAATTGTTTCCATAAATGCAGTAGAAACTGTAATGGCTTTAAATGAATGTGATAATGCACAAAAGTGTGCATACTTGGTAAGTTTGTCAACTACCACCATGATGACACTCTTTCCCTCAGACTTGGGTAAACCTGTGATAAAATCCATTGAAACCTCCTCCCAACATTGGCTTGGAATGGATAAAGGTTGTAATAGACCTGGGGTCTTAATTGTTTCAACTTTATTTTTTTGGAAAACCAAACATTCCGCCACAAAATTTTGAATATCTGATTTAAGGCCATCCCAAAAAAATTCCTTCTTAACCCTGTGGTAAGTTTTTAAAAATCCTGAGTGCCCTCCTAAGGGAGAAGTGTGCAATTTCATAAGAATCTTTTGTTTGAGTTGCAAATTTTTATAGAGGTATAAGCGATCTTTGTACCATAACGAATCATTTTTCCAGCTAAATGTATCAGATGCACTGGAATCTTGTTGTAACTTTCGAATAAGTGCCCACACTTCTTCACCATTCTTCCACTCCTCCCTTGCTTTATTTATCCAATTTGGTTGGATAATAGAAATGGCGCACAACAATGCTTCCACATCCTCATCCTTTCTTGAGAGTGCATCTGCCACCACATTTTGCTTCCCTTTTTCGTAGATGATTTCAAATTCATAACCCAACATCTTTGTGACCCACTTTTGTTGCTCTTTAGAGGATAATATTTGTTCTAAAAAGTATTTAAGGCTATCATGATCTGTTTTTACCTTTAAGTGTCTTCCCATTAGGTAGGGTCGCCATTTCTTAATTGCATGTAGTATTGCCAACATTTCCTTCTCATAAATAGATTTGTGTAAAAACTTTCCCTTGATTGGATGACTTTCAAAAGCAATGGGTCTTTCATCTTGCATTAAAACAGTACCAATTCCATTTCCTGGAGCATCACATTCCACAATAAAGGTTTTTGTGAAGTCCGGTGTAGCTAAGACCGGTGCTTGGCACATGGCCTCTTTAAGATGTTCGAAGGCCTTTGTTGCTTCCGGAGTCCATGAAAATGCATCTTTCTTCAATAATGTTGTTAGAGGTGCTGCTATTTTCCCATAATTCTTAACAAACTTGTGATAATACCCTGTCAACCCGAGAAATCCTCACAGATGCTTTATGGATGTGGGGATTTTCCATTCCTTAATGGCTTTAATTTTGCTAGGGTCTACCTTAACTCCTTCATGAGATATAATATGACCCAGATATTCCACCTCTTCTACTCCAAAGAAACATTTGGATAATTTTTTCATATAATTGTTTCTCCTCCAATAGTTGTAGCACCCTGTCAACATGTTCAACATGATCCTTCCAAGACTTGCTATAGATTAGTATATCATCAAAAAATACTAACACAAATTTTCTAAGGGTTTGAAAATGGAATTCATCAAACCTTGAAATGTAGAAGGTGAATTGGTAAGGCCAAAAAGCATGACCAAAAATTCGTAATGACCCTCATGAGTTCTAAATGTTGTTTTCGGAATGTCTTTAGTCTTCATTCTGATTTGATGATATCCTGAACGAAGATCCAACTTGGTGAAGTAAATTGATCCATGCAATTCATCCAATAATTCATCAATGACAAGAATGGGAAACTTATCTTTAATAGTGAGCTTGTTGAGCTCCCTATAATCCAGACACATGCACCCTGATCCATCCTTCTTGTGCACCAATACTATTGGAGTAGAGAAAGAACTTTGACTAGGTTGAATTATACCAACCTCTAGCATTTCTGCAACCATACGTTCAATTTCACTCTTTTGGGCATAGGGATATCTGTACGGCCTGATGTTTGGAGGAACACTTCCTGGAATCAGATGAATAGCATGATCATGATCACGAATAGGTGGGAGACCTTTGGGAGTCTCAAATACCTTGAATGATTGTCCAAGACTTTTTGGAGATCTGGAGAAATAGATGATTCTGATGTTGAAACATCTAGCGAACATAATTGTGCAATTACACCTCTTTGTTCTTTTTTTAGAAGCTTTGTCATACCGTTAGAGCTGATTATCTTTCCTGGTTTCCCTACAATACCCCTTAATTCAACTTCCTTTCCTTCCGCAGAAAATATCATGAAAAGTTCTTGAAAATTAAAAGCTATTGTACCTAAGGACTATAGCCATTGGACTCCTAGTACAACATCAGCACCTCCCATTGGAATGGAAAGCATTGGGCTCGTCAATACATATTCTCCCATGGATAGCTTGATATTATGACACTTTCTAGAGTAATTTATCGTTCCTCCATTTGTAACCATCACTTGACACTCTGGTGCTAGATATAGGAAGCAATTCAATTCTTTTGCTACCTTACAATGAATAAAATTGTGGGTACTTCCTGAATCAATCAACACTATTACCTTTTTCTTCTTGATTTGTCCTTCTATCTTGATGATTTGAGGAGTGGTAATTCCAACCAATGCATTACAAGATATGGTCAGATTCATTTCTTCTTTATCTAGGCTTTGTTCTGGGAGTATATCCTCTTCTTTTGACCTTGCTTGCTCCTTTTCTTATTCCTCTTCACAATCTATGTAGAATAATTTCTTCTCAGCACACTTATGACCTTTAGTGTATTTGCTATCACAAATGTAACAAAGCCCTTTTTCTCTTTTTTCTTCCAATTGTTGTGGTGTCAACCTTATAGGTTGTGGAAGGCTAGGGGTAACAACACTTCCATCTTTATAGTTGTGACTAGTATGCTTCCTGGTTGTCATAGTTTTGCTTTCCATTTTTCTTGCTAACATGAATGCCTTCTCTAATGAATCAGGTTCCCAAAGGCGAACACCATGTTGGATATTATCCTTTAAATTCCCTATGAACACATCAATCATACGCTCCTCTAGAATATTTTTTACTCTTATGTTCAATTTTTGGAACTCCTCAATGTGCTCCATTATTGAACCCTTTTGTTTGAGACTTATCAATTGGCTAAAAAAAGTGTTGCTTTTTGTGTCCTCATAATGTGCTGTCAATTCTTCCGTAAAAATTGCCCAAGTCATAATTTGTTTATGAGAGCAAAGCCATTGATACCATACAAACTGATTTGGTTCCAAATATAAAGTTGCAATACGTACATTTCGTGTGTTTTGCACATTATTGAGATCGAAAAATTGCTCCATCTGTAATATCCATGTTGCAGGGTCCTTGCCATCAAACTTCCTCATATCGATTTTTGGAATATGGTGGGTCTTCGATCCAACATTAGAGTCTATGGAATCATGATTAACATTTCTTTTGTTCTCATCATGAGTTTCCTTTACTACCCTTTCACCATTCGTGACCATTTCTTATAGCAACTTATTCATATTTATCTTCAATTCTTCCATGTCTATCTTCAAATCATCCATATTAGCTTCCATGCCATTCATCTTAGCTTCCATGCCCTTTATCTTAGATTCCAGGCCATTTATCTTAGCTTCTGTTAGCTTTTGTGAGAGTGACATTTTTTGCACTTGGTCTTGTAATTTTGATATATCATGTAGCATTTCTTTCTCTTCTTCATGAGTCATGCTAGCACTTTCAGGTTGCTTACTAGTTGTTTGCATTTTCTTTCCTCGGGGCATCAGTTACCAATAATAATGCTCTACTATGCCTTTTGAATTCTTCAAAATAATTTTTCAAACCAAGCTTAAGAAAAAAATTAAAAAAATCTACACACCTTTTTTCACTTTGAAGGAGCTTGATATTGCCTCTGATGTATCTCTGTAATTTCAGATCATCCAATTCTGAAATTGTGCCCTGTAGTAGATCTCTGTGTCCTCTTTCCAATGCCACTAGTCTGATCCAAATTGGATTCTCCAAGGAAGAGTTATGCCAAATCTCCCACAGTGACCTGATTATAGACTACTTCAATAGAGTGAACTTGTACAACATGCCACGTGTCCCTATTTCGACCTTTGGCTTTGAAAAATATATACAAGAAACTACAGTCCGTCCTCTTTCTGTAGCTTCTTACAAAACTTCAATCTGATGCTCAGAGAGAAAGTTATGACGATTTTCCCTAGGTCACCTGTTTGGAATGTAATTCAGGAGTCTGCAAAAAGACCAACTTCCTCAGATCATATCTCTGCAAATATAGCATGAAAAGCTTTGAAATTTGGACCTGAGGTTCAGTGTGATTTCTTCTCAAATGGGTTTTTTTTCAATTCTGAAAAATCGTAGAAAAAAAGTTATAGTGAAAATTCCACGATGACCTATTTGGAGCAGTGAAACCCTAAAATCCAAAGCTCTGATACCAAATGTTATGAAACCAGCTCACAAAAAGATAGAAAATATAGTTGAATGCCTTAGAATTCAGTCTCTTCGAGGGGGAAACCTCCTTTACATTACATATTCAAATGACAAAACCTCCTTTATATATATAGGAGTCTAAGGAGTCACAATATAACCTAGCCAACCTAACAATAATAATATAAAGCCACAAAAATAACAATAGAGGGATTCTATGGGGCACAGTAATAAAAATATGGGGACAATAGGGGCACAACAATATTAATAAGGGATACAATTACAACAGTAATGGGGTAATCACTAGTATTATAGGGACCTAACATTATTGTTATGTCGACTTTGATTATATTATGACCCCTTAGATTCCTATATATAGAAAGGAGGTCTTGTCATTTGTATCATCCAAGAATTGTTCATTTGTGTAATTTAAAGGAGGTTGCCCCCTCGAAGAGGCTGAATTATGAGGCGTTGATCTATCTTTTCTATCTTGTGAGCTGGTTTCATAACATTTAGTATCAGAGCTTTGGATTCTAGAGTTATGCTGTTCCAAATAGGTCATCATGGCATTTCACTTTTTTTCTGCGACATTTTAGATGCTAAAAACAAAACCTGTTTGGGCTGAAATCGTTCTAAACCTCATATCAGAATTTCAGAGCTTTTCACACTATATTTGCGGAGATATTCTCTAAGGAAGTTGTCCTTTTTGCAGACTCCCGAATTACATTCCAAATAGGTGACCTGGGGAAAATAGTCATAACTTTTGTTTTGAGCATCAGATTGAAATTTCGTAAGAAGTTACAGAACAAGGATGGACTGTAGTTTCTTGTATACATTTTTCAGATCCAAAGGTCAAAACAGTGACACATGGCACGTCGTACAAGTTCGCTCTACTGAACTAGTCTATAATCAGGTCACCGTGGGAGATTTGGCATAACTTTTCCTTGGAGAATCCAATTTGGATCAGACTAGTGGCATTGGAAAGAGGACACAGAGGGCTACGACAAGTCACAATTCCAGAACTTAAATATTCGAAAGTACATAGTTACAATCATTTCAAGATCAAGCTCCTAAAATCAAGAAAAAGCGAAATGAGGAAGTTTGATGGCAAGGATCTGGCAAATTGGATACTACAGATGGAAAAATATTTTGATCTACATGGTGTACCACTATTACAAAAGGTATGTATTGCATCTTCATATTTAGAACAAGATCAATTTTTATGGTATAAAGGGCTTTGTTCTCATAAACTACTTGTTACATGGTCAATTTTCACGGAGGAAATTATAGCACATTATGAGAATACAAAGAGCAACACCTTCCTTAGAGCAACACCACAACAATTGGAAGAAAAAAGAGAAAAAGGGCTTTGTTACAAAGTGGAAAGAAAAATTATGGCAACAAGGAATTCTACCCCTCACAACTATAAAGATGGAAGTGTTGTTTCTCCTAGCCTTCCACAACCTACAAGGGTTACACCATAACAATTGGAAGAAAAAAAAGAAAAAGGGCTTTGTTACAATTGTGATAGAAAATGCACTAAAGGTCATAAGTGTGCTAAGAAGAAATTATTTTACATAGAGTATGAAGAGGAGGAAGAAAAGGATCAAGAAACATCAAAAAAAGAGGATATACACCAGGACCCAACCCCAGAGAAAGAAGAAATGAATCTGACCATATCTTGTAAAGCATTGTCAAGAATTACCACTCATCAAACTCTCAAGATAGAAGGACATATCAAGAAGAAAAAGATTCAAGAAGTGAAAGATCACATCAAGAAAGAAGAAATGAATCCAACCATATCTATTAATGCATTGGCCGCAATTACCACTCCTCAAACTATTTAGATAGAAGGACATATCAAGAAAAAAAATGTTCAAGAATTGAAAGATCACATCGAGCATCAAGAAATGAATCCAACCATATCTTGTAAAGCATTGGAAGAAATTACCACTCCTCAAACTCTCAAGATAGAAGGACATATCAAGAAGAAAAAGGTTTAAGTAGTAAAAGATCACATCGATCATCAACAACAAGTTCTCCAACTTTTAAAGGATAACGTCACTTTGGTGCAAAATCGAATGAAACAGCAAGTAGATCAACATCGCAGCTAAAAAAGTTTTGATGTAGGTGATTGGGTATTTTACGTCTACATCTTAAGCAAGCTATTTATGAGAAGGAAATGTTGGCAATACTACATGCACTTAAGAAATGGCGACCTTACCCAATGGGAAGACACTTCAAGGTAAAAATTGATCATGATGGTCTTAAATACTTTTTAGAACAAATATTATCTTTAGAAGAATAGAAAAAATGGGTCACAAATATGTTGGATTGTGACTTTGACATCATCTACAAAAATGGAAGAAAATTTTTGTTGCAGATGCACTCTCAAGAAAGAATGAGGATGTGGAAGCATTGTTTTGTGCTATTTCTATTACCCAACCAGATTGGATAAACGAAGCAAGGGATGAATGGAAGAAGGACAAAGAAGTGTGGCCACTTATTCAAAAGTTGCAGAATATCCCAATTCAAACAATATTGCTAGAACTTGAAGAGAAAGGAAAAATCATATTGGAACTTGGAGCAATCACAGAAACAAGAACCCAACGACTACAAAATCAATCAATTTTAGAGTGTCTCATCAAGTGGAAGAACTTACCCACTGAAGATACCACATGGGAGGATAGGAATTTTATATAGAAGCATCAAGAATTACTCAAGCGTTGAGGACAACACTTTTTGAAGGAGAGGTGCATGTTAGGCCCCTATACTACTAGTGTAACCCCTTATTGTTATTAGTACAATCCCCTTATTATATTGTTGTACCCATGTAGTCCCCATATTGTTATTATTGTGCCCCATAGAAGCCCACTATTGTTATTATTGTGCCCTTACATTATTATTGTTATGTCGGCTTTGATTATATTATGACCCCTTAGACTCCTATATATAGAAAGGAGGTCTTGTCATTTGTATCATCCAAGAATTATTCATTTGTGTAATGTAAAGGAGGTTGCCCCCTCAAAGAGGCTGAATTATAAGGCGTTGAACTATCTTTTCTATCTTTTTGTGAGCTGGTTTCATAACATTATTGTGTGTTCTCACAAAGACTTCAAGTTTGATTTTCCTTAACTAATTAACTCATGGAGAATTAATTAATTAATATTCAAACTACTGGTAAGACCAAATTTGAATTTTACTTCCTATTTTAGACCAGGGACTGTCTAAAAATAGGAATCCAACTTGAACTGCTAAAAATAGAACTTCCATTTTTAGCACTTCCATTTTTCATTTCTTGTTTCCCAATCCAGCACTGATGCCCAAACTGCTATTTTTAGTAGTGCTATTTTTAGCACTTCTATTTTTAGCAATTTCTTGTTGCCAATTTTCAACACTACATGATGCTTGTCATGCCTTGCTTTGTACTTGCCTTGGCTCTTTTCAAGTTGTTCTTGAACTTTCTTACTTTTTCTATGTCGCTATGACCATCAATAGAAACATCTTTTCCAAAAATGAAATCTAAAGGAGATTTAGGCAAGTATCCCAAACATGCCTCAAATGGCGATGTTTGATTTGAAGAATGCTTGGACCGATTGTAAGCATATTGAATATAATGCAAATGTTCATCCCACAACTTAGGATGTTTGCTGCAATACCCACGAAGATGATGTATTAGTGTCCTGTTCACGACCTTTGTTTGACCATTTGTTTGTGGATGAAAAGTTGTACTCCTTTTTAGTTTGGTGTCCATGAATCCCCACAAGCTTGACAAAAAATTCCCTATAAAGTGAGAATCTCAATCACTAATAATGGATGCGGGCAATCCAAAATGCACCCATACATTTTGAAAGAATAACTGAGCAGTTTCTTCAGTTGTAACTTGCTTTTTACATGGCATCAAAATACACAATTTTTTGAACCTGTCCACAAGTAAATACAAATAATCATGACCTCTTTTTGACAATGGAAGACCTCCTACAAAATCCATAGAAACACTCTCCCATAGTCGTGAAGGAACCGGAAGTGGCGTGTACAATCCTAACTTCCTATTGTTAGGCTTACTGATTGCACATAATGAACATCCTTTAATAAAATGTGACACACTTTCAAGCATACGAGGCCAATAACAATACCTCTATAGATGTGCCAACGTCTTACTTACACCGAAATTACCAGCAATAAGAGAAGTATGTGCCTCTCTTATGATGTTAACTCTTTCTCCCTGTGGAATACAAAGCTTGTCAATATGGTACAACAAGTTATCATGAAAATGACAATCCAATTCCTCTACTTGGTTACCTTGACTCAATCTTGCATAAACGTCTTGAAAGTCATTTTCTAATGCATATTGTTCAATATAACTTTCATGAAAAACATAATTATGCTTGAGTAAAGTAGCTGCATTAACAATAAGCCTAGAAATTATAGCATCAACTTTATTATAGATACCCTTCTTATACCTAATTACCAAGTGGAATTGTTGAAGAAAACCCATCCATCGGAAGTGCCTTGATTGCTGCAACTTTGATTGAGATTGCAAGTATTGCAATTGTTGATGATCAGTGTGAATGATTTTTTCCTTACCCATCAAGTAGTGTTTCCACTTTTTCACACTTTGCACCAATGCATACAATTTGTTGTCATATTTAGGATAGTTAATCACTGCACCACTAAAAGTTTCTGAATGAAAACAGATAGGTTTACCATGTTGCATGAGGACTGCACCCATGGTGTAGTCACTAGCATCAGTCTAAATCTCAAATGAATGTCTCAAGTCTGGAAGTGCAAGTACTAGAGATGAACTGATCTTTTCCTTCAACGCATCAAAGGCCTTTTATTGTTTTTCTCCCCACTGAAAAACCTTTTTCACAATTGTCAATGCATGCAAAGGAGTTTCTACAGAAGAAAAATTAACGTTTAATTTTCTCCAATATAAGGCTACTTCCAAAACACTCCTTACCTCAGTAATTTTCTTAAGCCTTGGCCAATTCAAAATGACATCAACCTTGGAGGGATCTATTTTCAACTCACCTCCTCCAACAATATGACCCAAGTAAACTAAAGAAGTTTATCCAAACTCACACTTTGACATCTTAAGATACACTGTTATTTTTTCAAGACATCAAGTACTTTTCTTACATGCATAACATGTTGATAATGATATTTACTGAAAATTAAGATGTCATCTAAGTAGACTATAATAAACTCATCAAGAAATGGCCTCAACACATCATTCATCACATGCATGAATGTAGCAGGAGCATTACATAAACCAAAAGTCATAACTAGCCATTCAAACAAACCTTGTTCTTTTTTTAATGTTGTCTTCCAAATGTCTCCTTCAGCTATTCTAATTTGATGGTAGCCACTCCTTAATTCCAACTTAGTAAAATACTTTGCATCTTTCAATTGATCAAGTAAATCATCTATTCTAGGCAGTGGGTAACGGTTCTTTACAGTAGTTTATTTCAATGCAAAAAATTCCACACACATGCGCCATGTTCCATCCTTCTTTGGCACCAAGACAATATGTGAACCACATGATGAGGAAGATGGCCTGATGATCCCTTTATCCAACAACTCTTGAATTTTCTTCTTAATTTCTGCACTTTCGATCACTGACATCCTGTACATGCCATGTTAGGAAGAGGACAATCTTGTTGCAACTGTATCTCATGTTGGATTCCTCTTTTGGGAGGTAATCCCTTTGGTTCCTGAAACATCTCATCATATTGGTTAACTACTTCAAAATATTCAGATTTCAGTTTTTGAATCACAACCTTTAAAAGCTTCATTATCAACATCATTCTTGGGTTTGATCATTAGAAGCACAAAATTCTTGCTTGAATTCACCAGTCTTTTCATCTGCCCCACATTAATAGGTGAAATATTTATTTTCTTGCTATGAGCTCTCATAATATATTCTACTCCATATTTGAACAAATTATATTTGTTTTCATGTCTATGGAAGATAATTTTTCTATCATAGAGGTACGGGCTCCCAAAACTATGTCACATATGTCTAATCGCACAACATCAAGCTCCATTTCATCTATGAAATTTGCAATAATGGCAAATTTCAGTTTACATTTTCTAGTAACCTGCAATTGTGCATTGTCACACACCCATCCAAGTGGATATGGTTTATGATGTGGAATGGTTTCCAAGTTTAAACTTTTGACAATGTTTTCAGAGATAAGATTATCTTGAGAGCCACTGTCGAAAAGTGTATAAATCTTGTTATGTTTTGACATCACCCTTATGTGAAAAAGCTCTATCCTCCTCTTTTCATTTGGAGTTTCATTTTGTGAATTTGAAGAACTAGTGCTAGCAATGGATTCTTTTTCTTTTATACCCATGGTTGTAATTTTAGTTTCATCACCCGAATTGGATCCCAAATCTCGTTGAGTGGTTGCAGTTGTCTTTTGTTTTTGCTTTTTGTTGAATTTTTTTGGTTTCATTTCAGGATGAAGTTTCCAACAATGAGCTTCATCATGACCCTCTTTGGAACAATGTTTGCATGTTAATTTTTCTACTTCTTTTTTGATAGATGATTTTTTCTTTCCCTTCCCTTTAAAACCCTTTTCTTTTCCTTTACTCTTAAATGGATTTTTTCTACCTTCTTCTGGAGTGTTTTTCCCTCTTGCTTCAAGATGAGTGGCTTGCACACACACATCATCTAGATTATTGGGATTAAACATTAAGATAGTATGTCTAAGGTAACTATGTAAACCCCCTATGTACTTCAATAATGTGTCTTGTGATTGCAAAATTTGACCTTTAAGCTGTCTAAAGTTCTGCCAGTTCATGATGGCTTTCTGCATATAAGCTAGAGGGTAGAATTGTCTTTTGATTGCAGCAATGAAATCAATCCAGGAAATTGAGATATTACCATGTTTTTTAATCTCCTCTTGTGTCTTTGATTCCCACCATACTAGTGTTGCACCCTCCATTCTCAAGGAAGCTAACTGAATCTTTATGTCGTCCTCTTGAAGGATTTGAATTCTGCAATAGACCTCCAACTAATGAATCCAATTGTCAACCTTCTCTGCATTCACTTCACCATTATACATGGGTAGCTCAAATTTAACATCAAGTTTTAAAAAGGGTGATTTACCTGTTCCTTTTGAGGTATGTTGATGAGTATGAGTAAGGGTTATGTTAGTGGAATAGGGTGAAGATGCTTGTGAATAAGAAGATGAAGAAGATGGTGGAGAGGGTGGAGGTTTGTCTCCATTTCCATTACCTCCTCATGAAGAACCTTCTCCTTTGGGAGGTTTGGGACTTTCACCTTGCAGCCTAGTATTCCTCTCTTCATAGATGGCCTTCACAATCTCTGTCATATCAAAGAAATCCTTCCTAAAGACCTTCTCATCTTTTGTCATGTTTGTAGGTTCTCCTTCATGAGAAATATTTTCTGGAGTCTCAACTGCAACTTGAGGATTAACTGGTGTTGGATATTGTGGAAACCTTGCCCTCCTTCCCCTTGACCCAACTTTAGGGCTTCCTACTGGCTTTTCTTCTCCTCTTTTGAGTTTTAACCTTGTAAGCATGACATAAACTTGCAAACAATTAAATCCTTCTTTCACAAAGAAAACCTGGTGCTCTGATACCAAAATGATCTGATTAAGAGTATTAGATCATTGTGCTAAGATCCTCCTTAGATTATAAATAAAATGTTTTTCATATGCTTAAGCAATCATGAGTTTTTGCAAGTGTAAAATGAGTTCTATGTTAATTTTATGAGAAATTTTAACATAAATAAGAGACTAAACAACAACATAAAAGTGTACAGAACATCACCAATAACTCATCACAATGGAACATGATGAAGGAGTTCACCCCTCCTCGGCTACGTCTCCTTGGTCCAGCTTCCAATGGCTTGGGCCTCTCTATTATGCTCAAAAGTGTAGAAATATGTGTTTGCAATTCTCAACTTCTTCTGAAACCTACTCCAATGATTCAATCATGTCCAAAAATGGATACCTAGTCTCTTTCTGCATCCAATTTGGTAGAAAACTGGAGAATTTATTACCTCTGCTAGTTTTCCCAGTATTTTCTCTACATTTCCCTAAAATCCAACATCATCCTATAATTACGCCCACCAAGCGCTTTAATTGATTGACATTTTCACCGCAAATCGGGTGAAATTGTTAGAACTTTAAAACTTCCTCTAACGCTTAAGTTCAGAAAACTCTGGCCACATGCCCAAGGGCTAAGGTCAATGTCTCGCCCCCGCCTACCAAGCCCTCCACTTCACCTTCCACATTTATATTCACATGGCCAGTTTGTTGTTATGACTATCAGTGATGGTTACAGTTTTGGTGCCATGGTTAGCCTCTAACCACGGTCCATGGACTGAGGTCGAGGGTTAACCACAGTCCCATCCCCCCAACTCGTAAACCATACAAATTTAATTATATGCACCTCCCCCATATGGTTAAGTAAAACCATGCGGGCGAAATGGTAAGTGGTTTGTTTATGCTATGGGAGGTCGCGGGATCGATCCTGGCCTCCGCCATAACAAATTTTTCATTAGCACGAGGATGACACGTAGCGGCCTCAGGCTTAGCCACATGTAACCTCCTCATTGGCCCGAATAAAAAATACGTGACCAATAGAATGATGCCACCAAGCTTGAGAATATTCCAAAGAATATGTCGAAGGAATATACCATAGGAATATACCCAAAATATTCCTTTTGCTAGTTGGGCTATATGGATTCCCAGTCAGCATCCCTATGAGCACCTACAAAATTTTTACATGATTGACAAAGTGAAAAGAACGTGTTTCTGGGAGAATATGGTGTTTGTTTTTCACAAAATTTGTTGCACTGGATTCAGGATGATGAGCACTACGCGGTCGTTCAGGTTCCACACAATTCTGACGATTTTGATTTTTAAGCATAATTTTGAGCGCCTGATCAATTCTTGGGGTGCTTAGAGCATCATAAGCTCTAGATACCTTTCCTATACTATTTGTCTATTCTTCAATTGCCACGGTTTGGCTAGTTCCTAAAAAAACCTAGCTCTAAAGAGGTTGGTTCGCTCTAATCCAATTGACATAACTTTTTTGCAAGAGACCCTAGCTAATGGAGATTTTATTGTTCGAGCAACAAAATAACTCATCCCTAGGTGGAATTTAGTGGCTTCTAATGCCAAAGGAAGATCGGGTGGATTGGATTTTGGATTTAACCTAAAATCTATTAAACTTATTAGCTCATGGGGTATGGATTTGGTCCTCGGCACAAACATTTTTTCTTCTAATCAGGGCAAGGAACTAAAGGTCATCAATATATGGGGTCTGCATTGTTGGCTATAATTAGACTTAGAAAACCAAGGGTTCAACCACTGGTTGCCAACAAAGATTTCCACTGTAATCTAACACATCATTTACATTTTCATTCCTCTGCGAGGGAGAAACATCTAAGCCAAGGCGTGATGAGACATTCAAATAATAAGGGGATCGAAGGATGAATCCAAGGATATATTACCAAACATATCTCTCATTACTCAAATAAATATATAAAATTTGCGTAAATATTTAGAACTCTACGTGCAGTTAAGACAAAAATCTCTACAGAAATAAATCCTAGGAAACACATCAGAACATGATAATAATTTTTTTAAAAGGCAAATATTTCATAATCATTCCATAATCAAACAAACAAAATTATCCCCACAAAATATTATTTATTAATATAAGTGGACCATTACATTAAAGATCAATGAGGGCTTGCAAGATCATTTAGAAATAATATTAGAGCAAGAATCAAATAAGACCAAATTACAATCTAAAGACAAATATAGAACTTCAATATTGAGTCTAACAACATTTTGCCATATATTGGATTTCTCTCTTCTCCTGCTCAGTTCCTGTGGCTTTTATGTATTTCCCTCCAATATTTCTCTCTTAATTCAGTCCACTTTGATCATTTTGATCATCCTCGCTTGATCCAGTCCATTTTGAAAAAACTGGTGCTTTGGTCCTTATCACCATGATTCTTTAAAAACCAATGCCCATATCCTTATTATGCAACCTCTATGAGTCCCGAGATAACCGTTCCATACTTCTTTCTATCGCTTCCCTTTTCTGTTCTTGACATCTGGCTGGTTTGATCACGTGCTTTCCTACTTCTGCTAATACTCTCTGAAATATTTTTCTCATCAAAACTTAGTCAAAATTTACAAAAACAACTAAACCAACATTACCTGACCACATTTCATTGACTCGTCATCGAGTAAATCTTCTGGATACCCACTCGACTATGCTTTTGGTTGCGCGACTTCGATTAATACTTCTCCTCCCTACTCTACTAATTGGACTTCAAACAAATGACCCAACTTTGGGACTATTTGTAGGACTTGGTCTTTGAAATCAATATACTACATGGTGGTAGATTTCCAAGTGGTTATCAGTGCAACAAATTTATCAATGAACTTAGTTGTGTTATCGGTTGTAGGATACTCATGAAGAGATGCAAGGGTGGTCTGCCGCCAAACATCAACATCAAAATCAAGCTTCCAAAGCTCCATGAAATTGGATTGAGCTGGTGGCTAGAGATCTTACAACATATTTTTAGTAGTATGTGAGTCTTCCTCCAAATGATGAACATGCTTCTCCAGTGCTTCTGCTTAACTAAATAAATTATGCTACTGGTGAATATTAGTAGTGGTAAGCACTTGGCCAAAAAAATATTGATTTTCCTTCCACAACTAATACAAAGGGTGATTCTTTCTAGCAAGTATATTGGCCCAATCCTAGACTTGGAGAAAAAATTCCTATGAATCGTTGGTAACCTTTTGAAGGGTGCCCTTGAAAGAAGAGGCTTGAGAAATTTGGTCTCTATAATGGTATGCAATATCTGGGAGTGTTTGATGTATCTCAACAATAGTGCCACACAACTCTCGATTCAGAACAACCAACTCCATACATGCGATTTCAATAAATTCACAATGTTCAAGATGATGACACATTAAAATATCCTTTGGAGCATTAGGCGCAAATTCGGTAATGGTCGACCACATCTGTTGAAATTTAGATGTGATATCTAGAGTTCATTTCTCTAGTTTCTCCTTTTCCCCTCACAGGTGGTCCTACTCTTTAGTAACCATAATTATTTTCTACTGTTGTTTTTCGTAAGTAGAAATGAGTTCAGTATACTTTGATTCCACAAGGACTAGGCGGTATTCCAATTGAGTGGAAGAGATATAACAAATTGAAACAATTGAGATGACGACCATGTTTAAATATCATTTGTAGATAATGTATTGGAGGGAACCATGTTCATAGAGGTTGTCCAATGGAAAATATTTTTCTGAGTGTCCCTAAGGCGAAGTTTCTAGCTCTTGACTCTATCCCCTTTTGAATTCATCATGGATCCTAGAAATGACATTTGTAGGATAAATATGGAAAATATCCTATGATTGTGAAACTAAATACAAAACATCTCTACAATGCACTGGATTTTGAGTGAAAAAAGCAACCTTCACTTCTAAAATTGTTGTGCTAGACCCTGGCTTGGATGAAAATGGAATAGGTGGAACCATAACTTATTCTACATGTGGCTGAAGTTCAAATGTAGTCTACAGCAAGTGTGCAGTCTCCAGAGGAGAAGATTCAATATCCATCTTAGCAATATCCCTACCAGTAATTCCATGGTTAGGGTTACCCAATAGGGTAGTGGCAGAGGTGGTATAAGGTGACGAACCAGCAGAATGCATAGCATGAGTAGGGGGAAAACATGATGTTCTCAACAATTTTAGTACCCTCAATAGGGTCTTTGGGCTCATCTCCAGTAAGGTAAACAATATGAGAAAGTTGAATAGTAGCATTGT
Source organism: Pinus tabuliformis (assembly GCA_031772625.1). NCBI lineage: Eukaryota > Viridiplantae > Streptophyta > Pinopsida > Pinales > Pinaceae > Pinus > Pinus tabuliformis. Next base: position 940,208,327 of record CM062810.1, on the reverse strand, counting down.
CTTTTGCGTAAGATTGAGTGAAAGCAAAAGTGTTAAAGGATAAAGCGGAAGTATCAGAGGTTGTAGATGGAGTAACGAAAATTGGACTCACGGAGACAAAGGGGACCACTCGAAGCTTAAAATACTTACCAATAATGGGAAAAAAAAAAATAGGGAATTGAGAAATAGAAACAATAGAACTCACCATGGAATCGACTTCAGACATGGTATTGCAGACAAAAGACACACATTCCTATAACTTCTTCATAATTAGCTGGAGATCTTGTTTGGAGTTAGTCTTGCATTTACTGGAAGACGACGGTGCATCAGAAGGATCTCGCTGTTGCATTACATCGATATAATAAATAATCTTACTTTCTTTTTACATGCATTGGACTATAGGAAAATATAGTACTTCATTATGAAATGCTTCCTTGTAAACGTAATAAGGAAATGACCACATCTTAAATGTATCTCAGATGATAGTTTTTGGGAAAATATAAGTATGACCATGAATTATACAAAACCATATTAGCTAGATATATGTCCAAAATTGTCTTGGGTACATATTAGTATGCCACTTTTCAAATGTTTGTTCATTAAAATCTCTATTAGCTGAATCAATGGGATTTTTCCATAGAGCATAGGTAAGAGCAAGAGGTTCATCATTTGTAACTTCAACTAGTTCTATACCTTCGAGCATGCACCACTTCATCATAACAATGGCAATAACTAGGTATTTGTATATAAAATAGGTTCCTCTCTTAAATACATCCTCACAGGCTTCAAAGAGCTCATTAAAAATATAGTTGCACCAATTTAATGACTCATCTCGATCATAGGCTTCAACAAAATAAATAACATCTAGGGTAAATTCACCTTTGGTGTAATGCCGTATAATATTTCCTGCGATGACACAGCATGCAAATTTGATTTGGTCATTTTTTTATCATGTCAATGACGTTGCCAAAACCTTTATATTGAGTGCCATATTTTTGGTACAAATTGTCATCACCCTTCCTTTTTCCTAATTTAGAGACACTCAGGGATGCAAAGGAAATGCTTGAACCATAAATGACAACCCTATAAGCTTGTAGATATCTTTGACGTGGATTAGATATTCTTTGTCCTACCACAACAAACCGTTGTGAATTTTTCTAATGAGGAATTTAGTACAACACATAACCTCTCATGTGGTGTTGAAGATAGGAAAATATCGTAATTTCATCAAAGAAGATTATTGCAAAGGCCTAAACTCAAGATTTAGCCATAAATTAGCACCACCACTTGGTTTAGCAATATATTTCATATACACTTCATACTTTAGAGATGGAAGAACATTATCGATCAAATCATTGTCTACTAGGGTGGATTTTTCATATTTTCCCAAAGTATCTTCCGTGGGTTCAATATAGGGATCCGAAAAACCAGGAAGAACTACATGTTTGGTAGGATTACCAACAGTAAATGGTTGATGATTGTAAACAATGAAAACATGGGGAACTCAATATAGAATCCAGGGTCAAAGACTCCAGGAGATGCATAGACACAATGAGAAATTAACACTATGACGCACAACATATATAGAAAGAATAATAGAAAGAACTCAAGATGACTAGACCATTGAGTATTAAATATGACAACTTACCAAATCAAACTGAATCTAAATATTGTAGACAAGACACAAATCCATATAACATGACATGAAAGCCCAAAAAGTAAATGCAATGACAAGAAAATAAAAAAAATTACTTTTAATGTCGTAAAGCAGAATTCAAATTACAAAAATTGTCTATTACAGGGATAATGACTAGATATCATACCATACTCACATTAATTGACAGACTAGACAACTGGAATGCCATTTTACACTTTGATTTACCCAACCACAATGAGTTATGCTGGGTCATTACTAAAAACTAAGATGAAGGACTAATACAATGAAATAAACTGATTGACTGATGCACATAAACATAAAAACTAACTGACACAACCAACTTAAACCTATATCTAACTAATGCCCTGTTATCGAGAGAAAAAAATGTGAAATTGATATTTTAAGGACCATGGTAGGGTTTTAGATTATGTAGTTGACCCAAATTGGAAGAAGGACTCCATCAAGTTGAGCAAGATTAACATCTCCTGAATCTCTGATCTCTGCAACAAATAAGAGACCTAACCAATTCATTTTCATCTTACCTTGATACTTGAGATACTTGATGCCATAGAGAAAAATCGGATCTCCCATAGAGAAATACTTCCTTTTAATATGTTTATCATGCCGAGCCTTATGTATTTATTTCTCAATAGTTTGATGGAAGTCTACAAGGAATCTATGCTCATCCAATTCCCACAACTCTTGTAGTTGCTCTCCAATAGATTATCATCGGACATTCTTGTTGCCTGGGCAATAAAAATATTTGGACTAATAAACTGAGATGGTACCATTGCTTCTCGCCTATAAACAAGTTAGAATGGAGTATATTTATGCAAACATTTTATAGCAGTATGGTAGGCCCATATAGTAGCTAGAAATCATTCATCCCAATCCTCCTTATTTGCGGAACAAACTTTAGTAAGCCCCTTTTCCAAAATTTTATTAAAATCCTTGACAAACCCATTTACTTGTGGATTAGATGAGATACTTTTATGATTTTGGGCCATAAATTCTCGTAGTAGAGTAGAAATAATTCTATTAATGAAATGTGATCCCTGATCAATGGTGAGGCTCCTTGGACAACCAATTTTGTGATGATATTTTCAAATAGTGCAATCCATCGCATGAGTTTCTTCAGCCTAGTGCATCAAATAGTTTGTTGTGGTGATGATGTAGCGAGCATGAGAATGTTGCACATGAGGGTTTATAGGGACTATGAAGTCAACTATCCATTTTTCAAATGCTTCAAGAGTTCGAAATGGATGCAGTGGAAGTTCATCATAATGTTATGGCCGCCCAAACCTTTGACAAACATCATATGTTCTTGCATACTCCTTTGTATCTTTGTAAAGAGTTGGCCAGCAAAGTCTATCCTATAACAACTTCTTGGCAGCCACCTTTCCCCCAACATGGCCCCCCGCAACTCTAGAATGACATTCCCATAAAGCATTTTCCCTCTCATGATCCAAGACACATTGGAGAAAAATATGATCAAGCCCCATTTTATACAATTGGGTTGCAATGAGCTGATAGTCTACAGCTCATACTATCATATTCTTCTTCTTAGTCATTGTATAGTTGTCAAGGAACTTACTGGTTGCCAAAAATAATGCGACATCCTCCAAATAGTGTGGTATTGTTCCAATTCAGAACAACTCTGCATCAGACAATTAGTCATCCATTCAACCTCCTGCTTCACCAGAGTCCAAGTGAGAAGGGTGATCTAGGCCCACATTAGAGTGTCCTAGTTAAAAAATATCTTCAAATGAAAATTCCTGAAATAAAAAAATCCATCTGCATATTCTCCCTTCTAAAATAGGTTTATTGACCAAATATTTCAAAGCAGAATGATCGGTAAAGAATTTAAAAGGACCACCAAGAATATAATGTCTGAACTTCTAGAGAGAGTACACCATGGTGAGATGATCAAGGTTACCTTCAACCGGTTGTGCCAAAATAACACCCATAACAATACATGATGCATCTATATCGACATGGAATTCCCTATTCCAAACTAAATAACCCAGAATTGGAGCACTCAGAAACTTTTATTTTAATGTGTCAAATGCAACATCATATTCAACAATCCATACAAAACGTTCAACTTTCTTCAGCAGCCTTCTCCAATGGCTCATTGATCAAGGCATAGTTGCAGATGAACTGGTGATAATATCCCATGTGTCCCAAAGTAGACTACAATTGCTTAATACTTGTGGGTGGTGACATGTTCAAAATTATTGCAACCTTAGTAGGGTCCACACAAACACCATCTTTACAAACAATATGCCAAAGCAACATACCAAAGGGAACAACAAAAATGCATTTCTTTAAATTTAATGATATATGAAACTGTCGACAACAATCAAACATTACCAACAAGAAGCTAGAATGCTTCTTTAAAATATTATATAATGTCCAATCATCCATGTACACTTCAAGGGATTTATGAATATAATATTTAAAAGAAGCAATAACAATTCTAGCAAACACAGTCGAAACATTTTTTAGGTCAAATGGCATGACATGGAAATTATATGAACGCCATTCTGTTGTAAAAGTAGTTTTCTTTTTATCCTCCTCTGCAATACGAACCTAATGATACCCAGGAAATACATCTATACAATAATAAGCTTCATTACTTGCAACATTATCCAACACTTCGTCACTAAAGGGTGTGGGAAACAAGTCATAGACACAAGCATTATTAAGACTTCTATAGTCTATGAAAACTCTGATGCCATCTAAATCCTTCTTAACTTGAACGACAATAGAGCTAATCCATTTTGCTTCATCAATAGGAATTATGAGACTTGCAACAAACATCTTATCGACTTACTTATTTACTTTCTCTTTCACGCTTGGATTTAATCGATAGGGCTGATGTTTGGTTGGCATTGCATCAGGTTTTATGATAATATTCATTTCACCAATATCTCCTTTGATTCCCTTAAGCTATGAAACTGATGCAGGAAACAAATATTTGTATTCTTTTAACAGATCAAAATTCTCCTTTGTGGTTTTCTCATCCCAATAGTTGCCAATAGAAGCTAGCCTAGCCTTTTGTTTAGTTCCAATATTATGTTAGCAAATTCAAACGCTTTAGATGTGGAGCATATTTTACAGGATCATCCTTTATATTTCTCTCCCCTTTATATTCCTTAAAAGATAAATGCCTCAACTCATCCAAATCATCTTCATCTGACTTTTTATTAACTTTTCCACAAGCAACAACTTCATGGAATCCAAATTCATATAAATGTTTGAAATCTTTATAATTGCTACATTCATCAACATGATTTCTAGTGGAAAACAACACTCTTTTAATGGATTTCAAAATATCTATTATCCTTGCATCTTCATTTAAAAAATGAGAAATCACTACAAAACTGGCCTATCAACACCTCCCAATCGATTATTTTTCTCTTCATTTCTTCCTTCAAGTACCAAGCTTGCAGAAATGCCCCCGGTGTGTGAATAAATTGATGCACCCACATTTTAGCAAGTAGCCCAATTTTTTTCTAAATGGAACTGCAAGTATGAATATGCTTTTGTGGACTGGTATAACCTTCATATACAATATTTGAGCTAAATGTTTCTCTAGAATGACAAATCAAGATATCATAGCAAACTTGACAGATTCCTAGCGTTGAAGGTGATTGCGATGAGATCCCCACCATCTCATGGGGGTTTCTTGTAGAGATACATCCAAAAAATAGATATTTTGTGCTTCTTCAATAGTTGAATCAACTTCCTTAATGAAACTGACAACAAATCCTATACCATTGAAAATAGGGTAATCCCTTACCTCAGTAGCAATCAGGTGGGCACAACGAATAATTGCATAATGTCTAGAGTGTAGTTCATGGTCTCCTTTTTGCTAATCATCCAACACAACCTCGGATCCAACTTCTATGTTATGGACACTCCTTCAACTAATATATCCATCAATTGTAGGATTTATATAGCCTTCTATTTTCCCCGCAATGAGTTGATATAACTGATCCAAAAGATTAGGCTCTTCAATATCATCTATAGGCTCTGTAAACCTTGGGCCTTGGTATGTATCTAATGTTTGTATAATGTGGACTCCATCAAATTCAAAGGTCATATACTCTCTCTTGAGGTCGATAATAACATCATTCTCAAATGCCTAGTCAATCCCCAACAAGGTTGGGTAAGTTTCTTTATCGCCCATTATATCTATGACCTCAAATTCTGCATATGTATTCATTCCTACAATATCAACTTCAACATCTTCAAGAATACCAATTGGAAGAATACAATACTCATTGGCCATTTGTAACTGAATAGGATAAAATAATAACTTGAGCTTCCCCAATGCCTCCCAAGTGATGTTAACATCGAAGCTTAAATCCAACATTAATTATTTGATATGAATCTTGCAATTTGAGCATCAACTTGGAATTCCCTTCCTTTTATCCTCTTATTCTAGTGAACATTTTTGGAGTGTTGTTCATGAATATTGGTAGAGGTAGGCCTTTCTGGAAATTCTTCATCTTTAGAAATTGTATTAAGATTTTTGTGCAATTGGCTAGACAATGTTTCATCACTCCATAACATGATGGAAAATCTCTTGGTAGAATCAAGGACTCCTCGTTTGTACCTTTTCTAGCTTTTGTGCACGATAACTATACGAAGAAACCAACTACTTAAAAATATCGGATGCATCCTTATAATATTCTTTCTGTTGATTAGAGTCATAGAACTTTTTCGGTGACACAAGATTTATAATAGCAGGTTGCTTGGAAGTCTCCTTATCTTCTCCAGTCCTTTTTCCTCCTCTAGTAATGATATTAATGTTATACATTGGGGTTGATTTAGACCCTTGAGGTTCTTCATTGATCAAATTTTCTTCTCATTATCGATTGCACTCTTCCTAGCAGTCGATTAATTCAGGGCAATCTTTAGTTGCATGCATATTTACTCTACAATGGGAGCACCAAGGCCTTCTTGGTAATGGACAATCCCTTGAAACATGGCCCTCTTGATCATAATTATAACATATGATCAGACCTCTTCCTCATATTCTTCCCCCCTTGAACCACCTCCTCCTCGCCCTTGAGGAGTTTCATTAACTATGAATGCAGTGTGATCAAGTTGATCAACCTTCATCTTGAGCTCTACATTGGTCTATATAGTGAGTCAGATACCCACAAAAATCACAAAACATATTGTTTGGGACATTTGAGTACTTCTACAAAATAGGAAAAAGACGGGGTGGAAGTCCATAAGTACGACAAATCTCACAATATTCATTAGCAGATGTACCTTGTCGGGGTAGGCAACAAATGATATTGAGTATGTCTCTGATACAAAGCATTTGAAGGGACTTGTGTAACTCCAAAAATAGGTAGTAGTGAGGGTGGTCCCATAGGCACAGTAGGTAGCCCTGCACTTCAAAACCATGGACACTCAGTGGCATGATTCCCCTCAACATGAAAATTAGTACACCAAACATGAGGTCTCATAGGTTGTGTAGGTGTAATGTTCTTCAATCTTTCTGTCAGACTGACAATGTAGTGTTGTAAATGAATAATGGTTTCGTCACTTGAAGTATTACCCATCCAATACTCATTTGGATATCATGTTATTTCTTCTATTTTCATAGCTTGTTCTATCGCATCCTACAATGTGTCGATCTTCTGTTGTGTCAGAGGACTTATAGTCAACAAAAATAGAGCTTTGATAAACTAATCTCTTTGATGACGAGGATCAATAGGGTACGTCAATTTCCCAATCACATCCTTAAACCTATGCATACACTACCAAGCAGTCTCCCCTTCCCTCTACTTAATATCCCATAGTTCTACCAAACCTTGCTAATCAATATGAGGAAGTTTGAATTCTTGGATAAAATCTCGTTTAGCATCATCGAGGGTTGGATTTAGATGCAAATCGGACCACTTGATATACCATCGGAGTGCTCTGTCACACAATGTCGTCTAGAACTCGATAAACTTGGAAGCATCAAGAATCTGCCTATCCCTTTAGATAACATCAAAAAGGTACCAATGTTGTTCAACATCTTCATCATCTGAGCCAAAAAACTCTAGATACCTAGTGAATCAATCCGCAACATTTCTCGCCATAGTTGTTTGTACAAGTGAAACTAACACAAACCCTTGTGAATCAGGTTGTTAATAAATTGTAGAATTTTTTTGAACACTAGTACTAGAACTACTAACTCCATTGGAATTAACTGCTACATATCTGTTATATACTGTCTAAAATTTTAAAGTTGTATATAATTTAGAAAGAAAATCAACAAGATTCTGATACAATATGGGGGGAGATCAAGGAGAGAGTTAGCTGCATTACTATTCTATGGACAATTTCTTGTGGGGACCAAATTGTCTTCAAAGAACAACCATATCATTACAAAATACATGCCATCAGCTACAAGAGTATTGTTGTTTCTCGTCACAACTGGCTGTTTCGGTGTCTCGAGAGTTTAGATTCCTCTCGACTCTTGGCGGGGTCCACTTCCTCTATTCTAATCTTCGATAACTGCTCCACCAGTGGCTCCTATTTCACCACATTGATATCCTTCTCCTACTCCACTATTCCACAACTTTGGGCTAGCCATTTCTCCTATCTACAACCTTAGACTACTCAAAGCTTCACATATACGCTACAATTCTCTCCTCCTACATATAATTTTTGGCATCTTCTTGTACCTCCATTCGTTAGCTATTTGTGCCCTCCTTATCACTCTAAAGTATCATGCTCTTTGCAACTTCTCTTCATCCATCGTAAGGCCCCCTCATATTCTGTAACTGAGCAACATCTCTCCCCTTAAACCCTACCCCCAATACCTAGGGTTTTAGGTTGCCACGATATTTTCTTCAAATGGAAATAAGTGTTCTTGCACCATAAATATTTTAATCCACAAAAGGATATCCTTCAACAACCTTCCCTACAACCCATACTTAAATATCTCTTTTTCCTTAGAGAAGAATTTGTGATTTTCTACAACAAATTCGATGATATAACCTTCTAAAGTTGCTTGTACCTAAAAGTCAACAACTCTAGTTAGCTCAGTATCCAACCGATTCAACTCAACTATGTCAATTGTAGTCCAATTTATATAGAGTCTGATATGGTTCCCAACACCCACTTTGATTTGCAGTCTATGCAACCAATTTTCTAGTTCTTCAGGGAATTTTCACCAGAAAATTTGATATTGATTGCACACAGTTTCTAAGAAAAATATTTCCTCCTTAACCCACTTTAAATTCTTTTTCCTAAGATGATCCTTTTGTAGAATAAATAAATCAAGCTTCTCATGCCAACAATATTGAATATCACCCTTGAGAATCCTTGAAACCATGATCTAGATACCCTCAGAAATATTCAGGTCTGGACAATGGAACCATTTTTTGGTGCAAAATTATACTTGGAAGACCCAAGTTTTGACCACTGGTTTCCAACAAAGGTTTCCATTGTAGTCTAGCACATTACCGACATTTTCATTCCTACATGAGGGAGAAACATCTCATCTGAGGTGCACCGATACATTCAAAGAATAAGGGGATCAAAGGATGAAGTTAATGATGTATTACTAAACATATCACTCATTACTCAAACAACTATATAATACTTGCCCAAATATTCATAACTCTATGTGCAATTAAGACAAAAACCTCTACATAAATAAATACTGGGAAATACATCAGAACACGATAATAAAATTTAAAAAAAAATGTACATATTTCATAACCATTCCATACTCAAGCACACCAAATTATCCCCACAACACCTTATTTATTAATATCAGTGGACCGCTACATTAAAAATTGATGAGAGCTCGCAAGATAATCCAGAAACCATATTAGAGTGAGACTCAACTAAAACCAAATTATAATTTAATGACAAATATAGAACTTTGATCTTCAGTCTAGTAGAATTTTGGAATATATCATATTTGTCTCTTCCCCTGCTTAGTTCCTGTGTCTTTTATATATTTCCCTTGAGTCTTTCTCTCTTGATTAAATCCACTTTGATTATTTCGATCCCACTCGCTTGATCTAATTAATTTTGAAAAAACGTAGTGCTTTGGTCCTTATCACCTTGATTCTTTCAAAATAAATGCACATATACTTCTTCCATGGCCTCTACGAGTCCAAGATAATCAATCCAGATTTCTTGTTTTATGTTCTCAACTTTCAACTAGTTTGATCACTTACTTTCCTGCTTCTTTTGATCCTCTCCACAACCGTTTTTTGGTCAGAACTTAGTTAAATTTTACCAAAAAACAAAGGACCCAAAACGCACCAAGACAAGATAATATTTTGGGATTCTCCTTTTGATCGGTCTTTCATGAAAGAGGAAAACCTTTTGGTGGGAGGGTATTTATGTTTTTATATTAGGGCCTCAGAGATAAGGGGTCCTCAAGCCCATCTAAATCCCCTTTTTGAATATTTTGTCCACATGCTGGAGGAGCATCATTTATGTGATGTGGACTTGCTAAAAAGCAAACCTTCTTGGGGAAATAAGAGGACTGAAAAGGATAGGATTGCAAGAAGGATTGATTGGTTCCTTATGAAAGAACCTCTGTTAGACCATATTCCTTGTTTTTGTCAATAGATTGGTATGGGTGGGTAATCTAATCATCACCCCATTTATTTGGAGCTAGAGGGGGATCAGAGTAAGCCACGAAGTCCTTTCAAACTTAGCTCATCTTGGCTAAAATATGCATCTTTTCATAACTTGGTTGTTGAGAATTCAACACCATCTAATCCATATGGATAGGAATCGACAACAACTAATGTTTTAGAGAACCCAATGAAGGTAAAACATGTGACGATTGCATGGGTATCCCATAAAAATAAGAGGGAGGACGAAGAACTTGTAATAGCCCTAGTCAAAAATTTGTGTAATAAAGTTATTAAAGGAAAAATAATAGCCATGGTCATGGGACACATATTCTAAGTTGAATGTTGGGAAAAACCATAAGAGATGGGGATCACTTGCGATTAATTAATGGCTATGAAAATTGGCAATGGCAATGGCAAAGGCTTTGGAAAGGAAAAGTGGCATTTTCTTTATGAAAATAATGGAAATTAGGAGAAAAGAGAGGTGAAAGGTCACAGGTTGCATGTGAGGAGGAAAATGAAGGAAAATAATGGAAAATTGAAGAAATTAGAGACCTCATTAATAAAAAGGCTTCTGAGGATTAGTTGACAAACCTTTGCCAATTTTAGCTTGGAGCTCTCTATTCTAGTCTCTCTCTCATACTCTTGGACACCTATAGAGTTTTCTTGGAGCACTCTTTGAGGAGTGTGGCATACTTGGGATTACAACAAGAAGTCATAGGGAAGATCAGGAAAGCACAAAAGGACATTGGGATTAGCACATCAGGTTTTTCTTACAGGTACCGAGTTGAATGTATGATTTGCTTGCTAGTTTTGGCACGCATGTGGTTTCTTGGTTATGATTTTCCATTGGCATTGAGTAACTCTTGGATTGATAGTGTATTTATTAGATAGCCATGGTGTTGTGGGTGTCTTTCCTTTTGATTTCTAGTTGGTTCTCATGTTCCTTATGGCTGTGGGTTGAGTTACTAATTCCTGGAAGCCTTGGTTGGACAAACGCTTTGGAAGCCTTGTAACAACTTGGGTTGATTTGCTAATCCTGGAAGCCTTAGTTGGAAAAATACTATAGAAGCCCTTGGCGGGTTGAGTTACTAGTCCTCGGAGCCTTGGTTGGACAAATTCTCTAGAAGCCCAACAACAATTCTGGGTTGAGTTACTAGTCTTGGAAGCCCTGGTTGGAACAAACACTCTAGAGTGTTGGACAACTTGGGTAGAGACAAATCTAGTGATGGTTAGTGATGTTTGACCATGAGGTGGAATCACTCGTTGAGGGTTGAGGTGGTTTAGCCTCTGGTAGCCCTAGTTTAGTTTTGTTTGAATGGTTCCATGAGATCCCACATTCATGCTTGGAATATGGCACATGGGTGATTGGCTGAAAGAAAGATTTGGTTCAGCCAATCTATGGTTGGCTGGTTTGTGGAAGTCCCAAACTTGGTTTCATTTTGCATATGTTAATAAGAGCTCATTTCCTCTTGTATTTGATGGGTAAATATACTTGTTCATATGTGGTTTTTATGGTTGTTATATATTTATTATTTCTGTTGAATATATGTTGGTTATGAATATGTTTTATGATAGAATTGATGTATAGCTCTCATCATGTTTTGATTAGAAAAATAATGAAAAAGAATATATGACCTAATAGACGATAATTCAACTATCGTGATGAGGCATCAATGCTTCCTTACGAATCTTAGATAAGTATGAGACCCCTATGTTCAAACTTGTTGTTATGACCTGTAGATTACATATTTGTGACATGTTTGATGAAATGCATGTCATGGCTATTAGGGGTCTAATCAAGTCATTGATAAAATGTTTGCATTAGTAATATTGTTTTAATGTTATTTATCATCTTTGAAGTTTTCATGAAGTTCTAGGCAGTGGCCTGATTCCTGGACTTGAAAAGGTGGCACAAAATCTAGGGTCGCTGGCTCAGAACTAGCTGAAAAAGTCCACTGTCACTGGCATGCTTTGCTATGGGAGTTACTGGAAGGCCTTATTCACATGCATGGCTTTTCATGGGAGAAACTTGGGGTCTAGATCAGTGAAATTCCAAGTTGTCTTAGGCGTTGGTCACCTGGAAGGGTTGGTTGGCTCCTAAAGGTTCTGTAGCATGTGTGGAAGGTTAAAATGGTTTTCTTGTGTTGGTTCCACTTCCTTAACTATACACGGGGAGTTGAATCACATCATAGTAGCCTCTCGTGACATGTTCACCATAGCAGACCGATTAACTTGTGTAAATGTGGGAGGAGGGTGTTACAGAGTGGTATTAGAGCATGGTTCACCACTTGGACTAGATGGACGATGTGTGTTGGTCATGCATACATGTTGATTACATATGTGTTCCTTATGATTGTGGTCTATGTGCTTGTTGCATATGCATGGCATTGGCCTTAATTGCAGTGGTGTCGCCATGTTAAAAGTTGATGGTGTTGTTGTTGGATGTGGTTTTCATGAGTGCTTGTCGATTTTGCATTGGTCATGCATGTCAGTGTTTATATGTTGTTATGAATAAATTGACATGGTCATAGTTGTCATGCATGAGGTCATGGTATGTGGTTGGTATGGTCATGCATTAATGACTGGATAATGGTTGAAATGATGATTAAATGTTGATATGATTATGTTTGTATATGTATTGTGCTAATATGTTTAGTCTTGCAAACGAGATATCCTCCCATGAACTAAACTGAGGTACGTTGGTTTCTTTATAATATGGTTTAACTGACATGATATACTTTGTAGGAAGAGAAGAATAAATATTACTAGCAAGATGGTAGACTACAGTTCATGAGATTCTCCTTATAGATCAGATGAGCAACATGGTGATGAGTACTCCCCTCACATAGTATACACTTTGAGATGCTTGAAGGCGGAAATAAGGAGTTTCAAAGAAGACAATGACTAAATCATTCAATCACAAGAGAGACTTGCTAGGGCACAGAAGAAACAATCAAAGGTCAATGCAGTGATTCTTTAGAGATTTCTAGACTTGGAAAGATAGGGACCACTTAGAATCAGTCCTGAACAGGAGGATAGGACTAATGGAGCACATGGTAGTAGTTCACATGGTGGGCACAAGTTGGATAGAGATGACACGATCAAAGATGCCAGATTCTTTGATACACCTGATAGACAAGGTAGTGGACATGGGCTTTACTCTAGTTTTGGTTCAGACAGGTATCATGGTCATCATTTTTATCATCTTTATAGGAGGAGTGATAGGGGATATTTTTCGAATGAGTTCAAGAAAGAAAAGAAACTTACATTCGATGGGGAAATTAAGAAGTCACAGGATACCAAAGCATGGTTGCTTGGTATGAATAAGTTCTTCAGGTTGCATGATTACTCAGAGAACATGAAGGCCAAAATAGCTACATTCAACCTTAAAGGTAAAGTGAACATTTGGTGGAAATATGTAAAAAATGTCAGAGGTATTTATGAAGAGGAGTTGACTTGAAGCGAGTTCGAGAGAATATTCAGGAAGAAGTATCTATCAGAAAGATACTATGACGATAGGGAAAAAGAGTTGTATGAGTTGAAGATGGGATCTATGACCGATGAGGAGTACACTAGCATATTATTGGAGTTATTAAGGTATGTGCCTTACCTCAAGGAGGAGAAGGCCAAGATTCAATTATTTATTAGTGGGTTGTCGATAGCATTCAAGGACATATTTGAGTTCGATCAGCCTAGATCATTGGAGGAGGCCATCTGAAAGCTAAAGCATTGTTTTGAGAAATCAAAGTGTAGATCTTAGACGAAGTCGGACTGGAAAGGTAATGCAAAGAATAAAGGAAAATGGGACAAGAAGCAAACAAGACCTTAAGATATAAGTAACAAAGAGAATGTGGAACCACATAAGAAGTTCAATGCATCTGACAGAGGACAAGGATTTCAATCTGAGGCGCAGAACAAGGGTGTAGGTTGGAAGCCTTTGCAGTGTTGGAGTTATGGAGGAGAGCATCACAAGAGAGATTTTCCACAACATCAAGGTGGTATATTGCAGATATACAATGTGGAGGAGGCACAAACATTGGGAGATGTTGGACAGAGTATTCCTCAGATTTATGCAGTGCTAGATAGAAAGCAGGAATATCACCAAACATTTATTACTGAGATGGACAATAATATTTGTGATCAAGTTGTTTCTAGTTTGATTGACCCTAGATCTAATTATAGTTATGTTAATCCTGACCTGGTGTATAAGTTTGGTTTGAATAAACAAGTGCATGCAGAATCTTGGTTAGTGCAGTTGGCTATAGGTACAAAGAAGAGAATTCATCATTAGGTAAGACCTTGTGCATTTGAGTTGAATGGTATGCCTACATCAACACATTTGAATGTATTATTGTTGGGATCATATAATATGTTTTTGGGCATGGATTGGGTGTATCTTCATAGGAACAAGGTGGATTGTTATGTCAAGGCTATTGAGTGTCTGGATGACAATGGGTAACAAAGAGTCTTGTAGGGTAAGAAGAAGGCAACCTTAGTTATAATGGTGACAACTATTCAAGCAAAGCGCAGTCATAGAAAATGGTGTGTGTTATTTGCAGTGCATATTTCTAGTGACAAAGATAAGGAAGTTGAGGATGAAAATTTCTTAAGAAGGTACCTAGTTCTATAGTAATTACAGGATGTGTTTTCGGCAAAGATTTTAGAGTTTCCACCTCACAGGGAAGTGGAATTTTCTATTGTGTTGGTACCATGGGCAACGCCAACATCAGAGACACCTTACATGATGAGCACACCAAAGTTGGTGGAGATGAAATCGCAATTGAAGGAGATGCTTGACAAGGGATACATTAGGCCAAGTGTATCACCTTGGGGTGCACAGTGTTGTTTGTGAAGAAGAAGGATGGTACTCTCAGGTTATGCATTAATTACAGGCAGTTGAACAAAGTGATTAGCAAGAAAAGGTATTTGTTTCCGAGGATTGATGATTTGTTTGATAAGTTGAAGGGAGCAACAATGTTCTCAAAGATTGATCTAAGATTAGGATATCATCAGGTATGCATCAAGGAAGAGGAAATATATAAGACTGCTTTCAGAACCAAGTATGGACATTATGAGTTTGTTGCAGTTCCATTTGTTTTGACTAATGCTCTAGCTACTTTTATGTGCTTGATGAATAGTGTGTTTCATCCTTATCAGGACAAGTTTGTTATTGTATACATTGATCATCTATTGATATATTCTAAAAATGAGTAAGAGCATGCCAAAAACCTAGCAACAGTATTGAGATTACTAAGAGAGAATCAGTTGTATGACAAGCTTAGCAAATGTAGTTTATTTCAAAGGTACACTACTTTGGGCATGTGGTATACAAGGAAGGCATAACAATGGATCCAAAAAAGATAAGGGATATCATGGAGTGGGAAACTCCTAGGAATGTGGATGAAGTAAGATGATTTGTGGGTTTGGCAGGTTCTTATAGGAGATTCGTCAGGAACTTCTCACAGATTCTTTATCCTATTACATCGCTGCAAATGAAAGGTAAGAAATTTGAATGGATAGAGGAATGTGCAGCCTGTTTTGAGTAGTTGAAGCATCTGTTGAGAAATGCTCAGGTTTTAAAGATTGCAGATCCAGACAAAGAGTTTGTGGTATGTACAGATGCTTGCAAGAGAGGGCTTGGTGGATTCCTTATGCAAGAAGGAAAGGTAGTATGCTATGAATCAAGGAAATTGAATGAGCACAAGCAGAATTATCCAACAAATGATCTTAAGTTGGCAGCAATCATCCATGCATTGAAGATGTGGAGGGACTATCTTTTTGGTAGGAGATTCGTATTGATGAGTGATCTCAATGGATTGCAGTATATATTTAACCAACCCAATCTAAATGCCATAAAATATAGATGGTTGGACATGATCAGTGAGTTCAAATTTGAGATCAGGTATGTAAAGGTAAAGAGAACATGGTTGTATATGCTCTTAGCATGCGGATATAGGGAAATCACATAACAACTATCAGTTCTTATGGGATAGATTTATAGGATTGGATCTTGCGGGCAGGAAAACAGGATGACAGGTATAGGGGGCTTATGCACAAGTTACAATAGGGTACAAGTGATCATGATGGGGACTATCATCTCATAACAAATGGCTTGGTCAAATTTAGGAACAATATCTATGTGCCATATAGCAGTGAGCTCAAGAATCTTATCTTGAGGGAATTTCATGTTAATCCGTATTCAGTTCATTCAGGATATCAGAAGATGTTGACAACTGTGAAGAAGTTTTATTATTGGTCAAATCTGAAGAGGGAAGTGGAAGATTTTGTGGCTATATGTTTAGATTGTTAGAAGGTGAAAGCAAAGTGTAAACATCCAATTGGGTTACTTTAGCCTATTCCAATTCCACAGTGGAAATGGGAGGTCATTTTCATGGACTTCATTACAGGTTTGTTGAGGACATCTAGAAAACATGATTTTATCATGGTCGTGGTTGACAGGTTGACAAGGTAGTGCACTTCATTCCAATAAAGTCTACATATGCAGCTAATGATGTAGCATGGGCTTCATCAGGTATGTAGTGAGGTTGCATGGTGTACCGAAGAAGATTGTGTCAAACATGGATGCCAAGTTCACTTCTAGATTCTAGAAAGAGTTATTTTCCAGTTTGGGTACAAAGTTGGCCTTAAGTACAAATTATCATTCATAGACAAACGGACAAACTGAGAGGGTCAACAAGATATTGGATGATATGTTGAGAATGCATGTGATGCATCAACAATGGAATTGGGTAGAGTACCTTCCACTAGTTGAGTTCGCTTACAACAATGGGTACCAGGAATCTTTGAGGATGAGTCTATTTGAGGCATTGTATGGGCGGAGTTGTAATACTCCCATCAGTTGGAGTGATCTAGTTAACAAGGTTCTGATTGGACCTGACACATTGGCATAGATGGAATGGGATATGCAAGTAATCAAGAAGAATCTAAAGGAAACACAAGATAGGAAAAAGAATTATGAAAATCATAGTAGGTTGTTTAAGGAGTTTTAAGTTGGGGAATAGGTATAATTGTGCATCAAGCCCAAAAAGAGATCCTTGAGGATTGGATCATGTGCCAAGATGGCACCTCGTTATTGTGTAACTTTCAATATTCTTGAAAGGATTGGACCAGTAGCATATCGACTTGCACTGCCTCCTAGGGTGAAAGTACATGATGTTTTCCATGTGTCATTGCTTAAGAAGTTTGTTAAAGATGTTGATCATGTGATTGATTAGTTTGTGTTGCAGGTGGAACCAAAAGGAGAATTCCAGCCGAAACCTCAGTGAATTTTGCAGAGAAATATGCAATGGAAGCACTTTGGGCCCAATGAAGCTACATGAGAGATGGTGGATTAGATGTGGTCTATGTATCCTTATCTATTCACTAGTTGAACGGATGTTTTTTACATATGTTTTGGTATGATGTTTGGTATATATATATATATACGGATGTAAATACTTCCATGAGTTGTGTTATAAAGCTTGAATAAGCAGTATGGGTGTCATGTCGTTATGGTTCTCATGTGGTTATGCTTCTCATGTTGGTTTGCTTCTCATTATGATGATCATTGTAAATACTACAATGAGCTAAGTTATAAATCCCCATGGGAAGTATGTTTTTATTTTCAATAGTCTTGCTGGTTGTAGGTGTCAATGAACACCGAGGATGGTGTTCCCCCAAGGGGGAGGGTTCTGTAAAATCCCTGGTCAAAAACCTGTGTAATAAAGTTAATAAAGGAAAATTAATAACCATGGTCATGGGACATGTATTCCAAGTTGAATGTTGGGAAAAAACATAAGTGATGGGGATCACTTGTAATTAATTAATGGTTATGTAAATTGGAAAAGGAAATGGAAAAGGCTTTGGAAAGGAAAAATGGCATTAAATATTAGCATTTATTTTATGAAAATAATGGAAATTAGGAGAAAAGGGAGGTGAAAGGTCACAGGTTGCATGTGAGGGGGAAAATGAAGGAAAATAATGGAAATTTGAAAAAATTAGAGGCCTCATTAATAAAAATGCTTCTGAGGATTAGTTGACAGACTTTTTTCAGTTTTATCTTGGAGCTCTCTATTCTACTCTCTCTCTCGCACTCTTGGACACTTAGAGTTTTCTTGGAGCACTCTTAGAGGAGTGTGGCATACTTGGGATTGGAGCGAGAAGGCACAAGGAAGCATAGGAAATCACAAAAGGATATCGGGATCAAGAGATACAACAGGTTTTTCTTGCAGGTACTGTAGATTTTTACTATAGATTCAACAAATTATGTGATTTTCTAAAACACAAGACAAAAATATGCTCTACTCTTCAACGGAAACTAAAATTTATCAATGAAAACAATAAGCAGAAAAGGAAGAATATCAATCGCACATAGCACAATATGCTTATTGGGAAAGAAATTTCTAAAAACCTTGACTATCTATATTGCATTAACCAGAATATCTGAGAAGAAAATACAATGCTTGTTCAACCCGAACAATTCTTGCACTAGTACAATCTAACTCTCTACCTCACAAGCTAGCTCAAACCAACACTTAGTGAATTCTATTGCCCGCGAAGCCCCTACTTCCTTGCGCAATTCCTGAGAGAATTATCCCATATTTAATTGGGAAATTCCCTCTCCATAACTATCCAATACATCCATAGGCCTTCTATTGATTGCATGCACCATCTGTACAACTCAGAAAATTATACAACTGATGATACACTGTCCCTAAACTCTAATATAAACTAGGTCTTCCTATAAACTGAAATGAATGAGTTATTTATGAGTGAATCTTCAGTTAATTGGTGTGGTACTGAGGATGCACTGGTGCCCTTCCCCACTACTAGACTCCTACTAGTTCCTCCAACTGTTAGAACTAGTTAACTGACTATAACTCAATTAAATTGAGTTATCTAATTACAACTCAAAGGAACTCAACTTGGTCCCCTAAAATTTAGGGATCACTCTACATGACTCTAGATAGACTTCCAACTCGAATTTCCTAAGTCAATTAAGTCAATTGAACTTAATCAACTATTACAAGTTTCTATGAGAATAGCATTACAATTTAATTCAAAGACAAATTAAATTAGAAATTCTAGATGTCATTTTTAACATTTCTTATTGCTATTTTCAACACTCCCTCTCAACAAGAAAGGAACTCAACTCTATCTCAATCCGGTACCTTTGGAATGTTCTGCATGCAACACTTCTCTCTAGTTTTGTTGCTACAACAACTTCTGAAACGGAAAAAGAATCCAACCTGAATCAGTAAGATGCATCTGTCACCGCAGTCTTTGACTACTACTAGCTCCTACACTGTCTATTGAAAACTTTGCGCTTATGTTTCCTCTACAATGTGCCATTTGCAATATTACCAACTCTTCTCTACATTCCCGAATATCTGACTGTTTCTAACCTTTGCCTATCACTTTGACATCTGACTGCATCAACCACCACTGACCCATCCTGCTATTGTGTACCATGGGCTCCCATAGAAAGGTAATGATCCATGAGACAAAACATCTCAATGGACCCTGCTCAAATTTCTGCACTCTTGGGATTATTACTTCACATCGCCCCACCTCTCACTTGGAGCTATGGCTGCATGTTCTCCCTTTGCTCACTTGACTCAAAATTTCCCCCTACTGGAGGTTTCTACTTGAGTGGATGTCTCCACTCAATCTCCTCTCTACTTCTCTAATTGTGGTTTCTCCACAACTTGTTGAGGCCACTTCTGGGGCTACTTCTGAGGCTGCATGTTGAGAGGTAATTCATGCTCCCTCTCAACCACCAAGTCTCTAACCTTTGCCTTGCTCCTCAAGGCTTTTCATGCACCTTGTACCTCAAGTGCATACAATTTCTTAACTCACACACTGATATGTTTCATGTGTCTTGTGGCGATGTGTCTAAGGAAAACCTTTCCTTTCCTAAAAATGACAATGTAGCCACGGTCTTCCAATACCATCGCGAAAACAAGATTCTTCTTTAGTTATGGAACATACATCACATCTATGATTCTGAGAGGGGATCTAGACTCCCTCTGAAAGGTAACTTTATTGATGACGGTCGCGCTATACCTCCAATCATCCCCAAACTATATGTTCTTCTTAAGGTATTCCTCCTCAAAGTCACTGAAGAGATATATATTCCCCACCATATGGAATGAGGCACCACTGTAGAGATACCACATACTTCCCATTACAGTGTGTTCCATGCATGCAATGAGAGTGAAATCAAGTTTTAATTGTGAAGCTAGAGCTTCACCTACTACTGCAACTACAGGCTCCTTCTTGCTTGCTTTCTTCTGTGGGCATTCATGGAAAAGTTTTAGAAACATGTTTGTCAATGATTTCCACATTGAGTATGGAGTGTCCTTACCATGGAGACTCGAGACAATGTGGTCTCGAACTCCTTCCAGGATAATCCTTCTTGCTTTTTCCACACACTTTCTCCATTTAGCTAGATCTTTAGCATCAAATGTTAGAGGCTTAGGAATGTCATGATCTATGAATTCATTGAGGCCATTATCTTCCAACACTACCTCCATCCTTTCCTTCCAAGCTATGTAATTCGAGCTTCCCTCCAAGGCATACTCAAGTTTTACTCGTTAGAATGACATATTGATAAATCTGAAGTATGAACTTGCAAATTTGATATTCACCTGCACAACAAACTTGAATTATCCTCTTCGGTATCGTCTTCTGCTCTAATACCATGTATATTTTTACTATAGATTCAACAGCTTATGTGATTTTCTAAAACATAAGACTAGAATCTACTCTACTCTTCAGTGGAAAATAAAATTGATTGATGAAAACAATAAGCAGAAAAGGAAGAATATCAATGACACATAACAAAATATTTATCTAGGGAAAGAAACTGATAAGAGCCTCAACTATCTATATTGCATTAACCAGAAGATTTGAGAAGAAAATACAATGCATGTTCAACCCGAACAATTCCTACACTAGTACAATCTAACTCTCTACCTCACAAGCCAACTCAAGCCAACACTTAGCCAATTCTGCTGCCTATCAAGCCCCTACTTCCTTGCATAATTCCTAAGAGAATTAGCCCATATTTAATTTTGAAATTCTCTCTCCATAACTGTGCAATACATCCATAGGCCTTCTACTGATTGCATGCACCATCTATACAACTCAGAAAACTATATAATTGATAGTACACTATACTTGAACTCCAATCTCAACTGGGTCTTCCTCTAAACTGACATGCATGAGTTATTTATGACTGAATCTTCAGTTAACTGGTGTGGTATCAAGGATGCATTGGTGCCCCTCCCCACTACTAGACTCCTACTAGTTCCTCCAACAGTTAGAACTAGTTTAATTGACTATAACTCAGTTAAACTGAGTTATCTAATTACAACTCAAAAGAACTCAACCCGAGCCCCTAAAATTTATGGATCACTGTACATGAATCTAGATATATTTCCAACTCAAATTTCCTAATTCAATTAAGTCAATTTAACTTAATTAACTATTACAAGTTGCCATGAGAATAGAATTACAATTTAATTCCTAATTTAATTCAAGAAAAAATTAAATTAGAATTTCTAGATGTTATTTTTAACATTTCTTGTTGTTGTTTTCAACACTCCCTTTCAAAAATAAAGGAATTCAACTCTATCTCGATCCGGTACCTTTGGAATGTTCTGCATGCAACACTTCTCTCTAGTGTTGTTGCTACAAAAACTTCTGACGCTGAAAAAAGAATCCAACCTAAATCAATAAGATGCATCTGTCACCAGAGTCTCTGGTTGCTATTAGCTCCTGCACTGTCTACTGAAAACTCTACGCTTTTTCTGCCTCTGCAATGTGCCATATGCATTGCTACCAACTCTGCTCTACACTCCCCAATATCTGACTGCTTCTAATCTCTACCTTTTTTACTTTGACATCTGACTGCATCAACTACCATTGATCCATCCTGCTACTATGTATTACAGGTTCCCATAGAAAGGTAATGATCCATGAGATAAAATGTCTGAATGGACCCTTCCCAAATTTCTGCACTCTTGGGATTATTACTTCACATCGCCCCACCTCTCACTTGGAGGTATGGCTGCATGTGCTCCCTTTACCCACATGGCTCGAAATTTCCCCCTACTGGAGGTTTCTACTTGAGTGGATGTCTCCACTTGGTCTCCTTTCTACTTCTCTAATTGTGGTTGCTCCACAACTTGCCGAGGCTACTTCTAGGGCTACATTCGAGGCTTCATGCTGAGAGGTAATTCATGCTCCCTCTCAACCACCAAGTTTCTAACCTTTGCCTTTCTCCTCAAGGCTTTGCATGCATCTTGTACCTCAAGTGCATACAAGTTCTTGACTTGCACACCAATATGTTTCACTTGTCTTGTGGCGATGTGTCTAAAGAAATCCTTTCCTTTGCTAAAAATCACATCGTGGCCACAGTCTTCCAATACCACTATGAAAACAAGATTGTTCTTTAGTCCTAGAACATAGATCACATTTGTGATTTTGAGAGGGGATCCAGACTCCCTCTGAAAGGTAACTGTACCAATGTCAATTGCGTTATACCTCCCATCATCCCCAAACTCTATGTTCTGCTTGAGGTCTTTCTCCTCAAAGTCACTGAAGAGATCTCTATTCCCTGCCATATGGAATGAGGCACCGCTTTAGAGATACCACATGCTTCCCATTACAATTTTGGTCATGCATGCAATGAGAGTGAATTAGAATTTAAATTGTGAAGCTAGAGCTTCACCTGTTGCTGTAACTACAGGCTCCTTCTTGCTTGCTTTCTTCTGTGGGCAATTCGTGGCAAAGTTCCCGTACTCGTGACAGTGAAAACAGTTAACTTTCAACAAGTCCTTCTTCTTGCCACCCTCCTCACCGTGGGAATTCTTCCCTTGGCTTTCTTTTCTTTGCTGACTAATGCAAAGTCCTTTTCCACTTCTTTGGAAGAGGTCCCATCTCTAGTGTTTCGTTAAGTCTCTTCCTTTACCAAATTTGACCATAACCGCTCCCAACCTGGTAGCTTATCCCTCCCATTAACTGAGTCCTAGTAACTGTGCCAGCTCTTGGGAATTCCTAGAAGAGCTAGGCTCACCATATCATCTTTGGCAACTATAATCCTAACACTTCCAAGCTCATCCCGAGAATGGGTGAACTGGGTCAAGTAATTCAGAATTGAGACGCCCTTCTCCATCTTGATCTTTCTGAGTTTTTATTTCAATGCCATCTACCTATGGTCACTACTATTTTGAAATAGGTTTTTAAATGCCTTCCAAATTGATTATGGAGTGTCCTTACCATGGAGACTCGAGAAAATGTGCTCTCGAACTCCTTCCAGGATAATCCTTCTTGCTTTTTCCACACACTTTCTCCATTTAGCCAAACCTTTAGCATCAGATGTTGGAGACTTAGGAATGTCATGATCTATGAATTCCTTGAGGCCATTCTCTTCCATCACTACCTCCATCCTGTCCTCCCAATCGATGTAATTCAAACTTCCCTCAAGTCATACTCAAGTCTCAGGCCGTAGAATGACATATTGTTGACTTTCTAGTATGAACTTACAAATTCGATTTTCACCTGCACAAAAAACTCGAATTTTCCTCTTCTATATTGTCTTAAGGTTTGATACCATGTAGATTTTTACTATAGATTCAATAGCTTATGTGATTTGCTAAAACACAAGACAAGAATCTACTCTACTCTTTAGCTGAAACTAAAGTTGATTGATGAAAACAATAAGCAGAAAAGGAAGAATATCAATCACACATAACACAATATTTATCTGGGGAAAGCAACTGCTAAAAACGTCGACTATCTATATTTCATTAACCAGAAGATCTGAGAAGAAAATACAATTCTTTTTCAACCCGAACAATTCCTACACTAGTACAATCTAACTCTCTGCCTCACAAGCCAGCTCAAGCCAACACTTAGCCAATTTTGCTGCCTACCAAGCCCCTACTTCCTTGCGCAATTCCTAAGAGAATTAGCCCATATTTAATTGGGAGGTTCTCTCTCCATAACTACACAATACATCCATAAGCATTCTACTGATTTCATGCACCATCTGTACAACTTGGAAAATTATACAACTGATAGTACATTGTCCCTGAACTCTAATCTCAATTGGGTCTTCCTCTGAACTGACATGCATGAGTTATTTATGAGTGAATCTTCAGTTAATTGGTGTGGTAATGAGGATGCACTAGTGCCCTTCCCCACTACTAGGCTCCTACTAGTTCCTCCAACAGTTAGAACTAGTTTAATTGACTAGTTAGACTAAGTTATCTAATTACAACTAAAAATAACTGAACCCAGGACCCTAAAATTTAGGGATCACTCTACATGACTCTAGATAGATTTCCAACTCGAATTTCCTAAATCAATTAAGTCAATTTAACTTAATTATCTATTACAAGTTGATATGAGAATAGAATTACAATTTAATTCCTAATTTAATTCAAGGACAAATTAAATTAGAATTTCTAGATGTTATTTTTAACATTTCTTGTTGTTATTTTCAGCAAAGTGACATGTATGATTTCCTTGCTAGTTTTGGCATGCATGGCACATGCATGTGGTTTCTTAGTTATGATCTACCATTGGCATGGAGGAATTTCTAGATTGACGGTCGATTTGCCTAACCCTGCCATTTCCTGGATAGCCATGGTGTTGTGGGTGTCTTTCCTTTTGCTTTCTAGTTATTTATCATGTTCCTTATGGCTGTGGGTTGAGTTACTAGTTCCTGGAAGCATTGGTTGGAAAAATGCTTTAGAAGCCCTAAAACAACTTAGGTTGAGTTACTTGTCCTGGAAGCCTTGGTTGGAAAAATGCTCTAGAGGCCCTTGGTGGGTTGAGTTACTAGTCCTGGAACACCTGGTTGGAAAAATGATCTAGAAGCCTGACAATAGCTATGGGTTGAGTTACTAGTCCTAGAAGCCTTGGTTGGAACAATGCTCTGGAGCCTTGGACAGCTTGGGTGGAGACAATTCTAGTGGTGGTTAGTGATGTTCGACCATGAGGTGGAATCATTGGTTGAGGGTTGATGTTACCTGGCCTCTGGTAGCCCTGGTTTAGTTTTGTTTGAATGGTTCCATGATATCCCATGGTCATGCTTGGAATATGGCACGGGGGTGCTTGGCTGAAAGAAAGATTTGGTTTAGCCAATCTACGGTCGGGTGGTACGTGGAAGTCCTAGACCTGGTTTCATTTTTCATATGTTAATAAGAGCTCCTTTCCTCTTGTATTTGTTGGGTAAATATACTTGTTCATATGTGATTTTTATGGTTGTTATATCTTTGTTACTTTTGTTGAATATATGTTGGTTATGAATATGTTTTATGACAAACTTGATGTATGTCTCCTATCATGTTTTAATTAGCAAAAGAATGAATAATGAATATATGACCTAATAGATGATAATGCATCTATCCTGATAAGGCATCAATGCTTCCTTATGAATCTCAGATAAGTATGAGACCCTTATGCTTAGATCTATTGTTATAAACTATAGATTACATATTTGTGACATGTTTGACAAAATGCCTGTCATGGCTAGTAGGGGTCCAATCAAGTCATTGATCAAATTTTTGCATTAGTAATCTTGCTTCAATATTATTTATCATTTTTGAAGTTTTCATGAAGTTCTAGGCAATGGTCTGAGTCCCAGCCCTGAAAACATGGCACAGAATCCAAGGTCGCTAGCTTAGAACTAGCTGAAAAAAAGTCCACAGTCATTGGCATGCCTTGCTGTGGGCGTGACAGAAATGCCATATTCACATGCATGGCTTGTCATGGGAGTGGCTAGGGGTCTAGATCAGTGAAATGCTAAGTTTTCTCAGGGGTTGGTAGGGTTGGTTGGCTCCTAAAAGTTATGTAGTATGTGTGGAAGGTAAGAATGGTTTTGTTTTATCGATTCCACTTCCTTAACTATACATGGGGAGTTGAATCACATCATCATTGCCTCTCATCACATGTTTACCCTAGTGGATTGGTTAACTTGGGTAAATGTGGGAGGAGGGTGTTATAGAACTAAAGGAAACCGAAGAGGAATTTGAGAGATCGGAAGGTCCCAAAGGAGAGGGTTGTCTATTTGATGAATCAAAACAAAGGGTAATGAATCTAGAATCTCCAAAGAGGAATTATGGAGGAAAAGGAGGAAATGTGGTGTTTAGAAAGTCATGTGATCTAATTCAAAATTGATGATGAAAACACAAAGTTTTTTTAGCAGTATGCTAAGGGAAGGAAAGTACAAAATACCATTTGGGATTTGGAAAACCCTGAAGGAGGAAGAGCCACAACTTTTAGTTAATTGGAAGCTATGGAGAAAAATCACTTTAGAAATCTGTTTAAGGCCCCTCTTGATGTGACTATTGCAGAGGTCATATCTATCACGGGGGTCTTTCCCGTATTTTTATTGAAAATGAACAAAATGAAAGCCTCATGAAACCTATAATGGAGGCAAAATCACGCAAAGTCCTCCACAATTTTTAGAAGGACTAAATCCCAGGTCCACAAGGATGGTCAATTGAGTTCTTTATTGAGATATATGACATCATTGGTCATGATCTCTTGAGAGTTGTTGAGAAATCTCCTAAATCCTTTGATGATTTTTAGCCCATTTCACTCTGTAATTGCATTTACAAGGTTATTGCTAAGTCGGAAAATTCATGAGGCTATTGGGGTTGCACAGGAAGGGATCCACAATCTAAAGACAAAGAAGCTAAAAGGGTTGGTGATTAATATTGATCTCTCCAAGGGATATGGCAGGGTCAACTAGATATATCTTTGCTTGCTAATGACCCACCTAGGATTTAATGTACCTTTCATACATTGGGTCATGACTTGCATTACATTTGTCATTTTTTGTATTGATCAATGGGGTGTAAACCTCCTTTTTCATGCCCAAAGGGTTTTGCGACAAGTCCTCTCTCGCCATTATTGTTTCTATTTTTTGCTGAAGGTATTAGTAGGCTCTTATCTAAAGCCAAAACAAGGGGGGATTTAAGGGGTATCATTGTGGCAGAATAATGTTTCATTAACCATCTATTATTTGTGGACAACATTCTACTTTTTTTTGGATGGATCTTAGGGGGACGTGGCATCCATAAAGGAGGCTCTCTCTCTATTTGAAAAAGTAACTGGTATGAAGGTAAATCGCCATAGATCATCTCTCTCTCCTATTGGTATTTCAAGAGATGAATTAATAAATGCATGGAATCTCCTTTGATTTTAATCTAACACATTTGATGAAGGTCTAAAATACATGGGCTTTCATCTAAAGCAAAATGACTACATAAAGATAGACTAGCATTGGCTCCTTGCAAAAATTGAAAAATGGTTAAAAGCATGGAGCTTCTGGTGGTTGTCTCAAGCCAGCAGATTCATTCTCACAAAATCTATCCTTGAAGCTATTATGGTTTTCTGGTCTTCTCTATCATGGATCTTGAAAGACATTCTATCTTTTGTACACAAAATATGTTGTATATATTTGTGGGCAGTGTAAAAGGAAGGAAATATTTTTGCATGGGTTAAATGGGATAAAATATCCCTGACAAAGGAATGGGGAGTTTACAGCTTAAAAAATATCCACTTATTTGCAAAGGCTCTAGAAACAAAGGTAAGATGGCATCTGATTTCTTCAAGAAGTTTAAGGACTAAAGTTGTACACCAAAAATATATTCACCCTTGGTCCATTGAGGACTAAATTTGTTATTTAGAAAAGAGCAGGTTAGATGTCTTGGTGGTTTGGAAGGTTGTGACACACACTTTCTAGGTGATTGAAAAGGGCCTAGTTTGGAAAGTTGGATATGGGGAATAGGTAAGGATTGGCATTGACCCATGGGTTGGTTTCGGTGAAAAATTCCACTTGTCACCAGATCTAATTGATTTTTGACACGCAAATAAGAGGTACATGATGGCTTAGATTGTTGATCATGACAGGTTGACAATATGGGGTCAGGGGTGGTATTCCCACATTAAATTCGTTTTACTCATGAGTGTATCAATCAATGAAATCAATTTGTTGTAGCTCTTAATTCATCTCATGTGCACATAAGGGACATAAAAGACTCTTTGTTATGGGCACATGATCCTACTGGAGAATACACTCCAAAATTAAGTTATGTTTTTCCCATTGATGACAAAAAGCCAAAAAATCTTTCATGGTGGTGGAAGAATTTATGGAAAATCGAATGCCCAACAAAAGCACATCTCTTCCAATGGTGCATTTGGAAAATGGAGTACCAATAGGAGATAATCTCAATAAGAGAGGCATTATTGGTCCAAGTTGGTGCCCTTTATGAAAAAAATTATATGAATCCATTAGACACTTATTCCTTTCATGCCCTTTCACACAAGTTGTCTGGTCATCAACTAAAGCATCTCAAGATATCACAAACCTATGGCAGGGAGTATCCTATTTGGAGGCTTGGGAGGATTGGTGGAACAATGCTAATCCAAAGAAGAATCAATGTTTTCCCCTTTTCATTTCCTAGGGAATATGGCTCGTACAGAATGAAAAAGTCTTCCAAGATAAACCAAACATAACTGACAAAGTGCCTGCCCATTCTATAGTTATTTTTTCTATGATTTTGGATTTTGATCCTCCTCCTGGATCTCACAACATAACTATTGAATCCATTGATTGTTCATTTTCGTAGGCATATTATAATAGTGCCTCTCTTGTTGGAGGAGCACGCAAGGGAGGAGATGTTTTGTAGATGACTCAAAACCATTTTTACAAGCTGAAGAATGGGATGGGATAGAGCACCAATAATTTTTCTGAGTTTATGAGTCTAAAATTGCTTCTGATGTTTGGTATTGAAAAGGGAGTTCGAAGAATATAGATTTTTGGCTACTCAAAGAATGTTATCAATTGGTTCATTGACAATTCTACATGCCACATGCACACACTATGTCCCATCATTGAGGAGATAAATCTTTTAAGACAATCTTATGAGTATATTACTTGCTTCCATATTTACAGGGAAAGAAACTTAGACATTGACAACTTATCTAAGGAAGGCGCTACTCAGTATATGGGAACATGGTAAATCATAGAGCACATAAATGTATACGAGCATGAATTTTTCCACTGGCCCTTCATAGAGGGCATGCAAGCGTATCTCTGATACTGCTATCTTTTTTGTATATATATATATATATATATACACACCTGCTAAATACACTGAGAATTTTACTTCTCTGTAGACAGTGTCTATGTATTTATGTTTTTATGTTCTCTCTCAAGAATGAATTATATCTCATAACTTTTTATGATATATATATGCCGACATAACAATTTAAATTTCGGAAAAAAAAAAAAAAAAGAAGAAGAAGAAAAGAAGAAGAAGATCGTTTCTGGCTGGCAGTTTTTGAATGTAACTTATACATATAATAAATATAATTTTCAATATTAATGAAAATTACAACTTTTTTTCATGAAAAATAACATAATAATTAATAAATCTAAAATTTAAAGAAAAATTAACCCTCAATCTAAATTTTAAGTATAATTTTATTATATTTATTGTGACGAATTTTCTAATAAAATACCCACGGAAATTTCCAGATCATACTTATTCTACACATTTGCTAGTTTCAAGTTGATTATTCTAAGTTATCTTTCCCAATTTATTTACATCTCATCTTTTTATTGAATCCTGACCATAACCGATCATATATGCTAAGCTCTTAATGTCATCAACCGTGTTATCTCTCATGTTAAAGCTTGTTGCAAGACCCAAATAGTAAATAAAAAACGAGGTTCCACATGTATTTGAAATCATGTAGTATTAAAGAAATTCAGATAGGGACTAGAATTTATTGGTTTAAGTCTTCACCACATAGTTCAAGGATTAAATCCACCACAATGATTTAACAACCTAAAATCTCATGACTTAAATAATAGCTTAGATTCCTACTATGAAATGAGTCCCAATTCTTAAACTTCAATGGTGACAATATAGCCAAAAAGAATTTAGACCAACAATTTTATTGGTTTAAGTCTTCACCACAAAGTTCAAGGGTCAAATCCACCACTGTGATTTAACAACCTAAAAGCTCATGATTTAAATAATAGATTAGATTCCCACTATGAAATGAGTCCCAATTCTTAAGCTTCAATGGTGACAATCTAGCCAAAAAAGGAATTTAGACCAACAATTTTATTGGTTGAAGTCTTCACCACAAAGTTCAAGGGTCAAATCCACCACTGTGATTTAACAACCTAAAAGCTCATGACTTAAATAATAGCTTAGATTCCCACTATGAAATGACTCCCAATTCTTAAATCTTAATGGTGACAATATGGCCAAAAAGAATTTAGATCAACATAATATAAATCGATTCAATGATAGTGAACAATGAAACCATTTAATTCATAAACCATGCTAATACATTACTATATGGAATAAATGAACGCTCTTGTGGGCTCTTGGCTTCAGTGTACAAAGGTTGCGAGAGGGTATCGAATTTTACATTATCACTCTATTGAATGTAATAAAGACCTAGGAGCATCACCATTATCTATGAATAAAGCTATTCCATAACTATGTGGTTGTTTTACCTAGTGTTAATTTTACATTATCACTCTATTGAATGTAATAAAGACCTAGGAGCATCACCATTATCTATGAATAAAGCTATTCCATAACTATGTGGTTGTTTTACCTAGTGTTTTGTTGTGTGTGCAATTTTGTTATGGATGCGTATTATTTAATTTGTTGCTTGTGTGGTGTTATTTTTATTATGCATCATTTTGTGCAAATCTCTTTGTGCATTACATTATATCATCTAATAAAAGATGTCCTAGGTACTTCGATGTTAATATGGATGTGTGTCTTCTATGTCCTAGGTACTTCGATGTTAATATGGATTTGTTTTATTGAAAAGGTGAGAAGCTAATGGTCTTGATATTGCAATTGTGTATTAAATATAGATTTTTTTTTGGATATCTTATATTCCCATGTCCTTGCCACTAGGTAAAACATTCAGTTTTTTTTAATTAATATTTCTCCATAACATTATTTTTTTAATAAAAGTAGTAAATTTTTTGTATTAAAAAAATTGTAACCTAGTTATACAATAGAGTAATACAAATTGAGTCTGCGATACAATATAGTAATACAAATGGAGTCTAATAATACGTGAAACACCAACATTTTCACTCTATAGAAGTGTTTCAAAATGCGACTTGAATATTTCATTAAGGATTTCATGATGCCTTTGCAAATATAAACTCACTAAAACACATATAAATAATAACTAATTTACAAAACATTACTGTTGAAATTAATGAAAGGGGTTTTTGTTTTAAACTTCGTCTAGGTCACCATTGACTTGCTATGATCCTAGATTCTCCAACTCCATGTCTTCAAAAAATTGATAGTTTATGTTTTATTCTTTGAACTTCGCTAGATTATAGGCTAACTAAATTATGTGATTGAAGCTATAAATTGAGAGCCTTTAAGGATATTGTTAATTTTGGTCTTAAGATATACAAATTTGGATTCCAATGCTTAGATTTGCCTCTTTTGTTACAATAAAATATCCATTACTATAGAGTTTTGAGATTTACATTGATGTTCAACACTATGAGTCGAAGTTGTCAAAGAGAGTTTGAGGTCCCATTATCCTTAATATAGTCTTCCTGCCTCTAAAGGATTCTTTGAA
This sequence comes from Pinus tabuliformis, assembly GCA_031772625.1. Taxonomy (NCBI): domain Eukaryota; kingdom Viridiplantae; phylum Streptophyta; class Pinopsida; order Pinales; family Pinaceae; genus Pinus; species Pinus tabuliformis. The sequence continues at coordinate 940,176,410 of CM062810.1, read as the reverse complement.
TTTCACAAATGTAATATTCACATTTCCCATGACACCCTCAGCCATCGACTGAGAATTTAATTCTCTAAGCTACCAAATGAAAATGGAAAATATGTCTAAGCTAAGGAAAATTAGGCCAATCCAACCCTCAATTCCTATAGCTAACCAATTGCATGAAAGCATGCAATCATAGGCTAAATAGAAACAAACTCCAAGTACCCTATTGCAAGAAAAGTCAACCCAACAAAAAAACAGATTATATTTCTCAAAGTTTACTCCTTATCAAACTAAACTAGAGGTATAGAGTGTAACCACCAACTAGATCATGATAGGAACCAAAATAACCACCAAAAAATTATTATTACATCACCATTTAAATTATAAACACAAACACCTTTGAACCATAAAGCCAAAAAAACCATACCTTGTCTTTGATAAGTGACCAACCAAGACATGGTGTAGACTAATATGGCCACCAATAGAAGTGTGATATTCTATCTATCCCATGCCCAAAAAGGCTAAATTAATTGGAATTCTGTGGGGGTGTTAGAGAATGAATTTCACTGAGGGATTCACAATTTTTGGCTCACTATCCCATCTTCAAATGTGAAGCTAAGACACTTGAATTCAAAGTGGCAAGACAAGGGAATAAAAATTTATGTGATGCCCATTTATGCATGTAATTAACCTTAAATGCCTTAGTTTTCCCTCAGTCAAAATCCTTTAACACCTTTTTATAAGGCAAGGATCATGCCTTTACAAATAAATTGATTATAATCATGGGCTCCATTAAACAAAACATAAGGGATTGTGTGGTATGGTACCCCCCACCCCCTCTCCCCAACCCATTTTTCTCCCAATGTATCATTCTCCTAGTTATATTGCTACATAGGATTGTCTTTTATAGCATGATAAAACTCAATATTTTCAAATCAATATGCTTTTTTATTCAACTCTAGATATTAATTAAGATGGGGAATTGTGAACTCATATATGTTTCTTATTTATGATCTTTATAAGAATTCTCAAATCCTCCACTACCACCATGGACCTTACATAGAGAAAATCAATGCATTTGAGTCCTTGAAGGACAACATAGGCCTTAGTTTGATTATTTGTGCTTAGCACAAGTCCCAAGGCATAGCTTCTTTTGGATTTCCCAAGGGATTGAGAAATATTGCCATCATACCTAACACCCCTTACATAAAAGTTAGCCAAAATTATGATAACAAATATTTTGAAAGCTAAAATTATTTAAAACCAATGGGGATTTCAATTGATGGTGAATGAGTGTAATGTTAAGGCACTCCTCGTGAAAAGGTCATTGGTTCAAATCCCCCATGGATTACTTGGTATAAAAAAAAAAAATACATTTGTTGAAGACTAAAAAAAATATTATTAAATATGTGTATTATTCATTTATAATCTAAACCATATTGATCTTTTTGTAATTAACGAATGACTTCATGCCTACATCTAAAATCCAAATTTAATGGGAATACAAACTTTTATTGATAAAATGGACAAGAAACCTAAACCATGCTCATAAGGCAAGACCTTGATGCATTGTTATCAATGATTATGAAAACTTAAGCATGGGAACTTACATAATTGCCTCTACGAAGAATGAATCATATTGACATCGAGTAAAAAAAATTAAAATTTGTATGAAGTTATTGATAAATGTTTTTATTCACAATGAAATTACGAATATTAAATTTTGAACTTTTTTCATGCACAAAATTAGAAGAAAGGCCAACATCAAAATATCATGTGTTAGCACACACATAACATTTATTTTTTTTGAATTAATTTATAACATAAAAGGAAATTCAATGATTAAGATTTTATAATTTGGTAATGGAAATTTTGACACCCTATAGTTTCAAGACGTGAAGTATATCTAACCAACATAGTTGGTTGGAAACCACCCATGAAACATATTGTAACATAAAGTTACCAAGTTGTAATCTCATAAGGTTATAAAGAGGTGAAGGAGCTTCAAAGATAGAAGATTGATACTAGAGATAAAAGAATAAAAAACACAACACTAAGGTTCCAAACGACCCACAATGCTATATTATTTTTTGCAAGTGCAAATTTTTACATGTTACAATTTTAAGATGTGAAATACTTGTAATAAACATTGTAGGAAGATAAGCACCCCAATGAAACCTGTTACAACACAATGCTACAAAGTTTCAATCCCTTAAAGATATAAAGTAGAGAGGAAACTTCAAAGTAACAAGGTTGAACTTGAATTGCAAAAGTTATAACATTAAGGTTTCAAGTGGTCCAAAATCCACATTTCTCAAGTTTATTAATAAAGGTATAAAATAATTTGATAATGTCACAGACTCTACTAACCCTATTGTAATTCCCTATTAAACCATTGGAATTCATGGCTTCTAGATCATGGGGGACTTCCCCCCATCCCATGCTTCCCAAAAATGTGTTGACATTTAAAGCATTGGTTGTGTGCGACCAAAAATGAAGAGATCAAAGACATCTAAATTTGTTAAAAAGTTGGAAGAGATCCCAAAGATTTAGGTGAAACCTGGAAAATCAAGCGCAGTGGCCTTCTACTTGGCTACGAGGAGGCTTGTTAGTCAATTCATGAGAAGGTGGCCCTCACAAAAAACATTGAAGCTCTAGGTGGAGAAAATTGGAGGGCTCTTATCAAAGGACAAATCAACTACTATTTTTGCGGTAAGGGTTTCTTCAATTTTCTTTCTGAGGAAAAATATGATAGGTATCTTATCTTCAAGAGCGGCCCTTACTTCATGGGAGAAAAAGGTTAACACTTGGATAGGTGGAATCCTAATATTAATCCTAGAAATGATGTCCCATCAAATATTCCCATTTGGGTAAAGGTTCCTCACATATCTCTCCATTGTTGGAATGATGAAATTTCAAAATGATAGGAAATGCATTGAACCTCAAGAGGATATGTTTACATCTCCCAAAACGTATGTATAGGTGTACCTAGAGAAGGGTTTGCATGAAGTTATTCATATGAATTTAGATAACTAGACATTTGCGTAAAAAGTTGGTTATGCTCAATTTCCTTTCAAATGAAATGTCCAAATTATAGAATCCAAAATAGGCACATAACATTGGAGAAGGAAATGATCACATGAGTGGACCCCATATTGGAATAACTAGTTCATGCTTCAGATACAAAGATAAAGTAATCTATGATAGAAGACTCATGGAAAATTCTAGAACAAGAGGATGCCCTCTTGGATGAAGAGGGATCCTTCTCTTCCCATCAAGAAGGGAGGTACAAACTGGCGTTTCATATCTCAACTAATGAAAAATTAGATGTGGAACTGGGGAAAGAAGTATAGCAAGTGAAAATAGGAAGGAGAGTAGGGAGAAGAATGAATAAATACATTTGAATAGAATACGTAGAAAAGGATAGGGAAAGAGGAATCTAATCCATTTAAACACGTCGATGGTCCAAGGATAGAAAATACACACACCAAAAAAGAAAACAATGGCCCCAAAATAGGAGGGGGAATACAAATCCATAGTAAATAATGAATATAATTTCCTAGAATTGTAGAGGAGTGGGTAATTGGAAAAGAGAAGTAGATATTGGAAGCTTTATAAGGTTAGAAAGACCCCATATCCTTCTACTTCAAGAAATAATTAAACTAAGTGAGCAGGATTTCCTCAACAAGAGTGGAATAATTTGGAAAGGTAATAATGCAAGTGCAATAAGATCAAGAGGAGTGTTTGGTGGATTATGTGTATTATGGCTGGGTGTAGAACTCAAGCTACTGCATGAGGAGAAATCACCTTATTAGATAGCATCAAGGTTTCTTAGTATTCCCTCAAATTTTTTAATATTTTGAATGTGTACATGTCTCTCTCTCTTATCAAGTAAAATCTCTCTGTCAGGAATTTCTCATGAATCTAAGGGGAAAATGATGGACATAGAATTGAAACATAGTGTGGGATCTCAATACAACTCTCCATCTGTGGGAGAAAAAAGGAGGAATTATAGTAAGAGATATGTTTAGCGATAAGATGGAGGATATAATAACTCATCCTAGTATTCTTGGTATTAAACCCCCCAATTCCATGTTCACATGGAGTAAAATAAGAGTTGGACCTTGCCATATCTCTACTAGGTTGGGTCAATTATTAGCAGAAAGTTCCTTCTTATAGAAATGTATCTCTCTTTATTCATCTCATTTGGCCTAGAACAAACCTGATCGTAGGCCAATAAAACTTGTCATGTTTTAGTAGGAGGATCATGGGATCATCCCATTCTATGTCAATCAATTTTTGGCCTCTTACCTAGGATTCTTTGTTGTTTTTTCGAAAGCCTAGTCCCAATAGATAGTGGGCTCCAAAATATATTTACAAGTAGAATATTAAATCTACCAAATTAGCATTGAAAAAATTTGTGAAATAATTTTACAATATTATAGATAGAGAGGTCACAATGTACAAGGACAATCTAGGGAAAGTCTTCCAGGAAATGGAAAATCATTCTATCACCTCTGAACTTCTTCATCAAGGAAAAAAGGGATTTTATAGGTTGCAAAAACCATCAAGGGAAGAGGAAGAAATGTGGAGACTAAATCAATAAGTCCATCGTTAAAATATTGGGATAAGAACACAAAACACTTCCATAAATAAGAAAGGATTAGAGAATGGAGGAATAATGTGAAAATAATTGAGGTAAACATAATGTCTTTATCTTCTTTCAATAACATAATAGATACAACTCTTCAAGATTTTGAAATTCTCTACCATGATAAAATATGAGGCAACACTTACAATGCATAGGAGTTTTTAGAGAATATCTCGACGATACTTAGAAAAGTAGAAAATGAGGAACTAATGAAGGATATTATTAAGAAGGAGATTGGGAACATTATTTGTTCATTCAACTTTGACAAATCTCTAGCCCTTAATGGATTCACCAAATACTTCTACCAAAAATGTTTCCATATCATTAAGTTTGATCTTTGCATATTGGTAGACTTTGTCCATAAATATGGACAAATGGATGGTAGGTTCAATTATTCCTTTTTGGATTTAATCCTCAAAGAAGTCATCCTGGTTTCTTTCTTTGATTTTTTTTCCCATTTCCTTATGTAATATGTCTTATAAAATCATTTCAAAAATTATTGCTTACAAATTAAAGCCTCATCTCTGTCACCTCATCTATGAGAATCAAGGGGGTGTAATAGCCAAATGGAAGATAGTGGACAACATTATCTTGGTTCAAGAAGAAATTCATTGTAGAAAAAGTATAGGAGAAAAAGGGATTAGTTATCAAACTTGACATGGAAAATGCATTTGACTCGGTTAGAAATTCATTTCTATTTGACATCCTCAAAAAAATTGGCTTTAGTGTTAAATCTATTTCTTGGATAGCGCGATGTATCATGTCACCATGGATCTCCCCTTTTGTGAATGGTTGTCCCTTAGACTTCCCTAAATACATGAATAGCATAAGGAAAGGTATATGCTTTCCCCCCTTGCTTTACATGCTTATGGCAAAATATCTAAGTAGGAAGTTGGTATTCTAAAGAAGAACCAACTCTCTTCTATGCATATGTTTCTTGTAAGGGATTAAAATATAATCATTTTTAATTTGCAGATGAAACCATTATTCTAGAAGGATATTCCTCAATAATTTCTACCATATTCAAATCAATTATGGACAAATTTACTTTTGCATTAGGTGGGTCCATACATGAGAAGAAAAATCATCTATATGTGTGGAATATTAACAAGGAAAATCAACGTATTATCCTTTAGATATTGGGTATATCAGGGAAGGATTCATGGGATAACTTTAATTATTTAGGTATGCGTATCTATTTAAAACCTTTTTCCCATCCCTCATGGTAGTCAATTCTTGCTAAATTCAAAGTGAAATTCACCCATCAGGGTGTATATTGGCTCAACCCAATGGCTCACCTTTTTTGATAAAATCTATTCTAGATTCTCCCAACCCTTATCAAATTTCTACCTTATTTCTATGACTCAACAAATCTGAAAAGTTTTATGGCAAGGGGAGAAGTCCAATTCCAATAAATTTCATTTGGTTAATTGGAAAACTTTTTGCACCCATAAATATCTAGAAGGTCTAGGAATAAGAGACCCCACTATCATGAACTTAGGAATGGTAGTCAAGCTTTCTTGGTGACTAGTTTATGGCTTGCCTAGTTGGTGGAAATAAGTCATTCATCATACATAGCTAAGTGGGATCAAGAAATCATGCATTTGTAACACCAAGATATAAAATTTGGAGCCTAATCTTGGCTGCAATATTGCTAATTATATCCAAGCTCACATCGATCCCTAGAAATGGAAAATGGATCAATTTTTGGCTTGTTGGAATCCTAGGACATCCTCCATTGGAACAACATCATTCCCTTCTTCCTCTCCATACGCGGTTGGTTTGCCAAAGGAAATGTTCCATGTGGGATATCCCAAATTAGTCTCAATATGGATTGTGATCCAACTGTAATTTTTAGGGTATCCCTCCTCATCTTAATTCACTTAGAAATTATTTAGATGTCTTTCTCTCATGATGTTCCCTCTCTCATATATCAGATGTGGATGAGCATGGATAAGGATTGAATTACTATTCTATTAAAGATGTATATGACTCACTTCTCTTTTCCAAAGGCATTCCACCAAAGGATAAATTATGGCTAAAAATATGCCGTTTGGATGCTCTTTCGAAAATCAACATTTTTTGCTAGTCTTTAGCACATAAAAACAATTTAACATCATAAAATATTAGCAAAAGGGGAATAATGGGCACCTTGAGGTGCGAGTTTTGTATGTTAACAGAGGAAAGTATTGATCATTTATTCTTAAATTTCCATTTTTCCAAGCAAGTGTGGAATATGGTTCTTGAAAATCTAAATCGTCAAGTCAATTGACCCCTTAGCATTCATGACCTCCTAGGGGATTAGGAAAAAATGTTACTCGGGTAGCTTTAATGGGAACTTTGTTTTCAGAAGAGTATGGATTTCCCTCAAAAAATTCATTTGTTGGAAGGTATGGTTAACAAGAAACAAATATATATTACAATAGGATAGAATAGATCAAAAGAAAATAATTAGGTTAGCGAGGAATTTATTTGGGACTCTTTCAATTCCCAAAAAATATCAAATCTATATATGTCCAAAATTTAGATCCATTAGAATTGAAATGGTGGATGGTTCTTTGTATCAAGTTGGATCCCAACCCCCCTAAACCATTCCACCTCTTCAACTCAAAGAAAGTCACAATTAAGGCTCCCCCCAGAGGAATTTAAGAATTAACTCTCCTCACAAAGTAATTATATCTTTTCCTTTTATGAAGCATCTAGGAATAATCTAGGGGTGGTTGAAGCCGAGGGGTGTTTTTTCACCTTAGAGAAGAAAAACAAATATTTACTCATAGGGATTGTGTCATGCTTCTAAAAACCAAGTAGAGTCATACCCGTTATTTCAAGGGCTTAGTCTAACAACCATGATGGGCATAGATAACTTGATTTTATAGGAGATTCTATAATCATCCTTCCACACTTCCTTTAAGGATCTTACCTCAGGGGTCTCAAGATTAAAACATTATTTAGAAGAATATATAACCTTAACAAAAAGTTATTTATTCACTGAGTGTTCCATGTTTTGAGATCTAATAATACAAAGGTGGATGAGCTAGCCAAGAAAGGTACAAATTTAGCCAAGGGGAACCTTATAGTAAATGGGATCATTAGTCAATTCAACATTCCATAGAATATGTTATTAAGAAAAATGGAAAGTAATATTCCATCAATACACATGCCAAAAACATGCATTTTCATGGTTCACTCATTCAATATGTACCTATGCACACCATTTACTGCACTCATTGCTCGCAGGGGAAGTTCTTGTCAATGGATACATTCCCATCTCTGGTGTTTTATGCACACAGTGTAATGAAGGAAGTAACAGTCCTAGAGGACACACTTATGATATTACAATGCTCCCCCTTGTATGCACAAGATATTGATTCTATCACTCGATGGTAAACCCTCGTCATGCTCCCAATTCATCTCCCCTTCCATTGAAGGATGTGAAGCTAAGATTTATTACTATTTTGATGATTGTGAAAGGGAGGTAGGGTCAAACTATAGTGGGGATTTTAGGTATGTTGATTCCATGCAATTGTGTATTACTTCCATATTGGTTGATTGAAGTAGTAAAAACTATTTGAAGCATAAGATACCTCTGTCAGTTTGCAATGTTGAATTCCTTAGTAAGGGTTATATCACCTTGGGAGTTAGCTACGTCTTTACTAGAATAATTATGCTCTATGGGATTTCCTAGCATGGACAGTTCCTGCGTATTAGGGGTTTATTCTCTTTGGTATTTGATGTTTCTTCAATGGGTTTGGAATTGCATGGAGGCTTGACTAGTGTAGGTTTGAAGGGAAAAAATTATAGTGGTATTTTATGCGACATTTTTGTGACCTCTGAGCTGCATGGGAAGATTTGCAGAGTTTTGTCTCTTGTTTGATGTTCCTTAATTCATTCTTTGGGATATATCTTCAATGATCTATGTATGCTCCATGGGATTCGTTGGTGTAGTTGATGCATGAGTATTGGGGGTTCATTCTACACAACATTTGAGAGTCCTTTAGGGGGATTGAATTTAAATGGAGGCTTGACTAGTAGAGGATTGAAGCATGGATTTAACAATGGCATAAAATGGGCCACCTTTAGACCCTCTGAGTTGTATGGGCGGGTTTTTATAATTTCATTTCTTTCTTTCTTTTCCCTAAATTAGTCTCTAGTCTTGGGTTATATATTTTGTGGATGGTTCTTTATCAGGAATTTAGGGAATAAATTCCCTTAGGAAAACTATTTTTCAGTGATAGAGGGAAACTCAACCAGGGGTGGAATTTTAGAAACCATGTTAAGAAAATCAAGGAGGAAGAATATGAAAATCATGTGGAGATGTGGGAACTCTAAAACAAAATCATGAATATGAAAATCAAGTACAATCAAATGGAATCCACCCTCACTATCTGTATGGCCCATATCATTGAGTTGAATGTTAAAATCAACCAAATGGAGGATGATATGACCAACCTGCAAACCTAGATGGAGGAATTGAACCAAAAGATAAAGTTGGACCATTCCTTTTCTTATGATATCTCAGTTTGTGTCATTTCCAGGTACATCCCATATTTGAATTTCATTAATCCTACTTAGCAAGTGGACCCTCTCCCCATAGAAGGATATAAACAACTTTGATTTTGTGAACGAAATGTAAATTTTGATGGATTTTAAGAATTTTTTGGAGAAAGTGCAAATGGAACAATGTATGGATCATAATCATTTTGAATAGGTACAATCTAGATCTAAAAAGGACAATAGAGGACCATCCCTTTTCTTATGATATCTCAGTTTGTGTCATTTCCAGGTACATCCCAGATTTCAATTTCATTAATTGTACTTAACAAGTGGATCCTCTCCCTATAGAAGGATATAAACAACTTTGATTTTGCGAATAAAATGTAAATTTTGATGGCTTTTAAGAATTTTTTGGAGAATGCACAAATAGAACCATGTATGGATCATAATTGTTTTGAATAGGTACAATCTAGATCTAAAAAGGACAATAGAGGAAGTCCTCCTTTTGACCTAATATCCAATTTTATAAGACAAAGGAAAATGTATGAAATGACGAATTTCCAAAACTCTATATTAAATATACAAATATTTTTAAGGATAGTTTGTAAGTTTTAAACATTTAAATAATGTGTAATTTGTCCAAATTATTTTCTTGCAATTAAATTTTCATTTAAATTTATAAAAAATAATGTGAAAATTTGTCAAATTATGTGAACGTTTATTCAACTCATGACAAAGATGTACAAATGGAACAATGTATGGATCATAATCGTTTTAAATGGGTACAATCTAGATCTAAAAAGGACAATAGAGGACCATCCCTTTCTTATGATATCTCAATTTGTGTCATTTCCATGTACCTCCCATATTTGAATTTCATTAATCGTACTTAGCAAGTGGTCCCTCTCCTCATAGAAGGACATAAACAACTTTTATTTTGTGAATAAAATGTAAATTTTGATGGCTTTTAAGATTTTTTTTTGGAGAATGTACAAATAGAAAAATATATGGATCATAATTGTTTTGAATAGGTACATTCTAGATCTAAAAAGGACAATAGAGAAAGTCCTCCTTTTAACCTAATATCCAATTTTATAAGACAGAAAAATGAATGAAATGATGAATTTCCAAAACTCTATATTAAATATACAAATATTTTTAAAGATAGTTTGTAAAATTTAAATATTAAAATAATGTATTATGCTTATGTTTTATGAATATGTAATTTTTCCAAATTATTTTCTTGTAATTAAATTTTCATTTAAATTTATAAAAAACAATGTGAAAATTTATCAAATTATATGAACGATTATTCAACTTATGACAAAAATATTTAAAAAAAAATAAAATATAATATCAGAATATTATTATTATTATTATTATTATATAGATATAGATATAAAATTAAAACACACATTTTATTATTAAAATTTATAAATTTTGGTTGGCAAGATCAATTTGAATACATTTTATGTAAAAAATAAATCCCTTTTTTAAATTATCAATTAATAATTAAAAAAAAATTAAGGAAAATTAAATACCTTATTGATAACTTTAAATATTTATATTCATTTAGTTTATATAAAATATAATGTAAAATATTTTTCCATATCTTATAATTAAAAACTATATATTTCAAATAGGATATTATTGAAAATTTTAACATTGAATCTATAAACATAATAATATTCTTTGCATTTCCCATTTTCATTATAACTTGGAGATGAACTTTTTTAAAGTTTTTTTGAATTTTCATTGAAGCACAATCGAATAATGATGAGAGCTAGGCATTTGTGATTAAATAAATATGTTAATTTTAAAGTTGGATTTCATCAAAAGTATTTAGTATGAACTGCTGTAAAGTTATTTAGGGTAAAAAAATATGTTATTATACTGTTATATAACAGTATATTTTGCTAGGTAGACATAAATAATATTCTTTGCATTACTTGGGGATGCAAATTTTTTTAAAGTGTAATTTTATTATCTCATGCATAAGGAAACTCTCATTGATTTTTCATTGAAGCACAATCGAATAATGGTGAGAGCTAGGCATTTGTGATTAAATATGTTAATTTTAAAGTTGAATTTTATTATAATTATTTAGTATGAACTGTAGTAAAGTTATATAAAAATAGGTTAAACAAGTTATTATTTATGTATATATAGTGTATAAATATATGTTATTATTTATGTGTTATTTTAAATTTGTAATTAGTTAAGTAAATATTTAATTTGAGTTTTTAAATTTATAAGATAGTTTTAAAATATTATTATTAGTTTTTATTTTGGAATAGTTTTGTGGTTAAAGTGCGTTGATGTTAGATTAATTTGATGATTTTTTACAATTTGAATCAAAGTTTTCAGAAAATGTTGAATAATTTTCTTTCCTTGTAAATTCGAAATTAATTTTCTAATTTCTAGAAATCTTATGTCTAATTTTCTATGGTTGTGTGAGCTTTGATGCGACATAATTCCTCTAATGGAGAGCGTTTTATTTTCAGTATTTGTTAGTGCCTGACAAATCATTTAAAAAAAAAAGAAAAAAGAAAATAAAACTAATTTATGAGTGGTCATTCCATTGGTGAGTGTTATGACACTGACATTGTTATGCCTAACACTGCTACGATTTTTCCCAATGATGCTAGAACTGACAGGGTTGCAGGTCCCTTATGTAGGTGAGGGGCGTAATGGGGGAGGGGGGGTGTGCTGAACAAATGTCCTTAATGTTGATACATTTTGTGTAGGTGGAGGAAGAAACGAGGGGGTGGATGGGTGGGGGTATTGAAAAAATCTCTTCTTCCTCAGCACCTTCGCACTCTGCACATTGTATCAGAGTTTCCTATGGATAAGGATAAACTTTCTTAGTTTTGTCTTGTACAAATATGCGTGTATAGGGATCAATTCCTCCAATGCACAATACAAAGATAACCTTGCTAACACCGACACTCCATATTCCAGAAAATCAACTACTGCGAAAATACATCCAACGACTATTAAATCTATTTTTCTTGGGTTAAACTAAATAATAAGCGCTTCTTGTAAAAATTTTGCCAAATACTGAAGATTATTTACTAGGAAGACTCTGCAGCAACAACTCTGTTACACGAACATGTAAGAAGGCTTGAATGCTCGAAGACAAGCCTAAATATTGAAGCATTCTATTACTATAAGAGAATGTTATAATGGAATTCATTCATTATTCGAGCGTTCTAAATATTGCAAGTTCAATGTGTCATATCATCGTTCAATTGACTTTGACTTGTTAAATTAAGTTGTAGTCTAACCACTCTACAAATTTTCCCTGAAAATCATGGAAATTCCGGCAAGATTTTGATAAAATCTGGTAGGGATTTTTGTAAATCCATATTACAGTTTTCAAACTTCAATATTTTGGGTACCCCATAGGTTTTGTTGGTGTTGAATCCATTTCCACCATCAAAAACATGATTCAAACACTGCTACTGTGAGATTTTTTGAAATTTTTTTGGCTAGATTTTGACCACTTTTGATTGTCCGGGAAATTCGTCAACCTCAGTGGACAACACCTTAAATTAATAAAATATTTAATAGATAATTAAAACTTTCACTAGATGGATGGGAATTTTCCACTAAATCCGAGGAGAGCAACATTTTACACGATAACATATAAGCTTAAATTCTCAAGTGCATTTCTAAAACATGAAGACCACAGAGGAAGTTGTGTTAAATAATATGAAAATACTTTAAATTAAAGCACATAAATATTTCATGATAATGACCAATAAATATTGCAGAATATGTGACCATTGCTTTGCTGAGGTAGAATTCATTTCTTGTATTGGTATCGTGAGCTACTGAATTTCATGGATGAAGCCCTTAGTTTCATGGGGGTTGCCGGGCTAACAGTGGATCACCCCATTATGACCTCCACAGAGTTATGAACATCACACGAATACCTCCTCCTCCCGTACGAACAAGACAATGGGCAACCTCATATCAATTGGTGGCACAAAATGTCATATAATTCACCATTATAATATGATTGGTTATACTATCTCTACCCAGATATACTATACCTTATTCCATTTTCTCATATTTGTCACAAAGGTGGGTTCTAACCCAACTCAAAATTATTGTAATACCATGCCTCCATCCCTCATAGAGAATGCAAGAATTACTGTTATAACCCAGACAATCAGAGATGAATACCAATTCAAACTTAAAAGTAAGATTGATGTGAAACAAGGAGACTCCTATAATTTCTCTAGGTGTAGAGCATACTGAACCTACTGAACCTCCAATGAATTGTAGCACCCCCCAAGCCAAAAATGATTTCCACTCTTTCAAATTTGTCTTTTACTACCTTTCCCATACCCTTTTTTCCTTTTAAAGGCTTCTTGTGTACTTGGAATCATCAAAAGGGAGTATAGGGGAGAGATTCCTAATGTTGTGCAGGGACCAGTAATTGATATATTACTGGTCCCACCAAACCACCATAAATTGAGACTTTTGAAACCAATATTTAAACAAAAATAAATAACATTAAGTATAAATAAGTATTAATTTATGTCCAAAATTTCCCCATACATTGACTGGGCCCACAATTGTCCATAAATAGTATCTTACTACTTAAGACTGCAAACCATATTGACCCAACTAGAAAACAGCAAATAGTATCTTACTACTTAAGACTGCAAACCATATTGACCCAACTAGAAAACAGCTAAAACCATAAATGCTTCCAAAATGGTCTATTCCAGAAGTACAAAGTAGCAGTCACTTCAACCCCCACTCATCAGAACTGAAGCTTTGTATCCCAAATAAATATCCCTACTTGCACATAATAAAAGGGAATGTATGTCAGCCATAATTGTTGTGTTGTTCAACAACTAAACCCCCTATGTTCAATAAATGACACCCAACCCAATAACATTTAAACCCACTTTGTTCAATAAATGACACCCAGAGCCAATAACTACAATAAATGACACCCAACTCACTCTATTTCTCATTAAAACAGATCAAAGCACATGGATCAACAAATAACGAATTCCCAACCATTAGATCACATCAAATTAAATCCAGACCACACATTCAAAATGAAGCCATTGCAATCCATGTGCATCCATGTCCACCAATTAAATTCAAGTGCCAAAAACTATAAAAGAAGTCCACCCACTGTTGAAGTTGCATCTTATGCTTTCAAACTATTCAGCAAACTTGAAGACAACATCACAAAATAGTTGCCAATATATCCAGGTTAGTTATATCAATTACAACTCATTCTTCTTACAGTTCTGTTTTCATTGTTTTCATTTATCAGAGTTCTTACATGATCTGTCTAGCCATAACTGCTAAAAGGATAGCTGGATGGTTTCACAAACAGCCATTGAAACTCATTCTTCTTACAGTTTTGTTTTCATTGTTTTCATTTATCAGAGTTCTTACATGATCTGTCTGGCCATAACTGCTAAAAGGATAGCTGGATGGTTTCACAAACAGCCATTGAATAAAAAGTAGGTTCTAAATACAGCTATTTAGAAAAGTTAAAACCATTCCTTAAAATAAAATAAAAAATGAATGCCTTCAACATACTTAATTTTTTCAGTTCAATTTTCTAAAACTTTTTATGACTGATAATAAAAATTGGAAACCATATAACCACACAACTTCCTTTTATAGAGTTTTTGTAGAGTTTCTTATTTCAAACTCTAATTTCTCCATTCAATGAGATAAATGTTTTAAAAACCCAATCTCTTTTCTCGCGTGTCTTCAGTTAAGTTTTCTTTGTCCAATATGGGAATCTTGATTTACGTGAAAGTCTATCGTAATGGGAATGAACGAAACCTTTCAACTGCACTGCAACTTCTATCATAGAATCCTACTTGAAGCCCACTAGCAGATATCCATATAAAAGTTGCTAAACTGATGAACAGGCAGGCAATTGACTTAATTTCCATGTTGTTAGGAAAAGAAAGCTCCAGTAATGTGACCATCAGGTGATCTAAACTTATACTTATGGATCAGCCACTTAAGATATTGTGGATATAACGTGGTAGTTTAAAAGATATTATTTTGTATAATGTTGAAAGTGACGATAAGTCCATTCCAAGGCTGATCACAGCTGCAAGTTGTTCCCAACATAGAATTTATGCCCAGCGTTACTGTGATTATGACAGGCATAGCACTCTTCTAGAGCCTATGACCATATTTTGTTTGAGTTTCAAAACTAATTACTATGCCTGGAATGGTGGTCATGGACTGCAAGGGAGAAGTTGTAGTACTGAGACATTTTTGGCAATGCCAAACAGCAAAGCAGCATTGAACACTATGAGAGTGGTCTGTAAACTTTCTAATTGAACACTATGAGAGTGGTCTATAAACTTTCTAATTGAACACTATGAAAGTGGTCTGTAAACTGTCTAATTTGAATAGATGGTATATCTGATGGCCTAGACTCCATACACCACTGACAGCAACATTCAATGCTATGTAACTGAGTGGATAGTGTTCACTATCAACTATATACAATAATGCATTAAAATAGACAATATTTGGATCCATTTATAAATTAGATACTGACAACTTGAATTTATAGCAGCAATGCATTAAATTTAGACAGTACTTTGGGTGCATTTATAACTAGAAACATGCAACTTGGATATACATGGTTGTATGCTAGTTCCTATCCTTACATTAACGAAGTAGTCATGGAAATGCATCCTTATAAGCCCAGCTTGCTATAAGGGAATTCTGAGCAAAAGCCTTGGAAACTGATTGCTGAATAATGCCTTCAACTGCACTGCAACTTCTATCATAGAATCCTACTTGAAGCCCATTAGCAGATATCCATATAAAAGTTGCTAAACTGATGAACAGGCAGGCAATTGAGAGACTACGAAGTAATTTGCAATGAGAGACTACGAAGTAATGCAATTCGATTTCCTGTAACATACATGTTGATAATTTCCTGTAATAAAGCAGAAGTATTTTTGCCTTGTATGAAAGCATAATTTACAAATATTCTAATGTCTAAATGCATGCAATAATTTTACAGGTTGTTGCATCTATGGCAAAAGGAAGTTATATTGCTCATACAAGGAGAAGTGGCAGGAGAGTGACAAGGGGTGTGCTGCACATCGTCTGATGAGGACAAGACAGTTGATGTCAATGCCAATAATGCACCAGGGAACATTTTTGAGGATGACCATGTGACAACAGCTCATCTTAACACACCATCAACCACAGAACCACCATCAACAACAGTCCAAGGGGCAAGCTCAACTAAAAATATCAGCGCTATAAGAGGATGGACAAAAGAACAAATGTTAGTTGCAATTGACGACATAGAGTTTAATGGATACTAAGTTCGGGGATCTGCAAAAAAACATGCTATTCCTCCCTCATCAATCCATTATTGGATAAATGGACTGACTCATACAAAACGTAGAGGGCCTCTTACAGTTATGACTGAGGAGGAGGAGGCCGAGGTGGTTGAGTGGTGTAAAGAGATGGCCCAATTGGGACATGGGCTATAGTTGATACAACTCCAATCAAGAGTTGCTCAAATCTATCAAGGGAGGCCAAACCCATTCAAAGATGGGTTTCCTGGTAAATCATGGTGGTTTGGGTTTAAAAAAAGGCATCTAGAACTTGTATTGCGTACTGCTGAGGGCCTTGACAGAGACAGAGCATTAAATTTGCGCCCTGCAGTTCAAAAGTTCTATGACACACTTTCTAGTGCTTATGATAAACATTCTTATGGAGCAGACCATATATGGAACTGTGATGAAACAGGTTTATAGGTAGGGAGGAATTGTGGCATGTGGGTAATTGCCAAGAGAGGGAGCCAAAATGTGCCAAAGATTTTGCCTAAGAGCAGGGAGTGGATAACTATTTTATGTTGTGTCAATGCAATTGGTACTTCAATCCTAGGATTTTATCTATTCAAAGGTAAAAATCAACTGAAAAACTATATACAAAACTGTGAACCAGGGGCATGCATGGTTGCACATCCCCTTGCATGGATGACTAAAGAACTGTTTCTAAGTTGGCTTTTTCACTTTGCTGCATCAGTACCAGGTGGTGTCTCACCTAATAACAGACACCTATTGATATTAGATGGCCATGGGAGCCACATGGCTATACAAACAATTGAGGAAGCAAACAATTTAGGCATCAACCTGTTGACATTGCCCGCTCATACCACTCACAGACTACAACCCCTTGATGTTAGTGTGTTTGGCCCTTTCAAGAACTATTTCAGGTCGGAGCACGCTGCATGGATGGTAAAGAATCCAGGGTTGAGATGAAAAGGTTCGAGTTAGCAGAGCTTGCAAGTAAAGATTTTAAAAGGGCTTTGACACCATCAAATATTAAGGTTGGCTTTAGGAGGACAGGAATCTAGCCACTGAACTATGATGCTCTTATGCATGATACTAGTTGTAGCCAAGTGTTTCATGTGGGTGGTCAGGAAGAAGGGAATGCCCAAACAGGTGTTGAAGTGCAAGAAGTAGATGACCATGATGATGTTGTTGTAGCTAGTAATATGATTTCCCTATCTCAAGGACACTTATATGATGAAGATGATGAAATTGTATATGAAACACAATATAACCATGAACAAATTCGCAGTAACATGGAGATCGTTCCACCAACTCAAGAACATGAAACTCCTGTTGCTGATATTGTTAATGACATTGTTGAACATGCAGTTGACAATGACCAATTGACATTGCCAAGCCAAGTAACCCCACCTTCATGGCTAGCAGAAGCAATGATCAATATGAATGCACATAGTGTCTAAGCAACCAATGAAGAAAGCATGAACATGCCCTCACAACCAGCAGAATTGAACAGTGAAATTATTCATTTTTTTGTGGACAATAGATCAATGGAAGAAGATGAAGGACATAATGAGGCATCAAATGAAGATAATGGTATAGTTCAATCAGTTCCAAGAGATACTAAAAGGGAAGTACCAAGCAATGACATGCAGGTGGGAGGGGTGGAGAAGACACTTGGCCGGTTCCTAAAGCTACCAGTAGAGAGAGTATCAATGAAAAAAAGCAAGGTGCACTGGGTAGTCTTCATCTGGGCTGAAGCTCATAGTTACTCACCTCAGAGGACTATATAAACCTGTTAGTTGAGTCTGAAAAAAAAGAAATTTGAAATGCAAGAATTAAAACAGAAAAAGAAGGATCTAGTCAAGGAGAAGAAGGCAGCAAGGATTGTTGCAGCGCAACGTCGAGCAGATGAAAGGATTGAAAGAGATAAAGCAAGGCAAGTTAAGTACCAACAAAAGCAAATGGCAAGATAGGAAAAGGAAAAACGAAAGGCACAACAAATGCTTGAAAAGCAACAAGGGATGATCAACGATACAAGAATAGCTGATGAAACCAGGATTATTTCAAACTCACTGGACTCCATTGCAGATAATACACCATTATTCCAAGATCTCATAAACATTCAAGTGCCTCACTATAAAACTGAGGGTTTACCCACTTTCCTTGTTCCTACTAGAGTTGGTGTCAATTCTCTGTATGCTCATTACACACCTCCACTTAATGCAAGGGTTAGTAGTGCAAATGTGAGGTATAGGTACTCAATACCTCCATGGTTGGAAGCTGCAAATTGGAATCAATCATATGGCAGCAATCAACCATTTCCTAATCAACCCTTGACTGGTAGGCCAACCTACCTGGCTCAAGAAGGTAACTCAGGGAGTTTTGGCACTCAAGATTCTCAGGGCCATAAAGAATAGGGGTGTCATATGTTTTTGGTTCTAACCACATTATGATGTGGATTTTGGATGGATTGTATCTTTTTCTTGTCACAGAAACATTTTGGCTTACAACCTAGGTTGTTTTATTTCATAATGTGTGCGACATTGTAGCCAAAATCCATTTTAGAAGGAACATATATAGTCTATTATAATGTAGAAATCTTACAAGATTCTCAGGGTCATAAAGAATAGAGTTTAAGATTTCTCAATGAATTACACATACTTTCAGGATATGCAATGTATCGTTAAATTCACTAAACCTCTGATCTTTTGAACGTCCTGCATGCAATTACCAAATTAATGAAACTAAATGAATCAGTCACGAGAACTGAGGTATATCTTATAGACATTGTATAAAACAACTTTTCAATTTGACTAGCCTTTGTGACCAGTGCTCTTTTTATTAGCAAATCTATCTCTAATCTTATGTCTGCGACTTAAATCAGTTTATTGTAGTTTATATAATACAAAAAAATACAGAAAATATGAAAGTTTGAATGAAAATTATACGTGTACATCAATGTAAATCCAAGATTCCAAACCATTAGAGACAGTTGCTCAAGTTGAACTCTTTGCTTAACTGAATTTATATCCCAAGATGGACTCCTTAACTCATGTTGACCTAGACTAAAATATTCTCTGATGGTTTTATGTAAGAACATTCTGTAGTCATCTCTCTGGTTGATGTTCACAATATTCTAAAACGTGGCTATAGTTGTCCATAGCTTTCAAG
The DNA here is from genome assembly GCA_031772625.1 of Pinus tabuliformis. Lineage (NCBI taxonomy): Eukaryota > Viridiplantae > Streptophyta > Pinopsida > Pinales > Pinaceae > Pinus > Pinus tabuliformis. Next base: position 940,156,790 of record CM062810.1, on the reverse strand, counting down.
TCTATTCCATAGAATCCATGTATGCTAAGCTCTGACACCAAATACTTGGAAGATATGTCAAATATATTCACAGCCAATATTAATAATGCAAGTTGGTTGTTCCATCAGCAAAGATAGAGTATTTTGGCCTTATAGAAACATTAGGGATAACATGTAGCTCAATAGACAATTGAATCAAAACAACACTGTAAGACTAGGGCATATGATAGCTGGCCACCTAGTTAAACTGTTGTTCCATGAAGAAGAAAGCTTCACTCCCCAAATGCCGGGGAGAAGTAGGGATCCAGAAACTGGATCTTCCAAGTGAAACCTAATGACTAAGCCATTTTGGAGGATGATTCAAGAAAAATACTTGACTATGGAGTAGAATTTTAGAGCTATGTACACAGACAATGCTCCAATATCAATTCTTCTTTCTAAGGCTCTTCACCCTAGAGGCTTTTGTTTATGGAATTTGACAATAAAAGAACAAAACTTGTTTGCAGAAAATGCCTTCTGGGTCAGTGGCAATGACAAAACAGCAAGATTTTTGGATAATCAGTGGCAAGGTCATCAGGCTCTATCCAAAATTCCAAGTCTGGATAGGATATCTAGTCAGCTCATAGAAAAAGGATGAATTGGAGAAGAAACTTACTGAAATATAATTCAAATCAACAGCCAGTTTTAAGAAATTGGTGAGCTTTCGAGGAAAAGCCAAGACCATTATCTAGTAATTCAACCCAACAGAAGTAAAGATCCTTCAGGAAGCTCTTAACCAAAGGAAAGTTCTTCATATGCCAAAGCTTGAATAAATTGTTCTGGATTGACAAAGACAAATGCTCTTTCTTGGTTAAGGACTGTTACATCCAAGCATTGCTCAGGGGCTACCAGCGAAGAAAAAGATTCCTTCTGGACCAGATTTTGGAAAAAGGGGATTTGATTAGAGATAGCACATTTATTGGATTGCAAATTGCAATAAAAAACAGAATTCTAACCCAGTCAATCTTCAAGAAACATGGAATCACAGGTCCCTCCAGATGCAATGGTTGTGAACAGAATAAGAAAGATGCTACTCACCTCATTCTGGACTGTGAAATCGCAAAGTCTCTGTGGCAGCTTTGGGAAAATGACCTATCATGTTCCAAGCCTGAGTGCAATTTAGTGATGGAACTTGGAAGTCCTCCAAAACTAGAAGTCTACTCCCTCTAACATAAGTTTCTAAAATTCATATGCATCATCAGTCTATTTATCTTCTGGAATGTATGGATTGAAAGGAACTTTAGGATCATTGAAAACAATATTCTCAACCCTCTTAAAATCTGGAAGAAAACGAGGCTGATTAGGCTGAGACTTTAAGAGGACAAAGTGATTTCCCAAGAAGATGGACAGGTTAAGGAGCCATAGGGAAAACATCTATTGGAGCTATGAAATCAAGGATAGCTTACAAGTCCCCAGGAGAAAAATGGAAACCTCCTTGGAAGAAATCTACAGCCTGAACTTTGATGCAGCTGCAAAAGGAAATCAAGAAAAGGTTGTCGTTAAAGGGGTATAAGAGATAGTAATGTACAATGGGTGTAAGGAAAAAATAGTAAGGAGGGAATCCATCTTATCAATTGGCTAGCACTATCTATCCCCAAACACCTTAGAGGATGGGGATTTAAAAACCTATCATGGTTTGCAAAATATTTATCTCTAAAAAACATGTGGAGAGCCCTGTTCGGTGGGGGTCTATGGAGTCAGATTATAAAAGGAAAGTATTTAAATCACAAGTCTATAGTGGACTAGATCAAAGGATATGCAAAAAATCTGGTCAAAGGAGGCTCCATTGTCTGGAAAGATCTCACTACATCTTTTCCCATTCTCTTTAACTAGCTCGCTTGGAAAGTTGGGGATGACAAACAAAGAGTCCTGGGTAAGGACCCTTTCATTGGAGAAGGTCGCACCTACAAGTTTTCTCTAGAATTAATTAACTATGTTAATCCCAAAGGAATTGTCCATTTACATAATATCAAAACAAGTGGCTCCTCTTTGTCCTCCGGAAACTACTAGCTAACCTCATTAGAGTTGGGAATGGAAGGAATCCCAGCAGAGGAATGGAAGAATTTTATATTAGAGATAAACCTAAATGGAATTAGAGTAAACAATTCTAAGGACCATTTGATTTGGAGCTGGGATACATCCTTTCGGGAGGTAAAAGCTCGATTGACATATGAAGCAATTCTATATTCAAATGTGGAGCCAAATCACAGATGGTGGAACTATTGTATTTGGAAATGGCCCATCCTAGCCAAATTAAAATGCTTCACCTAGCTAGCCCTACACAATAATATATTAACCTAGGAGAATCTACAAAAAAGAGATTTTGTAGGTCCTAATAGTTGTAACCTGTGTAGACAACAACAAGAAATAGTGGATCATAGATTTACACAATGTTATGCTGCACAAGGAATCTGGACCACACTTTTACAGGATTTGGGCATCCACACAATTCAAAGATGGGCTTCTTTTTAGGAATCTCTTATTTTCGGGGTCATGAATTCTTGTTGCCTCAGTTCTCTTCCCATCTTTGTGGCATGGGGCATTTGTCTTCTAAGGAATGATATTATCTTAAAAAATGATATAGCCTATTTCCTTACTCAATCTTCAAAGGTCATTTCACACTTCAGAGAACACAACTCTATGCAATCTAAATTTTCCCCTAGAAGACTCAATCTTCCTGTGATTCCTCTTGATGTTCTTGTTAGCAAGGGAACCTAAGTGGGGGAGGGGGACTGATCAAAATGCGAGAGAACAAATCTATCCACATTAGAATTAGTATTAGACCCGAGACAAATACCAAAGCAGAACTAATAACAACTTGGACTCTTTTGGTAGTTGCAAAGCATAAAAACATTAAAAATATTATGATCCTAGGTGACTCAAAATGTGTAATTGACTGGTTAAAAGGAGCAACACAATTAGAAGTTCTAAAACTGGTAGCCTGGAAACACAAAATTGGAGAAATAAGAGGATACTTACGAGAGATCAAATTCCAATACATTTATAGGGATTTCAACAAATATGTTGACATATTATCAAAAATTGCACGTCACGGACCTTGGGCTTATTATAATTGAAGAACTGGAGGGCAGTCAGATCCAAGGTTCCTACCACATATCCTTAGAACACTTGGATTAACTCACAAAGACAATCACCCAACAATGTAAAAAAGCAGTTTCATCTTCATTTTTTTTCCAAGTCAAAGACAAACGCTGAAGCATAACAAAATTGCAAATTTTAGTTTTTACCCTCTCCTTATTCATCTTTTTCAAATTCCTTTCTGATGTAATATTCACTCTTAACTAAATCTGATTTTACAACAAATGTATTTTACATTTTACAGTGACAAGTTTAAGAAGAATAAACCAATATTTTTAAGTATGACTCTCTGACAAAAATAACTAATATAAATTCAAGCAAAATTCCGAATTGCCCTCATCTTAGAGAGAAAATATCAAACACAAACACATATTAAAACAAAAATTACAGTAGAAATTTAGCTCACATAAAACAACTTGAATGATTAACAGTAGCTTACAATAGTTCCGAGCTTCATTCAACAAGTCTGACAATGTCAAACCCTAACCCTTAGTCAGCTAGAGAAGTGTGCAATTTTCTTATGAGTATCCCTATGTTGCTGGTTCAAATTCCAGGGATTTGAACAGTGTGCGGGGCCAGTCTGAACAGAATACTCATACTCTGAGATTATGAAAAGTGAGTGGCAAAAAATTGTACATATTGTCAGATGCCAAAGTTCGTCGGGCACTTTTCATGTGCGGAGACAATTACAGAAACAAATGGGCGATGGATTAGGGTTTGCTAGTTCAAATCCCTAGAAGCTTAATAAGCACGATAACAGTGAATAAGCACAATAATAGCGAAAATTTCACAAATACCAGCATGAAAAGCCACAAAGAACATCAAAATATCCACAAAAAAGGGATGAAAGATCCCTGTAACCCTAAACCCTCAAAACCTGCCATGCAAAGTTTACAAAAATTCCAAATAGGGTGTTTTGTGTTGAAAAACACATAGAAATTACTGGTAGGATTAAAATCCTACCGGATAGAGGCCATGGATGGTCGCCGACCTTCTTTGGAGCTCGCCACACCTTCGCCACACCTTCTCCACACCCGCAACGAGAAGAAATAAGCCATTAGACAATTGAAAAAACCAAAAAAACTAGCACAGAATAGCAAAACCTACAATTACCTCTCAAAAAAACCTTTGACCTCAAACTCGGTAAAACTGCAACTGGCTCCTCCCCAAACAACAAAAACTGTGAATTAAACCACCACCAAAGAAACCCTAAACAACCGGTGGTCCAGAATGACCAACAAATCCAGGCAGAAAACCACAAGAAAGCCAGAAACCATATTCCAACCCTAAACCCTAAACCTCGAACAATGGTGGACATCAACTCTTGGTTAGCAAACGAAGCACGCAGGTTTTGGGGTCGTCCCATGCCATCTTCGATAGAGGGCTTTACCCAACAACTGTCCCCGAGCAGAAAGACAAAGGGAAAATGGAACATCGCAACAATGACCCCAAAAAAACCCTCGAAATGACGCGGAAAGGAGTTTTAAGTACATGACACGATGCCCAACACGTGGACCTCCACGGCGGACAGGTGTTGTATAGTAGTCATGAGGGTTCACGTGACAGCAGGCGACGTGGCGGGGACGGCACACAGGTAATGGTGTCCCTCCCCTATATTAAAACCCAAATTTGGTGGCAACCATCTAAATTCATCATGAAGAAAAACCGATAACATTTATACATACCATTATTGGGCTCTCCAATCTTCCACTCGATAGGGAAATTTGTAACTGGGATTGTAGAGGTGGTGTGCATAAGTCTGCATCGCACTATGTAACCTACTGTTACATACATTTTCTTTAGAGAAAAAATATTTTCCAAGGCTGGAAAATCACATCCATTCCCGCTTTCATCAAAAAAGAGGTTCACTAATCCATATGCTAAGTAGTTGTGTGTTATCATGTTTCATATCCCATGTTGAATTTAATGAGTGTAGATAATATGAGGAGTGGATTCTAAGCTTACACCCTTTAACATAATGAAATATTAATCCAAATTCAAATAAGGGTTGCATGCAATGGTAATCCCTACCGAGTTAAGGAAACAAAACTGGTTTGATCTATAGAAAACATCAATTGGGGAGAAGAGCACAACAACAAAGACCTAGCAGATCGAAAAGTTAGGTCAAATGATTTCAAAAAATCTGTTCCAGAATCAACATATACTTGTCTCACATCGGGGTCTGATCTTAAATGCAGTTTTCTTAGATGCTTGTCTCCAATAATTATATTTCCTTGGTTTTAGGGTACATCCATCATATTAAATCAGCAAGGGTAGTGCTAACCGACTTCACATATCCTTCACTCACGATAAGCAAGATAGGAATTAAAGGTAGAAGACCCAGCATGTCACAAGAAGATAGATGTTAGCTCATACATAGACAACCCTCCCTATCGATGAAGGGAACCCTACTGAGATCCATATGTAGAGAAAGATCCATTTTATGATTTTTGTGATGCGAGGTGAAGAGCTTGTTCAAGTCCCAGATCAATATTATGCATAACCAGTACGAGAGTCAGTAGTTCCAAAAGTCGCACAGGTAGTTAAAGGTCCAACAACAAATGCTCCTATCAATCTTTAGCCGAATCATAAGTGGGTAGGCTATTGGATCTATAGGTCTAGGTTGTTACCTAGGCCTTTGTTGTTGTTGGTCTATACTAATCACTAAATTTAAGGCCAATTTCTCTTTTTATTTATTTGATGATTTTTATGTTTATTGATGTTTTTTGGTGGCAAGGTGGAACCAAGAAGGTCGTAATTTCTACTCCATCATCAGTGTATGCACCCATGTTTGTGGTTGTAGTTGGAGTAAACAAAGGATCATATAAGCCTAAAATGTCTATTGTTTCAAATAGTAGCTGCAAAACTAATTTCCTTTATCTTGTTGCAAAGGTATATAATACTATTCATACAATTCACAGTATACTGCTTTTAGGAAGAACATGTTTCCTTGGGATAGTTGAGACAAAGCTCTCTATGCAATTGAGTTCTTTTTAAAAAAATTGCAAATAGCCCTTGCATCCTGCAAAAAAACACCATAGTAAATTTTTTTACCATGAAATTGTTTTTACATTCTGGATGACTGTTACAACTTATAATAAAGGCATATAGCAATAATACTACTTGATAAAATACAAGGGCATGCCAAATACATGAGATAACCAAGATACTACAACCTTTCGCTTGTGTGTTGTAATAGAGTAACATAATGGTTATAATATTAACATGAAGGATTAATTCATTTATCTACTTTGAATTCCCTTAGTGCAACAGTAGACAAGTTATGCAAAATTTAAGTCAATTCAACTGCAGATCTTTGTACTTACATGTAATTTTCATTGTCCATACACCAACACTTTGATGGTTTGCATTAGCAATGAATTCATTTTGACATTTATTTCAAGCAGGACATCATCTCCACAACCTCTCCATACGAGAAAAAACTAGACCTCTACTATGAAATTTCCTAGTACATTACTTTTATAAAAACAATGATATACATAGAGCATTAGGAATCCATCAAATTCCATAAATCATCCACAAAGAGACACATAAAACTTCTGATTCCTTTCTCCACAATAAATTTCTAACCACATGCAGATAAAAAACAAAGGATCCTACAAGTTGTCTGTCAACACAATACATCCAAGATGCTTGCATTCTTAATTACAATTGAAAATGAAGAATAACTTGTAATAATCCCATGTAAATAACGCGTGGTTAACACTGCATATTTGATTAAATATAGTATATTTAGAACCCATGAGGATAAAAAAGAGGTTTTTTTTTTTTTTTTTTTTTTTTTTTTTTTCTTTTGACAGATTCCGCTGGGCAGTAGGGTTGGAGGCAGATTTACTCAGAGTTTAGGAGGATTACACTGTACATTGTACACATTCATGTTGAAACATCTAAAAAGCTCAATTTTATTTTTTTACAACTACAAACAATATGCAAAACATCTCATTATTGACATTGCAATATAATTACAAAGTTTCTTCACTCTTTGCCTACAAAAAAATTTAGTCAATTCTTGTTCATAAATAATGATCAGTTTTGCTCATAAAATAACAAAAAAGTTGTCTAATGTGAAAAATATAACATAGAAACTAGATTTATATAACCTTCAAAATAATGCACAAAGTAATGTCATATGGAAAATTGCATTTTCTCATAAAATAACTCAAAACTTGTCGAGATTAATGTCAAATACATATGAAGATACAAAAAGAGGAGTTATATAACCTTCATAGTGGGATCATAAAATCCCTCTCTTTAGTGTGGAAACTTCAAACGTTCAAGGATTTTTGATACCATGGCATTGGGCATTGAATTTCCAATCATATTTTCATAATTGTTAAAGTTAAAGGAAGGATGATTCTCATTCCTTCTTATCCAGGCAAGAAGATGTTGTTGCAATTTCCTTTGTTGTTGCTCCTTTTGTATTTGCATTTCCATTGATTTCATTTGTTATACTTGCAAAACATACACAAGTATTTATAAACAAGACCATTATTATAGTTCAAAACATATCTGTTGAACTTAATATGTATGTACAATAAATAACAAACACTTCCCTTATTTAAATCCACATAATTAAGGGTTAAGTTAAATATGGGAGGTCACCTGAACATATGAAGTTGCTTTCTCAGAGTGCTTCTCATTTGTCTGTGAGATGAAAATATCCCAAAACACAGACCACCATTCAAACAAAAAGCCTCAAGGTGCATCAATTGTTGGAATCCAAATCCAGATACTTGTTAGAACATTATTTATAATTGTAATAGCCACATAAAATTCCAATAAATTGAAAGTCAATGTGCATTAGTAACCCTAAAAAAATATCAGATACAATTCTAAATAAGAAAATGAGCCAAACAAGAGACCAACATGCAACCAAATGAGCTTTAGTGGCACAAAGCGAAGCAAATGAAGCCAATTCAATCTGTGACTGAAGGTTGGGGAATCAAATCACTTGAGATCTTGACTACTTAGAGTTGAAGAGGATTATATTGTTTGTTCTACAGATGTCTCCAACTCAATCTGTGATTGAAGGTTTGGGAATCAAACCACTTGAGATCTTTACTATATTCCATAGAAGAGTAGAACCATCCCCCTAGCAATGCTCATTGAATAACTAAGATTAGAGGGGAGGAACGTCTTCAAGAGGAGTTCAGGTCAACAAGCCCAATAGAAAAAAGTAGATATGAAGAAAACTATGTAGTCTGCAAGATCTGCTACCCATCTCCTCTAAGGGCCAAGGTTGAGGAACCAAAAAAGGATGCTAAGGAATGGAGCTCCTCAAGACAATTGTGTATATGAAATGATTTGTATAAGATATGATGACAGGAATGACAAAAGAAAATATGCATAACGTAGATGAGAAAAAATATTGATTCTGTCTCGACCTCCAAGCAGGAAATTTTGACCAATACTTAGCATTGGGAAAATATACATACCAGTTCTCAAATGGAATTAACAATACAACTCTTAGAAAAAAATTTCGGAACATATGTACAAAACAAACTAAAATCCCTACTTCAAAATTCCACCAAACTTCAACTAAAGAAATACGAACTTAATAATTAGTATAAGTGACAAAGAACTAGGGAATTATGTGGTCAGTGTAAATACTCAAATTCACATCACTCGGTTCCATCTTCACCTAAATATGTGTAAACTGCAAAATATTAACATAAATAAGGAGTTATCTTCAAATCAATATATGGCACTAAAAAAATTTTGGTATGCTGATGATATTCCATGCTTGACTTGATGCAGACTTGTAATGGTTTAATAGCTTGGTATTTTCCTATGGTCTGGACTTAAATGTGGGAGCACAATATATGTACTTCAAGACCATTCCTAACATCTACAAACTGAAACATATATCTATTGATAAAAATTAGTCTATTCTTTTAGTGAACAAGACAACTAAAGATATTGTTCATAATAGAGTTCTACATAATCCAAACAAGTGTCACCTTTGAAACACAGTAATTGTGGATAAACTAAGATGGATGAAAGAATTTACATTTTTAATTCATACTCAAAAGGCCTAGCTTTGCTTCCTCTAAGAAATCCATGCCTCTATAGTAATTACTGGGTAGCCTAGGAAAACCATAGGCATCGTATGCCATGTTTTTATTTATGATATCTCACTGGATGACCATTATTTCAACTATTAATAGCCTAAAAGAATGATGTCTGGAAAACTTTGACCAATTCGGACTTAAGGTTAATTTAGGTAAATCTCATAATGTCTTCTATTAAATCCCAACACTCGTTCAACTATCAATGAATCAAAACATGGAGAATGGGGTGTACTTGGTGTTGCATATAAAGTTTGTAATTCGCTGACCCATATCATCTCCATATTAATCCAAAAAACAACATACAAATGAAGTAATTTGAATATAATGTATATTTCAATGTAATGTATATCCAACACAATGTTGACTGGATTTACCTACACATGAAAATCACCTTGGTCATATTTGTAGTCATTGTGTGTCTGGAGTTGCACACTTCATCATCCATACTGTGATGTAGGTAAATTCTAAGTGTGAAACATATCCTCTAGCCCGAGAGAGCGAGTCTAGTCACAAAAAAACAATCTATGGAATATCAACTTAAGCTAGAATCAATTAAGAGGGCCTACCTCTTAGAATGCTATTTTGCTTGGTGATGATCTTGCTTCCTCACTCCGGCTATCTTTCGTTTCTTTCCCTCGAACACCTGAAATAGGCAAACAGCAGCAAACAAAAAACGTAACAACATACAATATTGTATTCAGCCTACTTAACAGGTCAAGGAACATTAAGCCACAAAGATGTAAAATGACACTTCATGTAGGAAATCAATCGATAGTTGCATTTATATAAATCAGAAAGAGATTACAACCGGTGCCTTGACATTGCTGGTCTCCTTTGACGTATCCAGGTTCCCACACTTCTGCTAGCACTTCATGGACAACCCCAACAATATAGGTTTTAAGGCCTCTTTCCCTCTAGTCTCAAATCACACCAAAGCACACTATTCTCCCTCAAACATACACTAGAAAACTTCAAACTATAGATGTCTTGCTGATTATTCTAACTCCAAACTAAAAACTAGCTTTTGCTTGGGAAAAAGAGAGGTTTATATAGCTTGGATGGATGGGAGATGGTTCCTCTCTTCATGGGAGAAGGTCTTATCTCTTGATTTTATTCCATCCTAATAGGGGAAAGGAGCCCAAACTGACCTCCTCGGCTCCATCCGGTCTAACCATTTACCAAACTTTCGCTACGAAGCTTCTAGAGATGGAAGCTTTGACTCCATATTTAATAAAAAATTTCAAAAGAGGATCGGCGCGACTGAGAAAGGACTCAGTCGATTCTATCGGTGCTGGTGATAGTTTTAATCCCTGCATATTGGCATGAGAACAACGTGGGTCATTATCACCGGTCTTGTAAACTAGGCTAAATAGAATATTTTTGGGAAATGATGCAAAAGGGAATTGTTATGCTCATGAAGAGGGACATAATGGGAGTTTCTTCATGAGAGGAAAGCATGTGGGATTCACTGTAGACGCCCTCCAAGATCATAGACGAGGAGTACAGGGACAGTGACAAAATTTTGTGTAACAGATGTTCCCTAAAGCATGAAGGCCGAACTAGAGTGAGGAGTGAAATGCTTTACAAGTGCATGTGGGGAACTAGAGTCCGTTGTTGGAGAACCTGCAAGCAAGCATAGATACATATACATCACTGAAAACTCTAACAAATGATACATGAATCATGGTATGGACATAACCATCCAGAGAATGATCATATAAATGGATCCAAGGCATGGGCGCAGCCATCCAATAGAGAGGATCATAATGAAACCAAGGTATGGTCGCAACCATCCAACAATTAGAAGAATCACATATAAAAACTCATGGTATGGTCGCAGCCATCCATCTAAAAGAGACATGTATATCATCATGATCATGTCACATCGCCTTGCAACCTGAACGTTTGTAATTTGAGCCCAGGGTCTTGTGCTCCAATACGATCTCATCAAAGTACAAATCCTAACATGCAAGTGAATGTGTTGAAGTCGAACATGTTAAGAAGTCACTCTATTACCGGTCAATGATGTGAACTGTTAACAATCGCGAGAGAAACCACCAATAATGAGAATGGATCTCACGGTACTGGCAGCACATTTCACGGAATGTGAATAAAGGAACTGATGTCGAACCCGTGAAATCACCCATCGAAAGCCAATGATGTGAACTTGTTGTCGAGTGTGAAGAACTTTCCATTAGGGCATGCAAGTTCTAAGGTACTGGAAGGGGGTCTCTCGGTCAGCTTCCTGGATAATGGGCTAAAGTCAACAGGAAGTGACCGTTTTGAAGGAGGGCCATGATGTATCCCACATCATCGACATGAGACAAAGGGATGTAAATGATTTTAGATGGTACAGAGAATCAGGAGTAAGTGTAACTACAGAGGGACTAACTCTTGAACATATCGACAACACAATTCCGGAGTTTGGCAACTTTTGGATCCATGGGATTGATGGTCATGATGATGTGGCAGAGATCAAATGGAAGGTCAAGTGAAAGGCCCAACCTAGGAAATTCTTATGAAGTGAGGATATCCCAACCCAACACAAAACACAGCGTGTCATGTTCAAGAGTGAGATGCCGACACGACTGATAGGATTTCCAAATTTCCACCACCATTTCTGGCAAGTACCCCACCTATGTTTTATCGCAAGCTTGAAGGGGATAGCATGTGCTTGCACTGTAAGTTCATCCTTAAGATGAATCCGACCTAGTAGGTTGAATGAGCCCTAGGAAGGAGAAGCTCATGTTCATCATGGTGATGAATCCGATGTCGTTTAATGCTTGAATGAGTCCGAAAAAGGTGTAACTTGGTATCTTTTCCATGTTTAGAGAGTTTGAAAAAGATGTGGAAAAGAAAACTTCACATGGTCCCTTTTCATACATTTGTGTCTCTCGAGTCCGAAAAGGTAGAAAACAATACTTGAGAGAACCGCTTGACCATTTCAATCAAGGAGTACCTTTTTTGTAAATAGTTTATCCCAACCCAAAAAAGAGGTAAATGCATACTGGGTAAATGATGTTTCGCATCCTTTAATGAGTTCAAAACGACAAGAGATCGACAACCTTTTCGTGTTTACAAGGTCGGAAAAGAGTTGAAAGCAGACCCCCATTTTATTCTCTTTAACGAGTCAAAAGGTAAAAATACTCAGTGATCTCTTCATTTGAGTTTTACGAGCCAAGAAAAGAGCTTAAATGGGACTTGAGTATCATCGTCAACAATCCATCACTTGTCACTGCACAAGAAAGGTAAATGCATTATGCAGTTCTGAGGAAAAATAGGTCAAAAACACTTTAAAAGCCCTAATATTTTCATGAAAAATGAATAAAAAAGAGAAAAAGTAATTTTTTTTACCATTTACCATTTTACCTTTGTGTGAAGAGCTTTTTACCCATTTGGGCCCTAATGTTTCTAGAGCAGATTGCGAGAGATCTGGGAGGTCATTTGCCGAGCCATCAACTTCAGGTAAGAGCCAAGACCTTAAGCTCCATTTTCATACTGTTTTTACCTATTTTTACCCATTTTTTGGATTTCATGGGAAGGATTTGGAAAAAAAAAATTCCCTCGGTCAACGAAATTTCCGGGCACAAATCCACGCCAACCAAGGGTTAAGAAAATGCCAATCGCACTGTCGGCGCCACTGTTTTTAAAACAGTTGCGCCGACGCCATGAGCAAATAAAAAACATGTTTTTTGCTCAATTTAACCGCTTGAATCCAAATTTTTCTGTCAAAAGATGATCATTGACTTGATTAAATGGTTTTTACAGGAAGAAAATCATTGAAAATGGTGGATTGGAAAGAACGAGAGTATGAGGATATCGATACTCAAGAAATAACTGATCCGAATTGCTTGGAGGCTTTAAGGAACTATGGGCTCCTCAAGTTCTTTCTCACACCAGGGATGCAGGCTCAACCCGAGCTGCTATGGTACCTAATTAGTCTATGGGCATAAATCGGGAAATTTTTATCATCAGTGACCAAGAGCTAGATTTGGAGACTTCAGACATTTATTTCATTACAAGACTATCCCAGAGAGGGGAACCAGTCAACCTATGTGGGTCGAGGCCGATTCGGGCAAGTGTGTCCATGCTACTTGTCGAACATTGCTTAGAAGCTCTCAAATCCAAAAGTGGCAAGATCGAGATCGCGATTGTTCGAGATCTTGTGTTGAGTGTTATTGTTGACTATCAACAGAGTGGCTAGGTCCCAAGCGTTGCATGAGACTAACAAGTCAAAGTTTTTGTACGCTATCAAGTGCACAACACCCACTATTTTTAACTGCGCGGAATCTATGAAAATCAACGTGAAGCGCCGGCTATCAAAAGGTAAGGTGGGAAACCTGAAGCAGTTTTGCTTTGGGTCTGTACCAGTGACATTCTTCTTGGAGTGGATTCTGTTGTTCCAATCCCAGTTGACTGAGGCGGATCCACCGATGCCACGAGACCCACAGATGGTCCGTTGGAGCGAGTTGATGCCCAGGTTTATGGGCGGCCAACAAATGTCCTATAAGTCTGCCTTCTTCTCATGGCTACGATGACAGCTAATCGTAGTAGAGGATTGGCCTTACAATGATATTGACTTCCGCGAAGATCCGGATATGCCGCTCCCAGAGGGGGAAGAGTTTGATGATGAAGGTAAAAAACAAACAATTTTTTAATATTTTGATGTCTTTTTATTTTTTTTTAAATATATGTATTTGTGACATTTCAATTTTATGAATGCAGATGTTGGACCAGAGCGCCCTCCCAGGATGTCCACGATTGCCAGGCATATTACTCGTTAGTTTGACATCGCTCCTTATCAGAAAGGAAGCGATAATGAGGAAGAGATCACGCGGAACCTCGAGTGATTGACCCACGGTATCCCAGAGTATGCCCAAGTGGGTGATATCCCACGCCAGTACCAGAGGCACATAGTGGGAGTCTCAGACCGGATCTACTGACTACTGACTCCTTTATTCCGAGTAGTTACATGATACCATGAGCATCATGCTAATTAGTGCATAGGCCTATCATTCCACATTTTTTGAGGCCTGCGAGCCACAGATATATAAGGCCTGTGAGCCATGGATGTTTTTGAACACACATATTATTTTTTGGGGTTTTGATGTATGACAAACATTATCTATATATATATATATATATATATATATATATATATATATATATATATATATATATATATATATATATATATATATATATATATATATATATATATATATATATATATATATGCTATATTTCCATGCTTAATATGATACAAATGATAAGTTTTTTTTTTTTACATGTTTCGCAAATGTATATCTAGCACATGATTAACTAATGCATCTGTCAATGTATTCATATGTCAAGGAATATGATGATATGTAATGTAATCAAAATTTCTCTCCAATATATGAATGTGTAGATACATTCTCAATATCTGAGGGTTTATGATGGAATATTGCTCGTTGAGTTGAAGAACAACAAGTTGTGAATCAATGTTGACAACCAAATCCCGGATGCCAAGAGCGATAGCTTCTGACAACAATTCGATATACTCATCGATGTTATTAGTTGTTTTACCTAGACAAATACCTTGAAGATCAATCAACTCACCATGGGGGTCATAAATGGACCATGCTGTGTGTTGGGTCTTGAAAATGTCATTCATTTCCATTACACTTTCACTATTATGTCCATTATATCACCTCCATTTCACCTCCATTTCACTACTATGTCACTACATTCATCCCACTTTCATTATCATTGGGCCACATTTTTTTTTTCCAAACTTTATTAATTCTTAGCCTTTTTAAGTGAATTTGTGATTAAAAATTAGAAAATAATGTGCATATGCTTATACCTAACAAGTGGGTTGAGATTGTTGACATGTGTAGGTTGAAAGGAGGCTTCTAGAAGACCCTTATGTGGCACTCTAAGGCCAAATTCGAATTTGAATGGAAAGAATCATGAGATCATGAGGATATGTGTCACATCTCCTAATTGTATTGAAACTCTAAAAAGACATGTGTCTTATTAGTTCCTATTTTGATTAGGACTCTAGAGGTAGAGGGAGAGATTCATGGACTCTCATTAATGAGATGGCTTCTCATCTTTTTGTATAAATAGGAGATCTCTCTCCTTCATTTGTTAGCTTGTTAGTTTTTAGCTTGTGAGTCTTAGCTTAGCTTGGAGTTTGTAGTTCTTCCTTGATGGCTTTGGAAAGCTTTGGAGAGCTTTGTTGTACTTTGTAATTTTGAAGAATTTGAATAAAGCTTTGAAGTTCTCAACATGGAAGGAGATGTGAAGTAGATGTCATGGAGCACATTAGAATGTAAGGTAGAGTAGATTTCATTTTGTAATTTTGCTTTGATTTCATGTGTCATTTTATTGTTTTCAAGTTTGATAGATTAGATTTTCCATTCATGCAATTTTAATTCATGTAAGTGTGTTCAACCGGTTGATTGTAGATTAGTTTTTCTTTACATGTTTTTGCATCAAATAGTGACATGAGATTTGCCTCTCTGCTGACTTTGTTTTTTTTAGCTTTTCAATTTCAATTATGCTTTGATTTCAATTTTATTCATTTTCTTTATCAGTTAGTTTAGATATCAAATCCCTCATATCATTGATGTTATTTCCTAAAGCCATAGCTTAGACTACTTGGCGAGCTATCGGACTATGAATGATGTGATTTGATTTTAGCTTTATTTTTCTGCAATTAGATATCAAATTCCTCATATCATTGACATTATCTCCTAAAGCCATAGCTTAGACTATTTGGCGAGCTATCGGACTATGAATGATGTGATTTGATTTTAGCTTTATTTTTCTGCAATTAGATATCAAATTCCTCATATCATTGACGTTATATCCTAAAGCCATAGCTTAGACTACTTGGCGAGCCATCAGACTATGAATGATGTGATTTGATTTTAGTTTTACTTTTTTGCAATTAGATATCAAACTGCTCATATCATTGACGTTATCTCCTAAAGCCATAGCTTAGACTACTTGGCGAGCTATCGGACTATGAATGAAGTAAATTGATTTTACTTTTATTAGTTTGCAGTTTTTGATTTGTTTGAGTGCAATAGCTTAACTTTTATTTCTGTATTTAGATAAACAACAGAGATAGTGATTTCATGATCAGTATTTCATCTTTTGTTTCATTTAAATAGCTGCATATTTACACTTTTGTTCAAGTACTGATTTGATCAATAACACGTTTTGAGATATTTTGAAGCGCTAAGTTTTGGAAGTTACCATAAGGGACATAAACCTTGTCTTGAAATCTCTATCCATACTTGACCTTTAAAAGTATTCTTGAGACCTTAGAATAGGATTTCCATTTTCATTAGACACTTTAGGAGATCAACAAGAACAAAACCCCAAAAACAACATAAATTATAAAACAACGAAGTAAGAAAAAGGTTAACTAAGCACATATGGTGCACCACACTTCATTAGTTTACGACACCCAGATTGATCATTTATGTAGAGAAATTTAAGATATTAAATTGAATAAACACTGTGGATGATAGATTCTGGGTACTTCAGCAAGCACCATCAGCGAAACCGATGTGAGGAGACACCGACATCTGCAAAGCAGGCAAAAACATAATAAGTAGGAAAGTTGCTTGCAAAACAACACACCAAACCACACTGCACAAAAATGAATGACACACTTATTGTACAAAAGTAACCATGCAAGATGACCTAAGCATAGTACTTTTTGAGATAAATCCCATTACGGGGCTTGTCTAAGGGATTTCCCTCATATTCAATAAGCTCATAGGCCCATTTTTGTAACATGCGTTTAACAATGTAGGGCCCATGCCACATGGGTTCGAACTTGCCTTCCCCCAACTTATCATTAGCCTAATCATACAGAAGGACCAGATTGCCTTCGGAAAAAGCTCAAGGAGAAACAGACTGATCAAAATGGGATTTGACTCATTTTTTCTGTTCTTTGATGACCAAAGCAGCCAGACGGCGAGTCTCGTCTAGTCGTTATAAATACAAGAGATGCTCTTCCTAAGGTGAGGTCTCAGGGAGAATTTTGATAGCTAGCTTGAGGGATGGAATTTCGCACTCAATCAGTAAAGTTGCTTCCAGACCGTAGACTAGCTGGAATGGTGTAATTCTAGTTGCATCCTTGGTCGAGATTCGATATGCCCATAGAGCTTAAAATAGCATGAGATGCCAATTTGACTTGTGCATCCCAATGGTGCGTTGAAGCATTGTAACCAAGACCTTGTTCACAGCTTCATCTTGGCCATTGGCCTAAGGGTAATACGGGGTTGATCCATCGTGGTGTAAACCCAACATAGAGGTCAGCTAAACCATCATGTAATCTCAGAAGTGGGAGCCATGGTCGGTGAAAATGGCCTGAGGCACTCCAAACCTAGAAATAACGTGATTGAATAGAAATTGAGCCATCATTTTACCATTTGCAGAGTATGTAGGCATCACTTCGGCCCATTTGGCAAAAGGACCAATGGTAATAACAGAGTGTAGGTGAGTGGGCGAGGCTCACATTTGTCGCTGGTAAATTTGGAACTCATGGCATTTGCAAATAGAAAGGATGCAATCCTTGAAGATGGAGGGCCAGAAGTAACGAGCGCAAAGTATTTTTTGAGAAGTAGCATATCCAGAAATATGATCACCACATGCCCTGGAATGGTAGTCATTTAAAACTCTCTCAACCTCCTCGAGAGTAAGACATGGGTGAAGAACTGAATCGACAGCGATGCAGTATAAAGTATCTCCAATAATACGGTAGGGTTGGGAGTGATGTCGAATGCATCGGTGATCATCCTTAGTCAACGCAGACCAGAAGGTGGATGTTGGAGATACACAATGATATCAGGGTACCATGGGTCAAGGGTGCTAATCAGGAAAAAAGACTCGTTTGGAAGCTACTCAGTGGCGCCAACAGGAAGAGATGCAGAAGGAAGGGATAAAATTAATTTAGCAAAAACCAGTGATTTCTTAGATTTGGTAGTCGTGAACACCAAATCGAACTCTTGTAGGATGAAAATCCATTTAGAATACTTGCCCCCCCAGCAACTGACGAGTTAGGATGTAGATCATGGGGTTGCATTCAGAAATCACAGTGGTAGTGTGTAGGAGAATGTAGTGTTGAAAGCATTGAACAACATGGACGACAGCCAAAGCCAACTTCTCAACGTGAGCATAATGCGTCTTGATGTCGAGGAGATTGCGACTGGGGTAGTAAATAACATGTTCATTGTCTTCGTCATTGTCTTGTACCAACACCATGGCGATGGTGCTAGAGGCTGCAGCTAGATAAAGGAAGTAATCTCGATGATAATTTGGGGGATGCAGCAAAGGAGCTTTTATGAGACAGCCTTGAGGTCATTGAAAGACTTTTGGGAAATTTCATCCCAAATAAAGGGTGTTCCTTGCTTGAGCAACTGGATGAACCCTGAAGCCAACTCAACATAATTTGGTACAAAACGACGAAGGAAATTTTATTTTACCTGCAGACTCTACAGTTGGTGCAATGAATATGGAGGGGGTAAATTAACTATGGCCTTGAATTTAAGAGGATCAAGGCGAATGTCTGCCTTAGAGACAATAAAGCCAAGGAGTCATCCGGATTTGATGCAGAAGACACACTTATGTGGATTGAACCGAATGTGGTAGTGTCAACAGTGAAGAAAAATTTGTCGGAGATGATCAGGGTGATCACAGTGCTTACGAGAATGAGCGGGAATGTCATCTAAGTAAGGTTGAATGATGTTTCAAATGTCGTGGAACACATAAGGCATCACTCTCTGAAATGTAGCCCTAAAATTTTTAAGGCCAAAGGGGGGATTTTTGTACGCAAAAGTATCCCACGGATAGATGAAGGCTATCTTATCTTGATCATCTGGCGCAATGTTGATTTGGTTGTAGCCAGAAAATCCGTCCATGAAAGAAAAGAATTCACTCCCAACACATTCATTAATGATTTGATCAATGAAGGGAGTGGGGTAGTTATCCTTTAGACAGGCACGATTGAGATCATGGTAATCAACGCAAACGCGGATCATGCCTTGCTTCTTTGTCATGGGTACAATATTAGATACCCAATCTGTAAGAGGGATTGGGTAAATAAATCCAGCTTTGAGAAGTTTTTCAACTTCACCCTTGATGGCGGCCTCTTTTCTAGGGTGCACTGGGCGGAGCCATTGGCGAACGGGCTTCGCATGAGGATAAGTTAGTATTTTATGCACGACTATACTTGGGTCAATGCCAGGAATTTCTTCATATGACCATGCAAAAACATCTTGGAACTCTTGGAACAGACGAGTATAGAGCTTGATCTCTTATGGAGAACAAGTTACCCCGATATGGATATTTTCAACGACACCAGGCTTGATAGAAATATCAATTGGCATCATTTGGGTAATGTTACCCATGTTCCCTTCCAACCAAACTTCATGAGTCATGATCAGTGTTTGAAGTGGTAGGGAGGGGAACTAAGAAGAGAACTCCTCGAGACAAGTAGATAGGACCGCCGGGCTAGGCAAGAACAAGGAACGATGATGAGTATCATTCCAAGGTACTTCTTCTAGAGACATTACTTCCATGATACTCTCGTCAGAAAGAAAAGTCTCGGCTAAGGGATCGGGAGATTTCGAAGCACCAAGCCACGGGGATTGAGAATATGCATCAAGAGAAGTTTTCGAAATAAGATAATTAGAGGACATTGAAGGCGAAGCCAAAACAATTTCCATGTAATTAATTTTAGCAAGACTTAACGACATTACTTCACCCCATGTGTCAACAAGTTCCAGATAGGGAATGACCCAAGGATCAGACTTGACTGAAATCATGTTAATAGAGACAAAATGAGGAGGTGGGAGCGGAAAGATACCCATCAGAGTAGGATCTTTAATGAGTCTTACCCCCACACTCTCATAAGGAGCATCGGTGTGCTTTACATACGAAACATTGTCATCCAAGGAGGAAGAGGCAAAGAAAGACAGTTGCTCAACTATGACTATCTTCCCTTGATGGGGAAAACGAATCACGCCAAACAAGGAGGAGGCTACAACATACATGGCATGGGTCCAACTCTGTCCGAGTAGAAGATTATAATTGAGATTAGCATCAATGATCCCTACTTCGACATGCACTATCTTACCCTCCAAATTAATGGAAAGGTTGGGTAAGACACCGAATGGTCATGAATCGCACCTGTCAAAAGCTTCCAAAGTGTTAGGGGACTAGTTCATAGTAGGAGAACCAATTTCCTTCCAACAAGCAACAGACATGATGTAGGTGGAAGCACCTTCATCGATGACGATCCTATGAATGGTTTTCTCATTGATGATGACCTGAATGAGAAAGGAAATTTGATGAGGCAAACGTGGAACGTGGTTTTCCAAGTCAAAACAAATAAGATTAGAATCAGTAAGATCAATACCCCAAATAGTCGACAATAATGATTTCCGCTGAGAAGGACAACTTTGAAGGACCTCGAGAGCAGACATAGTTGATGGTGCTTGAGCCAAATCCTCAACAATGTTATAATGTTGAGCATCTTGAGCATTTGGATTGTACGAGGACTTTCATAGCACACCTCGAGAAGGTGGTCGAACAATGGAATCAAGATTAGGTCGCTCTATATGGAGAGGACTAGAACTTGATGGGGTAGAAGAAGAAGGGGCACCTTCTTTTTCTTTCCCTACTGTCGGAGTAGGAGTTTGATAATCTTTTGTTCTGGTAGCCATGTTAATCGATGTACTCATCATGAACACTTGTGAACCCAAGGAAGCAGATGACTGAGGCTAGTCTACCATTTGGGTCTGCTGGGATGGAAAGGGCTCTTTCAGGATAGCTGGGGTCCCTTTGAGGAACTGACTAACTTCAGATCGTCTGGGAAAATCATTAGTATAGTGATCTTCCTAAAAAATGAGGCATGGATACTTAGGCTTTCGTTGGGAAGCATCACCAACAGACGAATTAGGAGGACCCTATTTTGGGGTATTAGCTTTACCCTTTCCTTTGCCTTTCTTCTTACCTTTCGAGGATTTTTCCACTGCGGTAGACTAAACTACGTGGACCTCTGAGGTTTTATCAAGGCCAGGTGGATTCTGAGAGGGACTATTGGAAGCATTGTTTGAGGCTGACTTCTATTTGGAAGAATATTTTTGCAGGGGCCTCAGACACTGAACCAATTACTCCATCAACAGGAGGTGTAGCCTGTGACTTCGATGTCATTGGATTAGATGATGGCCTCAAAGCATCAGGTAATAACTCATACAAAGTGTCAGACTAAGAGTAAACAAGATCTAAGTACTGGGCACGAGCAATGGCTTGCTCCTCCATGATGCACCCACCCATAGTGATATCGCGAGCAATTGGAGTGACGAATGATTTGGTGAACCATTCAATCAGTAACTAATCAGCAATCTCGAATTTGATCAGGCAACGCCTATGTCTCCATTCATGGATGTGATCGGAGATGTGGGTCGCAGTATTTTTCTTGAGCGATGTAAGAAAATAGGTGTCGGTTTCATAGCGAACCGGCAATTGGAAATGCATGAGGAAAGCCATGGCTAAAGAGTTGAAGTCATAATAAGTACTTCAAGGGAGCTTGATGTACCACTTGGCTACAACACCTGTAAGAGTTCATTGAAAAGACAGAGATGAATAGAATCGTCAACATAGGAATTCAAAGAGCACCAGAGGTGATATGTCATCACATGGGCTTGAGGATCTTCTTTCGCTTTCCCATCGAACTTTAGACAATCACTCGAGATCTTGGATGGGACCGGAGGCTAGTATGGCAAATGAAGAATTAGATCATTCGTGAGTCGAGACATATCTAGCAACTCTAGTATAGTTAAGAATGACAATTGAGTATTGAAAGGCATTGAAGGTCGATAAGCGGGTCCAATTGGAGGAGCCCATCCCTACTAGTAACAATTTTGTCCCCATAGTGGAGGGTTTTGTCCATATGACATTTGATTTTTCCCCCACTGTAGGTTACCGTTCCCATAGGGAGGATTCTAACCTTGAAAGCATTGAAATTGTCCAGTCATAGGTTATTGATAAGCAACATACAGGTTAAAAGGTTGTTGAGCCAGTTGACCTTGGACATATGGGTTTTACACCTGCTATCCATGGACATACGAGTTTTGAACCTGTTGGCCCTAGCAATAAGGATTTTGGACCTGCTGCCCTTGGACAAAAGGATTTTGAACCCATTGCCCATGGACATGAGGATTTTGGGCCTGCTACTGCAGGATTTGACCCTGACCTTGTCCTTGCAAAGATTGACCCTGTTGATATGTATATAAGGGTTGCTGCTGCCAGGGTTGGCCTTACTGCTGCGAGGGATAACCTTGCGGCTACAAAAGTTGTCCCTGCGGCTGCAAAGGTTGGCCTTATGAAGACATAGGTTGGGAGGTTTGTTGAACATACTGCATTTGCGGCTGCATGGTTTGCTGCAACTGCTGTAAGGGTTGCCCCTGTGGCTGTTGCAGTGGTCCCTGCTATTGCATCATCGGCCCCTGTTGCTACATGGATGGCCCTTGCTGCAACGAAGGTTTCCCTTATTACTACAGAGGTTTTCCTTGCTACTACAAGGGTACTTGGACAGTTCCTAGATTGAAACCTTGAAAATTTCCGAACTATATCTGGCCATAGCCACCAGGAATGGTGGTCAGACCAGGCTAAACGTACTATCCAGGCTGAAGGACGTAAGGTGGATTTACCATTCCTTGGGAACCATATGGAACATAAGGAGTTTGGTACTAAACCTAAGCCTCATAAGGCTACTGATACTGGAAATTGCTTGACCTAAACGGACCAACGGGATTTTGGACCTGTTGGTACTGGACATTGCTTGATCCAGCAGGACTAGCAGGGTTTTGAATAGCACCAGAAGAAGGTTGGTTCACCCCACCATGTGAACCTATGAGCTACTCACATTAGTTGTGTCTGACACCATAGAGACATTCAGATTCTACCCCCTAGGTGGTGGCACAACTTGTGCACTTACTGGAGGGACCGAAGGACTGACAGAAGCAAGACTCGAGACCGTCGGTTGCACCAGACGGGTGACTTGGACTAATGAGACAAGAGGGTTCAAAATAGTGGGTTGCACCAAGACTAAAGTAACTGCAAAAATCATTGTCTATTGGGGGGTTGGATTCTGAATGAACGGACCTGTGGTAGGCATAGCACCAGACACCCAAACAAGGTTATGATAAAGCGAAGAGGCACTGGGTGTACTCGAGACCAACTATGCTAAAGTCACATAATTAGGAGGTAAGTCTCGATAAAAACTGATGGAAATGCTTCCTGTGTAGGGGAAACCTTCAGGAGGAAACTAATCTTCTTCCTCTTCAATAATGTGTGGAGTAGAAACCTCCGAGTGACCCGAAGAGAAGACTAGAATTTTTCCTTTGGGTTCCATGGGTGGAAACAAGCGACGACAAACGATTGAAGATGTTCGAGGGGATAATTCCAAAGGAATACTTGACTGATCATACAGACTATATGGACATTGTAGTGATATCACAACAAGGTCGAACAAAGGATTCAGAGGATAAACAACCAGTCCAAGCTAACCGTCAGTAGTCGGCTGACTCTCGGGAGTCTGGATAGGGTTATCCAAAGATTCCGAGCCAATATCAGAAAGTGACCCAGTATCTGAGGGAGGTGGAGGACGAGATGACAAAGGTTGAATGCTCAGAACAATTCCAAGTTCAACACCTTGGTCCTCAAGTGACTGCAGTAATTCAAGAAATGGCTCCTCAGACAATCTTTCAGATGGAGGAGAGGAAGAGGAACTAGGTGAACTAGATGGTTCAACCACAATGGCTTCATCTCAAATAACAGGAAAAGAGAGATAAATTCCAAGGCTTTAAATGTACTTTAAAAGGAATACTCATGATTTGGTCTAGAAAAGACTAACAGGGATGTTATGAGATTGTGGGCAACAATTTTTTAAGACGCATAAACAAACTGGTGCTCTTTCATGTTTTAAGAGTCGAGAAAGAAGCAAAGGTGACTCTATCACTTTCAATTTGAAGCGAGTTCGAAAGGACAAGTGCTCGGATGATATTTTAAGTTTAAAGAATCAAAAGGATAAAATGACTACTCAAGATGATCTACGTAAAAAGGATTACTAGGTAACTATGAACTGCAAAATACCTCTCGGCGAACCGAGAAGTACATGCAGGCGATCTTCCTGAATTTTGTGTTCGATGTATCACGTTTACAAGGCAGCAGACTTGGCTTCCTATGGATAAAGGATTGCAGCCTAGTGGGATCTCCCTTTATATACTCGATGATATAGGGAGCAAAAGTCCGTACTAGCGTTGTCTAGTGCCAAAGACACTGACTGTTTCTAGGTTTAAAGATGCCAGAACACGTCTCTAGCCTATACCTTCTAGATGTGACCGTTAGGTTTCAAGTGCGCCTTAGGTTAATTGAGTTCATTTTAAATTTTATCTTGAATTATGTCTCAATTTTCAAGCCTTAGCGATGTGACTCGAAAAATCCTATATGCAGCTAAATGAGACAAGACTCTTTCAATTCGATGAATTGTTTACACTAGAGAGGGTAGAAAACACAATCAAATGCAAACAACCAAGCAACTAAAAGCAAAATGATTTTTTCACTACTTTACTTTTTGAAAACAAAATAATGAAAAACTCTTCCCAATTCCTATTTTCCTAACAAGTGCACTTCAAGCAGTCCTTTCAAAAGTAAAGAGAATTCTTTTTCTTTTCAAATGAAAATGCAACTCTAGTCTTCAATGATGCTAACTAACGTAACATATTGATGCAGCAAACTAGAATTGTGTACTTTTCATGAAATGATAAAAATAAATTTTTCGTAAAACACTTCAATGAAAAAGTTTTCGAGACAATCAATCCTCAAACAAATGAAAAGACACAAAAAGAACTTCTTCCAAACTAATGATGCAATGAATCTACCAAAAACAAGACAAGCAACATGATCTATGCCGGAAAAGAGACGTTTAAACAATCAAACAAAACTTTTCAAACTTGAATGATGGAGATCAAAGCAATAAGAGGACTACAAACGAAATGCAAGGAGTAAATTCACCAACAACTTGACTCACTGAGTTCACAATCAGCTAAATGGATGACAACCTATATGTCCTAGAGCCACTAACCATCCAAAGACTTGAGAAATCAAGCAAAAGAAGGCAAACCAACAAGCACATAAACCAAGCCAAATCAAGCTTTCCAGTCAGGGAGAGATAGTCTAAAACAAGCTAAGAGGCAGAAATCAGGAGAGCAAGACACAATGGTTGAGATCTAGGGTAAACCCTAATATCCACCTAGAGGCATCGGTGCGACTGCCTAACTGACAACAAGCGCCAGAAGGGGGTTGGCATGATTGGCTTTTAGAAACTCGATCCGATCGGCACGAATATTTTAGAAAAAACTACACTGGCTAAGGATTCAAAGGAAAAAATAAAAATTTCCTTAGTTAAAATCTAGACTTGCTACTTTAAATTTCAGACTCAGAGCAGTAAACCAGGAAAAGCAAAGAACAGTAGAGGGAAATGGTGATACTAGAAAAGTTCACACAAAACCATGAAATTACAATCAATCAAACAAAAGGATTGGCTCCCGAGTATGGTTGCCAATTTGTGATGTAGGTAAATTCTAAGTGCGGACAAAATCAATTCCTCTAGCATGGGAGAGTGGGTCTAGTCACAAACAAACAATCTATGGAAGATCTCCTTAAGCTAGAACCAATTAAGAGGTCCTACCTCTTAGAACGCTATTTCGCTTGGTGATGATCCTGCTTCCTCGCTCAAGCTATCTTTCGTTTCTTTCCCTCGAACACCTAAAACAAGCAAACAACAGCAAACAACAAATGTAACATCATACAATATTGTACTCAACATACTTAATAGGTCAAGGAACATTAAGCCACAAAGATGTAAAATGACACTTCATGTAGGAAATCAATCGATAGTTGCATTTATATAAATTAGAAAGAGATTACAACCAGTGCCTTGACATTGCTGGTCTCCTCCGACATATCCGGGTTCCCACACTTCTGCTAGCACTTCATGGACAGCCCCAACAATAGAGGTTTTAAGGCCTCTTTCCATCTAGTCTCAAATCACACCAAAGCACATTATTCTCCCTCAAACATACATTAGAAAACTTCGAACAATAGATGTCTTGCTAATTATTATAACTCCAAACTAAAAACTAGATTTTGCTTGGGAAAAAGATAGGTTTATATAGCTTGGATGGATGGGAGATGGTTCCTCTCTTCATGGGATAATGTCTTATCTCTTGAGTTTTTTCCATCCTAATAGGGGAAAGGAGCCCAAACTGACCTCTTCGGCTCCATTCGATCTAACCATTTACCAGACTTTCGTTACGAAGCTTCTAGAGCTGGAAGCTTAAGCTCCATATTTAAAAAAAAATAAATTCAAAAGAGGATCGACATGACTAAGAAAGGACTCATTCAATCTGATTGGTGCTGGTGACAGTTTTAATCCCTGCATATCGGCACAAGGAGGGTGTGGGTCATTAGCGTCGGTCTTGTAAACTGGGGTAAATAGAAGATTTTTGGGAAATGATGCAAAAGGGAATTGTTCTGCTCATGAAGAGGGACATAATGGGAGTTTCTTCATGAGAGGAAAGCATGTGGGATTCACTGTAGAGGTCCTCCAGGATCGTGGATGGGGAGTATAGGGATAACGACAAAATGTTGTGTAACACATACACATCCACTCTCACATCTCCCCATTTTAATAATTGAAATAGGAATTATATATATATATATATATATATATATATATATATATATATATATATATAGATATATATACATATATAGATATATATATCTATATCTATCTATATATATATATATATATATATATATATATATATATATATATATATATATATATATATATATATATATATATATATATATATATATATAGATATAAACAATAAATAAAATTGATAGACACGCAAGGCTTGTATGCAGCCCATGTTCTCCTCTAGAACACCATTTTAAATGATGTGGTCCATATTTAAACACAATTTTAAATTGTTTGGCCCAGATTTAAATCCCAACTTCCAAATATGGAGGGTTATTTGGATCATGGTTGTATATGTGTCAAGAAGAAATAATTTTGAAGTCCTTTAGCTCCATCATCCACAGTTATGCACAATGATGGAACAATGAACCTACTACAGGGCTCTGCCGAAATGAAAATTGCATGGCACTTCCATTAGCCTTATTTTCTTTTCAGTTTGGAGGTTAGCTCGAAGGTGCTTAATTATATGCTGGTCTCCATTATAAAAAGGAAAAAATGGCCAAAGCCCTTGAAGGAACATGTAGATTTCCACAAGAGTAAAGGAAAGGTAGCTTTTGACCTTGAAACATATATTTGTGAACTAGAAAGGGAAATTAACACCAAAAAGGGGAAATCAACACCAAAAGAAGTAGTTTCAAGGGGACGTAATACTCATGGTCAAAAGCAATAGCAACAGATTCACCTTCAAATTGTAGCTCTAAATTTACACTTAATAGGTATGTGGAAGCGAAGTATGTGGGCCACAATGAAATTTAACAAACGAGATTTTAGGGAATGAATAGTTACCTAGTGCAGAAGATTCTCCAAAAGATGATTGGAAGTTCTTGCAATCAATTTGCACTAAATTTACTATGTGGAAGCAAAGTATTTGGAAGCGATGAAGGAAGAATTGATCCCTGTGTATGTGGAAGCAACTAAGATCCAAGCTTCAGTACGAAAAAGCGTACAAATTTTACAAACAATAAGTAAAGTTTGCAAATAATAAGCAATAAGAGGATCCTCTATTGTTTTTGTGTTGTTTTAGCAGCTGCCAAAAGCCTCACAAATGGCTAACATGCCAACAGTCAGTTATACCACACCCTTTAGATTAGGAAAATGGAAATTATATCAACATTACATTTTTTTTATGTAATGCTAAATCCATACTAGCATTAAACTGCATCAAGTTAAAATTCAAAACCTTTTCTCCTATGTATCAAGAAAATCATACTTTCTTTCCGACCATAAGATGTCCAAGTTGAAACTAATTTGGATAAAAGTTTGTTTGTGAAACTATTCTTATTAAAACATTGGCTAAAAGTTAAATACAATGATAGGTTAAATATATTAATATTGAGTTAGTTGTCTATCAATCACTATAGTCCCTACTTTAATGTAGGTAGGAACTAATAATGGATACTTCCTTGAGATAAAAATGATATGACGAGACTTCTTTTCTACCTTCACACTTGCCTTCATGATTGCCTTCTTGGTACCTATCTTCATACCCTTCTCAAGCTACATTGATGGGTGGTTATTAAAACATATTTGAGTCACCCTGGCATGGGTTTTTGGTTGGTTCATCGCCATGTTTTATCTCCTTTGATTCAAAATATTCTCCTCATAGTGAGGGGGCCCTTGTTTATTTAATTCCATTAATACAACTTGAAGGGAGAGGGCACCATGAAGTTTTCCCATTGACTCTTAGTTCATCAAGATTCAAATTAAACCCTTTATTTAACATTTCATCTGATGCTTGGTTATTTTCCTTGAGCACACGATATACATTGATGGAAAGAAAAAATGGGGAAGATAGTTTTTAATCATTTTAATTATCCTTTTCAGCTAGTTTTCATGTGGTAGGGAGTCAACTACTATATGTTGGATAAGGAGTTTAGGGTTTTTGGAAACAACTATAGAGAATAAATGATGTGTTTTCTTTTCCAATGTTAATCCTTGAAGTTATGCATATACTTCTGCTTGATTTTTTGAGATTGAGACCATTTCCGAAGCATAAGACAATTCTATTTTTCCTCTTGTGGAAAGGATAACCCATCCCACTCCTACTACCCTTAGATTGTTCTTTGAAGCACCATCAAACCATAATAAAAGAGAGGACTGGGATTTGGTCTAATTCTTAAATTCTTGCTTTGGAAAATGCAATTGCAAAACTTTCTGACAAGATTGAAATCTATGAGGAGAGATTAGCATATAGGGAGTCTGATTGAAATATTTCTCTATCCATAACTTTTCTACTTCATCTGACTATTAGCGAAAATTGTTGGTATGGTATTTATGGGACCATAATTTTGAAATTAAAGAGAGAATTTAGGGCCACGGAATGTGGGGGGATTCCCTGGTTTTGAAAAACTACTTTATTTCGAGCTAACCAGATTTTCCAACTTATGAATTTTGGCATAGATACCCAAATTTCCTTCCAAAAATGTTTTCCTTGAAAGGATCCTACGTATTGTTTATCCTATGAAACAAAGAAATTATTTATAAAAGATCATGCCGAATTATCCTTACTATCAAGGAATGCAGAGCATGTCTCCATGCATTTTGAGAGAAAGTGCATTCAAGGAAAAGATGGGGGATAGATTCCTATTGAGCGAGCATAGGGGACACCAAAAGGGGCCACGAATACCTCTTTTTTTTTTAATTTTCCATGGTCAGAATTTTTTGATGAACAATATACCAATATAAAATAGTTACTTTAGGTGAGCTATTTGAGGTCCAAATATTATCCTAAATCATGTATTTTGGAGGATTTTGTTATGGAAAGAGTTGTATAATATATCCTTGTTCGACTGTGCATTCTAACAACTTCCATCCTGTAACATCTTTGTCACTCTTTAGACTAGGGGAACAACCAACTAAATGAGCTTCAAAAGAGCATGCTATTCTCCTTAGATGAGGTGGAAATGAGTTTAGGTCCTAAAATGTCTATCTAACCTTGCTGTTTGAGAGGGAGATATCTTCTAATGTTGACTTGCCCTACAATGTGAACCAATCGTGAAGGGGAGACAGATCCAATTTATCTCCAAAGGAGGCCATCAGGGAATCCCATATTTCCATATACGCATTTTTTTACCATTTTGTAGAATCCAAGTTATATATTCCTTAATAAGACAATCAACTGATGACACTATTTTCAGAATTGGGGATCCTCCTCTACCACAAGTGGGGAAGTCCAAACAATTTAAGTGATCCATAATGAAATATTTTATCCTAATAACACTTTACCAACACTCTACCTTTTTAGATATTAATGTCCATTACAACTTTGCTCCAAAAACTAGGTTCATTATGGAGGGATCTCTTAAACCTAATCCACCATGAATTTTTTGGGTTTTGATAGTTTCCCATTTTACAAAGTGAAACTTTTTGGCATTAGATTTTCCACCTTGCCATAAATTTTTTTGTACTTCTTATGTAATTTGTAGATGAATTCTAGATGGGGAAAATAACATAGAGAATTGAAACAAAGGAAGAAAAACAATATAGATTTTATAAGAACCACACCACTAGCGGGCTTAAGCCATTGAGCTCCACATTGGTTGAAATTTCAATTTGATTTTGGAGATAATTGGAGCCTATGATATAAAATATCTTCAATGATATAGTCATGCTCCAATTTCTCTTGAATTTCTTCTATATGATTGTTATGTTGGATTTTTGAGTTTCTTGTCTTTAATTGATTTATTTCTCATTTAATGGTATTTTTAGATATTTAATCTACTGACCTTACTTGTATATTAAGGAACCATTGACCCATTTTCCCTAGATTTGCGATACTACCTCTCAAAATTGTTACTTTTGAAACCATGGTAGGTTGAAGTGGAATGGAAAAGGGTCATAGTCCTCTTCTGGCTCAAGTTCTAACATAATTGGGTGATGATATGAGATGATCCAAGGTAATATTTGAGAAGAAGTAATGTGGCACTAAGAAAGGAAGGAAATTGTTATTAAAAATATATCCAATCAAGATGTGGTATGCCTTGACTCGTATGTCTGTTAATCTAAGTGAATTTATTCACATGAGGTTTCATATATATTATTCCCAACTTTGCAATTAGATATTTCATTTATTCTTGAAATTGATCTATTATTGATGATCCACGTTTCTTTTCCCAAGGTTGGAGAGTGTTATTAAAGTTTCATCCATAATATTATGTTGAATCCACCTAGATTCTTATAAAGGAAGAAGAGAAGACCAACATTCTACTTTTTCCCTACAATTAACTAGCATATAAACATTTATGATGTTACATACCTTTTGGCTAAATATATGTAGAAGAAAAACAACCAACCAATGAGCAGTGCTCCAATGAGAGAGAAATTGAAAATGGGAAGAGGATCATACCATGGTTTTTCCTCTAAATGCTCGATGAGAACTGATTAATAGCACTTCACATCCATGCCATAGGTTTGAAAATTTTCTGAGGGCATCTTCATTCTCCCATTTTTGTCTCCTAGAGGGAAAGGATTAAAGGAATTTCTTTTCTTACTAAGCATTTAAATTCCTCCATTATTTTTTCTGAATGCAATCCTCTACATTTCTAGGAGAAGTTTTCATCATTTACTATTTCGTTTAGAGCCTCCTTGCATTTGGGATGAGTACTTCCCTTTCTAGTGTTCTTAGGGAATTTCTAAAATGCGACCTCTATTGATCTTTTAGATCGTAGCTCTTTATCCTTTTCCCTTATTCAATTTGCACATGTCTATTGGTCCTTCTCCTTGCTTTCCTATGAATATTGACAATATCCGTTTCCTCACCCCTTATAATTTTCATCTGTGGAACTAAAATGAGTCTCTTGTGGATTTTTCAAATTTTTAGGCAAGAGAAAAACCTCTTTGTCCTCATTGTCTTATTATTCATTAGGGGAGTTTTGAGGTATAAAATGGACCTCCTAAGGAAATTATAAAATAATAGTGGAAATAATAAAATAAGGTTAGATTACATTATCAAAATTTAGAGGGCAAAAAGAAAAAACTACTTTTTCAACTCGTATTTTCAACTTATTACTCTATGGGTTTAGTCAAATTTCAAGTTGGAACACTCTTCAGATGCATAATTTGATTCCTCATCCAAAGAATACCCATGTTTTATACTTTCGATGGACCCTGTCACACGAAAAATGAGAAATACATGAAAAACGTGATTACAATCACATTTTTCATGTATTTCTCATTTTTTGTGTAGCAGGGTCCATCGAAAGTATGCAACATGGGTACTCCTTGGATGAGGAATTAAATTTTGCATCCAAAGAGTACTCCCACTTGAAATTTGAGTAAAATGTTAAGGAGATAAGTTGAAAAGTAGTTTTATTATTTTTTAATCTTTTTACTTTTTTACCTCAAAAATGGTAAATCATCCCCCATGGTTGACATCATCATCTTGAATCCTATTGGTTCTTATAAAGTTTATTTTGGTTGTACATTTTTCTTAGGAGGCCCATTTTAGACCTCAAAAGTTCTCTAATGCCACATTTTCCATCATCGGTAGCTCTTATGATGGTGGTATTTTTTCATTTTAACCTTAATATCTCATGTGAGTGGGATCTTCAGGGAGTTTCTCTTAGATGTTTTCTTAGGAATTTCATTGTTCTCATCGATTTGGTTTAGTATTCATATTTGTTACCTTAAGCTTAGATTTCATTATTTTTCTAGAGGAGGATTCATCTACCTTTGTGGCTAATTTTTTATGAGATTGGAAGTCCTTTTGGCCAAATATAATTTCTTCTGAATTTTTTGTAGTTATACTTTGTTGAAAAAATCCCTTTCTATGTTTAGGTTGTTGCTATTGATCTCCTTCTTTGACCTATTTTTGGGCAACTTTGGTTTTTTTGCATCTCTTAACAAAATGTTCATACTCATGGCACAATTTTCACTTAAAAGGAAGTTGGTCATAGTGAATTTATTAAAAATGGTCTAGTTGTCCAACTACAAATAAATTTCTACTAGATCCTTAAATTTATAAATCTACTTCTACACATATTCGTGCATAAGAAAGCATACACTCTCGTGGCTTAGAATGATCAATGTATCGACCCAAGGCATTAGGGATGTTTGTAAAGGTCTCTTCATTCTATAAATGAAATGAAAAATAGGGCATTTTCTTTCAAACTTGAAATGCAAAAGGAACATCATTTTCCAAATTAAAATAAGGGCTCCAACGATCCAAATAGTGACCTCGAGTGCCCATAAATTAAGTTCTAGGATAGAAAATTAAATCATAATATGATTTGCTTTCAAACAAGAATGTATAAAAACCCATACCATAAAATGAAAGAGAGGGTTGACCCTTAATGAGAGGCCTTCAACTCTTATTAATCCAAATATTCAACAACCTCGAAGACAGTCAAATGCATGTAAATTTCCCCTACCACCAAAGGAAACAACGAATTAACCCTTAATGAGAGGTCTCCAATTGTTATCAATCCAATGATTCAACAACCACAGAGATTGTCAAATGCATGTAAATTTCCCCTAGCAAGCCCCGATTTATGATTCTGAGGGCCATTTGTAGGGATTGGTTGACGTCGAATACAATATTTGATATTTTGTTTAGCTTTTTGACAAACCTAGATGGTTTGCACATTGAAATTGAGGGCCACCATAAACCAGAGTGTTAAAAGCTTCAATGTCTAGGACCAATGAGGGGAGGGAAGAGGGACATGCCCTCCATAACTTGAAGCCATTAAATCAGGGACATGGCTAGGGCATTACTAATTAGACTTAAGATGTCAAGAGCTCTAGCAACATGATTCATGTATTGATTGTAAATATTAAATATTTATAAGCACATTATTATATAAATTTATTTTTTGATAATGATAAAGGAATTTGGAAAAATTATATATATATATATACCTAAAGTCCGAGGGGGAAACTCAATTCATTACTGAAGTAATGTGAGCCTTGAGAAAACTGAGAGATCCAAGGTTCAAATTCCCCTGGTTGTGAGCCAGTTTACGGAGAGGAGAACAGGTCATAGACCCCAGTGGTTTACTAGAAGCTACGTGTCAGACAAATTGTTGTGTTCCTCTGGGGTAAAAAAATAAAAAAAAATATTGAATACCTAAAATATATCATCAAATATATTTAGCAGTTAATTGTAATACATTGTTTGAAATAATATGTACATTTAAAATAAATTATTATCCTTATCTAAATGAACTTTAAATAATCACTTTAAAAATAGTAAAACTTTAAAAAATAAATTATCAAAAAAATATAAATATATAATCATAACACTAAAGTAAATATTATATATATATATATATAGATAACATTAATATTTTAAAAGTATGATGTATTTATGCAATATTACTATGTTAAGTGTATCATTTAAAGATAATTAAGATTGTTGGCATTAGATATATAATGAAGATTGTTCACACCATATATTCATTAACATAACATTTTTTTTTTAAATGAATTTAAACTTTTCATAGTAGACCAGAAGTAATATTAGCACTGTTATGCAACATTTAGGGTTGCAGAGCATGGTATATAGATCATAGGATTCTAACGACCACAACCTTAAATGCCGTAGTTGCAACACAAATATTAGCCGCCATAGAAGACAATGAGCAATATCAACACTGCCATGAGATTCTAATGAAATTAGTATCCAACCCATATACCATGGGTGGGGTGGGTTGTACCCTTAACTGTCGAATAACAACGTGGATATTTGCCACATAACCCAACCATATTTATAACAAACCATATGATGGATATTGGCCACTGTAGCAAAAAAATGAACAATACAAGCACTGCGAAACAACATTTAATGGTGAAACACCATGAATATTTAAAATCACACAACCTATGTACCATACTTCATTACCTTAAATGCCAAACAACAACGTGAATATTGACCGAACAACATTTTTATAGCTTGAATTTAAAATTATGTTCAAACGAATTCTGTAACTTGAATCCATTAGAACACAATGAACTCCATGCAGGGTTGTAGTTTGATGAGTAATTTTCCCGTCATATTTATTTTTGAACGTATTTTACATTTAAAACTTTTAAATGAACGTTTTTTTGTGATTGGTCTTGAAATCTATGTAACACATTTATCTTGTTTCCTAGTCGGAGGAAAAATGGGATTAGTATACATATTTATCTTGTTTCCTAGTTGGAGAACAAATGCGATTAGTATATGGCTAATTTATTTTGTATTTATCTACATGGTTTTCACTATTTTCATAGTTTAGCAATACACATTTTTATGTTGGGTTGCTTTATCTTGTTTATTTGAGATTTTAGTGAGATTTTATGTTAGTTTAATAAGTTTTGGGAAGCAAAAGTTATATAGTAGTAGGGAAACAGTATTAACTTGGAAGTTGAGGAAGAAAAATCATAACTTGGCAATTAAGGAAGAATTTTTTTTCTTGGGAAACAATTCATCTACACAACTCCTTCTATAGTCATGAGCATGCACCACCTGGTGCGTGGCTAAGACAATGTTGATGAGAACAACTTGCATGTGGCACTAGACTACCCTTATGGTTTCAAAGGCATAGATTGCACTGCAATACAATAGGGTGGAGTGTGTTTTGACCTTGATAATGCGTAGGTCCATGCTTTCTAATCCTTCAACAACTATTATGTTAAGAATGGGGCATTGCCTGGCACTTATGAATTTCATTTAACTGTAGCCTTTACTCCCCTTAATCGACATAACATTTAAATATATCTAAGTATCTTACCATTAAGAAAATATGTTTAATATTGTAAATGTTTTAAATGTATTTAAGTATCTTACCACTAAGAATATGCTTATTACTATAAAAATGTGTTTGTTATTTGTTATTAGTAATTTAATATTGTAGGCACTGCTTTTAGGTTGTGATCTCTTGAAAACCATTTTCCTCTTACCCAAACCGTTGCAACTTATTTTTATAAGTTCATTTTGATTCTTTATTTTTCTCAAGAAGCATTTGCGCTACATATTTCTCATTAATATTAACCAACGTAACTTACTTCAGGCTTAACCAAGGACAATGTTTTTTATTAACATTTATAATCATTTATAATTAGAGAAGTAGTAGGAACAATCATCGAGTTAAAATTCACCTAATCTCACTAATAATAAGTTAAGTTTAGAGATTTATTAAGCTTCAGTTTAGAGGGTTATTAAGCTTGAAGCTTTATGAGGCAATTCTAAAATCAGTGCAAAGGAGCGAGAGAGTTTACGTTAGTTTAACATTCTAAGCTGAAGAGTAAGAATTTAGCAAGCAAAATATTAACCACTGTTAAATTTTCATTTATTTTTTCAATTCTACAAAATCAACATTATATTTACATTTTCCATAGAATCGAGACTACTACATGTGGCTATTGTAGTTCCAACTTTTGCACCAGGAACGTCTATTCCGCTATATTAATGCATAGATATGAGAATATGCCTTGGTAATCATTCACTTGGAAACAAAGCCAAATTTCCTAAAATTCAAAATGCCTACAAAGTTCCTTTGAACTTACCACCATAACTGAAGTAAACATATCTAAGACATGACATCTATCAAACATATTTTAAAATTTTAAGGATGGTTGTGAACCCATAGTAGAAAAAACATGTTTAGAAATGGTATTTGATTATTTATGACTGACCACTTGCTAAGGCCCTAGAAATTAAAAATTTCCATGTGAAAGATTTACACTAGCCATATATTATATTGTTTCTCACTAATGAGAAGGAAAATAAATAGGGTGGATTATAGCTTAGTTGGTTATGCATGTCTGATGTAGTAATTGTTTTTACTATATTGATTCTTTGTATGACTTAATGATTTCCTATTTTGAGGGTATGTTATGGGCTAACACTTACCTACTAAAAAATTATGAAATATTAAAACACTTTAATAAGTTGTGTTGGTCTTACTACAAATCCAGACCCCACATTGATTTCATGTGATTATGATGGTGGAGAGGATGGGGAGCCTAGAGGATAGCCTCCAGTCAACTCCACAATGCTTGAGATGGAAATTTCTTCTTGGGAAACTTTTTTGTTCACATTGGTGGAAAAAATCCATTTGTTTTCACTGAAATTACAACATTTAAATGGTCTAATAAAAACCAAAATTGAAAATATTGAAATAGGAGCATATTGATTGTAATAATAGCAGGTCGAATGTGAGTGGAATAGATTTCCAGATTTACATATGATTTGTGTATCTTGTGTTTTAGAGAAGAACTGATAAATGGAATCTTGATGGTTTGGAAGTCTTGGATTCCATCAAAAAGTGAGTAAGACAGACTTTAGGGTTTAACAAGTCAAGTGAGTAAAACAGACTTTAGGGTTCAACAAGTCATTTGTGTGTTTTGGTCATGTTGTATTTTTCTTATGATAAATATGTGAAATTTTTTAACATGATTGTGTTATTGAAGGGTAACTTTTTAATTAAACTTTTATTAGTGAGGGGTTAATTAATTATCAAAACATTACATTTTAAGAGAAATATTTTAAACATAACATTCATTGAAGGGAAACATAAAGACCCAAAATGTCAAAAAAAAATGGTTTGACAAGTAAAGAGGAATTCAAATTCCAACCTTGGTTGGTAGAAGAAGTATCATTCTATAGAAATGCATATTGACCACCACTTATTAGCATTAAGACCGTCGTATGTATTTTCATTGAACTTGGAAAGTACCATAAATCAATTCAACAATGATAAGATTGTGGGGCCCACACAGTAATACCTAGTTCAAAGGCATGCGATTAATAAACAACCAGGCAGGGTTGCAACCATGGAAAGGCTTCGAAGTTTTGGTGTAGATAAAGGTTTCTAATTGTGATGTGATAGCTTTATGAGTGAACTAGTCTAGATCCATTTAACTACAGATCTATCATGTTCCGAGAGGGATCAAATCCCTTGAGGTGCAAACCTTTTCTCAAATTCTACACTCCAAAAAGAAGGTTTGACGTGGAGATATTTATGTCTTTAAAGATTTTAATATATCCATAGGATATGGTTTTTCCTTTTAAAGATTAATTTCATAAATATTTTAATTAAAACAAATATTAAAATATTTTGGAGTAGGATTTTCGATTCTTTGTGTTGAATTATATTGTAGTTTCTTTATCTATATGGTTATTTTCATTTTTTATTTCGATCGATTTTTTTATTTTATTATTATTATTATTATTTGATTGGAGACGTGACATACACATCCCCTCATACTGGGTTGTAGAATGCGCCTCTTGGAGCAATAATGAAAGGTGTAGGGTATAATATTGATACGCTAATTTAAAATTTGTGATTAATTTGGTTAAATTTTAAGTGATCATTTACCAATATGTTATTAAGCATATTTATTTTTGCTTAAGTAAGAGACGTACCTTCTCATTCAATAAATCAAGCAAAGTTACAATATTTACACCAAGCCACTATGCAGTGTGGACAGAAACTAAGCCTACCCCCACAAAAATTGCCTCCCAAACCACAAAAGTATATACCAAAGTAAACCCACAGGACTCCATGACTCCATAAAGCCCCAGAAGCCTCTATGACTCCACTGTCCAAACTTCAAAAGTGAATCAAAGTCCGAGATCCAACGCATCCTGAGAAGACCCCCTTAAATCACACGAATGATCCCGATCGTTGATCTTCCATCTCCCATCGAACGGTGAAGCAACAAATCACACGACCGAACAGATCGGACTAAAGTGTGCGAAACCTTAAGAATAATATTGACCGTTGATTTACAAGAATCCATCGGACGGTTGAAATGTAATATCGCACAGCCAAAGTGTTCCCTTTTTAGCATGCGATGAGGGTGGTTTTCCAACCCTGTCCTTATCCACGTGTCAATAGCTGATAGGAATCGCTGCCCGAAGATTAAAACCACCTTCCGAAGGAAAGCGGTGCGATCACACCAAAATCGCTTTGGAGGCGGTTTAGTGACCTGCGCCCGAAGCGTATGAAAAAAATCCCGCTGACTATTAATCCAACCTTCCTCTCTGCTGAAAGTGAAAACCCTGCTTCTAATTCTGAGGCTATGCAGGGAAGAAATTCCCCCACCGCGAAATCCAATGGTTGTCCAGAAAATCACCTCGCCCGAGTTAACCATACTGTAATGCCCAAAAAGGGTGGTTTTCCTATCCTCCCTCTACCACTTATGGGAAGCTATATGGGATCGCTGCACCTTCTCTAAAACCACTTTCCCTTTCCAAGTTGTGCAATCATCAAAAAATCGCTCAGGAAGTGGTTTTTCTCTACAAGACCCTAAAAAACGGTGATTCCAGCTATCGGTGGCATTCCTACCAAGGTTGTTTGTCTTTTTGGCCTGCTCATGCATTCCCTGTAGATCAGTGCTAACACTCTTACTCCTACTAGGTATCTATCACTCTTTAGTGATCGACCCTTCTTCAAGGACCTATAAGCTTGATGCTAAAAACACATGCGAAGGCCTCAAAATTAATGGCTTGCTTCCAGGGCTCTCTATCTGAAGACTCTAATGTCTTCCTCCTCTTGTTCACTGCAAAGAGTTTTTAATCTGCTTTGTCTCAACTCCTGCCATCCTATCAAAACATTGACCTCTGTATTGTTGACCCCCTGATTGGCTAATAGGTCAGCGAGCTTGTTAGCCTTTCTATGAAAATGTTGGAAGCTAACTGTGTGCAAGTTCTGTAGATGATTCTAAATTCTCTGGAAAACCTTGATTAACTTCCAGTGTTTGGAGACTTTCTTTGGCGTTGATCCATTATTAATTCTTTTCACTGAGTTAATAACTATCTCTGAATTTGCTTCCACTATCACATTGCAACAATTCTCCTGACTTAGAAAATCTAGGAATTGCTCCAAAGCCATGAGTTAAGCCATGTTATTGGTAGCTATACCGAGATGACAATGGAAAATGAAGATAATACTTCCTTTGGCATCCCTCAGTACTCCCCCATACCCAGCCATTCCCAGATTTCCTTTAGCCGCCCCATCAATGTTGAATTTTAAATATCCAGCCGAGGGAGGATGCCAGAACTCCTACTCCCTGTTCCTTACTATAACCTTTCTGTTGAGACCTTAAGGAGAAAGATCCTGCATCCCTAAAAGTTTGAGAATATTACTTTCTAGATCCAAGGGAGGATTACTATGGTGGCTGCAAACTGTGGAGCCTACAGTCTCCTTAAGTTGTTTCAAAATCGTCTCAAATAGTAGTTGTGGGGGATTTTTCTCCTCCTTGAATATTCTTTTATTCCTCTCCTTCCATATGTTCCATATACTAAAGCTTGGTGTAAGCGTCCATGCTGCATTGAGAATTTCATGCTTTGAGAAATTACCCCTCCAACTAATGAGGGTCTTGAAGATGCTTCCTTTGTCCCTGTCAGTTTGTTGAAAAACTTTAGCAAAAATGTCCCATAGCCAGGAGGTGAAATGGCAGTTGTTAAGAAGATGTTCCATCATTTCTTCTTGCTCTCCACAAAGAGGGCATCTGGAAGGCCCTAAAACACCTCTCTTCCTAATGTTGTCCCAAGTCAGAATTTTCCTATGGTAAACCAATCACATGAAGAGTTTGATTTTCATCCATCCCTGGTGCCTCCAAAGTTTCTGCCAAATTTTATCCAGAACTTGGGGATTCAGCCCGAGGAGAATGCCTTTGGCTTCTTTGAGATTAAAGGTGCCCTCTTGATTCTTGCCCCATCTTAGTTGGTCTTGCCCTTCGAAAACTAAGATCTTCCTTTGTTCCACCATTCTTTTTAGTTCCTCTGCTTTACTTTTCAAGAGGATATTATTTATGCATTCAATATTCTTCCAGATTCTCCATTTCCCTATTGGCTGAGTGTTATCCCAGAAGTCCATGACTTTAATTAAGCCTTGTGAATCTGTCTCTTGTTTAAGCTCGAGGAAGTTCTCTTTTAACAGTATTGGTTCCTGTTGCCATTTATCTTCCCAAAAGAGGGCTTGATTCCCCTCTCTGATTTCCCAGAAACTATTTTCTTGAACTAATTTTCTGTTTTCCCAGGCTTTGTTCCAGATGTGTGATCCCTTAATGTTCCCTGACATTCTTATGAGATCGTTAGTTTGCCAGGATATTGCATATTTTTCTTTCCAGATATTAGCCCATAGAGTCTCTGGATTATGAACCCAGCGCCACCAAAGTTTGGCCCCTAAAGCCTTGTTGAGTATTTCTTGATCGTCCAAACCAAGCCCTCCATGATCTTTGGGCCTACAAAGTTTCTCCCAAGAAACTAAAGCCCATTTCTTCTTATTCTCCTCCTTTCCCCAAATGAAGTTTCTTTGTATATTTCTCAGTTGCTGAAGGACACTTTTCGGAGTTGGGAGGGCAGATAGCATAAAAATAGGGATGGCTTGCAGAACAGCTTTAGTGAGAACCAACCTACTTGCAAGATTTAGAGATCTGAAAGTCCATTTGCTGACTTTGTCCTGCAACTTATTCATCAAGGGTTCCCAAATGCTTTTGAGCAATGGTTTATCTGTTAGAGGGATCCCGAAATATTTTGAGGGAAGGGAATCCCTTTGAAAACCCAGAATTATGGAAATATTCCTTTGGATTGCCAAATTGGTGTTAAAGAAAAAGATTTTTGATTTAGAAAGGTTTACTTCCATACTTGTGGCCATGGCAAAAGCATTCAGAATTTGTTTATAAGCTATTGCTTCTTTGATAGTAGGGATTTCTTGAAGCATTGTGTCATCTACAAATTGTTGATGAGTAAGAGCTTGACCATTCTCAGAAAGTAGAAGGCCTTTAATCCTGCCTGCAACTTTAGCTTGCTTGATGGCCCTGCCAAGTACTTCCATCATAAGAATGAACAGAAAATGAGAGAGTGGGTCTCCCTGCTTGAGGCCTCTAGAAGGACTGAAAATCTCAGAGGGAGAGCCATTTACCAAAATAGAGAAGCTGGAGGAGGTGACAAGGGCCATTACCCATCTAACCCATTTATGATGAAAACCAAAAGAACCAAGCACCCTTCTCATATATATCCAGTTAACTTTGTCATATGCTTTGGCTATATCTAATTACATGATCATATTGGCCTTCTTTTTGCTTTTTAGCGAGTGAACTACCTCATGAGCTTGTATGATGTTGTTTAATATTTGCCTGCCTTCCACATATCCTGATTGTTCTCCTGACACTAGGGTAGGAAGCAGAGGCTTAAGTCTATTTTCCACTACTTTGGATATGATTTTATAGACTACATTGCATAGAGCAATGGGTCTGAACTTATCCGGAGTTTGAGCATCCTCCTGCTTAGGGATTGTCACACGGAATCTGTCAAGGGTGCGGACACGACTGACCTTCCTAGAAGTCTAAGACATTCTAATGACAAACAAGACAAGATGGAGTGATCTTTCTCTAAATACACCTTTTACAACATGAAAACTACAAGTGTTTAGGCTTACCTTATTCCAAAACGCTGTTGTTGAAGTCCGTTCTTGACGATCCGGATGAGCTCCTCCTTCAAGTCAATTCCTGCAACCACAAACAATCAAACAATTACCAAGCACTTGCATTTCATATAATAAAACATATATTCAACATGCAGACCAAGGAACACATGAAATAACTCATTAACACAAGCTATTGAGAAAAATAAACCAGTTTGTATTAATAACGAAACAAAGAAACTCTTACAACCTGGCCTTGGTGTTGTGCAAGTTCCTCCCAGGGTCCATCAAGGGTTTTCCTCTACTTTGACAAAGCTCACCCTCTCCCAAGTAGAATCAAGTGAAGACAATCTCTCCTCACAAAGGCTCTAATGGAAGACCTAAATCCTGCAGCATTTACCCAAAGAAAATGTATAGCTCCAACCTCCTCTCCTTTTGGCTCAATGCCTTTATTTATAGTGCTGTAAAGAGGTTATTCAGGTCCACTATCAATGGGATCATCCCCCTCTATGGGTGGGATAGCTCCCTTATTGATGGGATAAGTTCCCCCTTAATAGAGATACATGAACCAACTGGAGGCGCATCCATTTCATCAAACCGACCTCTAGAATGTTCTAGAAGTAACCACAAGTAACTTTTTCAAGATAAAACTCGCGCATTTTGCCTTTTACAGAGGGACGCACCTGTCCCTTAACATACAGAGCGTCCATGGACGCAGATTTTGTGAACATGGTCAGCGTCCCCGCAGGTAAGGCTAGAGAGAACCTGCGACCCCAGAGATAAACATAGTTTTTACAAGACTTTCTCTCTTCTTTGAGTTTGAGATGGATAACAGAGGCATGAGACTTGCCTAAGAGGGTAGCATGACTGTTGATTTGAGCCATACTGACTGTAAGTAGTCAAGGTGACATTTTTTAGTGTAACAGATTGCCCCCTAAAGTGCGAAGCCTGGAATAGAATAGGGTTTTGTAATTCTAGGAAGGGTGAAGCACTTTATCATTTCAAGGATTGCCTTGTGGATGGCCTGGTTGGAACCTGCAATTTTCAACACAAAATACATGTATAAGATTATATCATCACTGAGGTAGGCATTCCCATACTCAGATTCAAAACTTTAACTAATGGACTAACTAGTCTGATACAGGAATGATCTTGCAGTACATCATTTTATAGACTTTTGTAGACACAGTATGGACGCAGCCATCTGTTTATGATTAGTCTACATAGATAATGAATACAAAACTCCTCGCAGCCTGGATGGTAGAAACTAGATCCAGGGTCTTCACTCCTACTTCCCGAATTGGTACGATTCTAAGCATGTGATTAAATGATTTGATGTCGAACATGTTAGAAACCACTTGATTACCAGTCGATGATGTGAACTGTTAACAAGCGTGAGAGAGACCACCAGTAATGTCAATGGTTCTCAAAGTACCAAGCACAACCCGTGAAATGTGAATATATGTTCTGATGTCGAACACTTCACGGAATCCTTTGATCGAAAGTCAATGATGTAAACTGTCGTCAAAGGCGAGAAACCTGCCATTGATGCATGCAGACTTCAAGGTACTGTCGATTCCTAAGTCATCTTTCTAGATAATGTGTCGATGTCGATAGAAAGCGACCCGTTGCAGGCAAGCCCGCAACACGAAATCATTGTTCAAGTTGAAGAAATGTTGCT
Organism: Pinus tabuliformis; assembly: GCA_031772625.1. Lineage (NCBI taxonomy): Eukaryota > Viridiplantae > Streptophyta > Pinopsida > Pinales > Pinaceae > Pinus > Pinus tabuliformis. The sequence goes on along the minus strand of CM062810.1, from coordinate 940,112,708 downwards.
GTAAGGACTGACTCAGGGATGGTCAAATGGATGACAAGTATTTTGCAGATGAAAGTTTTGCTTGCAGACCTCTTGAACACATAACGACACGACAGATGGGCTGGTGACGAATAACTCAAAGTTAATCCCCGGAACCCGGTTAAAGACTTTCAAAGTGATTTGGTCAACTGTGAGGTAAAAGATTTCCCAACCCAGGTGAATGAAAAGTGTCGTGTTCAAGAGCGGTAATAAAGTTTCTTCTGAGACAAAAGGTGACAAATAGGTTCATTCTTCTCTTTTTTCCCCCACCATTTCTGGCAAGTACCTCTTTATTTTTAACAAGCTTGAGGAGGATAACATATGCTTGGTTATAAGCTCATCCTTCGGACGAGTCCAACCTAGTTTAAATTCGAACCCTAGGAAGGAGTGGTTCGTTCCTGTTTGTAATTGAACAGGTCCTTTACTGTAAAAGTTTAACGAGCCCAGTATAGGAGAAACTCGGCGTTTTTCATTTTTAGAGAGTCTGAAAAACTTAAGGAAACTCCACGTTGAACTTTTTCGTAAGTTTGTGTCCCTCAAGCCCGAAAAAGTATAAAATAATACCTGGGGGAACCGCTTGATCTTGCGACCAAGGAGTACTTTCATAATAGTGTCGTTAACCTGAAAAGTAAAAAGAGATCAAGGACACGTCGTTTTATTTCCTTATCGAGTTCGAAACGACAAAAACCCGGCAATCTTTTCCTGATTTTGCGGTCAGAAAAGAGCTAAAAGGGGACCGTCTTTTAATTCCGTTTTAACGAGTGAAAAAGAAACACTCGGCGATCTTTTCATGTTTTAGGAGTCAGAAAAGGGCTTAAAAGATGACTCTGAAATTTTGTTTGTGAAAAATTACAATTTCCCTCGAAATCCCTTCGTCCTGCACAAAAGCGACACATTACTCATACCTGTTTAAAATAGGCAAAAATACATTCAAAAACATCTTTTCATGGTAAAAAATGAACTAATTCATCCAAAAAACCTATAAAAAGACCTTTTACCATGTCATTTTTACCGTTTCACTGTTGAGGTTGAAAAAGGAGCTTTTGACAAGAAACTTCCCGTGGTTGCTGCGGAAAATCTGACCGTCGGAATCGAACGCCGCTTCACCGAGGTATTTTACACATCCCACTCTTCATTTTTATCCGTTTAGTTTTTTGTTTTTGGTCTCTGTTTCATTTTTTGGGGGGGTTTTGGGTTCAAAATGCGCCCCTCGGCGGACGCAGGTGCCCTTCGGGTGACCTGCGTCCCCCGACTTTTTCTCACACGGGAAAAAGGTCGGGGGACGCAGTCCGCCTTCAGGCGAGCTGCGTCCGGACGCCCTGTGCTACAAAGCCGGGGTGCGTCTTCCGCAAAGGGCGCATTTCAAAATCCCAACTCTCTCAAAAAACCACCAAATTTGCTCAAATTAATTTCTAATTGACTCTTTTGATGTGCAGGACCTAAAACATGTTAGACTGGAGAGAGAGAGAGCACGTAGAGGACGATGAAGCTGCGATTAACCACCAACCCTCTCTGGATGCCTTAAGAACATGTGGATTGTACAAATATTGGACCATACCGGGCATGAGGGGCCAGGTAAGATTTTTGGAATGGCTGGTTGAGCGATGGAACGTTCAGGATCAATGTTTTTACATTGGAGGGCACCAGCTCGAGATAGAGCCCTCAGATGTATACTTTCTCACTGGCTTGCCAAACAGAGGTGAGCAACTCAACCTTGCGGGGACCAGGCCGGGTGGCCAATCCCTTGATGATCTCCGCGAGGAGTGGTGCAGACCAGGGACTCGCCATAAAAAAGGCGTGGAGATAAAGCACATCGCTCTGGCGGAACTTAGAGTTATTGCATTTACGGTCACCAGGATTTGTGGCGCGGCCGCCTTGCACATTGCCTCCGGATCCCAAATGCGGATGGCAGTTGACTGTTACCAAGGCACCATCTTCAACTGGTGCGAAGCTGTGTCGGCTCATATGAAGAGCCAACTAACCAAGGCAAAGAACGGACGACTAAAAACTTTTGGATATGGGCCTATAGTCGTGAGCTTTGCCTTGGAGAGAGTTCCTATGCTGATCCCTCAGCAACTCACTGTTGATGACTTGGGTCCTCGGGAGCCAAAGCTTGTTCGATGGGTTGCGGTGATGGCCCGGCATCCTGACGAGGGTGCTGCAGTGGTTCGATTCTCAGACAGTTACTTCGACTGGCTAGAGGGCCAGCTTTTTGTGATACAAGACTTTCCATATGCCGGAATGGATTTCAGAGGTGATCCGGACATGGTTCTTCCACAGGGGGAACAATGGGACGACAGAGGTACTTTCATTTTCACAAGTTTTCTAATTATGTATTTTTTTATTTTTCATATATATCGTCTCAAAGTAACAGTAAAACTTTAAAAATGCAGATGTTGGACCACAGCGTCCAGCCAATCTCCGGCCTTACGACAGACGACATCCAGCTGCACCGGCACCGGCCCCACAGGACGCGGCTGCAGAAGTACTAGCTGAGTTGGAGCATGATCTAGAGCGTCTCACGGCAGATATACCTGAGACTACTATGGACGACATTCCTATCAGGCTTCAGCGCTTCGTAGTCGCGGTCCCTGGACCGTTTAGGAGATTTTTGCGTAAGGTAGCGCGCGCAGTGGTGTCGTACAGAGAGCACCACCAGTGATTGACTAGTCACTTTTGTAGTCACATGTGACATTTTTGACTTTTTGTACTATCATTTTGCCGATCATAAGGTGTTTTAAACCTATGATCGAAGACGATGTATATATTTTTTGACACACTTCTATCTATATATATCACTATTACCGGCTTATCTTGTTTAACATATGTGATGAAATGTTTTTAAATTTACTTGCATGATTATTGTAAATGTCTGTCCAACATTCGAGAAGCAATTGCATCTGCTAATGTATTCAAAGACCTTGGAATATGTTGATATTCAATGTAATCAAATTCACGTTCCAAGAGACGCACTCTCAAAAACAACCTTAATAACACAGGATTTCTAATGGCATAAACTCTATTAAGCTGTAATACAACAAGTTCAGAATCTAACCTCACTATCAAACGTCGAATTCCAAATGAAATAGATTCGGATAATAATTCAACCACTGCACTGTATTCTGCAATGTTATTCGTTGTTTGACCGAGGCTTACCCCATGCATAGAAACTAACTCGTCAGAGGGCGAATAGATAACCCAAGCTGCGGAAGAGATATTCCGTGTATTACGACAAGCACCATCAGCAAATCCAATGTATGTTTGGAGAGGCGTCGACATCTACAATATCAAGAGTAAAACCAAGATAAGCCAGAATAATGACGAAAAACCACACTCGCTAAGCTAAGCACACTGACTAAACTAACACACTTGCTAGCTAGAAAGGAAATCTAACCTATCTAAAAATTTCTCCATCCATCATTTTAAGCATAATACCTCTTTAGGTAAAGTCCATTTCTGGGTTTGCCCAAAGAGTCCCCATCAAAATCAACTAACTCATAAGCCCCTTTTGCTAGCTTTCGCTTTACAATGTAGGGCCCATGCCACATGGGAACGAATTTTCCAGCACCTAGCTTATCGTTAGCTTGATCATATAATAGTACTAGGTCTCCTTCCGAAAAACTTCGAGGAGTTACATTTTTATCGTACTGAGCTTTCATTCGTTTCGCGTGAGTCTCGATAGCTAAAGTAGCGTCACGTCGAGTCTCATCTAATTTAGCCAAGTATAACAACCGTTTCTCCTCTTCGGAAGTAGCTGGAAGTAATTCGACAGCCATTTGAAGTGATGGGATTTCGCATTCAATAGGTAACACAGCTTCTAAGCCATAAACTAGCTGGAAAGGGGTGAAACCTGTTGAATTTTTCACTGAAGTTCGATATGCCCATAGCGCCGAAAATAACATGTTATGCCAATTCGTTCGATGGATACCAATGATCCGTCGAATCATGATGACTAGAACTTTGTTGATTGACTCAACCAAACCGTTGGCTTGCGGATAATAAGGAGTAGAGCTATCGTGGCGCAAACCAAGCTGGCTTGTAAGCTCAGTCATCATGACGTTTCGAAAATGGCTCCCATGGTCAGTAATGATTGCTTGTGGGACACCAAACCTAGTTATGATATGATTGAATACGAAAACTGCAGCTGTCTTGCCGCTTGCGTCGAATGTAGGCATCGCCTCGGCCCATTTAGTAAAATAATCAACCGCGAGGATGATATACGCATGCCCCCCGGCCGAGTGAGGGTTACAAGTAATAAAGTCAATGCCCCATTTGGCGAATGGACCAGCGGCAATTATAGGGTGGAGAGGAGCAGGTGGAGCGCGCATCTTTCGATCAAACACTTGACAGTTGTGGCATGTTCTGACAGCAAGGATACAATCTTTAAACATAGACGGCCAGAAATAGCCAGCGCGCAACACCTTCTGAGCTGTGGCATACCCAGACATATGACCGCCACATGCTCCAGAGTGACAATCATTCAAAACTCTCTCAGCCTCTTCGTGAGTTAAACAACGTCGAAAAACTAAGTCTGCCCCCCGGCGATAAAGTGTATCTCCAATAATTCTGTATTGCTGGGATCGAAACCGAATTTTTCGACGGTCTTCCTTGGAAGCTTCAGGCCGAAAGGTTTGGGTTTGGAGATAGATGATTATATCCCCATACCACGGATCTAAAGTGCTAATAAGAAACAAAGATTCGTCCGCAATGGACTCCTCTGCCACAGTCTCTGTGTCAGCACTCGGGAAATCACACATCAATTCCGCAAAAACTAAAGATTTCTTAGACTTGGACTTCTCGAACTCCAAGTCGAACTCTTGCAGGATAACAATCCATTTAGAGTACTTGCCCCCTAGCAGTTGTTTTGTCAAAATATAAATCATAGGGTTGCAATCCGAAATAACTGTAGTCTTGCGGAGAAGAATGTAGTGACGAAAACGCTGGACAGCTTGAACGGCTGCCAGGGCCAATTTCTCCACATGCGAATATTTTAACTCAGTTGGATTTAAGGTTCTGCTAAGGTAATATATCACATGCTCTGCTTTGAATTCATCTTCTTGAACTAACACCATTCCAATGGTGGAATGCGAAGCTGCGAGGTATAAGAAGTAGTCCTGGTTGTAGTTGGGAGGATGCAATAACGGTGCATGGGTCAACGCGTGTTTCAGTGCATCAAAAGATTGTTGGGCAATCTCGTCCCAAAAGAATTGTGCGTTCTGTTTCAACAACCGTGTAAAACCTTTAGTGACCTCGGCGTAGTTTGGGATGAATCGGCGTAAAAAGTTCGCTTTCCCTTGCAAACTTTGGAGTTGGCGCAAACTCGAAGGAGGAGGCAATTTGATGATAGCCTCGACTTTCGAGGGATCGACGCGAATGCCGGCTTTTGAAACAACAAATCCCAGCAATCGACCTGTTTCTATACAGAAAACACACTTGTGGGGATTCAACCGAATTCGATAATGCCTACACCTCATAAAGATTGCTCGTAGGTGGACAAGGTGATCAGCTCGTTGTAAAGAATGAGCAGGCAAATCATCGAGATAGGGTTGCACAATGTGCTTGATGTCATGAAACGCATAAGACATCGCCCGTTGAAAAGTGGCTCCGGCATTCTTAAGTCCAAAAGGTAATTTGCAATAAGCAAATGTCCCCCATGGACAAATGAATGCCGTTTTTGGTTGATCGGCAGGTAGAATATTGATTTGATTATAGCCTGAGAAACCATCCATGAAGGAAAACATCTCACTTCCGGCACAATCATCAATAATTTGATCGATATAAGGCGTAGGATAGTTGTCTTTTGGACAAGCTCGATTGATATCCCTATAGTCGATACAGATTCTTATTGTTCCTTGTTTTTTATTGACGGGAACAATATTCGATACCCAATCCGTTAACGGGATCGGATAAATGAAACCTGCTTTCAACAGCTTTTCGACTTCTGCTTTAATTGCAGCTGCTTTTCGAGGGTGAATCTGACGCAACCGTTGCCGAATGGGTTTAGCATCCGGGTAGGTTTTGATTTCATGAACAACAATGGCAGGATCAATTCCCGGCATTTCCTCGTAAGACCAGGCAAACACGTCGCGGAATTCTTGGAATAGGGCCTTGTAAGTTTGGATTTCTTCTTCAGTACATGCGGCACCTATATGAATGTTCTCCTCGATTCCGGGCTTCACTGAAATATCAATGGGAATAGTACGAGAAATATTCCCTAAATTCAGCTCTGAATCAGAATGTTTCGTTGGATCCTGAGCGTCTTTGACATATTCAGCGGTAAAGATAGATGAAAAATCATTTTCAAATGCATCATCCTTAGGTAAAAACGAAGATCTGTGATGGAGATCTTCCCATGGTAGATCATCTACACTTAGGATTTCGCGAAGTTGTTCGTCAGATGACACTTCTTCGGGAAACGTTATCCGTTCTAAGGGTGAGGTGAAAAGTGACTCTTCACTGACCACATTCATTTGGTCGGTTGAATGAAAGTCGGTAAAAGACATAAGAGCTTCATAAGCAATCTCATACGGACTCAACGGCATAACATCACCGAGTGAGTCTAGCTCAGAGTCAGAGGGAACATACCAAGGATCATCATAAATAATGTTTTCTGACGTGATCATATGAATTGTTGCAAACGAAGGGTCTGCATTGAGTGGAGGGAGAGGAAAAGTTCCCAGTAAACCGGAATCCTTAACTAAACCTACACCAATGTCCCTATAAGGGATTGTCGTTTTACCAACATGCTGGATAGTTTCTAAAGAGGTTGGGTCGGATGAAAAGTATGTCAGCTGATCAATAGTCACGATCTTACCGTTATGTGGAAACTTAATGACTCTGAAGACCGATGAAACGACCGCTGTCATAGCATATGACCAACTTCGACCCAAAAGAAGGTTGTAGTCTAGAGGGGCATCAACCACTTCCACATCCAGACTAACGGTTTTACCTTCGACCCCTATAGGCAATTCTTGTAGAATACCAAACGGACGGAACCCACGGCCATCAAAGGCCTTAAGGATGGTGGGGGATTGGTTCAACGAAGGAGAACCAAGCGATCTCCAACATTGAATCGACATAATACACGTAGAAGCTCCCTCATCAATCACAGTCCGATGAATAGGCCTGTTTTTGACTATCACTGGAATTTGGAAAGCCATTTGATGGGGGAGACGCGGTGTACTACTTTCTAGATCAAAGATCATTAGGTTCGGGTCCTGAACATCGACAGCTCCAATAGCCGACAAAAGCAATTTTCGTTGCGCTGGACATGATTGCAGCACTTCGAGTGCCGACATTGCTGAAGGTGAAACAGCTAAGTCTTCAACAATGTTGTAATTCTGGGCTGCTCTCGCATGTGGATTGAAAGCAGACCTTCGAAGTACACCCTTGGCGGGCGGCTTAATCACTAAGTCTGGGTTAGGTTTTTCGATCTGTAGTGGATCGGAACCAGGAGCTGAGGTTGATGGGTTAGAGTGAGAAGATTCTGCTTCTTTACCATCAACAGGAGCCTTACTACCATAATCTTGCGATCGAGTCGCAATCCTGACATGAGACATCATCAAAATGGGTTCTTCACTGGCATTCGAAGAAGAACCTATCATCTTATTTTCCTGCTCGGGAAATGGATTCTTTAACACAGCAGGAGTGGGAGAACCTTTGACTATTTTCACTACCTCGGCCCGATGAGGGCAGTCTCTCGTAAAATGATCTTCTTCACAAATGAGACAAGGATAACGAGGTTTGCGCTTTTCGTCATTGGTTTCCGACTTTTCCGTTTTCTCCTTTGGAGCCTTGTCTGCTTTAGCCTTCTTCTTTCCTTTCTTCTTTCCACCGTTTTTGGATTTGGCCGTAGATGACTCTACAGCGTGAATGTCGGCGGTAAGTTCAGGAGGAGAAGACTCTCCTGTCGGAGAATCAGGCAAAGTGATAATTGGAGTATTGGAGGTCTTGGAAGACTTCTTCTTACTCTTCGTAGTCACGATACCGATCATACCATCAGCGGCATGAGATCCCGAAGGAGCAGCAGCGATTTGGTTTGACTTTGGAAGATCCGGAATTTTCTCGTGTAACGTACCCGACTGAGTGTAAACTAAGTCAAGGTATTGTGCCTGAGCAATGACTTGCTCCTCAGTAACTACTCCGGCCTTAGCTACATCTTCAGTAATTCTTGGTAATAATGATTTTACAAACCATTCAGCTAAAATTTGGTCCGGGATAAAAACTTTCACTAATCTTCTTCGACGTCTCCACTCATGGATGTGATCAGAAATGTACGTGGATGTCGATTGTTTTAGCGAAGTTAATAATTCTGTACCATTATCGTATCTGACTGGTAACTGAAAATGAGTTAAGAATGAAGTAGCTAACTGGCTAAAGTTGTAAAAAGAAGCCCGTGGCAACTCAATGTACCACTTGGCTGCGAGACCAATGAGTGTACGCTGGAAAAGACGTAAGCGGATAGAATCATCTGAGATGGAATTTGATGCACACCAGAGGTGGTAAGTCATCACGTGATTAGACGGATCCTCTCCAGACTTACCTTCGAACTTGGGTATATCGCTGGGCAACTTATTTGGCATTGGCGGCCAGAACGGAAGATATTGAATTGGATCGTTCGTTAGGCGCGTCAAGTCGGGTAAATCTAAAGTCGCAATAAACGGTAACTGCCGGTTAGGATCTCTAAAACTCTGAGTCACAATACCAGCCCCAGGAGGAGGATATCCAGGATAACTAGGAACAGGAGTCGCATTTGGGATATTATATCCTCCTGGAAAACCAGGATTAACCGGACCGTACTGGGGTTGCTGAGGTGGTTGATAAGTGTACCCAGGATACGGTTGATACTGGTAAACCGGTTGTTGGGCAGCTTGCCCAGGTTGATACTGTCCCTGGTACGGAGGTTGAACAAATTGAGGTTGAGTAGTAACAACCGTACTTGTACCAGGTTGGCCTGCAGGCATCTGGACTGTGGTTTGAACCGTGGGTCCAGACAACGGTACAGATGTCTGAGGAGCGGTTACAGGGACAGTAGAAACCGGAGCTGCCGATACTCCAGAAGTAAGCATGGTAGATGAAGCGGTAGTTGCTGCAGCCGTGTGAGGTGGAGTACTAGGTGCAATTGGCGGCTGAGTAACTACGGAAGTTACAGGGGTCTGAACACTTGACTGGACAGGTTGCGGTTGCTGGGGTGGACCAGGAACTGCAGGTTGTCCTGCTTGAGGTACCGACTGTATACTTGGTTGCGACATCTGTTGACCCTGTGACGGATCCCATGTTAACATTCCAGGGTATTGACTCGTAACAGGTTGAGGATACTGAGATCCATAGCCGTATTGAGGATAGGGTTGATAACTGTAAGGTGTAGTCCCATATGATTGCCCTTGAGGTGGTTGATAACCTTGACCAGGGTATTGACCCGTAGGTTGATAACCTTGAGGTAAATACGAATACTGGGGTTGACCTTGACCTTGAGGTTGGTATCCTTGAGGTTGATACCCTTGGGGTTGATACCCTTGGGGTTGCCATCCTTGAGGTTGCCATCCTTGAGGTTGATATTGATACTGAGGTTGACTTTGGGGTACATATTGAGGCTGGGGTTGATACCCTTGGGGTTGATACCCTTGAGGTTGCCCCCCAGTCACGAATGAAGTACCTTGAGGTTGCCCCCCAGGCATTAACGAAGGTTGCCCCCCAGGCGGTAATTGGCCACCTTGAGGTTGGTTAATGGGAGTTGAACCTGACATCATATAAACGTCACCTATACTCAATGGTACATTACCACTGTTTCCAACTAATAACCCATGATCAACAGGTTGAGGAGATGCTCCCGCAAAGGTACCAGAAAGTGATTGATACCCAGTAGGAACAGAAGGACCGCCATGTAAAAATGATTCAGGACTTTGTGAAAACACAGATGACTGACCAGACATATTTACAGGAGAATGAATTCCTCTAGGTGGAACCGGAGTACGAGGTGTAGAAAAACCTACTGAGTTGTCTAAAAAATTGGTTAATGCAAGGTACCAAGATTCACTTCTAGGAGGACTGTAAAAGATGGATTCACGCTCCCTTAGATCAAGGGTAATTAGATCTTCAGAATCAGAAACGCCTATTTCTTCCTCTGGAACAAGTTCTTCTATAGCAATTAATCCAACAGGAAGATTTTCGGTGATAATTCTTTCTATTCTTGGTGAATCAGGAACACTAGGAGTTGGAGTAACAGGTTCGGAAATTTCAGGTTCTTCGCCTGTTTCACTGGCAGATGAAAAACTACCAGCAAGCTCGGAAACTGTAACAGCTTCGGGATTGTAACCTGTTTCTAATCTTTGGTAATCTGGATGGACTACCAAAGAAGATTCTCCTTCTTCAGGTGAACCTACTTTACTGCCACTAGGAGTTACAAGGACCTTTAAACCCTCTAAATTACTGGGGTCGTCTCGAGGAGGTGAACCCCTAAGTTCACGGGATCTTCTCAACAATTCGGCCACAGAAACAATTTCAGGAGACTGGCCCGCAATGCGACGGGACCTTCTCGGTAATTCCGCCACAATTAAAGATTTTAACTACAACACACGAAAACAAAGTAAAAAATTTCAAATCAAACCACCTAAAGTCTTCTAAAGAACCAATCAAATTTGAAGCACACGCCTAAATAATCTAGAGCGTCAAACCACACACAAACAGTAGTCTTCCGGACCAAAAACGCTAGTTGGTGATTAGGCCCAACCTCGCAGGATTCAGTACAGAAATAGTGGGTGGAACAGTTACCCCGGCAACCTGCTTAATGAATAGACTGGACCAAGTTCCTCCACTTTAACCGTCTCGAAGTGAAGCGAACCCCCCAGAAAATCCAAGTGAGTATAACCGACGTCTGCTCCAGGTACAGTGGGACCTTCCCTCCACCGTCACCTTGGGTAGAATCCTAGATATTATGGCCACTAAGGTTACCAATCACAACAATTACACCTGGGGGAACAGTCTAAACTCCGACAGCACGCAAGGGCAGAGTAGCAAGCTCCAATCCCCTTACCGGCTCCTTGACAACAATCCAAGGTTTACCGATAAGTGACCCCTGGCTCCTCGACAATGGTTAATCCGAGGTTTACCGTTTGTAATACGTACTGCCTGGCGTCGTTCCCAACGAGGGAGGAATGATCCCCTCACTGGTTCGGACACGAGCTCGTGTTTCTCCTTTAAGAGGAGCTTTCCCAGAATGTAACTGAAACAATTGGATTTGTTCTACTCAAGATAGACTATCTGTTTGGTTTTGTAGTCTTGGAGAGTTAAGTACTCACCTACTCCAAGACCCTAGCCTAAGCTATGTTGGTGCTTCAGAGCCCTAGAAAAATAAAGATTACTAGATTGATTTTAATTTAAGCGTTACTTTTAAGGTTGTTTCTTAAGTCAAAAGGTGATGGAAGTGAAACTAGTGGTGTGTTGACTCGACTCGAAACCACTACAAAATGCACCTAAAATGATTTATCCACTACTTTACTTTTTCGATGAATTGCTTAACTAAAAAGTTGAGAGAATGCAATCTTTATAAAAGCAACTTCTTAATTGAAGACAATCAAAGAAACAATTCGTTTTTCTTTTCCAAGCATAAAAACATAACTTCTCTTTACATGCACGAAAAAACTCTTTTCTTCTTTTGAAAACAAAAAGCTACTTGAAACAAGACTTTTTAAGAAGATGTTTTTGTATTTTTCTTTTAATAAAGCAAGTAAATCTAATATAACCAAAAATCAATCTTAACAACTCTTAAAATCTATGAAAATGCACTCATAAGCAAACTAAAGGCAAATTTACTCTAAGCAATCTTAACGAGGCCAAAACTAACAATGATTATTTCTAAGGTGTTTTACTTGATCACAATCAAATCAAGGACTAGCTTATTGCAGAACCAAAAACTAGTCAAAACAAAATTCTAATCTTTTTGTCCTTTTTGAAAATGGAAATCAATACTTTAAAAACAAGCAATTCGAAATTTGACCCAAAACAACTCAAATGACAAGTTGCTCAAACAAGGAGACTTTACGACAGGCTCAACTTCTAAGAAGGTTGACTAACCAGAGATATCTAAGGCTGGACAACTTTCTACTATCAAAGTCACTACAAAGCCTTTCCAAAAATCAAACCCTAGGTCTAAACTTCGTTGAAAACCACTAAAACACTCAAAGCTCACAAAACTAGTTCAGGTGAGAATTCTTGACAGGGTACTAAAGGATCTGGGCAGAAAACACTAAGGAAAAACAAAATCTAAAAGTAATTTAAAGCAAAAATGGAATTTTCTTAACTTTTACAGGAAGACGCAGGCCACCCGTTGTCACAGGTGCGGCCCCGCACTGTGCAGTCGACAACAGCGCGTCCAAGGACGCACTGTGCAGCACACAGAGACTGCGTCCTTCTGGAAAAAGGAAGAAAAACTAAAGCCAACTAAATCTAAAGCTAAGCCACCCAAATACTAATTCTCACAGTCAAAAACCAGAAAATAAAAATGATTTTCTCAAAGCAAAGTTCATATAAAGGAAAAGACTCTCTCATTAATGGATTCCCCAGTGGAGTCGCCAATTTGTCACACGGAATCTGTCAAGGGTGCGGACACGACTGACCTTCCTAGAAGTCTAAGACATTCTAATGACAAACAAGACAAAATGGAGTGATCTTTCTCTAAATACACCTTTTACAACATGAAAACTACAAGTGTTTAGGCTTACCTTATTCCAAAACGCTGTTGTTGAAGTCCGTTCTTGACGATCCGGATGAGCTCCTCCTTCAAGTCAATTCCTGCAACCACAAACAATCAAACAATTACCAAGCACTTGCATTTCATATAATAAAACATATATTCAACATGCAGACCAAGGAACACATGAAATAACTCATTAACACAAGCTATTGAGAAAAATAAACCAGTTTGTATTAATAACGAAACAAAGAAACTCTTACAACCTGGCCTTGGTGTTGTGCAAGTTCCTCCCAGGGTCCATCAAGGGTTTTCCTCTACTTTGACAAAGCTCACCCTCTCCCAAGTAGAATCAAGTGAAGACAATCTCTCCTCACAAAGGCTCTAATGGAAGACCTAAATCCTGCAGCATTTACCCAAAGAAAATGTATAGCTCCAACCTCCTCTCCTTTTGGCTCAATGCCTTTATTTATAGTGCTGTAAAGAGGTTATTCAGGTCCACTATCAATGGGATCATCCCCCTCTATGGGTGGGATAGCTCCCTTATTGATGGGATAAGTTCCCCCTTAATAGAGATACATGAACCAACTGGAGGCGCATCCATTTCATCAAACCGACCTCTAGAATGTTCTAGAAGTAACCACAAGTAACTTTTTCAAGATAAAACTCGCGCATTTTGCCTTTTACAGAGGGACGCACCTGTCCCTTAACATACAGAGCGTCCATGGACGCAGATTTTGTGAACATGGTCAGCGTCCCCGCAGGTAAGGCTAGAGAGAACCTGCGACCCCAGAGATAAACATAGTTTTTACAAGACTTTCTCTCTTCTTTGAGTTTGAGATGGATAACAGAGGCATGAGACTTGCCTAAGAGGGTAGCATGACTGTTGATTTGAGCCATACTGACTGTAAGTAGTCAAGGTGACATTTTTTAGTGTAACAGGGATAAGGGAGATAAAGGAGGTATTCAGCACTTTCAAGATGGTATTGTTCACTCTGGAGTCCTCCACCAGCTTCAAGATATCCTGTTTAACAATATTCCAACATGCTTTGAAAAAATCCACATTGAACCCATCTGGGCCTGGTGCTTTTCCATTCTGCATTTCTTTGAGGATATCGTCTACCTCTTTTTCAGAAACTGGTCTATTTAGATTAACATTATCCTCTCTGGATACCAACTTTGGTATGTTTCTAGTTATCTCCCGAGTAAGCAGTTCTCTGTTCAAATTATTTTCCTGAGTAATGCTTCTGAAGTGCTGAAATAACTCTACTTCAATATTCTCATGGGATGTGAGAATATCCCTTTCTTTGTTTTTGATAGAAGATATTCTGTTATGATTTATATTTTCCATTGTTGACCTATGGAAAAACTTCGTATTCCGCTCCCCTTCCTTCAGCCATTGGACTCTAGATTTTTGTTTCCAGAAGACTTCTTCCTGCTTGCATAGATTGTCCCACTTGTGCTGGTATTTATCCACTTGATTGCTTTTGTATTTAACAAATCCTTCCTTGATTAGAGCTTGATTGAGTTCCTTCATTTTATTTTCAATTGATTTTTTCTCTACAAAAATATTACCAAATTCATTTTTGTTCCAATCTTTTAGTTTGAGTTTGATATGCTTTAATCTCTTATGCAGAAGAAACATTCTTGTTCCTTGAATCTGTATGTCTTCTATCCACCAATTTTTGATATTGTTGAAGAAATCTAGGTGGGAGAGCCAGATATTTTCAAACCTGAATGGTCTGTTTCTAAGAATGTCCATACCTTTGATCTCCATTTGGACTGGCCAATGGTCTGAACCTCCAAAGGGGAGAACTTCAGTTATTATTTCCTTATTTGCCAGCATCAGATTCTCTGAGATCAGGAATCTATCTAACTTGGAGGCTACTTGGGCTTCGCCACCTCTTTTATTATTCCAAGTAAAGAGGCCAATATTCATTTAAGCTTCTACTAGGTTCATCTTGTCTATAAAGGTTTGAAATTCCAATCAGTCTTTACTGAGGATTCTCATTCCTCCTTTTTTCTCAGAAAGAGATTTGATCATATTGAAATCCCCTCCCATGATCCAAGGTATTCCTATATGTCTGCCCCTGAGATCCTCCAGTGAGTTTAGGAACTTGAGTTTATCATCTATTCTTTGAGGACCATAAACATTGGTTACTAGATAGTAGTGCCTGTCTCCTTCCGGTTGAATGATAAATGATAGATAATTCCTGGTAGCCTCGGAATCTATAACACTTAATTTTTGAGGGTTCCAAAGAGTGAGGATTCCTCCTGCAGTATCCTCTGCTTTGACTTATAGAAACTCATATCTACTGAGCCATTTACTGTGGATTTGTCTGATTTTTTGAATGGAACTTTTTGTTTCTTGGATAAAGATAATGTCTGGCATTTCTTGTTTCATTCTATTACTGAGAATTATTTGCTTTCTTTTACTCCCTAGACCTCTAATATTCCAAGAAATAAACTTCATAATTAAAGATTTGTGAAGGAGTAGCTGGCAAGATCTTTCATGTTACCTGAATCTATCATCAGCTTGCCACACTCCATCAAGAGTCCATTCTGCTTCTTCATGCCTCTTTTCTTACCTAGGTTTCTTGTCGCTAGTCCCGGGGTTACTTTTAGCGCCTTCACTCCTCTGTTTTCTTGTTTATCTATATTTTTTCCTTTTCCCAACACATTGGATTGTGTTTTCCATAAAAACAATTGTTGTATTTTATTAAGTTCTTCTTGGGGTATCGAATCCACTCCTCCTGTGGTACTTTGGAACAAGAACCCTTCCAGATCTAGGTTTTCTTTGTCTAGTATCTCCTGTAACTCATGGTCTTCCAGGTCCATCTCACTCGGGGTCATATCCTGATCCATCTCAAGTTCTGTTTCACTCATAATGGTTTCTGTCTGGTACCCCGTTTTCTAATTTTGGTCACATTCATCTTCTATTCTCTTTTCTCCAGCCTTTCCTTCTATTGCTTGATCTTCCGTTGAGGTTTCTTCATCTTCCTCTAGAACTTGGAACTTGTTTTGGCTACCTTTAAGTCCTTCATCTTGATGTTGCTTTGTTCCTTTCTTGCTTCCTTTTCCTTGATAGACCACTTTCTGAAAGCTGTCAGTTTCCTTCATTGTATTTGTTTTGGTATTGTTTCCTGCTTTCCCTTGTGGACAGTCTCTAAATAGATGCTCGTGCTCATGACATCTACGGCATCTGAAGGGAATATGCTCGTAGTCTACTGTTTGCACCCAATCTTCATCAAAGACTTCCAGGATCACTTCATCTGGTAAGGCTCCTGATAGATCCATTTCCACTTCTAGCAAATGATGTGTATTTCCCTCTTCTTGTGGCTTTAGAAATTTTAACAAAGCGACCTAATTTATTGCCTATGGCCATTAACGATTCATTTTGCCAGTAATCAAGCAGTAAGGAATAAAGTCTTACCCAGACCGGTACAGAGGTAAAGTTCCCATTCCGGGACAAAATTCATAATCCATGGTCTCATGTAGAGTCCAGCTGCCACAAAGAAGTAGGGTCCACCTTCGAAGACTTTGTCCTTATCTTCAATGTTCGTGAACACCACCGTAAAGAAACCCTTGAACCCAAGATGAAGGTCTATGCTCCCTTTAGGTTTCCAATGATATTTGATCCAAGTCTGTAAAGCTTTTTCAATGGGCTATAGTCCCATGAACTTACATATAATAGCATATGTCCGCATGTGATCCCTGTATGCCTGCAGGGCCGGATCATTTAAAACAACTCTTGGAGTGATCTCAGCTTTGGGTTTGCAGGGTCCCTGTTGTTTCTTGTCTTTAGTGTCCTATTTTTTGTCTTCTCCCTCCTTGTCATTTGTGCCGTTGATTCCCTCGATGTTGCTTCTTGCTATCTCCTCTTCCATGGTATTTTTTCCTTCTCCCGAAGTTCCTTTAGTACTTTCTAGAGGTTTCTTACCTTTGCTAGCCACGACTTCCTTGAGGGAGGGAGATGCTCTCCCTCCTCTGTGACCCTCCATGGGTAGCGCTGCCTGCAACTCGCGAAAACCCTAGACGTTCGCAATCCGCATTTCGACCTCCCACCACTTAAAGGTCCGTAAAAAAAAAAAGAAGTTATTAAGCATATTTATTTAATAATAAATATATTTTTAATTAATTTTTTTTGTTTTTGAAAATATTAAATATTTTATTATATAAATTTATTTATATTGATGATGATGATTAACGTCCACTAAGACAAATGCATTCTATGGGACCTTAAGAGAGATTAATTAAGACTTTAAAAAAAAAAATCTATGATCAAAAAGTAGGGAAAGAAGTGCACCTAGGTCACTATAGTTGCGCTGACTTAGCAGGTCAAGAAGGTTGGAATTGTGGAAAATGTTAGAGGAAAGAGAATGGATGTGGATAAGAGTTAGGCAATCCAAGAGAAAGTGTTTTTCATATTCAGCCCTCTTAGTATTGCAAAGGCCACAAATTTGTTCAACCCAAGGAGTTTTAGGAATAGAACAACACCCAGTTTCACTTCAAAGCTCATGAGAATTAGTTCTTATCTTGGTAATGTTCATTTTTTTCTTAACACTGGTCAAGACAGAAAGGTAATTCTGGTCAGTAAGAGTGGGGTTGATCACTTCCATATAATACCTTAGTTTCCTTTTTCCCTCTAGTTCCTTATTAGCCCACAAATTATCCTTAAATTTGGAAGCAATAGTATTTTTAATATTATCCTTATTCTCCAAAATTATCTCCTCTTTTATTCCCCAATGGTTGAGCCAAGACTGGGCATCCTTATGCCACCCTCACTTGATTTAGAGGTATGGGTTTTGTCTAGAGTTAGAAGAAATTTTGGGGTACCTCTTGGCATCCATGTTCCCAAAATTTTTCTTATACATCAAGTACCTAAACATAGTCATGCTTTCAATGGGGGAAGGTCGACTTTAATCAAGAGGATATGATAGAGAGTGTTACCTTTAATCTTGAGGTTGTAAGTTATAAATTTCTTTTGGATTAACTTGATCTTCATCGACGATTCTCTAGATATACTGCAGCCCCAAACCTCACAACCATATAAAATAGCAGGGTGACGAGAGTCTCAAAGAGGAACTTTTTTTTTATTCCAATATGAGAGATCAACTGACTTACAATTGTTTTCAAGATCATAGTAAGCCTTCTATCCTCCAATAATCCTCTTCTAAACGCTATAATTGGAGTTAAGTTAATGGTGGATGTCAATACCTAAATATTTGTATGAAGAAATACTATTCAAGTGATTGTTATTGTAGATGAAATTATCATGGTTGATCTTCTTGGATTTAATTATCATGACTTTAATTTTGTCAATATTAACAATCATACTCATCTTGGAACAATAATCCTAAAAAATTTAAGTTACTTGTGGAGAACAATATACAAATTAAAAAAATTATAATTAATTAAACAATTTTTTATATTTTTTTAATAAATTAAATATTTAAAGATATATAATCTATAATTATATTAATATTAAATTATAATCATAATAGGTCATTTAAAATAATACATATACATTTTAATAAATTATTATTTTTATTTAAATGGGCATGAAATAATTATCTTATAAATAATAAAACTATAAAAAAAATTATATATATATATATATATATATATATATATATATATATATATATTACTGTATCTTTTAAAAAAATTATGATTTATTTACTCAATATTACTCTGCTGAATGTTGACACCAAATACTTGATGAAGATTATCCAGTATATATTCAATAACATTATATTATATTATTTAAAAATAAATTTAAACTTTTAAAAATATAGAACTAGTAGTTTCCGCTTTGGGATGTAAGTGGCTATGCTGTATCCGTCTTGGTATGCAGGTGGCTATGCATAGTATATAGACCGTTGGATTCTAATTACTTTGAAAATCTACAAACTAAAATCTGATAGCTTGTAAACTATGAGTCTCATTCTTAAACACTATACAGTAACATATATATCGGTTATTATAGTATATTATTTTTGGTTTTTTATGCGGTTTATAGATTTTGGAGATTAGTGACGGTTATATTTATGGAATTAATGACTTTTATATTATAGAATATTTATATTAGATTGATTTACTTAAAGAGATTATTTTTTGCTGATTTAATTGTTACATCTATAGAATCGAAGGATCACTATCTATGAAATATTTGTACCGGGAAGATTCATTTGAAAGAATCACTTTTTGTCCGCTCAACCACAGATCCTAACCTCAAGAGTGTTAAAAAAATTAAACCTATAACCTCTTAATAATAAAAGTGCTTTAACAACGACCGGAGCTCTGTATAAAAGGAGCCCTGCATATTGTGAGTTTGTAATTTGTGTGCACTGTACGCTGTCTTGTGTTAGAAAAAAAAATACTTTAACAACAGAAACTCCACAAATTAAACTAACCCTTGAAACATTTTTTTTTAAATTTCCTTTTAAATAAATTATATTTCATACCTCCACCAAAATATAACATAATAAATTCCAACCTACGTTAAAAAAAAAAAATCCACAGAAATACATAATAACCACCCTTCATATATGATATAATAATCATTATATACATACATATATATAAAAATTTCATTATTTAAAAGGTTTTTTTTTTAAATATGATTTACTTACTCAATATTACTATATATAATATATTAATTTGAAGAGAATTAAAGTTGTTGGCACTAGATACTTAATAAATATTATTAACACTATGTATTAATAACACAACATTATTTTGGGAAAAAAAAATTAAAATTTGTATATCGGTGTTGTTATATAGTTGGTTGCGCATAGTCTAATAGACCATAAAAGTCTAATCACTTTAAAATAATAGTTTGTATAACGCATCGCATAATAGTGTGAATATTGACCACCATAACAGACTATATTATAATTTTAATTTTAATTATATAACATGGAATACATTTTATAACATGAATCCATTGGAGCACAATGAATTGTGGAAAAATGTGTTTGGGATAGAAACCCATATCAACCACCATTTATCTATACATACTATATCTTTTAAAAGTTATAAAATCAATTCTTTAAAAGTAAGATTATTTATTCAATATTACTATGCATATCAATTTGAAAAGAATCAAAGTTATTGGCCATTGACCAATGAAGATTGTCCATACCATATACTTAATATCACAACATTATTTGGAAATGAATTTAAACTTTATAACTTACCGTTATTAATATTCACTTTGTTATATAACTGGAACTGGAAGTATATAGATCTATGGATTCTAATCGTTTAGAATTTATTCTCTAATAAAAATCTAACAACTGTATACTGTATCATACATCTGTGATAACTTTTGACTTGTAATTTATGCTGTAAATTTGTATAAATCGCAAATTTGTATATATGGTTAAGTGTGGTTGTGTTTTAATTTTAAAGATTTATTTGGAAATAGTTTATCGTTGTGATAAAGATAAAAGTTAAAAAGTAAATTTGTATTTATGATGTTAATAAAACAAATATTAGTAATATTGAAGTTACACTTGGTTGAATAAGTTATGGCTGTTAGATATTGATTACTACTCATTAAGTCATGGACACCTAAGTCAAAGGCACCTAATATAAATGATTAAATTATTAATGATCATGGAAATAATTGATCATTAACTTTCTTAAAAGATAGGAAGTTGTTTTTTAGAGTGGGGAAGTGGAGCTTATAAATGAGCTAGTAATGAGCTAGTAACTACCTGTCACCTATTTAGTAAGGTGAAAGTAGTTACCAACTGTCAATTGATTAGTAAGAGGGTAATCTAGTTTTGATTATCTTGTTGAAAAAGTGTCATGAGAAAATGACATATAAGTGAATAGAGAAAGAAAAAGCTTCAAAAGTTAGAGGGTAATCTAGTTTTGATCATCTTGCTGAAAAAGTGTCACGAGAAAATGACATATAAGTGAATAAAGAAAAAAAAGAAAATGACATATAAGTGAATAGAGAAAAAAAAAAGCTTCAAAAGTTAGTGAAGGGAGGTGGTCTTGAAGTTAGTGAAGGGAGGAATAGAGAAAAAAAAAAGCTTCAAAAAAAAAAAGCTTCAAAAGTTAGTGAAGGGAGGTGGTCTTGAAGTTAGTGAAGGGAGGAATAGAGAAAAAAAAAAGCTTCAAAAGTTAGTGAAGGGAGGTGGTCTTGAAGTTAGTGAAGGGAGGTGTCTTGGTTGGGAGGAGTTGGTTAGCTCCCTTTTTCAAGTCGGTATCTTTTTTCAAGTCGGTATCTTTAACTTTCTTTCTGAATGCATGTAAGAAAAGAATTCATTCTATTAAATTTTGTATGCTTTGTGAAGTTAGAATGTGAAATGGAATCTTTAACTTTCTTTCTGAATGCATGTAAGAAAAGAATTCATTCTATTAAATTTTGTATGCTTTATGAAGTTAGAATGTGAAATGGAATTGTTGAAATCCATAATTTATATTACAATGTGAAAGATAGAAGAGAATAGTTGTATTTTATGGATTATTTGTTTATTAGAAATGGACAAAAATACTTATATGCTCTGTGAAGTTAGAATGTGAAATGGAATTGTTGAAATCCATAATTTATATTACAATGTGAAAGATAGAAGAGAATAGTTGTATTTTATGGATTATTTGTTTATTAGAAATGGACAAAAATACTTATACTTAAAATATATATATATAGATATATAAAAGTAGTGTAAAATCTCAAAGTTGTTTTTAGAGTCATAAAAATATATATTAATAATATATATATATATATATATAAGTGTAGAATCTGTAGAATTTATTCTACAGAATCTGTAGAATAAATTCTACACAATCTCTAGACATTTAGAAATTGGAGAACAAGATACTATCAATATATATATATATATATATATATATATATATATTGTACAAAGTGTCGAAAGATTTAAATAAATTATAGTTAGAAAAAGAACAATAGTGACCTAAATTATTGTATGAAATACAAAAATTTATCTATGTATAAGAAAAGTAAAATAGATATAAACTGGGTCATATTAACATTTTAAAAGAAGTATGGGTCGAAAACTGACCAAAATATATATTTTACAACTAATGTTGGTTTCTATATGGTGAAAACCCTTAAACATATACATTCGAGGCACTGAAGCCTATGATCTTCCAGAAAGGAAGTCAAAATTTTACAACATCTATTATAAATTAGAAAGAAGAAGAAAGAAAGCCTTGATGTATCCTCCTGGAAGTAGAGATACGCACCTACAGAGAGACAATCTAGAGGTTACAAGATCATTCGACTTGGAGCGAAGCAGTTGAAAACTCCATGAGTGATAGGAATATTTTGAATGGAGTTTCCAAAGGAAAAAATTTCAAAATAATTACACTAAAGGTAACTACTTGTAACATAGATAGAAGGAAAAGATAGATTCATTAACTCTTATAAAATGACTAAATAACTTAAATTATCAAATGAAATCAAGAAAACAAACAATGAAGGTCCTTTACTTTAAAAATAAGAGGCTTTGTTGTAACCCTACAAGTAAAAATCAGACTACAAGTAAAAATCAAACTCATGAGTAAACAAAGTATTACTCTATAGAAATTGTAGAACACAAAAATAACAATAAAAATTGATTAATTAAAATAAAATTATCAAGGTAAGAATTTTGTAAGAAACCCCAAATAATCAATTCAGAAGCAAGTGAACAAGAAAGGATAGTTTATAAATATATTAAGGTTTAAAAGAAAATCCTTGTGGGGGAAAACCCTAAAGCACATTTTAGGGAAAATTATGTCAAAGAAAAAAAAAAGTAAGAGCTAAGCCTGTATGTTGGCTTATATGGCCATAGGCATAATATAATTAACCATTTTTACTTTCTGTTATACCAATAAATCGGGTAGGAATTTATTGGCTACCTTTGTGAAATCTATTAATAATATTGGCAGAGTAAAATTGTGCAAGTAGCCAGACAAATCATTTGTTCGTGTAGGGTTATTACCTTACACGCATAATTTTGAGTAAAAAGAATCTATTGAAGGACAATTATAAACAAAAGGCCATACAACGAAATTGCAAAACCCTGAAACAACCCATGTGGCAATTTGAGAACCCTGTAAGATAGGGCTTCAAATGTAAAGGAAATTAAACGACTAAAAATCATTGGTACGAGACTAAAGTTATCCTTGGAGAAATGAACTACTACAAAATCAAATGTATTATTGGATGAAATCAAGTACCCATTTGAAGAAATGAACCCAAACGTAAAATATACCAAGATACAACGAGCATTGTATTAGGGTTTAAATTTAATAACTCTGAAATTCACATAAAACCAATAGAAGGGCATTGAGATTAAACCTCAAGTTTTTTCTTGGGAAAATGCAGCTTTAAAACATTTTTGAGAAGTTTATAAATACGCAAAAGCCAGAGGAAACCTTGCAAAAATAATTTGATATATCTTGTAGTCGAGGAAATAGTCCAAATTTGAAATAAATTAGTTACACTGAATACCTGCGAATGAAACATATGGAGTTAGATAACTTGATTGGAAAGAGAAGAGGGCTCCTAGAAAATAAAAAGAAATGACTATAAAAATCCTTGTAAAGAGCCGCGAGCGTCAAGACGGTGGAGCCAATCAGGGAAGCCATGGCTGTCTGCGACCTATATCCACTGTTACCAGGTGCCTATCTGCCAATCGGGGCCATCCTCTGAAGCCATAAAAGTCTGCGACCAATAACCTCACAAAACTGGTATCCTCGGGCCAACCGGAGCCGTCCAAGCTGTGGAAGTCTATTCGCCAACAGAAGACTTTCTTCATATCGTGGCATCCATCAGGCAACGTCTCTCTCCCTTTTTGCATGCACGGGAGATTGCAGCTGGCCGACTTCTGTTCTGCGTCCGTCAACTTCCCCACGTTGCACTGGGACAGGCTTTGTGCTTTGGAACGTGGCCTCTCGTCGTGCATGTCTCTGGACACCTGGTGTCTAGTTTCTCCTCTTGGCTCTGTTATTTAAAGCCTTCCTGAAGAGTCTCAACGTTTTTCCTCCTCCAGCCCGCAGGGCTGGTGGCTTCTCTCCTTCCTTTCTTCTGTTCCGCCTCACCGTGGCTGGTATCTGTATCGTCTGGTTCTTGGCTCTCTGTCTTTGGCGTTTGCGCGGCTCCTTTACACAGGTTAGTGGTTTTTATATTCTTACGCATGCTTTTCTTACCGGATTTCAGATGAACAAGATTGAAGCAGGGTACGTTAAGCATATTTTATGTTTCTATATCAAAGGTTACATCTTTCATCTGACTCTGATCTACAGCCGTTAATGGTAATTCGCCTCTGCTTTTTTTACGCTATATTCATTACCTTATAGGGAGATGAACGGTCAGTATGGTATTTAGTCTCTTTGCCTGTTTTGGGGGGTCAAAGGGTCTGTCCTGTAACAGTCTCTTTCAATTAGCGAACTCCCCTTGTCTGTAGTTCGGTAAGGGATGTTAAAAGCTTTCATAAACAGATTAAAAGCTTCCTTTTACATTTACAGTCCCTGCCAAGATATTCGTTTTCGTGTTGGGAAGTGGTGGTGCGTCTTACAGTTCTTCTGTTGCTGTTTCGACTGTAACAAATGGTCTGAAGTGCAATAGTATCTGTTTCTCCTTCACCTGCTTTCAAATCCCACTGTGGTTCCTAGGCTTCCCGGTTAACTTTCCCGTATTTCTGAATTCAAATCCCTTTTCCGGCGACTCTTAATGAGTCTCTGAAGAACAATAGATTTTTTCTTCCAGCCTCATAAATGTCCCATCCTCCAACATAGTCTTTCGGAGGCTGGCTACCGTCATCAGACCCTCAACAGTTCAATTCTAGAGTCTTCATTCTCTTCTCTGGCAAGTCTCATCTCAGGTGAACGTCCGTCAAGCCTGCCAGGATCCCTGGTGAATGATCTAATCTTGTCCTCTCCATAGCTTTTCACTGCAAAGGTCTTTATTGTCCAGGTATTATTCTCCGCTAGCTCCCCTTCTTGGGATCCTCTTATTGTGCGAGTGGTACGGGGGATATCCATTTTGGGATTTCTCCTCTGAATAGGATGGCAGAAGATAGTGACTCTCCTGCCACGAAAGCCTTATTTGCTGCGGCCATTGAATCTGAAACAGCACGCGATTCCGCCTGTCGGAATCCTGGTTGGCATGCCTCGCTGTCAGACATGCTTCCACCTGGGTTACGGGACCCCCCTCTTTCCGGGTGTCTAGCCTCTCAACAACAATTGAAGGGCCCACTCCATACAAAGGTTTTCCAAGGTCAGGGCCGCAACCGTTACAAGCATAAAGCCCCGGTGAAGACGGTTCCTCCCCCAAAGGCGGTGTTGGTTCTTCTTTGTCAGAGCGAATTCTCAATCTACAAAAGAATGCTTTGGTGGGGAAATGGTATTTCCCGGAAATGGATCACGAACAAATGAAAAAGTGGATTACAAAATCTTGGTCCCCAATTATTGGATACACTCCTATCATCTCCCGTCTTATGAAGGACTAGCTCTCGTTCCACTTCCAAAAGGAGTCTGATCTGGATCTGGTTCTGAACAGACCCTAGGTCTCAGGAAGAAGCTTCCTGTCACTGTCAAGATGGTATCTCGGCTTCGATCCTCTCAAAAATACACCCTCCCACAGTATGATTTGGGTAAAGCTCCCCAATCTCCCGTTGGAACTTTGGACGCCGGAGATCCTGGCCTTAATTGGAAATGCGATTGGAAAGTTTATATATGTTGATCCATGGGTCAGGGGAGAGCGGGACAAAAGAATCGCATGGATTCTTATCGAAAAACCATATAAGGGGGGTTACCCAGACCAGATTGAAATTTCTTGGGATGGTGCCAAGATAAGTCAACGATTAGATTTTTGGGGTATCCCGTTTCGGTGCTCCTCTTGTCACCGAACGGGTCACCTTATCAGAGACTGCAGATTTCGTCGCCACAGGCCTTTCTCCTTTCCCTCCCGAAAGTCGAGGCAATCGGGCTCCGAATCCCATTCTGAGGATGTCAGTCTATCGGGGAACCATTTCTCTTTCAAATCTTCAGATTTTCGAAGCACACAGGAGAATTCTCAGAATAGGCCTGAGTCTCCAAATCTTGCGGACTTCAAGAGCCCCCCCATATCGTCAGGGATAAAAGATGCTGCTGATTTCACTAGTCCGGTCGTCCTGGAACAGCTCGAGGAGGCCGCCATTCCTTCCCCTCCGGCGATGAACAGAGCTGATTTTGTTGTGGGATCGCATCCCATCCCCATCTCTTCTTCCTCGCCCTCTCCAATCAAATCGCCCTCTGTCTTGCACAAAGAAAAAGAGCCTCAGTTGACTCCGACCCCTTACAACTCTCCTTCAGGCTCTCCGGACAACAAATATGATAGTGATATTGACCACCTTCTTCATCGCCACCCTCCAATTCTTGAACCGCTGACCATCCACAGGCCTTCTCTCCCTACCATCAGCCCAAACTCTGCCAAAAATATCACTGTAAGGAGAAAACATAAAGGTGGGAGTCGTCATTTCAGAGGCAGGACGATTGCCTCCGACCTGGGAGTCTTAAATCTTCCCCTGATTGATGTCCCAATTCTGGAATCTTCTGATCCTCAGCCCCTTAGAGCAAGCACGGCTGGTCAATCCTCAAAATGACCTTCCTGATTTCATACAATATCAGGGGACTGGGTGCTGCCCCTAAATTCCTGGCACTCAAGGAGACTCTCGTTTCAGCTCGCCCCCATATCATTTTCATCCAGGAGACAATGCACCCTAGCTCGGTTTCATTGGTCTATTTTAGAAGAATGTTTCCAACATGGCACATCGCCGCTACTAATGCAGAAGGCCTGTCTGGTGGTCTGGTGGCTATGTGGGATCCGCAAAAGGTTAAAGCAAAGGCTTTCAAGTGTTGCACCGGAATTCTTATTTCTGCATCTATCAGAGGCAGATCTCAGATTCTAAATATCCTGAATATCTATGCTCCCTACAGGATCAGACTCCCCTTTTGGGATTCTTTGTTTAACTCGGAAATTTTAGACTTAAATTCTTTGCTAATTGCAGGTGATCTAAATATGACTCTTAATCCAGATGAATGCTGGGGTCAAGGGAGAACTGTGGACAACCTGGCCCACAGAATGAGAAGGGAACTTTTAAGGAGGGATCTGGTTGATATCATTCCAGATATAATGACTCCAACGTGGAACAACGGAAGAATGGGTTCTGCCTACATAGCAAAGAGAATCGACCGATTTATCTTAAATTCCAGTATTATTGAAAAGTGGGGAATGCCGATTGCAAAAACAGGAGCAGCTTTCTCCTCGGACCACATGCCCATCATCCTGGAATGGGAGCATATGGAGCGAAGGATGGGCTATTCATTTAAGTTCAACAGAATTCACCTTCAAGATGAATCTTTCAACGACTTCATAAAATCTTGCTGGAGAGATATTCTCCAGTCTGAAGACGCTTTTCTACATACTTTTAGAGACAAAATTCAAATGCTGAGGGAGCATGCAAAGACGTGGCAGATTAAAAAACAGAGGAAGGATAAACAGGATCTATTCGATATTAATCAAGAAATAAGTCGGCTATCCTCCACAATCCAATTCAGCGGCCTGTCACTGGACAAAAAATCTCTTATCAGAACTCTGGAAAGAAAAAAGCATGATCTGCTGAAAAAAGAGGAGGCAACATGGCGATTAAAAAGCCGAGCTACATGGCTTAGGGAGGGAGACCGTAACACAAGTTTTTTTCACAATTTCGCCAATGCTCGCAGAATGAAGAACTCAATTTGGCAAATTGAAAATGGTGACGGAGACCTTCTTTATTCCCACCAGGAAATTGCTGCAGAAGCCACAAGATTCTTCAAGGAACAATATAAAAGGCAAAGCGGTGATCTAAATGACATGCTATGGGCTGTGGGCCAATTGCCAGTTATGTTTGATGATGCCGCAAACGAAGACTTCTTTAGGCCTATATCGGAGGAGGAGCTTTCTGATACTATTAAGAGTTTCAAAAAAGATAAAAGCCCGGGGCCGGATGGCTGGCCGGTTGAATTTTTCACTCATTTCTATGATCTGTTTAAAAATGACATGCTGGACATGGCGGATGCCTCCCGCGTCTCAGGGAACATCAATAGTGCCTTATCGGCCACCTTCATTGCTCTAATTCCCAAAAAAGACAAATCAACGTCTTTTGGGGATTACAGGCCGATCGCACTGTGCAATTTGCTCTACAAAATCATTTCTAAAATAATTGCCGAAAGGTTGAAGAAAGTCCTAAGCTCCTTCATTACAAAGGATCAACATGCATTCCTAAAGGATAGGCTCATCCTGGATGCTGTTGCCATGGCCCAGGAATGCCTCTTCTCTATTTCCTCTAAAAATTCTGATGCTGCTGCTCTCAAGATTGATCTAAAAAAGGCTTTCGACTGTGTTGATTGGAGCTTTCTTAGGATCCTTCTGGCAAAAATAGGATTAAGGCCCCAGGCAATAAGTTGGGTGATGGCGTGTGTCGAAAGTGTAAACTTCTCTGTTATCATAAATG
Organism: Pinus tabuliformis; assembly: GCA_031772625.1. Lineage (NCBI taxonomy): Eukaryota > Viridiplantae > Streptophyta > Pinopsida > Pinales > Pinaceae > Pinus > Pinus tabuliformis. The sequence continues at coordinate 940,084,499 of CM062810.1, read as the reverse complement.
GCATTCCGTCTTCCTTCTTTCGCGCCGAGAGGGGGCTTCGCCAGGGATGCCCTCTTTCCCCCATCCTCTTTATTCTCGTAATGAATTCTCTAAGTACCCACATTAATCTTGCTGTTGTAGAAGGAAGGTGCAGACCGGTCAAGATATGCAAGGACATCTCTCTTTCTCACAATCTTTTCGTGGATGACATTTTAATTTTCGCAATGTTATGCAAATCTACTTGGGTCTGTCTCTTTGTGATCCTCCAGAAGTTTCATTCTGCCTCGGGCCTTAATATTAACAAAGGGAAAACAGTGCTATATCACAATGCCTCAAACTCTGCAATGGCTCAGTGGATTGCTGATCGTTTTGGTATTACTCTTGCACTGATAAAGGACGGGTTTACATATTTGGGGTTTCGTTTAAAAGCGCGGGGATATCGCAGCCACGATTGGCATTGGCTGTTAGACCGTTTCTACAACAAAATATCTGGTTGGGAAATGCGTCTTCTATCACTTGCTGGCAGATATATTTTGGTACAGGCTGTACTCTCCCAACTCGCGGTGTATTGGGGCCACCTTTTTATTCTTCCGGCCTCTGTCACAAAGAAAATGAAGTCTATTGCTGCAAACTTCTTGTGGGGCGGCCGATCATACCAGACAAAATTTCACCTTGTGAGCATGGACTCTATCACAAGGCCTAAAAAGGCAGGTGGATGGGGCCTTCTTGACATGAAATGCTTTGGAAAAGCGCTCATCTGTAAATCCCTTCACAGAGGCATCTTTGGTAGCAGTCCGTGGAGTACTCTCATCAATCAGAAGTATCTCAAAGGCCGGAATATGGCATACTGGTTCAGAAGGTCCACTCTCGGCATCAGATCTGGCTCCCCCATTTGGCTCTGCTTCAGGAAATTTCAATCTTTTTTTATGATGAATCTAAAATGGACTATCTTTTCTGGCACTAGTGTCTTCATCGGTATTGACCCCACCCTGCACAACCTAGAATCAATGATCCCTCCACCATTACTCTCCTTTTTCCATTCAAGGGGTCTTTTTACCTGGGATAAGCTCATTCTCTCTTGGTCCTCTCAGGAGCCTATATGGAAAAACGACCTCCAATTGGCCTTACCCCCCCCCCCCCCCCTCCGCCCCTTATGGCTCTCTTTTACCACCCGATTGGGGGCTCTCTTTTACCACCCGATTCACTCACAGCGGAATCACTCAAATGGGGACAATGGATGCATTGATTTGGTCTTTGGGAAATCAATCCACCCCATCTCTGTCAGGTACCTCTACTCAGCCCTATCCCCCCTCTCTCCGCCTTCCTCCCCTACCTTCCCAGCTAAGCTTTGGAAAGCCCACTGCCCTCTCAAGTCCATCCTTTTCTCATGGCTTCTTTTCTCCAACAAGAACCTCACCTGGGAGGTCCTACAAAAAAAAGGTTGGCACGGTCCTAGCAGGTGTCAGCTTTGCTCAGCCGCGGCAGAATCAAACTATCATATGTTCTTCGAGTGTTCCGCCTCCACTGCAATCTGGTATGAACTCTCTATGACTTATGGTTTTCCTCACCGATCTTTTGCTTCTGTACAGGATGGTTTTTTATGGTGGAGCGCCCAATGCCCCTCCTGGCATGCTCTCTTCATTCTCACCTGCTGGCATCTCTGGAAGTGGCGGAATGGTCGTATTTTCCAAGGCTGCTGTCTGCCTCTTAACTCCATCCTGACTGCTATTTCTGGGTTCATGCCTTCGGACTAAGTGGGCTCTCCCATAAGCTCTATCATCTTTTTATGTTTCAGCAATGCGCTCCACAATGTAAAATCTTTGCGCTCTACCTGAACGAGCTCCCACAGTTCTTTATATGTCGTTACATCTTTGGACAGTTTTTCTACAGTGGGAATTAGTTATTCCCTCTTCAAAATGTTTTGTCTAATAGGGCTGAGGTTTTTGCGGGAATCAGTTATTCCCTCTTCAAAATGTTTTGTCTATTATGGCTGAGGTTTTGAACTCATATGTATATTCTGATCTTTATATATCCTTAATATAATCTATATTGCTTTTTCTCTCTGAAAAAAATACCTTAAGAATGAACGTGAAGTGCGAACACACGAAACCTTGGCTAAATGTTTCAGAAGGAATAGAGGAGTTTTTAACCATAACCAATAACTGAAACTTCAGAGTAATAGCATACACCAGTGATGGAGGAAACATAGAATTATCCAAAGACAAGTGAATGAATGAGTTCACATGTTGATGGATAGGGTAGTCATAGGAAACAAACAATAACCCTAAAACAATATTCACCATAGATTTTCTCAGAAACAATAATAATTGTCAGTCGTAGGGCTTATTCATAATAATTGTGTCATAACCACAAGTCAACACGCAGATTCCTATTTGTATGTCGAGTTTCCGAAAATTCTTGAAGCTCTTTATTGAGTTATACCACATGTAAGCTACATACAAAGGGTTTGTAATGTATAGTAAGGGCTCTTTGATTGTAGACATGTATTGTGTTTACAGTAAAGAGCTTGTAATGTATAAACTTTTGTGGTGGTAATGATTTGTTGCAGGATGTTATATATATATAATATAATATAATGATGAAACATCATTTAAGCATTTTCAAGGCAGGAAACTTAGTACATGAGTATATATTTTTAGGAGCTAAAGTGAGTCAAATCATAATGGCACAAAACAATCTTAAATACGTTGTTAAAAAAATAGGTCAACTCATGATTTTGGGTTCAAATCATATATACAACAAAAGATATATGAAATATTAAACCAATTTTATTTATGATTCATAATGTAAACAAAAATTATTTGAAATGATTCATTAGAACATTACATGGTTAAAGGGAAACCTCTAGTTATAAAAATGATAAAATGATGAGGTTAATGAAAAGAATATTTGGTGTGATAATTAATAAATATTTTGTGAATACATCCACATACCATTATTTAAGAATTGGAACTAGAAGGGTATAACCTAGTAAGGAGAATACATCCACATATCATTATTTAAGAATTGGAACTAGAAGGGTATAACCTAGTAAGGAGTAGGATTTAATAATAAAAATATGAATATAGAGATATTGAAACTCGCAACAAATAATCGTTATAAATGGCTGTAAAGTTGCGCTTTATGAGAAGCAATAATTGTAAAATAAAAGTTATGTGAGGTAGAAACCATGCATACTGTAGTTTAAAATAATTGTTTTAGTGTGCTTAGTGTGTCAATGAGGTTTATTACAAGCATAATGCCACCTATAATTAAAATATGAATCTTACAGTCTGTATATTATACCATACATCATAATTCTAAACACATTGTGTAAATCTCATAGCATAGCCTTAAATAGACATTGTAAATCTCATGGAATTTATACCACACATTGTAGTCTTAAAAACACATTGTAAATCAAATATCCTCACACATCGAAATCTTAAACACACACTGTAAATCTGATAGATATCTTGTATAACACACATTGTAGTCTTAAACGCATACTATAAATCCAACACCCTATATACCACACATAATAGTCTTAAACAAATTGTAAATATGACACCTTGTATACCACATATCATAGTCTTAAACACACAGTGTAAATATGACAACCTGTATACATCACATTATAGTCTTAAACCCACACTGTATCACAATGTGGATATTAACCACCATAGCAAACCATACTTTTAACTTGAATTTTTAAACACACGTTATTTAGTAGTTGTTTTCATTATGATTAATGTGTTGTCCTTGATGGAAACCTACTTGATAAATATGTCAACATGATGGTTATGTAAATGCTACCGGTGAGATAGACAAAGGAATATTAGTTGAGAGACAGAAGAATGATAAAAGTGAATTTTGGAAACTATACTTGGGTCCTGTGAATAAAGGCTAGGTACATACGCGGGTATGGTGAAGAGAAGTTGCGTACAGTTTTCGCACCATGGTATTATGAATACGAGGGGTCTTTACCATGCTATTGGCCTATAGTAATGAGCATGACAATGAATATTTGATCATGTCAAAGAATTCCATCAACAATACTAAGGGATTGGCCTAAGGTATCGGCTAAAGCCTAAGCTATATAAGGAGATGTAGATCAAAGTGTTAAGGGCATATATCATGGATTATTAATGAATGATTTGATATGAAATAGGAGTGCACTAGGGAGCATGGAGATGGATCAGATCTAATAGATCTAAAATGACCACATATTGATTAATCTATTTATAGCTTAATAGATGTGTGATGATGATATTATGATGTGTGTGTGTAAAAATTTGTATCCCAAGATTTGGGTTTGACAGATGTTGTATTGTGCAGCGAAGGTATGACTCAGTGATTTAACAGATATGTACGCTAGTTTGCCATTGAGAAGTCGTGTACATATGAAAATCTACTTTTGGGTAATCATTTATATATTCCGCAATACAGACAAATATGTATGCAAGTGTGGTGAATGATAAGCATGTACATATGCAGTTATTCTTTATAGGAGTCACGTACATCTGCTAGGGTTTTGCAGTATGAGATGTTAACGATGTCTGATCAGTTATGTTATGTTTGTTGTTGTCTATCAATGATGTCTCTCTCATGTTAATCTGTGTTTGACAGTTTTGGTTCGATTGAATTATTTATGAAATGATACGTTGATAAGGGATGATGCTATTGTGTGGTTATATGTATCTGGTTCAATGGTCTGTGATGGGCTCAGTATGTGATTTAGTGATTGATTCAGTGTGATAGTGATTTAGACTCAGTTATTCAATATTTTGATATCCGTACGCAAGTCCTCTTAAGGAGAAGTGCGTACATATGCGGGTATGAATTAGACACGGGGGCTTCACTTAATGAACCTCTGACATATCACATGCGTTCGTGGCATATTAAACAATACCCTTAATTTGACTACATATTGGAAAATACCTCTAAAAATCACATTATTTAACCCCCTACCAATACGAACCCAATATACCTTCCCAATTTAGAAACCCCTACTTTCACTAGATATTGTAGGTATCCATTTTTTCATTAACTTTAGGCTCTATTTTTTATACCTACCAATATAAACATCCTCTGCCCGCTATATATCCCCCATTATATTATGCCATTTTTTCCTCAACAAATATCCTCCAATATGAACCCACATGGTATGGTATTTCTCCCCTAGTGAAGCCCCCATGGAATTAGAACAGTAGCGTATATATTCTGACATATGATTCATCAAGGTTTGTTGTAGCAACAGTTGATTTCTATGATAAGTAATAATGTTTGGCTTATTAATGAGTAGTTTTGCATTGATATGATCAATCTTGATTTAGTATGATCTAATTGTATTGATTGATTAAGATTCAATGATTGCTTTAATGATTCAGTTGGTTCAGTGATGGAGCGATTTGATAAAGTGATTGGTTTCAGAAATATTATTAGGCTTAAATGATGGTAGTGGGTCCAGTATGAAAATATGATGAAAAGTGGCCTACAGGTTTGATGTTTTGGATTAGGTGGATCTAGTATGAAATATTATGAAACATAGTCCATAGAGGTGTTAAGGGTTGGAGCTTTTAGTGAGGGATTTGAAGCTTCCTTCCAGAGATAACTGGTAAATATGATCAGGGGGTTGGAGCTCCCTTCCGGTGGGTGTCGGTAAATGAGGTCAGGGGGTTGGAGCTCCTTTCCAGTGGGTGCTGGAGAAAGAGAGAATGTTATAGCCTTCTGCAGGTGGGTGTCAACATACTAATATGAGTCTGCACTAGTACAAGATTGTAATATGTTTTCCTTTATAATAAGTTGAAGACAGATGTGAAGGCAATGATGGTTTTCTCCCACATTGGGTTTCCACCTAAAAATCATAGTGTCATCATGTGTTGTTTTGTTTCTTATGTGTGATGGTTTATTCTATTCTTACTGCTCATGATTACTATCTAATTAAAGGCTAATGAAGTAATGATACACTGGTTAAATTAGAACAAATGATGAAATGAATGAAAAGATATTTAACCAGATATATGTTGTTTTCCTTCATCATAGTTGTGTACATATGTTGGTTTACTTAATGACAATAGCGTATAGAAATATGAATAAGAAATTGAAAGGTTTAAGTGAGTTTTAAAACACTGATTCGCCCACTCCCCCTCCCCCCTTCTCAGTATTTTTCCCAACAATAGCATGAATATTAGCCGCCATAGTAGCCCATATTTTTAACTAACACAACCATTTAATAAATGTGGTTGATATGCATTGATAGGTGTACATCAAGCACATGTACAACCACATTAGTAAATATGGTTGATATAATATAAACACTTATTAATATTAATTAATATTAATATTAATGTTAATGTTAATTAATCTTAATATTAATAATTAATAATTAATATTAATGCTAATTAATATTAATATTAATATTAATTATTATATAATATATAAAACCCAATATTATAAACACTAATATTAAACCCAATATTATAATCCTTAGGTGGGCTTGATTGTGGGGAAAACTCCACAGTTAAGTGCACTTGAGCCAAAGGTGATCTGGGATGGGTGACCTTCCGGGAAGTCCTAGTCACTGGGTGCAAGCCCTGAAAGTGATGATTGACACTATGTGATTCATTTCACTAGTTTCAATTCCACTTCTTCACCCTTATGAGCATCACCCAATGCAATGAGTGCTAAGTGAACAATTCAAAAATCGTGAGAAATTAGTTAGTTACGACTACCTCTCATGGAAATGGTCATAGATGAATGACTTACTTAACACCGTTGAATCCCAAAATGATATCTAATATAATGCACTGTGAAAACCCCTCAATACTTAAATCCTTAATATTATGAATCCAATATTATATACCTTAATATTAAACCTCAATATTATAAACCCTACAATATCAAACCCTAATATCAAAAACTAACATTATAAACCCAATATTAAACTATATTATTAAATCAAATATTATAAACCCTAATATTAAATCCAATATTATAAACCTTATAATATTAAATCATAACATTATAAACTCGATATTAAACTATAATATTAAACCCAATATTATAAACTTTAATATCATAAACCCAATATTAAAAGTACTAATATTAAATCCAATATTATAAACCTTAAAATTAAAGCCAATATTATAAACCCTAATAGTAAACCCAATATTAAAATGTAATATTAAACCCAATATTATAACACTGAGTATCAAAGCCAATATTATAAACCCTAATATTATTAACCCAATATTAAACCTTAATATTAAACTAAATATTATAAACATAGTACTAAACCATATTATTGAACTCTAATATAAACTAAATATTATAAACCCTAATATTAAATCCAATATTAAACCCCAATACTATAAACATCAATATTATAAAACCTAATAATAAACCCAATATTATAAACCCTAATTTTGTGCTCCAATGTGACGTTGAATAAATTGAAATGTAAAGTAATGGTGTGATAATGATTGTCACCTTGATTGTGACCTTGCAGCAATGTTTGTCACAAAACAATGTTTGATAGATTTATGTACAATTCCAATATCGGAGTATTAAATCTCAATATTAAACCCAATATTATAAACCCTAACATTATAAAACCTAATATTACAAACATTATATTATAAACCAATTATTAAATCCAATATTATAAACTCAATATTAAACCTTAATATTAAACTCATATTATAAACCCTATTATTAAATCCAATATTTTAAACCTAATATTATAAATTCTAATGTTAAACCCAATAAATTGCAATGTAATGTACCTGTATTACAACAATGATTGTCACAATGCAACAATGTTTTTCACAATACAACGTTGGATAAATTTGTGTACCATTACAACATCACACTACTAAACCATAATATTACACCCAATATTATAAACCTTAATATTAAACTCAATATTATAATATCATGATGGTCAACTATTTAAACGATGACTATCAATGTTGACTTTATTCACCAATGTGGTTGACTATATTTGACTATTAATATTAATCAATAACAATGACAATATATTATGTTTAAATGAAGATGAGGAGTGTTGACTATAAAACATAGTAGAACATACTCAATCGGGGTGCGAGCTAGTGGCAGTTGGGACAACCTAAGGATAGTAATGATAAGTACCTTTGATATATGTACCATCGCCCCCCACACGCTCAAGGCGATGGGTGCAGTGACCCTTGGCATGAGTGCATGCAAGGGTGGTCGGAAAGGTGGCGAGGAAGGATGTATAGGAGTGCACAACAGACAAGTGGGTGAAGAAGGAGTGTTGGCTCACAGACGAAGGAGGTGGTGCAGAGGAAAGGAAAGGTGACGACATCCTCGACATCAAGCTTGGAGACGGTCTGCAATTGTATACGGGTATGTTTTCCAAGTTTTCTCCTTCATAGTAATGACGTCCTATTTGGGGTTTTGCTGGTGGGAGAGGGGGAAAAGTAGGAATGTCAATTGGGGCATTGAGAATTGCTCGTGGCATTAGGGTAGGCCACTAGTTGCAATTTCTTGGTTCTGTGTCTATCTCTTGTGCTTGCCGAGTATCGCATTTGGCCTCTGTTGTAGACCATGTGCCATTTGGTATGGAGAACCCGGTTACTGCAACCCGCAGTTGGTGCGGGGTTGGTAGCAGGAGGCATGTGGGTAGTGGAAATGAGACGGATGTTGGGGGAAGGGGGGAGCAATCAAGATGTTGCATAGGAGTAAGGCCATACTGTCGTAGCCAATGCACTTGTTAGGCTACTATGAAACTCTACTAGGGATATGGAAATGCTAGGTACTTAAAGTGGAAAGTTGGGTATAAAAAATAAAATGGCATCGCTAAAACCTCCTTGGCTGAGGAGGAAGGGTTTACAATTACTTATTAAAAATCTATTAGCTTGAGGTTGGGCTTACTCGCTTGGCCTTGGTAAGGGGCTGCCTACCCGACTGTGACTATGAGGTATTAGGTATGGTGGTGAGGCATGACAAAGGGTTGTTGGAGACAGGCCCCCTCTGAGGATTAGTTCTCCACCCATTTTGGCTCTAGCTTCGATAGTAGAAGGATAGGAGAGGAGCATGGCGAGGCTAAGCTCACTGTCAAAGCAATTAAGGGAAGGAACCAAAGCCATACTATATTAAACTATTTTCGATTAACAAATTGTCGTTCTGAATAGGTCTTAGGAATTTCTAATATGGATCGGCCTGCGCAAGGTCGTGGACAAGGAAGGTGGGGCTAGGTCCCCAGCAAGGATGAGGAACCGAGCATGTCAGAGCCTCATAGGGGAAGAAAATCGGTAGAACACCTTATCAACGAAGCTACTGAGGCTTACCATGAGGGTACTAATGAAGGAATTTGGAAGCTGTTAGAAGAATGTGAAGAGGAAATTAAGCAAGGTAGTGAGACTGAGGAGGATATGGAAAACTGGAGGACCCTAGTACTGGATTCGAAAAACACCAGAGGAAGAATTACATAGTTCAAACAAACCTTATACCTTTACTGGTTGATGAAAAGCTTGTTGGGCAAAGCGATGGAACAAATCTTGGTAGGCATGGCAGTTTCACTCCAAGGTATGCCGAGCTACAAACGAGACCTACAAAAAATCCAATTACAACTCCATAAGCTGGACATTAGGCTAGACAGAATTGAAAGACACATTCCATGCATCCTAGAACTGTTTGAGATGCCCGGATCAATAGTCAAGTACCCGAAACCTGTGGAATCGGCCTCGAGGGAGCAGAAGGGCTAGTCATTTTCCTATGTATACTTTTGTTCTATAAACTCAATATTAAACCTTAATATTAAACTCATATTATAAACCCTAATATTAAATCCAATATTTTAAACCTGATATTATAAATTCTAATGTTAAACCCAATAAATTGCAATGTAATGTACTTGTATTACAACAATGATTGTCACAATGCAACAATGTTTTTCACAATACAATGTTGGATAAATTTGTGTACCATTACAACATCGCACTACTAAACCATAATATTACACGCAATATTATAAACCTTAATATTAAACTCAATATTATAATATCATGATGGTCAACTATTTAAACAGTGACTATCAATGTTGACTTTATTCACCAATGTGGTTGACTATATTTGACTATTAATATTAATCAATAACAATGACAATAGATTATGTTTAAATGAAGATGAGGAGTGTTGACTATAAAACATAGTCGAACATACTCAATCAGGGTGCGAGCTAGTGGCAGTTGGGACAACCTAGGGATAGTAATGATAAGTACCTCTGATATTTGTACCATCGCCCCCCACATGCTCATGGCGATGGGTGCAGTGACCCTTGGCATGAGTGCATGCAAGGGTGGTGGGAAAGGTGGTGAGGAAGGATTTATAGGAGTGCACAACAGACAAGTGGGTGAAGAAGGAATGTTTGCTCACAGACGAAGAAGGTGGTGCAGGGGAAAGGAAAGGCAACGACATCCTCGACATCAAGCTTGGAAACAGTCTACAATTGTATACGGGTATGTTTTCCAAGTTTTCTCCTTCATAGTAATGACATCCTATTTGGGGTTTTGCTGGTGGGAGAGGGGGAAAAGTAGGAATGTCAATTGGGGCATCGAGAATTGCTTGTGGCATTGGGGTAGGCAACTGGTTGCAATTTCTTAGCTCTGTGTCCATCTCTTGTGCTTGCCGAGTATTGCATTTGGCCTTTGTTGTGTTGACCCTGTGCCATTTGGTATGGAGAACCCGGTTACTGCAACCCGCAGTTGGTGCAGGGTTGGTAACAGGAGGCATGTGGGTAGTGGAAATGAGACGGATGTTGGGGGAAGGGGGGAGCAGTCAAGATGTTGCATAGGAGTAAGGCCATACTGCCGTAGCCAATGCACTTGATAGGTTACTATGAAACTCTGCTAGGGATATGGAAATGCCAGAGACTTAGAGTGGAAAGTTGGGTATAAAAAATAAAATGGCATCGCTAAAACCTCCTCGACTGAGGGGGAAGGGTTTACAATTACTTATCAGAAATCTATTGGCTTGAGGTTGGGCTTGCTCGCTTGGCCTTGGTAAGGGGCTGCCTACCCGACTGTGACTATGAGGTATTAGGTATAGTGGTGGGGCATGACAGAGGGTTGTTGGAGGCAGGCCCCCTCTGAGGACTAGTTCTCCACCCATTTTGGCTCTGGCTCTGATAGTAGAAGGATAGGAGAGGAGCATGGCGAGGCTAAGCTCACCGTCAAAGCAATTCAAGTAAGGAACCAAAGCCATACCATATTAAACTATTTTCGATTAACAAATTGTCGCTGTGAATAGGTCTTAGGAATTTCTGATATGGATCGGCCTGCGCGAGGTCATGGACAAGGAAGGTGGGGCCAGGTCCCTAGAAAGGACGAGGAACCGAGCATGTCAGAGCCCCGCAGGGGAAGAAAATCGATAGAACACCTTATCAGCAAAGATACTGAGGCTTAACATGAGGGTACTAATGAAGGAATTCGAAAGTTGTTAGAAGAATGTGAAGAGGAAATTAAGCAAGGTAGTGACACTGAGGAGGATATGGAAAACTGGAGGACCCTAGTACTGGATTCGAAAAACACCAGAGGAAGAATTACACAGTTCAAACAAACCCTATACCTTTACTGGTTAATGAAAAGCTTGTTGGGCAAAGCGATGGAACAAATCTTGATAGGCATGGTGGTTTCACTCCAAGGTATGCCGAGCTACAAACAAGACCTACAAAAAATCCAATTACAACTCCTTAAGCAAGACATTAGGCTGGACAGAATTGAAAGACACATTCCATGCATCCTAGAATTGTTTGAGGTGCCCGAATCAACAGTCAAGGACCTGGCAACTATGGAATCGGCCTCAAGGGAGAAAAAGGGCTAGTCGTTTTCCTATGTGTACTTTTGTTCTATATGCAGTTAGCTTTTAATTTTCGTCATCCAAGTATATGTATAGATAGACATATAGAGTATGGACATGAAACAAAGACATATATAGCTTGGTTAGAGAGATTAAAACCATATATTTTTTTGATGGCTTACAATGCAGATAGGTGACCAACATACTTGGTTTCCCAGCCGGGCAAGTTGAGGCCACCTAGCCAATCTATGTGGTGTAAATTTTCCTATAATTGAATAGAAAATGAAAAGGTCATTCCAAGCTTAACAAAAAAACATTAGTAAATGTGGTTGACTAATTTTGAAATGCCACAATGTGATGTTTAACACATTTCCATGTAATGTAAAAATGCAACAATGATTGTCATATTACGACAATGCTTATCACAATGCAATATTAGATAGATTTTTGTACCATTATAATATCAAGACATGTTTGATTTTTGAAACCCTAAGACTAAAACCTAATGATCTAGGTGGATATTGGTGTCGAACAACTTATTCCACTTGGACCCCCACCATTGTTTCTTTTAGTTTCCTTAATCATAGTGCAATTTACTATTTTTGAAATTTTTTGGGCCCTGAACTTTCGGAGCCATTTTGAGGCCCTAAACGAGTTTTTTTTTGGAAAACAAGTAAACCTATGGCCATTGGTAGGATATTGTAGTCAAAATTTTTAGTCCTCAGATATATATTTCTAATGAGGTATCATACTTTTCAAATAGAGATCGTATGCTAAAGTTACAACCCCAGGAAGTTGGTGTATCAACTAAACCCAACGGCGCCCATGAAATTTTGGCGCTTCATCTCCTAGTGTTAGATTTTTGGATGTTTATGGTTTTCAATTATTTCTCAATAATAATAAGGCCTATGAGCCTAATTGTAATATAGTTCAAAAGGTGTGTAGCTACTACATCTCTTCTCAGAGATAAATTGCCATCGTCCGAGCTAGCTTATTTCTATTCTGCATATAAACAATTTTCAATACTTTTTTATTGATGAATTGAAGTTCTATTTTCACTGTAGCTTTCTATTTTTAATTATATCTATATTTCATTTCATTCCTTAATAAATTCATATGAGTAGTATCAAAGTGGTATGCTCTTTATCTATTTTTTTGTACATGTCCCCAACGAGGTCACAGTATAAGGAGCTAGGGTGATTGAATCTTTACAAGACTGACCTCCCCAACCTTGACGAACTCCCATGGAAGAAGAAAATAAAGATGAGGGAGCATGAGATCCTTTCAAAATAGTTCTCAAAGAATCCTTTGAGTGACAAAGGAATGAGATGACAAGAAACTTTGCCCAGATCCTTCGGCGGATGCCCACAGGCAACACATCTTCATCCAACAACGACCTTGAAGGCACCACTCCCTTTAAGGTACAACTTTGAAATTCCCATATTTAATGTCCAAATAGATGCAGATGTCGTAGATAAATGGTTAAATCCTTCCCACTTGGAAATAATTCTAAGTGGGTACGACTAAAAATAGTGAGAGTTACCTCTCATCCCTACTATGAGTAGAGAGATGAGAGAGACCTCTCATCGCACCTACTTGGAATTCTTTCTGAGATCCCATCAAGGAACAAAATTACCCTATAGGGAGCTATGAAGATAAGTACATAAAATGGACCACATTGTAGTAAGGAAGGGACCCAAACGTGTCAGAGTTCACAAATATTTTTCATATCCTTCACACGAAGTTGGGTATCAAGGATTCTGAGTGGCATTTAGTACTCAAGTACTATAGTTGTCTGCACAAATTTATGAAATATGAGATGGATTTATTAGACATCTCCTCACTTAGCGCTACTTACCGAATGCTATCAAGGTCGAGCAGAAATTTAAACAAAAGGGGTGATACATTGGATCTGCGAATTCGAAGCAAGGAAAAGGTGCACCCAAACCCCAGAACAAAGGAAAAATCCAAGGTGGGATGACCTAGGACAACCCATCAAATATGCTATCAAATAATAACACCACAAAGAAAAAGAAGGACACGAGGAAGTGGCATGAGTTCCACAATAGCCCCACTCACAACACAAGTGAGTGTCGCACCAAGTAGTCACTGGTGGCAAAGGTGAAGACTTCACATTCAAATGCATGTTTCGATTGAGAGTCAGACCCTAAAAATGGGAATGATAAAGGGAAGAAAATTATTGATGTGGAGCCCAGCGCCACTATTTCCACCACCAAGGTCTGGAAGATAGAGCCCGAAGATCCAAAGGAAGGGGAGCATCTCTTCCACTCACAAATGTGGGTGAAGGGGTCTCTTTTGTTGTTCATTGTCGATAATGGGAGCCAAAAACTCATCTCAGCAAAAATAGTTAAGTGGTTGGGCCTACCAACCATACCATACCCACAACCATACACCATTAGTTGGCTCCACCAAGAATGAGATCTCTGTGTCAGCCAACAGTTTATTCTTCCCTACAACATCAAACCCTTCACAGCTGAGGTGTTGTGTGATGTTGCCTCTATTAAATTTTGTGATGTGTTATTAGGCCAACCATACTTATGGAAGCGTTATACTATGTATGAGTCTAGGCATTACACTATTATTATTACTTTGGGCAATAACTTATACATAATACTAGAGGTAGCCCCTCCTACTGCCATCTCTTTGATCTCTACTAATAAATGCAGTAAGATAATCTCCCAAACTGGGAAATTTGTTTTATTTCTTATTCGCTCTCAAAGTAAGGGGAAGATCATGGCCCCCGGGAAGGGTTCCTCCATGTAGCAGAAATAGGTGGATAAGGTTGTGGAAGAATACAGGGACATATTCTCCTCACCCATAGGGGTACCCTTGCACTGTCAGGTCAAGCATTCAATTAATTTAACTCCCAGAGCACCTCTACCCAATGGGCCAATATATCATCGCTCCATTCAAGGAAATGAAGAGATCAAGTGGCAGATCTAGGAGATGCTGCAAAAAGGGCACATCGAACCAATTTACGCACCTTGTGGGAGCTCGATTGTACTGATACATAAGAAGGATGGGACCTGGAGGCTCTGCATTGATTATTGAGAACTTAACAAAATCATTGAAATGAACAACTATACACTCCAATGGATTGATGACCTTCTTGACCAACTCAAGGGGGCCAAGTATTTTAGCAATATAGATTTGAATTATGGCTATCACCAGGTTCCAATAGTGTTGTCTAGGTAAATCCTCTTTGCGGAGAAAGACAATCCCTCTAGCCCAATTAGTGGGACTAGCAACCAATGTGAAAATCTACGAGACACTTTCCTAAATTACAATCGAAATGAAAGAAGAGGAATGAGACCTACCTCATTCTAATGCTCTAACACACTCCTTTGTTGAAGATCTTAATCACTTGCTCCTCAGGTTCAGTCCTTATTGTTCACAACATTTGAATACCTGCACAACAGGCGAAAGATACAACAAATCGTACAAGTTCAAAAAGTATAATTGAATGTAATCCACTTAACAGATCAAGGAGAATTATTATAAATGATGCATTGACACAAGCATTTATGGAAAGTGAACCAGCAATTGTATATATTAATGAATTAAATAGGAAGCATACAACCTAGACCTTGATGTTAGTAACCCCTCCTTGAGTGAATGTCCAAGTCCAAGCTCAAGTTCTCCAAGCACTCCTTCTCCAAGCTAAAATTAATAGCATGTAGGCACTATCTCAGCATAAGGGTGCAGATAATCAGAGAGAAACCATTTGGGAATGGGAGAGGATGAATATATAGGTAGGGAGAGGGAGTTAGGATCTCACCAAATATAGGGGAATTCCCTCATCTCAAGGAGGAAGCTCATAGGGATAAGATCAAAGAGAAATATTGGGAGAATTCGACCATATAAACAATGAACAACCTCCATCTCGTCATTCTAGAAGCCTCTAGATCACAAAGCTTCTTATCCTCTTTGGTAAAACTTGCTTTCTATGGATCAACACGAGTATCCAAGTAAAAACCGCACTGCCGGCATGAGGCTAGTATGGTGCAACCTGCTATCAACACAAGTTAGTAGTGTCACAGTCGCGTTGACCTTGAAATTACGGTTTTGAGCTTACTTCTTCAGGGAAGGCTCAAGGCATGTTTTAATTAGTTCTTTGGGGAGGATCTGGACTACATATCAGGATGGGTACACTAGATAATTGCCAAGTTTTGGGCACTCCGGGGTATGACACAAGGAAGTGCAGGAGGCATGACAAAATTCTGTGTAACAGATGCCACCTAAAGCATGAAGGTAGAACATGGAGTGATGATTGAGATGCTTTACGAGCTTTTTGCAGGGATGAGAACAAACATTGTTAGGAGACATGAAAATCAATGACACATATACATATACATATCTGATGTCTCTGTCATATATAACAAAACATGAATCCACGGTATGGACGCAGCCATCTGAATGAAAAAGGCTCGTCTCAAAGTCTAAGATCTAAGGTATGGACACAGCCACCCGATGTAGAAGGATCATCATCATCATAGATATAAGGTCCCACAGTATGGTCCAATCCATCCGTCTAGAGGAAACATGTATACAATCATGAATAATACACAACTCCACGCAGCCTGAGCTATATCAGACAAAACTCAAGGTCTTGCACTCCATTCTAACCTAATCAAATTACGAATTCTAACATGCGAATGAATGTGTCAAAGTTGAACATGCTATAAAACCACCTGATTACCAGCCAATGATGTGAAATGTTAACAGGAACGAGATAAACCACTAGTAATGAAAATGGCTCTCAAGGTACGTCAGTACACTCCATGAATGTGAAAATGAGGCTGAAGTCGAACACATGTGGAATCATTCGATCGAAGGCCAATGATGAAAAAAATTTGTTGAATGCGAAGAAATTTCCATTAAGGCATGCAAGCTCTAAGGTACTAAAAGGGAGTTTCTAAGTCATCTTCCTGGATAATGAGTTGAAGTCGACAAGAATTGACCCGTCGAAGGAGAGCCATAATGATTCCCTCATCATCGAAATGAAATAATGAATAAAGTGGAATAAATGAGTATGATCCAGGACTGTGACAAAAGGTCAGACAATGTATAGGTAGTAAACTGCAAATAGGACTTCTCTTGAACATATTGGCGACACGACTCTAGAATGTGGCAGCATTTGACTCAACGTAGGAACAAGAGTCATGATGACAAAGTGGAATAGTCATATAAGAGGAAAAATGGATCACCCAAACCCAAAAGGACAAGTGACTGAGTGAGGATATCGAAAACCTAACATGAGAAACAGATGAGTGTCATGTTCAAGAGCGACATGTTGCCTATACAAGAGATGTTTAACTTTCACTTTTTCCCCACTATTTCTAGTGAGTATCCCAATTATTTTTAATCACAAGCTTGAAGGGGATAGCATGTAATTGTCGTATAAGTTCATTCTTCGAATGAATCCATCCTAGTAAGTTTTATGATTCCTAGGAAGGAGAAACTCGGTCTCGTCATGGTGACAAGTCTTTCATCATTTCATGTTTTATGAGTCTGACGAAAGAATAACTCGATGTATTTTCCATTTTTACAGAGTTTGAAAAAAGACAAAAAAGAAAACTCCATCAGGTTTGTTTCCGTAATTTGTTTCTCGAACCCGAAAAGGTATAAAACAATATTTGATAGAACCTCTTGACCATGTCGGCCAAGGTGTACCTTTTTCGTAAATAGTCAATCCCAACTCGAAAAGGGGGTAAACGTATACTGAGACAAAATCAATTCATTTAATTTAATGAGTTTGAAAAGACAAGTACTCGATGATATTTTCATATTTCAAAAGTCAGAAAAGAACTTAAAGATGACTCCAGGGGGGTTCCTTTTTCATTTATTTTTAACGAGTCCGAAAAAGAGAAAAAACTCGTTGAATTGGTAAAAAATGATCACTGTTACCACCAAAAGATCATGTAACTGCACAAAGACAACCACACATCACTGATATCAATAAAAACAATAAAATATTGGAAAATGTGTTTAAAAACTTATAAATAGACCAAAAGTAAAAACATTTTCACCATTTCACTTAGAGTTAATTGGAGAGTGCATTTTACCATATTTTCCTTGATTCTTCAGGCAAGCAGTGTGGGAGATCCAGGGAACCATTTCACGAACTGTTAGCTGCAAGTAAGAGCTCTTCCTTTTCTATTTCTTTTCATACATATTTCATGCCATTTCATAGGAATTTTAGATGGTTAAGGGAGTATTTTCATTTTTAAAATCAGGGGTGACCAGCACGAGTCTAATCATTGGATCCATGATGATCGCCCCTGAGCCCAAAAAGGCTCTTTTGCTGCTAGTGTGAAAATAATTCAGATAGTCGCACTGGACGCAGAGTGAAAAACAGAATAAGAAATCCTCTCCATTGATTGGTTTTTTCATGATTTTGATCTGTGGAAAGGCATCTAAACATTTTTTATGGGTTATTTTCCAGATATTTCGATAGACATGGCCATCGAATGGAAAGAAAGAGGCCACGAGGTAGAAGATCACCAAGCTGCCCAAAGCATTGAATGCGTCAATGCTTTGAGGAACTGTAGATTACTGAAGTTCTTTCAAACCCCAGGACTCAGAGCTCAAAATGAGTTATTAGAATATCTCATTGGATTATGGGATGTTGATCACTAGATCTTCATCATTGGAGATCAAGAACTAGAGCTAGAAGTAGCTGACATATACTTCATCATTAGATTGTCCAGAAGAGGGGAGAGGGTCCAAATCTTTGGAGCCCATACTGGAGGAGAGATAACCAACACCTTAATCAGAAGGCATTGCCCGGGTGTAGAGACAATTGTGAGTAGGAAGGTGAAGATAACAACCATCAAAAACCTTCCCTTGAGAACGATTCTACACACCATGGCTCGTATAGTTAGGGCGCAAGCATTGCATGAGGCAATGAAATAAATATTCAAATGCGTCATGTATTTTCTTTCTCCAACAATGTTCAACTGGTGTGAAGGACTGTTGGTCAACATGAAGAGACAATTGACCAAAGGCAAGTTAGGAAACCTTAAGCAGTTTAGCTTTGGATCGATTTTGGTCACATTCTTTTTGGAGCATGCGCCCCTATTTTGATACCAGTGGGTAGAGGTGGATGACCCAACTCCACAAGATCCGAGGTTGCTTAGATGGAGTGAGATCATGCCTCGAGGGGGAGGAGGTCAACGGATGAATTTCCCTCCATCGTTCTTTGGTTGGCTACACCAAAAACTGATCGTCATGGATGACTATGCCTATGTTAGCACAGACTTCAGAGGAGATCCATATCTTCCTCTACCACTGGGTGCACAGTGGACCGATGCAGGTAAAACTTGTTTTTTGAAATTTTTTCAAGTTTTATGATTTTTTTGTTTGAAGTGTATCTGAGAGTTTACTTGTGATAATTTTGCAGATGTGGGACTGGAAAGGCCTCCCGGCATGTCGCCAATAGCATGGCGAGTAGCACGTCAGATAGAAGATGCTCCATATGAGGAAGGAGTAGATCCTATAGTAGAGATGGAGTGAAATCTGGAAGTGATTACTCGGGGGATTCCAGAATATGTGACTATAGATGATGTGTCATTGCGATACCAGAGGCATACAGTAAGAGTGCCTACGAGACTGTGTCAATTGTTAGGCCAAGTGATCAGAGCAGCCTCGTGCTATCACGGGCATCATGTGGGTGAATAGCCTGTTCTTAGTCATGTTATCTAGACTTTTGTAGGCTTTGGAAGTGATGTGTCTTAGAAGATTATTTTTTGAGATTTTGATGTAACAAACTATGACAGACTCAATATATATATATATATATATATATATATATATATATATATATATATATGCATGTTTATATCATCTACCTATGTGTTTATATATCATGATGATGATCAGTTTTTATAAGTGACACAAATGTCTATCTAAAACATAATTTGCTAATGCATCTATTGATGTATTCAAATTTCGTTGAATGTGTTGATATGTGATATAATCAGAATTCCTTTCCAGTAATCGTACATGTAGATACATGCACAAAATTTGTGGATTTCTTACTGAATAATTACGATTTAATTGTAGAACAACAAGTTGTGAATCTAACTTAACAACAAAATTTCTAATTCCGAGAGCAACTTCTTCTGATAACAATTCAATAACTGCATTATACTTGGCAATATTATTAGTTGTTCATCCCAAGAAAATACCTTGTAAATTGATCAAATCACCATCAAGGGCGAAGGGTACCCAAATTGTGGAGGATAAATTTTGTGTGCTATGACAAGCACCATCAACAAAACCAACATAATGGTTTGACGACATCTGTGAACTGAGTGGAACACAAGGTAAGCAGAGGAAACATGTCTGCAAAGCAAACAATCACACCAAAAAATAAAAAATGCACACCAATGAATTCACACACTAATGTACAAAAGTAATTACACGGAACTCACACATAATACTTTTTCAGATAAAGCCCATTGCGGGGTTGTGCTAATGCATTACCTTCGTAGTCAACCAACTCATAGGCACCTTTTGCAAGACACGTTTAACAATGTATGGCCCATGCCACATAGGTTCGAACTTCCCAGCTCCCAACTTATCATTGGCTTGGTCATACAGCAAGACCAAGTCACCTTCAACAAAAATTCGTGGAGAAATAGTTTGATCATAATGAGATTTAACTCATTTTTTCTATGCTTCGATAACCATCATAGCAATACGATGGGTCTCATCAAGCCTCTCGAAATAAAGTAACTGTTACTCTTCCGGTGAGGTATCATGGAATCGATCGATAGCTAGTTTTAACGAAGGGATCTCACACTCGATAGGGAGTGTCGCCTCTAAACCATATACCAACTGGAATGGAGTGAAACTAGTGGTTGTCTTAGCCAAAGTTCGATAAGCCCAAAAAGCCAAGAACAACATAAGATGCCAACCCTTTTTATCCTTCCCAATGGTACGTTGAAGCATAGTAATTAAAAATTTATTAATCGCTTCAACTTGGCCATTGGCCTGTGAGTAGTAAGGAGTTGAGTTGTCACGACTAAAACCCAACTGAGCAGTAAGCTTTTCCATCATGTACTAACGAAAATGTGATCTGTGATTAGTGACAATGGCTTGAGGGACGCCAAATGTAGGTTTTAACCCTGTACAGAAATTTCCTGCATACGAATTCTAAAACACAGAAAATAAACAATGCGAGAGCATAACACATAAAACACATATACACAAAGATTTTCCCACTGGATCCCAAAACCGGGACTACCAGCTTGATTTTTCATTATATTCCTTTCAATGTTACAATACATATTTATACATGCCGAAGCATCCAATACCATGGACTGAAAAGCCATTGTGTCCAAAACCATGGACCGAAAAACCATAGGTAGGTTCGCCCAACCTAATATAGGGTCCAAAAACGTAGGTTAGTCGTGGAAAGAATATAACACAACCCAACACCAAAATGGGCTATGACATGGTTAAAGAGGAACAGAGCAGTAGTTATATGTCAGCATTATATGTGGGCATCACCTCGGCCCATTTAGTAAAATGGTTGACAGAGACAATGATATAGCTATGCCCCCTGACCGAGCGAGGGTTACATATCATGAAATCGATTCCCCATTTAGCGAATGGGCCAACAGTAACAACTCGGTGTAAGGGTGCTGGCGGGGTGCGCTGTTTAATGTTATAAATCTGAAATTCATGGCACTTTTGAACTGCCAAAATGCAATATTTGAAGATAGAAGGACAGAAATAACTGGTGCGAAGGATCTTCTGAGCAGTGGCATAGCATGACTTGTGACCACCACATGCCCCAGAGTGGCATTCATTTAAGACTCTTTCAACCTCTTCAAGTGTTAAACATCTGCGAAGAATAGAATCAACACTGACTCGGTACAATGTATCACCAATTTCCGATAAGGTTGGGATTGGTGCCAAATACGACATTGGTCAAATTGAGACAACTCGGATCTGAAAGTTTGGGTCTAAAGATAAAAATGATATCCCTGTACCACGGGTCAAGATTATTGATGAGAAACAAAGTTTCATCAGGAATCTTCTCAGTAAAATTAGTGGAGGTATTTGTAGAATGAAGGGTGTAGATCAGTTCGGAAAAAATGAGTGACTTTTTTGATTTGGCGGCAGTGGACTCCAAATCAAAATCCTACAAGATAACAATCCATTTAGCATATTTTCACCCAAGAAACTAACAGGTCAGAATATAATTCATGGGGCTATAGTTAGAAATCATTGTGGTCTTCCGTAGAAGAATATAATGGCGAAATCGTTGAACAACATGGACTGCTGCCGAGGCAAGTTTCTCAACATGAGCATATTGAGTTTCTATGTCAATAAGATTTCGACTCAAATAATAAACCATATGTTCATTTCCATTGTCATCGTCCTGGACCAGCACCATAGTAGTGGTATTGTTAGTCGCGGCTAAGTACAAGAAATAATCGTGATGGTAGTCAGGGGGATGCAATAAAGAAGCACTAATGAGTGTTTGATTTAGAGCATCAAAAGATTGTTGGGAAATTTCATCCCAGATGAATGGGATCCCCTTTTTAAGAAAACGAGTAAATCCCCTTGGCAAGCTCAATGTAATTAGAGACAAAGTGACGAAGAAAATTGGCCTTCCCTTACAAACTCTGCAATTGGTGCAGTGATGTAGGAGGGAGTAGATTTACAATAGCCTCAACTTTCAGAGGATCTATTCGGATGCCCTCCTTGGACACAAAAAAACCCAAGAGCCAACCATATTCGATGCAAGAAGACACTTTTATGTGGATTGAGACGAATATTATAGTGTCGACAATGTAGAAATATTGCTCGAAGGTGGTCCAGATGGTCACAACACTTAGCAGAATGAGTTGGTACGTCGTCTAAAGAAGGTTGATGTGTTTAATATCATGAAATTCATATGATATCTCTCTCTGGAAGGTAGCACCAACATTTTTGAGACTAAAAGGGAGCTTTCTATAAGCAAAAGTCCCCCATGGACAGATGAAAGCAGTCTTTTGTTGATCAGCAGGTGAAATATTAATTTGGTTATAACCAGAAAAGCCATACATAAAGAGAATATCTCACTCCCAACACCCTCATCAATGATCTAATCAATAAAGGGAGTGGGATAATTGTCTTTAGGGATTGCACGATTGATATCGCGGTAATCAACACAAAATCGAATTGTTCCATGCTTTTTTGTAACGGGTACTATATTGGAAACCCAATTTGTTAATGGGATAAGATATATAAAACCAGCCTTTAGAAGTTTTTCAACTTCTCCCTTAATAGCAGTGACCTTTTTTGGATGCACTGGATGAAGTCATTGATGAACAAGCTTCGCATTAGGATACGTGGGTATTTCATGCACCACTATAGCTGGATCAATACAAGGAATTTCCTCACACAATCAAGCAAAGACATCAAGAAATTATTTAAAAAGGTCAGTGTAAACCCTGATCTCTTCGAGAGAATAGGAAACCCTAATGTGAATGTTCTCGACAATTCCAGGTTTAATGGAAATATCGATTGGCATGGTTGCAGTAATATATCCCATATTACCTTTAGACAAAACTTCATGCACAAAAACGGGTGCTTGAAGTGGATGTGTCAGGTTATGAGAAACAAAATTCTCAAGACAAGAAGGAATCTCGCTAAGACTTGGAAGAAACGAAGAACGATGATGAGCATCATTCCAAGGAGTTTCATCAAGAGACATAACTTCAACAATACTCTCGCCAGTGGGGAATATCTCGTTCAAGGGATCCAGAGAATCCCAAGAACCAAGCCAAGGATATTGCAAATATTTGTCTACGTGCATACTAAGAATAATATGACTCTTAGAAGCAGCCGCTGAAGCCAAGAAAATTTCTTGATAAGCATGTTCTAAAGGACTTAGCGGCGTAGCATCACCAAAAGACTCAACCTAATTTGGAGTAGGAATGATCCATGGATCATTTGAGGTAGAGGTCATGTTGATCGGGGCGATATGCGGAGGTGGGAGAGAAAAAGTTCCCATTAAAGAAGAATCTTTTAAAATACCTACCCCCATGCTCTCATATGGAATATCGGTATTTCCCACATATGGGACATTGCCATTTGAAGCACCAGAAGAGAAAATGATAACTGGTCAATAGTGAAAATTTTCCCTTCATGAGGAAAACATAGTACATGGAACAAAGAGGAAACCACAAAAAACATGGCATGAGTCCAACTTCGCCCAAGTAGAAGGTTGTACTTTAGATTTTCATCTACAACCTCTACTTCTAATTCGACAATTTTCCTTTCCAAGGTGAAGGGAAAACTTGTGAGAATACCATAAGGATGGGAGCCTCTACCATCAAAGGATTCTAAGGTGTTCAGGGACTGGTTGAGAGGTGGAGAGCCAATGGATTTCCAACATGAAATAGACATGATGCAGGTGGAAGCACCCTCATCAATGACAGTCTGATGAATCGTCTTTCCCTTTATAATGACTTGAATAAAAAACACAATTTGATGGGGAAGATGAAGAACATGGTTTTCCAAATTGAAAGTGATCAAATTTGAATCGGAAGGATCCATACATTCTATAGGAGACAATAATGATTTCCTCTACAATGGACAAGTTTGGAGAACTTCCAAGGAAGACATCACTGAAGGCGCCTGAGCCAGATCTTCGACAATACTGTAATGTTGAGCAGCTCTAGCGTTCGTATTATAATATGACTTCCGAAGCACACCTTTGGGAGGTGGTCGGATGATGGATTCATTATTAGGTATTTTGATATGAATAGGACCAGAAGTGGATGGATCGGAAGTAGAAGGTGTTTCAGTGGCTTTCTTTTCCACCGTATGCTTTTGAGGAGTTTGATCATCTTTCGACCGGGTGGCAACAGAAATAGGCACTATACCACTCAGGAAAACCTAAGAACCTGAAGAGGCAGAGGATTGGGGTTCCTCTACCAATTGCGTCTATTGTGATTGTAATGGTTCTTTTAGTACAGCCAAAGTCCCTTTCAATAAGCAACTAACTTCCACAGGATGGGGACAATCCTTGGTATAGTGATCTTCCTCACAAATTAGGCAAGGATACTTAGGCTTACATTTGGAAGAATCATCATCAAATGGCTTAGGAGGATCCTATTTCGGGGTATCATATTTTTCTTTACCTTTACCCTTTTTCTTACCTTTTGAGGCTTTATCTTCTGTCATATATGAGATGACATTAACCTCAGAGGTTTTACTAGGATTGGATGGGTTTTTCGAAGGAGGATTGGAACTAGTATTCGAAACAAATTTTTTCTTCAAAGAAGCTTTAGTGAAAGTTTGAGATACTGATCTAGTTATACCATCAACAGGCAGTACGTCCAAAGACTTCGAAGATGTTGGATCCAAAGATGGCCTTGGAGCATCAGGCAAGATTGCATATAGTGTGTTAGGTTGGAATAAACTAAATCCAAATACTAAGCATGAGAAATGGCTTGATCCTCAGTAACACAACCTCCCATTTCTATTTATACATCGATTTTGTTTACGAATTATTTTGTAAACCATTCGGTCAACAACTCATTAGGGATTTCAAACTTGATGAGGTGACGCTAACGTCTCCATTCGTGGATGTGATCAAAGATGTGGGTCGCGGTATCCTATTTCAGAGATGTGAGCAAGTGGGTACTAGTTTCATAACGAACTGGTAGCTAGAAGTGGGTGAGGAAGGCCATGGCCAAATAATTGAAGTCTATATATGTACCTCGAGGCAACTTGATGTACCATATTGTGGCAACACCTGTCAAGGTTCGCTGAAAGAGGTGCGGATGAACATAATCGTCAACGTAGGAATTGGAAGAACACCATAAGTGATATGTCATCACATGGGCCTAAGGGTCCTCTTTAGCTTTTCCTTCGAATTTTGGGCAATCTCTAGGAATCTTAGTGGGAACTGGAGGCCAATAAGGTAAATAAAGAATTGTATCATTAGCAAGCCTCGAGATATCTGGCAGTTCCAACATAGCTAGAAACATAAATAGCAGATTAAATGACATGTAAGGCCCTTGATAAGGCCTAGTTTGCATGTTCCAACCTTGTTGGTAAGGGTTTTTCTCCCAAAGTGAGGATTTTGAGCATAAGGGGCTTGATTTTTCCCCCACTGAGGGATGCCCTAACCATAAGGTGGATTCTGTCCAGGGTAGGGTTGATATTGTCCTGCCATAGGCCGTTGATAATCATATGGTGGATAAACATTATGCACGACATATGGATTGTAAGGTTGGTGCAACTGTTGACCCTGGTAATAAAGCTGATGGCCCTGCTACTATAGGGGTTGAACTTGTGACTGCAAGGTTTGACCTTGTTGATATAAAAGTTGGGTTTGCTGCTGCAAGGGCTGACCTTGCTGTTGCAATGGTTGACCTTGCTGATACAAGGGTTGATTGGGTTTTTGTACAAACTGTGTTTGATGTTGCAAAGGTTGTTGAAATTGCTGCAAAGGTTACCCTTGTTGCTACAAAGGTTGCCCCTGTTGCTGCAAAGGTTGCCCTTGCTTCTGTAAAGGTCGTTGAAAATTTCTTTGAGGAATTCCTTGTTGGTACTGATAAGTTCCAATTGGCATTTGACCATATGCACCGGGAATAGGATTTTGACCATATGCATCGAGAATAGGATTTTGACTAGGTTGCACATGAGGACCTACTTGTAGAATATAAGGTGGAATTTGCAGTGCTTGTGAACCATATGGAACATAATACTATTGGAGGGGTATCTGAGTCGAATAAGGTTGTTGATATTGGATATTACTAGCTCTAGCTAGAATAGATGATTCAATGAGATTAGGAATGCCACTAACAGGTTGACTCACTCCAACCATGTGAAGTTGTGATACACTCACATGGGTTCCACTTGAAATAAGATGTATATTTGGATTTTTCCCCCAGGTTGCAAATGAGGCGGTGGCACATTCTGTCCACTTGATGGGAGAGTCGAAGAACTTACAGACGTATAAACCAAAACAATCATTTGCACCAGGATTGAAGGTTGAAATGAAGGTAACGGTTGTGTCGGAATAGTCAGTTGAATTAGAACTCTAGTAACGATAGTTTGCATAGGGATATGAGAGGTCATGTTAGGAATAAACGGACCAGAAGTAGGCATAGCATTTGATGACCAAATTAGATTTTGGTACAACAAAGAAGCACTGGGAGTTCCCGAAACTAGATGACCCAAGGTCGTATAACCATGTGGGAGCATAGGCCCATTGTTCACAGGAGGTGGTTGAGATGGAACTCTTCCTTCATAAGGAAAGCCTTCTCGGGGAAAGTTGTATTCAAGATAATTATCAACACTAGTAGTGTGAGTAGCGAAGACTTCTAGAGGACCTCGAGAAGAGGTTGGAATCTCACCCTCTGAAACCATAGGTGGAAATAGTTGGCAAGGAGGAATCTGAGATGGATGAGGAGATAACTCCAAAGGAACACTAGGTTGATCGTATGTACTATAAGTATGTTGAGGAGATATCACAAACGGATCAAAATGCGGATTCGGAGGGTATAGAACAAACCTATGTGGACTCTCAGGGGTTTCTGGATCAGACTCCTGAGATGACGATGAGTCCCGAGGTAGAGGACGAGAAGTAAGGGGTTGGATACTTAGGACAATTCCAAGTTCAAAACCTTGAGCTTCAAGTGACTATGAAAGTTTAGGACGAAATCCTTATGAAGCCCCTTCAGTATTAGTCTATGAAGGGGAACTATGAGGTGAACGTAATGGTTCAGCCATGATGACTTTCTCTCAAGAGTAGAAGGAGAAGAGGTGATTCGTTAAGGGCTTTTAAAAATTAAAATTTACAATGAATTACTCAATGTGAGGCCAAGAAGAAACTCCATGGGTTTGACATATTATCGTTGGCACTTAATTTTATGACTCAAAGCAACAAATAAATCAAAAAGGGTAATGCTAGGTAAGAGGGTTTACCAAATATTTGTGAACCGTTATATACACCTTAACCGAAACCAAGGACATAACATACAATGACCGATCTCCCTGAATGTTATGTTCAGTGTATCATGTTTACAAGGCGGCTGACTTGGTTACCTGTGGCTAAAATATAGAAACCTAGTGGGGTCTCCCAATATATACTCGACAGTACAGGGAGCACAAGTCTATGTTAGCGTTGTCTAATTCATAACCGTTGGATGAGAGCGTTCCCATATACTTGCCATATTGAAGTGCCTCTTATATACCCAAAATTACTAGAGAACATTCGATATATTTCCGTACTGGAATGAGATTTCACCCCCCGGATACAATGTAGGCAAATAATGACATTTGTTATGTTTAAAGACAATGGAACACGTCTCTAGCCTATACCTCTAGATATTTTCAATAGGTTACAAATGCTCCTTAGGTTAATTTAGGTAAATTTTAAGTTTATCTTGAATTAGGTTTCAATTTTATGGCTCAACAATGTCACCTGAATTCCTATAATAAAGCTAAATGAGAAAAATGAAATATTTTCATTCGATGAAGGCTAAACTAATGAGAGAAGAGAAACATCCAAATAATTCATCAATCAAGCAAAATGCATCCAAACATAACTCCTTAACTTTTCCAATGCAAGATGTAAAAATGAAAACTACTCTTTCACTTTCACTAACAAATGAAATGCCAAAATGCAATCCTATGAGAAAAAAAAAACACTTTTCTTTCACTAAGATGCACTACTTCCTTTTTCTCTTTTCCTTTCACTTTGATTCAAAATGGAAACTAATGCATAAGTAAAGGAAAAAAAGGAATTCAAAACAACTAAAATGAAAATTTCATTCACTTTTGGTTTCGAATAAAAATCATTTCAAAAATACTTAAATGAAGAAATCCTTTCACTTTTCTTTTTAGAATAATGAAAACAAAACAAGCATTCACTTTTAGTTTCACCAAAGCAAACAATCGCAATATATGTTTGACAATGGAGAAAAAGTAATTTTCAAAGAACCAATATGACTCAATACTAATGAAAACAACTTTATAAATAGGATCAAAAGCAACTTGAAAATGGTGTCCTGACCACAGTGAAACCTCTAAATGGAGGCAATCAATCTCACAGAGACAAACCAAGAGACAAGTGAAGGGTGACTTAGACCAAGAAACCTTAGAAGGCAATCAAGCTTCAATCACACATCAACATAAGCCAAGAGACAATTGCAACCACAAAAGGACAAGAGTCAAGACAAACACACTACAATTACACTCAAAAATCACTCACAGAGGTTGAAATCCACTGAAAACAAGAAGAAACTTATATCCTCTGAGATCAATGCCCCTGTTAAAGGCAAAGGAGTGATGAAAAGCAGAGCAACATGACTGTAAATTCAAAATCAGCGCTGGCAGCGCTTCTGTCAAAGCAGAAAACATGTTGGGCAAGGAAAATAAGGAAAAAATAAAAAATCTTCAAAATCAGACCAGGCTCAACACTCTCAAGAAAAAACCAGTGACTACATAAATCTACAGTGATGCATACAAGCCTAGAAACCGACGGTTGGTCAAACTCATCATAGAATCTGATGAAAGGAATGGATAGAAAGGTTAAAGCTTCCACAGTGGAGTCGCCATTTTGTTGTCTAGGTAAATCCTCTCTGCAGACAGAGACAGTCCCTCTAGCCCAATGAGTGGGACTAGCAAGGAATGTGACAATCTATGAGACACTTTCCTAAATTACAATCGAAATGAAAGAGGAGGAAGGATACCTACCTCGTTCTGATGCTATAATGCACTCATTTATTGAATATCTTAATCATTTTCTCCTCAGGCTCAACCCTTATTGTTCACAGCATTTGAATACCTGCATAAGAGTCCAAAGACACAATAAAGCATATAAGTGCAACAACTATAATCGAATGTAATCCACTTAACAAATCAAGGAGCATTAAGATAAATGATGCATTGACACAAGCATTTATGGAAATTGAACCAGCAGTTGTATATATTAATGAATAAAATAGGAAGCATACAACCTAGGCCTTGATGTTAGTAAGCCCTCCTTGAGTGAATGTTGAAGTCCAAGCTTAAGCTCTCCAAGTGGTCCAAGATCTTTCGCTTATAGATGTGTTAAAGAATTACATGCATAAATTGTAGCTTAACATAGAAATTTAATGTGCACATGAGAGAAGAGGAGAAACACATAAAGCATAAAATAAGACAACAAGACTTGATAACGGAGTTCGTCCGACTTGGAATATGTCTCTGGGCCCTGCTCGATCAATGGGGAGGCCTTCATTCATTAAGTGGCATGAGAAAGAAGAGTACAAGCATCAGTCACAAAAAAGGAGTTTTATACCTCCATATTGAAAAATGGCTGAAAAATAAAGAATTTTGATGGAGAAACAGACAGTTCCATTGCGTTTGTGGCGTCAAGAAATGTTGAAACCATATAAAATTTGTCAAAATATGACAAAGTGAAAATTCGGCCCTCCTGCAAAAATCTGCCTTGAACTACATGCGCTCCCTCCTCTGCCTGGGCACACTGATAAAATGCGTTTAAATAATAAACGGTGGGTGGAAATCACAAGAATTCCATTTGGTGAGTTGGTTTATGATTAGTTTGTTATAGAGGAGGTCGGGCAATCAAACCCTGCCTCCTTTTTTTACATACCAAAATATTTAATTAAAAAAAAGAGGTTGGTGGGTGGAAGGTTGGTTCCACGCCCCAAGGGCCGGCCCACCTTTCCCGTGTTGTTTTCAAATGTTCCATGGGAGGGGCCACGGGTAGTGTCCTACCTCTCCACATATATATGTTGCAGTTTTGGGGTGGCGGGGTTGGTGGCCCACCACCCTTTTTTCATAATTTTTTTTGTTAAATGAAACAACCTAACCCTTTTTGAAAATTCAGATTTTGACCGAAGGAGTCGTTTTAACCAGGCGACAATTTCGCTCGAAATCTAGTCGGATTGGCCGGATTTTGTTTGCTGGAAAAGTCTAAATTGTGTCTTCATTAGTCCTGCCCAGTTAGCAAAAGTCAACTGAACTTTGACTACCTCTATCTCCTTCATTCAGACTCGGAATGGAGTGTCATTCACGCCGTTGGAATTAAGATGATGAGCACTTCGATCTCATGCCAAGTTAATTGTCTTTCCACCACTTTGAATTTTGAGCCTTTTCCATGCCACTGGTGTCTGGAGATCCACCTAGATCAATCCTCCCCATTGAGGAGCTTTTGGACCACTAAAAGCTTTATCAGTCAATTGGCAAGTGAGGGAATTGTTCCCTCACTCTTTCTTTTTCCATCCATTTTGCCTTGCTAGGGTGCATCCCCTTGAAACCAACTCGAAGGTGTTCCACATCTCCCCATTGTGAAGTCCTGGTTCTTCTGTCAAGGATGATTTCCTCAGGTAACTCATCGAGATACTCTGGTGCAAAGTCATCAACTGTAGGAACTGTGCCAACCTCTTCAGTGTCCATAATCAATGGTGGCTCATACAGCTTTAAGTTTTCCACATTCGCTACAGAGTACATTTGCATATATATCGGCAAATCGAGACAAACAACATTGTTTCAAATCTTCTCTAAGATGATGAATGGACCATACCAAATTGGTCGCAACTTCTTCCCTTCTCCCTTCATCGTTTCCTTGCTAATATGGAACCACACTTTGTCACCCACTTGAAATTGATGGTCGACTCGGTGTTTGTCATGTCGGGCCTTGTACCAGGCTTGACTTTTCTCCAACTGCTCCTGTACTACTTGGTGAATCAACTGGATCTATTGAATGAACTGCTACGCTTTGTCCTTGTCATCACGTCCACTAGAGTAATCTTCCCTTCCAAAGACCATATCAAAAGGATCTTTTGGTAGGTAGCCAAAACATGTCTCAAATGGTGAACGGTGCGTAGATGAGTGTACTGCTAGATTGTAGGAATGCTGCACATATGGAATATGCTCATCCCACAACTTAGGATGTTTCCCACAATAGCCTCGCAACAAGTGTACCATGGTGCGGTTGACATCCTCTGTCTATCTGTCAGTGTTTGGATGAAATGTTGTGCTTCTTTTCAACTTGGTGTCAATCATCTTCCATAAGCTGGTCCAAAACTCTCCAAGAAAGCGAGAGTCCTAATCTCACACAATTGATGTGGGCAGCCCAAAATGGACCCAAACTTGCTAAAAGAAAATATAAGCAGTTTTCTCTGCAGTGATTTGCTTTTTACAAGGCATTAAAACACACATCTTATTAAAACAGTCAACGACGACATACAAATAGTCGTGACTTTTTCTAGACAAAGACAAACCTCCTACAAAATCCGTCGACACACTTTCCCATGGACGACTTGGAATAGAGAGTGGTGTGTAGAGCCCCAGTTTTCTATTAGAGGGCTTTGGAACAGAACACATCACACATCCATTTACATAGTGGGTCACAATGTTCTTCATATGAGGTCAAAAACAAAATCTTTGTACATGACACAAAGTTTTTTCAATACCAAAATGACCAGACACAAGGGAGGTGTGGCCCTCCCTGACTACATGTAGCCTTTCTCCTCTGGGTATGCACAATTTTCCAAGGTGATACAATAGTTTCCCCTACAAGTGATAGTTTTCCACCTGTGAACCATGGGTTCGTTTTGCATAAATTTCCTTAAAGTCATCATCATTAGCATATTGTCCAGCATAACTTTCAAAAGATAACGAAGCATTATGCAAAATAACAAAAGCAGAAATAGGAGGGCGAGATAGCATATCAGACACTTTGTTGCTAGTGCCTTTATTATACTTTATTACAAGGTGAAACTGCTGAAGAAAACCCATCCACCTGAAATGATGAGATTGCTACAACTTGGTTTGTGAATGGAGATACTGCAAGGGCTGATGATCCGTATGGATGATGGTCTCCTTTCCGATCAGGTAGTTTTTCCACCTTTTCACACTCTGGACCAAGGCATATAACTCCTTGTCATAAGTGGGATAGTTTATAACAGCGTGAGAGAACTTATCTGAATGGTAACATATCTGCTTCTTTTGTTGCATCAGTATAGCTCCCATGGTATATCCGTTGGCGTCTGTTTCGATCTCGAATGGCTGTTGGAGATCTGGTAAGGCCAAGACTAGTGCAGTGCTGATCTTTTCTTTCAATGTTTCGAAGGACTTCTACTGCTTTCCTCCCCATTGAAAGACTTGCTTTACACTTGTCAATGCGTGTAAAGGTGCTGCAATAATAGAGAAATTGGCAATAAATCTCCTCCAATACTGTACTGCACCCAAAAAGCTGCGAACCTTGGTTACACTAGTAGGCTTAGGCCAATTTACAATTGCTTCAACTTTAGAAGGATCAATTTTTAGCTGACCATGACCAACAATATGACCTAGGTAAACCAAAGAGGTTTTCCCAAACTCACACTTTGACAATTTTACATAGAGTTTTTCTTTTTTCAATACATCAAGCACTTTCTTCACATGGCATACATGTTCATTCCAACTTTTACTAAAGACAAGAATATCATCTAGATATATAAGAAAAAATTCATCAATGAAAGGCCTAAAGAGATCATTCATGACACTCATGAAAGTGGCTGGAGCGTCGTAAAGTCTGAATGGCATCACCATCCACTCGATCAACCCCTGTTTGGTCTTGAAGGCGGTTTTCCACACATCCTGCTTTGCAATTTGGACCTGGTGATAACCACTACGCAAATCCAATTTGGCGAAATAGATAGCATTCTTTAACTGGTCTAATAAGTCATCAATGCGGGGAAGAGGGTAACGATTTTTCACCGTGATTTTGTTTAGTGCTCGATAATCCACGCACATCCTCCATGTGCCATCTTTCTTTAGCACTAAGACAATCGGTGAGCCGCATGGAGAAGTGCTCGGTCTAATGACCCCTTGGTTCAATAGTTCCTGCACTTGCTTTTTGATCTCCTCCATCTCAATGGTTGACATCCTGTACATGCCAATATTTGGTAAAGGAGTGTCATGCTGCAAATGGATCTCATGTTGGATTTCCCTCTTTGGAGGTAATCCCCTTGGTTCCTGAAACATCTCATCATAGTTAGAAATTAATTCACATAATTCCTTTTTATGCACATGATCACAACCCTGGAAAGCATCAGATAATTCTGCATCTTTCCCCCTTACAACCATAAGCATGCAACCCTTACTGGAATTCACCAACCTCTTCATTTGTCCTGCACTTACAAGGCTGGCATTGATTTTAGTTTGATGAGCCCTTACAATATATTCTACCCCATCTTTTATGATTTGGTATTTGTTTTCATGACGGAAGAAGATTGCCTTTCTATCATATAGATATGGACTCCCTAACACCATGCCACAGATATCCAATGGTATCACATCAAGTTTTACCTCATCCACTAACTTAGAAGCAATCACAAATTTAACCTTGCATTGCTTAGTTACATCCATTTTTGCTTTATCATGTATCCATCCAAGTGGGTAAGGTTTTGGATGTGGTTTGGTTTCTAAGCCTAGCTTCTTTACCAAGGACTCTAAAATTAAGTTTGCTTGGGATCCAATATCAAATAGAGTTTCCACTTTTGTATGATTTATGATAACTCTAATATGAAATAGCTCAATTCTCTTTCATTCACTAGGGAGAGACTCATCTATTGAACTAGTGCCTTCATGTGATTCAGAATTAACATGAGGTGTAAGAGTACCTTTTGTTCTTGTTGTTGTGATCAATGCTTCATCTCTGGAATCAGATCCAAGGTCTTACTTCACAGTTGCCACTGTCTTCTGCTTTCCTTTTCCTCCATACTTCTTTGGTCTCTTTGAAGGGTACAATTTCCAACAATGATCGTCATCATGGCCTTCCTTTTTGCAGTGAGTGCAATAAGGTATTTCGCCTTCATCTTTCTTGGTTGAGGTCGTCCTCTTCTCCTTTCCTTTTCCTTTCACTTTGGGTTTTCCATTTGGAGGTTTGAAAGGTGGTTTCTTGAAATGATCATCTCTTTCATTTTTGCCCCTATTCTCAAGATGGATGGCCTTTACACTGGCCGAGTCAATAGTAGTTGGTTCAAACAATAATAATGAATGTCTAAGGTAACTATGTAATGATCCAATATACTTAGTTACTACTTCAGGTGAGTCAAGTGCAATGCCCAAATTAAGTGCCTGTTTTCTAAATTCCTCTGTAAAGCTTTGAACATCCTGACCTCTACCTTGCCTTAAGTATTGCCAATCCATTAAGGATTTTTGTTTATAACCCAAGGGATAAAATTGTTCCTTTAATGTAGAAATGAAACTAGGTCATGAGGAAAGAAGATTACCCACACTCTTACTGCTTCGCAATTTTCTCTCCCACCAAACAAGAGTGGTGGTACTCAGTCAAAGAGAGGCCAACTGAATCTTTGCCTCGTCCTCTTCAATCTGCTGAATCCTGCAGTAGATTTCAATCTGGCTAATCCAATTATTAAGCTTTTCTACATTACTTTCACCGTTAAACATGGGAAGATAAAATTTGACATCTAATTTAAAGAAAGCTTTCTTAGATGCATCCCTTAAATTTCTATGATGGTGGTGATGAGAGGAAGAAGAACTTTCACTCGCGGAAGGAGAAGGAGGGGGTTCTTCTCCACCATTTCCATGCACTGAACCTTGTTCTTCTGGATTTATCTCTTCTTCTTTCTCCAGCCTTGAAAGCAACCGACCGGCATTTTATGCCATTGTATAGAAGGTTTTGCGGAAATTGCGCTCCTCTTCATGACGATCCTCTTCATCTGCCATGTTTCTCCTTCGATGTGCACACCCCACTTCGGGATCGAAAGACTTTAGTTTCCCTTTGCCTCTTCGAAGCCTGTTTCTTGTTAGCATACAAACATGCAATTCACATCTAAAAAGACTTGCTCTGATACCACTTGATCCAAGATCTTTCTCTTATAGATGTGTTAAAGAATTATATGCATAAATTGTAGCTTAACATAGAAATTTAATGTGCACATGAGAGAAGAGGAGAAACACATAAAGCATGAAAGAAGACAACAAGACTTGATAATGGAGTTCATCTGACTTGGACTACGTCTCCGAGCCCTACTCGATCAATGGGGAGGCCTTCATTCATTAAGTGGCATGAGAAAGAAGAGTACAAGCATCAGTTACAAAAAAGGAGTTTTATACCTCCACACCGAAAAATGGCCAAAAAATGCAGAACTCTGATGGAGAAACGGATAGTGCAATTGCGTTCATGGCAACAAGAAATGTTGAAACCATATAAAATTTGTCAAAATCCGACAAAATGAAAATTCGGCCCTCCTACAAAAATCTGCCTTGAACTACATGCGCTCCCTCCTCTCCCTAGGCACACTAATAAACTGTGTTTAAATAATAAACGGTTGGCGGAAATCAAAGAATTCCGTTTGGTGAGTTGGTTTATGATCAATTTGTTACGGAGGAGGTCGGGCGATCAAACCCTGCCCCCTCCTTTTTTTACATACCAAAATCTTTAATTAAAAAAAAGAGGTTGGTGGGTGGAAGGTTGGGTCTGCGCCCAAGGGCTGGCCCACATTTCCCACACCATTTTTAAATGTTCCATGGGAGGGGCCGGGGGTAGTGGCCTGCCCCTCCACATATATATGTTGTAGTTTTGGGGTGGCGGGGTTGGTGGCCCGCCACCCTTTTCTTATAATTTTTTTTGTTAAATAAAACAACCCAGCCCTTTTTGAAAATTCGGATTTTGACCGAGGGAGTCGATTTCACCAAGCGACAATTTCACCCGGAATCTGGTCGGATTGGCTGGATTCCATCCGCTAGAAAAGTTCAAATTGTGTCTTCATTAGTCCTTCCTAGTCAGCAAAAGTCAATCGAACTTTAACTACCTCTATCTCCTTCATCCGGACTTGAATTGGAGTGTTGTTCACACCGTTGGAATCAGGGCGACGAGCACGTCGATTTGATGTCAAGTTAATCATCTTTCCACCACTTTGAATTTTGATACTTTTCCATGTCACTGGTGTCTGGAGATCCACTTGGATCACCAAGCACTCCTTCTCGAAGAGAAAATGAATAGCATGTAGGCACTATCTCAGCATAAGGGTGCATATAATCAGAGACCAACCATTTGGGAATGGGAGAGGATGAATATATAGGCAAGGAGAGGGAGTTAGGATCTCACCAAAGATAGGGAGAGGCCATCTTCTCAAGGAGGAAGCTCATAGGGATAAGATCGAAGGGAAATATTGGGAGAATTCGACCACATACACAATGAAAACCCTCCAACTCGTCATTTTGGAAGCCTCTAGATCACAAAACTTCTTGTTCTCTTTGGGAAAACTTTCCTTTTAGGGATCAATGCGAGTATCCAAGTAAACAATACGCTGCCACTGCGAGGCTAGTATGGTGAAACCTGCCATCAGCACGAGTTGGCAGTGTCACAATCGCGTTGACCCTGAAATTAGGGATTTGAGCTTACTTCTTTAGGGAAGGCTCAAGGCATGTTTTCATCAGTTCTTCAGGGAGGATATGGACTGCATATCAGGATGGGTACGTTGGATAATTTCCAAGTTTCAAGCACTATGGGGTATGACACAAGGAAGTGCAGGAGGTGTGACACAATACTGTGTAACAAATAGAGCCCATACATGAATGGAAGACGACCTTCAAATCCAAGGACGGTCTTTTTGAATGTTTGGTCATGCCTTTCGGGTTGAAAAATTCCCTTGCAAATTTTATGAGGTTGATGGATGACATCTTGTGTCCCTCCACCGACTCATTCATGGTTGCATATTAGGACAACACCCTCATCTTCAACAACAGTTTGGAAGAGCACGTACAACACATTCGACAAGTCCTTCAAACCATGCAACAACACAGACTATGTGCCAACTTGGAGAAATGCACCTTTGGCATGAACTAGGTCCAATATCTGGGTTACATCATAGATTAGCAAGGTGTGCTTGTGGATGTAGCTAAGATCCAAGTCATTCAGGATTGGCTAGCCCCGACCACTCTGACAGAGCTTCACAACTTTTCAAGCCTTGCCAATTTTTATCGGAATTTTGTGTTGGGATTCTCCCATATCACCATTTTGGGTGTGTGTTTATTCTTTCCATGACTAGTTGCACGCATCGGGTGGGGGGTGCATCCCCCCTTGTCGAGGGGTTTCAGGGGGCGGTATCCCCCCTGCACGGGGTCTAAGGTAGCGACCCGGGAATTTTTTTTGACCCTATATTAGGTGGGCAGACCTACCTATGGTTTTGTGCATGGGTTTACACATATTTGTGGGCACGATGGTTTTCTACCCATGGTATTTTGTACATCCGATCAAGGGAACTACGGTTCTGCTCTAATCCAAGGTTAATGGACTGGGGTTTATGAATGCTTTGGAATGTAAATATATGTATTGTAACATTGAAAGGAAAATAATGAAAAATCAATCTAGTAGTCTCGGTTTTGGGATCCAGGGAAAACCTCTATGTATTTGTTTTATATTCTCATCATTGTTTATTTTCTATTTTTTAGAATTCGTTTGCACTTAATTTTTGTACAGGGTTAAAAGCTACACAATTTTCCACCTCTAGGACGCATTATTATTCTACCTAGACTACATTTGTGTTCCTTCAAGTGAGCGTGCCAAGATGATTTGGGAGGCACACTACAGTTGGTTTGCGAGACACTTTGGTATGGAGAAAACTACAACCATACTGTAGAAGTATTTTTATTAGCCAAAACTCCTATAGGATGTTGGAAAATATATCAGATCCCACACTTCCCAAGTCATCGCCAAGTCAAACATTAAGAAGCAAGGCTTATACACTCCTCTGCCTACTCCCAGTCAGCCTTGGGAATCCATATCCATGGACTATTTTTTTTTCCTCCCTTCCACCAAGTATGGTAATGACTGTGTATGTTTGGTCGTGGACAGATTTTCTAAGATGGCTTTATTGGCGGCCTGTAAGAAGAGTATCATAATACAGGAAACTACCAAACTCTTCTTTGAACGAGTCTGGGTACATTTTTGGATCCCGTATACCATTATATCAGATTGGGACAATAAATTCTTAAGCAAATTCTGGTCGAGCCTCTGGACATTATTAAACAACAAGTTTACTAAGTCAACCGCATTCATCCCCAGAATGATGGTTGGACAAGGGTTGTTAACAAGATGATAGTGCACATACTTTGCATGTTCAACTCCAAGCATCCACAAACCTGGGATGAGATCCTTCCCTATGTTGAACACATTTATAATAGAGATTTCAATAGTTTGATTGGTTGCAGTCCCTTTCAAGTGGGTCTAGCATTTCAACCATTGTGTCTGATTGACATTTCCATGCCTCATGTGATTACACATGCAGAATCCACACATGTACAATTAGAGGCTGATAAAGAAACCAGGTTTATTGAATGTATCCGGCACATGTGCAATCAGGTTCACGACATCTTGGATTAGTCGAATGACAAGTACAAGCAGAAACATGATTAACATCAGGTGACACATAAGTTTTAAGTGGGCGATAAATTTTGATTGCATTTGCAAAAAGAACGCCATGCAGGGGGACATCAAAATATATGACCATTCTAATATGGGCCTTACACCATCACCAAGTGATCAGGTGCTCAAAATTATGCTAAAAAATCAAAGTTGTCAAAGTGGTGTGGAACCTGAATGACCGCGTAGCTCGTCATCCTAAATCTGGTGCAACTCGTTTCGTGTGAAACAGACACTGTATGCTCCCAGAAACATGATCAATTCGTTTTCCCAAACATGCAAATTTGGTGCAGGAGTTGACAAGGATGTTAAATGGGCATCTGTATAGCCCAGTCACCAAAAATAATATTCCTTGGAATAATCTGTGGAATATCCTTAAAATATTCCTTGCAGGTGGCGAATCAGAAGGTGACAAGTGTCAGAATTTCATTGGTCCACATGTTTTGGGTTTGGAACAATAAGGAGGTGACACATGGCTAAGCCAGAGGCCGCCACTTGTCCTCCTAATGGTTGATCAAAATATTATTTGCAAGACAGGTCAGAGGTCGGGCTCGACCCCGCGACCTCCCACACAACAGACCAAAGGACTAACCACTTCGCCTACACATTTCTTTTTAACTAACATATCACAGGCGGGTCAGCGATTAAAGAATCGGCCCCAGAGAAAAGCCAAGGTTCGATGCGATAATTGCAATTTCACATCGCATAAGGAAAGGTTATAGAATCAGCCCCGACAATATCAGGTTGTGATTGTGATACCACAATCACATTTCACACAATGCAAGTTTCGTTATATGAATTACGTTGGCCCCGCCAATTGCGATATATCCCAGATGCGATATAGATTATACTGTTGTTGATAGTTCCATTAGGTTCACCACTTATCGCAGTCGCACATCGCCCACGATTGCGTTCACAAACCATAAGACCCTCCAATTGCGATTTGTGATGGAGTTGCCGAAACCATCGGACCTAACCACCTTGTATGTGACCACTTGACGTTAACCATGAGATAGGCGAGGAAGTTGGCGAGACCATCAATTTCGAAGGAACTACCATAATTAACTCCAGATAATGAATTTAACTAGTAGTTAGCCAGATTTGGAGGAGGAAATTGTGGAAAACCTAGCAGAAGTCATAACTAAGGAAATTTTCAACCAAATGAGGAGGAAAAAGAGGTTAGGGTACCATTTTTTTGTATTCCGGACTCATTGAAGTAGGTTTCAGAAGCATTTGAGTATTGTAAACACATATTTTTATGCTTTTGAGCATAATAGCGAGGCCCAAGCCATTGGAAGCTAGACCAAGGAGACGTAGCCCAGGAGGGGTGAACTCTTTTATCATGTTCCTATTGTAATGTGTTTTTGATGATGTTCTGTACATGTTTATGATGTTGTTTGGTCTCTTATTTATGTTAAATTGCTCATAAAATTAACATAAAAACTCATCATTTCACTCACAAAAATTCATGAATCCTTAAGCACAATGAAATCATTTTGTTTCTAATCTGAGGAGGATCTTAGCACAACAATCTAATATTTTAAATCATATCATTTTGGTATCAGAGCAATAGGTTTTGTTTGTGAAGGAAAGATTTAAATGTTTGAAATTTTATGTCATGCTTACAAGGTTAAAACTCGAGAGAGGAGAAGGGAAGCTGGTTGGAAGCCCTGAAGTTGGGTCAAGGGGAAGGAGAGAAAGGTTGCCACAATCTCCAACACCAGTTCAGCCTCGAGTCACAGTTGAGACTCCAGAGATCATGTCTCATGAAGGATAACCTACAAACATGACAAAAGATGAGAATACCTTTAGAAAGGTTCTCTTTGATATGACAGAGATGGTAAAGGTCCTTTATGAAGAGAGGAATACCAGGTTGCAAGGGGAAAGTTCCAAACCTCCCAAAGGAGAAGGATCTTCAGAAGGAGGTAATGGAAAAGGATGTAAATTAAATGGATACAAACATCCACCCTCTCCACCATATTCTTCATCTTCTTCTTCACAAGCATCTTCACCCTCTTTCACTAACACAACCCTTACTCATACTCATCATCATACTTCAAAAGGAACTGGTAAATCACCTTTTTTAAAACTTGATGTTAAATTTGAGCTGCCCATGTATAATGGTGAAGTGAATGCAGAGAAGCTTAATAATTGGAATCGTTAGTTGAAGGTCTATTGTAGGATTCAAAACCTTCAAGAGGAAAAAATAAAGATTCAGTTATCTTCCTTGAGAATGGAGGATGCAACACTAGTATGGTGGGAATCAAAGACCTAAGAGGAGATTAAAAACATGATGATATCTTAAATTCTTGGATTTATTCCATTGTTGCAATAAAAAGACAATTATACCCTCTAGCTTATATGCAGAAAGCCATCAGGAATTGGCAACACTTTAGAAAGCTTAAAGGTCAAAATGTGCAAGATTACACCCAAGAATTCAGAAAAAGGTCTTTCATGTTAGGAGTAGATTTTCAATCACAGGACACATTATTGAAGTACATAGGGGGTTTACACATTTACCCTAGGCATACTATCTTAATGTTTAATCCCAATAATCTAGATGATGTGTGTGTGCAAGGCACTCATCTTGAGGCAAGTGGGAAAAACACTTCAGAAGAAGGTAGTAAAAAGCCATTTATGGGTAAATAGAAAGAAAATGGTTTCAAGGGAAAGAAAAATGCATCCATTAAAAAGGAAGGAGAGAAAACAATATTTAAACATTGTTCCAGAGAGGGTCAC
This sequence comes from Pinus tabuliformis, assembly GCA_031772625.1. Taxonomy (NCBI): domain Eukaryota; kingdom Viridiplantae; phylum Streptophyta; class Pinopsida; order Pinales; family Pinaceae; genus Pinus; species Pinus tabuliformis. The sequence continues at coordinate 940,042,513 of CM062810.1, read as the reverse complement.
GATGAAGCTCATTTTTGGAAGCTTCATCCTGAAATGAAACCAAAGAAATTCAACAACAAAGGAATAGAAAAGACAACTGCCATCATTCAAGAGCATTTGGGATCCGATCCAGGTGATGAAACTAAAATTACAGTCATGGGTATAAAAGGAAAATAATCCATTGCTAGCACTAGTATATCAAATTGTCGCACTAGTACTCCAAATGAAGAAACAAGGATTGAACTATTTCATGTGAGAGTAATCTCAAAACATAGAAAAATTGACACACTTTTTGATAGTGGGTCTCAAGCTAACTTGATATCTAATAACTTAGTCAAGCAACTTAATCTTGAAACCATTTTACATCCTAAGCCATATCCCTTGGGTTGGATATGCAAGGACACAAACTTACATGTTACAAGAAAATTTATTCTTCGGTTTGCAATCACAACAAACTTCATTGACGAAGTTGAATTAGATGTTGTACCACTTGATATATCATGAATTATTTTGGGTAGTCCTTATCTCTATGATAGAAAAGCAATATTCTATCGTCATGAAAGCAAGTACCACTTGTTCAAGGATGGTGTGGAGTATATTGTGCGAGCTCATCGCAAGAAACTAAATCTTTCATTAGTTAATGTAGGGAAAATGAAAAGACTAGTGAATTCAAGCAAGAATTTAGTGCTTATTATGATCAAACCCAATGTTGATATTGATTATGAAGCATTTGATGGTTGTAATTCAAATTCAAAAGCTAATTTGGTTGATGTTGCTAACCATGATGATGAGGTGTTTCAGAAAGTAAAAGGATTTCCTTCCAAGAGGAGAATCCAACATGGAACACCATTGCAACAAAAGTGCCTTGTTGTGGAGGTAAATCCTCTCTGCGGACAGAGATGATCCCTACTAGCCCAGACCAGGTCTAGCAACAATCACACAATGCTATCATGCAAGTTCCTAATTGCAAATAAAAAGTAGATGGTGAGAACCTACTTGGATTCCAACGCTAGTGTTCGTCGAAGAGATGTCGCCTTCGTTCCTTTGCCTTGACCGGTCACGATCCCCACGATCTCTGTGATTGGACACCTGCACATGCAAAGAAAAACACGAAAACAAGCATAAAATCTAGTAGATGCAATTATATATCAGTCAGAAAAGATATAACTCAACATCAAACATAAGACAATGAGAGTGGAACCATAATGATAGTCATCTATTATTAATAAATAACAAAGAAGAATACAACCATTGTTCTGACGTCAAATCCTCCTTTGGCTGGGTAGTCAGCTACACAAGTCTTGCAAAGCTCGTTGGGATGAGGAACAAGCCTCTCTATCTTTGGGTGACAAGAATCTCCTTAATTAGATTTGGCCTTATGGGTGCAAAGAAGGCTCTTGCAGCTTCAAACTCTCTATCACTATGCTGGAACTAGAACTACTGTAACTCTGACTATTATGACTAGCTTGCTCAAGGCATAGAGGCAAGCTTTTATAGATAGAGAGGAAAGAGATAGGATCAACCACATTATTCATGGGATTGGCTTTATCACTTGGAAACTTCCATGAAAGGTGGCAAACCATTTTCCCTTCTATGGAGATTCGAAGCCAAACCATCCTAGCTCAACATAGATTCAGTTGGTGAATGGGTTGAAGAGAACCTTCGGGAGCTTGTTGGTTAAAAACTTTACTCAATTCGGTTGGAGCGAGTGCGACTCTGAGACAGAGCGCCAATGGCGCGCCCTTTTTAGAGGATTTCCCTCATTGGCGCGGGCAGTGAACTGTGAACTCGCACTAATGCAAAAAGAGCTGTAGGTATTTTGCAGGAGATGTCTTCAGGGCACATAAAGCTCATACTTAGAGGAATATGATGCAAGTGGTTTCAGGTCATGTCACTTCTGACAGGTCACGGAATGAGTCCTCCAGTGTTCGGGTGAGGGGTAAAAGGGACGGTGACAAATTGTTCTGTAACAGATGCCCCCTAAAGCATGAGGCCCGAGAGAGAGAGGGGTGAAATGCTTTACAAGAACATGTGGGACTGAAAACACGGCCGCCGGAGAACGTGCGTAAAGAAGTACAACTGATATCTCGAGTACATGATATATGTGGTATGGGCGCAGCCATCCATAGCAGAGTACATAACAATCTAGATCCTAGGCATGGACGCAGCCATCCAGAGAGGATTGATAAATAGACTCAGGCATGGTCATAGCCATCCAGTGAATGAGTCATGTAATAAACATAATGATCCACAAATCGCAACCTGGATTCCAACAGACAGAATCCAGGGTCTTGCGCTCTATCTCGACCCGAACAGAGTACAAGTTCAGGCATGCGAATACATGAGTTGGAGTCGAACATGCATGAACATCGTCTGATTACCAATCAATAATGAAAACTGTTAACAGACGCAAGAGGGACCACCAATAATGACAATGGTCCTCAAGGTACTATAGGTACAATCTACGGCGTGTGAATCAATGAGCTGGTGTCGAACACCCTTAGAATCATTCGATCGGAGGCCAATGATGAAAACCTCACGTCAAACACGAAGAACCTGCCATTGAGGCATGCAGGCTCCAAGGCACCGAAAGGGAGTCTCTAGATCAGCTTCCTGGATAATGAGCTGAAGTCGACAGGAAGTGACCTTGATCAAAGGTGGGCCATAGTGTTTCCCACATCAGTGACACGAGATAGAGGAAGGATGTTGTGGTGAATCAAAATTATGTGAGGTATCAGAGGAGGTTGTACTGCTGCAGAGGTCAACTTCTCTCGAACATATCGGCGGCACGACAGTGGACTCGACAGTATTTGACATCAAAATGAGTAGAGGTCATGGTGACAAGGCAATGAGCAGATGAGAGGTCAAATAAGATAACCCAAACCCACGGAGGCAAGTGTAAAAACAAGATGAGATTTCCCCACCCAGACACGAATGCAGACTAGTGCCATGTTCAAGAGCGACATACTGCTGACACGACAATAATTATGGGTCTATTTCCCCCACCATTTCTGGCGAGTACCCCAGTTATTTTTAACAAGCTTGACGGGGATAGCATATGCTTGTAAGGCGTCATTACGACGGAACCCGATGTCATTAAGTTTTAACGAGTCTGACAAAGGAAGAACTTGGCGTCTTTTCCTGTTTAGAGAGTCTAAAAAGACAGTAGAAAAGAAAACTCCAGGGGGGTCCTTTTTCGTAAAATTGTGTCTCGCGAGCCCGAAAAAGTATAAAAAAATGCTCGAAAGAACCGCCCGACCATTACGATCGAGGAGTACTTTTCATTTATAGTGACATCGATCTGAAAAAGTAGAAAAGTGATCAACATCACGTCGTTTCATAACCATTCACAAACTGGAAACGACAAGGGTCCGACGATCTTTTCGTTTTTACACGGTCGGAAAAGGGTTTAAAGACGACCGCCTCTTATTTACTTTTAACGAGTCAAGAGGGAAAACTCGGCAATCTTTTCGTCTTTAAACGGTCGGAAAAGAGCTGAAAGTAGACCTCCATTTCTATTCTCTTTAACGAGTCAAAAAGGGAAAAATACTCGGCAATCTTTTCATATTTTACGAGTCAGAAAAGAGCTTAAAGGTGACTCGTCCTGGAGGAACGAGTGGTATAAAGGGAAGCAACTGGTTCCGGCAATGGTGGAACTGCTCAAAACATGTAATGGTCAAGAGGCTGGCTAATAAAACCACTCATCGCTGCGGTTCCTCAGGAAAGGATAAACAACCAAGTGAAAGCATATGGTCAACCAAAGAGATGGTGGAAATGGAATGAAACAACCAAGGCTCATCTAGCAGAATTCAGCGGATAAAAATGGCAATCACGAGATGTAAATCGGGTATGGGTTCATTTTTACACAAGCTTGAACCATGGAGAACTTTGCTTGGATTCGGTTTCATGTTTACACAAGCTTGAAACGAAAAACTATGCTTGTTATCAGTTCGCATGCCCCCAGCATAATAACGCAAATCGAGGTACATGCCCCCCAAGCTTCATTGCATTCAACAAAGTGGATGGAATGAAGGTTCACTCTCGAGATCTAGGAAAGACTCGACTTGTATTTTACGAGATCTTAATCAAAGACTCGATTGGGAAAAGGGGTTGTTTCATTTTTTAATGAGGTTGACACAGTAAAAGAACTATCCTCATAACCCTTGTTTCATTTTTTTAACGAGCTTGACACAAGATTAGGAACTATGCTCAACCACCTTGTTTCGTTTTTAAACGAGGTCGCCACAAGATCAAAACTATCCTCGAGACACATTGTTTCATTTTTTAACGAGGTCGCCACAAGATCAAAACTATCCTCGAGACACAAGCTTGAACCAGGAAGGACTCGGCTTGTTGGAAATGCGCATGCCCCCAGTGCAATGGGGCAGGATGAGGTACATGCCCCCCAAGCTTCATTACATTCAACAAAGTGGATGGAATGAAGCTTCATGAGATCTTAATTGAAAGACGCGATTGGAAAGGGGGAATTGTTTCATTTTTTAACGAGCTTGACACAAGATCAAGAACTATGCTCGGGACTCTTTGTTTCATTTTTTAACGAGCTTGACACAAGACAAGGAATTGTGCTCTGACCAAGCCTAGTTTCATTTTTTAAGGAGCTTGACATAGGAAAGGAACTATGCTCCACCCGAACTTCATCATAATGAATAGAAAGTCAGGGCTTCCAAGGTTGCCACTCCCGGTGGAAGGGAAACATCTTGGAAGTCATGGCCCAATGCCCCCAGGACACTATGCACGATGGCGACATCACTGGATCCAGGCACGGGATAGGTGGCCACGTAGTTGATCTGTGATGGGGCAGATGCAACTGGTGGATGAAAACCAGGAGGGGATGACAACTGCGCAGGAGGCACCCGAGGATGGACGAACGATAATTGATCTATCGTTACTATTCTTCCATCGTGTGGAAAGCAAACCACCCGGAAAAGGGAAGAGACCAGGGCCCCCATGGCATAAACATAGTCACGGCCAAGGAGAAGACTGAAGTCTAAAGCACCTTGGGTAACTGATACGTCTATATAGATGGTCTTGCCTCCCAAAGTAACAAGGAACTGTGGAAGGATCCCTAATGGTTGACTAGTTCCTCCATCAAAAGCCATCAGATTCGGTGCGACTGGCACAAGTTGTGGGGAACCCAAGGCTTGCCAAGTAGTGGCAGGCATAAGACTAACCGATGCTCCCTCATCCAACACAGTGCCAGGTAGTGCCTTATTATAGGCATGTACCGTGACCCAGAAAGGCATATGGGATGGAAGGCGACCGATGATCAGGCGATTCCAATCAAAGGAAGCGACCAGACTACTTGGTGGGGGAATCGTATGATTGCCCCCATGTGCTAAAGGAAACGAAGGAGAACCTTCGGGAACAGCTGGGTTAGGAGAGTCATTTCGGGACTCAGGAGAATCTGAAGAGACGAGAATAACATAGGCGTGATTCTCTTCTGAAACAGAGTGAGCGAGCGGCGGACTTGAGTCGACACTCTTTCTGACCAATGGTTGGTCTACAACAGGCTGGGGACAGTCGGGTTGGGGAAGAGGGGCCTGCACAAGAGAAGAATTTGAAGCAATCTCTTTGTCAGCAGGGGGACGATCTGCAGCTGTAGAGAGACATTGATAACCAGTGGGAAGTTGGGGTAAAGGAGCTGGAAGACTTTCTAAGACAACAGAGGCTTTATCCATGAGTGGACAAAGGTGAAGGGGATGATTGCCTTCACAAAGTCGACAGGGGATTCAAATCTTCCCTTTTCCCTTACCATTCCCGACTGATAAGGTAGCATCGCCGTGAGCTTCAGAGGACGATGAGGGGTGGGCCGGATCGCGAGACCATACTTCTAGTACCCTGGGAATGCCAGGACAATCGCGAAGAAGATGGTCCTCCTTGCATAATCGACAAGGAAACTTGACCTTCCACGGAGGAGCAGAAGGTGGCCTGACTTCAGGTGTACTCGAGGGGGTAGCTGCACTTGTAACCTCTCCCTTAGGAGCCTTCTTCTTCTTCGTCTTCTTCTTCTTCTTCTTAGCCACTTGGCTACTCGAATCGAGACTTTCACCAGGTGAAGTGGAAGATGAGGATGTAGAAGTGGGTGTAGAAGGGGAGAGATCCACCTTAGAATCAACATGATGTTGTTCAGGTGGAGGGACAGATTGACTAGACGGTGAGACGGTAGGGACCAAAGAGGTTGAGAACAACCAAACCGGCAACCCAACAGTTAACCCTGGGAGGGACAACGTTGCCATATAAGGGACACCAACATTTCCAAAAGGAGCGAAATGACCAGGGTTCCCGTCAGAGGGGATCCCTGGGTTGGTGAACCCCGGAAAAGTTGCCATCGAGAACGAAAAGAAGCCTACTCAAGCTAACGCAAACAAGATCTAACTGGGTAAATGTGAACGCGGCCGAATAAATTTTAAGACAAAGGAACTGAACTTGACCTTTTCATGTTTTAAGAGTCGAGAAAAGGACAAAAAGGTGACTCTAGTCGCCTTCGAATGTTTTGTGAGCCCGAAGTGACAAACTGCTCAAGTGAGCCTTTTCTTTTAAGGAGTCTGAAAAGGATCAAAAGTGACTACTCTGGAGAAACTAGGCAAAGGGTTTACCAAACAAATCGTAAACTGCATATACACCTTGGCAGTCATATGAAAACCAAGGACTTCCCGTACGGCAGCCAATCTTCCCGAATGTTGTGTTCGGTGCATTACGGCTTGTAAGGCGGCAGACACGGCTTCCTGTGGATAAAGGATGATAACCTAGTGGGGTCTCCCCTATATACGCGACGGTACGTGGGAGCTCAATTCCGTGCTAGACCACTATCGAGCCACAAAAGGAGGAATCACCCAACCGTAGTGTGAAACAACAGTGACTAGGTTTAACGACGTCGGAGCACGTCTCTAGCCTAGACCTCTAATCAGTGAGCGCTATGTTCCAATGCGTTTTTAAGTTCATTCAGTTCATTTTATGGTTGATCTTTGATTAAGTTTCAATTTCTAGGTCTTACCGTATGTAATCTCTCACAATTCCCTAAATGCAAGCTATATGCCAAAGAATATCATTTCATTTGATGAATACTAACTACGAGAGAGTTAAGAATTTTTCAAACAAACAAAATGACCACAAACAATCAAGAACCACTCTAATGTAGCTAATGGAAATAAATGAAACTTTTCTTGTTTTAAATCACTAATCAATGAAAAGCTTCTAATTCCAATTAACTAATTCAACGCAAAAGAGATTGTTCGTTTTCTTTTCAATGGCAAAGTGCACTAAACAAATTTTGAGAGATAATAACACCGAGTAAAAAGACAAATTTCACTAAATGAGAACGCAATCAAGTCCCCAAAACACCAAGGCAGTCCTTCAGAACCAAGAGAATATCTCAAAGACCTCAATGGGCCATGTAATCTAAGCCCAAAACGAAGCCAAGTGAAATCCAAGCGAAAAGAAGAGAATCACTCGAATAACGCAATAAAAAGTTTAACAATCACTGAACAAGTGCAAGAGAGTAACCAAAAAGTTGACTGGACCAACAGAAGACCAAAACTCCTAAGGAAGGCTCGATGCACAAAGACACTAGATGCCCTAGGGCTAAAATGTGAAATCGGTGGAAAATGGCAAACACCCAAAGTATGCAAATGTAATCTATGCACACTTTTCATTCATATCCTGAAAATGAGAATTCTAATTATGCAAGTGTGATCTATGCAAGAGAATTCTCAAACACACGATGATTCTAATGTAATCTAAGAACCAATCAAGTGCAAATCAAGAAAAATGGGTGTGAATTCCAAAGATCATAAAATAAAAACACTCAAAGGCGATTAACACTCATACACAATTTAGCCCCCCCCCCTGGCGAATGAGGGGGAAATTTTTTTGCAAAAACAAAAGCAAAAAGATGCAAAATTGTGAAAAGACTGAGACAAACCTCCAAGTAATGATCAAAGGAAATCAAATTAATAATTTTCCAAAAAAAACTCAAAACCAGTCAAATAAGACCCTGACACACTCAAGTGATTGAAAAAGGTGTAGCTAGACACAAAACCCAAGCTTGGAAGGCTGCAAACAAGCAAACTGGAAAAGTTCACAGGCCTGGCGTGACTGTCAGGTTGCAACTCGCGCTTTTATGGGATTAGCGCGGGTTGTTTTTGAGCAACTTGCGCCGATTGGCGCGACTGTAAGGCTAAAAAGCGCGCTAATCAAGTTTGCTAAGTAAAAAACAAAAGCAAGCAACTCAGGGCTTGAAGACAGTATCTAGGCAAACCAGGAAGCAAGAAACAGCAAGAAATCCAACCCAGAAAGCTATCTAAGCAATCCAAACAAGAGAAAACCAAAGAGACAAGACAAAATCCAAGTTGTTTAGTCCGTAAACCAAACCGGAGATTGACTGAAGCAGCGTTGATCTACTTCGCTAATGCACAGCAATAACGTTTCGAAGGCTACCTGGCCGTACTTCAGGCTCCGTCTAAAGTTTACAAATCAAACAACAAGATCTCCCCAACGGAGTCACCAAATTGTTGTGGAGGTGAATCCTCTCTGCGTACAGAGACGATCCCTACTAGCCCAGACCGGGTCTAGCAACAATCACACAATGCTGTCACGCAAGTTCCTAATTGCAAATAAAAAGTAGATGGTGAGAACCTACTTGGATTCCAACGCTAGTGTTCGTCGAAGAGATGTCGCCTTCGTTCCTTTGCCTTGGCCGGTCACGATCCCCACGATCTCCGTGATTGGACACCTGCACATGCAAAGAACAACACAAAAACAAGCATAAAATCTAGTAGATGCAATTATATATCAGTCAGAAAAGATATAACTCAACATCAAACATAAGACAATGAGAGTGGAACCATAATGATAGTCATCTATTATTAATAAATAACAAAGAAGAATACAACCATTGTTCTGACGTCAAATCCTCCTTTGGCTGGGTAGTCAGCTACACAAGTCTTGCAAAGCTTGTTGGGATGAGGAACAAGCCTCTCTCTCTTTGGGTGACAAGAATCTCCTTACTTAGATTTGGCCTTATGGGTGCAAAGAAGGCTCTTGCAGCTTCAAACTCTCTATCACTATGCTGGAACTAGAACTACTGTAACTCTGACTATTATGACTAGCTTGTTCAAGGCATAGAGGCAAGCTTTTATAGATAGAGAGGAAAGAGATAGGATCAACCACATTATTCATGGGATTGGCTTTATCACTTGGAAACTTCCATGAAAGGTGGCAAACCATTTTCCCTTCTATGGAGATTCGAAGCCAAACCATCCTAGCTCAACATAGATTCAGTTGGTGAATGGGCTGAAGAGAACCTTCGGGAGCTTGTTGGTTAAAAACTTTACTCAATTCAGTTGGCGCGAGTGCGACTCTGAGACAGAGCGCCAATGGCGCGCCCTTTTTAGAGGATTTCCCTCATTGGTGCGGGCAGTGAACTGTGAACCCGCGCTAATGCAAAAAGAGCTGTTTTCATAGGTATTTTGCAGGAGATGTCTTCAGGGCACATAAAGCTCATACTTAGAGGAATATGATGCAAGTGGTTTCAGGTCATGTCACTTCTCACAGGTCCCGGAATGAGTCCTCCAGTGTGCGGGTGAGGGGTAAAAGGGACGGTGACAAACGGTGACAAATTTCTATGTAACATGCCTTCTTTCTAACATTGACATGAATCAGATGTCAAGAAGGGAAAGTGCAAAAATAACAAAGAAAATCCAAGGATTGTTGAACAAAAGGATCATCCGACCATCTCCTTTACCATGTGGTGCACCCCTTGTTTTGGCACCCTAGAAGAATGGTAAGCATTTCATTGAATGGGATTCAAGAAGTGGTTTAAATCAAAGTAGATTTGTTGAAGGAGACATATGGAAGACGACATTAAAAACCAATAAAGGTTTGCTTTAATGGCTTGTTATGATTTTTGGTCTTTGCCATGCTCCTACTACTTTCATTCATATGAATCAATATGTATTGCATCCATTTCTAGACATGATATTCTATTTGGATGACATTTTCATTTTCAGAAAATTTCATTATGAATATGTCATGTATGAGAAAGAAATACTTGATGTCTTATGTCAAGAACATTTGTTATTGAATATGTCAAAGTATATGTTGGATAAAACTTATTTGATGTACTTGGGCCATGATATTGGAGAAGATGAGCTAAAGTTAGACTTATCCAAGATTGATGCCATTATGGATTGGTCAATGCTCGAGATAGTCATTTGGATAAGAGGTTTTTTGGGAGAATCCCAATTTTGGAGGAAAGATTTTGTTAATTTTTCTTCAATTGTAGCTCATTTTCATTTTTGACAGTTATGCAAAAGGTCTTCCAATGGGGAGGCAAACAATAAAAGGCATTTGATGCTTTAAAACAAAATATCAGTTCAACCTTTATACTTGCTCTTCTAAACTTGAAAAAGTCATTTGAGTTTTAGGTTGATGTATGTGACTATGTAATGGGCGTAGTATTTATGCAATATGGTAAGCCCATTTCATTTCATTTAGAAATTTTCAATGGTGAAGTGTTTAAGTTGCAACGACAAAGGCACTTCCATTGGATGAGTTTTCTTTTACTATTCCACTCGGTCAAAAGGTATAAGAAAGGTATAAGCGACAAGTTTGTTGATTTACTTTCTAGGCCAATAATTTGTATAACTACTTTCCTCAAGCATCATGTTGTTTTACATGAAAGTTTTGTTCAGAAAAATACATACTTTCAAGATGTATATTCAAGCTTGAGTCAAAAGAATCAAGTAGAGATATTTGTTTACCATTTGCATCATAATGTGTTTTATCATCTTGGTAAGAAGGATGTTGCTACTAATAGTAACATGGACAAAGCCAAAGAGTTCATTGAACGACTCCAAATGGTACATCAAACAGTGCAAGATCAGCTTGAAAAGGGAAAAGGCAAGTATAAGGCAAGGCATGGCAAGCATCGTGTAGATCAAAAAGTCAGTGATAAAGGGATCGAGATTGGAAAGGTGAGGGAACTATACCCTCACCTGTTGGACAACTGAAAGTGATCTTTTGGGGTCCAAAAGGCTTCCAGTGGGGAGGACTGATCAGGTACTCAAAATTATGCTCAAAAATCAAAGTTTTAAGAATGGTGTGGAACCTAAACGAACATGTAGTGCTCGTCATCTTGAATCTGGTGCAACTCATTTCACACGAAACAGACACCGTATGCTCCCAGAAACGCGATCTGTTCGTTTTCCCAAAATAGCAAATTTGGTGCAAGAGCTGATAGGGATGCTGACTGGGCATCCGTATAGCCCAGTCGATAAAAAGAATATTCTTTGGAATATTTTGTGGAATATCCTAAGAATATTCCTTGCAGGTGGTGAATCGGAAGGTGACAAGTGTCAGAATTTGATTGGTCTGTGTGTTTTGGGTTTGGACCAATAAGGAGGTGACATGTGGCTAAGTCAAAGGCCGCCACATGTCCTCCTAATGGTCAATCAAAATTTTATTGGCAAGATAGGTCGGAGGCTGGGCTTGACCGCGTGACCTCCCACACAACAAACCAAAGGACTAACCAATCTGCCTACGCATTTTTTCTAACTAACATATCGCAAGCGGGTCGGCGATTAAAGAATCAGCCCTAGAGCAATGCCAGGGTGCGATGCGATAATCACAATCACACATCGCAACAGGGAAAGGTTACAGAATCATCCCCGACAGGATTAGGTTGTGATTGTGATATCGCAATCGCATAGTGCACAATGCAAGTTTTGTTATATGAATTACCCTGGCTTTGCATATTGCGATATATCCCTGATGCAATATAGATTATACTACAGTTGATAGTTCCATCGAGTCCACCACTTATCACAATCGCATATCGCCCATGACTGCATTCGCAAACCATAAGACCCGCTGATTCTCGTTGATTGCGATTTGCGATGGAGCTGTCAGAACTGTTGCCTTAACTACCGGACCTAACCACCTTGTACATGACCACTCAACCTTTACTGCGAGATAGACGGGGAAGTTGGTGAGACCGCAAATTTCGGCAGAACTATCAGAATTAACTCCAAATAATGAATTTAACTGGCAGTTAGCCATATTTGGAGGAGGAAATTGTGGAAAGACTGGCAGAAGTCATAACTAAGGCAATTTTCAACTAAATGAGGAGGAAAAAGAGGTTAGGGTACCATTTTTTAGTCTTCTGGACTAATTGGAGCAGGTTTCAAAAGAATTTGAGCATTGTAAACACATATTTTTACACTTTTGATCATAATAGAGAGGCCCAAGCCATTGGAAGCTAGACCAAGGAGACGTAGCCCAGGAGGGGTGAACTCCTTTATCATGTTCCTGTTGTAATGTGTTTTTGATGATGTTCTGTACATGTTTATATTGTTGTTCAGTCTCTTATTTATGTTAAATTTCTCATAAAATTAACATAAAAACTCATCATTTCACTTGTAAAAATTCATGAATCCTTAAGCACAATGAAAGCATTTTGTTTCTAATCTGAGGAGGATCTTAGCACAACAATTTAATATTCTAAATCAGATCACTAAGGCTATGGGAGACAATGCTTTCAAGCTCAAAATTCCCCCATTCCTTGGTCTGCACCCAATGTTCAATTTGGCCGCCTTCATCCATATTTTCCACCATTATTGGACACCTCAAACATTGCTAAAAAAATAATGCCAACAGAGCTTAACCCATACTACATGGAACATGCCACAACTGATCGGATCTTGGACACACAAATTAAGACCATTCATAAATAGAAGATCCAACTGTATTGGGTTGTCAAAGCTGACCAACTCTTGCATCAAGGCAAATGGCTCACTAGGGACCAAGTTTAGCAGAAGTTTCCCCATCTCGTGGAGGCACTCAATTCAATGGGGACCATTGCTTCCTAAGAGGGGAGGATTGATCCAGGTGGATATTGGTGGCCACCTGCCTATTCCTCTTGGACCTACACCACTATTTCCTTAGGTTTCTTGATTGTAGCACAATTTCTATTTTTGGCAGATTTTTCGAGTCGTGAACTTCCAGAGCCGTTTTGAGGCCCTGAACGACATTTTTTTGGAAAAAAGGCAAAACCACAATTTTTTGTAGGGTTTTGTAGTAAAAAAATTTAGTCATGAGATAGATCTTTCTAACTATAGGTTTTAACTCTGTACATAAATTCCTGCATACGAATTCTAAAAGCAAAAAATAAACAATGACGAGAACATAAAACATAAAACATATATACACAGAGATTCTCCCCCAGATCCCAAAATCGAAACTACCAGATTGATTTTTCATTATATTCCTTTCAATGTTACAATACATATATATACATACCGAAGCATTCATAAACCTCAATCCATTAACCCTATATTAGAACATAACCGTAGTTCTCTTGACTGGATCTACAAAATACCATGGGCGGAAAACCATCATGCCCAAAACCATATGTGAAACCCATCCACAAAGCCATAGGTAGGTCTACCCATCTAATATATGGTCCAAAAAAAAATTCTTGGGGCATTGCTCTGGACCCTGTGTAGGGGGGCTACCGCCCCCTTGCAAACTCCCCGACAAGGGAGGCTGTCACCCCCCCTGAGCGCAACGAATGGAGAGCCGCGCCCCCCCTCTAACCGCCCTGCTTCACACGTGGGGCTAGTCATGGAAGAAATATAACACACACCCAACACTAGCAAGGTATCGTATGCGTCAAACATAGATCGTATGCCAAAGCTATGACCCTAGGAAGTTGGTGTATCAACTAACCCCAACGAGGCCTATAAAATTTTGGCACTTCATCTCCTACGGTTAGGTTTTTGGATGTTTAGATTTTTCCCTTATTACTCAATAATAAAAAGCCATGTGAGCTTCATTGTAACACAATTCAGAAGGCATGTAGCCCCCACATCTCTTCTTAGAGATAAGCTACCATTGCCCGAGCTCGTTTATTTCCATTCTGCATGTAAACAATTTTCATTACTTTGTTATTAATAAATTGAAGTTATGTTTTCATTGTAGCTCTGCGTGTCTGTTTATATTTGTATTTCATTTTGTTCTTTCATAAATTTGGATCACCTAATATTAAAACCCAATATAAAAAATATGGTAAACATTGGGTTGAACAAATTTGATCATGGTCAATTATTTAAACAATGACTATAAGGGTTGACTTTATTTCACTATGTTGTGTAATTGTGATTGACAATGTTTGACTATTAATATTAATCAATAATAATAAACTCTATATTATAAACTTAATATTATAATATCGTCGTGGTCAACTATTTAAACAATGACTATCAAGGTTGACTTTGTTTGAATTTTTTCACTAATGTGGTTGACTATGTTTGACTATTAATATTAATCAATAATAATGAGAGGATATCATCCTTGACTGAAGATGAGGAGTGTTATCTGCCAAACATAGTTGAACGCACTCAACAACATTAGTAAATGTGGTTGACTAATTTTGTAATGTCACAATGTGACATAGAATAAATTGCAATATAATGTAATATTCCGACAATGATTGACACATTGCAATAATGCTTGTCAAAATGCATTGTTGGATAAATTTATGTACCATTTCGACAGTAGGACATGTTTGATTATTAAAACCCTAAGACTAAAACCCTAGTATTAAAACCCAATATAAAAAATATGGTAACATTGGGTTGACTAAGTTTGATCATGTCAATTATTTAAACAATGACTATCAAGGTTGATTATGTTTGACTATTAATATTAATCAATAATAATAATAGGTGATTATGTTTGACCAAAGTTTACAATGGTTGGACATGATTGACAATGGTGACAATAATTAACTATGGTCAAACATAGCTAACCATAGTCAACCATGGTGACAATACCTGGTGATGGTTGACTGTGGCTAGCCTATGGTTAACCATGTGTCCCTATTGACATAATATTAAGGTTTATATATATTATGATTTAATATATGGTTTATAATATTAATGTTTTTAATATTGGGTTTAATATTAAGATTTATAATATTGGTATTAATGTTAGGGTTTATAATATTGGATTTTTTATCACTCAGGTTGTCCTTAAGCTCCTAAAAGGATACGGCCGAGGTAACCACAAACCAATCTTTGGATTGCAAGTTCTAGCCCACCTACAATCAGAGAGGGCTCTCTCTTTCTGATTTAGCTTTGTTGATGATGATTTTAGGCTAGCTATTGGGTTCAAGGGTTTTGTTCAAGTTTGGTACGAAGGATGATGCTTTCAGGTAAAAAGGCAGGGATAGCATGAAAGTTTTAGAACCATTGGGCGTGGAGTCAAGGAGTAGGACTGCTGGTGCATTTTCTTGGTCGCCAGAAGGAAAATGGAGCAAGCTAGCTGTATATGAAACAATTATGTTGGCATTATGATACATATGTTGTACTTGATGGCAACCCACTCATCTCAGAAAATAAATTATAGTGTAGAGAAAAGTTCACGCACTTATATGCAGAGAAAAGTTTATTTCATGTAGAGAAAAGTTCACGCACTTTTATGCAGAGAAAAGTTTATTTCATGTAGAGAAAAGTTCACGCACTTTTATGTAGAGAAAATTTTATTTCATGTAGAGAAAAAGTTCACGCACTTTCATGCAAGGAAAAGCGCGTATATGTTGGAGAACTTACCTTTGGTCCATGGTAGTTAGTCCTTGGTATTTGAACCTATGAGGAAAAGCGCGTATATGTTGGAGAACTTACCTTTGGTCCATGGTAGTTAGTCATTGGTATTTGAACCTATGGTTTTGGACCATGGTACCTCGTCAAAAGTGTTGATCTCACACAATTTGATGGTTGGTTCATGGTATTAGTCCGACAGTTTTGATCCTATGGTTTTGGCCCGTGGTATTGCATCCAAAAGTGTTGATCTCACGTACTTTCATGGTGTTCATGTGTGTGCCTTATGTGTGATGATCTATTCTCTATTACGGCATCTGTTATCTGATAATATGGTTGATAATGTTCTAATGCACTCATTGAAGATCAATTAACTTAATCATAAGAAGTTGTGGAAGTAGCATATATGAATCTGATTATGGAAATGAAAAAGTTTTATTAATGTGATAATACTAATTCACCCCCCCTCTCAGTATTATTTCCAACAATTGGTATCAGAGCAGGTCCTTTGATAGAAGCTTGATCGCTTGAAGGAGATCCGTGGAACAATGGGAAAGAAGCTTAAGAAGAAAACACCTAAGAAAAGGAAGTCATCTCAGAAGAACTATGACAGTGGGAGAATCGATTGGGGATTAGGTATAAGAAGCTCTTCAGATTCAGAATCATATTCAGAATCATTATCAGGTATGAATATATTATCCTCTGATGTTCCAGCTATCTTTCCTTTTGGAAGAGATGAAAGTGATAGCGAAACTACTGAATTTGCTCTTATGGGTGAACAAGAAAGATATCAAATAGAGGCAGAATTTAAAAGGCTGACAGACAAAATTAGAGATCAACAAGATCTATTGAACAAAAGGGAATGTGATTTCAAAGAAGAAGCTACCAAACTAAAGGCCCAACTAGAAGAAGGAAACAAGGTAAGAAAGCTACTCAAGGACAAGGAAGACCAATGTCAAAAATTGCAGCATGAAGTGACATCATTAAGAAAAGAAGTCAACGAAAGAAGCACAACCATCAAGAAACTCAAAGATAGATCCAGCTACTATGAAAATCTTGAAGCTACAATCCTCTCACTAAAAGGAGATCTTGAAGAATCAAAGAAGCAGAATACAGATCTACTCCAAGCTATTGCAAAACAAGAAAACGAAGTCACCAGCTTAAAATCTCAACTAGAATGTGCCTTCCGAGTTCGTCAAATGCAGCAGGATCTGAATGAAGAACAAGAAAAGGAGATTCTCAAACTAAGGGAACAAATGGAAGAAGGAAGGAAAGCTGAAGAAGATTTGAAAAAGCAATCTCTTGAAAAGGAAGAACAGCTTCAGGTTGAGGTAAATATCTTGAAAGGTAAACTAGAAGAAAAGGATAAGCTTTTACGATTTCAAGATAGTTCTAAAGTCTTGGATGATATTCTTAGCAGTCAAAGGTCTCCTGCTATAAAGATTGGTCTTGGTTTCCATGAATCTGTTGAAGGTGAATCTAGTTCACAAGGTGAGGCAAGGAACTCTAAAGAGAAATCTAAAGTGATCAACGAAGAAATGAAAGATCAATCTCATCATCAACCAAGAAAAGAGATTCCTCAAATAAAATCCTTTACTCCTCCTATGAATAATGTTGAATGTTATGTATGTCATAATCTTGGACATGTTGCAGCTAGATGTAGAAGAAGAAGGGTTCAAGACCATTATGCAGAAAGATCATCACATTCAAGGTACTTTTATGGATATTGCTTTGCTTGCAATATGTTTGGTCACAAAGCTGCTGATTGTTACAGGAGGAATATGAAACATGTAAGATGTTATGCATGTAACAAGCTTGGACATATAGCTAAGGAATGCAGGAACAAAGTGTGGGCACCATATCAAAAGGAGAAAATGTCATCATCACGCTTGAAGATATGGAGGAAAAAGGAAGTATAGTCAGAAAAAGGCGGCACTGCACAATGTACAGACATACCAGAATCAGAGGGAGCTGAAAGTACAAAACTTCAGTGTCCTGAATCTCATATGCAAACTCCATAAAGGAAAGTTGCATATATACGCGAGTTAGTTACTGCACAGTCGCGTATATGATTGTTTGAAGAAAGGCAGTAGGGACAGATTCAAGAGAAGGATCAGTTTTGCTCTAGTTAATAATAATGATATGATGGTTAGAAGTGTTTTGGTTCTAACTTGATATTGATGATGTCTTGATACTTCTTATTGATATGCATGATCAGACAGATGGCACAGGTTTAGAGGGAGCATATGGACTTAATGCATTATTGGCATTATGGTTAATAGTCCTTGGTGATGATACTTATATGGATAAATGATTCATCTTGCTATGGTTATGAGTTGTTCACATGGTTCCTGGATCAGATTTATGGTTGATTCTCTAATGATGCTTGCATGGGAAGCACTCAGCTTGAATTCACATCTTCTTGATGTTGAGTCACTCATATGCTGCTGTCGTCATATGCATAAAGATCATATATTACAGTTATGATTCCTTTCATTCTTGGCACAAATGGATGAGGATTGTTGGCTAGATACAGGGATGATTATTCAAAGTTGCATTGTTGGAGACATGATGATAATGAGCTCTTATCTATATGATGATAGGATTGTTTCATACATATGTTGATTAATGCAGATATTCCCAATTGATGATACTTGATTCATGTAGATCTGGATGGCTATGATGTTTCTCACATAGAATGTGAAATTCTGTTGATGCGGACATGCCTTGATGATTCATGCACTAATACAAGTTGCTGGTCTAGTTGCTGTTGACAGATACTATGGAGCATATCATAAAGTTTTGTTGCTGATGTTCATCTTATTTAGGTGATGTCATATCAAGACTCATGATGTAATAGTGTCATCTCTTCAGGTCATGTAACGACCTATGTTGGTTTCCCCACTATGCCTGGGATGAAGATGTAATGTATTTGGTTTTCATTTTTCTGATATATCCCCACTTGGTTGGGTGATGGATGTATGTATTGAATCTTTTAGGAAGGTCATTTGTGATGTAGAACATCCTTTTGCAGACCTTGCTTACAGTCAGGGGGAGCCTGAGCATGAACAGCACTATATAGCAGAGCAGACATTTCAGCTTGTTCTCAGAAAGAGCATGATCAGATTGGTGCACCATGACATATACAAAGGGGGAGCTCATTCAGAGATTTCAACAGGTACTCAGGGGGAGCTTATAATGCATTGTTGGCATTATGGAGGACGTACAGAAGGAGATCTTGGATGCTGGTCTGATTATTGCTGCAATCTATCTCTTTCATGGTCATGGATTATGGTTCTTCTTTGCAGATCTGGTTTATAGTTAGGGGGAGCATGTTCTTAGGGGGAGCATAACCCTTTGCCCTTGATGTCAAAGGGGGAGAGTGATTGGTTGTTGTTGCCATCAAGTCCAAAGGGGGAGATTGTTGGCATTATGATACATATGTTGTACTTGATGGCAACCCACTCATCTCAGAAAATAAATTATAGTGTAGAGAAAAGTTCACGCACTTATATGCAGAGAAAAGTTTATTTTATGTAGAGAAAAGTTCAGCAACTTTTATGCAGAGAAAAGTTCACGCACTTTTATGTAGAGAAAAGTTTATTTCATGTAGAGAAAAAGTTCACGCACTTTCATGCAAGGAAAAGCGCGTATATGTTGGAGAACTTACCTTTGGTCCATGGTAGTTAGTCCTTGGTATTTGAACCTATGAGGAAAAGCGCGTATATGTTGGAGAACTTACCTTTGGTCCATGGTAGTTAGTCCTTGGTATTTGAACCTATGGTTTTGGACCATGGTACCTCGTCAAAAGTGTTGATCTCACGCAATTTCATGGTTGGTTCATGGTATTAGTCCGACAGTTTTGATTCTATGGTTTTGGCCCGTGGTATTGCATCCAAAAGTGTTGATCTCACATACTTTCATGGTGTTCATGTGTGTGCCTTATGTGTGATGATCTATTCTCTATTACGGCATCTGTTATCTGATAATATGGTTGATAATGTTCTAATGCACTCATTGAAGATCAATTAACTTAATCATAAGAAGTTGTGGAAGTAGCATATATGAATCTGATTATGGAAATGAAAAAGTTTTATTAATGTGATAATACTGATTCACCCCCCCTCTCAGTATTATTTCCAACAATTGGTATCAGAGTAGGTCCTTTGATAGAAGCTTGATCGCTTGAAGGAGATCCGTGGAACAATGGGAAAGAAGCTTAAGAAGAAAACACCTAAGAAAAGGAAGTCATCTCAGAAGAACTATGACAGTGGGAGAATCGATTGGGGATTAGGTATAAGAAGCTCTTCAGATTCAGAATCATATTCAGAATCATTATCAGGTATGAATATATTATCCTCTGATGTTCCAGCTATCTTTCCTTTTGGAAGAGATGAAAGTGATAGCGAAACTACTGAATTTGCTCTTATGGGTGAACAAGAAAGATATCAAATAGAGGCAGAATTTAAAAGGCTGACAGACAAAATTAGAGATCAACAAGATCTATTGAACAAAAGGGAATGTGATTTCAAAGAAGAAGCTACCAAACTAAAGGCCCAACTAGAAGAAGGAAACAAGGTAAGAAAGCTACTCAAGGACAAGGAAGACCAATGTCAAAAATTGCAGCATGAAGTGACATCATTAAGAAAAGAAGTCAACGAAAGAAGCACAACCATCAAGAAACTCAAAGATAGATCCAGCTACTATGAAAATCTTGAAGCTACAATCCTCTCACTAAAAGGAGATCTTGAAGAATCAAAGAAGCAGAATACAGATCTACTCCAAGCTATTGCAAAACAAGAAAACGAAGTCACCAGCTTA
The DNA here is from genome assembly GCA_031772625.1 of Pinus tabuliformis. Classification (NCBI taxonomy): domain Eukaryota; kingdom Viridiplantae; phylum Streptophyta; class Pinopsida; order Pinales; family Pinaceae; genus Pinus; species Pinus tabuliformis. Next base: position 940,022,096 of record CM062810.1, on the reverse strand, counting down.
AAATCTCAACTAGAATGTGCCTTCCGAGTTCGTCAAATGCAGCAGGATCTGAATGAAGAACAAGAAAAGGAGATTCTCAAACTAAGGGAACAAATGGAAGAAGGAAGGAAAGCTGAAGAAGATTTGAAAAAGCAATCTCTTGAAAAGGAAGAACAGCTTCAGGTTGAGGTAAATATCTTGAAAGGTAAACTAGAAGAAAAGGATAAGCTTTTACGATTTCAAGATAGTTCTAAAGTCTTGGATGATATTCTTAGCAGTCAAAGGTCTCCTTCTATAAAGATTGGTCTTGGTTTCCATGAATCTGTTGAAGGTGAATCTAGTTCACAAGGTGAGGCAAGGAACTCTAAAGAGAAATCTAAAGTGATCAACGAAGAAATGAAAGATCAATCTCATCATCAACCAAGAAAAGAGATTCCTCAAATAAAATCCTTTACTCCTCCTATGAATAATGTTGAATGTTATGTATGTCATAATCTTGGACATGTTGCAGCTAGATGTAGAAGAAGAAGGGTTCAAGACCATTATGCAGAAAGATCATCACATTCAAGGTACTTTTATGGATATTGCTTTGCTTGCAATATGTTTGGTCACAAAGCTGCTGATTGTTACAGGAGGAATATGAAACATGTAAGATGTTATGCATGTAACAAGCTTGGACATATAGCTAAGGAATGCAGGAACAAAGTGTGGGCACCATATCAAAAGGAGAAAATGTCATCATCACGCTTGAAGATATGGAGGAAAAAGGAAGTATAGTCAGAAAAAGGCGGCACTGCACAATGTACAGACATACCAGAATCAGAGGGAGCTGAAAGTACAAAACTTCAGTGTCCTGAATCTCATATGCAAACTCCATAAAGGAAAGTTGCATATATACGCGAGTTAGTTACTGCACAGTCGCGTATATGATTGTTTGAAGAAAGGCAGTAGGGACAGATTCAAGAGAAGGATCAGTTTTGCTCTAGTTAATAATAATGATATGATGGTTAGAAGTGTTTTGGTTCTAACTTGATATTGATGATGTCTTGATACTTCTTATTGATATGCATGATCAGACAGATGGCACAGGTTTAGAGGGAGCATATGGACTTAATGCATTATTGGCATTATGGTTAATAGTCCTTGGTGATGATACTTATATGGATAAATGATTCATCTTGCTATGGTTATGAGTTGTTCACATGGTTCCTGGATCAGATTTATGGTTGATTCTCTAATGATGCTTGCATGGGAAGCACTCAGCTTGAATTCACATCTTCTTGATGTTGAGTCACTCATATGCTGCTGTCGTCATATGCATAAAGATCATATATTACAGTTATGATTCCTTTCATTCTTGGCACAAATGGATGAGGATTGTTGGCTAGATACAGGGATGATTATTCAAAGTTGCATTGTTGGAGACATGATGATAATGAGCTCTTATCTATATGATGATAGGATTGTTTCATACATATGTTGATTAATGCAGATATTCCCAATTGATGATACTTGATTCATGTAGATCTGGATGGCTATGATGTTTCTCACATAGAATGTGAAATTCTGTTGATGCGGACATGCCTTGATGATTCATGCACTAATACAAGTTGCTGGTCTAGTTGCTGTTGACAGATACTATGGAGCATATCATAAAGTTTTGTTGCTGATGTTCATCTTATTTAGGTGATGTCATATCAAGACTCATGATGTAATAGTGTCATCTCTTCAGGTCATGTAACGACCTATGTTGGTTTCCCCACTATGCCTGGGATGAAGATGTAATGTATTTGGTTTTCATTTTTCTGATATATCCCCACTTGGTTGGGTGATGGATGTATGTATTGAATCTTTTAGGAAGGTCATTTGTGATGTAGAACATCCTTTTGCAGACCTTGCTTACAGTCAGGGGGAGCCTGAGCATGAACAGCACTATATAGCAGAGCAGACATTTCAGCTTGTTCTCAGAAAGAGCATGATCAGATTGGTGCACCATGACATATACAAAGGGGGAGCTCATTCAGAGATTTCAACAGGTACTCAGGGGGAGCTTATAATGCATTGTTGGCATTATGGAGGACGTACAGAAGGAGATCTTGGATGCTGGTCTGATTATTGCTGCAATCTATCTCTTTCATGGTCATGGATTATGGTTCTTCTTTGCAGATCTGGTTTATAGTTAGGGGGAGCATGTTCTTAGGGGGAGCATAACCCTTTGCCCTTGATGTCAAAGGGGGAGAGTGATTGGTTGTTGTTGCCATCAAGTCCAAAGGGGGAGATTGTTGGCATTATGATACATATGTTGTACTTGATGGCAACCCACTCATCTCAGAAAATAAATTATAGTGTAGAGAAAAGTTCACGCACTTATATGCAGAGAAAAGTTTATTTTATGTAGAGAAAAGTTCAGCAACTTTTATGCAGAGAAAAGTTCACGCACTTTTATGTAGAGAAAAGTTTATTTCATGTAGAGAAAAAGTTCACGCACTTTCATGCAAGGAAAAGCGCGTATATGTTGGAGAACTTACCTTTGGTCCATGGTAGTTAGTCCTTGGTATTTGAACCTATGAGGAAAAGCGCGTATATGTTGGAGAACTTACCTTTGGTCCATGGTAGTTAGTCCTTGGTATTTGAACCTATGGTTTTGGACCATGGTACCTCGTCAAAAGTGTTGATCTCACGCAATTTCATGGTTGGTTCATGGTATTAGTCCGACAGTTTTGATTCTATGGTTTTGGCCCGTGGTATTGCATCCAAAAGTGTTGATCTCACATACTTTCATGGTGTTCATGTGTGTGCCTTATGTGTGATGATCTATTCTCTATTACGGCATCTGTTATCTGATAATATGGTTGATAATGTTCTAATGCACTCATTGAAGATCAATTAACTTAATCATAAGAAGTTGTGGAAGTAGCATATATGAATCTGATTATGGAAATGAAAAAGTTTTATTAATGTGATAATACTGATTCACCCCCCCCTCTCAGTATTATTTCCAACAAATTATTTAAGGTAAAAGAGATGGATTAAAGGCTAAGGAATGAGGGGCAATTAAGAATCTCTCATTCAGATTAGTAGAAAGAAAACAAATGAGCCCTATCTAGGAGCAGTTAAGAATTCCTAGATAACAGTCATTCATATGTGAAAAAGATCAAACATGAGCCATAACGGAATTCATATTTATGTCTAGATCAAGAGGAAAACATAAAGAAACCACAGAACCTGGGCATAGAGTGCAGCTAAGCAAAGTCTAAACCAATCCTTCGTTCTGTGACTTGAGCATAAATGAAATTGAAATAACAGAGGTAAGGAAAACTTATTGATTCATATAACAGCACAAGAATTCCACATTCAATTCTTCAGACCATTAGACACAGAGCAGACAGTCATTTCTCCAAAGCTTTTCAGCAATCTTTGATTAAGTAAAACATCGCAGATATCCCGTGCGAGTCTCTCCTCTAGATTATTAACCAACCAACCCTTAAAACAATATAGAGGGTGGTATAAATAGGGAAAAAATATCCAAAATTGTCTATTACAACTTGACCTAAATAGGTCTGAAAGAAAATGATTACTTTAATCTAATCCTATCTAGAAATAAATGCAAGAAAATATCTTTGAGCTGCGCTGAGGGCAGCCGTATCAAAACTGATTTAATGTGTTGTTCTCGGTGGCTTGGTGCAGTGTTTCTGCAATAACTGTGCTTTGGGCTTTGATCCATTGCTGTTCGGCGGCTTTAAATGCTTTAACTGTGATTTGAGAGCTTTAATGGGCTTACACCGCTTTATTTGACTTTGTTGGAGGCCATTCAACGCTAAGCTACCTTGGGAAATGAAGATTTTGATTAAAACATCCAACTGATACTCTTTGCCGCTCCATCTTTCCTCTGATACTCTTTCGCAGTTGAATCGGGCTGTTTCTCTCTTTCGGTGTGTATGAAATTGTCAAATCAATAGTTAATGGCCGCTGTTCGGCCCTCTGTTGCTTTAAAAACTGCGTTTGCCCCTTTCTAAATGCTTCGTGAAGAAAAACGAGTCATTCTGCGCCTTTCAGGCTTGCTGGGGGCTGCGCGATGAAGGTCTTTCCACTTTGGCCCATTTCCCGTAGCCATGCGCGATTCGCGCATGAAAAACTGCCTCAGAATTTGAATCTGGGCTTCCTAAGCACGATTTTCGCCTTCGCGCCTTTTTTGCTGATGACGTCAGCGGGTGGGACCCAGTACAGCGGTGACGTGGTAGGGTGACGTCAGCATGTACGGCGGGTGATGTGGCGATACACGGTGGTAGTGACGTGGCAATGGTGAGTTGGTAGTATGGTGGCAAGAGGCCGACGCAGGCAGATGACGCGGTAGGATGACGTCACTGGGCGGAGGACGTGGCGCTGACGTCACCCAGGGGAGGGCGGTTTGGCTGTTTCGGGTGCACCGCCTTTGCACTGAAGCGGTTTGGGAGGAGGGGGCTCCGCCACACCTAGGAGGGCGACGCGTGACGCTAACCCTCGGGCTGTTGGCGCAAGAAAACACCCGCCCACCGTAGATCTTGGGCGGGCCAGATATAACGGTCAATAGGACAGGTAAGGTGACGGAAGGTTAGGGCGGGGACCTGCCCGCTATATTTAATTTTTTGTATGGCCGCGGGGGGGGATTTAAAACCTTAGGAAAGTGGGTTTTTGCGGGTTTTGCGCGCCAGGGTAGATATTTAGAGGCAAAACTTTAGAATAAAGGCGGAAAAATAGGTTTTTCAGGGTTAGGATTTAGGGGAAATGGTTGTTATTCTGACCAGATGTCAGAGTAACTCCAGGACACGGATGGGCTAATTAACAGCCCCAGATGGACTGTTATTTCCCGAAACTTATACAATAGGGCTATAGTGCCGGGGATGGGGAATATGTACATAGGGGAATTTTATACATAGTTTTAGTAGGGGAAGGGGGGATAGATAGAGAGCTATATAATAGAATTAGTAGTTAATATGGAGGTGACCAGAAAACGCTAAGTATGTGACCTTAGGCTATTTTGGGGGAAAAGTGACTCATAGAGTGAAACAATAGGACTCCTAAGCAAAGAGGACCTTTACTCAGGCAAATATAATGGAAAATGATGAAACTAAGAGGAATCAAGCAGATCTTGACCTCTTCAGGGAAGTTAGTGAGTGATTTGGGGATAAGGGAGAATGGGGAAGTTAGAGATATCCATCTTGAGCTCCTCCAGATGAAAACTGCCTTCAACTTGTGATCTGAATAAATATGACATTTGACAACATGAAATGGATCACAAGCCATGACTCTGCAACCACACAGCTACCTACCCAGCCTACCTTCCTAACATTTTTTCTCCTTTTTGGGTGGGTGCACTTAGACTTGCAGACCCTGCTTTACAATTTTTCTTTTGACTGTCCTCCTATCTAAGTCTACCCTTATTTCTGCCAACGGCCCAGATTAAGCAGTTGGGCTCCTTTGATTCTCTACCTATCTACAAATCTGCCAAGATTAAGCTGTTTGGTCATATATCAATTCTCTATATTCTAAAACAAGAAATTAAAACCTAGGGGGGCCAAGATTAAACTGTTTGGCCCTCCCTTTTATAGAACATTCTTCAAAAATAGTTAAGTCATCAAAATTGGAATACAGCAGTGGCACTTGGATTGGCACACTTTCATGGCCTTTTCTTTGGCCTCTTTTGGAAATATGGAACCTTGCAGCATGAAAGATGACATATTTGGCATGTAAAAAATGTCGATCATGAAATATGAACACCTGTTGCAACAGGAGGCTAACAAGATTTATGATATATATAAGGTTTATAATATTAGGATTTAATATATAATGTTTATATATTTTATATATTGAAACCTGCATTTTACATATGTACTAAAATCTAATTTCCTTAGAAATATACTTGTTTAAGTTTTTATTTTTATATCTAAAATTAATTATTATAATTTTTTAAAAATAAAATAGTTACTTTTTATTTTTTTAATTTATAAATATATTTATAGTTTCAAAAAATATTGCACATATTGCACATATAATTGATATAGAATTATCAATTTAAATTTATCATTCAAACAACTTTTAACCGGTCAAAGATCAAAGAAGTGTTTGATGACCACTTGAATTTTTTTGACTATTTTTTATATAACTCTTAAATAGTAATACTAGTTAATGAAGATATGTGTTTTTATTTTAATTTTTAATTTCATAAATAAAATTTTATTAAAAATTTTAATTTTTTTTTCTACATAATAAATTTAACGTTAAAATGAACTTATATTCATTTTCTAAACGTTTTAATTTTTTAAAATTGGCTATGCTATCAACATAGCGTACACTATTGTTCATTTTGAAATATACCATGAATTTTCACATTTCTTCCGATTTTAGGGTACATAGATTTCTTCCGACTTTCATATTCGCAATGAGTGTCCCTAAGCCTTATCCCACGCTCTCCACGACGACTTCTTTTTCGTGCTTTGCTGTCCACACGCACCGCAATTTTTGTATTAAAATTTGTAATGATTTTCAAAAATCACCGACTTCACGACTCAATGGCCTTCATAGTTGATTTTCCATCCTTAGCGGCTTCTCCCTTGCACGCCACTTGCGTGTTAAAATGCGAGAACTTGGCCTCGTTACCGTTTTGGATGACTTTTCTGACCATGGTTGGTTACTTTGACTTGTTCACTTTATGAAAGTAAATTTCATTACTAATTTTGGTTTTTAAAATAATTTTATTAGTATTTTAAAACAATAAATAATTGTCTATTCATTTGATTTTAAAGATATTATATTTAAAGTAGATAAACTATTTCGATTATTATTATTTGTTTTTTTTCAAAAAAAAATTATATTAATTTTTTTAAATAATAAATTTAAAATTAATTTATATCATTTTTTAAACAATTCTAACCATTTTATTTTTGTTTAAATGGGTTAATTTAAAATTAATTTATATCATTTTTTAAACAATTCTAACCATTTTATTTTTGTTTAAATGGGTTATGCTATTAAATTTAAATGGGCTATGCTATTATTGATAGAGTACACCAATGTTCATTTTTAAATACTAAATTATATAATTTTTTTAATAGTTAAAATGGTCCATTTTGTGGTGTTTTTAAAATTTGTCGTGGAGTTTTTTGCACGCGCGCCGCTGCTTCCTCTGCGAGCATCCCCTGCAAACCCTCCTCTCAGCCATGGCTCCAGAGAGCGGCTCTAAGCCTCCTTCCTCCCTCCCCCGTGAGCTCCTGGCCTCTAAGCAGCTGGTGGGCGAATGCAGCAAACGCCCATTTTCAGCCTCCCAGCAGAAGTTCGTCAAGAAGATGGAAACAATCCCGACCGTCGCTCTTCCAGCTAAAGAACCCTGTCATGCTACCCTGAATATTGCAGAAAGAGGACTCATCGGCCAGTTCACTGGGTTATGGCCATCACCAAGAGCCATCGAATCGTGGGTGCAACGCAACTGGAGACCGTTGGTCTCAGAAGGAATAAAATGTCATTTCGTCGGTAAGGGTTACTTCGTTTTCATTTTTGACTGCATTGAAGATAGGAACCTCATTTTTAGAAACAGGCCATACTTCATGGGACCCCAGGGCTTGTACCTGAACAAATGGACTCCGGACTTTGATCCAGCCCAAGATGTGCCCTCAGCTGTTCTTGTCTGGGTGCGCCTCCCCCATTTACCCTTGCACTGTTGGAGCCCGAAGACTTTAGAAACCATTGGAAACACCCTTGGAAAATACATTGATAGAGCAAACAGGAAGGGACAATACTCCTGTGCCAGAATCTGTGTCGAGGTAGATCTGGAAGTTGGGCTTCTAGAAGCTATAAAACTAATAGTGGCAGAATGGTCACATGTGCAAGAACTAGATTACGAACAACTGCCCTTCAAGTGCAAGCATTGCCATGGATACGAGCACTTTGCAAGAAACTGTAAAAAGAAAACCGAAGAAGAAGCAGAGAAAATGAAAGGAGACCAATGGACAACAGTGCAGAAAACAACCTCATCAAAGCAGCACAACAAACAGAGAGGGAAAGGGGCACAAGCGGGAACCAGTGTGCCATCCACAGAACTACAACCGGAAGGGGCAGTACCCCCTAGAATAGACCTTCCCTCAAATTCCTTCGTAACTCTCAGCACACAGGAAGAAACCCCTGTTACGGAAAGTGATGCAGAACAACAGGCAAACCCCTCATTAATCGAGGAAGGAAACGCAGGGGCCTCCCCGGCCCAAAACGACTCCCCAGAAAGAGGATCTCCGCCATCCTCTTATGCAGACATGATAAGAAAGAAGCCCTTGGAACTAACAGGCTCATCAGAAGAGGAGACAATTGAAAGACCCTCGAAGCGGGCAGGGAGGAAATCCCTCAAGGAAGCAAGAGAAGAAGAAGTAGAGAGGCAAAAAATGCAAGGAAGTTAGTCCACCCTACAAATGTCTATAAGTTGAAACACCAGAGCATGGCCAGCAAAGGGAGGCCTCTCTTCCATTACCCCAAATAAATAATGCGTATAGTCTCTTAGAACTGTAGAGGCTTGGGGAACCACATAAAGGCTGCAACTATTAAAGATCTCATGAAAATAGAAACCCCAGAGATCCTCATGCTCCAAGAGACAAAAATAGAAGGGGAAGCCCTTCTTGAGTTAAGAAGAACGACCTGGAAGACCAAAGCTGGGATGGTCGTAAGCGCAAGGGGAACCTCAGGAGGACTTGCCACAGTCTGGATGGAGGATCTATTCCAGCTGGAGAATTCCTTCGAGACTCAACATTGGATTTACACCAAACTTCAACATAAAGCAAGTAAGCTCACTCTCACCCTGTTTAATCTTTATGTTCCTGTTCTTTACCTTGAGAAAAAAGAGTGTTGGCAAACACTTATCGATTTTGTAGAATGTTATTCTCCCATGAACATTGTAATAGCAAGAGATCTAAACATTGTTCTCGACCCAAAAGAAAAAAGAGGGGGTAACAATAGCAGAGATCCATTGCTACCCCTTGTGGAGGACATAATTCAGCAATGGGATCTTCTTGATCTTAAACCCAAAAAGGGGAGATACACTTGGACCAACAACAGAATAGGGGCAACTCACATCTCAGCCAGGCTTGATAGATTCCTAGTGCATAGCACTCTTCTGATGGATAAGAGAATAGTATCGACGAGAATCCTACCAAAGCTCACCTCAGACCATAAACCCATCCTCTTACAACTGGACGAGGAAGAAAACCTGGGGCCTATACCGTTTCGCTTCAGCCGTTTCTGGATAGAGCAAGAAGGGTTTTGACAAGGCTTGGTCTATCATGGTCATCGGGTCACCCAGTTATGTTTGGGAGCAAAAAATAAAAGCAACCAAAGCATCTCTGAAAGAGTGGGTCAAAATTCCTCCCAACACCTTCACCACACATAGAAAAGAAACTGTCCAACAGTTAGCAGATTTACAGTTGGAGATGGAGGATAAAGACGTAACCACACATGAATTGGAGAAAGAACAAGTAGCCCAACTTGCCTCTTTCAGCTCTTTCAGAAAAGAAGAAGAATTCTGGAGGCTTAAGTCTAGAAGCCTATGGTTGAAAGCAGGTGACCGAAACACAACCTTCTTCCACAGGCAGTTCAGAGCACGCCTCTCCCGGAATCACATCTCAGAAATCACCACAGCAGATGGGACAGTCGCCAAAGGTTTTGCCCAAGTTAAAGAAGCTGTTGAAACTCACTTTCAACGGTTATACACAGAGGATGGAACAGGAGATGAGGTGATTTCCAATGACTTCCTCTCCCAGATCCCTTCCTTGGTCAATGAGGAGAATAATTCAAATCTTATGAAGCCCTTCACTGAGGAAGAAATCAGTAATGTAATTTGGGACATGGAGCCTGACAAAGCCCCAGGCCCAGATGGTTTCTTGCCACACTTCTACAGAGCTTGTTGGACAATCATCAAATCTGACCTACTAAGAATGGAAAAGGATTTTCAAAAAAAGGCTAAAGTGGGAGGTAGTACCAAATCCACCTTTCTCACCTTATACCCAAAGAAATGAATCCGGCTACCTTTGATAGATTTAGACCCATTTCATTATGTAATGTCTCTTACAAAATTCTTGCTAAATTGCTCGCAAACAGAATAAAACCTCTGCTATCTAAGCTCATTTCTCCTAGTCAAGGAGGGTTCGTAGCAGGAAGACATATTTTAGATAATGTGATACTTGTTCAAGAATCCATGCATTCCAGTCATCAAAGGAAGGAGCAAGGGATGTTGATCAAGTTGGATATGACCAACGCCTTTGATCGGGTAAAACTTTCATTCCTTTACAAAGTTCTTCTTTCCTTTGGATTCAACCCAGCTTTTGTGAACCTGATCAAGGCTTGCACTGACAAACCATGGATTGCCCCACTAGTTAATGGCCGACTTACCTCTTATTTCCAAGCTTCAAGGGGGATAAGGCAAGGATGCTCGCTATCTCCCTTTTTGTACATAATAATGGGAGACACTTTGCGCAGGAAACTGAAGCTGAAAAAAATAAAGGTACTCTCCTGGGCATCCGACCGATGACTGGATTAGAACCAATCAACCATGCCTTGTTTGCAGATGATTCTCTTCTGTTGGGAGGAGCTTCCACTAGAATAGCAAAGGAATTCAATGGGACCCTGCATAGCTTCTGTACCATTTCAGGAGCGCTCATTAATAAAAGAAAAAGTGCAGTGTACAGCTGGAACACAAAGGAGCAAACCACACTCCGAATTGCTAGAATCTTGGACTTTCCAGGCTATGCCTCCTGGGACAAAATTCAATACTTGGGATTGCCTTTAACTCTGGGGGCAAACCGAGCCTCACTCTGGAATGAAGCCATCAACAAGATTAAAACCAAGATAGCTGCTTGGGGTGGGCAGTGGCTTAACTATGCTGGCAAGCTAATCCTCATAAAGTTTGTCCTTTCCTCTCTCCCTATCTATCAGGCCTCCTTCCTCCTGGCACCAAAGACAATCACGGATTAGATTTCACAGCTGCTCAGAAACTTCCTGTTATCACCAAAATAGGACCCTGATAGACTGTTGATCAGACTATCTCAATGTAACTATTTCAAACCAATCTTTTAGCTAAGGCTTAGCCTCCTCAGCCTGAGAGGGCTCTCTCAAAGGGTTAATGATATTGATTAAAGATATAGATAGATGGCTAACTCTATGGTTTGTGATTTTATATGTTTATAGGTTGAAAGATGGAGACTTGCTATCATTGGGCTATGGAGTCAGTGATAGAGATAAAGATAACAAATAGCTCTTCTTATAAAACTGAGGCTTGTATATACTTCAATGAAAGAGTAACACATTCAGGAAAGTCTCAATAACTTGAAGTTCATAGAAGTTAGAGCATGTGGGCATGAATTCTGAGTGATGACACATCAAGGTATTCAAAAGGAAAGTATTAAAAGTGATTCATCGGAGTTTAATACTTAAAGGAAGTTAGAGCATGAGTAACCATGAATTCTGAGTAATAAGTATTAAAACATTTAAGAAAAACATCCAAATATAGGACCCAAGAACTCAATTCACCATAGTTTAACACTTAAAGGAAGTCAGAGCATGTTCCTCCATGAATTCTGAGTAATACGAATTAATACTATGGAAGCAAAACATATCAAAGATAAAAGATAAAGCTCACTGAAGTACACTAAGAATCTCAAATTCGGAAAAGTTAAACTGCTTCTGTATATATCAATCCCTCCACTGCATTTACAAAAGTAGTCTTTTTCTATAACATTTTCCAACCCCCAAAGGAATTCCAGCTCTTTTCTTTTATAGATTTATCATTACAATCTTGGATTCCCTAATCCAACTTGAGGGAAATTCGAATTTCCTAGCTTGACACCTATTATAACCATAAAACACCCTAATAATTACAAGTAACAGTTAACTGACTGTCTTAGAGTCCTAATACAATTAGGAGAAAAACTCCTTATTATGACTAAAACAACCTTATCTAGGAATTAAACATTCTCTTTGACACCTATAACTCCATGAATTCTAATTTGATGAAGCCTTTAACCTTGTTGTTATATTCTATTGACTCATCCCTTACTTGTCCTAAAAACCAGGAACCTGTTTCCTGCATTTAAGATTTAACCTTCATTGATGCTTTTTGAATCCATTTGCTGACCAAATTGACCTTTTGAGACAAGTGATATGTGTTATCACTTCCATAGAACTTTTCTCTTCCACTTGTACGAAAATCAAGCCCTTGAAGGAGTATAATGAGAGCTGATCTGGCTGCTCAAAAACTGCACCTACAGTTGTTTTGTAGCGCGCTACGAAACTGATGTGTATGTCTTTTACACAACTCTTTTCAAAAATTTTAGTCTTCAAAACTTATTTCACTATTTCCATGATATCTACAGGCTTTAATAATCAACATAGATCATCTTTGAAATACTTTCAAGAAATAAAATCCTTCTCCTCAACAAACTGCATCAAGAAATTGTAACTTATTGTTCTGTTCTGGTTGAAAAATAGGTGTTGGGACAGAGCTTTTGTCTCCTCATAAAAAATGTATTTTGAAAAACTGAAGGAGGCTTTTTGAGACCACTCTGTGCTGAACAAAAACCTCTCTTTTTTTTTTGCAATACTCTTGTACTGCCCAGAAACTGTCTTTGAATATTAGGTGTAAACTGGAAAATTCTGATTTCTGAAAATATGGCTTCAAAGAAAGCCTTGTATCTCCCAACTGGTAAGACTTATGTAAAACATGAGATAGGTTATTGTAGATGGAGATTTTAGAAAGTGAAACCTCCTTCAGAATTCCAAAATATGTTCACATGTAGCCAAAAAGAGATCTTGAAAACGACTACTAAAACCAGAAAGCAGAATGTTTCTCTCAATGACTTTCATCCATTTTGTAGCACAAGTTGAGTCATCAACTTCTCCCAGCTCATAATGAATTTGAAGAAACTGAAAGAGGTTTTTGTAGATAGGTATGTTAGGAAGAAGAACCTCTTTCAGTTTTCCAAAATATGCTTTTAGTTGCTCAAAAAACCCCTTGGAAGTTGACTACTTAAAACAGAAAACAAAGTTTTTTCCGCTGAAAAACGCTGCTTCAGTGATTTCGTAGCACAAAACAGGTTTTTTACACTGTCTGCACTATGAAAACATGGATTCATAGCTAATTTCAAAAAAATTTCAAAATGACTTGAGATATGACTTCTAAACACAAGGTGAGACTTCTAAGACATGGAATAAGGTTGTCAAACTTTGTTTGGAAATGAAATATGACCTTAAAGACTTCTAACCCTATGACCTAACCCTTTAAGCATGAAATGACCTAGAGACCCTTTAACACCATGACTAGAAAAAGGGTTTGGAAATGAGAATGACACTATTGAGACTCTAATCCTATCACTTATCCATTTAAGCATGTGATGACTCAAAACTTATTATAAGACCATAACTAGAAACAAGGCAAACTTTCCAAAATTAAAAAAAATAAAAAAAATGGTGATAATAGTGGCTCCACTAGGGATAGAATGCCCCTTGTGGTATGCTAAGAACTAGTAGCTCCAGTGCTGCAATCCATTCCTTTAAAAATAAAAACTCTGAAATTATGCCCAATCTACTTCAAACTGTACCTAGTAAAACTTGCTGAGTCAACCTTGAGCTTATTTTCATTTTCCTACCTACCGACCCTATCAATTGTAAAATTCTTTCAGCTCAATCAATGTGAAATTTCCAATGTAGCCAATCATGTGTTTTATCTGATATTTGAGTTTTTTGACTGCATCAGAGTTCAAAGCAGCTATGATATTGTGATGACCACTGCCACTGAAATTGCCTCTGATCTTCATAGAAAAATTGAAACATTGGAGAGTAAAACTCTTCCATGTATTTAGCTATAGGATCCCAGAATACATGATCAGCTTGATGATCCTCATAACATCCCGTTACTTCTAACAACTAATCTTTAGTCACACAACATTTATTTGACAAGTTATCCAACTACTTTTCTGCATGATTCGTGTAGACAATGTAATCTTCCTCACTATTATGATCATTCTTTGAAGTAATCTGCTGCAAGGAATTACATAAAAGATCAACCTTTTCCTCTGCCTGAGGATTATAAAAAATTTCTTCCAATATTTCTTCTTGGTGTTTGCAATTATTTTCATCTTCATAATGATCCGAAGACTGACAAGTCTGCTGCATCTCTACATCAATCTCGGAGGATGTAATATGATTTTCATAAGTAGACCCCTGCTGATTTTCATGTTGCATTTCATGGGATGTTATCCTTTCTTCTTGGTGTTGAAATGTATTGTTATGAAGAGCCTATAAAATTTCTTTATCCATGAATTCATCATCATCATAACAATCCTCCAAATATTGAATAAAACTCACAAAATGTTTACAGCAATCTTTGACCAGCAATAAGGAGGGATCACACTCTTTATACATCTCATAGAATACATCATGGAAATTAGCAAGCAAATATATTGAACCATTTTCCAAACCTTTATACCAAGACCATGCTTTTCCTTCTAAAGTGGTCTTAAACATCTTCATGAGACAATATTCAGGGAAATGAACCTTAAGACTGTGTACATGCATATGGAACCTAACCAAATGAAGAGCGGCATTGTCTTTCTTTTCATCTTTGAATATTGGAAAATCATCTAACCATTCGACCTTTGGCATAGGATTTGGAAAACCAGGGATATGAGACCGATTCATGGGGGCATACCTGGCATTCATTCTTGCAATGGCACTCATCTTGAAACTTCATCAAGCTACTGATCTTCTAGCGTGGAGTCACCTTCCAATTCGTTATTTGATGTGTGGAGTCGCCAAGGTAGATGTAGCCTCGAACAGCTTCCTGAGCTCCTACTACCTTCAGAAGTTCAAATTCTTGATTTTGGGAATGAGTAATCTTCAGGCTCCCGGCAGACGCACCAAAATGTTATCACCAAAATAGGACCCTGATAGGCTACTGATCAAACTATCTCAGTGTAACTATTTCAAACCAATCTTTTAGCTAAGGCTTAGCCTCCTCAGCCTGAGAGGGCTCTATCAAAGTGTTAATGATATTGATTAAAGATATAGATAGATGGATAAATCTATGGTTTGTGATTTTATATGTTTATAGGTTGAAAGATGGAGACTTGCTACCATTGGGCTATGGATTCAGTGATAGAGATAAAGATAACAAATAGCTCTTCTTATAAAACTGAGGCTTGTATATACTTCAATGAAAGAGTAACACATTTAGGAAAGTCTCAATAACTTGAAGTTCATAGAAGTCAGAGCATGTGGGCATCAATTCTGAGTGATGACACATCAAGGTATTCAAAAGGAAAGTATTAAAAGTGATTCATCAGAGTTTAATACTTAAAGGAATTTAGAGCATGAGTAACCATGAATTCTGAGTAATAAGTATTAAAACATTGAAGAAAAACATCCAAAGATAGGACCCAAGAACTCAATTCACCATAGTTTAACACTTAAAGGAAGTCAGAGCATGTTCCTCCATGAATTTTGAGTAATAATCATTAAGACTATGGAAGCAAAACTGTTGTTGGGAAAAGTATCCAATACGGAATGACCCTATCCCACTCTAAGGGTGATAGTACCTCAGCAACAACTGAATGCAAAGCTATCTAAGATTACTTCTTTATGAGATGTAAGAGAGAGGAGAAAGAGATCCACTAACCGTTATCTTCCGCTAATGATTGATCCAATCTTCCCTCTTTGCTGCTTGCTCCCAGCTCCTTGCTCTTTAACTGGCCCAGCTACACAAAGATCCTGCAAAAGCACAAGAAAGGGAAACTACAAGAAGCATACATCCATAACTGATTCAAGGATTAGAATAAATCAAATATACAAGCATCAATTCGCCATAGAGACACATGCATATAGAAGAACCTCAAATGCTTTATTAATGGAAGAAGTAAAGTTCCGAGAGTGTTACAACCATAAGAGGCCCAATCCAGCAACACCTCCCAGCAGAAAGAAATCTCCTCTTCACCTCCTTCAAAGCAATCACCTAATAGTTCTATACACAAACCAACAGCACTTCCTTACTTGCACAAAATTCCAGCCTCCTGAGACCTCATGAGAGAGCTCTATATATAGGAGATTTGGAGAGAGGATGAGTCAGCTTGAGACTGACATGAAGCTGACTAGTGTCCTCTCCCACTTTAGTTAATCTTCAGTTCTTGAGTCCCCTTGGAGATTCTTGCTTCCACTTGGAGATCAAGACCCTCTTACTCATCACAAGGCGAATTCCTTGACCCAAGTGTCAGTTTGGAAGCTTCCTGGGCAATTGACACCTTGCAGAATGACTGTGCCACTTGGCCAATCTCGCCCAGCGCAGGTAGCCTTCATTAGATTTGACATTCAGCGCAGGTACAGAGTGGAGCATTTGACATTCAGCGCAGATGCTCAGTGGAGCAGCTGACATGATCCAGAAATAGCTTGTTTTTGAGTGTTTTCAGGTGGAGAACTGATTTTCAGTGCTGTGGTTTGCTGACCTTGTTCCTCTAAGGGTAAGAACAACATGTTTAGGGACTTTGGATCCCTCAGATTATCGACATTTCATGCTCCATGCTGTTAGGCACAAAAATGTCTATAACAAAAACATATCAAAAATAAAAGATAAAGCTCATTGAATTACACTAAGAATCTCAGATTCAGAAAAGTTAAACTGCTTCTATATATATCAGTCCCTCCACTGCATTTACAAAAGTAGTCTTTTTCTATAACATTTTCCAACCCCCAAAGGAATTCCAACTCTTGTCATTTATAGAGTTATCATTACAATCTTGGATTCCCTGATCCAACTTGAGGGGAATTCGAATTTACTAGCTTGACACCTATTATAACCATAAAACAGACTATTAATTACAAGTAACAGTTAACTGACTGTCTTAGAGTCCTAATACAATTAGGAGAAAAACTCCTTATTATGACTAAAACAACCTTATCTAGGAATTAAACATTCTCTTTGACACCTATAACTCCATGAATTCTAATTTGATGAAGCCTTTAACCTTGTTGTTAGATTTTGTTGACTCATCCCTTACTTGTCCTGAAAACCAGGAACCTGTTTCCTGCATTTAAGATTTAACCTTCATTGATGCTTTTTGAATCCATTTGTTGACCAAATTGACCTTTTGAGACAAGTGATATGTGTTATCACTTCCAAAGAAATTTTCTCTTCCACCAATACGAAAATCAACCCTTGAAGGAGTATAATGAGAGCTAATCTGGCTGCTCAAAAACTGTACCTACAGTAGTTTCGTAGTGCGCTACGAAACTGCTGTGTATGTCTTTTACACAACTCTTTTAAAAAAAAATTAGTATTCAAAACTTATTTCACTATTTCCATGATATCTACAGGCCTTAATAATCAACATAGATCATCTTTGAAATACTTTCAAGAAATAAAATCCTTCTCCTCAACAAACTGCATCAAGAAATTGTAACTTATTGTTCTGTTCTGGTTGAAAAATAGGTGTTGGGACAGAGCTTTTGTCTCCTCATAAAAAATGTATTTTGAAAAACTGAAGGAGGCTTTTTGAGACCACTCTGTGCTGAACAAAAACCTCTCTTTGTTTTTTGCAATACTCTTGTACTGCCCAGAAACTGTCTTTGAATATTAGGTGTAAACTGGAAAATTCTGATTTCTGAAAATATGGCTTCAAAGAAAGCCTTGTATCTCCCAACTGGTAAGACTTATGTAAAACATGAGATAGGTTATTGTAGATGGAGATTTTAGAAAGTGAAACCTCCTTCAGAATTCCAAAATATGTTCACATGTAGCCAAAAAGAGATCTTGAAAACGACTACTAAAACCTGAAAGCAGAATGTTTCTCTCAATGACTTTCATCCATTTTGTAGCACAAGTTGAGTCATCAACTTCTCCCAGCTCATAATGAATTTGAAGAAACTGAAAGAGGTTTTTGTAGATAGGTATGCTAGGAATAAGAACCTCTTTCATTTTTCCAAAATATGCTTTTAGTTGCTCAAACCACCCCTTGGAAGTCGACTACTTAAAACAGAAAACAAAGTTTTTTCCGCTGAAAAACGCTGCTTCAGTGATTTCGTAGCACAAAACAGGTTTTTTACACTGTCTGCGCTATGAAAACATGGATTCATAGCTAATTTCAAAAAAAATTCAAAATGACTTGAGATATGACTTATAAACACAAGGTGAGACTTCTAAGACATGGAATAAGGTTGTCAAACTTTGTTTGGAAATGAAATATGACCTTAAAGACTTCTAACCCTATGACCTCACCCTTTAAGCATGAAATGACCTAGAGACCCTTTAACACCATGACTAGAAAAAGGGTTTGGAAATGAGAATGACACTATTGAGACTCTAATCCTATCACTTATCCCTTTAAGCATACGATGAGTCAAAACTTATTAAAAGACCATAACTAGAAACAAGGCAAACTTTCCAAAGTTAAAAAAAAAAAAATTAGGGTGATAACACTTCCTATGGCAGGGAGGCAAAGGAAACGAAAAGAAATTTCACTTAGTAAGTTGGGACAAAGTGAAAAGGCCAAAGCTGGAAGGAGGTCTCCAGATTAGAGACCCTGGCCTGGAAAACATCGCCTTAGGTGGCAAAATCCTTTGGTAGCTCTACTCCAATAAACACCACCCAGTTAGCCAACTCCTCCGGAATAAATACCTCAAAGGAGTCTCATTGAGAAATCTCCAAGCGGATAGAGTTCCCAAAGGCACACTGCTTTGGAATCTCTACAGAAAAGGGCTTGCCACCTTCCAAAATCAGCTCTACAGGGTGCCTAGAAACGGAGCAAATATCATGATATGGCAAGATAAAATCATGGGAAATTCCCCCCTTGAACACACAGTGGAGTTAGCTGATCTCCATGACTGGCTCTCTCAGCAAGGACTGCACAATCTAGCTGACATTTTTTCCTGGGACAGCCAAAGGAACTGGGAAGATTGGGTCTTCCACAACCTGCCAGCACATTTACTACATCAAAAACACCTTCTCTTAGATAAGCTGAAGGGCTCGACACCACTTAACCTACATACACCGGATCTCTAGACATGGGGGAAGACAGGGGTCTACACCCCTACGCTTGTCTTTGCAGCCTTGAAACCCACACAAAATCAAGTCCTCAACCCTTCCATCTGGCAACGCACATGGGACACATATGGAATACCCAAGGTGAATTTCTTCACTTGATCACTTATCCATAGGAAGGTGCTAACAGGAGAAAATCTTGCCCATAGAGGCATTATAGGGCCGCACTGGTAGATTTTGTGTAGATCGACATCCGAAAACTTAGACCACCTATTTGTAAGTTGCGCTTTTGCACAGTCGTTATGGGCTCTCGTCCTTCATGGTCCCCATGGACCCGCCCCTATCCAGTGCACAGTAGTGGAACTTTTCTCCACTTGGACTGAAAGGTACCCTAGGGCTATGAGCACAAAATCTCTATGGAATCGGATCTGGAACTCCATTCCCAAGTTCATTTGTTGGAAGCTTTGGCACACTCGAAATAATTGGATATTCAACAATGTACCGTCCTCTCCCTTGTCTGTGGTAACCAAAGCTAAGGCGTCCCTGATGGAGGCTCTAGGAAACTACCCCAACAAGTTAGATGGTACCCTCATAACTGAAGAACGAAGCTGGTTAGGTACCCTTCTCGCTCGGGTCAACAAGGAAGTACTTGCTTGCCCCACATTCAATCCTACTTGGCACATCAGAACACCAGATGCAAAGTTCCAAACTCGGTGGAGGAAGCAGGGAACGGTAGTCGTTTTCTTCGATGGCGCATCCAAAGGCAACCCTGGGATCTCTGGTTCTGGTGGTGTGGTCTACTCTCATTATGTCTCCCGTATAGATAGCTATAGCTGAGGTCTAGGACAAAGTACCAACAACCAAGCTGAAATTCTCGGGCTTCTTAAAGGCTGCCAGATTGCTCAGGAGCATGGTCACATAACTCTCTAGGTCTTCAGAGGCTCAAAGCTCTTGATAAAGATAATAAACTCAGGTGAGCACCTAAGCGATCCGGCTCTCAACAACACTCTCCAGAGGATGCGGAGCTTGCTAAGTTTCTTTACCTCTTCCTCCTTCTTTCACATTCTCCACACCTCAAACAAGGAGGTAGATATCAAATCCAACGAGGGATGCTTCTTGACTCAGGGGTTTCTAAAAAAAACTCAGATGAACCCGTGTGGACCGCCATTCCATAGCTTAACATCGATGCACTAATAAAAATATGCCTCGAGCAACTGTTGGATCTCAGTAATCAACGGTCCAGATCCAGCATCAGATGAACCAATTAGAACTTCTAGAACCAATCACTGGAGCAGATCAAGGGTCATCGCTCGGGAAAGAGCGCAAAAGTTAATGCAACAGAAAGGTGGTTTTCTAGATGCGAGTGGTTTTTCGGGTGGCATTAGCAGTGGTAAGTGGTATCATGAGCTTGGCTCCGATTCCACTAAGAGGAGGACATGTAGCAACGGTAGAGGGCAGGGAAACTGCTTTATCGGGCAGTTAACCCACGGGTGTGTTATCAACCTGAAACATATGAGAACTATCGGATCTAATCAAAGTAGATCAACGACAAAGATTCAACATGCAAGTCGGCCGATCGGGGATTGGGGTTTGGTAGAGACACGAGATTCTACGAAGGGTCGATGGGAGCCGACCTGATGTGGTAATGTGCTCGAGCATAAAAAGTTTGAAGTCCAAAACGGGAGAGAACCTTCAGAATAACCAAAGTAGATCAACGACGGAAGTTCATTTTACAAGTTGGCCAATCGGGATCAGGGTTTGGTAGAGCCATGAGCTTTGTGAAGGGCCGATGGGTGCGGACCCGAAGTGGTTATGTGCACAAGCCCAAAAAGTTTGAAGTTTGATAGCTTAAATCGCATATCGGTCATGGAGGAGGAGTGTTACAAAGAGAGCCGAGGATGTGCCGATTCCCGATACTGATAAAGCTGGAACCTTGAATTGTGTGCCAAGATTGTACTAAGGCAGAAAGGATTACTTTGCGGAAATGTTCTCCATATTGGTTTATAAGGATTCAACATTGACGGAAGGCTTCATGGGTTATTTATATACATTCAATATTAAAAGGCGAACAAGTATCTAGGGGCCTTAACTCTCGGGGGCTAATCGCATCGCCAAAGACTAGGTCTTTGTCCCGATACCGCCGACAACTCTCCTCCACTGTGATTGCTCGGGGCTCGCTAATCGCACCTTTTTGTGTCATAAGGCACCTCTTTGTAACCTTCAATCGCCGATGCAATGCACCTTTAAGTCTCAACATTTAAAGGAATATTGTTTGGAGTATAAAGGCACAATGATCTTAAAATTTCCTTGTAATGTCGGTTGATTAGGCCATGGCTCAACTGTTGATCTATAATATATTAACCGTTCTAGTTAAAAAAAAAAAATGGGTCCATTTTGGTTTTATTACAAATTCAAGGAATGTATATATTCTCTTCAAATTATGACGTTATTTCAGAAAAGGCTCTTTTAATTTATTACATCATTTGAACATAATTTAAATTATTTTTTCTCTTTCTCATTCAACTTATTTGTTGGCCTCTATATCATTGTTCAATTTAGATTGTCCCTATCCTTAACTTCCAAAAGCACTTGCACCTTTTAGGTTTAGGGCATTTGTATATGATCGATCTCATAATGCATTTAGGACATTTGCCAAACATAAAAAAAGGTCCTATATGTATTTTAAGCAACAATTGCCTATGGATGAGTTTGTATTTTATATAAATTAATTATACAAGTTTTAAGATATTGTCTAAACATAAGAAAGTTTTATTTGTATAATGTTTATTTCTTGAGTTTATAATGTTTATTTTTTGGGTTTATAATATTAATAATATTAAGGGTTTATTGATTTTGTGGATTTATTATTCACTTTTGTCTATAATATTAATAATCTATTTGGATTTATTGATTCGTTGAGTTTATAGTATTAATAAATGTTTGCATTTATTAATACGTTGGGTTTATAAAACCAATAGATTAATATTAAACCTTGGGATTAACATTAAACCTTAGGATTAATATTATAAACTCTATGATTAATATATCTAAACTAATATTAATATTATAAACCCTAAGATTATAAATCCTAATAAATTATTATACATATTATGGATTAATATTATAAATTTGAGTGATCTGGATGTAAATAGGAACGCATCAAATTACATATATAACCATAAGTACAAAGATGCAGTGGAAATAACATTTCATTTCATTAATATCAAAATACTGAAATATGCTTACAAACAGAATGGAAATAAGACTAGCTTGGGTGATGGTAGCTTATCTCTGAGAAGAGATGTGGCGGTTACATGCCTCAGAATTGTGTTACAATGAAGCTCAAAGGCCTATTTATTGTTGAGAAACAATGGAAAACCCTAAACATCCAAAAACATAACCCTAGGAGATGAACCGCCAAACTATGGGCCCCGTTTGGGTAAATTGGTACATCAACTTCTTGGAGTCATAATTTTGGCATACGATTTTCATTTGATGCGCATAATACCTCGTTAGAAAGATCTATCAGAGGAATACAAATTTTGAATGACCAACATCAATCTATAACATATGTGAGTCCCAATTTTCCCAAAAAAACGTCATTTAGGGCCTCAAAACAACTCTGAAAGTTCAGGACCCGAAAAACTGCCAAAAATAGTAAATTGTGCTACAAATAAGGAAACTGAAAAACTGAAAGAAACAATGGTGGGGTTCCAAGTGGAATAGGTGGGTGGCCACCAATATCCACCTGGATCATTCCTCCCCCCTTAGGAAGCAATGATCCCCATTACGTTCAGTTCCTCCATGAGATGAGGAAACTTCTGCTGAACTTGGTCCCTGGTGAGCCACTTGCCCTGGTGAAGGAGTTGGCTTGCTTTGACAACTCGATATAGTTGGATCCTTTGCTGTCAGGTGTTCTTGATCTGCGTGTCCATGATCCGATCAGTTGTGTCTTGTTCCATGCAATCTGGATTTAACTCTGTAGGTGTGAGTTGTTCTGCAATCTCTGATGTGTCTAGTAATGGTGGGAAGTATGGTCGAAGGCGGTCCACATTGAAAACTATGTGCAGGCCAAGGAATGGGCGAATGTTGAGCTCAAATGCATTGTCTCCCACAACCTTGGTAATGGTGTAAGGACCATATCAGAGTGGTCTAAGTTTCTGATAAGCTCCGGTAAGGCGTTCCTTTTGCAAATGCAACCAAACTTTGTTGCCCACCAGAAACTTATGTGGTACCCGATGTTGATCATGTCGTTGCTTGTACTTAGCGTTTGATTTCTCCAGAATGTCATGAACCTGTTGGTAGATATGTTGGATGTGCTCAATGAATTTGTTTTCCTTATCAGTTTCGGATTGGACATGAGCCAAATCTGCCTAAGTAACTGCAAATGGCATGGTCACACCAATGGTACATAGTGGCCAGAATCCCAAGCCCACATGAAAATGGTTGTGGCTAGTTGAGCTGTGGAGAGCCTGGTTATAGTTGTGCTGGACATAGGGGAGGCTCTCATCCCATGTGTGTGGATGCTTTGAGTTGTACATGTGCAAAATGTGTACGATCATCCTGTTGATGACCTCTGTCTGGCCATCAGTTTGGGGATGGAAAGTTGTGGACGTAGTGAGCTTAGTGTCTAGCATCGACTAGCGACTGGACCAAAATGTATTGAGGAACCCGTTGTCCTAATCTGAGATGATAGACTGTGGGATCCCAAAGTGTACCCACACTCGTTCAAAGAAGAGTTAAGCAGTGGCTTCTATTGTGATATTATTCTTGCAGGCCACCATAATGGCCATCTTCGAGAATATATCGACAACCACGAAAACACAGTCATTGCCATGCTTAGTAGAAGGAAGTCCTGACATGTAATCCATGGAGATGGATTCCCAAGGTCGACTAGGGGTAGGAAGCGGAGTATAGAGGCCTTGCTTCTTGATGGTTGGTTTGGCAATGACGCAGGCAGTGTAGGATTTGATGTACTTCTTGACATCTTGTTGAAGATTCGGAAAATAGAAATAGTACTGGTGCAGTCTTATACCAATACGCAGGCTTATACCTGCAGAAGGCTACAACCTTCTTAGTTCTTGTACTAGCCGATCCATTTACTAGTACGTAGGTGCCGACCTACTTAAGGCTCAAACCTTCACTCGTTTTCCAGCTGTTCCTGGAAGGGAGCTACAACCCCCTGGCTCTTGTACTGGCCAATATGTTTACCAGTATGTAGGCGTCGGCCTACGCTCATCCAGGGACCACGTTTCATACATTTTCATACTGGATCCATAAATACAAAATAATCATTACTGCAATCAACAATCTCTGAATCACCCTGTCAACAACACAATCAACAACAAAACTCTGCAATAATAACCAGATCCAACTGCAACCTCAAATATCATATCTCATACTGTATACGCTACTTTGACGAACCAAACCTGCGTATATACGCGCTTTCACCAAGGCCAACCCGCGTACAGATCTGCAAATATTTACTCATAACATTGCCGCTGTTCCAAACATCAGTCATACCCAGATCATAACATTCATACAATAAACATGCGTCAATAGATCTAGTCTATCCATAATCAAACCATATAATGATAATCATTCCAAGCCTTAAGATCCCGATCCATCGTTCATCATCCTTCACATGAGTGCCTCCTTGGTTCAGATCAAGCAAGGCATCACCAACCCATAACCAGCATCTAGATCTCACACTTCATCAGATATTCATCACATGCACACCCCCCTCTTGGCCTAATGATCTTCTCCTTATATAGGTTTAGGCTTCTCTCAATACCATGGTCCAAAACCATGTAGAACCAATACCTTGGACCCAATACCTGGGGTCGACACTTCGGACCAAATACCATGGACCAATACCAAAATACCATGGATCAAATACCACGGACCAAAACCATGGTTTCCGACATGTACACGCTTTCCTTCTGTGAACCTGTGTGTCTACGTGTACGCGCCTTTTGTTCTGATAACCCGCGTGTATACGCACTTTCATCACAGTCAACTTGCGTATACCTCCCTCTTGACCTGCTGCACTATGATCTGTCACTTGAGTGAGTTGCCATCAAGGAGAACACTTGTATCATACCTCTGAGTGAGTTGCCATCAAGGACAACACTTGAATCATAATGCCAACACTTGTGGAGGCACTCAATTCAATGGGGACCATTGCTTCCTAAGAGGGGAGGACTGATCCAGATGGATATTGGTGACCACCTGCCTATTCCTCTTGGACCTCCACCACTATTTCTTTAAGTTTCCTTGATTGTAGCACAATTTACTATTTTTGGCAGATTTTTTGAGTCGTGAACTTCCAGAGCCGTTTTGAGGCCCTGAACGACATTTTTTTGGAAAAAAGGCAAACCCACAATTTTTTGTAGGGTTTTGCAGTAAAAAAATTTTAGTCATGAGATAGATCTTTCTAACTATAGGTTTTAACCTTGTACATAAATTCTTGCATACGAATTCTAAAAGCAGAAAATAAACAATGACAAGAACATAAAACATAAAACATATATACACAGAGATTCTCCCCCAGATCCCAAAATCGAAACTACTAGATTGATTTTTCATTATATTCCTTTCAATGTTACAATACATATATATACATACCAAAGCATTCATAAACCTCAATCCATTAAAACCATCATGCCCAAAGCCATATGTGAAACCCATCCACAGAACCATAGGTAGGTCTGCCCATCTAATATATGGTCCACAAAAAATTTCTTGGGGCATTGCCCCGGACCCTGGTAGGGGGGCTACCGCCCCCTTACAAACTCCCCGACAAGGGAGGCTGTCACCCCCCCTTAGCGCAACAAATGGGGAGCCGCGCCCCCCTCTAACCCCCCTGCTTCACGTGTGGGGCTAGTCATGGAAGAAATATAACACACACCCAACACTAGCAAGGTATCGTATGCGTCAAACATAGATCGTATGCCAAAGCTATGACCCTGGGAAGTTGGTGTATCAACTAACCCCAACAGGGCCCATAAAATTTTGGCACTTCATCTCCTAGGGTTAGGTTTTTGGATGTTTAGATTTTTCCCTTGTTACTCAATAATAAAAAGCCATGTGAGCCTCATTGTAACACAATTCAGAAGGCATGTAGCCCTCACATCTCTTCTTAGAGATAAGCTACCATTGCCCAAGCTCGTTTATTTCCATTCTGCATGTAAACAATTTTCATTACTTTGTTATTAATAAATTGAAGTTATGTTTTCATTGTAGCTCTGCGTGTCTGTTTTGTTGGACACAGATTGTCATTGATGTCAATATGGCAATATTCAAGAGGAGGAGACAGAGCATATCGGAGCCAAGAGGAGCGGACCAAGCCAGAGGAGCCACATATATCGGAGGAGTGCCAGAGCAAGAGGAGCCATATCGAAGGAGTGTCAGAGCAAGAGGAGCCATCGGAGGAGCTACAGGAGCAAACAGAGTGGACCGAGAGGAGAAGATGGAGCAAGAGGAGCCAAGAGGATCCATATATATATTACAAGCAAATAGGGCCATCGGAGGAGAAAACCCATATATATATGCCTTAACACTATCGGCGGGCACATATTACAAACAACAATGCCAAAGGAAGAATTATCGGGAGTACTGAGGAGTATATATATACATAGAGAGAGAGAGAGGCGATATAATAACACGAACCCGCGGCTCCATTATAAACTAGCTAAATGTAATATCGCATCCGCTATGTCGCTGGTCTCAAAGGGCTGTCACTCCCGAAACCCCCGATTGCGATATACGGTTGTGGACCCGACGGGAATATAGACTGTGGCTTAATATCATATCGCATCTGCAGTGATCGCAAGTCATAAGGGATGGTGCTATAATCTGCCGATTGCGATAGAGGCATGGACCCGATGGACTTATTAAAAACAGTCTATAATATATTGCATCCAGAATGTCGGAACTGTTCAAGGTGCAAGCTCCGAAATCCGGAGCCGAAACTCTTATCAAGCAAAATAGAAAGCATATCGGGTCCGATAAAGAATTGCTTGCGAAGTGGAGAGCTCCGATATCCGGAGCCGAAGTCATATTAGAGAGCAGCCTAAAGGGAGATCGGGTCCGCTAAACCCTCGCGTTACAAATCCACCGAAGCGAACCTGCCGATATACCGGACCCGAATTCAATATAGAGACGGGAGTCTAAAAGAGCATCGGGTCCGCTCCTCATCGGAGGTCAAGCCTTAAGGGTTTTATTGTGATCGCCGAAATCCGGACCCGCCGATAACTATAAAGGCGGGCGGATAAGATTTGAAATCCGCGAATGTTCAATTGAGCAGATTTACATGGGTTCCTGTGTAGTAATGTATATGTGACTGAAATCTTTATAAAGGGGTTTTATAATGTTTCCCATATATTATATGTGGCTATGGGTTTAAGCCTTAAGACATATATTGAAATGCTTGTGTTGATTGCATGTGTGGACACGGTTGGGCAGTGGCTTCCGATGGTTGATTATTGATAGAAAGCGCCGAATAAAAGGTGGCTTCCGATGGTCGATTAAAGCGTTGGGTGATGGTTGATTAAAGCGCTCGGCGATGGTTGATTAAAGGCTCAGTTGGTGGCTTCCGATGGTTGATAAAACGCTCGGGTGGTGGCTTCCGATGGGTGATTAAAACGCTCGGGTGGTGGCTTCTGATGGTTGATTAAAACGCTCGGGTGGTGGCTTCCGATGGGTGATTAAACACCTCCGATAAAGCCTGTAAGGTATTCACCACAGGTCAAGGGCCGAGTTTTATTTAAGAAAGGGGAGTTTGGGTCTTTCTACTCAGATTTTGGAACACTTATATAGACAGAAGAAGCAAAGGAATGGAAGCGGAAGTGTCAAGCGATCAAGTGAGGAGGAAGCCAAAGAGCCAGCATGTAAGAGGAAATGAATGGACAGGGGCATGGAGCATATAAAAGCAGCAAAAACAGAGAACTGATGTGGTTGTTAGTGGACAGTATAACCTGAGCATGAGATAGAGGAAGCAACAGAAGAAAAGGGGGCAGCAGAAGCAGTGGAAGCTGAAAAGAGCGCAGCAGCACACCAGTGTATACCAAAGAGGTTGGAGCCTCAGAATAGAACAGGATTGAAATCCTTGGGAGTTGGTGCTCCTAAGTCCAAGATTGGTGTCTTGGCAAAATAGAGTTGGTGCTCAGGAGGTTGGAGCCTCACCAAAGTCCAAGTTGGAGCTTGGCAACCAATTGTGACAATCTATTTATTGTATTTATTTTACTGCACAGTTATATTAATAAAAGCATTTATTCCTACTGTTCATTTTGTGTTCTGAACATATATGTTTTAACTAGTAAAACAATAGTGAGAAAAAGAAATACTGATTCACCCCCCCTCTCAGTATTTCCAACAATTGGTATCAAAGCCAGCTTCTTCATTCTAGCCTAACAGCTTGAAGAAGGATCAACAACCATGATGAGAAATCATGAAGCATCAGGAAAACCTCCTCTGTTCGATGGCACTAACTTTGGTTTTTGGAAGAAAAGAATGACTTACTATTTAATGTCCCTTGGACCTGAAGTCTGGCATTTTTGTCAAACTGAATACCAAGTGACTTCCACTCTTCCAACAGACCAAGACGAGAGGAAAGCCTACATTGCAAATGCAAAGGCCATGAACTCCATCACTAGTGGAATCACTGATTCCGAGTTTACAAAAATCATGCACTGTAACTCTGCCAAAGAAATGTGGGAGAAGCTAGTTGGCTTGTACGATGGAGACTCAAAAGTCAAAAAGGCAAAGCTTCAAACTCACAGAAGATAATTTGAAAGCTTGAAGATGGAAGATGAAGAAGACATTGCAGCATACCTCCTCCGAGTAGCTGAAGTGGTAAATTCCCTAAAAGGATTGGATGAAAAAGTTGAAGAAAGTACCATTGTTCAAAAGGTATTAAGGTCTCTTCCAGACAGATTTGACTCCAAAATAAGTGCTATAGAAGAATCAAAGGATCTTGACACCCTCAAAATGGATGAACTCCATGGAATTCTCACTGCCTATGAAATGAGGAAAGGTGGTCCTAGCTCCAAAGATGCAGCATTCAAGGCCTCAAAGTCAAAGAAAGGGAAAGAAAGGAATGACTGTAGTGATGAGTCAGATGTGGAATCCGAATTGGCTCAGTATGTACGAAAGCTGAAGAGAGGATCTAAGCTTAAAGGCAAGTATGCTCTTATCTGTTTTAAATGTGGTAAAATAGGTCATTATGCAGCAAAATGTCCTAATAAACATGACAGTGATGATGAAAGAAATTCTAAAAGAATGACATACAAAAAGAAAGGGTTCAATAAGAAAAACCTTCTCTCCAAGCAAGATGAGTCTGATGAGGATGAGTTTATGGTCATCAAAAAGAAATCAGATGAGGAAAGCGATCATGATTAAAGCCAAGAAGCATTATTCATGGCACTCACAGATGATGATGACTCGGGGCAAGAAGGAAATGTGGATGAACTGTTAATAAGTTCCATTGAAGAGAACGAGAAACTACGGAACAAAATTATCTCTCTCAAAGTGGAAAACGAGGAAATAAGAAGGAGAGAAGATCTCTTGGAAACAAAGCTTAAGGAAAAAGAAGAGACTTGTGAAGAACGTGAGGCCGAAGTAGTATCTTTGAGAAAGGAGTTGGAGCAAATTAAAAAGGGCTGTAAAAGCTCTCAAATACTTGATACTATTCTGAAAAATCAAAAACCTCAACATGATAAGTCTGGAATAGGTTTCAAGGGAGAATCCTCAAGCACTAAGAATAGTGCGAAAAGCTATGCCGATGCACTTTCCTGCAACCCAAAAGATGAAAAATTATCTTATCAAAAGTGCATCCCAGATTCCAAGAATCAAGAAAGAGTTATTCCAAAGAAGAATGTGGAGTCGAATCATGGACACTACAGCAAATACAAACCTGTACTCCACCAAGGGCCCATCAAAAATCCAAAGGATGGGGGAGGAGTAATTCTCAGAAAGGAAGGCGAATTAAACTGTGGTTGCTTCAAAACCATATTTCTTGGACACTGTTTTCACTGTAAAAACTTCGGTCACCAAGCTAGACACTGCATGGCTCGCAGAAGTGAAAATACAACGCAAAAGGACCGAGTAATCAACTCATATGCTCCCAAAAGAAAGGGACAAATCAAAACCTTCAATTCATTCGATCCCTTGACTAAATTTGATCTGACTTGCTCTTTTTGCTACAATAATGGACACTATGAACAAAACTGCCCACTCAAAGGAAGAAAGACGAGTAGCAAGATCTCTGCAATGGACAAATGCGGCCTGGCTCTATTTGCGCAAAATAATGGAAACCAGTGGTTTGTGGATAGTGGATGCTCCAGACACATGACAGGAGACAGAAGGAAATTTATCTCACTGAGCAAAAAGGAAGGGAATGTGTCCTTTGGAAGCGGAACTGGCAAAATTGCAGGAAGAGGAATAGTTACTCTGATCAATGGAAAAGGAAAAGCTCAAGATGCTCTGCTGGTTGACGGACTCAAACACAACCTTCTGAGTGTCAGCCAAATTTGTGATCAAGGACATAAGGTTGTTTTCAGCACCAAAGACTGTGAAATAAGGAACTCTGCCTCAGGGAAACTTGTGGCAAAAGGAGTGAGAACACCAGACAATATTTACGTTCTGAACAAAATTCAGGAAAACAAATGCTACTTGAGTCAGGCAGATGAGAGTTTGTTGTGGCACAAGAGACTTGGACATACCAGCTTCGAAAATCTGGTCAATATCAGCAAAATCAAAGCTGTACAAGACATCCCAAGGTTGTCCAAACCAAAGCAAGCAATGTGTGGTCCCTGTCAACATGGAAAACAGACCAGAACCAGCCACAAGACAAAGGAACACTGTACATCAAAGCCCTTGGAGATCATCCATGTTGATGTGTGTGGGCCAACTAGAAATCAAGCACTCCAAGGAGAAAGGTACTTTGTGTTATTTGTTGATGATTATACTAGAATGATGTGGATATATTTCATAAAGTATAAACTCTGAAACTTTTGAGTGTTTTAAGAATCTAAAAGCCCTTATAGAAAACGAAAAAGATTAAAAAATTAAGTGTCTCAGAACAAACAGAGGAGGAGAATTCACATCAAACGAGTTCAGTGAGTTCTGCAATATTCATGGAATTAAAAGGGAATTCTCGGCTTCCAGAACACCTCAGCAAAATGGGGTAGTTGAAAGACGAAACCGAACTGTCCAAGAAATGGCAAGAACTATGCTGTTAGCAGCAGACCTACAACCTAAATTCTGGAGGGAAGCAGTAGGGACAGCTGTCTATACATTGAATCGGACTCAATTAAGACCAAATTGTGACAAAACTCCTTATGAGCTATGGAAAGGAAGACCTGCTTCGGTGAAGTACTTCAAAATATTTGGAAGCAAGTGCTTCATAAAAATAAATGATGGTTCACCTGGAAAATTTGATTCTCGGGTTGATGAGGGGATATTTCTTGGATACTCTCCACAGAGCAAGGCTTACAAGTGCTACAATTTTCGACTGAAGAAAATAGTGGAAAGCATCGATGTTAAGGTTGATGAAGATCTTCCAGAAAAGGAAATTGAAGAACAGGAAGATGACTTTCTCATTGAAGAAGAAGAATCTAAAGAAGAAGAGATAGATGATGAAGAAGAAGAAGAGGAAAGAGAACCGTCTCATACTCCTTCAAAGATGAAGTATGTAGAAAGATACCATCCAGAAGAACAGATCATTGGTGATAAAGATGAAGGTGTGCAGACCAGAAGAAGGATAACAACCTCACCCAAGAGAAAAGCCATTGCCCTCCTATCTATGATAGAACCAGAAACATTCACAGAAGCAAGTAAGGATCCTCATTGGGTAAAAGCAATGGAAGAAGAAATGTCTCAAATTGAGAAGAACAAGACATGGGAGCTGGTACCTCATCCGAAGGACAAAAACATAATAGGAACCAAATGGGTGTTCAAAAATAAAATGAATGAGGAAGGACAGGTTATCAGAAACAAGGCAAGACTTGTTTGCAAAGGCTATTCGCAAATTGAAGGAGTTGACTTTGAAGAGACGTTTGCACCAGTGGCCCGTATGGAAGCTATCAGGATGTTTTTAGCATTTGCTTGCTCGAAAGGATTCAAAATCTATCAAATGGACGTGAAATCAGCATTTCTAAATGGGGAACTCAAGGAGGAAGTCTACATGGAGCAGCCAGAAGGTTTTGATCTGACAGCAAGAAAGGACCTAGTCTGTAAGTTGAAAAAGGCTTTGTATGGGCTGAAACAAGCTCCTAGAGCTTGGTATGCAAGACTGGATAACTATCTCCAACAACAAGGCTTCAAAAAGGGAGTGGCTGGAAGCAATCTATACATAAATACAGATCAAGGTAAGTTACTAGTTGCTCTTGTTTATGTCGATGATCTGATTTTTGCTAGTAATAATGATGAAATGAGCCATGAATTTTCTCAAAGCATGGCAAAAGAATTTGAGATGTCAATGATAGGTGAACTATCCCACTTCCTTGGACTTCAAGTATCTCAAACCAGAGCAGGATTGTATATATCTCAAGCCAAATATCTAAAAGACATGCTCAAAAAATATGGAATGGAGGACTGTGCACCCATGAGCACCCCCATGACCACAAACTGCAAACTGAGCAAAGATGATGACTCCCCTCTAGTAGATGCAACTCATTACAGGTCAATGATTGGAGCCCTCCTATACTTAACAGCTACACGACCTGACATAATGCAAGCAGTAGGAATGGTGGGAAGATTTCAATCGGCTCCCAAACAATCTCATTTATTAGCTGTAAAAAGAATTCTCAGATATTTGAAGGGAACTTCTGATTTTGGTCTCTGGTACCCAAAGAGTTCAACATTGACTGTAACTGCATACACCGATGCTGATTGGGCTAGAAATATAGATGATCGGAAAAGTACTAGTGGAAATGCATTCTTCCTAGGAGACTGTTTGGTATCCTGGCTCAGCAAAAAACAGTCATCCATATCATTATCCACAACCGAAGGTGAGTATATTGCTGCAACAGACTGTTGTACTCAGATACTATGGATGAAGGAAGCGCTAAAGGATGTAAACATATGTACAGATCAACCAATTACTGTTTATTGTGACAACACTAGTGCTATCAGTCTCAATAAAAATCCAGTGATGCACTCAAGAACCAAACATATACCAATCAAGTATCATTTCCTCCGTGAGCAAGTAGCTGAAAAAAACATCGCTCTGGAATATATAAGTACTAAGGAGTAGATAGCTGATATTTTCACTAAACCTCTTCCTCGGGAAGCATTCGAACGCCTGCGACAAAAGATGGGGGTTATTTCTTTATCATCACTCAAGTCTATTCATAAAGATGCAGCAGGACAGGGGGAGCAACATGACAGGGGGAGTTCGTATGCATTCCTTTGCCATTGATGTCAAAGGGGGAGAAAGCAGAAGAATATTGCCATCAATAACAAAAGGGGAGATTGTTGGACACAGATTGTCATTGATGTCAATATGGAAATATTCAAGAGGAGGAGACAGAGCATATCGGAGCCAAGAGGAGCAAAAGGAGCCAAGAGGAGCGGACCAAGCCAGAGGAGCCACATATATCGAAGGAGTGCCAGAGCAAGAGGAGCCA
The DNA here is from genome assembly GCA_031772625.1 of Pinus tabuliformis. Classification (NCBI taxonomy): domain Eukaryota; kingdom Viridiplantae; phylum Streptophyta; class Pinopsida; order Pinales; family Pinaceae; genus Pinus; species Pinus tabuliformis. The sequence goes on along the minus strand of CM062810.1, from coordinate 939,988,457 downwards.
TATCGAAGGAGTGTCAAAGCAAGAGGAGCCATCGGAGGAGCTATAGGAGCAAACAGAGTGGACCGAGAGGAGCAGATGGAGCAAGAGGAGCCAAGAGGAGCAATATATATGGAACAAATGGAGAAAATGGACCGAGAGGAGCAGATGGAGCAAGAGGAGCCAAGAGGAGCCATATATATATTACAAGCAAATAGGGCCATCGGAGGAGAAAACCTATATATATATGCCTTAACACTATCGGCGGGCACATATTACAAACAACAATGCCAAAGGAAGAACTATCGGGAGTACTGAGGAGTATATATATATATATAGAGAGAGAGAGAGAGGCGATATAATAACACGGACCCGCGGCTCCATTATAAACTGGCTAAATGTAATATCGCATCCGCTATGTCGCTGGTCTCAAAGGGCTGTCACTCCCGAAACCCCCGATTGCGATATACGGTTGTGGACCCGACGGGAATATAGACTGTGGCTTAATATCATATCGCATCCGCAGTGATCGCAAGTCATAAGGGATGGCGCTATAATCTGCCGATTGCGATAGAGGCATGGACCCGATGGACTTATTAAAAACAGTCTATAATATATCGCATCCAGAATGTCGGAACTGTTCAAGGTGCAAGCTCCGAAATCCGGAGCCGAAACTCTTATCAAGCAAAATAGAAAGCATATCGGGTCCGATAAAGAATTGCTTGCGAAGTGGAGAGCTCCGATATCCGGAGCCGAAGTCATATTAGAGAGCAGCCTAAAGGGAGATCAGGTCCGCTAAACCCTCGCGTTACAAATCCACTGAAGCGAACCTGCTGATATACCGGACCCGAATTCAATATAGAGACGGGAGTCTAAAAGAGCATCGGGTCCGCTCCTCATCGGAGGTCAGGCCCTAAGAGTTTTATTGTGATCGCCGAAATCCGGACCCGCCGATAACTATAAAGGCGGGCGGATAAGATTTGAAATCCGCGAATGTTCAATTGAGCGGATTTACATGGGTTCCTGTGTAGTAATGTATATGTGACCGAAATCTTTATAAAGGGGTTTTATAATGTTTCCCATATATTATATGTGGCTGTGGGTTTAAGCCTTAAGACATATATTGAAATGCTTGTGTTGATTGCATGTGTGGACACGGTTGGGCGATGGCTTCCGATGGTTGATTATTGATAGAAAGCGCCGAATAAAAGGTGGCTTCCGATGGTCGATTAAAGCGCTGGGTGATGGTTGATTAAAGCGCTCGGTGATGGTTGATTAAAGGCTCGATTGGTGGCTTCCGATGGTTGATAAAACGCTCGGGTGGTGGCTTCCGATGGGTGATTAAAACGCTCGGGTGGTGGCTTCCGATGGTTGATTAGAACACTCGGGTGGTGGCTTCCGATGGGTGATTAAACGCCTCCGATAAAGCCTGTAAGGTATTAACCACAGGTCAAGGGCCGAGTTTTATTTAAGAAAGGGGAGTTTAGGTCTTTCTACTCAGATTTTGGAACACTTGTATAGACAGAAGAAGCAAAGGAATGGAAGCCGAAGTGTCAAGCGATCAAGTGAGGAGGAAGCCAAAGAGCCATCATGTAAGAGGAAACGAATGGACAGGGGCATGGAGCATATAAAAGCAGCAAAAACAGAGAACTGATGTGGTTGTTAGTGGACAGTATAACCTGAGCATGAGATAGAGGAAGCAGCAGAAGAAAAGGGGGCAGCAGAAGCAGTGGAAGCTGAAAAGAGCGCAACAGCACACCAGTGTATACCAAAGAGGTTGGAGCCTCAGAATAGAACAGGATTGAAATCCTTGGGAGTTGGTGCTCCTAAGTCCAAGATTGGTCTCTTAGCAAAATAGAGTTGGTGCTCAGGAGGTTGGAGCCTCACCAAAGTCCAAGTTGGAGCTTGGCAACCAATTATGACAATCTATTTATTGTATTTATTTTACTGCACAGTTATATTAATAAAAGCATTTATTCCTGCTGTTCATTTTGTGTTCTGAACATATATGTTTTAACTAGTAAAACAATAGTGAGAAAAAGAAATACTGATTCACCCCCCCTCTCAGTATTTCCAACATGTTTATATTTGTATTTCATTTCGTTCTTTCATAAATTTGGATCACGTAATATTGAAACCCAATATAAAAAATATGGTAAACATTGGGTTGAACAAATTTGATCATGGTCAACTATTTAAACAGTGACTATAAAGGTTGAATTTATTTGACTATGTTGTGTAATTGTGGTTGACAATGTTTGACTATTAATATTAATCAATAATAATAAACCCTATATTATAAACTTAATATTATAATATCGTCGTGGTCAACTATTTAAACAATGACTATCAAGGTTGAATTTGTTTGACTTTTTTCACTAATGTGGTTGACTATGTTTGACTATTAATATTAATCAATAATAATGAGAGGAGATCGTGCTTGACTGAAGATGAGGAGTGTTATCTGCCAAACATAGTTGAACACACTCAACAACATTAGTAAATGTGGTTGACTAATTTTGTAATGTCACAATGTGACATAGAATAAATTGCAATATAATGTAATATTCCGACAATGATTGACACATTGCAATAATGCTTGTCAAAATGCATTGTTGGATAAATTTATGTACCATTCCGACAGTAGGACATGTTTGATTATTAAAACCCTAAGACGAAAACCCTAGTATTAAAACCCAATATAAAAAATATGGTAATGCTGGGTTGACTAAGTTTGATCATGGTCAATTATTTAAATAATGACTATCAAGGTTGACTATGTTTGACTATGTTGTCTAATTGTGGTTGATTATGTTTGACTATTAATATTAATCAATAATAATGATAGGTGATTATGTTTGACCAAAGTTTACAATGGTTGGACATGATTGACAATGGTGACCATAATTAACTATGGTCAAACATAGCTAACCATAGTCAACCATGGTGACAATAACTGGTGATGGTTGACTGTAGCTAGCCTATGGTTAACCATGTGTCCCTATTGACATAACATTAAAGTTTATATATATTATAATTTAATATATGGTTTATAATATTAATGTTTTTAATATTGGGTTTAATATTAAGATTTATAACATTGGTATTAATGTTAGGGTTTATAATATTGGATTTATGATATATATAAGTATAAGGTTTATAATATTAGGATTTAATATATAATGTTTATATATTTTATATATTGAAACTCGCATTTTACGTATGTACTTAAATCTAATTTACGTAGAAATATGCTTGTTTAAGTTTTTATTTTTATATCTAAAATTAATTATTATATTTTTTTAAAAATAAAATAATTACTTTTTATTTTTTTAATTTATAAATATATTTATAGTTTAAAAAAAACATTGCACATATAATTGATATAGAATTATCAATTTAAATTTATCATTCAAACAACTTTTAACCGGTCAAAGATCAAAGAAGTGTTTGATGACCACTTGAATTTTTTTGACTATTTTTTATATAACTCTTAAATAGTAATACTAGTTAATGAAGATATGTGTTTTTATTTTAATTTTTAATTTCATAAATAAAATTTTATTAAAAATTTTAATTTTTTTTCCTACATAATAAATTTAACGTTAAAATGAACTTATATTCATTTTCTAAACGTTTTAATTTTTTAAAATTGGCTATGCTATCAACATAGCGTACACTATTGTTCATTTTGAAATATACCATGAATTTTCACATTTCTTCCGATTTTAGGGTACATAGATTTCTTCCGACTTTCATATTCGCAATGAGTGTCCCTAAGCCTTATCCCACGCTCTCGACGACGACTTCTTTTTCGTGCTTTGCTGTCCACACGCACCGCAATTTTTGTATTAAAATTTGTAATGATTTTCAAAAATCACCGACTTCACGACTCAATGGCCTTCATAGTTGATTTTCCATCCTTAGCGGCTTCTCCCTTACACGCCACTTGCGTGTTAAAATGCGAGAACTTGGCCTCGTTACCGTTTTGGATGACTTTTTGACCATGGTTGGTTACTTTGACTTGTTCAACTTGTCAAACCAACAGTAGCTAAATTGACTCATCACTGTTAAATTGGCATTAAAAGTAAAATTACGTTCTTATTTTGCATACTCCTGGTTACTTTGACTTGTTCACTTTATGAAAGTAAATTTCATTACTAATTTTGGTTTTTAAAATAATTTTATTAGTATTTTAAAACAATAAATAATTGTCTATTCATTTGATTTTAAAGATATTATATTTAAAGTAGAAAAACTATTTCGATTATTATTATTTGTTTTTTTTCAAAAAAAAATTATATTAATTTTTTTAAATAATAAATTTAAAATTAATTTATATCATTTTTTAAACAATTCTAACCATTTTATTTTTGTTTAAATGGGTTATGCTATTAAATTTAAATGGGCTATGCTATTATTGATAGAGTACACCAATGTTCATTTTTAAATACTAAATTATATAATTTTTTTAATAGTTAAAATGGTCCATTTTGTGGTGCTTTTAAAATTTGTCGTGGAGTTTTTTGCACGCGCGCCGCTGCTTCCTCTGCGAGCATCCCCTGCAAACCCTCCTCTCAGCCATGGCTCCAGAGAGAGGCTCTAAGCCTCCTTCCTCCCTCCCCCGTGAGCTCCTGGCCTTCAAGCAGCTGGTGGGCGAATGCAGCAAACGCCCATTTTCAGCCTCCCAGCAGAAGTTCGTCAAGAAGATGGAAACAATCCCGACCGTCGCTCTTCCAGCTAAAGAACCCTGTCATGCTACCCTGAATATTGCAGAAAGAGGACTCATCGGCCAGTTCACTGGGTTATGGCCATCACCAAGAGCCATCGAATCGTGGGTGCAACGCAACTGGAGACCGTTGGTCTCAGAAGGAATAAAATGTCATTTCGTCGGTAAGGGTTACTTCGTTTTCATTTTTGAATGCATTGAAGATAGGAACCTCATTTTTAGAAACAGGCCATACTTCATGGGACCCCAGGGCCTGTACCTAAACAAATGGACTCCGGACTTTGATCCAGCCCAAGATGTGCCCTCGGTTGTTCCTGTCTGGGTGCGCCTCCCCCATTTACCCTTGCACTGTTGGAGCCCGAAGACTTTAGAAACCATTGGAAACACCCTTGGAAAATACATTGATAGAGCAGACAGGAAGGGACAATACTCCTGTGCCAGAATCTGTGTCAAGGTAGATCTGGAAGTTGGGCTTCCAGAAGCTATAAAACTAATAGTGGTAGAATGGTCACATGTGCAAGAACTGGATTACGAACAACTGCCCTTCAAGTGCAGGCATTGCCATGGATACGGGCACTTTGCAAGAAACTGTAAAAAGAAAACCGAAGAAGAAGCAGAGAAAATGAAAGGAGACCAATGGACAACAGTGCAGAAAACAGCCTCATCAAAGCAGCACAACAAACAGAAAGGGAAAGGGGCACAACCGGGAACCACTGTGCCATCCACAGAACTACAGCCAGAAGGGGCAGTACCCCCTAGAATAGACCTTCCCTCAAATTCCTTCGCAGCTCTCAGCACACAGGAAGAAACCCCTGTTACAGAAAGTGATGCAGAATAGCAGGCAAACCCCTCATTAATCGAGGAAGGAAACGCAGGGGTCTCCCCGGCCCAAAACGACTCCCCAGAAAGAGGATCTCCGCCATCCTCTTATGCAGACATGATAAGAAAGAAGCCCTTGGAACTAACAGGCTCATCAGAAGAGGAGACAATTGAAAGACCCTCGAAGCAGGCAAGGAGGAAATCCCTCAAGGAAGCAAGAGAAGAAGAAGCAGAGAGGCAAAAAATGCAAGGAAGTCAGTCCACTCTAGAAATGTCTATAAGTTGAAACACCAGAGCACGGCCACCAAAGGGAGGCCTCTCTTCCATTACCCCAAATAAATAATGCGTATAGTCTCTTGGAACTGTAGAGGCTTGGGGAACTACACAAAGGCTGTAGCTATTAAAGATCTCATGAAAATAGAAACCCCGGAGATCCTCATGCTCCAAGAGATAAAAATAGAAGGGGAATCCCTTCTTGAGTTAAGTAGAACGACCTGGAAGACCAAAGCTAGGATGGCTGTAAGCGCAAGGGGAACCTCAGGAGGACTTGCCACAGTCTGGATGGAGGATCTATTCCAGCTGGAGAATTCCTTCGAGACTCAACATTGGATTTACACCGAACATCAACATGAAGCAGGTAAGCTCACTCTCACCCAATTTAATCTTTATGTCCCTGTTCTTTACCTTGAGAAAAAAGAGTGTTAGAAAACACTTATCGATTTTGTAGAATGTTATTCTCCCATGAACATTGTAATAGCAGGAGATCTAAACATTGTTCTCGACCCAAAAGAAAAAAGAGGGGGTAACAATAGCAGAGATCCATTACTACCCCTTGTGGAGGACATAATTCAGCAATGGGATCTTCTTGATCTTAAACCCAAAAAGGGGAGATACACTTGGACCAACAACAGAACAGGGGCAACTCACATCTCAGCCAGGCTTGACAGATTCCTAGTGCAGAGCACTCTTTTGATGGATAAGAGAATAGTATCAACGAGAATCCTACCAAAGCTCACCTTGGACCATAAACCCATCCTCTTACAATTGGACGAGGAAGAAAACCTGGGGCCTATACCGTTTCGCTTCAGCCCTTTATGGATAGAGTAGGAAGGGTTCATGGAAGTTGTTGACAAGGCTTGGTCTATCATGGTCACCAGGTCACCCAGTTATGTTTGGGAGAAAAAAATAAAAGCAACCAAAGCAGCTCTGAAAGAGTGGGTCAAAATGCCTCCCAACACCTTCACCACACATAGAAAAGAAACTGTCCAACAGTTAGCAGATTTATAGTTGGAGATGGAGGATAAAGATGTAACCACACATGAATTGGAGAAAGAACAAGTAGCCCAACTTGCCTCTTTCAGCTCCTTCAGAAAAGAAGAAGAATTCTAGAGGCTTAAGTCTAGAAGCCTATGGTTGAAAGCAGGTGACCGAAACACAACCTTCTTCCACAGGCAGTTCAGAGCACACCTCTCCCGGAATCACATCTCAGAAATCACCACATGGGACAGTCACCAAAGGTTTTGCCCAAGTTAAAGAAGCTGCTGAAACTCACTTTCAACAGTTATACACAGAGGATGGAACAGGAGATGAGGTGATTTCCAATGACTTCCTCTCCCAGATCCCTTCCTTGGTCAACGAGGAGAATAATTCAAATCTTATGAAGCCCTTCACTGAGGAAGAAATCAGTAATGTAATTTGGGACATGGAGCCTAACAAAGCCCCAGGCCCAGATGGTTTCTCGGCACACTTCTACAGAGCTTGTTAGACAATCATCAAATCTGACCTACTAAGAATGGCAAAGGATTTTCAGAAAAAGGCTAAAGTGGGAGGCAATACCAAATCCACCTTTCTCACCCTAATACCCAAAGAAGTGAATCCGGCTACCTTTGATAGATTTAGACCCATTTCACTATGTAATGTCTCTTACAAAATTCTTGCTAAATTGCTTGCAAACAGAATAAAACCTCTGCTATCTAAGCTCATTTCTCCTAGTCAAGGAGGGTTCGTAGCAGGAAGAAGTATTTTAGATAATGTGATACTTGCTCAAGAATCCATGCATTCCAGTCATCAGAGGAAGGAGCAAGGGATGTTGATCAAGTTGGATATGACCAACGCCTTTGATCGGGTAAAACTTTCATTCCTTTACAAAGTTCTTCTTTCCTTTGGATTCAACCCAGCTTTTGTGAACCTGATCAAGGCTTGCACTGACAAACCATGGATCGTCCCACTAGTTAATGGCCGACCTACCTCTTATTTCCAAGCTTCAAGGGAGATAAGGCAAGGATGCCCGCTATCTCCCTTTTTGTACATAATAATGGCAGACACCTTGCGCAGGAAACTGAAAGCCGAAAAAAATAAAGGTACTCTCCTGGGCATCCGACTGACGACTGGATTAGAACCAATCAACCATGCCTTGTTTGCAGATGGTTCTCTTCTGTTGGGAGGAGATTCCACTAGAATATCAAAGGATTTCAATGGGACCCTGCATAGCTTCTGTACCATTTCAGGAGCGCTCATTAACAAAAGAAAAAGTGCAGTGTACATCTGGAACACAAAGGAGCAAACCACACTTCGAATTGCTAGAATCCTGGAAGTTTCGGGCTATACCTCTTGGGACAGAATTCAATACTTGGGATTGCCTTTAACTCTAGGGGAAAACCGAGCCTCACTCTGGAAAGAAGCCATCAACAAGATTAAAACCAAGATAGTTGCTTGGGGTGGGCAGTGGCTTAACTATTCTAGCAAGATAATCCTCATAAAGTTTGTCCTCTCCTCTCTCCCTATCTATCAGGCCTCCTTCCTCCTAGCACCAAAGACAATCACGGATCAGATTTCACAGCTACTTAGAAACTTCCCGTTATCACCAAAATAGGACCCTGATAGATTGTTGATCAGACTATCTCAGTGTAACTATTTCAAACCAATCTTTTAGCTAAGGCTTAGCCTCCTCAGCCTGAGAGGGCTCTCTCAAAGGGTTAATGATATTGATTAAAGATATAGATAGATGGCTAACTCTATGGTTTGTGATTTTATATGTTTATAGGTTGAAAGATGGAGACTTGCTACCATTGGGCTATGGAGTCAGTGATAGAGATAAAGATAACAAATAGCTCTTCTTATAAAACTGAGGCTTGTATATACTTCAATGAAAGAGTAACACATTCAGGAAAGTCTCAATAACTTGAAGTTCATAGAAGTCAGAGCATGTGGGCATGAATTCTGAGTAATGACACATCAAGGTATTCAAAAGGAAAGTATTAAAAGTGATTCATCAGAGTTTAATACTTAAAGGAAGTCAGAGCATGAGTAACCATGAATTCTGAGTAATAAGTATTAAAACATTGAAGAAAAACATCCAAAGGTAGGACCTAAGAACTCAATTCACCATAGTTTAACACTTAAAGGAAGTCAGAGCATGTTCCTCCATGAATTCTGAGTAATACAAATTAAGACTATGGAAGCAAAACATATCAAAGATAAAGGATAAAGCTCACTGAAGTACACTAAGAATCTCAAATTCAGAAAAGTTAAACTGCTTATGTATATATCAATCCCTCCACTGCATTTACAAAAGTAGTCTTTTTCTATAACATTTTCCAACCCCCAAAGGAATTCCAGCTCTTGTCTTTTATAGATTTATCATTACAATCTTGGATTCCCTGATCCAACTTGAGGGGAATTCGAGTTTCCTAGCTTGACACCTATTCTAACCATAAAACAGACTATTAATTACAAGTAACAGTTAACTGACTGTCTTAGAGTCCTAATACAATTAGGAGAAAAACTCCTTATTATGACTAAAACAACCTTATCTAGGAATTAAACATTCTCTTTGACACCTATAACTCCATGAATTCAAATTTGATGAAGCCTTTAACCTTGTTGTTACATTATGTTGACTCATCCCTTACTTGTCCTAAAAACGAGGAACCTGTTTCCTGCATTTAAGATTTAACCTTCATTGATGCTTTTTGAATCCATTTGCTGACCAAATTGACCTTTTGAGACAAGTGATATGTGTTATCACTTCCATAGAACTTTTCTCTTCCACCTGTACGAAAATCAAGCCCTTGAAGGAGTATAATGAGAGTTGATCTGGTTGCTCAAAAACTGCACCTACAGTTGTTTTGTAGCGTGCTACGAAACTGTTGTGTATGTCTTTTACACAGCTCTTTTCAAAAATTTCAGTCTTCAAAACTTCTTTCACTTTTTCCATGATATCTACAGGATTTAATAATCAACATAGATCATCTTTGAAATACTTTCAAGAAATAAAATCCTTCTCCTCAACAAAACTACATCAAGAAATTGTAACTTATTGTTCTGTTCTGGTTGAAAAATAGGTGTTGGGACAGAGATTTTGTCTCCTCATAAAAAATGTATTTTGAAAAAATGAAGGAGGCTTTTGGAGACCACCCTGTTCTGAACAAAAACCTCTCTTGGTTTTTTTCAATACCTCTCCTACTGCCCAGAAACTATCTTTGAATATCAGGTGTAAACTGGAAAATTATGATTTCTAAAAATATGGCTTCAAAGAAAGCCTTGTATCTCCCAACTGGTAAGACGTATGAAAAAAATGAGATAGGTTATTGTATATGGAGATTTTAGAAAGAGAAACCTCCTTCAGAATTCAAACATACATTGGCATTTAGCCAGAAACAGATCTTGAAAACGAATACTAAAACCAGAAAGCAGAATGTTTCTCTCAATGACTTTCAGCCATTTTGTAGCGCAAGTTGAGTCATCAACTTCTCCCAGCTCATAATGAATTTGAAGAAACTGAAAGAGGTTTTTGTAGATAGGTATGTTAGGAAGAAGAACCTCTTTCATTTTTCCAAAATATGCTTTCAGTTTCTCAGAAATCCCCTTGGAAGTCGACTACTTAAAATAGAAAACAAAGTTTTTTTTTTTTTTCCTGCTGAAAAAGGCTGCTTCAGTGATTTCGTAGCGCAAAACAGGTTTTTTACACTGTCTGCGCTATGAAAACGTGGATTCATAGCTAATTTCAATATTTTTTCAAAATGACTTGAGATATGACTTCTAAACACAAGGTGATACTTCTAAGACATGGAATAAGGTTGTCAAACTTTGTTTGGAAATGAAATATGACCTTAAAGACTTCTAACCCTATGACCTAACCCTTTAAGCATGAAATGACCTAGAGACCCTTTAACACCATGACTAGAAAAAGGGTTTGGAAATGAGAATGACACTATTGAGACTCTAATCCTATGCAATGACTCCAAACTTATTAAAAGACGATAACTAGAAACAAGGCAAACTTTCCAAAATTAAAAAATAAAAACAAAAAAAATTAGGGTGATAACAATGGCTCCACTAGGGATAGAATGCCCCTTGTGGTATGCTAAGAACTAGTAGCTCCAATGCTACAATCCATTCCTTTAAAAATAAAAACTCTGAAATTCTGCCCAATCTGCTTCAAACTGTACCTAGTAAAACTTGCTCAGTCAACCTTGAGCTTATTTGCATTTTCCTACCTACCTACCCTATCAATTGTAAACTTATTTCAGCTCAATCAATGTGAAATTTCCAATGTATCCAATCACTTGTTTTATTTGATATTTGAGTTTTTTTACTGCATCAGAGTTCAAAGTAGCTATGATATTGTGATGACCACTGCCACTGAAATTGCCTCTGATCTTCATAGAAAAATTGAAACACTGGAGAGTAAAACTCTTCCATGTATTTAGCTATAGGATCCTAGAATACATGATCAGCTTGATGATCCTCATAACATCCCATTACTTCTAACAACTGATCTTTAGTCACACAACATTTATTTGACAAGTTATCCAACTACTTTTCTGCATGATTCCTGTAGACAATGTAATTTTCCTCACTATTATGATCATTCTTTGAAGTAATCTACTGCAAGGAATAACAGAAATGATCAACCTTTTCCTCTGCCTGAGGATTATAAAAAATTTCTTCCAGTATTCCTTCTTGGTGTTTGCAATTATTTTCATCTTCATAATGATCCGAAGACTGACAAGTCTGCTGCATCTCTACATTAATCTCGACGGATGTAATATGATTTTCATAAGTAGACCCCTGTTGATTTTCATGTTGCATTTCATGGGATGTTATCCTATCTTCTTGGTGTTGAAATGTATTGTTATGAAGAGCCTCTAAAATTTCTTCATCCATGAATTCATCATCATCATAACAATCCTCCAAATATTGAATAAAACTCACAAAATGTTTACAGCAATCTTTGACCAGCAATAAGGAGGGATGACACTCTTTATACATCTCATAGAATACATCATGGAAATTAGCAAGAGAATATATTGAACCATTTTCCAAACCTTTATACCAAGACCATGCTTTTCCTTCTAAAGTGGTCATAAACATCTTCATGAGACAATATTCAGGGAACTGAACCTTAAGACTGTGTACATGCATATGGAACCTAACCAAATGAAGAGCGGCATTGTCTTTCTTTCATCTTTGAATATTGGAATATCATCTAACCATTCGACCTTTGGCATAGGATTTGGAAAACCAGGGCTATGAGACCGATTCATGGGGGCATACCTGGAATTCATTCTTGCAATGGCACTCATCTTGAAACTTCATCAAGCTACTGATCTTCTAGCAGTGGAGTCACCTTCCAATTCGTTAGTTGATGTGTGGAGTCGCCAAGGTAGATGTAGCCTCGAACGACTTCCTGAGCTCCTGCTACCTTCAGAAGTTCAGATTCTTGATTTTGGGAATGAGTAATCTTCAGGCTCTCGGCAGACACACCAAAATGTTATCACCAAAATATGATCCTGATAGGCTGCTGATCAGACTATCTCAGTGTAACTATTTCAAACCAATCTTTTAGCTAAGGCTTAGCCTCCTCAGCCTGAGAGGGCTCTCTCAAAGGGTTAATGATATTGATTAAAGATATAGATAGATGGCTAAATCTATGGTTTGTGATTTTATATGTTTATAGGTTGAAAGATGGAGACTTGCTACCATTGGGCTATGGATTCAGTGATAGAGATAAAGATAACAAATAACTCTTCTTATAAAACCGAGGCTTGTATATACTTCAATGAAAGAGTAACACATTCAGGAAAGTCTCAATAACTTGAAGTTCATAGAAGTCAAAGCATGTGGGCATGAATTCTGAGTGATGACACATCAAGGTATTCAAAAGGAAAGTATTAAAAGTGATTCATCAGAGTTTAATACTTAAAGGAATTTAGAGCATGAGTAACCATGAATTCTGAGTAATAAATATTAAAACATTGAAGAAAAACATCCAAAGATAGGACCCAAGAACTCAATTCACCATAGTTTAACACTTAAAGGAAGTTAGAGCATGTTCCTCCATGAATTCTGAGTAATAAGCATTAAGACTATGGAAGCAAAACATATCAAAGATAAAAGATAAAGCTCACTGAATTACACTAAGAATCTCAGATTCAGAAAAGTTAAACTACTTCTGTATATATCAATCCCTCCACTGCATTTACAAAAGTAGTCTTTTTCTATAACATTTTCCAACCCCAAAGGAATTCCAACTCTTGTCATTTATAGAGTTATCATTACAATCTTGGATTCCTTGATCCAACTTGAGGGGAATTCGAATTTCCTAGCTTGACACCTATTCTAACCATAAAACAGACTATTAATTACAAGTAACAGTTAACTGACTGTCTTAGAGTCCTAATACAATTAGGAGAAAAACTCCTTATTATGACTAAAACAACCTTATCTAGGAATTAAACATTCTCTTTGACACATATAACACCATGAATTAAAATTTGATGAAGCCTTTAACCTTGTTGTTAGATTTTTTTGACTCATCCCTTACTTGTCCTGAAAACCAGGAACCTGTTTCCTGCATTTAAGATTTAACCTTCATTGATGTTTTTTGAATCCATTTGTTGACCAAATTGACCTTTTGAGACAAGTGATATGTGTTATTACTTCCAAACAAATTTTCTCTTCCACCTGTACGAAAATCAAGCCCTTGAAGGAGTATAATGAGAGCTAATTTGTCTGCTCAAAAACTGCACCTACAGCAGTTTCGTAGTGCACTACGAAACTGTTGTGTATGTCTTTTACACAGCTCTTTTAAAAAAATTTAGCATTCAAAACTTCTTTCACTTTTTCCATGATATATACAGGCTTTAATAATCAACATAGATCATCTTTGAAATACTTTCAAGAAATAAAATCCTTCTCCTCAACAAAACTGCATCAAAAAATTGTAACTTACTGTTCTGTTCTGGCTGAAAAATAGGTGTTGGGACAGATATTTTTTCTCCTCATAAAAAATGTATTTTGCAAAACTGAAGGAGGCTTTTGGAGGCCACTCTATTCTAAACAAAAACCTCTCTTGGTTTTTGTAATACCTCTCCTAATCCCCAGAAACTATCTTTGAATATCAGGTGTAAACTAGAAAATTATGATTTTTGAAAATATGGCTTCAAAGAAATCCTTGTATCTCCCAACTGGAAACACTTATGAAAAAATTGAGATAGGTTATTGTAGTTTGAGACTTTATGAAGAGAAACCTCCTTGAGAGTTCCAAAATACTTTTTAATGTAGCCAAAAAGGTATCTTGAAAAGGACTACTAAAACCAGAAAGCAGAATGTCTCTCAATGACTTTCAGCCATTTTGTAGCGCAAGTTGAGTCATCGACTTCTCCCAGATCATAATTAATTGGAAGAAACTGAAAGAGGTTTTTGTAGATAGGTATGTTGGGAAGAAGAAACTCTTTCAGTTTTCAGAATATGCTTTCAGTTGCTCAAAAACCCCTTGGAAGTTGACTACTTAAAACAGAAAACAGAGTTAGTTTTTTTTTTTTTTTTTTTGGCTGAAAAAGGCTTCTTCAGTGATTTCGTAGCACAAAACAGGTTTTTTACACTGTCTGCGCTACGAAAACGTGGATTTGTAGCTAATTTCAAAAAAATTTCAAAATGACTTGAGATATGACTTCTAAACACAAGGTGAGACTTCTAAGACATGGAATAAGGTTGTCAAACTTTGTTTGGAAATGAAATATGACCTTAAAGACTTCTAACCCTATGACCTAACCCTTTAAGCATGAAATGACCTAGAGACCCTTTAACACCATGACTAGAAAAAGGGTTTGGAAATGAGAATGACACTATTGAGACTCTAATCCTATCACTTATCCCTTTAAGCATGCAATGACTCAAAACTTATTAAAAGACCATAACTAGAAACAAGGCAAACTTTCCAAAGTTTAAAAAAAAAATTTAGGGTGATAACGCTTCCTATGGCAGGGAGGCAAAGGAAAGGGAAAGAAATTTCACTTAGTAAGTTGGGACAAAGTGAAAAGGCCAAAGCTGGAAGTAGGTCTCCAGATTAGAGACCCTGGCCTGGCAAACATCGCCTTAGGTGGCAAAATCCTTTGGTAGCTCTACTCCAATAAACACCACCCAGTAAGCCAACTCCTTCGAAATAAATACCTCAAAGGAGTCTCATTGAGAAATATCCAAGTGGATAGAGTTCCCAAAGGCACACTGCTCTAGAATCTCTACAGAAAAGGGCTTGCCACCTTCCAAAATCAGCTCTACAGGGTGCCTAGAAACGAAGAAAATATCATGATATGGCAAGATAAAATCATGGGAAATTCCCCCCTTGAACACATAGTGGAGTTAGCTAATCTTCATGACTGGCTCTCTCAGCACGGACTGCATAGTCTAGTTGACATCTTTTCTTGGGACAGCCAAGGGAACTGGGAAGATTGGGTCTTCCACAACCTGCCAGCACATTTACTACATCAAAAGCACCTTCTCTTGGATAAGCTGAAGGGCTCGGCACCAGTTAACCTACATACACCGGATCTCTGGAGATGGGGGAAGACAAGGGTCTACACCCCTGTGCTTGGCTTTGCAGCCTTGCAACCCACACAAAATCAAGTCCTCAACCCTTCCATCTGGAAACGCACATGGGACACATATAGAATACCCAAGGTGAATTTCTTCACTTGGTTACTTATCCATAGGAAGGTGCTGACAGGAGAAAATCTTGCCCATAGAGGCATTATAGGGCTGCACTAGTGGATTTTGTGTATATCGGCATCCGAAAACGTAAACCACCTCTTTGTAAGTTGCACCTTTGCACAATCGGTATGGGCTCTCGTCCTTCATGGTCTCCATGGACCCGCCCCTATCGAGTGCACAGTAGTGGAACTTTTCTCCACTTGGACTGAAAGGTACCCTAGGGCTATGAGCACAAAATCTCTGTGGAATCGGATCTGGCACTCCATTCCCAAGTTCATTTTTTTGAAGCTCTGGCGCACCCGAAATAATTGGATATTCAAAAATGTACCGTCCTCTCCCTTGTCTGTGGTAACCAAAGCTAAGGCATCCCTGATGGAGGCTCTATGAAACTACCCCAGCAAGTTAGATGGTACCCTCATAACTAAAGAACGAAGCTGGTTGGGTACCCTTCTCGCTCGGGTAAACAAGGAAGTACTTGCTCGCCCCACATTCAATCCTACTTGGCACATCAAAACACCAAATGCAGAGTTCCAAACCTAGTGGAGGAAGCAGGGAACGGTAACCGTTTTCTTCGATGGCGCCTCCAAAGGCAACCCTGGGATCTCTGGTGCTGGTGGTGTGGTCTACTCTCATTATGGCTCCTGTATAGATAGCTATAGCTGGGGTCTAGGACAAAGTACCAACAACCAGGCCGAAATTCTCGGGCTTCTTAAAGGCTGCCAGATTGCTCAGGAGCATGGTCACATAACTCTCCAGGTCTTCGGAGACTCAAAGCTCTTGATAAAGACAATAAACTCAGATGAGCACCTAAGCAATCCGGCTCTCAACAACACTCTCTAGAGGTTGCAGGGCTTGCTAAGTTTCTTTACCTCTTCCTCCTTCTTTCACATTCTCCGCACCTCAAATAAGGAGGCAGATATCAAAGCCAACGAGGGATGCTGTTTGACTCAGGGGTTTCTAAAAAAAACTCAGATGAACCCATGTGGACCGCCATTCCATAGCTTAACAGCGATGCACCAAGAAAAATATGCCCCGAGCAACCGTTGGATCTCAGTAATCAACGGTCCAGATCCAGCATCAGATGAACCAATTAGAACTACTGGAACCGATCATTGGAGTAGATCAAGGGTCATCGCTCGGGAAAGAGCGCAAAAGTTAACGCAGTAGAAAGGCAGTTTTCTAGCCACGAGTGGTTTTTCGGGCGGCATTAGCAGTGGTAAGTGGTATCATGAGCTTGGCTCCGATTCCACTAAGAGGAGGACACATAGCAGTGGCAGAGGGTGGGGAAACCGCTTTATCGGGCAGTTAACCCACAGGTGCGTTATCAACCTGAAACATATGAGAACTGTCGGATCTAATCAAAATAGATCAACGATGGAGATTCAACATGCAACTTTGACAATCTGGGATCGGGGTTTGGTAAAGACACGAGATTCTGTGAAGGGTCGATGGGAGTGGAACCGATGTGGTAATGTGCTCGAGCATAAAAAGTTTGAAGTCCGAAACAGGAGAGAACCTTCGGATCTAACCAAAGTAGATCAACGATGGAAGTTCATTTTACAAGTTGGCCGATTGGGATCAGGGTTTGGTAGAGCCATGAGCTTTGTGAAGGGCTGATGGGCGCGGACCCGAAGTGGTTATGTGCACAAGCCCAAAAAGTTTGAAGTTCGATAGCTTAAATCACATATCGATCGTGGAGGAGGGGTGTTACAAAGAGAGCCGAGGATGTACTAATTCCCGATACCGATAAAGGTGGAACCTCGAATTGTGTGCCAAGATCGTACTAAGGCGGAAAGGATTACTTTGCGGAAATGTTCTCCATATTGGTTTATAAGGATTCAACGTTGACGGAAGGCTTCATGGCTCATTTATATACATTCAATATTAAAAGGCCGACAAGTATCTAGGGGCCTTAACTCTCGGGGGCCGATCGCATCGCCAAAGACTGGGTCTTTGTCCCGATACCATCGACAGCTCTCCTCCGATGTGATTGCTCGAGGCTCGCTAATCGCACCTTTTTGTGTCATAAGGCGCCTCTTTATAACCTTCAACTGTCGATGCGATGCACCTTTAAGTCTCAAAATTTAAAGGAATATTGTTTGGAGTAGAAAGGCACAATGATCTTAAAATTTCCTTGTAATGTCGGTTGATAAGACCATGGCCCAACCGTTGATCTATAATATATTAACCGTTCTAGTTAAAAAAAAAATGGTCCATTTTGGTTTTATTACAAATTCAAGGAATGTATATGTTCTCTTCAAATTATGACGATATTTCAAAAAAGGCTCTTTTGATTTATTACATCATTTGAACAAAATTTATGTTATTTTTTCTCTTTCTCATTCAACTTATTTGTTGGCCTCTATATCATTGTTCAATTTAGATTGTCCCTATCCTTAACTTCCAAAAGCACTTGCACCTTTTAGGTTTAGGAAATTTGTATATGATTGATCTCATAATGCATTTAGGACATTTTCCAAACATAAAAAAAAGGTCCTATATGTATTTTACACAACAATTGCCTATGGATGAGTTTGTATTTTATATAAATTAATTATACAAGTTTTAAGATATTGTCTAAACATAAGAAAGTTTTATTTGTACAATGTTTATTTCTTGAGTTTATAATGTTTATTTTTTGGGTTTATAATATTAATAATATTAAGGGTTTATTGATTTTGTGGATTTATTATTCGCTTTTGTTTATAATATTAATAATCTCTTGAGTTTATAATATTAATAATCCATTTGGATTTATTGATTCGTTGAGTTTATAATATTAATAAATGTTTGCATTTATTAATACGTTGGGTTTATAAAACCAATAGATTAATATTAAACCTTGGGATTAATATTAAACCTTAGGATTAATATTATAAACTCTATGATTAATATATCTAAACTAATATTAATATTATAAACCCTAAGATTATAAATCCTAATAAATTATTATACATATTATGGATTAATATTATAATTTGAGTGATCTGGATGTAAATAGGAACGCATCAAATTACATATATAACCATAAACACAAAGATGCAGTAGAATTAACATTTCATTTCATTAATATCAAAATACTGAAATATGCTTACAAACAGAATGGAAATAAGACTAGCTTGGGCGATGGTAGCTTATCTCTGAGAAGAGATGTGGCGGTTACATGCCTCAAAATTGTGTTACAATGAAGCTCAAAGGCCTATTTATTGTTGAGAAACAATGGAAAACCCTAAACATCCAAAAACATAACCCTAGGAGATGAACCGCCAAACTATGGGCCCCGTTTGGGTAAATTGGTACATCAACTTCTCAAAGTTGTAATTTTGGCATACGATTTTCGTTTGACGTGCACAATACCTCGTTAGAAAGATCTATTTGAGGAATACAACTTTTGAATGACCAACATCAATCTATAACATATGTTAGTCCCATTTTTCCCAAAAAAAACGTCGTTTAGGGCCTCAAAATGGCTCCGGAAGTTCAGGACCCGAAAATCTGCCAAAAATAGTAAATTGTGCTACAAATAAGGAAACTGAAAAACTGAAAGAAACAATGGTGGGGTTCCAAGTGGAATAGGCGGGTGGCCACCATTATCCACCTAGATCATTCCTCCCCCCTTAGGAAGCAATGATCCCCATTACGTTCAGTTCCTCCATGAGATGAGGAAACTTCTGTTGAACTTGGTCCCTGGTGAGCCACTTGCCCCAGTGAAGGAGTTGGCCTGCTTTGACAACTCGATATAGTTGGTTCCTTTGCTGTCGGGTGTTCTTGATCTGCGTGTCCATGATCCGATCGGTTGTGTCTTGTTCCACGCAATTTGGATTTAACTCTGTAGGTGTGAGTTGTTCTGCAATCTCTGATGTGTCTAGTAATGGTGGGAAGTATGGTCGAAGGCGGTCCACATTGAACACTATGTGCAGGCCAAGGAATGGGCGAATACTGAGCTCAAATGCATTGTCTCCCATAACCTTGGTAATGGTGTAAGGACCATATCAGAGTGGTCTAAGTTTCTGATAGGCTTCGGTAAAGCGTTCCATTTGCAAATGAAACCAGACTTTGTTGCCCACCTGAAACTTATGTGGTACTCGATGTTGATCATGTTGTTGCTTGTACTTAGCATTTGATTTCTCTAGAATGTCATGAACCTGTTGGCAGATATGTTGGATGTGCTCAATGAATTTATTTTCCTTATCAGTTTCGGATTGGACATGAGCCAAATCTGCTTGAGTAGTTGCAAATGGCATGGTCACACCAATGGGACATAGTGGCCAGAATCCCAAGCCCACCTGAAAATGGTTGTGGCTAGTTGAGCTGTGGAGATCCTGGTTATAGTTGTGCTAGACATAGGGGAGGTTCTCATCCCATGTGTGTGTATGCTTTGAGTTGTACATGCGCAAAATGTGTACGATCATCTTGTTGACGACCTCTGTTTGGTCATCAGTTTTGGGATGGAAAGTTGTGGACTTAGTGAGCTTGGTGTCCAGCATCGACTAGAGACTAGACCAAAATGTATTGAGGAACTTGTTGTCCCGATCTGAGATGATAGACTGTGGTATCCCAAAGTGTACCCACACTCGTTCAAAGAAGAGTTAAGCGGTGGCTTCTATTGTGATATTCTTCTTGTAGGCCACCAGAATGGCCATCTTTGAGAATCTATCGACAACCACAAAAACATAGTCATTGCCATGCTTAGTAGAAGGAAGTCCTGACATGTAATCCATGGAGATGGATTCCCAAGGTCGACCAGGGGTAGGAAGCAGAGTATAGAGGCCTTGCTTCTTGATGGTCGGTTTGGCAATGATGCAGGCAGTGCATGATCTGATGTACTTCCCGACTTCTTGTTGAAGATTTGGAAAATAGAAATACTTCTACAGTACTGCCACTATTTTCTCAACCCCGAAATGCCCAGCGGCCTGACTGTAGTGCGCTTCCCAAATCATCTTGGCACGCTCGCTTGAAGGAACACAAAGGTGTCCTAGGTGGCATACCAGGGCATCTTGGAGGTGAAAATTTGGAACTTGTTGACCCTCCAAGGGTGCCTGGTATGTGTGGTCGAATTTTGGGTCACTTTTGTAGAGAAGTGGCCAATCAGAAGTCTTGTGCCTACAAGAGTTGAGCTCGGTGGTTAACACCATGATCGGTGGTCCGCTGAGGCAATCTGAAACATTATTGGTGTTTCCCTTCTTATACTTGATATTCAAATGGATCCTTTGAAGGTATGTGGACCACTTTTGATGGTGATCAGTCTGCAACTTCCCTTGCATATGTATGAACTATAGGGGCTAGTGGTCTGTGTGGATGACTGTTTCCTTCCCCAAAATGTAATGCTTCCATTATCGGCAGGTCTGCACAATGGAATACATCTCTTTGTCATAACTGGGATACTTCCAGACTGTGTTTGAAAGTGTCTCAGTATGATATGCCACTGGATGCCCCTGTTGAGTAAGGACTGCCCCAATAGCATAGTCAGAGGCATCTGTCTTGATCTCAAATGGTTGTTGCAAGTCTGGTAATGTGAGCACTGGTGCAGAGCAGAGGCGATGTTTCAACTCTGTGAATGCCTTCTGTTGAGATTCAGACCAAAAGAGATTTTCTTTCGCTCCTCCCTTGGTGACTTGACTCAAGGGCCAAGTGATATGAGAGAATCCCAACACAAACCTATGGTAGAAATTAGCAAGACCCAGAAAGCTGCCTAGATCTATTAGAGTGATTAGGGTTGGCCAATCCTAAATGAGTTGGATCTTGGCTGGATCCACATGCACCCACAATTCATCTATAATGTATCCCAGATAATGAACATGGGTCATGCCAAAAGTGCATTTCTCTAAATTGGCACACAGCTTGTGTTGCCGCAGCGTTTTAAGAACCTGTCGAATGTGGTGGAGGTGCTCTTCCCAACTCTAGCTGAAGACTAGGATGTCATCCAAGTATACCACTACAAATGAGTTGGTGAATGGCTGGAAGATGTCATCCATAAGCCTCATGAAGGTTGCAGGAGCGTTCGTCAACCCGAAAGGCATAACCAACCATTCAAAAAGGCCCTCCTTGGATTTGAAGATAGTCTTCCACACATCAAACGGTTTGATTGGTACCTGGTGATATCCAGAATTCAACTCGATCTCACTGAAATATTCCCCCCCTTGAGTTGGTATAGAAGGTCATCAATCCATGGGATCGGGTACCTATTCCGGACAGTGATCTTGTTTAGTGCCCGATAGTCAACACAGAGTCTCCAAGTCCCATGTATCTTTTGTACCAACACAATCAGGCTCCCACAGGGTGATGAATTCGGTTGGATGTGACCTTTCTACAAAAGCTCCTAAATCTGCCTCTTGATTTCCTCGTTCTCCAGAACGGAGTGTGGATAGATTGGTCCATTGGGTAACGGTGCACCTCGGGTCAGATCGATGGAGTGCTTGACCTGACAGTGCAGAGGCACCCTTGCAGAGGAGGTGAAGATGTCATCGTACTCCTCCATGACCTTGTCCATCTGTTGTTGTCGTGTGGAGGGGCCTTGTCTGGAGGTCATGGCCAACATATTCTTCTTTCCTTGAGGGCATATCATTAGGAAAACAGATTTCCCGATTTTGGAAATGAACTTATTGTATTGTTTTGCAGTAACCAAAGAGATGGTGGTAGGCGGTGCTACCTCCGGTATCCTGTACAACTTATTTCCCAAAGTAACAATAACAGCACGAGGCCTTAACTCATACACAGTGATGCAGGAGCATCCAAACTTAGCCAACAATGTTATGCTCTTAACCTACAAGACGATACCAGAATACAGAATATACGAAGAAATATACCCAGAACATAGAATAGTGAGAAACAACAACAAGTATTTTATTATTTAGAAAGCAATGTTCACTTGCCTCTTCGAGGGGGCAACCTCCAATAGAGCAGAGCTCGATTACAAAATAAGACACGATGCTCCTCGCAGGGAGTCTCTATCCTTTATATATGACTCATACATGCAATACCATGGATCAATACCATGGTTCTTATTAATACCATCTATCTAAGACCATGGCCCATTTGCAACTAACTGTGGTCTCGTCATTAATTGCGGGTTAACCAATTACAATTATTAATATGGGCTTTATTGACTCCTTACTTAACTATAACTATGACTTGATCTTACTACTTATTTAAGGGGGTTAGGGTGGGACCCTAACATGCCCTCCCCTTTAAGAATAGCCTTGTCCTCAAGGTTGAAGCTATGGAAACTGTTGAAGAATAGTGGCTGGTTCCCAGGTTGCATCTTCTGGAGAGGTGTCTTTCCACTTGACGAGGACTTCCCTGATCATGCGGCCACGCAAGTGCCATTCTCATGTGTCTAGGACTTGTTCAGGTTGGAACTAGATTGACCCTTCTTCATCCAATTCAGGTAGACTGGTTTGAATTTTGTAATTGTTCCCAATCACTTTCTTAAGGCATGAGACATGGAAAACTGGATGGATTTTTGTAGTGGGTGGCAAAGCTAGCTTGTAGGCCACTTCTCCAATGCGCTGAAGTTCTTGATATGGTCTGTAGAATTTTGGAGATAGTTTATGACAACCCTTGTCTTTGAGTGAAGTTTTCTTATATGGTTGCAGCCTCAAAAATACCTGATCCCCTTCTTGAAATTGGCGCTCTGAGCGATGCTGATCTACCTGTTGCTTCATGCGGTTTTGAGCTTGATGAAGATTCTCTCTAAGATGGGTGAGCATGGTTGTGCGGTTTTGTAGGAGTTGATCCCCTGCTTGTACCTTGGAGCACCCCTTGATATAAGAAGTAGGGGAAGGAGGGAGTTGACCATAAACTGCTTCATAGGGAGTCACTTTGGTGGTGGCATGATAGTTGGTGTTATACCACCATTCAGCTAGAGGCAACCAATGTACCCATAGGTGTTGCTTTTCTAAAGTGAAACACCTAAGGTAGGTTTCCAGAAATTTGTTGACGGCTTCAGTTTGACCATCCGTTTGTGGATGATAGGAAGTACTGAGTTTTATTTGGGTGCCTTGTAGCCTGAAGAGTTCCTTCCAAAAATTACTAGTGAAGATCGGGTCACGATCAGACATAATAGAAGTGGGCATGTCATGCAATTTGAAGATCTGATCCATGAAATATTGAGCGACCAAAGTCGGTGTAAACGGGTGGGGTAGGGCGCAGAAATGAGCATACTTAGAAAGTCGGTCCACAACCACCATGATGACTGACTTGTTTCCTGAATTTGGAAGACCTGTAATGAAATCCATAGAAACCTCCGTCCATATAGATGCCGGGATGGGCAATGGTTGTAATGTGCCTGGTGCTTTGACTGTCTCCCCTTTGTGGCGTTGACAAACATCGCATTCAGCTACAAAAGTAAGGATGTCCTTTTTCATGCCTTTCCAAAAAAATGATCTTCTAGTGCGAGCATATGTCTTTTGAAAGCCTGAATGTCCTGCAATGGGGGATGAGTGCAATTCTGCCAAAATGCGGCTTTTGAGGGTGGATGTTGGTGATATTACGACTCTGCCCTTGTAGCGAAGAATCCCATCCTGCCATGAGTAGCCCTTGGTGGAATTTGGATCCGCCTATAATTGAGTAATGAGTTGGGAGAGCCAAGGATGTGAAAACCATTCCCTGTGAGCCTCTTCAATCCATTCTGGAATGGGAAGGGAATTGCGAGCAGGGTACTTTCCTCCTCAAATTGGCAAGATAAGGCATCTGCTACACTATTTTCGCGCCCTTTCTTGTAAATGATCTCATAATCATATCCCAGCATTTTGGTGAGCCATTTATTTTGTTGTGGGGAGGATAGGTGTTGCTCCAAAAATATTTAAGACTGTGATTGTCTGTGCGGATTTGGAAATGTCACCCCAGTAAGTAAGGTTGCCAGGTATCTATTGCATGTAAGATGGCCAACATTTCCTTCTCATAGGTAGAATTCCCAGATTCCTCCCACTTAGTTGTTGGCTTGTGAAGGCCAAGGGTCGACCTTCCTGCATTAAGACCGCCCCAATACCCATACCCAAAGCATCACATTCAATGACAAAAGATTTGGTGAAATCAGGTAGTGCTAAGACTGGAGTGGAACACATGGCATATTTGAGAGCTGTAAATGCCTGTTGTGCATCATCATTCCAGAAGAATGAATTTTTCTTGAGGATTTGAGTGAGGGGCTTCGCAATGCGACCATAATTGTGGACAAATTTGCGATAATAGCCTGTGAGACCCAAAAATCCTCTCAGGCTCTTCAAGGTCTTAGGTTGAGGCCAATCCTGCATTGCCTGGATCTTTTTGGGTTCCACCTTGACACCCCACAATGTGGCCCAAATACTCAACTTCTTCCATGCCAAAAGAACATTTGGACATCTTAACAAATAATTTATGCTTGCGGAGCAGTTGCAAGAGCAGATCTACATGCTGAAGATGTGCGGCCCAAGTGCAACTATAGATGAGGATGTCATCGAAGAAGACAAGGACAAATTTCCTGAGATATGTTTTGAGAAGGTGGTTCATAAGGCTCTGAAAAGTAGATGGGGCATTACAAAGACTGAATGGCATGACCAGGAACTCATAATGGCCTTCATGAGTTCTGAAAGTAGTCTTTGGAATGTCATCTTCCTTCATGCGAATTTGGTGGTAGCCTACGGAAAGATCCAACTTAGTGAAGAATTGAGCCCCATTGAGTTCATCCAGAAAATCATCAATTACTGGGATGGGAAATTTATCTTTGACTGTCAACTTATTGAGGGCCCTGAAGTCTGGACACATCCGCCATTCCCCATCTTTCTTGAGCACCATGACCACCGGTGATGAATAAGGACTAATGTTGGGACGAATGACACCTACTTCCAAAAGTTCCTTGATTATTTTTTCTATTTCATTATTTTGGGTGAACAGATATCTGTATGGGCGCACATTTGGTGGTTGGGCCCCTGGAACCAAGGTGATGCTATGATCATGTTCCCCTCGCGAGGGTGGAAGCTCATGAGGCTTGTCAAAGACTGGCAAATGGTTATTTAAAATCTGTTGCATCTCAGGATGAATCGGCAGAGAATTGGGTTCAATGGCCTGGATGGCATTAAATTGAGCTATAACTCCAAGATGGCCATTTTTTAGCAATTTTTCCATCCTATGTGAGTTGATGATAGAGGGATCTCCCGCATAGAGTCCACAGAGGGTATGTGTGGAGTTGTTCTGCTTAAAGCTCATATATAACTCCTGAAAATCCATTGTGATTGGCCCAAGAGTGCGAAGCCATTCAACACCGAGGACAATGTCGCACCCTCCCATGTGTATGGCAAACATGTGGGTCTTCAACTGATAATCCCCCATTTGAAGTTTGACATTTTCACAGCGGCCTTCACATTTCATTGTTCCCCCATCCGCAATTTGGACTTGGAAGTTAGAAACTGCTCGTACAAAACAATGCACTGCTTCCTCGACTTTTTGATGGATGAAATTATGTGTACTTACACTATCAATCAAGGCTACTACTGGGCGATGTTTAATAAAACCTCTGATTTTGAGAGTTTGAGGTGAAGAAATCCCTGCCAAAGCATGCAGTGAAATAACTGGCTCATCGTGGACATTGTCCTTCTGGTTCTCCTCTTCTACCTCCTCCAGTTCCTCAAGTGGTGGGGCTTCCTCTGATGAGCTGTAATCAGTGGAATCAATTTGAAAAAATTTAGGCTCCTTGCATTTATGACCTGGGGAGTATTTTTCATCACAGTAGTAACATAATCCCTGTTTTCTTCTTTCGGCCATTTCTGCAGGTGACACCTTTTGAACCTTAAGTGTTTGAGTCGTGCTGTGAGCCTGTGGGGGGCGACCCTTGGCGGTGAAATTTGGGCGAATGGACTGGGCTGCTAACGCACGTTCCACGTTACGAGCTACCTTGCAAGCCTCCAACCATGTGGGAGGGTGGTGTAGTCAAACGTTGGCTTGTATGGCCTCTTTAAGACCGCTGATAAAACATTCCATGTAGAACGCATCTGAGAGATCCCTAGTGCGGAAAGCTAAGGCTTCAAAGGCTGTAACATATTCATCCACTGTGCCAATCTGTCAGAGCTTAGTGAGATGACCCAAAAAAGAAGATTCCTGGTCAAAGCGCTTTGTAAGAGCTTTTTTGAAGGTGGCCCAAGTCAGAAAACTTCCATTGCAACGTTGATGCCATTCCCACCATTGCCATGTTGCATTGTCCAAGTACATGCTCCCCACCATAAGCTGAGTCTCATTATCTAAGATGTTATTCAGATTGAAATACTGTTCCATTTGTGCTATCCATGCGGCCGGGTGAGAACCATCAAATTTATGCATATCCAGCTTGGGAGGTCACAGACGGGATTGTTGGTGGGTGCCCCAGAGGTGAAGAGAGTGGCTAGAATCACCCTCACTGTGTCCATTGCCAATATACGCCTCCTCGCGGGCTTCCTCCTTGCCCTTAAAGAGTGTGTCAGTTAGTCTGTCAAGCTGAGCTTGGATGGTTTGCAAGGATTGTTCAAGTTTGTCGATCTTCTCATTGGCCATAGCTTGCGCTCTAGTTTCTACCATGCATCGATCCGATGTTCTTGAAATTTGCGACCGCCCGAATTTTTTTCACTAACGCAGTTCGTCCGACTTGGAATATGTCTCCGAGCCCTGCTCGATCAATGGGGAGGCCTTCATTCATTAAGTGGCATGAGAAAGAAGAGTACAAGAATCAGTCACAAAAAAGGAGTTTTATACCTCCATATTGAAAAATGGCTGAAAAATACAGAATTTTGATGGAGAAACGGACAGTGCCATTGCGTTTGTGGCGTCAAGAAATGTTGAAACCATATAAAATTTGTCAAAATATGACAAAGTGAAAATTTGGCCCTCCTGCAAAAATCTGCCTCGAACAATGTGCACTCCCTCCTCTCCCTGGGCACACTGATAAAATGTGTTTAAATAATAAATGGTGGGCAGAAATCACAAGAATTTCGTTTGGTGAGTTGGTTTATGATCAGTTTGTTACAGAGAAGGTCGGGCAGTCAAACCCTGCCTCCTTTTTTTACATACCAAAATCTTTAATTAAAAAAATGAGGTTGGTGGGTGGAAGGTTGGGTTCGCGCCCCAAGGGCTAGCCCACCTTTCCCGCGCTGTTTTCAAATGTTCCATGGGAGGGGCCAGGGGTAGTGGCCTACCCCTCCACATATATATGTTGCAGTTTTGGGGTGGCGGGGTTGGTGGCCCACCACCATTTTATTATAATTTTTTTTCTTAAATAAAACAACCCAACCCTTTTTGAAAATTTGGATTTTAATCGAAGGAGTCGTTTTAACTAGGCGAAAATTTTGCTCGGAATTTGGCCAGATTGGCCGGATTCCGTCTGCCGGAAAAGTCCAAATTGTGTCTTCATTAGTCCTACCCAGTCAACAAAAGTCAACAGAAATTTGACTGCCTCTATCTCCTTCATCTGGACTCGGGTTGGAGTGTCGTTCACACCGTTGGAATCAGGGTGATGAGCGCTTCGATCTGATGTCAAGTTAATCGTCTTTCCACCACTTCAAATTTTGAGCCTTTTCCATGCCACTGGTGTCTGGAGATCCACCTGGATCAATCCTCCCCATTGAGGAGCTTTTGGACCGCCAAAAGCTTTATCAGTCAATTGAAAAGTGAGGGAATTGTTCCCTCACTCTTTCTTTTTCCAGCCATTTTGCCTTGCTAGGGTGCATCCCCTTGAAACAAACTCGAAGGTGTTCCACATCTCCCCATCGTGAAGTCCTGGTTCCTCTGTCAAGGATGATGTCTTCAGGTAACTCATCGAGATACTCTGGTGCAAAGTTATCAATTGTAGGAATTGTGCCAACCTCTTCGGTGTCAATAATCAATGGTGCTCATACAACTTTAAGTTTTCCACATTCACTATGGAGTACATTTTCATATATATCGGCAAATCGAGACAGATGGCATTGTTTCCAATCTTCTCTAAGATGGTGAACGGACCATACCAGATTGGTCGCAACTTCTTCCCTTCTCCCTTCATCTTGTCCTTGCTGATATGGAACCACACTTTGTCGCCCACTTGAAATTGATGGTCGACTCGGTGTTTGTCATGTCGAGCCTTGTACCGGGCTTGACTTTTCTCCAACTTCTCCTGTACTACTTGGTGAATCAACTGGATCTACTGAATGAACTACTTCACTTTGTCCCTGTCATCATGTCCACTGGAGTAATCTTCCCTTCCAAAGACCATATCAAAAGGATCTTTTGGTAGGTAGAAAAAACATGTCTCAAATGGTGAACAGTGCGTAGATGAGTGTACTGCACGATTGTAGGAATGCTGCACATATGGAATATGCTCATCCCACAACTTAGGATGTTTCCCGCAATAGCCTCGCAAAAAGTGTACCATGGTGCGGTTGACAACCTCTGTCTATCTATCAGTTTGTGGATGAAATGTTGTGCTTCTTTTCAACTTGGTGTCAATCATCTTCCATAAGCTGGTCCAAAACTCTCTGAGAAAGCGAGAGTCCTAATCTGACACAATTGATGTGGGCAGCCCAAAATGGACCCAAACATGCTGAAAGAAAAGATAAGTAGTCTTCTCTGCAGTGATCTTCTTTTTACAAGGCATTAAAATACACATCTTACTAAAACGGTCAACGATGACATACAAATAGCCGTGACTTTTTCTAGACAAAGACAAACCTCCTACAAAATCCTTCGACACACTTTCCCATGGATGACTTGGAATAGGGAGTGGTGTGTAGAGCCCGAGTTTTCTATTAGAGGGCTTTGAAACAGAACACATCACACATCCATTTACATAGTGGTTCACAATGTTCTTCATATGAGGTCAAAAACAAAATCTTTGTACATGACACAAGTTTTTCAATACCAAAATGACCAGACACAAGGGAGGTGTGGGCCTCCCGGATTACATGTACCCTTTCTCCTGTGGGTATGCACAATTTGCCAAGGTGATACAATAGTTTCCCCTGCAAGTGATAGTTTTTCACCTGTGAACCATGGGTTATTTTTGCATAAATTTCCTTAAAGTCATCATCGTTAGCATATTATCCAACATAACTTTCAAAAGATAACGAAGCATTATGAAAAATAGCAAAAGCAGAAATAGGAGGGCGAGATAGCATATCAGATACTTTGTTGCTAGTGCCTTTATTATACTTTATTACGAGGTGAAACTGTTGAAGAAAACCCATCCACATGAAATGACGAGATTGCTACAACTTGGTTTGTGACTGAAGATACTGCAAGGGTTGATGATCTGTATGGATGATGGTCTCCTTGCCGATCAGGTAGTGTTTCCACTTTTTCACACTCTAGACCAAGGCATATAACTCCTTGTCATAAGTGGGATAGTTTATAACAACGTGAGAGAACTTATTTGAATCGTAACATATCTACTTCTTTTGTTGCATCAATATAGCTCCCATGGCATATCCGTTGGCATCTGTTTCGATCTCGAATGGCTGTTGGAGATCTAGTAAGGCCAAGACCGGTGTGTTGTTGATATTTTCTTTCAATGTTTCGAAGGACTTCTACTACTTTCCTCCCCATTGAAAGACTTGCTTTACACTTGTCAATGCGTGTAAAGGTGCTGCAATAATAGAGAAATTGGAAATAAATCTCCTCCAATACTGTACTGCACCCAAAATGCTACAAACCTCAGTTATACTAGTAGGCTTAGGCCAATTTACAATTGCTTCAACTTTAGAAGGATCAATTTTTAGCTGACCATGACCAACAATATGACCTAAGTAAACCAAAGAGGTTTTCCCAAACTCACACTTTGACAATTTTACATAGAGTTTTTCTTTTTTCAATACATCAAGCACTTTCTTCACATGGCATACATGTTCATTCCAACTTTTACTAAAGACAAGAATATCATCTAGATATACAAGAACAAATTCATCAATGAAAGGCCTAAAGAGATCATTCATGACCTTCATGAAAGTGGTTGGAGCGTTGCAAAGCCCGAATGGCATCACCATCCACTCGAACAACCCCTATTTGGTCTTGAAGGTGGTTTTCCACACATCCTGCTTTGCAATTCGGACCTGGTGATAACCACTACGCAAATCCAATTTGGTGAAATAGATAGCATTCTTTAACTAGTCTAATAAGTCATCAATGCGGGGAAGAGGGTAACGATTTTTCATCGTGATTTCGTTTAGTGCTCGATAATCCATGCACATCCTCCATGTGCCATCTTTCTTCGACACTAAGATAATTGGTGAGCCACATGGAGAAGTAATTGGTCTAATGACCCCTTGGTTCAATAGTTCCTGCACTTGCTTTTTGATCTCCTCCATCTCAATGGTCGACATCCTGTACATGCCAATATTTGGTAAAGGAGTGTCATGCTGCAAATGGATCTCATGTTGGATTTCCCTCTTCGGAGGTAATCCCCTTGGTTCCTGAAACATATCATCATAGTTAGAAATTAATTCACATAATTCCCTTTTATGCACATGATCACAACCCTGGAAAGCATCGGATAATTTTGCATCCTTCCCCCTTACAACCATAAGCATGCAACCCTTACTGGAATTCACCAACCTCTTCATTTGTCCTGCACTTACAAGGCTGGCATTGATTTCAGTTTGATGAGCCCTTACAATATATTCTACCCCATCTTTTGTGATTTGGTATTTGTTTTCATGACGGAAGAAGATTGCCTTTCTATCATATAGATATGGACTCCCTAACACCATGCCATGGATATCCAATGGTATCACATCAAGTTTTACCTCATCCACTAACTTAGAAGCGATCACAAATTTAACCTTTCATTGCTTAGTTACATTCAGTTTTGCTTTATCATGTATCCATCCAAGTGGGTAAGGTTTAGCATGTGGTTTGGTTTCTAAGCCTAGCATCTTTACCAAGGACTCTGAGATTAAGTTTGCTTGGGATCCGATATCAAATAGAGTTTCCTCTTTTGTATGATTTATGATAACTGGAATATGAAATAGCTCAATTCTCTTTCATTCATTAGGGAGAGACTCATCTATTGAACTAGTGCCTTCATGTGATTCAAAATTAACATGAGGTGTAAGAGTACATTTTGTTCCTGTTGCTGTGATCAATGCTTCATCTCCGGAATCGGATCCAAGGTCTTGCTTCATAGTTGCCATTGTCTTCTGCTTTCCTTTTCCTCCATACTTCTTTGGTCTCTTTACCGAGTACAGTTTCCAACAATGATCGTCGTCATGGCCTTCCTTTTTGCAGTGAGTGCAATAAGGTCTTTCTCCTTCATCTTTCTTGGTTGAGGTCGTCCTCTTCTCATTTCCTTTTCCTTTCACTTTAGGTTTGCCATTTGGAGGTTTGAAAGGTGGTTTCTTGAAATGATCATCTCTTTCATTTTTGCCCCTGTTCTCAAGATGGATGGCCTTTACACTGGCCGAGTCAATAGTAGTTGGTTCAAACAATAATAATGAATGTCTAAGGTAACTATGTAATGATCCAATATACTTAGTTACTACTTCAGGTGAGTCAAGTGCAATGCCCAAATTAAGTGCCTGTTTTCTAAATTCCTCTGTAAAGCTTTGAACATCCTGACCTCTGCCTTGCCTTAAGTATTGCCAATCCATTAAGGCTTTTTGTTTATAACCCAAGGGATAAAATTGTTCCTTTAATGCAGAAATGAAACTAGGCCATGAGGAAAGAAGATTACCCACAATCTTACTGCTTCACAATTTGCTCTCCCACCAAATGAGAAGGGTGCTACTCAGCCGAAGAGAGGCCAACTGAATCTTTGCCTCGTCCTCTTCAATCCGCTGAATCCTACAGTAGATTTCAATCTGGCTAATCCAATTATTAAGCTTTTATGCATTACTTTCATCGTTAAACATGGGAAGATCAAATTTGACATCTAATTTAAAGAAAGCTTTCTTAGATGCATCCCTTGAATTTCTATGATGGTGGTGATGAGAGGAAGAAGAACTTTCACTCGTGGAAGGAGAAGGAGGGGGTTCTTCTCCACCATTTCCATGCACTGAACCTTGTTCTTCTAGATTTCTCTCTTCTTCTTTCTCCAGCCTTGAAAGCAACTAACCGACATTTTTTGCCATTGTATGGAAGGTTTTGTGGAAATTGCGCTCCTCTTCATGACGAGCCTCTTCATCTGCCATGTTTCTCCTTCAATGTATATGCCCCACTTCGGGATCGAAAGATTTTAATTTCCCTTCGCCTCTTCGGAGCCTGTTTCTTGTTAGCATACAAACATGAAATTTGCATCTAAAAAGACCTGCTCTGATACCAATTGATCCCAGATATTTCGCTTATAGATGTGTTAAAGAATTACATGCATAAATTGTAGCTTAACATAGAAATTTAATGTGCACATGAGAGAAGAGGAGAAACACATAAAGCATGAAAGAAGACAACAAGACTTGATAACGGAGTTTGTCTGACTTGGACTACGTCTCCAGGCCCTACTCGATCAATGGGGAGGCCTTCATTCATTAAGTGGCATGAGAAAGAAGAGTATAAGCATCAGTTACAAAAAAGGAGTTTTATACCTCCATACCGAAAAACGGTTGAAAAATGCAGAACTCTAATGGAGAAACAGATAGTGCAATTGCATTCGTGGCATCGAGAAATGTTGAAACCATATAAAATTTGTCAAAATCTGACAAAGTGAAAATTCGGCCCTCCTGCAAAAATCTGCCTTGAACTACATGTGCTCCCTCCTCTCCCTAGGCGCACTAATAAACTACGTTTAAATAATAAACAGTTGGCAGAAATCAAAGAATTCCATTTGGTGAGTTGGTTTATGATCAGTTTGTTACGGAGGAGGTCGGGCGGTCAAACCCTACCCCCTCCTTTTTTTACATACCAAAATCTTTAATTAAAAAAAGAGGTTGGTGGGTGGAAGGTTGGGTCCAAACCCCAAGGGCCGGTCTAGCTTTCCCGCGCCATTTTCAAATGTTCCATGGGAGGGGTTGTAGAGCCTTGAACCTGTACCTTCCCATACACCTCTCAGCCTCCTTTTCCCACTCATTTCATCCACCAAGTTGATTAAATCATTGTATTTTAGGACTTTTTACATGGTTTTATAACTCTGCTAATGGCTATTGTTTGGTTTAGAATTTTGGTTCAGAATGCTGCGTTTTCGCAGCCAACACAGGTTTTCGCAGCTGATCCAGGTTTCTGCAGCCAACACTGGATTCCGCAGCTGTTTTATTAAATGATATGTTACAGGTGTCCTCCGAGAAGATGAGCCACATGGGCAAGTTCCAGTAGTCAAGGACATGGTACGTGTCCCTCCAGATCACCCAGAACAGCCATAAAAGCCCGCGGTCAACGAGGAGGCAAATACCGGTCAACAGAAGTGTCCAGCGGTGGCACGGCTCTGCGTTGCTCTGTTTTTGGGCACGTGAAGCTAGGTGGCATCATCCTCAGCCACGGAGACGATCTAGAAGCACGAATCCAACAGCCATACTCTCCAGATTGAATGATCACTATGACCGTTACCTAGATCCGAGGACGCAGAGGATTCACGTGTTTTTGAACAGCTGATCGAATAGCATAAATTTCGTTAAATCAGTTTGCTTTCTTCCTATAAATAAAGCGTCCTTGAACGCTGTATAGTTAGTCGTTGTTGTAATCATTTTGTTTGAACTCCCCACTGTACTTGACATTTTGATGTTTAATACATGAGAAGACTGTTTTACATCTAAGCGTATATTTGCTCATTGAATCGGCTGAAGTAGGCAGAGGGCCCCTGTTTGCTGAAGTCCTGTATAGTAATCTTTAATTTCTTGCATTTCTTTTTCTGATTTCATGTATAATAGCTGTACAGATGTCTTTTAAATTGCTGCGTTTTCAACATGTATAATAGCTGTACATAACTTTGATTTCTGCTGATTTACATTTCTGCACTTTTATGTTCATGACTGATCAGTGTGTTATGCAGGTTTCTTAGGCGTGCCCGGGACAATTTTCTTTCTTTTCTTTTCATAGCTAGTGGCATGCGTGATCATCTTGTCTATGTTGCTGACCTTAATTGTTTTGCAGCTTTGATTTTCCTTACTGTCATTTCTTTAATTTGCATATTTACTTTCTGCTCTTAGATATCAAGTTGTTCATCTATTGATGGTTCCTTTTCCATAATCCAATATCTTTATTGAGAGCCAAAATATCACTTAGCACAGCTTGGTTTAGTTTGCTTTAGAACTCACATTACTTGACTTATTCATAACTGTTTCTTACATGATAAATTCAGCTGAAAGGCAAGAAGTTAAGAGGAAGTTAAAGTATTTGTGACTAGTCTCTTTTATGTAGTTTCACTTCAATTTCACATTGCTTAAACATTCCATGAGATCTTTTCATAGAAGAGGATTGAGATGAGAGGTTGAAATAGTGTGAGATAGTTGTTTTTACTTATTAGTTGGATTTAATATATATTTCATTTTCATTTTCTTGCAGCAGCAGAGATACTGGGCCGATGTCATAGTCTTTTATTTGATGTCTCCATTTTCCTTTAAGAGTTGATTTTATTGCAGTTGTTGTTCAAGCTTTCTTGTAGAATACTTTTTAAGTTTTGAGAAATCATTCAGGGCTCACCACAATCACCCACATTTCACTTGCTTTATTTCATTTCCATCACATCACAGTAGGAAAGATACATTTGAAAACAAACTTAAAAAAAAAAACTAAAAACGACAAAAGACTAAGAAAACAGTTGCCTAAGTACATATAGTACACCTCACTTCATCAGCTTACGAGCCCCAGGTTGACATTTAAAAGTTGCAATTTAGACATCACTAAATTGACCAAACATTTTGGCGCCGTTGCCGGGGAAGTGAAATTAGGTAGCCAATTCTTAAAAAAAAAAAAAACAAGAAAATTTCAAGGAAGAAAAATTAATAACCTCTCAAAGTATGCTCTCCTCTTGCACCTAGAGTGATCTGGAGGATCAGAAAAGAGAAAGTTATTGGTTTAATAGTTTCTTGAGTATGCTCTCTTCTTGCACCTAGAGTGACCTGGAAGATCAGAAAGAGAATTATTACCATGACTTGAAGAAAAATAAAAAATGACATGCATAGAGCAAGAGATTCTAGGGGAAGGTTTTCAGCTAGAGCCAAGAGTTCGATTTTTACAAGTCCATATACTTCAAGGAATAGACAAGAGACACCTCCATCATCTCCAACTTACACTCCTAGCCCTAGGATTCCTGGAATTCAAGAGGCAATAGTTGACTCTCCCACACCATCCATCGAATCTGAATCAGAAAGGGACCCTTTTCTTCCTTCCATAGGAGGACAAATTGTAAT
Organism: Pinus tabuliformis; assembly: GCA_031772625.1. NCBI lineage: Eukaryota > Viridiplantae > Streptophyta > Pinopsida > Pinales > Pinaceae > Pinus > Pinus tabuliformis. The sequence continues at coordinate 939,952,697 of CM062810.1, read as the reverse complement.
TGAAGAAGTAGAATCATCTGAAGAAGAGGGAGAAATTCCTTGTCGTTCACCCTTAGTAGAGGAACCAGAAAACTCTGAAGTCTCTGGGGAGACTACCATGACAGAGGAAGGAGCACCTGGATTTGGTAGAGGTAGAGGTAGAGGAGGAGGAGGAGGAGGAAACAATGGAGGAGGTCGAGGTAACATTGGGGGAAATAGGGATGGAGATAACTCATTCGGATTTCCTATAGTCGATGAGGACTCCCGAGCCACCATGAAAAACATCTCACCATATGTCCTCCCAAACTTCCATGGGATGAGGAATGAGGACCCTGAAACATTTCTATTTGAGTTTGAAGTCGTTTGTCGAACTTATGATTATCTGGAAGACTCTCAAAAACTCAAACTGTTCCCTTCAACATTGAAAGGAGCAGCCTTGAAGTGGTTCATGGGATTACTCACTCAATCCATTAGGTCTTGGAATGATATGAAACAAACATTTTTGGATAGGTACCTAGACTATTGTATGCCCACCAATCACAAGGATGAGGTATTCAAAATGATGCAAAAAGAAGATGAAAATTTGGAGGATCTGCTTGAAAGATTTCAATACAACTTGAAAAGAGAAAAAATGAACAACTTAGATGAGGAGACCTTAAAATCCCTTCTATTGAAAGCCATTAGAGATGAATGGATAGATATTTTGAACATGATGGGGAAGGGAGATATATCTCAACTTTCACTCAATGATATAGCAGAACTATGTGTCCATCTCTCAAGGGGGAAATCTAAAACTCAAAAAGGGCCTAGAGATCCTTCTCTCATTAGAGCAAACAAATCTGCAACTGGATCAGTAAGTAGGGCTGAGATTGGCAATATGCTTGATGAATTTAAAACTGACATCTTAGGGAGTCTTAGCGAGCAACTAGACACCCTTAAGATTCACAATAAGCAAAAAGCAGAAGTTGAGGCTTTGGCCATCTTTTGCCCAAAGTGTAGGAAGAAACATGCTCTAAGGGAATGTCCCTTGGATGCAAAAGTTGTAGAGACATGTGTAATTTGTTCAGAGAATCATGAGACCAAGGATTGTCCTTCAATCCCTGGGCTCAAAGCTGTCTTTCAAGAAGATCCAAATACACTCGAATCTCTCTGTTTTGTCGCAAGGAGACCTTGGCAGGGGCAACAAAATCAAGGGTTTAACAACTCTATGAATTTTCAACCCCCACCAAATTGGAATCCTTGGCAACAACCTTGGCCCCAACCTCAAAATCATTTTCAAGCATGGGCACAAGGTATGCAAAATCCTTATGGGAGATTTGCTCAATTTTACAAATATCCTCCATCTTTTCAAAACCAACAAGCTCCACAACTTCCAAATCAAAATCCACAACTATCATTGCCATTTCCACAACAACAACCTTCTCAACAGAATCCAAATTCTCAACTCTTGCTTCCATTCCAACAGAAGTCAAATCAACTTCCTTCACAGCCATTGCCAAACCCCAATAATAAAAACCCTCAAAATGCTTAGATGATGGAAGGTCAACAATTTCCTACCTATATGATTGTTCCTCTCAATGAAGTACAACTCAGATCAGGTAGAGTCCTAGATAAACCTTCTATAAATGCTCAAAAGCAAAGCATTTTTGAGGAAGAGTCTCTTGAAGCCAATAAGGGTTCTGAAGCATCTCTTCAAAACCCAAACACTCAAAAATAAAAAGAAAAAGAATTAACCCCCACAACTCCCATAGTTGAGCAACCTGCATCTTTATCTACACCTCCTTTTCCTGAAAGATTACAAATTGACAAAGGAGTGGAAAAACAAATTTGGTTGCCTGACTATAATTTTCTAGATGAATTGAAGAATGTCTGTATCAAGATTCCCTTATTACAAGCCATTAAAGAGATTCCTATTCTAGCAAAAACAATAAAGGAGTTGAGTCTTAAAAGACCAGGAAGGAAACCAAGAGATACCAGAAGGATCCACCTGGTAGGAAAAATTGCAGATATCATGATGGGAAAAATTACTATGCAGAAATATGTAGATCCCGGTAGTCCAATTGTCAAAACACATATCAATGGGGTAGAAATACCAAATACTTTGATTGATTTAGGGGCTGCTATTAACATTATGAGTAGACAAACTATGGAACAGCTAAAACTTCCTAATCTTCTTTTTACACCTACTTTATTGCAACTTGCAGATCGATCAATTATTAAACCAAATGGTGTATTAGAAGACATTCCAGTCTCCTTAGATTCTTGGGAATATCCAGTGGATTTCATGATTTTAACTCCCAAGAGTAACCTAGGAGGACATCCTCTTATTTTAGGAAGACCTTGGCTAGCCACAGATGATGCTTTCATAAGTTGTAGGTCTGGGGATATGTATATTTCTGATGGTAATTCGACAAAGAAGTTCAATCTGTATCCTCCAGCAAAAGCAATTATAGAAATAGGGGATAATGAGTGGGTTGATGATGAAGATACTATACAACCTGTCTTTACCATTTCTGAGGTTAGTGAAGATAGTCAAATTCTGAACACATTAGAAAACTTTGAACCATCTTCAGAATATGACTCCACACAATTTTAGTTGGATTCTGACATTGAGTGTCTATCATCTAGACAAATGTCTCTTTTCTCTATGGAAGAGTTTGGTACTTCTGCCATTGAGATTTTTCCAGGAAAAACATTGAATATCAACATAAACTTGGAAAAATCACAACAAGGGGAGCTAACCAAAATCTTGCAAAAACATTCTACTGCATTTGCATGGGAGTATACCGATATGAAAGGTATTGATCCTAAGACTTGCATTCATCACATCTACATTGAGGAAACAATAGACCAATCAGACAACCTCAAAGAAGGATGAATCCAAACCTTAGGGAGATAGTGAAAGAAGAGCTCCAAAAGTTACTTAATGTAAACTTCATTTACCCCATTTCAGATAGCCGGTGGGTTTCCCCTTTGGTTATAGTACCTACAAAGAATGATAAATGGAGGGTTTGCATTGATTACAGGGAATTGAATAAAGCAACTTTGAAGGATCACTTTCATTTACCCTTTATTGATCAAGTATTAGATACTTTAGCAGGCAAAAAGTATTTCTCATTTTTGGATGGTTTTAGTGGTTACAATCAAATTCAGGTAGCACCTGAAGACCAGGACAAGACCACATTTACCTGTCCATGGGGAAATTTTGCTTACCGAGTACTTCCTTTTGGATTATGTAATGCACCCACAACATTTCAAAGGGCAGTACTAGGAATCTTTTCTGATCTAATTCATGATTGTGTAGAGGTCTATATGGATGATTTTACAGTTTATGGTAATTCATTTGAAGAGGCATTAGAAAATTTGGAAAAAGTCCTTATAAGATGTAAAGAAACAAATCTTTCATTAAGTCATGAAAAATGTTTTATGATGTTTACTGAAGGGCTTGTTTTAGGACATCATATTTCAGGAGATGGAATTAAAGTTGATAGATCAAAAGTTGAAGTCATCTCCAAGTTACCTATTCCAAATTGTCAAAAAGATGTTAGAAGTTTTCTTGGATTTACTGGATATTATAGAATATTTATTGAAAACTTCACCAAGATAGCATCTCCGCTCTTCAAATTACTTACAAAAGAATGTGAATTCAATTGGGATTCTGACTGTCAATCTGCATTTGAAACTTTAAAAATAAGAATTTCTGAAGCACCCATTTTGAGAGGGCCAAATTGGAAACTTCCTTTCCATATTTCTACAGATGCTTCAGATACAGCTCTAGGAGCTGTGTTGGGTCAAAAGGATTTAGTTCCTTATGCCATTTACTACACCAGTAAAAATTTGACTCCCACTGAGTTAAATTATACTGTGACTGAAAAAGAGTTCTTAGCTGTTGTGTTGGCATTATGACTAAAGTGTTGTCCTTGATGGCAACCCATTCAGGTGACAGGTCACTATTCTTCAAGTCAGCAGCAGAAGTTGATGATCAGCTATCAAAAATTGAAGGAAATAAGGAGGACGCAGGTATACCTTACAGAAAGTGCGTACCCGCAGGTACACCATGCAGAAGCCGCGTCCAGAGACGCAGGCCAGCCGTTCAGGAGGTGCGTCCACCCAGTGCACACATTTTAAGGCAGAGAAAAGCACACGTGGGGGTTTCTTGTGTTTTACTCTTGGTATCTAGCCGACGGTATTGTGTTATTGTGGTGTCGGCTCGTGGTATTGTTCCATGATTTGAGGAGGAGCTTGCCTATATAAAGCAAAGGAGATCATTTGGTTTAGGGATGTCTTTGGTTGAATATCTTATTTGGGTGAGATCTGGTCTAGATCTAAAAGGCGAATCTACTGAAGGACTGAGATCCCTTTGGCGCAAGATCAGATCTGTAGATCTGAATGTTTGGGTTACACTTAAAGTCTTGAAATCATTCATACCCGAAGGGACGTAGGTACTGTGAAAGGAAAGCGCGCCGGGACGCAGTGCAGAATCTGGAGATCTGCGTGGGGACGCAGGGTAGACGAAGTTCAGGTGCGTCTGGGATGCAGTTCAGTGACAGGAGATCTGCGTGGGGACGCAGAGCGATCAAGGTTCAGGTGCGTCTCTGAAGCAAAAGGACGCGGCGCGATAGTGTTTTTGGGTGCGTCCCTGTAGCAGAAGGACGCGGCGCGATAGTGTTTTTGGGTGCGTCCCTGTAGCAGAAGGACGCGGCGCGATAGTGTTTTTGGGTGCGTCCCTGTAGCAGAAAGACGCGGTGCGATAGTGTTTCTGGATGCGTCCCTGAAGCAACAGAACGCAGAGCAGTTAAAGGAACAGTGCGTGGGCACGCAGCGCAGCAGAAGGATATCTGCGTGTGGACGCAGGGTAGCAGAAGGTTAATTGCGTCTGGTCGTAGGCCACAGAAGGAAAAACTGCGTCTCTGTCTTAAGATGTTCTGTTGATTGAATTTCTCTATTGATAAAGTGTTCTGGGTTAGTTCTGTTATTGCTGATCTGATATTTGTAGTGGACTGTAACTGTTATGTACTTGTTGATCATCTGATGCTTTATGAAAAGAAGTAGGGGGTTGTAGCTCCCTTCCAGGAGTAGACTGGAAAACGAGAGAGAGAGAGAGTTGTAGCTCTCTGCAGGTTGCAGCCTGCGTACTGGTAAAGGACTGCACCAGTACAAAATCATTGTAAAAGAAGTTTCTAATTTGAAAGAAGATAGAGACATATTGCAGCAGGTGGTTTTCACCCACATTGGGTTTCCACCTTACATCTTGTGTTCTTTGGTGTGACTATCTGTTTTTCTTTGTTCATGCTCATTATTTTATGGTACTGACATGCAAAAATAATTCAAAGATCAAATAAGGAAGATTTATTAAATTGCTAGATAATACTGATTCACCCCCCCCTCTCAGTATTATTTCCAACAATTGGTATCAGAGCAGGTCCTTCAGAGAAGCTTGATCGCTTGAAGGTAGATCGTTCATCATGAGCAACTACGAGAGAGAAGCATCAATCAGGCCACCGGTTTTTGATGGGACAAACTTCAATTATTGGAAGGTAAGAGTTACTGCATATCTTCAATCTCTTGGTACAGAAGTTTGGGACATTGTAGAAACAGGCTATGCTTTTCCTTCAGCTACTCCTACAGATCCAGCTGAGAAAAAGAAGTATGAAACAAATGCAAAAGCAGTCAGTACTCTATTAGGAAGTATATCCCAAACGGAATTCATGAAGGTAATGCACTTCAAATCAGAAAAAGAGATATGGGACAAAATGGTCACGAGCTATGAAGGAGATGAACAGGTAAAGCGAGCTAAACTTCAAACTCTCAGGATTCAGTATGAGACTCTCAAGATGTATAATGATGAAAGTGTGGCTAATTATTTTCTTCGGGTAGATGAGATTGTTAATTGTATGAAAAATTTGGGTGAAGAAATAAAAGAGGTTATAGTAGTTGAAAAGATTCTAAGATCATTATCCCCCAAGTTTGAATCTAAAGTATCTGCAATAGAAGAAAAGGAAAATCTCCGGATTCTCACTATGTCTCAACTACATGGAATTCTAACTGCTTATGAAATGAGAAAGGGAGGTCCATCAGACAGAAGGGAAGCTGCTTTCAAGGCATCAGGCAAAGAAGATTACTATGAAGCAAGCCATGTTCCAGAAGAAGAGGAAGAAGAATCAAATTTTGTCAGAAATCTTCAAAGGGGTTCTGGAAGGTTCAGAGGTAAGCTACCTTTCAAATGCTTTGCTTGTGGAAGAGTAGGTCATTATGCTGCAAAATGTCCTTATAAGGATAAAGGAAAGGAACCTGCTAGATGGAACAAGAAACAAAGTGCAAATAAGAAAAGCTACTACACCCATGAAGATAGTGATGGTCTATCAAACAGTGATGAAGATGAACGAAGTAATGAATATAAGTTATTAATGGCATTTGAAGATGATGATTATATGGATGTTATAGATGTGGATAACCTTTATGATGAAATCACTAGACTCAAGAGATGTATAGAAGAAAAGAATGTGATCATTGATACTCTACAATTTCAAATTGATGAAAAGGAAAAACATCTTGAAAAACTAGAAGGAGAAATTGTTGGTCTTAGAAAAGAGATTGAGAAAACAAAAGCTATTAATCTTAAGTTTGTCAAAGGATCTGAAACTTTGGATAAGATTATCAATGTGCAGCGGTCTCCTCTAAACAAGACAGGTCTGGGCTACAATGGAGAAACCTCTCAAGCATCCACCTCAAAGAGTTATCTTGATGTAGCAAGAAGAAATGAGCAAAAGAACAATGAAGATCATCAGGTAAAGCAGGGACGAATTACAAACAGAAACTATCAAGGGCAATCCATCTTAAGGGTGAACCAGCCACAAGTAAAATCTTCTCAATTTGGTCCAAGAATAGATGAAAATAGAAATTACAATCAGTTGGTTGGTAGATTCGATAACCGCAGAAGTTTCTTCAATGGACAATGCTTTTCTTGTCATAACTTTGGTCACAAAGCAGCTCAATGTGTTGCATATAAAACAATCATGACTAGGGAAGCTCAAAAACAAAGAAGTATGACAGGGATTACAAAAAGGACCTATAACAACTTTTCGGTTCTTGAAAATGAAGTCGAATGCTCTATTTGCAATAACTTTGGTCATGAAGAATCTGAATGCAGGAGCAGGTTTCAGCAGAAAAAGGAGCAAGCCTCAAGCACCAAAACATGGAGAATAAAGGAACCTCAAACAGAAAGATGTGGAATAGCATTTTATGCAGAGGGACAGGAAAATCTATGGTACATTGACAAAGGATGTTCGAAGCATATGACAGGTGATAAAGAAAAACTTGAATCTTATTCTGCTCTAGAAAAGGGAAAGAAAGTCTCTTTTGGAAATGATACTCCTGCAACTATAAAAGGAAAAGGCATTGCTCAGTTAAAAGAAAAGGTCAAAGCTGGAAATGTTTTGTATGTTGATGGATTGAAGCATAATCTTCTATGTGTCAGTCAGATGTGTGATCAAAGAACCGAGGTTATTTTCAGATCAGATGGATGTCTTGTTCGTGATCTTGATACAGGTAAAACAGTACTCAAAGGCAAAAGAACTCCAAATAATCTGTACATATTTGAAGAAGGACAACAAAAATGCTATCTGAGCAAGGATGAAGAGAACTAGTTATGGCATCGAAGGTTGGGACATCTAAGCTTCTCACAAATAAGGAAAGCATGCAAATATCAGGCAGTTCGCGATCTTCCAGATATCAAAATTCCTGACAACACCATATGCAGATCATGTCAGTTTGGAAAACAAACCAGAACTAACTTTCCAGAGAAAGAAGGATCAGCTAGCATGCCTCTTGAGCTAGTACATACAGATACATGTGGTCCATTCAGGAAAAGAACACCTAGAGGAGAGGAATACTTGATATTATTTATTGACGATTTCTCCAGGTTTGTCTGGTTGGGACTTATGAAGCACAAAGATGAAGCATTCGAAAAATTCAAATCCTTCAAAGCCTTGGTTGAAAATGAATCAGGTCACAAAATTAAGTGCCTCAGATCTGACAGAGGTGGGGAATTTACTTCAAATGAATTTTTCGATTTTTGTGATGAACATGGGATAAGGAGAGAATTCTCTACAGCTAGAACTCCTCAGCAAAATGGAGTTGTTGAAAGAATGAACAGAACAATCCAACAAATGGCTCGTGCTATGCTTGATGAATCAGGAACTCCCGCAACTTTCTGGGGTGAAGCTGCACATGCTGCGGTTGTTATTCTCAACAAAACAAATGTCCGGGTGAACAGCACTCAAACTCCTCATGAGCTTTGGAGTGGCAGGACTCCTTCGGTAAAGCACTTCAAAATCTTTGGGAGCAAATGCTATATCAAGAATACTGATGAGCAGCTTGGCAAACTTGAACCTAGGGCAGATGAAGGCATTCTTCTTGGTTACTCTCCATATAGCAAAGCATACAAGTTCTACAATAAAAGACTTGGCAGAATTGTTGACAGCATTGATGTAGTGGTTGATGAGAAGGGATACATTCCTAGGCAAGTCCATCATGAAGACGTCGAAGAAGATGAAGGCTACCCTCAAAGACAGAATGATGAAGAAGAAGAACCTCAAGAAGAACCTCAAGAAGAGCCAGAGGAGCAAACAAGAATAGAAGACAAGACTCCATCCAGATACGTTCAGAAGAATCATCCAGAATCTCAGATTGTGGGACAGAAAGAAGCAGGTGTACAAACAAGAAGAACAGTTGCAGAACCCTCAAGCTATTTGGCATTACTCTCCTCTACTGAACCACAAAATGTGAAAGAAGCATGCAAAGATGAATGTTGGGTGAAAGCAATGGATGAAGAACTTGAGCAAATCGAAAAGAACAACACTTGGGAGCTGGTTCCTAGACCAAAGGATAAGAATGTTATCGGAACAAAATGGGTCTTCAAAAATAAATTGAATGAAAATGGAGAAGTAATTAGAAACAAAGCCAGACTTGTTTGTAAAGGGTATGCGCAACAAGAAGGAATAGACTTTGAAGAAACTTTTGCTCCTGTTGCAAGACTTGAGGCCATCCGAATGTTCCTTGCTCTCTCAAGTTTTCAAAACTTCAAAGTATTTCAAATGGACGTGAAATCAGCCTTTCTGAATGGAGACTTGGAAGAAGAAGTGTACATTGAACAACCAGATGGGTTCATTCTTGGAAATGATCCAAATCTTGTATGCAGATTAAAAAAGGCTCTCTATGGTCTCAAACAAGCTCCAAGGGCTTGGTACTACCGGTTGGACAAATATCTTCATCAACAAGGTTTTTCAAAAGGTTCAGCAGATAGCAATCTGTATATAAAAGTTGAAAATGACAAATTGCTAATACTTGTTGTGTATGTAGATGACATTATTTTTGGCAGCAATGAAGAAGCTATGAGTCAAAGCTTTGCCTCGGTCATGCAGAAAGAATTTGAAATGTCCTTGCTAGGAGAACTGACATATTTCCTTGGTTTGCAAATCCAACAAAAAGAAGAAGGAATCTTTTTATCTCAAACCAAGTATCTCAAACAGATTTTGAAGAAATACGGCATGGAAGATGCAAAACCAGTATGTACACCCATGATCACAGGATGTAGTCTTAGTGCAAATGATGGATCTGTAGCAGTACATCAACCAACCTACAGATCTATGATTGGAAGTTTACTATATTTGACAGGTACCCGGCCGGACATCATGCATGCAGTTGGAATAGTTGGAAGATTTCAGGCAAATCCGAAGGAGACTCATCTTCAGGCAGTGAAGAGAATTTTCAAATATCTTCAAGGGACTCAAAATTATGGCTTATGGTATCCTAGAGATACAGATCTTACTCTTCATGCTTATACAGATGCAGATTGGGCCGGAAGCGTGGATGACAGGAAAAGCACAAGTGGTGGTGCGTTCTTTATGGGTTCCAGACTGGTATCTTGGTTCAGTAAGAAACAGAGTTCGATTGCCTTGTCTACAGCTGAAGCGGAATATGTTGCTGCTGCATCTTGTTGCACCCAACTTCTTTGGATGATGCAGACTTTGCAGGATTTTCAAATCACTTGTACACCACCTATCCCCATCTTATGTGATAACACAAGTGCAATCAGCATCTCAAAGAATCCGGTTATGCATTCAAAAACCAAGCACATACCAATCAAGTATCATTTTCTCCGGGAACAAGTGCTTGAACAGAAGGTCAAGTTGGAGTATGTTCCTTCTAAGGAACAAGTTGCTGATATTCTCACCAAACCATTGCCCAGGGACACCTTTGAGTACCTCAAGCAAAAGCTGGGGGTTGTTGATGCATCATCTTGTTGTTGAATCTTTTCTGATTGATGGTACAGGTTCAGGGGGAGCATATAATGCATTGTTGGCATTATGGAGGATGGTCAGAAGGAGGTCTTGGAAATAGCTGCAATATGTCTCTATCTCTTTCATGGTGGATTATGGTGCTTTGTTGCAGATCTGGTTCATATTCAAGGGGAGCATGTTCTTAGGGGGAGCATACCCCTTTTGCCCTTGATGTCAAAGGGGGAGAATGAAGCTGAAGTTTGTGAGGTTTCCATCAAGTCCAAAGGGGGAGATTGTTGGCATTATGACTAAAGTGTTGTCCTTGATGGCAACCCATTCAGGTGACAGGTCACTGTTCTTCAAGTCAGCAGCAGAAGTTGATGATCAGCTATCAAACATTGAAGGAAATAAGGAGGACGCAGGTATACCTTACAGAAAGTGCGTACCCGCAAGTACACCATGCAGAAGCCGCGTCCAGAGACGCAGGCCAGCCGTTCAGGAGGTGCGTCCACCCAGTGCACACATTTTAAGGCAGAGAAAAGCACACGTGGGGGTTTCTTGTGTTTTACTCTTGGTATCTAGCCGACGGTATTGTGTTATTGTGGTGTCGGCTCGTGGTATTGTTCCATGATTTGAGGAGGAGCTTGCCTATATAAAGCAAAGGAGATCATTTGGTTTAGGGATGTCTTTGGTTGAATATCTTATTTGGGTGAGATCTGGTCTAGATCTAAAAGGCGAATCTACTGAAGGACTGAGATCCCTTTGGTGCAAGATCAGATCTGTAGATCTGACTGTTTGGGTTACACTTAAAGTCTTGAAATCATTCATACCCGAAGGGACGCAGGTACTGTGAAAGGAAAGCGCGCCGGGACGCAGTGCAGAATCTGGAGATCTGCGTGGGGACGCAGGGCAGACGAAGTTCAGGTGCGTCTGGGACGCAGTTCAGTGACAGGAGATCTGCGTGGGGACGCAGAGCGATCAAGGTTCAGGTGCGTCTCTGAAGCAAAAGGACGCGGCGCGATAGTGTTTTTGGGTGCGTCCCTGTAGCAGAAGGACGCGGCGCGATAGTGTTTTTGGGTGCGTCCCTGTAGCAGAAGGACGCGACGCGATAGTGTTTTTGGGTGCGTCCCTGTAGCAGAAAGATGCGGCGCGATAGTGTTTCTGGATGCGTCCCTGAAGCAACAGAACGCAGAGCAGTTAAAGGAACAGTGCGTGGGCACGCAGCGCAACAGAAGGATATCTATGTGTGGACGCAGGGTAGCAGAAGGTTAACTGCGTCTGGTCGCAAGCCACAGAAGGAAAAACTACGTCTCTGTCTTAAGATGTTCTGTTGATTGAATTTCTCTATTGATAAAGTGTTCTGGGTTAGTTCTGTTATTGCTGATCTGATATCTGTAGTGGACTGTAACTGTTATGTACTTGTTGATCATCTGATGCTTTATGAAAAGAAGTAGGGGGTTGTAGCTCCCTTCCAGGAGTAGACTGGAAAACGAGAGAGAGAGAGAGAGTTGTAGCTCTCTGCAGGTTGCAGCCTGCGTACTGGTAAAGGACTGCACCAGTACAAAATCATTGTAAAAGAAGTTTCTAATTTGAAAGAAGATAGAGACATATTGCAGCAGGTGGTTTTCACCCACATTGGGTTTCCACCTTACATCTTGTGTTCTTTGGTGTGACTATCTGTTTTTCTTTGTTCATGCTCATTATTTTATGGTACTGACATGCAAAAATAATTCAAAGATCAAATAAGGAAGATTTATTAAATTGCTAGATAATACTGATTCACCCCCCCCTCTCAGTATTATTTCCAACATGTTGTGCATGCAATTAACAAGTTTAGACATTACATAACTGGCTATGAAACTTTTGTCCATACTGATCATTCTGCAATTAGATATCTCATGAACAAACCTATTACTAATGGCAGAGTTACAAGATGGCTTTTAATTTTACAAGAATTCAATATTACTGTGTTAGATAGACCAGGGAAACAAAATACAGTAGTTGATTTCTTGTATAGAATCCAAAATACTAACGAAGATTCTCCCGTAGAGGATAAGTTTCCAGATGAATATCTGTTTGCAGTAACTACTAAAACTCCTTGGTATGCAGATATTGCTAACTATTTGGTTACAGGGAAGCTACCTCCACACTTATTTCCTAATGAGAAAAGGAAAATCATTCAGGAGAGTTCAAAGTATTCATGGATTTCTAATGAATTGTTTAAAACAGGGCTAGATTGTGTGATCAGAAGATGTGTTCGGGAAGATGAAATGCCTGACATCCTTAAGGCATGTCATGATGAACCGTGCGGTGGACACTTTGCTGACAAGAGGACGGCCTATAAAATCCTTTCTTTAGGATATTATTGGCCTTCTCTCTTCAAAGATGCAAAACAATATGTTAGAAGGTGTGACAACTGCCAAAGAGTTGGGAGACCAACTCTTTCAAATGAAATGCCATTACAGCCACAGGTACTCATCGAACCCTTTGAGAAATGGGCTTTATATTTTGTTGGACCTATTAATCCACCATCTAAACAAAAGAAGTATATATTGGTTTGCACTGATTATGTTACTAAATGGGTAGAAGCCAAGGCATTGCCTTCTGCCACTGAAAATTCAGTTGTTCAATTTCTTTTTGAGGATATTTTTACTCGTTTTGGTGTCCCAAGAGAAATTGTGACAGATCAGGGAAGTCAATTTACATCTAACTTGATGGAGAAGCTGATGGAAGAATACAAAATCAAGCATAGAAAATCTACTCCATACCATCCGCAAGCAAATGGTCAAGTGGAATCCACAAACAAAGTTCTTGAGAGCATCATCACCAAGACTGATCATCTCCACAGAAGAGATTGGGCAGAAAGGCTTCCTGAAGCCTTATGGGCCTATAGAACTACATGGAGGAACACAACAGGACATTCTCCCTATGAACTTGTTTATGGGAAAGAAGTCTTGCTCCCCATTGAGTTTCAAGTCAAAACCTTCAAGATGGCAGTTCAGTTGGGGATGAATCTATCAGAAGCCCAAAAGCACAGAATGGAGCAGCTGAATGAGCTAGATGAAATAAGACAAGATGCAATTTTAAGGACCGATCTAGTTCAGCACCAAAGAACTAAGTGGCATGACAGATATATCAAAGTGAAGAAGTTTCAAAAGGGATATTGGGCGTTACTGTTTGATTCCAAGTTTAAAGACTTCAAAGGGAAATTTCAGACTCAATGGCTTGGACCATATGAGATTGATGAAGTCTTTAGCAATGGAGCAGTTCGAATCAAGACTATTGATGAGTTTCAAACTCCTCTCATTGTGAATGGCCACCGATTGAAAATTTATCATAAGCCACTCTCAAAAGAGGACTTTGTCAAAATGTTTCAAGAGAATTCTGCAATGAGGCCGGTGGAGAAGAATTCTTCTCCTCCATCAGCCTAGTCTTTGTTTCTTTCTGAATTTAAAAGAAAAAAAGAAAAAAAAATGTGTATAAGCCTGAAAACCAATCCCAGATTGGCGGTCTTATACAGAAAATATGGAGTGAAAATCAGGGACACCTGACACTCTATATTTTCCAAAAAAAAAATCTCTTTCTCTTTCCATCTTCACTTCATTTCACTTCACCTTCATCATTTTTCATCTCCATTCCATTTCATCATCACTTCATTCCATTCACTCCATCTCATATCATCAATAAAAGTCCCTCTCAGGACTATTTCATTCAGTTAGTTCTTTTTCCTAACTAACTTTGTGCAGTTAAAGGGGAGTTGTCTCAGTTTCCGCAGTTGGGAACCGTTTCTGCAGCTCGAAATGATTCCGCAGCCAGCATCACTCTGTCTCTACAGCAGCACTCTGTTTTCAAAAGAAAATCACAGTCAAAGGTTAGCATCATCATCACCAAAGGCAGCAAAGATATGAGGCACCTGCAAGATCAAAAAGCAATAATGGGTCAGAAGCCTTAATCAACAAATGGCAAAATTCCAAAGGTATGATCAAAATCTCTACCAAATAACAATCTAATGTCATTGTATGCATAGTTATTAGATCATGGAAATTCCACTAAATACAATGATTTGATACGGCAAGATCCATATCACTCCTCTTCCACGATGATAATCCATCCACCTCATTCCTTTCTAACGGTTCCATAATCACTCTTAATTCAAACTCGAAATGGGACTGCGCTTTCATTTATTGGCCGTACGTAGAAGAAGTGACCTACTGTACTACGTCTCTCCTCCACCATAACTTCCACAGCCAATGTTGAGACGTGGCGTAAGCCAACTGATTCAAAAGGACTCAGCCGTTATACTGCCCATTTATCACTCCACTTCCGCATGCATTTGATGCTAAACCCGTGACTGTTGTTTACCTCGTGCTCATACCATTCTCTGCTCTCCATTTTCGATGCAACCTCCATAGCTTTGCTCTAAACCCTGATTACAGTCACTGCATACGCTTTGCATTTCGACTACGGCCACTCCACTTACCTCAAGAATCCCGTAATCAGCTCGTTTTTCCCCCAAACGTCCACACACAGTAAAATTTTTAGCCGGGGTTGAAAGCCGAGAATGGGAAAGTTACTCAGAGCGGAACCTGAGGGCCCAAAATACCTGGAGGGGTATCCGCAGACAAAGGAATCATTGAAGAAAGCGAAGTGGCTGAAGTTTATTCAAAAGTTCAGAGGTTATAATAAGGAAGTCACTAAAACCTTCGCTCGGTCCTTTAATGGACACGTAGTGGAGGTAGGGGATTTGAAATTTACAATAACAGAGGCCACCATAGCAGCAGCAACCAGTTTACCACAAGAGGGAGACAGATGGTTTAAAAACAGAAGTCTGGATGATCAGGGATGGAAAGTCATGCTTAAAAATCCAGGTATGGACACTTCTATATTTACTAAAGGTATTCCTGTGCATGTAATCAAAGAAGAATGGTCTACACTATTATTGCTTGTTCAGAAGTTTATTACATGCGAGGGCCGTTTCGGCACCATGTACATGTATCATGCAAGGATTATGATGAATTTCATAGAAGGCCATACCCTTAACTTACCTTACTTCCTGTTAGCAAGCCTGAAGAAAATGAGCTCCACTGTCCAGAAACATGTAGGCCATATTGAATCCCACCTTTACCATCATGGGCTCATCAGAATTCTCATTGAGGATCAATTGAAAAATAATAATGATACCTGGGAAAAGTTTTTAATCAGAAATCACTTCCAAGAAGTAACTGAAGCCTCCGCCAGCAGTTCTCCAAAAATCCCAAAAAGGAGTAGGAGGAGAGAAAGAAATGTTACAGCCCAGGACCTTCCTACAGTAGACACTCAGGAAACTGTTCAGGAGAAAGAAGGGGAGGGAGCTAGAAATAAGAAGCAGAAGAAGGATAAAGGAAAAATAACTGTTCAAGAGACATATCCATCCCCTGAACCATCTGTAGAAGAAGAGTCTCAAACTCTGGCCGATAGATTAGCATATCTTCATGCTGCTGCCACTGAAAAGAGAAAACAAAAAGAAAAACAGAGTGCCCAGAAAGAGAGCACTAGTCCATATGTGAGAAGAAGCAGTAGGCTCAAAGAAAAGAAGGAAGTGACCAAAGGAAAACAATCACACTTCATTGATCTAGGTGAGGAAACACCTCCAACTCAGCCTCACATTGAGTCAACTCCTCCACGTGAGGAAAGTCCTTTTCGGCCAGAAAGGGAAAACAGTCCTCCTTCACCGGAATTTGAGTTCAGGCCAAGAAAAACACCTGAGGTAGATTCCGCCCAGCAAGAAGCATATAACTATTTAGAGTCCTTGGAGCAATCAGTTGCAGGACCAAGCACTATATTGCCACTTGATGCACAGGTACATTCTCTAAAACAGGAAGTATTTGAGTTGGAAGTCCTGAATAGGCATATTAAACAAGAGAATGAAGCATTGAAAGAGCAAAGTAAAGTGGACAAGATTGTCCATGATAATACCATGCTTCACTTAGGACTGTGGCAAAAGAAGAATAGGAAGCTGAAGAAAAAGTGCAAGAAGCTGAGCAGGGCACTGATTAACTTGAAGTTCAGATGTCTAGTCAAGAAACCAAGGACCATTTTGGCATCAAGGAGAAAGAAAAGAAGGCTGGATGTTCTTGCAAAAGCATCAGAGCACATGGATTGAGGAAAAGAACTAAGTTTTGGTTGCATGAGGACATGCAACATCTTCATAGTGGGGGTATGTAGGGCCTTGAACCTGTACCTTCCCATTCACCTCTCAGCCTCCTTTTCCCACTCATTTCATCCACCAAGTTGATTAAATCATTGTATTTTAGGACTTTTTACATGGTTTTATAACTCTGCTAATGACTGTTGTTTGGTTTAGAATTTTGGTTCAGAATGCTGCGTTTCCGCAGCCAACACAGGTTTCCGCAGCTGATCCAGGTTTTTGCAGCCAACACTGGATTCCGCAGCTGTTTTATTAAATGATATGTTACAGGTGTCCTCCGAGAAGATGAGCCACATGGGCAAGTTCCAGTAGTCAAGGACATGGTACGTGTCCCTCCAGATCACCCAGAACAGCAATAAAAGCCCGCGGTCAACGAGGAGGCAAATACTGGTCAACAAAAGTGTCCAACGGTGGCACGGCTCTGCGTTGCTCTGTTTTTGGGCACGTGAAGCTAGGTGGCATCATCCGCAGCCACGGAGATGATCTAGAAGCACGAATCCAACAACCATACTCTCCAGATTGAATGATCACTATGACCGTTACCTAGATCCGAGGACGCAGAGGATTCACGTGTTTTTGAACAGCTGATCGAATAGCATAAATTTTGTTAAATCATTTGCTTTCTTCCTATAAATAAAGTGTCCTTGAATGCTGTATAGTTAGTCGTTGTTGTAATCATTTTGTTTGAACTCCCCACTGTACTTGACATTTTGATGTTTAATACATGAGAAGACTGTTTTACATATAAGCGTATATTTGCTCATTGAATCGGCTAAAGTAGGAAGAGGGCCCCTGTTTGCTGAAGTCCTGTATAGTAATCTTTAATTTCTTGCATTTCTTTTTCTGATTTCATGTATAATAGCTGTACAGATGTCTTTTAAATTGCTGTGTTTTCAACATGTATAATAGCTGTACATAACTTTGATTTCTGCTGATTTACATTTCTGTACTTTTATGTTCATGACTGGTCAATGTGTTATGCAGGTTTCTTAGGCGTGCCCGGGACAGTTTTCTTTCTTTTCTTTTCATAGCTAGTGGCATGCGTGATCATCTTGTCTATGTTGCTGACCTTAATTGTTTTGCAGCTTTGATTTTCCTTACTGTCATTTCTTTAATTTGCATATTTACTTTCTGCTCTTAGATATCAAGTTGTTCATCTATTGATGGTTCCTTTTCCATAATCCAATATCTTTATTGAGAGCCAAAATATCACTTAGCACAGCTTGGTTTAGTTTGCTTTAGAACTCACATTACTTGACTTATTCATAACTGTTTCTTACATGATAAATTCAGCTGAAAGGCAAGAAGTTAAGAGGAAGTTAAAGTATTTGTGACTAGTCTCTTTTATGTAGTTTCACTTCAATTTCACATTGCTTAAACATTCCATGAGATCTTTTCATAGAAGAGGATTGAGATGAGAGGTTGAAATAGCGTGAGATAGTTGTTTTTACTTATTAGTTGGATTTAATATAGATTTCATTTTCATTTTCTTGCAGCAGCAGAGATACTGGGCCGATGTCATTAGTCTTTTATTTGATGTCTCCATTTTCCTTTAAGAGTTGATTTTATTGCAGTTGTTGTTCAAGCTTTCTTGTAGAATACTTTTTAAGTTTTGATAAATCATTTAGGGCTCACCACAATCACCCACATTTCACTTGCTTTATTTCATTTCCATCACATCACAGTAGGAAAGATACATTTGAAAACAAACTTAAAAAAAAAAAACTAAAAACGACAAAAGACTAAGAAAACAGTTGCCTAAGTACATATAGTACACCTCACTTCATCAGCTTACGAGCCCCGGGTTGACATTTAAAAGTTGCAATTTAGACATCACTAAATTGACCAAACAGGGATGTTATAGGCATTTTTGGGCACTGCAACCCCAAGCATAAAATGTCCATAAACCAAGGGCTCCTAAGTCCCTAAAAGTGTTGTTCTAACCCCTAAAGGAACAAGGTCAACTGATTATAGCTTCTCCCAGAAGTTCTCCATGAAAAACTGCTCAGAACTGGTCAAAACAGGATCATTTCACCTGCTCCATAGGCAAAGTGTGTTGCATCTCACCTAAGTACACTCTGTGGGTGCGTTTCATTTCAAAAATCCCTTCTATGGGGTGCGATGGGTGAGAAGTGACAAATGGCAGTGTCAATCCGCAAGGTGGAGAGGCATGGAATCTTCCAGAAACTTCTCCTGTGACACTTGCCTCTCTGAATTCGACCAAGGATGAGTAAGAGATCATCAATCTCCAAGTGGAAGCAAGAACTATCAGAGGGAAGACACTAATCAAATCACAATCTAACTCATCTCCCTTACAAATATCTATATATGGATCCCTCATCCCAGAGATCGAGAGGCTGGAATTTGGCATCTTGTAAGGAATTGTTGTTGGTTTCTTGAGACAACATCATAGTGTTGGGTGATCTAAGCTTTGTATGAGGTGAAGAAGGGCTTACTTGCTGAGAGGATGATGCTGGGTCAGAACAACTGGTTGTAACTCTCTTGGCTCTTTCTTGATTATCAATAAAAGCTATTCAAGTTTTCCTCCATACTCTTGTGTCGTTTATGTTTTATGCATTTGTATGGTCAATTTACATCTGATCCTAGATTGTTTATGATAATAGATCCATGTTCTTTTATAGTGTTATGCTACTTTGATTCTACAGGTACTCTGTGAAGCTGGGTGTACAAAGAAGCAAGTAGCAAAAGACTATCAGAAGAGAGAGGAATCGAATTAGGAGCTAAGCGCAAGACAGAGGTTGGTCTCCTTTATTCTTCTCTCATCTATCTTTCATAAAGGAAAAATGAAAGTAGCTTTACTTTGTTTGTTTCTAAGGTAGCCACCACGCCTTAGTGGGATTAGCAGTTCTGCATAGACACTTTTCCCTGTAACAAAATGGCGACTCCACTGGGGAGCGACTAGGTTGTTTGTTTATCTACCTTGTTGTTTACTTTATAAACTTACAGACGGAGCCTAAAGTTGAGCCAGGTAGCTTTTGAAACTGCATTTGCTATGCAAATGCAAAGTAGATAAATGCTGCTTCAGTCAATCTCCGGGTTTTGTTTATGAATTAAACAACTGATTTACAAACTCTCTAATTTCCCTTGTGGTGGCTCTAGTAACCTCCTTAGATCTACCCATGTTGTTGATTTAATGATTACCACTTGCTCGGTCAAAATCCCTGAACTGAACTGCAAACTGTGACCCGGAACCCAAGCAAAGTCTCATCTCTGTCCCAACGCGGTCTCTGTTCTGTGAATCTGAAATTCAGCGCACTTCCCGAGTGTAGTAGGTGCGCTGCATTTCAAGTTCACTGTGTTATAGGTGCACTGATCAGACTAGGCATTGTTCCTCAATTTTGGTTTCTGTGTTCATTCTTTTCAGTTCTATTCATGAATTTTGCTGCCTGTAGTCAGTATACCTCTGTTTGAAACCCCTTTCCTTACTGATATTCCGCCTCCATTGTGCAAAGAACTGTAAATGTTTTTGTGTATTTGTTGAGTCATTTTCAGTTCTCATTTGCAAAAAAGTAACGTAATTGTACTGTCGTTTCTTGATTTGAAAGTGTCGCAAGTGTCATTTTCAGTCATAGAAGAGAGTCTGATTGCTCTTGATAGTCGATTACCCTGTTACTATTGTATTTGATCTGAATTTGTAGTTTTTCTAGTGTCGAAAGCAAGTATTCATTTCCAAATCACAAAGTGTTGTGATTGTCTTCATTTTTTATTTTGAAAAGAAACTTGTTAGTAATTGTCGCTTGAAAAGTAATTCAGATTTGCGCATTAGCTTTCTTTTTATCATTCACATATTAAGAAGGCTGAAAACAAATACATGCATGTGCATTTGCATTTAGACTATTTGATTGGTTTGATTTACGACAGTGCATATAGTGTGTGCTCTTTGCTCTTTGTTGAAAGAATTCTGTCTTTCTTTCCTTAGTAGCTAGGATTTTCATTGCACAAAGAAGATAAAAGACTGTTTATCATCTTAGATTTCATTTTAGGAATTGTACATCTACATCACGCGGTGAACCTGAAAGGAAAATTTCTTAAACAAGATCAACTATAAAATAAATTTAATGAATCTAACAATGCTTTGGAACCTAACGCACAACATCTAGAAGTCTAGGCTAGAGACGTATTCCGGCGTCGTAAAGCCTGGTAACTGTTATTCTCACTGATGGTTGGGTGATTCCTCCACTTTGAGACGATAAGTGCCAGTACGGACTTATGCTCCCACGTACCGTCGAGTATATTTTGGGAGACCACAATAGGCTTAATACTTTATCCATAGGAAGCTGTGTCTGTCGCCCTATCGATCGCAATGCACTGAACACAGCATTCGGGAAGACTGACTGCTGTACCATAAAAAGTATTATGTAGTTTTACGATTAGTTTGGTAATCCCTCTACCTAGATTTCCAGAGCAGTCCCTTTCGTTCCTTTTCAGACTCCTTAACGAAAAAGGTCCATCTGAGCGCTTGTCACTTCAGGCTCATTAAAAATCGAAGGCGACTAGAGTCATCTTTTGTTTTTTCTCGACTCTTTAAAATTGAAACAACAAGTTGTGTCAAAGCGTCTAAAATTTATTTTAAACGGAATAATCATCACCTTTCCTATGTTGGTCGTAGGTTGAAGGAATGGAGTCCACCAACCAAGGAATTCATCTTGGAGGAAATCCTAGTCCCTTCTCCTCTTAGGGAGATGTTGGTGCACCCCATATGGCCACATTTTTGCTTCCAGGATTGACAATCGGCTTGCCCGTATGGCTCTTCTCAACCTCTATTGTTCAGAACACCGCAATTCCTGAACAATCGAGTCAGCAACTAGACGATTCCAGGGTTACCCACCAACCTTCTACTTCCTCCAATTCTTCCTCTCCTCCTTCCTCTTCGCTTGATGGGGCTGATAAAGCCAAAAATCAAGTACCTGAGAAGAAGAAGGAAAAGAAGAAGAAATATAAGAAGAAGAAGGAGCCAAAAGCAAAAGGGGGCAACCAAGCATCATCTAGCTAAAATCCACACACTGCACCGCCCAGGCCTAAATCGCCATGTGTCATTTGCAAAGGAGACCACTATCATCGAGATTGTCCCTGCATCCCTCGGATCTTAAGGGACTGGTCTCCTCGCTTGCACAACTCGGTGTCAAAAACCTCTGATGATCATGTTGAAAACACACCGTCGACTAGTGAAAGTGAAGCCCCAGGGCAAAAAGGAAAATATAGATTTCCTTGTAAACTGTGCGAAGGCGATCATGCCGTCCACCGTTGTCCCTTCTTAGACGAGGCTAAAAGAGTTTTGGACGATCGTCCGGTTTCACCGTTACGACTTCCTCCTGGATATAAAAAACTCTTTCCGAGTCCGTCACTAGTTGAAAATTCAGCTGACCTGCCCAGGTGGTCGGCCGAAGCGTCTATCATTGAAGACAAACCATCTGAACCCATACCAGACGAAAGTCAAAAGATTGAGGCGACAATTGACCTGGTCTTGCCTTCAGAGGTTCCATCTTCAGATGATACAGTCACAGAAGAGAATAAGGATGACACCGTCCAAATTATTTTCGTAAGCACAGACTCCGATGAACATGGGGGAAATTTACCCATTCCTTTACCGCAGGAAAGAAGTTCGTCAGAGTTGTACCCAGCCGTCTATTCGGTCCCACCTCCAAGCAACCTAGTTGTTTCCTTCGACTGGAATCAACTAGGTAGACCCCGCTTACTGGCTAGTGTACCATTCCGAATCATTGCTCAAATATATAGAATGGTTATGGCTGGTACCATCATAGATGAAGGGGCTTCTGTGAGTATCCTTTCCTCGACTGCTTGGAAAGCGCTTGGTTCGCCATCGCTTTTACCTGAGATGAGAAATCTAATAGGCTTTGACAAAGGAACCAGTCGACCGTTAGGGATCCTTCCCAATGTGCCCATAACATTGAGAGGGAAAACCATTCATATGAATGTAATGGTAGTCCAAGGACCCCTGGATTATAATCTACTCCTTGGACGAGACTATATTTATTGCATGGGAGCCATTGTCTCATCACTCTTTAGAGTAATGTGTTTTCCGCACGAAGGAAGAGTGGTCAAGCTCGTAGACCAACTTTCATTTCCCAGATCACGCATAGCAAATAGTCATATACCATCCATAAATGGTCTTTTCACACAAGGAATGTCTCATCAATCTCCAGTCCGTCCACCTGATGAGCACAAGTGATTCAGGGGACATGACTGAAACCCAGGGAGCATGCACCCTGGTCTGCTTCGGCAGGAAAACTTCAGGTATAGGGTAGGTTTCCGCGAGAGATATATGACTAGTCTATACTCCCGTCTGTGATTGGAAAAGGGGGTTAGACTGGAATAAGATTCCCTTGTCAAAGTTATGTGAGTGGATTGTCTCACCTTTGTCTCTTTCGGTAGACATCGCCGAAAAAATGTTCTGTTTGCGCTGTGAATAGAACAATCTTTGGTAACCTGAAAGAGGTAGACCTTTCCTGATAAAACAAATGTTTTGTCGGTAGAATAAAAGGTGACCTTGAAGCTTTATTTTATACCTGGGGGCATGCAAACCTTTTGGAGTGCAAGCGAAGAGCGACCATTTATTTTTTAAATTTGTAAGTCCTCTAACCCTTTAAACTTGTAGGATTGGCCGTTTCCTAACTTGCATAAAGAAAGGATGTGGGGCAAAACTCTAAAAATTGTCGTTTTCATATATGAGACATTCTTATTATATGATTGGATTAATCGAGCAGTTTTAGCACATAGTTCAAGCTCGTTAAAAAATAAACATAAGTCATGAGCAAATGTTTCTCCCCGCGTTTAAGCTCATTAAAAAATGAACTATTTCCCGGTAAATAACCATCGTGAATGTAGTACTTCAGCCTTTAAAGCCTTGGTCGTGTTCTCATCATCACCTCCACCCTGTATTGGCCGATCATTCACCTCCACTTGATTGTTTACCCCTTTTGAGGAACAGCTGCGAAGAGTGATCCTGTTAGCTATCCTTGTAACACTGCCGTGATTGGAAAATTCCAAACTTTACCTGGAATCAGCTGCTACCCAATTTTATCACTCGTTCCTCGTTATCTTTGTCGTTAAACTCGTTAAAACCTAATAGCGACAAACTTGTCCATAGCAGACAAGAATGAGTTTCACTATCGCTAGGCTCGTTAAAACATAGCGATGGGTTTGCCCGAAGGGAAAATTATAGAACACGCATATGTTATCCTCCTCAAGCTTGACAAAAATAAAGAGGTACTGGTCAGCAATGACTGGGGAAAGATTGGGAAGAAAACTTGAAGAAACTTTGTTGGTAGCAAGTCGCTCTTGAACATGACACTTTCACTCCGCATCCAAGTCGGTTTGGGTTGTTTCATTCACCGGTCACATCACCATGGTCCCATCACACCATCCACATTTGGGGTTAATGCTACCGATCCATCACGTCAGTGTCGCCGATATGTTTAAGAGAAGTCATTCAGAGAATTCACCTGTGTCTCACCCACTGCAATACATTTACGCTCCATTCTTTCATGACCACCACCTTGAACCTTATATCACTAGATCGTTTTCACCTCCATTAAAATCATTTTCTCCGTTCCATGTCATTAATGTGGGATTCATTAAGGCCCTCCTATGACGGATCGCTTCTTGTCGACATTAGCTCATTATCCAAGAAGTTGATCTAGGGACACCCCTTTCAGTACTTTGAAGCTTGCATGCCTCAATGGCAAGTTTCTCACTTCCGGCGACAGGTTTACATCAATGGCCTTCGACCGAAAGATTTTGCGTGGTGTTTGATGCCAAGTCCTTTATTCACACCACGTGAATTGTACTGCAGTACCTTGAGGGTCATTATCATTATCGATGATTCCTCTCGCGCCTGTTAACAGCTTACATCATTGGCTGGTAATCAAGCGATGTCTTTCCATGTTCGACTCCAGGACATCTCTCACATGGATCGACTTGTACTTCGAGTGAAGATCGAACGAGATTGAAGACCCCCGATCTAATTTCATCCATCCGGGCTGCGATATATATTCAGGGAAATAAAGACATCAAATGTACATCGTTGTTGTACAGATAATCATCCAATCAAAGGGATGATGGCTCTACCAGAATCATCAGTCTACACTCAGACGATTGTCTGTCCTATGTACATGAAAATGAATTTATAAAGCTGAGCATGGGAATGCTCGCCTCAGCTAGATCATGAAAATATTATGAAGATAATGTATTGTATTGTATCTTATTACAGGTCTCCTCCCAGCTTGAAAGAACTTCGGATCCTCATAATAAAGTATTTCACCCGACATCAAAAAGATTAACGACCTCATGCTTTAGGGGGCAACTGTTATAGGCATTTTTGGGCACTACAACCCCAAGCATAAAATGTCCATAAACCAAGGGCTCCTAAGTCCCTAAAAGTGTTGTTCTAACCCCTAAAGGAACAAGGTCAACTGATTACATCTTCTCCCAGAAGTTCTCCATGAAAAACTGCTCAGAACTGGTCAAAACAGGATCATTTCACCTGCTCCATAGGCAAAGTGTGTCGCATCTCACCTAAGTACACTCTGTGGGTGCGTTGCATTTCAAAAATCCCTTCTATGGGGTGCGATGGGCGAGAAGTGACAACTGGCAGTGTCAATCTGTAAGGTGGAGAGGCATGGAATCTTCTAGAAACTTCTCCTGTGACACTTGCCTCTCTGAATTCGACCAAGGATGAGTAAGAGATCATCAATCTCCAAGTGGAAGAAAGAACTATCAGAGGGAAGACACTAATCAAATCACAAGCTGACTCATCTCCCTTACATATATCTATATATGGATCCCTCATCCCAGATATCCAGAGGCTTGAATTTGGCATCTTGTAAGGAATTGTTGTTGGTTTCTTGAGACAACATCATAGTGTTGGGTGATCTAAGCTTTGTATGAGGTGAAGAAGGGCTTACTTGCTGAGAGGATGATGCTGGGTCAGAACAAATGGTTATAACTCTCTTGGCTCTTTCTTGATTATCAATAAAAGCTATTCAAGTTTTCCTCCATACTCTTGTGTCGTTTATGTTTTATGCATTTGTATGGTCGATTTACATCTGATCCTAGATTGTTTATGATAATAGATCCATGTTCTTGTATAGTGTTATGCTACTTTGATTCTACAGGTACTTTGTGAAGCTAGGTGTACAAGGAAGCAAGTAGCAAAAGACTATCAGAAGAGAGAGGAATCGAATTAGGAGCTAAGCGCAAGACAGAGGTTGGTCTCCTTTATTCTTCTCTCATCTATCTTTCATAAAGGAAAAACGAAAGTAGCTTTACTTTGTTTGTTTCTAAGGTAGCTACCACGCCGTAGTGGGATTAGCAGTTCTGCATAGACACTTTTCCCTATAACAAGGGGCCGGGGGTAGTGGCCCCCCCCTCCACATATATATGTTGCAGTATTGGGGTGGCGGGGTTGGTGGCCCGCCACCCGTTTTTTATAATTTTTTTTGTTAAATAAAACAACCAAGCCCTTTTTGAAAATTTGGATTTTGACCGAGGGAGTCGATTTAACCAAGCGACAATTTCGCCCGGAATCTGGTCGGATTGGCCGGATTCCGTCTGCTAGAAAAGTCCAAATTCTGTCTTCATTAGTCCTGCCTAGTCAACAAAAGTCAACCGAACTTTGACTACCTCTATCTCCTTCATTCGGACTCGAATTGGAGTGTTGTTCACATCGTTGGAATCAAGGCGACGAGCACGTCGATCTGATGTCAGGTTAATTGTCTTTCTGCCACTTTGAATTTTGATACTTTTCCATGTCACTGGTGTTTGGAGATCCACTTGGATCACCAAGCACTCCTTCTAAAAGAGAAAATGAATAGCATGTAGTCATTATCTCAGCATAAGGGTGCATATAATCAGAGACCAACCATTTGGGAATGGGAGAGGATGAATATATAGGCAAGGAGAGGGAGTTAGGATCTCACCAAAGATAAGGAAAGGCAATAATCTCAAGGAGGAAGCTCATAGGGATAAGATCAAAGGGAAATATTGGGAGAATTCGACCACATACACAATGAAAACCCTCCAATTCGTCATTCTGGAAGCCTCTAGATCACGAAACTTCTTTTCCTCTTTGGAAAAACTTTCCTTTTAGGGATCAGCGCGAGTATGCAAGTAAAAAATACGCTGCCAGCACGAGGCTAGTTTTGTGAAACCTGCCATCAGCACGAGTTGGCAGTGTCACAATCGCGTTGACCCTGAAATTAGGGATTTGAGCTTACTTCTTTAGGGAAGGCTCAAGGCATGTTTTCATCAGTTCTTCAGGGAGGATATGGATTGCATATCAGGATGGGTACATTAGATAATTTCCAAGTTTCGAGCACTCCGGGGTATGACACAAGGAAGTGCAGGAGGTGTGACAAAATACTGTGTAACAAATAGAGTCCATAGATGAATGGAAGACCACCTTCAAATCCAAGGAGGGCCTTTTTGAATGGTTGGTCATGCCTTTTGGGTTGATAAATTCCCTTGCAAATTTTATGAGGTTGATGGATGAAATCTTGTGTCCCTTCACCAACCCATTCATGGTTGCATATTAGGACAACACCCTCATCTTCAACAAGAGTTTTGAAGAGCACTTGCAACACATTCGACAAGTCCTTCAAACCATGCAACAACACAGACTATGTGCCAACTTGGAGAAATGCACCTTTGGCATGAACTAGGTCCAATATCTGGGTTACATCATAGATTAGCAAGGTGTGCATGCGGATGTAGCTAAGATCCAAGTCATTAAGGATTGGCTAGCCCCGACCACTCTAATAGAGCTTCACAAATTTTCAAGCCTTGCCAATTTTTATTGGAATTTTGTGTTGGGATTCTCCCATATCACCATTTTGGGTGTGTGTTTATTCTTTCCATGACTAGTTACACGCATCGGGGGGGTGAGGGGTGCATCCCCCTTTGTCGAGTGGTTTCAGGGGGTGGTATCCCCCCTGCACGGGGTCTAGGGTAGCGACTCGGGAATTTTTTTTGACCCTATATTAGGTGGGCAGACCTACCTATGGTTTTGTGCATGGGTTTTACACATAGTTGTGGGCACGATAGTTTTCTACCCATGGTATTTTGTAGATCTGGTCAAGGGAACTACGGTTATGTTCTAATCTAGGGTTAATGGATTGGGGTTTATGAATGCTTTGGAATGTATATATATATGTATTGTAACATTGAAAGGAACATAATGAAAAATCAATCTAGTAGTCTCGGTTTTGGGATCCAGGGGAAACCTCTATGTATTTGTTTTATATTCTCGTCATTGTTTATTTTCTATTTTTTAGAATTCTTTTGCACTTAATTTTTGTACAAGGTTAAAAGCTACACAAATTTCCACCTCTAGGACGCATTATTATTCTACCTAGACTACATTTGTGTTCCTTCAAGTGAGCGTGCCAAGATGATTTGGGAGGCACACTACAGTTGGTTTGCAGGACACTTTGGTATGGAGAAAACAACAACCATACTAATGAAGTATTTTTATTAGCCAAAACTCCTATAGGATGTTGGAAAATATATCAGATCCCACACTTCCCAAGTCATCGCCAAGTCAAACATTAAGAAGCAAGGCTTATACACTCCTCTGCCTACTCCCAGTCATCCTTGGGAATCCATATCCATGGACTATTTCTTTTTCCTCCCTTCCACCAAGTATGGTAATGACTGTGTATGTTTGGCCGTGGACAAATTTTGTAAGATGACTATATTGGCGACTTGCAAGAAGAGTATCACAATACAGGAAACTACCAAACTCTTCTTTGAATGAGTGTGGGTACATTCTGGGATCCCGTAGACCATTATATCAGATTGGGACAATAAATTCCTGAGAAAATTCTGGTCGAGCCTCTGGACATTATTAAACAACAAGTTTACTAAGTCAACTGCATTCATCCATGGAATGATGGTTGGACAAGGGTTGTTAACAAGATGATAGTGCACATACTCTGCATTTTCAACTCCAAGCATCCACGAACCTGGGATAAGATCCTTCCCTATGTTGAACACATTTATAACAGAGATTTCCATAGTTTGATTGGTTGTAGTCCCTTTCAAGTGGGTCTGGCATTTCAACCACTGTGTCTGATTAACATTTCCATGCCTCATGTGATTACACATGCAGAATCCGCACATGTACAATCGGAGACTGATAACGCAACCAGGTTTATTGAATGTATCCGGCACATGTGCGAGCAAGTTCATGACATCTTGGATTAGTCAAATGACAAGTACAAGCAGAAACATGATTAACATCAGGTGACACATAAGTTTTAAGTGGGCAATAAATTTTGATTGCATTTACAAAAAGAATGCCATGCAGGGGCACATCAAAATATATGACCATTCCAATATGGGCCTTACACCATTACCAAGTGATCAGGTGCTAAAAAATCAAAGTTGTCAAAGTGGTGTGGAACCTGAATGACCGCGTAGTGCTCATCATCCTAAATCTGGTGCAACTCGTTTCGCATGAAACGGACACGTATGCTCCCAGAAACGCGATCTATTCGTTTTCCCAAACATGCAAATTTGGTGTAGGAGCTGACAAGGATGTTAACTAGGCATCTGTACAGCCCAGTCAACAAAAATAATATTCCTTGGAATAATCTGTGGAATATCCTTAAAATATTCCTTGCAGGTGGTGAATCAGAAGGTGACAAGTGTCAGAATTTCATTGGTCCACGTGTTTTGGGTTTGGAACAATAAGGAGGTGACACATGGCTAAGCCAGAGGCCGCCACGTGTCCTCCTAATGGTCGATCAAAATATTATTTGCAAGACAGGTCGGGGGTCGGGCTCGAAGTGGTTAGTCCTTTCGTTTGTTGTGTGGGAGGTCGGGGGTCGGGCTCGAAGTGGTTGGACTAACCACTTGTCCAAGAGGGGTGAAGTATTTTATCATGTTCCTATTGTAATGTGTTTTTGATGATGTTCTGTACATGTTTATGATGTTTTTTAGTCTCTTATATATGTTAAATTGCTCATAAAATTAACATAAAACTCATCATTTCACTCGCAAAAATTCATGAATCCTTAAGCATAATGAAATCATTTTGTTTCTAATCTGAGGAGGATCTTAGCACAACAATCTAATATTTTAAATCATATCATTTTTGTATCAGAGCAATAGGTTTTCTTTGTGAAGGAAGGATTTAAATGTTTGCAATTTTATGTCATGCTTACAAGGTTAAAACTCAAGAGAGGAGAAGGGAAGCTGGTTGGAAGCCCTGAAGTTGGGTCAAGGGGAAGGAGAGCAAGGTTGCCACAATCTCCAACACCAGTTCAGCCTCGAGTTGCAGTTGAGACTCTAGACTCATGAAGGAGAACCTACAAACATGACAAAAGATGAGAATACCTTCAGAAAGGCTTTCTTTGATATGACAGAGATGGTAAAGGTCCTTTATGAAGAAAGGAATACCAGGTTGCAAGGGGAAAGTTCCAAACCTCCCAAAGGAGAACGATCTTCAGAAGGAGGTAATGGAAAAGGACATAATGTAAATGGAGACAAACATCCACCCTCTCCACCATATTCTTCATCTTCTTCTTCACAAGCATCTTCACCCTCTTTCACTAACACAACCCTTACTCATGCTCATCATCATACTTCAAAAGGAACTGGTAAATCACCTTTTTTAAAACTTGATGTTAAATTTGAGCTGCCATGTATAATGGTCAATTGAATGCAGAGAAGCTTAATAATTGGATTCGTCAGTTGGAGGTCTATTGTAGGATTCAAAACCTT
Source organism: Pinus tabuliformis (assembly GCA_031772625.1). Classification (NCBI taxonomy): domain Eukaryota; kingdom Viridiplantae; phylum Streptophyta; class Pinopsida; order Pinales; family Pinaceae; genus Pinus; species Pinus tabuliformis. Next base: position 939,922,487 of record CM062810.1, on the reverse strand, counting down.
TAAGAGGACAAAATAAAGATTCAGTTATCTTCCTTGAGAATGGAGGGTGCAACACTAGCATGGTGGGAATCAAAGACCTAAGAGGAGATTAAAAACATGGTGATATCTCAAATTCTTGGATTTATTCCATTTTTGCAATAAAAAGACAATTATATACCCTCTATCTTATATGCAAAAAGCCATCAGGAATTGGCAACACTTTAGACAGCTTAAAGGTCAAAATGTGCAAGGTTACACCCAAGAATTCAGAAAAAGGTCTTTCATGTTAGGAGTAGATTTGCAATCATAGGACACATTGTTGAAGTACATAGGGGGTTTACACATTTACCTTAGGCATGCTATCTTAATGTTTAATCCCAATAATCTAGATGATGTGTGTGTGCAAGGCACTCATCTTGAGGCAAGTTGGAAAAACACTCCAGAAGAAGGTAGTAAAAAGCCATTTATGGGTAAATAGAAAGAAAATGGTTTCAAGGGAAAGAAAAATGCATCCATTAAAAAGGAAGGAGAGAAAACAATATTTAAACATTGTTCCAGAGAGGGTCACGATGAAGCTCATTTTTGGAAGCTTCATCCTGAAATGAAACCAAAGAAATTCAACAATAAAGGAAAAGAAAAGACAACTGCCATCATTCAAGAGGATTTGGGATCCAATTGGGGTGATGAAACTAAAATTATAGTCATGGGTATAAAAGGAAAATAATCCATTGCTAGCACTAGTATATCAAATTGTCGCTCTAGTACTCCAAATGAAGAAACAAGGATTGAATTATCTCATGTGAGAGTAATCTCAAAACATACAAAAATCGACACACTTTTTGATAGTGGGTCTCAAGCTAACTTGATATTTGATAACTTAGTCAAGCAACTTAATCTTGAAACCATTTTACATCCTAAGCCATATCCATTGGGTTGAATATGCAAGGACACAAACTTACAGGTTACAAGAAAATTTATTCTTTGGTTTGCAATCACAACAAACATCATTGAGGAAGTTGAATTAGATGTTGTACCACTTGATATATCATGAATTATTTTGGGTAGTCCTTATCTCTATGATAGAAAAGCAATATTCTATTGTCATGAAAGCAAGTACCACTTGTTCAAGGATGGTGTGGAGTATATAGTGCGAGCTCATCGCAAGAAACTAAATATTTGATTAGTTAATGCAGGGAAAATGAAAAGACTAGTGAATTCAAGCAAGAATTTAGCGCTTATTATGATCAAACCCAATGTTGATATTGATTATGAAGTGTTTGATGGTTGTAATTCAAATTCAAAAGCTGATTTGGTTGATGTTGCTAACCATGATGATGAGGTGTTTCAAAAAGTAAAAGGATTTCCTTCCAAGAGGAGAATCCAACATGGAACACCATTACAACAAAAGTTCCTTGTTTCTAACATTGACATGAATCAGATGTCAAGAAGGGAAAGTGCAAAAATAACAAAGAAAATCCAAGGATTTTTGAACAAAAGGATCATCCGACCATCTCCTTTACCATGTGGTGCACCCCTTGTTTTGGAACCCTAGAAGAATGGTAAGCATTTCATTGAATGGGATTCAAGAAGTGGTTTAAATCGAAGTAGATTTGTTGAAGGAGACATATGGAAGACGACATTCAAAACCAAGAAAGGTTTGCTTTAATGGCTTGTTATGATTTTTGGTCTTTGCCATGCTCCTACTACTTTCATTCATATGAATCAAGATGTATTGCATCCATTTCTAGACATGATAGTCTATTTGGATGACACTTTCATTTTCAGAAAATTTCATTATGAACATGTCATGTATGAGAAAGAAATACTTGATGTCTTATGTCAAGAACATTTGTTATTGAAGATTTCAAAGTATATGTTGGATAAAACTTCTTTGATATACTTGGGCCATGATATTGGAGAAGATGAGCTAAAGTTAGACTTCTCCAAGATTGATGCCATTATGGATTGGTCAATTCTCAAGATAGTCATTTGGATAAGAGGTTTTTTGGGAGAATCCCAATGTTGGAGGAAATATTTTGTTAATTTTTCTTCAATTGTAGCTCATTTTCTTTTTTGACAATTGTGCAAAAGGTCTTCCAATGGGGAGGCAAACAACAAGAGGCATTTGATGCTTTAAAACAAAAGATCAGTTCAACCTCTATATTTGCTCTTCTAAACTTGAAAAAGTCATTTGAGTTTTAGGTTGATGTATGTGACTATGTAGTGGGCGCAATATTTATGCAATATGGTAAGCCCATTTCATTTCATTTAGAAATTTTCAATGGTGAAGTGTTTAAGTTGCAGCGACAAAGGCACTTCCATTGGATGAGTTTTATTTTACTATTCCACTCGGTCAAAAGGTATAAGAAAGGTATAAGCGACAAGTTTGTTGATTTACTTTCCAGGCCTATAATTTGTATAGCTACTTTCCTCAAGCATCATGTTGTTTTACATGAAATTTTTGTTCAGAAAAATACATACTTTCAAGATGTATATTCAAGCTTGAGTCAAGAGAATCAAGTAGAGATATTTGTTTACCATTTGCATCATAATGTGTTTTATCATCTTGGTAAGAAGGATGTTGCTACTAATAGTAACATGGACAAAGCCAAAGAGTTCATTGAACAACTCCAAATGGTACATCAAATAGTGTAGGATCAGCTTGAAAAGGGCAAAGGCAAGTACAAAGCAAGGCATGGCAAGCATTGTGTAGATCAAAAATTCCAAGTCAGTGATAAAGTGATCGAGATTAGAAAGGTGAGGGAACTATACCCTCACCTGCTGGACAACTGAAAGTGATCTTTTGGGGTCCAAAAGGCTTCCAGTGGGGAGGACTGATCAGGTGCTCAAAATTATGCTCAAAAATCAAAGTTTTCATAATGGTGTGGAACCTAAACGAACACGTAGTTCTCGTCATCTTGAATCTAGTGCAACTCATTTCGCGCGAAACGGACACCGTATGCTCCCAGAAACGCGATCTGTTCGTTTTCCCAAACCGGCAAATTTGGTGCAAGCGCTAACAGGGATGCTGACTGGGCATCCGTATAGCCCAGTCAACAAAAAGAATATTCCTTGGAATATTTCGTGGAATATCCTAAGAATATTTCTTGCAGGTGGTGAATCAGAAGGTGACAAGTGTCAGAATTTCATTAGTCTGTGTGTTTTGGGTTTGGACCAATAAGGAGGTGACACGTGGCTAAGCCGAAGGCCACCACGTGTCCTCCTAATGGTCAATCAAAATTTTATTGGCAAGACAGGTCAGAGGCTGGGCTTGACCCCGTGACCTCCCACACAACAGACCAAAGGACTAACCACTCCGCCTATGCATTTTTTCTTAACTAACATATCGCAAGCAGGTCGGCGATTAAAGAATCAACCCCAGAGCAATGCCAGGGTGCGATGCGATAATCACAATCACACATTGCAACAGGGAAAGGTTACAGAATCATCCCCGGCAGGATTAGGTTGTGATTGCGATATCACGATCGCATAGTGCATAATGCAAGTTTTGTTATATGAATTACCCTGGCTTCACATATTGCGATATATCCCTGATGCAATACAGATTATACTACAGTTGATAGTTCCATCGAGTCCGCCACTTATCGCCATCGCATATCGCCCATGACTGCGTTCACAAACCATAAGACCCGCCGATTCTCGCTGATTGCGATTTGCGATGGAACTGTTAGAACTGTCGTCTTAACTACCGGACCTAACCACCTTGTACATGACCACTCAACCTTTACTGCGAGATAGGCGGGGAAGTTGGTGAGACTGTAAATTTCGGTAGAACTATCAGAATTAACTCCAAATAATGAATTTAACTGGCAGTTAACCATATTTGGAGGAGAAAATTGTGGAAAGACTGGCAGAAGTCATAACTAAGGCAATTTTCAACTAAATGAGGAGGAAAAGGAGGCTAGGGTACCATTTTTTAGTATTCTGGACTAATTGGAGTAGGTTTCAGAAGAATTTGAGCATTGTAAACACATATTTTTACACTTTTGATCATAATAGAGAGGCCCAAGCCATTGGAAGTTGGACCAAGGAGATGTAGCCCAGGAGGGGTGAACTCCATTATCATGTTCCTGTTGTAATGTGTTTTTGATGATGTTCTGTACATGTTTATGTTGTTGTTCAGTCTCTTATTTATGCTAAATTTCTCATAAAATTAACATAAAAACTCATCATTTCGCTTGTGAAAATTCATGAATCCTTAAGCACAATGAAAGCATTTTGTTTCTAATCTGAGGAGGATCTTAGCACAACAATCTAATATTCTAAATCAGATCACCAAGGCTATGGGATACAATGCTTTCAAGCTCAAAATTCCACCATTCCTTGGTCTGCACCCAATGTTCAATTTGGCCGCCTTCATCCATATTTTCCACCATTATTGGACACCTCAAACATTGCTAAAAAAATAATGCCAACAGAGCTTAACCCATACTACATGGAACATGCCACAACTGATCGGATCTTGGACACACAGATTAAGACCATTCATCAATAGAAGATCCAACTGTATTGGGTTGTCAAAGCTGACCAACTCTTGCATCAAGGCAAATGGCTCACTATGGACCAAGTTTAGCAGAAGTTTCCCCATCTCGTGGAGGCACTCAATTCAATGGGGACCATTGCTTCCTAAGAGGGGAGGATTGATCCAGGTGGATATTGGTGGCCACCTGCCTATTCCTCTTGGACCTACACCATTATTTCCTTAGGTTTCCTTGATTGTAGCACAATTTCTATTTTTGGCAGATTTTTCGAGTCGTGAACTTCCAGAGCCGTATTGAGGCCCTGAACGACATTTTTTTGGAAAAAAGGCAAACCCACAATTTTTTGTAGGGTTTTGTAGTAAAAAAATGTAGTCATGAGATAGATCTTTCTAACTATAGGTTTTAACTCTGTACATAAATTCCTGCATACGAATTCTAAAAGCAGAAAATAAACAATGACGAGAACATAAAACATAAAACATATATACACAGATATTCTCCCCCAGATCCCAAAATCGAAACTACCAGATTGATTTTTCATTATATTCCTTTCAATGTTACAATACATATATATACATATTGAAGCATTCATAAACCTCAATCCATTAACCCTATATTAGAACATAACTGTAGTTCTCTTGACTGGATCTACAAAATACCATGGGCGGAAAACCATCATGCCCAAAACCATATGTGAAACCCATCCACAAAACCATAGGTAGGTCTGCCCATCTAATATATGGTCCAAAAAAAATTTCTCGGGCCATTGCTCCGGACCCTGTGTAGGGGGGCTACCGCCCCCTTGCAAACTCCCCGACAAGGGAGGTTGTCACCCCCCCTGAGTGCAACGAAGGGAGAGCCGCGCCCCCCCTCTAACCGCCCTGCTTCACACGTGGGGCTAATCATGGAAGAAATATAACACACACCCAACACTAGCAAGGTATCGTATGCGTCAAACATAGATCGTATGCCAAAGCTATGACCCTAGGAAGTTGGTGTATCAACTAACCCCAACACGGCCCATAAAATTTTGGCACTTCATCTCCTAGGGTTAGGTTTTTGGATGTTTAGATTTTTCCCTTATTACTCAATAATAAAAAGCCATGTGAGCTTCATTGTAACACAATTCAGAAGGCATGTAGCCCCCACATCTCTTCTTAGAGATAAGCTACCATTTCCCGAGCTCGTTTATTTCCATCCTGCAGGTAAACAATTTTCATTACTTTGTTATTAATAAATTGAAGTTATGTTTTCATTGTAGCTCTGCGTGTCTGTTTATATTTGTATTTCATTTGTTCTTTCATAAATTTGGATCACCTAATATTAAAACCCAATATAAAAAATATGGTAAACATTGGGTTGAACAAATTTGGTCATGGTCAATTATTTAAACAATGACTATAAGGGTTGACTTTATTTGACTATGTTGTGTAATTGTGGTTGACAATGTTTGACTATTAATATTAATCAATAATAATAAACCATATATTATAAACTTAATATTATAATATCGTCGTGGTCAACTATTTAAACAATGACTATCAAGGTTGACTTTGTTTGAATTTTTTCACTAATGTGGTTGACTATGTTTGACTATTAATATTAATCAATAATAATGAGAGGAGATCATGCTTGACTGAAGATGAGGAGTGTAATCTGCCAAACATAGTTGAACACACTCAACAACATTAGTAAATGTGGTTCACTAATTTTGTAATGTCACAATGTGACATAGAATAAATTGCAATATAATGTAATATTCCGACAATGATTGACACATTGCAATAATGCTTGTCAAAATGCATTGTTGGATAAATTTATGTACCATTCCGACAGTAGGACATGTTTGATTATTAAAACCCTAAGACTAAAACCCTAGTATTAAAACCCAATATAAAGAATATGGTAACATTGGGTTGACTAAGTTTGATCATGGTCAATTATTTAAACAATGACTATCAAGGTTGATTATGTTTGACTATTAATATTAATCAATAATAATGATAGGTGATTATGTTTGACCAAAGTTTACAATGGTTGGACATGATTGACAATGGTGACAATAATTAACTATGGTCAAACATAGCTAACCATAGTCAACCATGGTGACAATAACCGGTGATGGTTGACTATGGCTAGCCTATGGTTAACCATGTGTCCCTATTGACATAATATTAAGGTTTATATATATTATGATTTAATATATGGTTTATAATATTAATGTTTTTAAAATTGGGTCTAATATTAAGATTTATAATATTGGTATTAATGTTAGGGTTTATAATATTGGATTTATGATATATATAAAGTTTATAATATTAAGATTTAATATATAATGTTTATATATTTTATATATTGAAACTCGCATTTTACATATGTACTTAAATCTAATTTACGTAGAAATATGCTTGTTTAAGTTTTTATTTTTATATCTAAAATTAATTATTATAATTTTTTAAAAATAAAATAATTACTTTTTATTTTTTTAATTTATAAATATATTTGTAGTTTAAAAAAAACATTGCACATATAATTGATATAGAATTATCCATTTAAATTTATCATTCAAACAACTTTTAACCGGTCAAAGATCAAAGAAGTGTTTGATGACCACTTGAATTTTTTGACTATTTTTTTATATAACTCTTAAATAGTAATACTAGTTAATGAAGATATGTGTTTTTATTTTAATTTTTAATTTCATAAATAAAATTTTATTAAAAATTTTAATTTTTTCCTACATAATAAATTTAACGTTAAAATGAACTTATATTCATTTTCTAAACGTTTTAATTTTTTGAAATTGGCTATGCTATCAACATAGCGTACACTATTGTTCATTTTGAAATATACCATGAATTTTCACATTCCTTCCGATTTTAGGGTACATAGATTTCTTCCGACTTTCATATTCGCAATGAGTGTCCCTAAGCCTTATCCCATGCTCTCGACGACGACTTCTTTTTCGTGCTTTGCTGTCCACACGCACCGCAATTTTTGTATTAAAATTTGTAATGATTTTCAAAAATCACCGACTTTACGACTCAATGGCCGTCATAGTTGATTTTCCATCATTAGCGGCTTCTCCCTTACACGCCACTTGCGTGTTAAAATCCCAGAAGTTGGCCTCGTTACCGTTTTGGATGACTTTTCTGACCATGGTTGGTTACTTTGACTTCGTCACTTTATGAGAGTAAATTTCATTACTAATTTTGGTTTGTAGTGTTTGGAATCGATTTGCAAATAATTTTATTAGTATTTTAAAATAATAAATAATTGTTTATTTATTTGATTTTAAAGATATTATATTTAAAGTAGATAAATTCTTTCGATTATTATTATTTGTATTTTTTTTCCAAAAAAAAATTATATTAATTTTTTTTTTAAATAATAAATTTAAAATTAATTTATATCATTTTTTAAACAATTCTAACCATTTTATTTTTGTTTAAATGGGTTATGCTATTAAAACTAAATGGGTTATGCTATTATTTTTTTTTTTCTAAATAAAACTATTCTATTAACATAAAAGGGGTAATATACATCTAGACCGTAGTAAAAACCACTGCCTTGTAGAAGCGGCAGAGAGTAACAAAAACACTGCCCATGACAATGAACTTAGCCAAGAGCTGGTATTCAAATCCCACCCAGGGGAACAAGTATTGACTCTCTTGTTGAGCTTACAAAAATTCAAAGAGGCATATAAAATGAACCATATCTTGTAGAAGTGAACCATAATTTGCATCTTGAACCAAAAATTGCCCGTCATTTAGGGCTGCGTGACCATTAACATAGCAACAGAGAAAGAAACTACGCGTCTGGAGGCTCCTCCACAATTCTGCACCAACCGAACTCAGGCAGAGCACTTGCACGAGCAGCATCAGTATCATCCCTTGCACGAGCAGCATCAGGTTCAGAAGGACCAAGAGCCTCTGTTTCCATCACCATGTCCACGACATTGTGAGTGGGGACCTCCGGAACCTGCATAGAGAAAGGAATCTGCGCAGAGACAGAGGCAAGGCCCTCCTGATGAGTGTTGGATTCCCCTGCCTCCTGGCCTTCTTCAAGAAAAAACACCAAGACATGAGCAGTGATTCTCGGACGATTCAGGGAACAATTGAAGGTGAAAATCGCCGAGCCAAAGGAGGGAGACGACGAGGAATCAGGAGGGAAATGGCTGGGGAGATGGAGACACCCTCTCCCACTGCGCGTGCGAGGGTAATGGCCAGCGGAGAGATCACTGGAAACGGAGGGAGAATTGGAGGACGGGCGGGAGGGCACACGCCTAGGAGTTCCCCTGCGGCTCCTCATTCTATGGCGAAGACGGGGCATAACTAGCACCTCAGCCACCCTTTGTAAACAAGACCGCTCAACCACCTCCTCAGAGCTCGGCCTATTCAAATGGGCATCCAAACTCAGGCTGGAGGCCTTCAAACAAAGCCTGGGAGAAGACGGAGGCGGCGTCACAGAATTGGCCGAGCATAACAGGGCGACAGAGCATAACAAAGCAGCATACCATAATACACCTTTACCAGACTAGCAAAGCACCAGAGGCTTCAAAACGATCCCAAAGCTGAGCCTGTATTTAACACTATCCACCTTTCCTCGGATTGCACCCGCCATAACTCCAACATTAAAGAGAGCCGAGGCCCAGCTCAGACCAGAGCATGCGGAGGCGATGGAGAAATCGGATGACAGGCTAGGCATAACAAAACCACATGACGTGAATCCAAGTGAAACCAGATGCCCCTGTTTAAGCTGCGTCGGGCGATAAACCAGGTGGTACAGGGCAGGCAGGTGTCGTCCTACCTCACCGCACCCCTGTCCCATCACATTAACCCACTGTATATGCACCCGCATCTGGGGGATGGGCTATGCTATTATTGATAGAGTACACTAATGTTCATTTTTAAATATTAAATTATATAATTTTTTTAATAGTTAAAATGGTCCATTTTGTGGTGCTTTTAAAATTTGTCGTGGAGTTTTTTGCACGTGCGTCGCTGCTTCCTCTGCGAGCATCCCCTGCAAACCCTCCTCTCAGCCATGGCTTCAGAGGGAGGCTCTGAGCCTCCTTCCTCCCTCCCCCCTGAGCTCCTGGCCTTCAAGCAGCTGGTGGGCGAATGCAGCAAGCACCCAATTTCAGCCTCCCAGCAGAAGTTCGTCAAGAAGATGGAAACAATCCCAACCATCGCTCTTCCAGCTGAAGAACCCTATCATGCTGCCCTGAATATTGCAGAAAGAGGACTCATCGGCCAGTTCACTAGGTTATGGCCATCACCAAGAGCCATTGAATCGTGGGTGCAACGCAACTGGAGACCGTTGGTCTCAGAAGGAATAAAATGTCATTTCGTCGGTAAGGGTTACTTTGTTTTCATTTTTGACTGCATTGAAGATAGGAACCTCATTTTTAGAAACAGGCCATACTTCATGGGACCCCAGGGCTTGTACTTGAACAAATGGACTCCGGACTTTGATCCAGCCCAAGATGTGCCCTCAGTTGTTCCTATCTGGGTGCGCGTCCCCCATTTACCCTTGCACTATTGGAGCCCGAAGACTTTAGAAACCATTGGAAACACCCTGGGAAAATACATTGATAGAGCAGACAGGAAGGGACAATACTCTTGTGCCAAAATCTGTGTCAAGGTAGATCTGGAAGTTGGGCTTCCAGACGCTGTAAAACTAATAGTGGCAGAATGGTCACATGTGCAAGAACTAGATTACAAACAACTTCCCTTCAAGTGCAGGCATTGCCATGGATACAAGCACTTTGCAAGAAACTGTAAAAAGAAAACCGAAGAAGAAGCAGGGAAAATGAAAGGAGACCAATGGAAAACAGTGCAGAAAACAACCTCATCAAAGCAGCACAACAAACAGAAAGGGAAAGGGGCACAAGCGGGAACCAGTGTGCCATCCACAAAACTACAGCCGGAAGAGGTAGTACCCCCTAGAATAGACCTTCCCTCAAATTCCTTCGCAGCTCTCAGCACACAGGAAGAAACCCCTGTTACGGAAAGTGATGCAGAATAACAGGCAAACCCCTCATTAATCGAGGAAGGAAACGTAGGGGCCTCCCCGGCCCAAAATGACTCCCCAGAAAGAGGATCTCCGCCATCCTCTTATGCAAACATGATAAGAAAGAAGCCCTTGGAACTAACAGGCTCATCGGAAGAGGAGACAATTGAAAGACCCTCGAAGTAGGCAGGGAGGAAATCCCTCAAGGAAGCAAGAGAAGAAGAAGCAGAGAGGCAAAAAATGCAAGGAAGTTAGTCCACTCTAGAAATGTCCATAAGTCGAAACACCAGAGCACGACCACCAAAGGGAGGCCTCTCTTCCATTACCCCAAATAAATAATGCGTATAGTCTCTTGGAACTGTAGAGGCTTGGGGAACCACATGAAGGCTGTAGCTGTTAAAGATCTCATGAAAATAGAAACCCCAGAGATCCTCATGCTCCAAGAGACAAAAATAGAAGGGGAATCCCTTCTTGAGTTAAGCAGAATGACCTGGAAGACCAAAGCTGGGATGGCTGTAAGCGCAAGGGGAACCTCAGGAGGACTTGCCACAATCTGGATGGAGGATCTATTCCATCTGGAGAATTCCTTCGAGACTCAACATTGGATTTACACCGAACTTCAACATAAAGCAGGTAAGCTCACTCTCACCCTGCTTAATCTTTATGTCCCTGTTCTTTACCTTGAGAAAAAAGAGTGTTAGCAAACACTTATCGATTTTGTAGAATGTTATTCTCCCATGAACAATGTAATACCAGGAGATCTAAACATTGTTCTTGACCCAAAAGAAAAAAGAGGGGGTAATAGTAGCAGAGATCCATTGCTACCCCTTGTGGAGGACATAATTCAGCAATGGGATCTTCTTGATCTTAAACACAAAAAGGGGAGATACACTTGGACCAACAACAGAACAGGGGCAACTCACATCTCAGCCAAGCTTGACAGATTCCTAGTGCAAAGCACTCTTCTGATGGATAAGAGAATAGTATCAACAAGAATCCTACCAAAGCTCACCTCGGACCATAAACCCATCCTCTTACAACTGGACGAGGAAGAAAACCTGGGGCCTATACCGTTTCGCTTCAGCCCTTTGTGGATAGAGTAGGAAGGGTTCATGGAAGTCGTTGACAAGGCTTGGTCTATCATGGTCACCAGGTCACCTAGTTATGTTTGGGAGAAAAAAATAAAAGCAACCAAAGCAGCTCTGAAAGAGTGGGTCAAAATGCCTCCCAACACCTTCACCACACATAGAAAAGAAACTGTCCAACAGTTAGCAGATTTATAGTTGGAGATGGAGGATAAAGACGTAACCACACATGAATTGGAGAAAGAACAAGTAGCCCAACTTGCCTCTTTTAGCTCCTTCAGAAAAGAAGAAGAATTCTAGAGGCTTAAGTTTAGAAGCCTATGCTTGAAAGCAGGTGACTGAAACACAACCTTCTTCCACAGGTAGTTCAGAGCACACCTCTCTCGGAATCACATCTCAGAAATCACCACAGCAGATGGGACAGTTGCCAAAGGTTTTGCCCAAGTTAAAGAAGCTATTGAAACTCACTTTTAACGGTTATACTCAGAGGATGGAACAGGAGATGAGGTGATTTCCAATGACTTCCTCTCCCAGATCCCTTCCTTGGTCAACGAGGAGAATAATTCAAATCTTATGAAGCCCTTCACTGAGGAAGAAATCAGTAATGTAATTTGGGGCATGGAGCCTGACAAAGCCCCAGGCCCAAATGGTTTCTCGGCACACTTCTACAGAGCTTGTTGGACAATCATCAAATCTGACCTACTAAGAATGGCAAAGGATTTTCATAAAAAGGCTAAAGTGGGAGGCAGTACCAAATCCACCTTTCTCACCCTAATACCCAAAGAAGTGAATCCGACTACCTTTGATAGATTTAGACCCATTTCACTATGTAATGTCTCTTACAAAATTCTTGCTAAATTGCTCGCAAACAGAATAAAACCTCTGCTATCTAAGCTCATTTCTCCCAGTCAAGGAGGGTTCGTAGCAGGAAGACATATTTTAGATAATGTGATACTTGTTCAAGAATCCATGCATTCCAGTCATCAGAGGAAGGAGCAAGGGATGTTGATCAAGTTGGATATGACCAACGCCTTTGATCGGGTAAAACTTTCATTCCTTTACAAAGTTCTACTTTCCTTTGGATTCAACCCAGCTTTTGTGAACCTGATCAAGGCTTGCACTGACAAACCATGGATCGCCCCACTGGTTAATGGCCGACCTACCTCTTATTTCCAAGCTTCAAGGGGGATAAGGCAAGGATGCCTGCTATCTCCCTTTTTGTACATAATAATGGCAGACACCTTGAGCAGGAAACTGAAAGCGGAAAGAAATAAAGGTACTCTCCCGGGCATCCGACCGACGACTGGATTAGAACCAATCAACCATGCCTTGTTTGCAGATGATTCTCTTCTGTTGGGAGGAGCTTCCACTAGAATAGCAAAGGATTTCAATGGGACCCTGCATAGCTTCTGTACCATTTCAGGAGCACTCATTAATAAAATAAAAAGTGCAGTGTACATCTAGAACACAAAGGAGCAAACCACACTTCGAATTGCTAGAATCCTGGACTTTTCGGGCTATACCTCTTGGGACAAAATTCAATACTTGGGATTGCCTTTAACTCTAGGGGAAAACCGAGCCTCACTCTGGAATGAAGCCATCAACAAGATTAAAACCAAGATAGCTGCTTGGGGTGGGCAGTGGCTTAACTATGCTAGCAAGATAATCCTCATAAATTTTGTCCTCTCCTCTCTCCCTATCTATCAGGCCTCCTTCCTCCTAGCACCAAAGACAATCACGGATCAGATTTCACAGCTGCTCAGAAACTTCCTATTATCACCAAAATAGGACCCTGATAGACTGTTGATCAGACTATCTCAGTGTAACTATTTCAAACCAATCTTTTAGCTAAGGCTTAGCCTCCTTAGCCTGAGAGGGCTCTCTCAAAGGGTTAATGATATTGATTAAAGATATAGATAGATGGCTAACTCTATGGTTTGTGATTTTATATGTTTATAGGTTGATAGATGGAGACTTGCTACCATTGGGCTATGGAGTCAGTGATAGAGATAAAGATAACAAATAGCTCTTCTTATAAAACTGAGGCTTGTATATACTTCAATGAAAGAGTAACACATTCAGGAAAGTCTCAATAGCTTGAAGTTCATAGAAGTCAGAGCATGTGGGCATGAATTCTGAGTGATGACACACCAAGGTATTCAAAAGGAAAGTATTAAAAGTGATTCATTAGAGTTTAATACTTAAAGGAAGTCAGATCATGAGTAACCATGAATTCTGAGTAATAAGTATTAAAACATTGAAGAAAAACATCCAAAGATAGGACCCAAGAACTCAATTCACCATAGTTTAACACTTAAAGGAAGTCAGAGCATGTTCCTCCATGAATTCTGAGTAATACGAATTAAGACTATGGAAGCAAAACATATCAAAGATAAAGGATAAAGCTCACTAAAGTACACTAAGAATCTCAAATTCAGAAAAGTTAAACTGCTTCTGTATATATCAATCCCTCCACTGCATTTACAAAAGTAGTCTTTTTCTATAACATTTTCCAACCCCCAAGGAATTCCAACTCTTTTCTTTTATAGATTTATCATTAAAATCTTGGATTCCCTGATCCAACTTGAGGGGAATTCGAATTTCCTAGCTTGACACCTATTCTAACCATAAAACAGACTATTAATTACAAGTAACAGTTAACTAACTGTCTGAGAGTCCTAATACAATTAGGAGAAAACCTCCTTATTATGACTAAAACAACCTTATCTAGGAATTAAACATTCTCTTTGACACCTATAACTCCATGAATTCAAATTTGATGAAGCCTTTAATCTTGTTGTTAGATTCTGTTAACTCATCCCTTACTTGTCCTAAAAACCAGGAACCTGTTTCCTGCATTTAAGATTTAACCTTCATTGATGCTTTTTGAATCCATTTGCTGACCAAATTGACCTTTTGAGACAAGTGATATGTGTTATCACTTCCATAGAACTTTTCTCTTCCACCTATACAAAAATCAAGCCCTTGAAGGAGTATAATGAGAGCTGATCTGGCTGCTCAAAAACTGCACCTACAGTAGTTTTGTAGCGCGCTATGAAACTGCTGTGTATGTCTTTTACACAGCTCTTTTCAAAAATTTCAGTCTTCAAAATTTCTTTCACTTTTTCCATGATATCTACAGGCTTTAATAATCAACATAGATCATCTTTGAAATACTTTCAAGAAATAAAATCCTTCTCCTCAACAAAACTGCATCAAGAAATTGTAACTTACTGTTATGTTCTGGTTGAAAAATAGGTGTTGGGACAAGATTTTTTCTCCTCATCAAAAATGTATTTTTCAAAACTGAAGGAGGCTTTTCGATACCACTCTATTTTGAACAAAAACCTCTGTTGGTTTTTTGCAATACTCTTCTACTGCCCAGAAACTGTCTTTGAATATCCGGTGTAAACTGCAAAATTCTGATTTCTGAAAATATGGCTTCAAAGAAAGCCTTGTATCTCCAAATTGGTAAGACTTATGAAAAAATGAGATAGGTTATTGTAGCTGGAGATTTTATAAAGAGAAACCTCCTTCAGAATTCCAAAATACGTTTGCATGTAGATAGAAATAGATCTTGAAAAAGACTACTAAAACCAAAAAGCAGAATATTTCTCTCAATGACTTTCAACCATTTTGTAGCGCAAGTTGAGTCATCAACTTCGCCCAGCTCATAATGAATTTGAAGAAACTGAAAGAGGTTTTTGTAGATAGGTATGCTAGGAAGAAGAACCTCTTTCAGTTTTCCAAAATATCCTTTTAATTGCTCAAAAAACCCCTTGGAAGTTGACTACTCAAAACAGAAAACAAAGTGTTTTCCGTTGAAAAAGGCTGCTTCAATGATTTCGTAGGGCAAAACAGGTTTTTTACATTGTATGCGCTATGAAAACGTGGATTCGTAGCTAATTTCAAATTTTTCCAAAATGACTTGAAATATGAATTCTAAACACAAGGTGAGACTTCTAAGACATGGAATAAGGTTGTCAAACTTTGTTTGGAAATGAAATATGACGTTTAAGACTTCTAACCCTATGACCTAACCCTTTAAGCATGAAATGACCTAGAGACCCTTTAACACCATGAATAGAAAAAGGGTTTGGAAATGAGAATGACACTATTGAGACTCTAATCCTATCACTTATCCCTTTAAGCATGCGATGACTCAAAACTTATTATAAGACCATAACTAGAAATAAGGAAAACTTTCCAAAATTAAAAAAAAAAAAAATTAGGGTGATAACAGTGGCTCCACTAGGGATAGAATGCCCCTTGTGGTATGCTAAGAACTAGTAGCTCCAGTGTTGCAATCCATTCCTTTAAAAATAAAAACTCTGAAATTCTGCCCAATCTGCTTCAAACTGTACCTAGTAAAACTTGCTTAGTCAACCTTGAGCTTATTTTCATTTTCCTACCTACCTACCCTATCAATTGTAAACTTCTTTCAGCTCAATCAATGTGAAATTTCCAATGTAGCCAATCATTTGTTTTATTTGATATTTGAGTTTTTTGACTGCATCAGAGTTCAAAGCAGCTATGATATTGTGATGACCACTGCCAATGAAATTTCCTCTGATCTTCATAGAAAAATTGAAACACTAGAGAGTAAAACTATTCCATGTATTTAGCTATAGGATCCCAGAATACATGATCACCTTGATGATCCTCATAAAATCCCGTTACTTCTAACAACTGATCTTTAGTCACACAACATTTATTTGACAAGTTATCCAACTACTTTTCTGCATGATTCCTGTAGACAATGTAATTTTCCTCACTATTATGATCATTCTTTGAAGTAATCTGCTGCAAGGAATTACATAAATGATTAACCTTTTCCTCTGCCTGAGGATTATAAAAAAATTCTTCCAGTATTTCTTCTTGGTGTTTGCAATTATTTTCATCTTCATAATGATCTGAAGACTGACAAGTCTGCTGCATCTCTACATCAATCTCGGAGGATGTAATATGATTTCCATAAGTAGACCCCTGTTGATTTTCATGTTGCATTTCATGGGATGTTATCCTTTCTTCTTGGTGTTGAAATGTATTGTTATGAAGAACGTCTAAAATTTATTCATCCATGAATTCATCATCATCATAACAATCCTCCAAATATTGAATAAAACTCACCAAATGTTTACAGTAATCTTTGACCAGCAATAAGGAGGGATGACACTCTTTATACATCTCATAGAATACATCATGGAAATTAGCAAGCGAATATATTGAACCATTTTCCAAACCTTTATACCAAGACCATGCTTTTCCTTCTAAAGTGGTCATAAACATCTTCATGAGACAATATTCAGGGAACTAAACCTTAAGACTGTGTACATGCATATGGAACCTAACCAAATGAAGAGCGACATTGTCTTTATTTTCATCTTTGAATATTGGAAGATCATCTAACCATTCGACCTTTGGCATAGGATTTGGAAAACCAGGGATATGAGACCGATTCACGGGGGCATACCTACCATTCATTCTTGCAATGGCACTCATCTTGAAACTTCATCAAGCTACTGATCTTCTAGCAGTGGAGTCACCTTCCAATTCATTATTTGATGTGTGGAGTCGCCAAGGTAGATGTAGCCTCGAACAGCTTCCTGAGCTCCTGCTACCTTCAGAAGTTCAGATTCTTGATTTCGAGAATGAGTAATCTTTAGGCTCCTGGCAGACGCACCAAAATGTTATCACCAAAATATGATCCTGATAGGCTACTAATCAGACTATCTCAGTGTAACTATTTCAAACCAATCTTTTAGCTAAGGCTTAGCCTCCTTAGCCTGAGAGGGCTCTCTCAAAGGGTTAATGATATTGATTAAAGATATAGATAGATGGCTAAATCTATGGTTTGTGATATTATATGTTTATAGGTTGAAAGATGGAGACTTGCTACCATTGGGATATGGATTCAGTGATAGAGATAAAGATAACAAATAGCTCTTCTTATAAAACTGAGGCATGTATATACTTCAATGAAAGAGTAACACATTCAGGTAAGTCTCAATAACTTGAAGTTCATAGAAGTCAGAGCATGTGGGCATGAATTCTGAGTGATGACACATCAAGGTATTCAAAAGGAAAGTATTAAAAGTGATTCATCAGAGTTTAATACTTAAAGTAATTCAGAGCATGAGTAACCATGAATTCTGAGTAATAAGTATTAAAACATTGAAGAAAAACATCCAAAGATAGGACCCAAGAACTCAATTCACCATAGTTTAACACTTAAAGGAAGTCAATGCATGTTCCTCCATGAATTCTGAGTAATAAGAATTAAGACTAAGGAAGAAAATCATATCAAAGATAAAAGATAAAGCTCACATAATTACACTAAGAATCTCAGATTCAGAAAAGTTAAACTGCTTCTGTATATATCAGTCCCTCCACTGCATTTACAAAAGTAGTCTTTTTCTATAACATTTTCCAACCCCCAAAGGAATTCCAACTCTTTTCATTTATAGAGTTATCATTACAATCTTGGATTCCCTGATCCAACTTGAGGGGAATTCGAATTTCCTAGCTTAACACCTATTCTAACCATAAAACATACTATTAATTACAAGTAACAGTTAACTGACTGTCTTAGAGTCCTAATATAATTAGGAGAAAAACTCCTTATTATGACTAAAACAACCTTATCTAGGAATTAAACATTCTCTTTGACACCTATAACTCCATGAATTCAAATTTGATAAAGCCTTTAACCTTGTCGTTAGATTCTGTTGACTCATCCCTTACTTGTTCTGAAAACCAGGGTCCTGTTTCCTACATTTAAGATTTAACCTTCATTGATGCTTTTTGAATCCATTTACTGACCAAATTGACCTTTTGAGACAAGTGATATGTGTTATCACTTCCATAGAACTTTTCTCTTCCACCTGTACGAAAATCAAGCCCTTGAAGGAGTATAATGAGAGATGATTTGGTTGCTCAAAAACTGCACCTACAGCTGTTTTGTAGCGTGCTACGAAACTGCTGTGTATGTCTATTACACAACTTTTTTCAAAAATTTTAGTCTTCAAAACTTCTTTCACTTTTTCCATGATATATACAAGCTTTAATAATCAACATAGATCATCTTTGAAATACTTTCAAGAAATAAAATCCTTCTCCTCAACAAAACTGCATCAAGAAATTGTAACTTACTGTTCTGTTCTGGTTGAAAAATAGGTGTTGGGATAGAGCTTCTGTTTCCTCATAAAAAATATATTTTGCAAAATTGAAGGAGACTTTTCGATACCACTCTGTGCTGAACAAAAACCTCTCTTGGTTTTTTGCAATACCTCTTCTACTGCCCAGAAAATGCCTTTGAATATCAGGTGTAAACTGGAAAATTCTGATTTCTGAAAATATGGCTTCAAAGAAAGCCTTTTATCTCCCAACTTGTAAGAATTATGAAAAAAATGAGATAGGTTATTGTAGCTGGAGATTTTATAAAGAGAAACCTCCTTCAGAATTCCAAAATACATTCGCATGTAGCCCAAAACAGATCTTGAAAAAGACTACTAAAACCAGAAAGCAGAATGTTTCTCTCAATGACTTTCAGCCATTTTGTAGCGTAAGTTGAGTCATCAACTTCTCCCAGCCCATAATTAATTTGAAAAAAATGAAAGAGGTTTTTGTAGATAGTTATGCTAGGAAGAAGAACCTATTTCAATTTTCCAAAATATGCTTTTAGTTGCTCAAAAAACCCCTTGTAAGTCGACTACTTAAAACAGAAAACATAGTTTTTTTTCCGCTGAAAAAGGCTGCTTCAGTGATTTCATAGCGCAAAACAAGTTTTTTACACTGTCTGCACTATGAAAACGTGGATTCATAGCTATATTCAATTTTTTTTCAAAATGACTTGAGATATGCCTTCTAAACACAAGGTGAGACTTCTAAGACATGGAATAAGGTTGTCAAACTTTTTTTGGAAATGAAATATGACCTTAAAGACCTCTAACCCTATGACCTAACCCTTTAAGCATGAAATGACCTAGAGACCCTTTAACACCATGACTAGAAAAAGGGTTTGGAAATGAGAATGACACTATTGAGACTCTAATCCTATCACTTATCCCTTTAAGCATGCGATGACTCAAAACTTACTAAAAGACCATAACTAGAAACAAGGCAAATTTTCCAAAGTTTTAATTTTTTTTTAGGGTGATAACACTTCCTATGGCAGGGAGGCAAAGGAAACGAAAAGAAATTTCACTTAGTAAGTTGGGACAAAGTGAAAAGGCCAAAGCTGGAAGGAGGTCTCCAGATTAGAGACCCTGGACTGGCAAACATCGCCTTAGGTGGCAAAATCCTTTGGCAGCTCTACTCCAATAAACACCACCCAATCAGCCAACTCCTCTAGAATAAATACCTCAAAGGAGTCTCATTGAGAAATCTCCAAGCAGATAGAGTTCCCAAAGGCACACCGCTCTAGAATCTCTGCAGAAAAGGGCTTGCCACCTTCCAAAACCAGCTCTACAGGGTGCCTGGAAATGGAGCAAATATCATGATATGGCAAGATAAAATCATGGGAAATTCCCCCTTGAACACACAGTGGAGTTAGCTGATCTCCGTGACTGGCTCTCTCAGCACGGATTGCACAGTCTAGCTGACATTTCTGCCTGGGACAACCAAGGGAACTGGGAAGATTGGGTCTTCCACAACCTGCCAGCACATTTACTACATCAAAAGCACCTTCTCTTGGATAAGTTGAAGGGCTTGGCACCAGTTAACCTACATACACCGGATCTCTAGAGATGGGGGAAGACAGGGGTCTACACCCCTGCACTTGGCTTTGCAGCCTTGCAACCCACGCAAAATCAAGTCCTCAACCCTTCCATCTGGCAACGCACATGGGACACATATGGTATACCCAAGGTGAATTTCTTCACTTGGTTACTTATCCATAGGAAAGTGCTGACAGGCGAAAATCTTGCCCATAGAGGCATTATAGGGCCGCACTGGTGCATTTTGTGTAGATCGGCATCCGAAAACGTAGACCACCTCTTTGTAAGTTGCGCCTTTGCACAATCGGTATGGGCTCTCGTCCTTCATGGTCTCAATGCACCCGCCCCTATCCAGTGCACAGTAGTGGAACTTTTCTCCACTTGGACTGAAAGGTACCCTAGGGCTCTTAGCGCAAAATCTCTGTGGAATCGGATCTGGCACTCCATTCCCAAGTTCATTTGTTGGAAGCTCTGGCTCGCCTGAAATAATTGGATATTCAACAATGTATCGTCCTCTCCCTTGTCTGTGGTAGCCAAAGCTAAGGCGTCCCTGATGGAGGCTCTAGGGAACTACCCCAACAAGTTAGATGATACCCTCATAACTGAAGAACGAAGCTGGTTGGGTACCCTTCTCACTCGGGTCAACAAGGAAGTACTTGCTCGCCCCACATTCAATCCTACTTGGCACATCAGAACACCAGATGCAAAGTTCCAAACCTGGTGGAGGAAGCAGGGAAAGGTAACCGTTTTCTTCGATGGCGCCTCCAAAGGCAACCCTGGGATCTCTGGTGTTGGTGGTGTGGTCTACTCTCATTATGGCTCCCGTATAGATAGCTATAGCTGGGGTCTAGGAAAAAGTACCAACAACCAGGCTAAAATTCTCGGGCTTCTTAAAGGCTGCCAGATTGCTCAGGAGCATGGTCACATAACTCTCCTGGTCTTTGGAGACTCAAAGCTCTTGATAAAGATAATAAACTCAGGTGAGCACCTAAGCGATCAGGCTCTCAACAACACTCTCCAGAGGATGTGGGGCTTGCTAAGTTTCTTTACCTCTTCCTCCTTCTTTCACATTCTCCACACCTCAAACAAGGAGGTAGATATCAAAGCCAACGAGCGATGCTTCTTGACTCAAGGGTTTCTAAGGAAAAACTCAAATGAACTTGTGTGGACCGCCATTCCATAGCTTAACAGTGATGCACCAATAAAAATATGCCCCCAGCAACTGTTGGATCTCAGTAATCAACAGTCCAGATCCAGCATCAGATGAACCAATTAGAACTTCTGGAACCGATCACTGGAGCAGATCAAGGGTCATTGCTCGGGAAAGAGCACAAAAGTTAACACAGCAAAAAGGTGGTTTTCTAGCTGCGAGTGGTTTTTCGGGTAGCATTAGCAGTGGTAAGTGGTATCATGAGCTTGGCTCTGATTCCACTAAGAGGAGGACACGTAGCAGTGGCAGAGGGTGGGGAAACTGCTTTATCAGGCAGTTAACCCATGGGTGTGTTATCAACCCAAAACATATGAGAACTGTCAGATCTAATCAAAGTAGATCAACGACGGAGATTCAACATGCAAGTTGGCCGATCAGGGATCGGGGTTTGGTAGAGACACGAGCTTCTGTGAAGGGCCGATGGGTGCGGACCCGATGTGGTAATGTGCCCGAGCCTAAAAAGTTTGAAGTCCGAAATGGGAGAGAACCGTCGGATCTAACCAAAGTAGATCAACGACAGAAGTTCATTTTACAAGTTGGCCGATCGGGATCGGGGTTTGGTAGAGCCATGAGCTTTGTGAAGGGCTGATGGGCACGGACCCAAAGTGGTTATGTGCACAAGCCCAAAAAGTTTGAAGTTCGACAGCTTAAATCGCATATCGGTCGTGGAGGAGGAGTGTTGCAAAGAGAGCCGAGGATGTGCCGATTCCCGATACCGATAAAGGTGGAACCTCGAATTGTGTGCCAAGATCATACTAAGGTGGAAAGGATTGCTTTGCAGAAATTCTCTTCATAATGGTTTATAAGGATTCAACGTTGACGGAAGGCTTCATGGGTTATTTATATACATTCAATATTAAAAGGCCGACAAGTATCTAGGGGCCTTAACTTTCGGGGGCCGATCGCATCGCCAAAAGACTGGGTCTTTGTCTCGATACCACCGACAGCTCTCCTCCGATGCGATTGCTCGGGGCTCGCTAATCGCACCTTTTTGTGTCATAAGGCGCCTCTTTGTAACCTTCAATCGCCGATGCGATGCACCTTTAAGTCTCAAAACTTTAAAGGAATATTGTTAGGAGTAGAAAGGCACAATGATCTTAAAATTTCCTTGTAATGTCGGTTGATTAGGCCATGGCCCAACCGTTGATCTATAATATATTAACCGTTCTAGTTAAAAAAAAAAATGGTCCATTTTGGTTTTATTAAAAATTCAAGGAATGTATATGTTCTCTTCGAATTATGACGTTATTTCAAAAAAGGCTTTTTTAATTTATTACATCATTTGAACATAATTTAAGTTATTTTTTCTCTTTCTCATTCAACTTATTTGTTGGCCTCTATATTATTGTTCAATTTAGATTGTCCCTATCCTTAACTTCCAAAAGCACTTGCACCTTTTAGGTTTAGGGCATTTTGTATATGATTGATCTCATAATGCATTTAGGACATTTGCCAAACATACAAAAAAGGTCCTATATGTATTTTATGCAACAATTGCCTATGGATGAGTTTGTATTTTATATAAATTAATTATACAAGTTTTAAGATATTGTCTAAACATAAGAAAGTTTTATTTGTATAATGTTTATTTCTTGAGTTTATAATGTTTATTTTTTGGGTTTATAATATTAATAATATTAAGGGTTTATTGATTTTGTGGATTTATTATTCACTTTTGTTTATAATATTAATAATCTCTTGAGTTTATAATATTAATAATCCATTAGGATTTATTGATTCGTTGAATTTATAATATTAATAAATGTTTGCATTTATTAATACGTTGGGTATAAAACCAATAGATTAATATTAAACCTTAGGATTATTATTATAAACTCTATGATTAATATATCTAAACTTATATTAATATTATAAACCCTAAGATTATAAATCCTAATAAATTATTATACATATTATGGATTAATATTATAAATTTGAGTGATCTGGATGTAAATAGGAATGCATCAAATTACATATATAACCATAAGCAAAAAGATGCAGTAGAAATAACATTTCATTTAATTAATATAAAAATACTAAAATATGCTTACAAACAGAATGGAAATAAGACTAGCTTGGGCGATGGTAGCTTATCTATGAGAAGAGATGTGGTGGTTACATGCCTCATAATTGTGTTACAAGGAAGATCAAAGGCCTATTTATTGTTGAGAAACAATGGAAAACCCTAAACATTCAAAAACATAACCTAGGAGATGAACTGCCAAACTATGGGCCCCGTTTGGGTAAATTGGTACATCAACTTCTCGGAGTCGTAATTTTGGCATACGATTTTCGTTTGACACGCACAATACCTCGTTAGAAAGATCTATCCAAGGAATACAACTTTTGAATGACCAAAATCAATCTATAACATATGTTAGTCCCAGTTTTCCCAAAAAAACTTCGTTTAGGGCCTCAAAACGGCTTCGGAAGTTTAGGACCTGAAAAACTGCCAAAAATAGTAAATTGTGCTACAAATAAGGAAACTGAAAAACTGAAAGAAACAATGGTTGGGTTCCAAGTGGAATAGGCAGGTGGCCATCATTATCCACGTGGATCATTCCTCCCCCCTTAGCAAGCAATGATCTCCATTACGTTCAGTTCCTCCATGAGATGAGGAAACTTTTGCCGAACTTGGTCCCTGGTGAGCCACTTGCCCTAGTGAAGGAGTTGGCCTGCTTTGACAACTCGATATAGTTGGATCCTTTGCTATCGGGTTTTTTTGGATTTAACTCTATAGGTGTGAGTTGTTCTGCAATCTCTGATGTGTCTAGTAATGGTGGGAAGTATGGTCGAAGGCGGTCCACATTGAACACTATGTGTAGGCCAAGGAATGGGCGAATGCTGAACTCAAATGCATTGTCTCCCACAACCTTGGTAATGTTGTAAGGACCATATCAGAGTGGTCTAAGTTTCTGATAGGCTCTGGTAAGGCGTTCCTTTTGCAAATGCAACCAGACTTTGTTTCCCACCTGAAACTTATTTGGTACCCGATGTTGATCATGTCATTGCTTGTACTTAGCATTTGATTTCTCTAGAATGTCATGAACCTGTTGGTGGATATGTTGGATGTGCTCAATGAATTTGTTTTCCTTATCAGTTTCGGATTGGACATGAGCCAAATCTGCCTGAGTAGCTGCAAATGGCATGGTCACACCAATGGGACATAGTGGCCAGAATCCCAAGCTCACCTGAAAATGGTTGTGGGTAGTTGAGCTATGGAGAGCCTGGTTATAGTTGTGCTGGACATAGGGGAGGCTCTCATCCCATGTGTGTGGATGCTTTGAGTTGTACATGCGCAAAATGTGTACGATCATCTTGTTGACGACCTTTGCCTGGCCATCAGTTTGGGGATGGAAAGTTGTGGACTTAGTGAGCTTGGTGCCAGCATCAACTAGAGACTGGACCAAAATATATTGAGGAACTTTTTGTCCCGATCTGAGATGATAGACTGTGGGATCCCAAAGTGTACCCACACTCGTTCAAAGAAGAGTTGAGCGGTGGCTTCTATTGTGATATTCTTCTTGTAGGCCACCACAATGGCCATCTTCGAGAATCTATCGACAACCATAAAAACACAGTCATTGCCATGCTTAGTAGAAGGAAGTCCTGACATGTAATCCATGGAGATGGATTCCCAAGGTCGACTAGGGGTAGGAAGCGGAGTATAGAGGTCTTGCTTCTTGATGGTCAGTTTGGCAATGACACAGGCAGTGTAGAATCTGATGTACTTCCCGACATCTTGTTGAAGATTCAGAAAATAGAAATACTTCTTTAGCAATACCACTGTTTTCTCAACCTCGAAATGCCCAGCGGTCTGACTGTAGTGTGCTTCCCAAATCATCTTTGCATGCTCGCTTGAAGGAACACAAAGGTGTCCTAGGTGGCATACCAGGGCATCTTGGAGGTGAAAATATGGAACTTGTTGACCCTCCAAGAGTGCCTGGTATGTGTGGCCGAATTTTGGGTCACTTCGCTACAAAAGTGACCCAAAATTCGGCTGAGGCAATCTGAAACATGATTAGTGTTTCCCTTCTTATACTTGATATTCAAATGGAAATTTTGCATGTATTTGGACCACTTTTTATGGCGATCATTCTGCAACTTCCCTTGCATATCTATGAACTGCAGGGGCTGGTGGTCTGTGTGGATGACCATTTCCTTGCCCAAAATGTAATGCTTCCATTATCGGCAGGTCTGCAAAATGGAATACATCTATTTATCATAATTGGGATATTTCCATACTATGTTTGAAAGTGTCTCACTGTGATATGCCACTGGATGCCCCTGTTGAGTAAGGACTGCCCCAATAGCATAGTCAGAGGCATTTGTCTCGATCTCAAATGGTTGTTGCAAGTCTGGTAATGTGAGCACTAGTGCAGAGAAGAGACGGCGTTTCAACTCTGTGAATGCCTTCTGTTGAGATTTAGACCAAAAGAATTTTTCTTTCACTCCTCCATTGGTGACTTGACTCAAGGGTCAAGTGATATGAGAGAATCCCAACACAAACCTATGGTAGAAATTAGCAACACCCAGAAAGCTGTGTAGATCTGTCAGAGTGATTGGGGTTTGCCAATCCTAAATGAGTTGGATCTTGGTTGGATCCACATGCACCCACCATTCATCTATAATTTATCCCAGATACTGAACATGGGTCATGCCAAAAGTGCATTTCTCCAAATTGGCACATAGCTTGTGTTGCCGCAACGTTTTGAGAACCTGTCGAATGTGGTGGAGGTGCTCTTCCCAACTCTCGCTGAAGACCAGGATGTCATCCAAGTATACCACTACAAATGAGTTGGTGAATGGCCAGAAGATGTCATCCATCAGCCTCATGAAGGTTTCAGGAGCGTTCGTCAACCCGAAAGGCATAACCAACCATTCAAAAAGGCCCTCCTTGGATTTGAAGATAGTCTTCCACACATCAAATGGTTTGATTGGTACCTGGTGATATCCGGACTTCAACTCGATCTCACTGAAATATTCCCCCCCTTGAGTTGGTCTAGAAGGTCATCAATCTGTTAGTGTCAGTCTTTCCAGCCTTCCTCTAGTGATAAAACATGCTCTTACAAAGTGATTTTAAGGTGTCAAGGTCAAATTTTTTCATTTCAGTGAGTCTTCAAGCAAAATCTGGTCACTAGGTATTAGGTCTAGGGTTTGCTTTTACTCATTCAAAAGTTGTCCAAATTTCGGTCCATGTCACTATTCAGCTGAGTGTACCATCATTCATAGGGTTTTCATTATCATTTCAAGTTCCAATGGGTCATTTTACACCTTGTTCATGCTTCAGTTGCGCCTAGGTAAGGTTCATTTCCCTCTCTAGGGTTTTGAAGGCAATTTTTCTCTGATGGTCAAATCATCAGAAAAAATTGTATCTTGATGTTCATACATCTTCCCCTATCCTTAATGTACCTTATTAAACACTTTCCATCACTGAGATCCCCCGAATTCCTCATTTTCGCACAAACCCTAGTTTCTTGCTACAACCTGGCAATTTTCTAGGTTGGACCTGTGTTTCGCCTTTTTGGACCCCTTCCCCTCACTCAATATTTGAAATTCCACTTTCCCCTACTTCCTAACATCCATCCCTACTTCCAAGAATTTTCCCAAGAATTTAGAAGCCCCTTATCCCCTTCATTTCGCTTCATTTCGACAAATCCCCTGTTCCACACATCGGGATAGGTTTTACTCAAATGATATTTCTGAGCAATAAAAGATGAATTTGGGAAACCCGAGAGATATTTTTGTCCAAAATAATCCAAGGAAGAAAAACCTCCTTCATGTTTTACACAGGTGTCATGGTTTTAGAGAAATGTCAAAAATACAATTGCCTCGGGAGAATTGATGCACCTCTGGAGTGACCTTGGGAAAATAAAATTTTCTCCTATAGCTTGGTTGGCCAAATGACTTTCTTGATAAGTCAAATGATAACTAGACACACATATCTTTTCAATGCGCTATCATGAGCTCAATTTGGAGTTGAGGAAGGCATTCAAAAGTTGACTACAACAGCACTCTGCCTTGAGGCAGCCTCATTTGGCACATTTTGACCAGTCTTGGGAGATTTGATTTTTGATAGGGAAAATGAACTCCAAATTGAAAAATTATAGTTGGGTTGGAAAGTAGACTCAAATAAATTTCCAACAAGCTATCTTGCACCCAATTTGGACACCGGGAAGGCCTCCAAACGTCACCTGGAAAAAGGCGCGGCGCATTGGGCAGCAATTTCCAGTGTAAATTTACACTGGTGCGACGCACTAGGGAGGCGCAGCGCACTGGGCTAAAAAGCCTGATTTCTCTCAAAAACTCCCTCAAATTTCCAAAATCACTCAACTCTTCTAGTGTGCAAGTAATTTAAGCCCTCTTCCTTGCTAGTGAAGGAGTTTTTCATGCAATTTATGGTGGTTGTGTAAAAGAAAATTCAAACCCTAATACCTTGCAATTTGTGCTCACAAACAAGTGCTTAGGGTTTGTAGTTGGTGTTTTGTTGCCAAATTCCATTCCCTCACTTCCACACTCTTTGTTTCCCACATTCATTTTCTAGTTTCATCCCCATATCCCTAAATTCACTAACCCTATATTCCTAACTCCCACTATCCCAAACCCTAGTTGTTATCCCTAAAGCTCCCTCATTCACTCCTAAGCCCCTTTTTCCTATCCCTAAGTCACGTCATTCCCTATCATTCCTATTTCCCCATCTCATTTGTAAAATCCCAAGTTACTCCAACATTCAGTGGTTTCCCCTCCTCCAAAGTTTGTCAAATCTTCAAAGGGAAAAATACCACTTGGCATAGACTTTCAACACCATGGAGGCGGGCACCGATACATTATATGACCAAGACAGTGACTTTATAACTGAAACTACATGCACCAGGAGGGAACTAAAACGCCATAAAAGGGAGGATAGACTTTGAATCTTGGCCGAAGCCTCTTTGGATAAGCATGATGCTTGATGAGGCACCTTCAGTCCAAATTTCAAAAAAATTGGAGCAATTTTTGCATTTTGGAATTTTTTTGCACAAAAAATAGGGTTTTTCTCCCTGTGTGTCGCGCCACGTGGCGCGCACTTTTTCTAGGGAGCTCAAAATTGCAAAAATTTTACATCATTGGATTTGGCATGAAAAATCATGACTGTTGGTGCATCTCCAAGAATTTTGGGCAAGTTTTGAGTTCTCAGGAGGTCAAAAACACTCAAAAAATGACCTCACTGCCCCTATTTTGACACACAGGAAGCAGTCTTGGGAGATTGAAGTTTTGGAGGGGTAAATGAAATCAAAATTCAGAAATTCCACTTGGGTTCGAAATTAGACATGCAGGGCTTTCCAATGCGCTATCTTGGGCTCAATTTGGACTTTAGGAAGTGCCTCAAACTCAGCCTCAAAGTGGCACAATGCATAGAGAAATTGGCGCGGCCCATAGAGGATTTTTGCTCAATTTTTCACCTTCCAGCTCAGAAATTCTGCTAGTTTGACTAGTTTTGCTTTTTGATGTACATTTTGATATATATTGATGTAATTGGATAAAAATGATGTAATTTTGGCACTTATTTACTTGTTCTAGAGGATTCATTCACTAAAAAGTGAAAATTTAATGAATGAATCAGTTTCCTACCTTATGAAGGCAAGTTGTTTTGATTGCCTAGATTTTAGTGCTTTGTTTAGAATTGGTTGAAAAAGCTCCTAGAATGATGAGATCGACCCCTAGAGGCAAGGGAATGGGTTGGGCTAGTCTATATCATGTAATTCCTAAGTCATTTTCAGGGTTGGACACTAGGGATTGCTTTGGCATACCATTTTACATTCTATCTCTGCATTTTTGGCTAAGGAAAGACCAGGGTTTTGCAGCACTGTTTGGGATCCATGTGGCTTTATGTTTTGATGGTGTTCTTATCTAAGTAATTGTAAGTTCATTATTGTTATGTGTATCATTTACCCGTCTCTTCTTCTGAATTTGAACAAATGAGTGATTAAGGTAAAATCCATTAACTGTTATGCTCTGCCTTTGAAGTTGTTTAAATTTCCATGTTTTCATCTGTTTAAGGAGAATTCTTGAGACTCTCTTGCTCTCCTTAGCTCCTCACCAGTCTGATCTAGCCATTCACTCACTTTAAATCATCAAAACTATTTCCTTCATTGCCCTAATCAGAACTCTGCAGAAACTGTGCCTCATCCCCCGACCCAAAAATTGCCTGTCCCTTTTTTCCAACAAAACCCCCAAAAACTCAAATCAAATCCTTTGTACTTCATGCCTAGCCTAAAATTAGCTTTTATTACATTCATCTCGAGCCCCATCGATTATCTTTTGTCGAGATTGACCCGGATAGAGCCCTCTCCTGTCCTCGTAGGGCTAGCTACGAGGCTAAGCGTGGTTTGATGTGGACCTAGAACCTTGTCTTTTTAGCTTGAGGAAAATCTAGGCTCTAACACAATCCATGGGATCGGGTACCTATTCCGGACAGTGATCTTGTTTAGTGCCCGATTTTCAACACAGAGTCTCCGAGTCCCATCTATCTTTTGTACCAACACAATCGGGCTCCCACAGGGTGATGAATTCGGTTGGATGTGACCTTTCTACAACAGCTCCAAAATCTGCCTCTTGATTTCGTCGTTATCCAGAACGGAGTGCCAATAGATTGGTCCACTGGGTAACGGTGCACCTCAGGTCAGATCGATGGAGTGCTTGACTTGACAGTGCAGAGACACCCTTGCAGAGGAGGTGAAGATGTCATCATACTCCTCCACGACCTTGTCCATCTGTTGTTGTCATGTGGAGGGGCCTTGTCTGGAGGTCATGGCCAACATATTCTTCTTTCCTTGAGGGCGTATCATCAGGAAAATAGATTTCCCGATTTTGGAAATGAACTTACTGTATTGTTTTGCAGTAACCAAAGAGATGGCGATAGGCAATGCTACCTCCGGTATCCTGTACAACTTATTTCCCAAAGTAACAATAACAGCACGAGGCCTTAACTCATACACAGCGATGCAGGAGCATTCGAACTTAGCCATCAATGTGATTGTATGTTCACATGTTATGGCTAACATGAGATGAATTTCATTGACCTAAGTGGTCAAAATCAGTTTTAGTAGAGAGGGTTGGATCTCTCGAATTAATCTTTATCTCAATTATTGTAATAATTGGATTACTGTATTATTTTTAGAATAGGAAATAATTTGTTAGTATAGGTGTGTATCAGAGCTTGAGAATAGGGATTTAATAGTTGAGTTGATAAAAATAGAGATTGAGTTGTCAATGCAGTTAGGATAGGATTTGATTCATAAAAGAGGAAAGAATGTAATGGCAGTGAGATTAGATGATCGAGAACAGAGCGAGTAAGAGAGAGTTTGAGGGAGAGATAGGGTTTGAGATTGAAACAAAGGTTCCACAAAGTGTTGTAATCAAGCCAAGAGGGCCAAGACTTTGTAATTTCCATTTTTTTGAATAATTGATTGAAGTGTGGTGTGGATGCACTCTTCTGGTGCAGAAATTCATTTGTAGCTGTGTATCGGCGTTATGGACCCTAATCGGGTATTTTTCTCTGTTCATACATTTTATTGAATATCACAGTCGATTAATAGTAATGATTAATATTGAGCTTAAGCGTTAAAATTTCCTTAAGCATCTTTATTGAAATGTGAATTAAGCACGTGGTAGTATTCGATAAGTGGGAAGTGGTATCTCGTGCGCCCTAAAGGTGGTAAGCGGTATTCCTAAATTTCACGCGATTAGCCTAAGTGGGTGACACATAGCATGAGAAAACTACTTTTCTCATGTGCTCTCAACCTGATATCAGTCGTGCAAGAATCTGCGCAAGATTGCACGATAGCCGTTCGATTGGATGGGTCACATCGACGGTGGAGATCATCCAGGCTAGTTAGGGAGCAGACGACGCGATATCTGTTAGATCAGAAGGATTGAAATCAATGACGTAGATTGAAGTGTCTGACAAAGGGAAAAGTCAAAGAAGGACCGATGGTGATTGGTCAAGTAATTGGGTCCCTCGGAAAAATCCACATACAAGATCTGTCAACGCGTAGCTGGTTGGTTACAAAGTTAACCAGTAGTCTAATTCTAGACTACCACCTCATTTTCATCAACCTCCTACATCATTTTGGTATCATTTCAAGGATTAAGTTTTACTACAGTAAACATGTCACCGAGGAGAGGAGCTGGCATAGGTCAGGGGAGACCTATAGTGAATGCAGTTCTACTGGATGAGATCCGAAATCTGCGTACAAGGATGGAGACAATGGAGACTGCTAAGAGGAGAGCACCTGATGAAGGAGATGCCAGTGTTGTAGAATAATATTCTTAGGAAGAAGAAGAGGGAGAAAGGGAAAGCCCAAGATCAAACACTGGGATAAAATGGTGAGTAGATTGAAAGCTAAATTTATGCCAAAATATTATCAGTTAAATCTTTTCAGACATATACAAAATTTGAGACAAAAAGGAATAAATGTCAAAGAATATACAGAAGAATTTTATAAGCCAAGAATTAGAGCAAGACATGCAGAGGATGATGTAGAAAAGGTAGCCAGATACATAAATGGGTTGAGATATGAAATACAGGATGAAATCAACTTGTTGAGTCTGAAGACAATTGAAGATGTCTATTAAGCAGCTTTGAAGGCAGAAGAGAATATGTTGAGGAAGAAAAATCAGAGGAACATAGGGAAAAGTTCAGCAAGAGGTAGAGGAACTACCAGATCAGATTTTAGCACCCTCAGGGTGAAGTAGGATGTTCAAGTATTAGACCACCACAGAGAGGAGAATTTAGTAGAGGAATATTTGCACCCAGAGGAAGAGGCCGAGGAAGAGAAATTTGGTGTTACACATGTGGAGAATGGGGACATGGATCATGGGATTGTCCTCATAATAAATAAACAAATCAGTGTAATGTGAATGTGGCTGAGGCAAATGAAGAAAAACCTCAAATTGCAAATAAGGAAGAATCACCCGAAGTAGGAGAATCCTTGTTGTTGAAAAGGGTATTGCTTAAGGCAGAGAAAGAGACAAGAGAACCAACTCAGAAAAAGAGTTTATTCAAAACTACATTCGAGTCCAAAGGAAAATGTTGTAAAGTGATAATTGATAGTGGGAGCACTGATAACCTTGTTTCTATAGAAATGGTGGACAAGTTAGGATTAGTGAAAACAGTACACCCTACTCCTTACAAAGTATCATGGTTGCAAAATGGACATCAGCTTATTGTGACAGAACAATGCAAGGTAGAGATACAAATTGGTACTTACAAGGATGTGATATTGTGTGATGTAATGCCAATGGATGTATGCCATGTGTTGCTGGGAAGACCTTGGTAGTTTGATCGGAAAGCTATTCATGATGGGAGAAAAAATACTTACACTCTGGAGAAGGATGGAAATAAACACACACTGCTACCATTGAAGGATGAAGCAGGCAAAGAAGCGCTTGGAAATAGTGTTATGTTGATGAGTGGGAAAGAATTGTTGCAAGAAGTCAAGAAGGATGAACATATGAATTTTGTTGTCATAAGGAGACCTAAGGTAATTTTAACTTCCACAAACTTAGATGATTTATCTGAAGAAATCAAAACTCTATTGAATGATTTTGTTGATATTATTGTGGATGAGTTTCCAAATGCATTACCACCCATTAGGAGTATTAGTCATCGTATTGATCTAATACTTAAAGCAAGTTTGCCAAACAAAGCAGCATACAGGTTAACTTCTCAAGGAAATGTAGAAGTTGGAAGACAAGTACATGAACTGATGGATAAGGGATTAATCATAGAGAGTCTTAGTCCATGTGTTCTACCAACAGTACTCAGTCCAAAGAAAGGTGGTGAATGACGTATGTGTACAGATTCCAGAGCCATAAACAAGATTACTATCAGGTATAGATTTCCTTTACCACGCATGGATGATTTGATGGATTGTTTAAGTGGGTCAAAGTATTTTTCTAAAATAGATCTGAAGAGTGGATATCATCACATAAGGATTAGAGAAGGAGATGAATGGAATACTGCATTTAAAACAAAAAGTGGGCTTTATGAGTGGTTAGTGATGCCTTTTGGACTCACTAATGCACCTAGCACATCCATGAGATTAATGAATGAAGTCTTGAAGGAATATGTAGGAAATTTTGTCATTGTTTACCTTGAATATATTTTAGTTTTCAGTACAAGCAAAGAAAAACATCTGGAGCATCTTAAGTTGGTTTTAAGAACTTTGCAGAAAGAGAAATTGCTGATAAATCTGAAGAAATGTAGTTTCATGAAAGAAGAATTAATCTATTTGGGATTTGTAGTTTCTAAAGAAGGTTTGAAATTGGATCCAGAGAAAGTCCAAGCAATTTGGAACTGGCCTACTCCAAGAAACATATTTGAGGTAAGAAGCTTTCATGGTCTTGCATGTTTTTATAGAAACTTTATCAAAAGTTTTAGTCAGATTTATGCACCAATTATTGAAACAATCAAAGAGACTAATCAACCATTCAAGTGGACAGAAGCAACAAACCGAAATTTCAAGTTGCTGAAGAAGAAAATTACAGAGAAACCAGTTTTAGCTTTACCTGATTTTTGGAAAGTTTTCCAAGTTGAAACTAATGCTGTTGGAGTTGCAATTGGAGCAGTTTTAAGTCAGGAATAGAGACCAATAGCATACTTTTGTGAGAAGCTAAATGAAGCTAAGAAGAAGCATTATTCTTATGATAAATAATTTTATGCTATTGTGCAAGCTTTAAAAAAATGGAGACATTATTTGCTACCAAAGGCGTTTGTATTGTACTCTGACAATCATGCATTGTAGTTCATAAACAATCAACCAAAATTGAATCAAAAGCATGCCAAGTGGGTAGATTTTTTACAGAGTTTTACTTTTGTGATCAAACATACAAGTGGTAAGTTGAACAAAGTTACTGATGATTTAAGCAGGGTAAATTTCATTATACAAGAATTAAGAGTTGGTGTTGTAGGATTTGAAGAAATGGTTGATATGTATAAAGATGATGTAGAGTTTAAAGATATTTATGCAGTTGTACAAAATCCGACAGTTCATAATAGAAGCTAATGGTTAGATTAACTTATCCAAGGAGGTCTACTGTTTAAAGGTAACAAACTGTGTATTTCCAAATGTTCTATGAGGGAAAACATAATCAAGGAGAAACACAGTGGAGGATTATCTGGGCACTTTAGACAAGACAAAACCTTTGCTCAGGTAAATGTTTTTTACTACTGGCCAAAGATGCAAACTGATGTTAAGAGATTTGTTGAGAAGTGTAGGATATGTTATCATGCTAAGGGGAGAAGCCAAAATACAGGATTGTACCAGCCATTACCAATACCAGACTGACCATGGGATGCAGTTAGTATGGATTTTGTTTTGGGATTCCCTAGAACCCAAAGAGGAAATGATTCCATTTATGTTGTGGTAGATAGATTTCTAAAATGGCACATTTCGTTGCATGTAAAAAGACTAGTGATGCAACACATATTTCTAATATGTTTTTTTCAGAAGTTGTAAGGTTACATGGATTGCCTGTAAGTATTGTGTCTGATAGGGATACAAAGTTTGTTGGGCATTTCTGGAGAACTATTTGGAAGAAACTAGGTGCCAACCTTAGTTTCTGTTCAGCATATCACCCTCAAACCGATGGACAAACCGAGGTGGTAAACAAAAGCTTGGGAACATATTGAGAAGTTTAGTGTACTAAAATCCTAAGCAGTGGGATT
Organism: Pinus tabuliformis; assembly: GCA_031772625.1. Classification (NCBI taxonomy): domain Eukaryota; kingdom Viridiplantae; phylum Streptophyta; class Pinopsida; order Pinales; family Pinaceae; genus Pinus; species Pinus tabuliformis. The sequence goes on along the minus strand of CM062810.1, from coordinate 939,887,268 downwards.
TAGCACTTGCTCAAGCTGAGTTTGCTTATAACAACACTCCAAACCGAAGTACTAGGATGCGTCCATTTCAAATTGTTTTTGGAATGAATCCAAGACATGTGTATGAACTCAGAAATTTGGGTAAACATGAGACAAGAAGTGCAAAAGCTGAAGAGTTTGCAGGGCATATGCAGAGACTACATGAAGATGTCAAAGATAGATTGCAGGAAAGCAATGGAAAATACAAACAGAGAGCTGATATGAGGAGGAAAGAAAAAGAATTCCAAGTGGGAGATCTAGTGGTGGTATACTTGAGAAAAGAAATATTTCCTATTGGGACATATAATAAACTAAAGATGAAAAAGATAGGGTAATGCAGAATTGTGAGGAAGTTTTCAACTAATGCTTATGAAATTGAGTTGCCAAAAGGGATTGGAATATAACCTATCTTCAATGTTGCATATTTGTATCCATACAAAGAGAGAGTCAGAGCTATAGAAGGAACCTGCAGGAGATGAAGTTCAAACTTTAAATTGGGAAGAACAAATTCCAAAGACAATTAAGAATGAGGTGGAAGCTATTCAGGAGAAAAGAGTAACTAAGAGAACCAGAGGGCAGGTTTATTTTAAGTATTTAGTCAAATGGAAAGGACAACAAATAGAGGATGCCAGTTGGTTGACAATAGAAAAGTTGCAAAAGTATGGAGTAAATACTGAAAGTATGATGGATGTTTATTTTCTTCCCCGGGAATCTGATGCAGGAGCATCCAGAGTTAGCTAGCAATGTAATTGTATGTTCACATGTTGTGGCTAACATGAGATGAATTTCATTGACCTGAGTGGTAAAAATCAGTTTTAGTAGAGAGGGTTGGATCTCTCGAATTAAGCTTTATCTCAATTATTGTAATAATTGGATTACTGTATTATTTTTAGAATAGGAGATAAGTTGTTACTATAGGTGTATATCGGAGCTTAAGAATAGGGATTTAATAGTTGAGTTGATAAAAATAGAGATTGAGTTGTCAATGCAGTTAGGATAGGATTTGATTCATAAAAGAGGAAAGAATGTAATGACAAAGAGATTAGATGATCGAGAATAGAGTGAGTAAGCGAGAGTTTGAGTGAGAGATAGGGTTTGAGATTGAAAAAGAGGTCAGACAAACTATTGTAATCGAGCCAAGAGGGCCAAGACTCTGTAATTTCCATTTTGTTGAATAATTGATTGAAGTGTGGTGTGGACGCACTGTTCTGGTGCAGAAATTCATTTGTAGCTGTGTATCGGTGTTCTGGACCCTAATCGGGTATTTTTATCTGTTCATACATTTTATTGAATATCACAGTTGATTAATATTGAGCTTAAGTGTTAAACTTTCCTTAAGCATCTTTATTAAAATTTGAATTAAGCACGTGGTAGTATTCGATAAGTGGGAAGTGGTATCTTGCATGCCCTAAAGATGGTAAGAGGTATTCCTAAATTTCATGCGATTAGCCTAAGTGGGTGACACATAGCACGAGAAAACTACTTTTCTCGTGCGCTCTCAACCTAATATCAGTCGTGCAAGAATCTGCGCGAGATTGCGCAATAGCTGTTCGATTGGATGGGTCACATTGACGGTGGAGATCGTCCGAGCTAGTTGGCGAGCGGACGAAGCGATACCTGTTAGATCAGGAGTGAAATCAACGGTGTAGATTGAAGCGCCTGACAAAGGGAAAATTCAAAGAAGGACTGGCAGTGATTGGTCAAGTAAGTGGGACCCTCAGAAAAATCCACGTACAAGATCCGTCAACACGCAGCTGATTGGTTACAAAGTTAATCAGTAGTCTAATTCCAAACTACCACCTCATTTTTGTCAACCTCCTACATCACACATCATGTCGCTTCCACAAGTATGGTTGGCATAATAACACATCACAACATCAAGGGGAGAAACATCACATAATACCTCATCCGTGAAGGGCTTGATGCTATATGGAAGGTGGCACTATTGGCTCATGCGAAGATCCCATCCTTAGTGAAGCCACTCGATGGTGTACGGTTGTGGTTGTGTTGTGGTCAGTAATCCCAGCCACTTCACGACCCCTACCGAAATGAGGTTCTTTTTGGCTCCCACTGTCGACAATGAACTGTAGTGGGGAACCCTTTACCCACATCTGGGAGTGGAAGAGGCGCTCCTCCTCCTCTAGATCTTTGGGTTCCTCCTTTTGGATCTTCGTGGTGGCAATGGTGGCGTTGGGCTCCGCATCCATAATCTACTTCCCTTAGTCATTCCCCTTGTCGGATTCTGACTCAGAGTCAGAACATGCATCTGATTTTGAAGCCTTTAGTTCAACCACAAGTGATTGATTGGCTCTACACTCACTTGTGTTGTGAGTGGAGCTCTTATGGAACTCACACCACTTTCCCATATCCTTCTTCGGCTTTGCGATGTTTTTCTTTTCTTACGGCTTTGGCAGGTTATCCTGGGAAACCCCACCTTGGTGTTTTCCTTTTTTCTACAGTTTGGCGGCACATTTCCCTTGCTTCGGATTCACAGATCCAAAGTCTCGCTTCTTCTGTTTAAACTTTTGCTCGATCTTGACGACATATCGGTATGTCGTGCTAAGCGAGGAGATGTCCAAGAAATCCATCTCATCTCGGATGTACCTGTGTAGGCAGTGACGGTACTTGAGAACCAAATGTTTCTCAGAATCCTTGATATCCAAATTCATGTGAAGGGCATGAAAGCCATTGGTAAAATCTGGCACATCTTGGTCCCTTCCCTGTCGTAGCGTTGTCCACTTTATGCATTTATCCTCATAGATCCTAACAGGGTAGTACTGCTCCTTGATGGCATCCCGGAACGCGTTCCAAGTGGGTCAAGCTAAAAACAATGAGGTCATACTTTCATCCTTCTGCTCACAGTAGGTTTCCCACTAGTCCTTGATGTGGGGGGCAGCTTTGAGAAGAGCAAATAATCTTTTGTCGACTCAAAAAATCATGAACATAAAAATATCCTTCTAGCAGATTTAACCATTTATCTATGACGTCTGCATTTATTTGGCCCTCAAATATGGGAATGTCAAAGTTTACTTGTACCTTAAAAGGAGTGGAGCCTCCAGAGTGGCTGTTGGATGTGGATGCACTGCTAGTGGGCAACCATTGAAGGATCTGGGCAAAGTTATCCATGATCGCATTCCTTTGTTTCTTGAGGGCCTCCTCAAGCAATACTTTGATAGGATCTCCTACCCCCTCGTCTTTCTTTTCTTCCCCCATGGGCGACCATCAGGGTTTGCGAGGTTGATCTTGCAAAGGTTTAACCAGATTGAGCCCAAACTACTTATATCCCGACCTCGTTGGAAACATGCAAACAAAAACAGAGAAAGAGAAAATCGCTCTGATACCACTGATCCAGATTTAAACAGGAATGCAACAAATTATAGATATAACCATAAATACAAAGATGCAGTAGAAATAACACTTCATTTCATTAATATCAAAATACTGAAATATGTTTACAAACAGAATGGAAATAAGACTAGCTCGGACGATGGTAGCTTATCTCTGAGAAGAGATGTGGTGGCTACATGCATTTGAACTGTGTTACAATGAGGTTCAAAGGCCTATTTATTGTTGAGAAACAATGGAAAACCCTAAACATCCAAAAACCTAACCCTAGGAGATGAATTACCAAACTATGGGTCCCATTTGGGTAAATTGGTACATCAACTTCCCGGGGTCGTAACTTTGGTATATGATCTCCATTTGATGCGCAAAATACCTTGTTAGAAAGATCTATCTGAGGACAACGATTTCTGAATGTCCAACATTTAGGGCCCAAAATAACATCGTTTAGGGCCTCAAAACGGCTCCGGAAGTTTAGGACCCGAAAAAATGCCAAAAATAGTAAATTGTGCTGCAAATAAGGAAACCGAAAAACTAAAAGAAACAATGGCGGGGGTCCAAGTGGAATAGGCAAGTGGCCACCAATATCCACCTGGATCATTGAGGGATTAATAAAGTGAAGGGATTAGAAATATTATAAACCAAATGGATTAATAATATTATAAACTCCCCCTAATTGGGGTGCAAGCCAACAATAATGGGATGTACGAGGCAATGCAATTAAGTAGTAAAGTCCCCACAAACCTTCGCATGCATCCAACACTTGGAGCGGTGGCAGTGAGCATGCGGGAGTTAATGTATGCGAGCCGTGAGCTGATAAGGCCATCTGGAGCGGGCAGAGACTTAATTTGAAGGTTTATATGAGCAGTTTGGGTGAGAGAGGTCTTGTGGTGGTGGAACATTGTCTCGGTGATCGAGGTCCTGTGGGTTTCTTGCTGTCGGAGGAAGAAGGTGTCTGAAAACCTCGGGAGCGATCTCTGATTTGCTGGATGGGTGAGACCACTGACTGCGTCGATTTCCCATCCCACGACCCTGGGAAACAAAAAAGGTGAAAGAGCAAGGTGGAGATAATAATTCGACTGACAGAGGCAATAACATGGATCGAGCAAAGGGGGTAAGAAACAATGGAGGAGGGAACCATGGCCATGGGAGGCAGAGAAAGGTTGCCCTGGCTCCAGGCAGCTTGCCCAGCTCTTCCAGCGGGGTGACACGGAAGGGTCATGGGTGCAAATCGGCCTTGCGTATCATTGATGAAGCATCCCAAGCCTATCACGCTAGCATCTCAAACCCGGTTAAGCAATTAATTGTAGAGTGGGAGGAGGAAATCTGCTAGACAGTGGAAAATTTTGAGCTGGACCTGGACGAGTGGTAAGAGGTGGCACTGGACCCAAGTCATGCAAGAGGTAGAGTAACCCAATATAAGTAGACAATAAGTTTGTTTTGGATGATGAAAAGTATCCTGGCAAAGACAATGGAATAGTTCCCTCTGGACCAACGTGTAGGCCCTCTGGGAAATTAAGAGAAGTCGGAGTTTACCGAGGAATTGCAACAAATCTAGTTTCAAGCATAGTGGAAGGTTGTGCTGAATCGAGCAATATATCTTGTGCATTCCTCACTTGGAGCTTCCTGGTTCTACAATGAAGGACCCCACTCCAATTGATTCTACTGATGATGAACAGTGACAATGCACCCCTCATCTTTTTTTTCATTTTTTTATATAGTTATAGACTTATTAGCAGTTATGTTTATAGTTATCTAGCGCATAGGAAGTACAAAAACTCTCAGGTGTATATGGCATGACTGGACAATTTTTTTTTTTTGTTTTGTTTATGGATGGCTTATTTTGCATATAGGTGGCCAACAGACTTGGTTTCCCACTGGGTAGGTTGAGGCCACCTAACTCATGGATATATGGATGTAACCTGCCTTATTTATGAAAATTAATAGAAAGGTACCACCAAGCTTACAAAAAAAAATTATAAACTCAAGTGATTAATAAACCCAAAATAATACTATTAAACCATTGGATTAATATTAAAATGCCCTATATTATAAACCTAATATTAAACGCCAATTTTTTAATGTCACAACATGACATTGGATAAATTGCAATGTAATATAATGATGTGATAATTATTGTCAATTTGATTGTTGTATTGAGACAATATTTGTCATAATGTGACATTCGATACATTTCTATACCTTTTCAACATCACAATATTAAATTCTAATATAAAACCCTAACATTATAAAACTCAATATAATAAACCCTAAGATTAATATTATAAACACTAATATTAAACCTAACTATTATAATAAATAAACCCAATATTGAACCCTAATATTTTAAACCCAATATTAAAACGCTAATATTAAATCTCAGTTTGTAATGCCACAATGTAATCTTGAATAAATTTCAATGTAATGTAACATTGAGATAATGATTGTTAAATTGATTGTTGCATTAAGACAATGTTTGTCACAATGAGACATTATATATATTTTTGTACCATTCCAATGTCACAATATTAAAACCTATTACAAATGATATTTAATGTAAAGTTGAAGGCGATGGTAAAATTGCAAGTAAAATTTTATGTATTGTAGGAAATTGTTGGGCATGGAATCCCCCCAAGGCATGTTTTGGGCCTCAAAGCCCAAGTTTGGACCCAATATTGTTGTAAAGACTCCGTGAATTATAGGCACAGAGCGCGAAATGTATGATAGAGTCATAGGGTTGTCCACCCTAGTCTTGTAATGTAATGTTGGCCTACCCATGGTCCGTGGACCATGGGATTGTATAAATAGAGCAAGGCTCTAAGTGTAAAAGAGAACTAACTAAGAAATAGACAACGAAGTAGTAGAAAAGAGCAAGAGTCTAAGTGTGTATTGGGTCGTAGAGTAGGAGAAGGCTCTGCAGCTGAGTGTGCAAAGGCCTAGTAGTCTGCAGCTAAGTGCGCAGACCCCTGCAAATGAGTGCGTAGGGCAGAGTCGAGTTTGTAACCAAGGAAGAAATATTAAAGAGAAGTTTTATCTTAATTATGTGTATCTATTCTTGGGTTATTACATGTTTGATATAAATTGCAAATATACTGTTTATTTACTCTACGCACCTGTATGAATGATTTATATTGCTAAGTATACTTTACACATGCAAATAAGCTAAGTTAATCAATTAACAACAGAATACTAAGTAAAGGCTTGGGTAATAACAGCATTCGACCCCCGAGTAGGGTTGTGCGAAGGCAGTATCTCAGGTTGCAAGGTATGGGTAAGTGCGTGTAGCGACGTGCGCGCAGGGTTGAACCGCAGACCACTTGAACTCATCAGACATCTCCAGGGTGTGGAAACCTGGTTCTAGCACCCTCCCATACTACTTCGGGTGAGACCTCAGTCCCACTCCGCGGACTGTTGCTGAAAGGGCCAGTAGTACCAGGATTTGTTTGGCTAAATCACCTTTGAACCTAGGTTAGGCACCAACAAGCCAAAAAATGGTTCCATTGCCGGGACCGCGATATGCATAAGAGATGTCTGATGTCGTGTCATTGGAATCCGACAAAGAAAGAAATTGAAGAGTGGATGGACAGAAAGATTCACGAGTTCACGGCACAGGAAAATAGGAATCCGTTAGTTTCGAAGGAACAGTCGTTAGAGCACTACTTATATACGAAAATCCATGAAATTTTCTTTGCATCCTTCCCCTTTGAGTTATACGAGTGGATCATGAAGCTAGCATACAATCAAGGAATGTGTAGGCTCAACAAACCTATTGTGTGGACTCCAGAGTTGGTGTGCAGACTATAAACATCAGGAGATAAGATCACACGCGCTGTGGACCATTGGCTCGATCAAATTATAGGAGGGTTTATCACCGAGTTCGCGACAGATACTTCAGTTAGCTACAATGAGACGGAATGATGCTTCCTCAAAGGGCCACAAGGTAAGTACGCTAAATATTTGAACACTTGGATTAAAATGCTACTGTGTGAAAAGCGGGTTATGCAAATAAATTGATGTTGGGGGCTACGCGAAGTGGGAGGGTCTATAGAAACGAAGGTAGTGTAGAGATAGAAACTAGCCCTTTGATTTCGCCTCAGCGAGAAATCGAGGAAGAGCTCGCGAAAGTTTCACCAAGAAGTGCAATCAGTTTGATAAGGCAATGAATTTTGCACATACCACCCCCACCTACACCACCACCAGTTTCACCCTTTTCACCCCCATATCCGCCCACACCACCTCTTCCACCACCATAGTTCAATATGGCGAGCACAATAAAGGTGCCGATGTTCAAAGGAGTAGGGAATGAAGATCTAGACCAATTTTGGTTCATGGTAAAGGATGTATGGGAAGCACAAGGAGTCGTGGATGACAATATAAAGAAGGCAACGTTGGTAAGCGCATTGCAGGACCATGCATTGACGTGGTACATTAAGCATTCCAATGACAATCCAAATGTAGGGATCACGGATATCCAAGCTGTGCTAAATAGGGAATTTAACAGGACGAAATCGGAGACACAGTCGATTATTGGGTTTAAGGAAATCATAATTCTTCCAGGCAAGACCCCCCTAGGAGCTAGATTAGAGATCGCGAAGCCAACATGACTTTGACGGACGGGCAGCACCATGCATCATTTGTAGCGTCACTAACGCCGCATCTAAGGACCGCGCTGTCAAAATAGAAGCTATCCACTCAGGCTGAATCTTTCGAGATCACAATGAGGCTACAGGAGATCCTGATACAAGATCCTAGCCTAGGAGTGTAATAGATCCATGCATAGTTGAAAAATTTGTGTCTTGAGATGTAGAGTTTGAAGATAGGAAAACTCGCCCAAAGGTGCGCGAGGAGGTATGGTGCATAAAGTGCAAAGGCTAGGGACATGACAAGGACCATTGTCTAGTATTCACGAACTACTTGGTGGGAGGAGGACCAATGCCATTGAGACCAAAGGCACAAGCAGGACCGAGCGCGACGCCTGCATTATGGTGCATGATTTGTCAGATAGGAGGGAAACATGCTACATATAATTGCCACCTATTACAGAAGTATACACAGATGTCCCAACAGTTGTTCTGTAACTTCTGTAGATTAGTAGGCCATGATGAGTGCACCTATAGAAGTTATGAACTGATAATGGATCGGACTCCTACCTACAAAGTTCAGACCAAAGCGCAAGCCCTCGATGAAAATGCAGGGATGTCGCGCACATGATTTCAGGGGCACAGACGAGGTCGCGGAGGAATGGGACCAGGAAGGGGACAGAGACAACTAATTTGTTACAATTGCAGAGGGCCAGGGCATTATGCCTATGATTGTACAAATCTGACGAGAGCATCATGTTTATATTGTACGCAGTTTGATCATGAGACAGAGGACTGCCCCACACTAATAGCAAGGATTCGCGATAAAGGAATGCTCTAGCCTCCATCGACTCAGAACCTGCAAATGATGAGGTTAGAGCCGTGTGAAGAGGACCCGAATGTAAATATCATGCTCCAAAGTGGTATTATGACAGGAGACGACAAAGGTAAGCAGCCAGAAGAAAGTGCCTGGGTTCGCAAGGCTCCAACAAAGGAACCAGAGTTTGATTCCGAGCACTCGAAAGAGACATTCATGGATCCATTAATGCTCACTACCTTCTTGGAGACATGCATGAAGCTGCTACGCAATAACAAGGCTGTGAAAGGACTGCAAGAACTCATCACTAGGTGTGCTGGGTCAAGAGAACTGTGCGTAGTCTGGAAGCTTGGGAAGCACACAACGTGAACAGGAAGGGAGATGAGATTGACTACACAAATCGGAGAATATGAAATGGATCAAGTTATTCTAGATCTAGGGTCAGACGCGAACGTCTTGCCAAAGCTAACATGGGAGCGCATGGGCAGGCCCGCGTTGCAATGGTCTCCCATTCAATTGTGAATGGTGAACTAGCAAAAGATCCTACTGATGGGAAGACTGTAGGGAATAACAGTAGATATTGAAGGTGCGAGCGCGCTTGCAGATTTAAAAGTGATAGAGATTGTTAATGACAACAATTCCTATCCCACGCTACTAGGAATAGAATGGTCCACTGACATGAATGGAGTGATAAATCTAAAGAAGCGCAAGATGATTTTTGAGAAAATGTCACTACATGTAGTGGTCCCCTTAGGCCCTGTGGAAGTATCGTGCTACATAGAGCCAGTGCACGATGACGACAGCGATGATGATCTAGACTGTATCTACAAGATAACCGCTTGGGAACGTGATTGGGTGAATCCTATAGCGGATGGCAGGATTTCGTGGGAGCGTGAAAGCTCTTGCACCTCAGATTCAGATGTGGAAATAGAACGATGGCAGAACCAGTTACACAAGGTAACCACACTCAATTGCAATATGATGGTAAGGTCACTACGCTGCGTGACAACAGAGGTAAGAGATTTTCCTATGTATGATGGGTTGACACTGGTGGATGATTTCCTGAATGAAACCATCAGCACGCTCACAGAAGAGTTCCATATGTATCATCAGAAAAGTATACCGTATCACCCACAAGCCAATGGGACTATAGAAGCATTCAACAAAATACTGGAGAATGCGCTGACCAAAGTGTGCAATGCGTAGCGAAGCGATTGGGACCTATGCATACCTGCAGTGCTATGGGCTTATAGGTAAATGTGCAAGAAACTGACAGGACAAACACCTTTCCAGTTAGTTTATGGCGTGGAAGTTATCATGCTAATGGAATATATCGTACCTAGTCTACGCATAGTAGCGCTCACAGGGATGATGGACTGCGAAGCTCTGGAGGAAAGGATCGCGCAATTGGAAGAACTTGAGGAGGAACGGTTCTTGGAGGGTTTCATCAGTAGGTCCAAAAGCAGCATGAAAAAGCCTGACACAACTGCCATATCATGTTGCACACCATCAAGGTAAATGACTTGGTGTTGCTGTATGAAAGTAAGTTTGAAAAATTTCCGGGAAAATTCAAAATGCATTGGCTGGGACCATACGTGGTTAAGGAGGTCACAGATGGAGGCACGATCTAGCTAGTCAAACTAAATGGAGAACCCTTCCCAGGCAAAGTGAATGGCAGCTGCTTGAAGCCCTACACGGGTGGGCTAGCTATCTGACTAGCCGGTCGAAGCATAGTCTTTGCGCTCCGAGGAGCCGGACAAAGGCGCGAGACTATAAAAATATGCAGCAGATACCGGTACAAATGTATGGAAACAATTCAGACACAGAGGTCTCAGAACAAAGGATGCAGCAGATTCAGCAAACAACAGCTAAGTGCGTTGCTGACCTCAACACGGTTTGAGAACAGTTGGAGGGACTCTGCGCCAAGATTGCCACGCTGACAGTGTGACTTGAGGGTGAGTCACGATGTTTTTGTTGGGGGCCTGTTGGGCATGGAATCCCCCCAAGGAATGTTTTGGGGCTCAAATCCCAAGTTTGGACCTAATATTGTTGTAAAGACTCCGCGAATTGCGGGCACGGAGTGTGAAATTTATGATAGAGTCATAGGGTTGTCTGCCCTAGTCTTGTAATGTAATGTCGGCCTACCCATGGTCCACGGACCATGGGATTGTATAAATAGAGCAAGGCTCTAAGTGTAAAATATAACTAACTAAGAAATAGACAACAAAGTAGTAGAAAAGAGCAAGAGTCTAAGTGTGCCTTGGGTCGTAGAGTAGGAGAAGGCTCTGCAGCTGAGTGTGCAAAGACCTAGTATTCCAGAACTAAGTGCGCGGATCCCTGCAGTTGAGTGCGCAGGGTGGAGTCGAGTCAGTAACCGAGGAAGAAATAATAAAGAGAAGTTTTATCTTAATTCTATGTATTTGTTCTTCGGTTATTACATGTTTGATATAAATTGCAAATATACTGTTTATTTACTCCGTGCACCAGTCTGAATGATTTGTATTGCTAAGTATACTTTACGCATGCAAGTAAGCTAAGTTAATAAACTAACAGCGAAATACTAAGTAAAGGCTTGGGTAATAACAATGTTCAACCCCCGAGTAAGGCTACGCGAAGGCAACATCTCAAGCTGCGAGGTACGGGTAAGTGCGCGTAGCGATGTGCATGCAGGGTTGAACCGCAAACCACTTGAAATCATCAGACATGTTTAGGGTGTGGAAACTTGGTTCTAGCACCCTCCCATACTACTTCGGGTGAGACCTCAGTTCGTGCTCCATGGACTATTGCTGAAAGGGCCAGTAGTACCGGGATTTGTTTCGCTAAATCACCTCTAAACCCAGGTCAGGTCCCAACAATCCAACAACAATAGATCACTTTGCAAAACCCGTAAAATTATGGTTTTTAAAATTAGTTAACAACATAAAATAGAGACAATATACCATATTAGAAACACATAACAATAAAAATGATAAAGGAGTTCACCCCTCTCATGGGCTACATCTCCTGGTCCAACTTCCAATGTTCGACCTCTTTCATTAAGTGCTCAAATTTATGTTTACATGGATTTACAGTGCTCAAAATGTAAATATTATGTCTCCAATGGCTTCAGAACTGTCAAAAACCCCTAGATGGGCTCTTGTTGGGCTCAATTTGGCCAAAAACGGAAGAAGTTATGCTCTCCCAAAGTTTCTTCTACTAACTTCACCACAAAATGGACTGGACTGCTACCCATCCTATGAATCCGCCTTTTCCAGGCACATTGAGTGATAATTTCACCCGACGTCAGTAAAATTCGCTCCAAAATTGGTGCATTTTGTCCTTTGGTTTAAATGGCCAGTAAGGCCTAAAGCAGAAAACCAGGGCCACATGGGGCCATCTAGGGGTTGGGGCTCACTGCCTGCCCCCGTCAGCATAGCCATTGGGCCTTCGACGATTGTTTCCATGTGTGACATAAAACTCGGGGCTATCCCCAAAATTACATGCCCAAACTATTTAACACCTCCATTTGTCGCACACTGGGTCACATGTAGTGCATAAAAACTAGGTTGGTCCCTATTTCTCTGCGCCCACTTGTTAGCTCCCCGCGCTAGTCATATGGTAGCAATGTATCGAGGTTGGTCCCCATTCCTCCCCCGCCGACCCCCCCACTACTATTTAACACATCCACTCATGGCCTATTGTTCGGTGGGCGGAATATAATCCACGATTGGTCCCCAAGTTCAACCCCCACTCTGTTTCGTACTCCAATGCTACCTTGTGGTCCCATGGTTCAGGTTTGATGGTACCAAAACTGGGGGTGGGGGCTAAGCCTGTGCCCATGGCTCCCTCGCCTATGATCATATGGGCGTGGTCCACCAAATACATTTCGCATAAACATTAAATATGCAATGTGAACTATATGGTTAAGAACCACCCTGACAACGGAGCAATAAGGCTTTGCGTTGTGAGTCCATAGGTTATGTGTTCGATCCTTCGAGAGGCCTTTTCAGCCAAACAAAATTTTTATGCACTATTGGGAGGCCACGTGGCAACCCTCCATTGGCCCACGTGGCCTCCATTAATTGGACCACGTAACAAACATTCAACCACCAATCAAAACACAACAAAATTCAACCAATACAGAGAGGATACTTGGTAGCTAATCATTGACCCTAGAAACCCAGTCAACCTGTCCAGTCACCCTGCCTAGTCAACGTATGTACTTCCTAGTCAAAAATCTTGCAACCAATCTACAAATTTTTACCTATTTGGGAAAATTATCAGAATGCGATATCGAGAGCATACGATATTGGTTTTGAGCGATTCAAGTTGCGTTGGATTCAGGTTGTCGAGATCTACGCACTAGTACAAGTTTTGAGCACTTTTATTTCTTATCACTTTACTGATCCCCTAGATCACAACTGGAAGCTTTTGGACCTCCAAAAGACTATTTTCAGTCAATAAATAGATGAGGGTACAGTTCCCTCACCCTTCCCTTTTCAATACAATTGGTTTTTCTTGGTTTTGTACCTTTGAACCCCATATCAAGGTGCTTCTAGTTCCTTCTTCTTGAAGTTACTATTTCTCTGTCAAGGATAGGATCTTGCTGCAATTATTCAAGATATTTAGAAGTGAAAACTTATGCTAAAGAAATCTAAATATTCTCTCCTATGTCTTCAATCAAAGGAGGCTTACACAATTTCAAGTTCTTTTCACCTTGAAGTTTTTCTTTGTTGATGCAAAGCTTTACTTCATTTCCAACCTAAAAACGATGGTCAACATGATGCTTATCATGCTTTGCACATTTTGACCCTTAGCTTGCCTAAAGTTTTGCCAATCCATAATAGCTTTTTTCATTTATGATAATGGATAAAATTTCCTTCTTATTGCAACAACAAAACCATTCCAAGAAGATAAAACTTTACCACGTTTCTTCATGTCCTCTTGAGTTTTGGCCTCCCACCAAATAAGTGTTGCACCTTTAATCTGTAATGCGATCTTAAATAAAGACTAAGGTATTACAGACTTATGTGTAGGAAATGCCTATATTACTTAGTGCAATGGATCGATAATATTGCGAATAATATAGACAATCAACAGTTAAAATACATGAATAAACACATATCAACACAACCAAATGATAAAGGAGTTCACCAGACTTCCTGGCTATGTCTCCTGGTCCAAGCCTTCAATGTTGACCTCTGTATTATGTCTTCAATTATGGGAATATTACAGTTTGTGAGCTCAATCACTGAGTCTCAACACAACAAAGGAATTTATCTCAGAGCTTGCTTGAAACTCTCGAGTCAAGTAGAATAACGCCTCCAGACCCCCTGGATGATCCCAAAGTTCTCTTTGGTGTTGCGCTGCTCTATCTTCTTTGCCTTTTCACCTCTGTACTGTCCCGCTAGTTCTCTGGCTGTCTCTGTCTCTGTGTTTTTCAATCCTCTGCCTTCTGTTCATGGCCCTGCTTACATCGTGTTTTTATAACACGTTTTTGTTACATGACTCCGCTTACAGCATGAGCGAATTGTTTGAAATAGAAACAGTTTACATGAAAGGACCGGCGGGCGTGGACAGTCCCGACCGTCCAGCCTTTCTACAGAGCTAAAATCCCAAAACAGAGCAATTTAACCATATACATCAATACATAGTGAATACATGGAAATACATCGAAAAACAAATTAATCCAGATCTCAAAGTTCATCAACCCGCATCTATAATATCATCGGGTCTGCTCATCCATCGCAAGTCGCTTGGCAATGCTCCCTTTTGCTTTGTATCCCCCGATCTTTGATCTTCGATCACTCCGATCGGCCTCATCGGCGATCGGCATATCGGCGTATCGTTGTTTCATGTCTCCAGTCCTCAACCTTCCTCGAAAGCGATCACCAATTCAATCTCAACCGTTGATCCTTGATGCCGATCCGACGGCTGGCAATACAAGCGCTCACAGTCTTAAGGCTATGGGTCCTTCCCCTTTGGTTCTGTGCGATGCGATAAGTCGCAAATCACATATTGCATGGTCTTCGGGCCTATGGCTTAAGTCCTCCCTTTATATTACTTTGCGATGCGATATTTATAATTGATCTCCACCGTTGATCTGCGCGCCGATCAAACGGCCCATGTTAAATCGCGCTGATCGCAATCGCAATTCTCTTACGGCCAAGGTCTTTAACACTCCGCTGGCTTTTCTCCGATGCGATAGTGAAGACTGCTCCATTGTTGCGTTTTTTCTCCCATCTGTTGATCTTTTGGATCCAACAGCCCCTGAGCATTATTGCTGCATTTCTTTAAGGCGTTACGCTTCATTGCATTTCTCTGTTTTTACTGTTTTAAAAACATATCTTCCCATTTAACACATACGTGAAACGTATTTGAAGACTTAAGAGGTTTGTTCAAGATCCATTTTGAATCAACCTTCCAAACTAAGAGAAGCAAGCTGAATTTTGGTCTCATCATCCTTGATTCTTTATATCTTGCAATACACTTCAATCTGACAAATCCAATTATCTAATTTCTCAGCATTTACCTCTCTATTATACATAGGAAATTCAAACTTAATGTCAAGCTTTAACAAAGGGGTTTTACCATGTCCCTTTGGAGAATTTGGAG
Organism: Pinus tabuliformis; assembly: GCA_031772625.1. Classification (NCBI taxonomy): domain Eukaryota; kingdom Viridiplantae; phylum Streptophyta; class Pinopsida; order Pinales; family Pinaceae; genus Pinus; species Pinus tabuliformis. The sequence goes on along the minus strand of CM062810.1, from coordinate 939,871,917 downwards.
GTGTTTTTGAAGGGGTAGAAGAAGTCGAAGAAGATGAGGATGAAGATGGGCATGAGGATGGAGGTGAAGGTGGTGGTTTGTCACCTTTCCCTCCATTCAATTTTGGAGGTTTCTCTCCTTTTCCTCCATCTCCTTTTGGAGGTTTTGAGCTCTCTCCATACAATCTTGAATTCCTCTCTTCATAAAGAACCTTTATCATTTTAGACATATCAAAGAAATTTTTTCTAAAAGTTATTTCATCATCATACATCGCTTTAGGACCTTCTTCATGTGCCATGACTATTGAAGCTTGAGGTGTGAGTGTTCTCCTTGAAACAATTTGAGATCTTAGCTCCACAAGTTCTCCTTCTCCTCTTTTAAGCTTCAACATTTTAAGCATTAGAAAACACTTGCAAAAAAAATCAAACCTTCACAATAACCTTGACTTCTAATACAAAAATGATCTGTAACGTAGACTTGAAGGTGATGGTAAAATTGCAAGTACAATTTTATGTATTGTAGGAAATGGATCACTTTGCAAAACACATAAAATTATGGCTTTTAAACTTAGTTAACAACATAAAACAGAGACAATATACCATATCAGAAACACATAACGACAAAAATAATAAAGGATTTCACCCCTCTCCTACCTTACATCTCCTAGTCCAGCTTCCAGCGTTGGGCCTCTTTCATTAAGTGCTCAAATTTGTGTTTACATGGATTTACAGTGCTCAAATTATAAATATTATGTTTCCAATGCCTTCAAAACTATCAAAAACACCTAGTTGGGCTCTTGTTGGGCTCAATTTAGCCAAAAATTGAAGAATTTATGCTCTCGTAAAGTTTCTTCTACTCACTTCAACACAAAATGGACTGGACTGCTATCTATCCTACGAACCCACCTTTTTGGGGTGTGCCGAGCGACATTTTTTCCTAGCACCAATTTGTGCATTTTTTTTCTTAGTTTAAATGACCATTAAGGCCTAAAGCGGAAAAACAAGGCCACATGGGGCCATGCATCTGGGTGCCAAGGCTAACCACCTGCCCTCGTCAGCATAGCTCCTCAGCCTTCGATGGTTGGTTCCATGTGTGACATAAAACCATGGGCTATCCCTAAAATTACATGCCTGGACTATTTAACACCTCCATTTCCCGCGCACTGGGTCACATGTGGTGTATAAAACCTGGGCTAGTCCTTATCTCTCCACACCCACCTGTTAGCTCTCTGCGTCAGTCATATGGTAGCACTGTGATAGGGGTTGGTCCCCATTTTTCGCCCCCACTACTATTTAGCACATCTGCTCATGGCATATGGTCTGGTGGGTGTAACATGATTCGCGATTGGTCCCCAAGTTCAACCCCCGCTCTGTTCTACGCTCTAGTGCTACCTTGTGGTCCCATGGTTCATGTTTGATGGTGCCAGAACCTGGGGCCGAGGCTAAGACTATGCCCTTGGCTCCACCGCCTGCGGTTCTGTGGGTATGGGGTGGTTCTTAACCATACAATGCATATTTAACGTTTATGCAAAATGTATTTGGGGGACAACGTCGGGGCTAAGCCCAAAGATTAATATAATAGTGTTAAGGGATGATAAAACTAAGCGATTAATATTAAATACTAGGATTAAAATTATAATCCCAAGGGATTATAAACCCTAGGATTAATATTAAACTATACATTTAATATTATAAACCCTAAGATAAATATATCAAACCTAAGATTAGTATTACAAACCTTATGATTATAAACCCTAATATATTATTATACATATTAGGGATTAATATTATAAACCCAAGGGACTATTAATATCATAAACTAAGGAGATTAATAATATTATAAACTCAAAGGATAATAAAACCAAGGGATTATTGATATTATAAACCTAAGGGGTTATAAACCCATGGGAATAATATTAAACCCTAGTATAGTATTAAAAACCTAATATTAAAAAGCTCTAATATTATAAACCTAATATGTAACCTATGTTTTGTAATGTAAAAATGTGATGTTGAGAAAATTGTATTGCGATGTAATATTGACACAATGATTGTCAGATTAATTGTCATATTGAGACAATGTTTGTCATAACGTGATGTTGGATAGATTTTTGTACCATTCCAATGCCACAATATTAAACCTTAATACAAGGCCCTAAAGTTATAAAACCCAATACAATAAACCCTAATATTATTATTATAAACACTAATATTTTAAACCCTAAGTTTAATATATTAAATCCTGAGGTTAATATTATCAACCCCATGATAAATATTGTTAACCATAGTCATGAATTATAAGCCTCCATGTTCAACCATGATCATCCACTATGGTTCAAAATAGGCCACTTATAGATAGATCATGATTCTCTAGGTAAGTATGGTTAACCATGGTAGTAATGTTAACTATTGATGACTATGATTCCCATGTTGACTATAGTTGACCATGTCAACAATAGTCAACCATAGTCAACATGTGTTAATGTATAGATGTTATAAACCCTAAAATAGTTAGCCATATTTATCCCTTGGGTTTATAATATTAATGTCTAGGTTTTATAATATTAATCCCTTTGCATTTTAGTATTAATAATCCCTTCAGTTTATAATACTGATAATCCATTAAGTTTACTAATCCCTTGGGTTTATTAATATTTGGGTTTACAATCTCTCTCTCTCTCTCTCTCTCTCTCTCTCTCTCTCTCTCTCTCTCTATATATATATATATATATATATATATATATATATATCATATGTTTTTTTCTTAAAATTAATGAATAAATTAAAAACATTACAATCGATGTATATATTTTTGTTGTTTACAAAATCAGACAATTGTGGGATTATGGAAGAGGGGAATCTATTAGGTTTCAAACCTTCACACCCCAAAAAATATATATTCCTTTATGAGTTATCCTCTTTCATAGTATAAGAGAATCCCATATCATCATTAACATGTGATTTTATTTAAAACAAAAATAATATAATTTAATCACATTTATAATATTAATCCCCTGAGTTCCCTAATCTGTTGGGTTTATAATATAATTTCCTTGGTTTATTCATCCCTTAGGTTTATAATATTAATCCCTTTGGTTTACTCCTGCCTTGGATTTATAATATTTCCCCTGAGTTCACTAATATGTTGGGTTTATAATATTATTTCCTTGGTTTATTCATCCCTTAGGTTTATAATATTAATCCCTTTGGTTTACTCCTGCCTTGGATTTATAATATTTATCCCTTAGGTTTAGTAATTCTTTGGGTTTATAATATTTTTTTTTGTAAGTACAAAGGAGCTACTTTAAATTAGGTTAGACTGAAGATTACAATTGCTTTCCAGCTTGTATGGTTGGTCAGATTCGAGACCTGACCAATGAAAAAAAGTTCCTTCTTAGGTTTTCTGCCTTTATAAAACATGTATTTCATCTTGGGTTGTCTACTTTTAGAAAACATAAATTTTATCTCAGCTCTAGACCAATGAGCATTGGTTGTGTTTGTTACAAAATAGGTGAAAAAATTGGTAGAACTAGGGACTTGAACAAAATTGATGACAGTTACATCCTTTACATGGTGACCCTTACTCTTATTTGTCACATACTTTTATACATAGTCTAAGAAAAACCAAAAATGTCTGACCCATGAGGCATAAAACCAAGACAAAAGGGATTAAGAATGAATCATACCATTCAGTTCATTGGGTCCTCTTCCAACAAAATCGACTTATCTGTTGTTCCTCCAGCAGGGGCATTCACAGAAGTAGGGTGGATGATCAAAGAACCTCCCTTTTCTTGCTTGATGATGGGAGTTATTTCACCTCAAGCCTGCATCGTCACCATCCTTCTTTTGAGCAGGGTGTAGTGTGGGGAGTCCTTAGTGACAAAGCACCTATGGTGGACCGTATCCATGTACAACATAAACTTGTCATCAAGCATTTCCAGAATATCCTCCATGTTTTTATTGGATTGAATGTTTTCCTGCAGCGCCAAGCTAATAATTTTTTTTAGTTGCCAAGAGAGCTCGATGGTGCGAATGTAGAGATTTTTCCTAGCCCTAGTGAACCCCTAGTTAGATATCCACTCAAACTAAGCATCTATATCCTAAATTTTAGTTCTACGACAAATAACTATGGCTTGAGTCTCCATCTTTGAGATGTGCTCCCTATCCTCTTAAGGGATAGTGCTATTGTAATTGAGGGTAGCCTACTTGGTCGACGCTTCAGCTCTTGTTCTCGGTTGCATGCTAACTTGATTCCACCTTTCCCTACCTACCCTTGTGATGACTAGTGGAGGGAGCATTTCTTTGGAGAGGGGCCAAACTTGTGAGTGAGGTGAGAGAGGCCCTGTAGGAAGATCTAGGTAGTGGACAGAGACCAGAGGCATGGAAGGGATTGGAAACGGGGGTCTGGGAACGATGGGAATGATGGGCGAGATCAGCGGTCTTGGGGTGTTCATAGAGGAGTCGGGAGATGAGGAGGTCGAGGAGGAAGGTGGTGATAATTAAACCATTATTGATAGGTAGAGACGTGTAATTAACATCTATAGTGGTGCAAGAGATTTTACTGGTGCTCAGGTGGGGAGGGAAGTGGTCTCTACTCAGAAACATGACTGAGATTTCAGGTCCGATGGGAGAATAATTGGATTTGATGCAAGAGGGGAGGTTCATGGTAGCAAGTTAGGGAGAATGTACCATCAAAGATTGAGAGATCTATTGTCCAGTGGAAGAATAATTATTGTTGTTGCCTTCATTGTCCTTAACATTAAGTGCCTCACACTCATGGTTGAGGGGGCTTCCCGCAACTTCCTTTTGGGTTTATAATATTAATTTCTTGTGCTTTTAATATTAATCCTTTGCGTTTATTTATCCCTTGGGTTTATAATATTGGTATTTTGTGTTATATATATATATATATATATATATATATATCTATCTATATATATATATATATAGATGTAATCCAAGTAAATATATAAAAGATATTGACAATTATGTTAATAAATATATAATAATTGTTGTTGATAATGGTGAGAGATCAATAAGTATTATTAATAGTAACTAAATAGTATTGTTATTTATTATTATGATATATGTTAATTATATTATAATTTGAGATATAACTAGTAATATATTAACAAAATTTAGTGTATTCGTAATATGATATTAATATATAAAATAATATTCATATAATAAACATACATGTATAAATATGCAATAATATGATTGTTATTATTTATATAGTTATTAATAATAAACAATTAGCCTTTATGAGGATAAACCTAATAATTATTAATGTGGTGAGTGGTGGATATATTCCTATCGGCGTATACCAACCATATTAGTAAATGTGGTTGTAGATGTGTTTCATATACGCCTATCCACATATATCAACCACATTGGTAAATGTGGTTGTACTAGCTATACAAGTTTTAAGACATTTCCCAAACATAAAAAGATCTTATCTATATTTCATGCAACAATTTACTATTCATGAGTTTGTACTTTATATAAATTAATTATACGAGTTTTCATTTTATGTTTTATTTTGTTGGATGAGATTGTACTAAGGAGACTATTCTCCTTGATTAGAATGTTCTTTTTATCATTATGTTTGAATATACAACCATTTTCTTGGAAATTTTCAGAAGTGCTAATCTAATAGGAGAACATTAGATTTCAGTTTGCCATTTTACATGATGTCTTAAATCATTATTTCGAGGATTAAATATCTCTCTTCCGAGACAAAATTATAAATAATGGGTTTAATAGCTTATAATATTCTTCAATATGGATACTGAAGAATATATTTAAGAAGTTGTTCTCACCCCTAACAAAGTGTTTTTGATAGTTGTTTACAATTTTTTTAATGCTACTTGTTAGAACCAACCTTCCAAAGATGTAAACAATATTTAAAAATTTTAATATTCAAGAAATACATTTTTAACACTTTCAACCATGAATATTCCATAATACAATACATAAGAGAACAATACTACTATTTAGTCTTGCCAGTCAAGAATGGGTTTGATAATTCATAATTCAAAGATGAAAATAGTTATATTGTAAATGTTATTCATTGTGTAAACAATTGAATCAAATAGAAAGATATTACAGATATACTTTTCAAATATGATATAAATCACTTAAAAACATTGTTACAATGTTTCTCTCTTTAAGGTTGAGTCAATACAATTCGGGTAGATTACATCATACTCTGGAGGAGGTGTGAGGTGATCATGATCAATATATGGGAGGAACTCCTTTCATGTATTCAGTGAAGGCCAAGGCAATGAGGCCAATCATGGAAAAACATAAATTCCACATCTTTGATCTAGAAGACATTATTGCTTGTGATTTTCTCTGTACTCCTTTGAACATGCTTATGACATAAGCAATTGATAGTAGAATCACGCTTCCAATAAACAATGGAACTCTTCTACTGGATAGTTGAGAGAAGAGGTCTCTCTCAATTTCTATCTCTACCCAGAAAACTGCGACAAATCCAAGCATGGCGAGTCTCTCATTTATGGTCTCTGACATCGGCTCACAAGAATCGAAAACGTCCCCAAACTTGGTGCCAACCTACATTATAATTGCATGTAGCATGCAAGGGTCTCTACTACCTGCAACACACAAGATTTCTCTTAATAATAATAGAATTGCACACACGCATACATATAAACTCAATTGGTATCAAAATACATGTAACATCATGCCTAATTCATGTCAATACACATTTGAACTTGAGCCAATCAAGAGACATAGCCACTATACATCATATAACCAGCATATAACCAACAAATGAACAACATACACACCATGATAAAACAACCACCAAAGACACATAATAATAAATACAATTTCTCATGGAAATACAAGAGGGAAAGAACTCCTATTAACATATGCAAATCCAACCAAGTCAGGAACTTCCACGTACCACCCGACCATAGATTGGGCTGAACCAAATCTCTCTTTCATCCAATCGCCCTCGTGCCATATTCCAAGCATGAATGTGGGATCTTATGGAATAACCAAAACAAAAGCAAACTAGGGCTTCCTTGTTGGCATTATGATACATATGTTGTACTTGATGGCAACCCACTCATCTCAGATAATAAATTATAGTGTAGAGAAAATTTCACGCACTTATATGCAGAGAAAATTTTATTTCATGTAGAGAAAAGTTCACGCACTTTTATGCAGAGAAAAGTTTATTTCATGTAGAGAAAAGTTCACGCACTTTTATGCAGAGAAAAGTTTATTTCATGTAGAGAAAAAGTTCACGCACTTTCATGCAAGGAAAAACACGTATATGTTGGAGAACTTACCTTTGGTCCATGGTAGTTAGTCCTTGGTATTTGAACCTATGAGGAAAAGCGCGTATATGTTGGAGAACTTACCTTTGGTCCATGGTAGTTAGTCCTTGGTATTTGAACCTATGAGGAAAAGCGTGTATATGTTGGAGAACTTACCTTTGGTCCATGGTAGTTAGTCCTTGGTATTTGAACCTATGGTTTTGGACCATGGTATGCACTTTCATGCAAGGAAAAGCGCGTATATGTTGGAGAACTTACCTTTGGTCCATGGTAGTTAGTCCTTGGTATTTGAACCTATGGTTTTGGACCATGGTACCTCGTCAAAAGTGTTGATCTCACGCAATTTCATGGTTGGTTCATGGTATTAGTCCGACAGTTTTTGATCCTATGGTTTTGGCCCGTGGTATTGCATCCAAAAGTGTTGATCTCACGTACTTTCATGGTTGGTTCATGGTATTAGTCCAACAGTTTTTTGATCCTATGGTTTTGGCCCATGGTATTGTGAAAGGCCTAAGACTATAAAAGAGGAAAGAGATCATTTGGCAAAGCATCTTCTGAATTATCGAATATCTGATAAAGTGCTAGATCTAGAATATTGTGATTGGGTTTTGGTGTAGATCTGGATCTGAATGAAGAAGGAACCTGAGCGTAAGGAGAAGGATAAGTTCTATTGATGGGTCAAAATCTTAAGGCTGGAATAGTGGTATCTCTATATGATTTTGATCTGTGATATGTGGCATACGCTTGATCTATAAATCTAATAATCTGGGTCTGAATTATTGATGCATGTTTTATTTTACACATGTTATGATCTGGGTATGTCTGATGTAACAACTGCAAAGTTATAAGGAAATATTTGCAGATCTGTATGCGGGTTGGCTTTGGTGAAATCAGAGATTGATGATGCAAGTGTAGTTGATGGGTTTTTGATGTTCTTGGATCTAGTTTGAAAATTTATGAAAAGTGGTCCTTGAAATAAAAGAAGTAGGGGGTTGTAGCTCGAGAGAGTTGTAGCTCTCTTCAGGTTGCAGCCTGCATACTGGTAAAGGACTACACCAGTACAAAACCATTGTAAAAGGAGTTTCTAATTTGAAAGAAGATAGAGACATATTGCAGCAGGTGGTTTTCACCCACATTGGGTTTCCACCTTACATCTTGTGTTCTTTGGTGTGACTATCTGTTTTCTTTGTTCATGCTCATTATTTTATGGTACTGACATGCAAAAATAATTCAAAGAATAAATAAGGAAGATTTATTAAAAGAACTCGATAATACTGATTCACCCCCCCTCTCAGTATTATTTCCAACAATTGGTATCAGAGCAGGTCCTTCAGAGAAGCTTGATCGCTTGAAGGAAGATCATTCATCATGAGCAACTACAAGAGGGAAGCATCAATCAGGCCACCAATTTTTGATGGGACAAACTTCAATTATTGGAAGGTAAGAGTTACTGCCTATCTTGAATCTCTTGGTACAGAAGTTTGGGATATGATAGATACAGGCTACACTTTTCCTTCATCTACTCCTACAGATACGACCGAAAAGAAGAAATATGAAACAAATGCTAAAGTAGTCAATACTCTGCTGGGATGCTTATCTCAAACAGAATTCGTGAAGGTTATGCAATATAAATCCGCAAAAGAAATATGGGACAAGATTGTCTTGAGCTACGAAGGAGATGAACAGGTAAAGCGTGCTAAACTTCAAACCCTCAGGATTCAGTATGAGAATCTCAAAATGTATAATGATGAAAGTGTGGCTAACTATTTCCTTTGGGTAGATGAGATTGTTAATTGCATGAAAAACTTGGGTGAAGAAATAAAAGAGGCTATTGTGGTTGAAAAAGTTCTAAGATCATTGTCCCCCAAGTTTGAATCTAAAGTGTCTGCAATAGAAGAAAAGGAAAATCTACGAATTCTTACTATGTCTCAGCTACACGGAATTCTAACTGCTTATGAAATGAGAAAGGGAGGTCCATCAGACAGAAGAGAAGCTGCTTTCAAGGCTTCAGGCCAAGGAGACTATTATGAAGCAAGTCACGTGCCAGAAGAAGAAGAAGAAGAATCAAATTTTGTCAGAAATCTTCAAAGGGGAACTGGAAGGTTCAGAGGTAAGTTACCTTTTAAATGCTTTGCTTGTGGAAGAGTAGGTCATTATGCTGCAAAATGTCCTCATAAGGATAAAGCAAAGGAACCTGCTAGATGGAACAAGAAACAGATTGCAAATAAGAAAAGCTACTACACTCATGAAGATAGTGATGGTTTATCAAATAGTGACGAAGATGAATGAGGTAATGACTATAAACTCTTAATGGCATTTGAAGATGATGATTACATGGATGCTATAGATGTGGATAGCTTTTGTGAAGAAATTTCTAGACTCAAGACATGTATAGAAGAAAAGAATAGGATCATTGATACTCTACAACTTCAAATTGATGAAAAAGAAAAATATCTTGAAAAGTTAGAAGGCAAAATTGTTGGTCTTAGAAAAGAGATTGAGAAAACAAAGGTTATTAATCTTAAGTTTGTCAAAGGATCTAAAACTCTGGATGAGATCATCAATGTACATCGCTCTCCTCTAAACAAGACAGGTCTGGGCTATAATGGAGAAACTTCTCAAGCATCCACCTCAAAGAGTTATCTTGATGCAGCAAGAAGGAATGAGCAAAAGCACAATGGAGATCACCAAGTAAAGCAGGGACCAATTACAAACAAAGACTATCAGGCAAATCAGGGGCAATCTGTCTTAAGGATGAACAAAAGCTACAACCAGCCACAGGTAAAATCCTCTCAATTTGCTTCAAGAATGAATGACAATAGAAATTACAATCGTTTGGCCGAAAGATTTGATAACCGCAGAAATTTCTTCAATGGAAAATGATTTTCTTGCCATAACTTTGGTCATAAAGCAGCTCAATGTGTTGCATATAAAATGATCATGACTAGAGAAGCTCAAAAACAAAGAAGTATCACCGGGATTACAAAAAGGACCTATAACAACTTTTTGGTTCTTGAAAATGAAGTTGAATGTTCTATTTGCAATAACTTTGGTCATGAAGATTCTGAATGCAGGAGCAGGTTTCAGCAGACAAAGGAACAAGCCTCAAGCACCAAAACATGGAGAATAAAGGAACCACAAACAGAAAGATGTGGGATAGCATTTTATGCAGAGGGACATGAAAATCTATGGTACATTGACAGTGGATGTTCGAAGCATATGACAGGTGATAAAGAAAAACTTGAATCATATTCTGCTCTAGAAAAAGGAAAGAAAGTTTCTTTTGGAAATGATACTCCTGCAACTATAAAAGGAAAAGGCACTGCTCAGTTAAAAGAAAAGGTCAAAGCTGGAAATGTTTTGTATGTTGATGGATTGAAACATAATCTTCTAAGTGTCAGCCAAATGTGTGATCAAAGAACCGAGGTGATATTTAGATCAAATGGATGTCTTGTTCGTGATCTTGATACAGGTAAAACAATGATCAAAGGTAAAAGAACTCCAAATAATCTATACATATTTGAAGAAGGACAACAACAATGCTATCTGAGAAAGGATCATGAGCACTGGTTATGGCACCGGAGGTTGGGGCATCTAAGCTTTTCATAAATGAGGAAAGCATGCAAATATCAGGCAGTTCGTGGTCTTCCAGATATCAAAGTTCCAGACAACACCATATGCAAATCATGTCAGTTTGGAAAGCAAACCAGAACTACCTTTCCGGAAAAGGAAGGATCAGCTAGCATGCCTCTTGAGCTAGTACATACAGATACATGTGGTCCATTCAGGAAAAGGACACCTCGAGGAGAAGAATACTTGATATTATTCATTGACGATTTCTCCAGGTTTGTCTGGTTAGGACTTATGAAGCACAAAGATGAAGCATTCGAAAAATTCAAATCCTTTAAAGCCTTGGTTGAAAATGAATCAGGATACAAAATTAAGTGTCTTAGATCCGACAGAGGTGGGGAGTTTACCTCAAATGAATTTTTCGATTTCTGTGAAGAACATGGGATAAGAAGAGAATTCTCTACAGCTAGAACTCCTCAGCAAAATGAAGTGGTGGAAAGAATGAACAGAACTGTCCAACAAATGGCTCGTGCTATGCTTGATGAAACTGGAACTCCCGCAACTTTCTGGGGTGAAGCAGCACATGCTGCGGTTATTATTCTCAACAAAACAAATGTCCGAGTGAACAGCACTCAAACTCCTCATGAACTCTGGTATGGTGAGACTCCTTCAGTAAAACACTTCAAAATCTTTGGGAGCAAATGCTATATTAAGAATACTGATGAGCAACTTGGAAAACTTGAACCTAGAGCAGATGAAGGCATTCTTCTTGGTTATTCTCCACAGAGCAAAGCATATAAGTGCTACAATAAAAGACTTGGAAGAATTGTTGACAACATTGATGTAGTGGTTGATGAGAAGGGATACATTCCTAGGCAGTAAATCATGAAGATATCGAAGAAGATGAAGGCCATCCTCAAAGACAGAATGATGAAGAAGAAGAACCTCAAGAAGAACCAGAGGAGCAGATAAGGATAGAAGAGAAGATCCCATCCAGATATGTTCAGAAGAATCATCCGGAATCTCAGATTTTGGGACAGAAAGAAGCAGGTGTACAAACAAGAAGAACAATTGCAGAAGCTTCAAGCTATTTGGCATTACTCTCTTCCACTGAACCACAAAATGTGAAAGAGGCATGCAAAGATGACTGTTGGGTCAAAGCAATGGATGAAGAACTTGAGCAGATCGAAAAGAACAACACTTGGGAGCTGGTTCCTAGACCAAAGGATAAGAATGTTATAGGAAAAAAATGGGTCTTCAAAAATAAATTGAATGAAAATGGAGAAGTAATTAGAAACAAGGCCAGACTTGTTTGTAAAGGGTATGCGCAGCAAGAAGGAATAGATTTTGAAGAAACTTTTTCTCCTGTTGCAAGACTTGAGGCCATCCGAATGTTCCTTGCTCTCTCAAGCTTTCAAAACTTCAAAGTATTTCAAATGGACGTGAAATCAGCCTTTCTGAATGGAGACTTGGAAGAAGAAGTATACATTGAGCAGCCAGATGGTTTCATTCTTGGAAATGATCCAAATCTTGTATGCATATTGAAAAAATCTCTCTATGGCCTCAAACAAGCTCCAAGGGCTTGGTACTATCGTTTGGACAAATATCTTCATCAACAAGGTTTTTCAAAAGGATCAGCAGACAACAATCTTTATATAATAGTTGAAAATGACAAATTGTTGATACTTGTTGTGTATGTAGATGACATTATCTTTGGCAGCAATGAAGAAGTTATGAGTCAAAGCTTTACCTTGGTGATGCAGAAAGAATTCGAAATGTCCTTGCTGGGAGAACTGACATATTTTCTTGGTTTGCAAATCCAACAAAATGAAGGAGGGATCTTCTTGTCTCAAACCAAGTATCTCAAGCAGATTTTGAAGAAATATGGTATGGAAGAAGCAAAACCAGTATGCACACCCATGGTCACAGGATGTAACCTCAGTGCAAATGATGAATCAGCAGCAATGCATCAACCAACTTACAGATCTATGATTGGAAGTCTACTTTATTTGACAGGTACTCGACCAGACATCATGCATGCAGTGGGAATAGTTGGAAGATTTCAGGCAAATCCAAAGGAAACTCATCTTCAGGCAGTAAAGAGAATCTTCAAATATCTTCAAGGGACTCAAAACTATGGCTTATGGTATCCTAGAGATACAGATCTCACACTTCATGCTTATACAGATGCAGATTGGGCCGGAAGCGTGGATGACAGGAAAAGCACAAGTGGTGGTGCATTCTTTATGGGTTCCAGATTAGTATCTTGGTTCAGCAAGAAACAGAGTTCGATTGCCTTGTCTACAGCTGAAGCAGAATATGTTGCTACTGCATCTTGCTGCACTCAACTCCTTTGGATGATGCAGACCTTGCAGGATTTTCAAATCACTTGTACACCACCCATCTCCATCTTATGTGATAATACAAGTGCAATCAGCATTTCAAAGAACCCAGTCATTCATTCAAAAACCAAGAACATACCAATCAAGTATCACTTTCTCCGAGAACAAGTGCTTGAACAAAAGGTCAAGTTGGAGTATGTTCCTTCTAAGGAACATGTTGCTGATATACTCACCAAACCATTGCCTAGGGAGACCTTTGAATACCTCAGGCAAAAGCTAGGGGTTGTTGATGCATCATCTTGTTGTTGAATCTCTTCTGATTGTTGGTTGTACGCAAGGTTCATCTGAAGTATATGCGTACATGTGCTGGGTTGCGGATTGGTCAAAGATCGAATGGCACAGGTTCAGGGGGAGCATATCATGCATTGTTGGCATTATGGAGGAAGTACAGAAGGAGATCATGGATGTTGGTCTGACTATTGCTGCAATATGTCTCTATCTCTTTCATGGTCATGGATTATGGTTCTTCTTTGCAGATCTGGTTTATAGTCAGGGGGAGCATGTTCTTAGGGGGAGCATAACCCTTTGCCCTTAATGTCAAAGGGGGAGAGTGATTGGTTGTTGTTGCCATCAAGTCCAAAGGGGGAGATTTTTGGCATTATGATACATATGTTGTACTTGATGGCAACCCACTCATCTCAGATAATAAATTATAGCGTAGAGAAAAGTTCACGCACTTATATGCAGAGAAAAGTTTATTTCATGTAGAGAAAATTTCACGCACTTTTATGCAGAGAAAAGTTTATTTCATGTAGAGAAAAGTTCACGCACTTTTATGCAGAGAAAAGTTTATTTCATGTAGAGAAAAAGTTCACGCACTTTCATGCAAGGAAAAGCGCATATATGTTGGAGAACTTACCTTTGGTCCATGGTAGTTAGTCCTTGGTATTTGAACCTATGAGGAAAAGCGCGTATATGTTGGAGAACTTACCTTTGGTCCATGGTAGTTAGTCCTTTGTATTTGAACCTATGAGGAAAAGCGTGTATATGTTGGAGAACTTACCTTTGTTCCATGGTAGTTAGTCCTTGGTATTTGAACCTATGGTTTTGGACCATGGTACGCACTTTCATGCAAGGAAAAACGCATATATGTTGGAGAACTTACCTTTGGTCCATGGTAGTTAGTCCTTGGTATTTGAACCTATGGTTTTGGACCATGGTACTTCGTCAAAATTGTTGATCTCACACAATTTCATGGTTGGTTCATGGTATTAGTCCGACAGTTTTTGATCCTATGGTTTTGGCCCGTGGTATTGCATCCAAAAGTGTTGATCTCACGTACTTTCATGGTTGGTTCATGGTATTAGTCCAACAATTTTTTGATCCTATGGTTTTGGCCCGTGGTATTGTGAAAGGCCTAAGACTATAAAAGAGGAAGGAGATCATTTGGCAAAGCATCTTCTGAATTATCGAATATCTGATAAAGTGCTAGATCTGGAATATTGTGATTGGGTTTTGGTGCAAATCTAGATTTGAATGAAGAAGGAACCTGAGCGTAAGGAGAATGATAAGTTCTATTTATGGGTCAAAATCTTAAGGCTGGAATAGTGGTATCTCTATATGATTTTGATCGGTGATATGTGGCATACGCTTGATCTATAAATCTAATAATCTGGGTCTGAATTATTGATGCATGTTTTATTTTACACATGTTATGATCTGGGTATGTTTGATGTAACAACTGCAAAGTTACAAGGAAATATTTGCAGATCTGTATGCGGGTTGGCTTTGGTGAAATCAGAGATTGATGATGCAAGTGTAGTTGATGGGTTTTTGATGTTCTTGGATCCAGTTTGAAAATTTATGAAAAGTGGTCCTTGAAAGAAAAGAAGTAGGGGGTTGTAGCTCCCTTCCAGGAGAGACTGGAAAACGAGAGAGAGTTATAGCTCTCTGCAGGTTGCAGCCTGCGTACTGGTAAAGGACTGCACCAGTACAAAACCATTGTAAAAGGAGTTTCTAATTTGAAATAAGATAGAGACATATTGCAGCAGGTGGTTTTCACCCACATTGGGTTTCCACCTTACATCTTGTGTTATTTGGTGTGACTATCTGTTTTCTTTGTTCATGCTCATTATTTTATGGTACTGACATGCAAAAATAATTCAAAGAATAAATAAGGAAGATTTATTAAAAGAACTTGATAATACTGATTCACCCCCCCTCTCAGTATTATTTCCAGCATTCCTAAGGGCAAATGACCTCAATCCTCAACCAATGATTCAACCTCATGGTTGGACATCACTAGCCATCACCATATCGATCTCTACCCAGGTTCCTAGGGCTCTAGAGAATTTGTTCCAACCCAGGTCCAGGACTAGTAACTCAAACCAAAGTTGTCGCAGAGCTACAAAGCGTTTGTCCAACCAAGGCTCCGAGACTAGTAACTCAACCCTACAAGGGCTCAAAAGATTTTTTCCAACCAAGGCTTCCAGGACTAGTAACTCAACCCAAGTTTTTCCAGGGCTTCCATAGTGTTTGTCCAACCAAGGCTCTAGGGACTAATAACTTAGCCCACAACCATAAGGAACATGAGCACCAATCAGAAAATAAATGGGAAAATGTACAACATGATGGTTATCTAGGAAATGTAAACGCTAGGAAAAAACACTATCGATCCAGACAATCCTCCATGCCAATAACAGATCGTAACCAAATAACTATGTGCATATACCATGCATGCCAAAACTAGAAAGGAAATAATGCATGCAACTCGATACCTAGAAAGTAATCCAACTTTAGTCATTGATCATGTTGTCTTCTTACACTTTCCTGCTTTTCCTTCTCCTTCTTTTGCAAATCCAATGAAACTAGAGTGCTCCAAGCATGTTCCAACAATGCTCCAAGATTTCTCTAAGTGTGCAAAGTGAGAGAGAGAGAGTAGAATGAGAGTACCAAAGACTGAGCTGACAAACGCTGTGAATTAATCCTCAAAAGGATTTTTATCATTGATGCCTCTATTTCCTTCTTTTTATCCTATTTTCCATTATTTTCATAAATAAATGCTAATTAATGCCTCTTTTCCTTTGCCAATTTCCATAGAAATTTATTAATCACCAATGATCCACATCACTATGTTTCTTCCCAACATTCAGCTTGGAATACATGTCCCATGACCTTGGTCTTATTTTCGCCTTTATTAACTTTTTCACATGAACTTTTAACGAGGGTTGTTACAACTTTGGTCTTAGCTACACCATACTTCACAAAAACCTTTATTTTGGAATGTGGTACCTCATGAAATGGCATTAGTGTTGTTTTAATACAAGAAGGAAGACCCATAACTTTTGAAATTCATCCAATCAAGGGAAAGAATTTTCACAAACCTATTTATGAGAAGGAAATATTGGCGATACTGCATGTATTGAAACGATGGCGCCATTACCTAATGGGAAGGCAGTTCAAGGTAAAAATAGATCATGATAGTCTTAAACACTTCTTGGAACAAAGATTATCTTTAGAAGAGCAAAAAAATTGGGTCACAAAGATTTGGGTTATGACTTTGAAATCATCTACAAAAAAGGGAAGCAAAATGTTATTGCAGGTGCACTCTCAAGAAGGGATGAGGATGTGGAGGCACTACTCTGTTCCATTTATATTATCCAAACTGATTGGATAACCAAAGAAAGGGATGAATGGAAGAATGAAAAAGAGGTGTGGACACTCATTCAAAAGTTGTAGCAAGATCCCAGTGCATTTGATACATTTATCTGGAAAAGTGATTCACTGTGGTATACATATTGCTTATATCTATGTGAGAACTCTCAACTTAAACAAAAGGTTCTTTTGGAATTGCACAGATATCCTATTGGAGGGTATTCAATATTTTCAAAAACTTACTATAGGGTTAAGAAGGAATTTTTTTGGGATTTCCTTAAATATGACATTTAGAAGTTTGTGGTCGAATGTTTAGTTTTCCAATAAAATAAAGTTGATATAATTAAGACCCCGGTCTTTTGCAACCATTATCCATTGCAAGTTAGCTTTGGGAGGAGGTATTAATGGATTTTATTGCAATATTACCCAGGTCCGAAGGAAAGAGTGTCATCATGGTGGTAGTTGATATACTTACCATGTATGCACACTTTTGTGCATTATTTCATCCTTTCAAAGCTAATATCATCGCTATAGAATTTGTGGAAACAGTTAAAAAGCTACATGGAAACCCAAAGACTATTATAAGTGATAGAGATCTCATTTCTATTGGAAAATTTTGGATAAAATTATTTTCGTTTCTTGGTACTCAATTAGATTATAACTCATATTATCATCCTCAATCTGATGGGAAAACTAAGATAGTGAACAAATGTGTGGAAGGATATCTTTGTTGCTTTGTATTTAACAAACAAACACAATGGGTCAAGTGGTTACCTCTAGCAGAATGGTGCTATAACACTTCCTTCCATACCACAACAAAAATGACCCAATTTATGGCACTTTACAAATACCATCCACCGTCCATCCCATTGTCTTTAAGAGACAATTATAAGGTTCAAGAAATGGAATATCACATCTAACATCAACAACATGTTCTCCAACTCTTAAAGGATAACCTGAATCTGCTGCATAATCAAATGAAACAATAGGGATATCAACATCATGGTGAAATAATCTTTGATGTGGGCAATTGAGTATTTTTACGAATATGACCACACAAACAATTTTTCCTTAAGCAAGCTAAGAAGGATAATAAATTATCACCCAAGTACTATGGCCCTTACAAGGTGTTGCAAAAGATTGGTAATATGGCATACAAATTGGAGCTACCTGCATCTTCGAAAGTACACTTTGTTTTCCATGTTTTATGCTTAAACAAGGTTATAGGTGATAAGCTCCCAGTTCAAACTATATTTCTATAACTTGACGAGGAAGGAAAAATCATATTGGTTCCTAAAGCAATCATGGAAATAGGAATCTGATAGCTACGAAATTGATCAATTTTAGAGTATCTCATTAAGTGGAAGAATTTACTTGCTGAAGATTCCACATGGGAGGATGTGTATTTCATACAGAAGCATCCAAAACTACTCAAGCATTGAGGAAAACACTTTTTTGAAGGAGAGGGGCATGTTAGGTACCTATAATATTGGTGTATCCCCCATATTGCTACTATTGTGCCCTATAGAAGCCCACTATTGGTATTATTGAGCCCTTACATTGTTATTGTTATAGGCCTTAATTATATTTTTACCCTTTAGACTCCTATATATACCAAGGAGGTCTTGTCATTTTAATCATCTGGGAATTGTTCATTTATGTGATGTAAAAGGAGGTTGCCCCCCTTGAAGTGGATTATTATCTAGTCGTTAATCTATCTTTTCTTATGTTGTTGTGCTATTTTTGATTTCGATACATAACAAATACTATTTTTCATTAAAATTCTTTTTTTATATGATCTTGTTGTTAGTCAATTTTCAATTGTTAGGATTGTCTTTGTTTCTCCATTTGTTGTTGGCACTCCTCATTTGCCATTTTTTATGCCTTTCTTTGTCAACTTGTTTTTTTTGTTCATTTCTATTTAAGATGGATTTAGGTTGATGATTAAGATGGATTTAGGCTATTTCTTGTTCATTTCTATTTAATATATATCTAGGCTAATCATTATTATAACACAAGAATCAATGCATGCCATCAATAATTACTTTGTGCATACACTCAAATCAATGCACACAATTAATTGTGCTAAGAGACGCTCCCTAGCCCAGTATGGTAGAGATGATGTAATGTAATGTCTTGTTTAACATTTTGACTTGGTCAAATTACGTAAAAATAAAATAATTAATTATTATAATTATAATATTTAATAATTAAACCAGTCTAGATCCATTTTAGCTCTAGATCTACCAAGCGTTGAGAGGGATCAAATCTCTTGAGATGCAAACCTCTTTTAGAGTGAAAATAGATTCAATCCCTCTTGATGCTTGGTAGATCTAGACTGAAGATGGATCTAGGTTGATCTAATTACTTTGAAAGAAATGCACATCATCTATCTATTTACATAAAAAAAAAACATCCACATTGAAAGCAATGCATCTAGTGAAAACAATCAAATATGATTAGAAATCAAGATATACACTAAAATCAATGCATCGTCAGTTGTCAGTTCTTGTTCCTTTCTTTGTTGACTTGATCTATGTTGTCCATTTCAATTTAATATACATCATCAATAATTACTTAATTTAGGACACCATAGAATATTTTTGAGTCCACGACTTCATCGTGTCCTCACTTGGAAATCCTTAATTTAGGACACCATTTGTCCTTCAAAATCTCAATACAAACATTACCATTAGAGTTTACATTTGGATAGTTTGAATAAGCCAATTTATTGATTTGAATACAACCCACCCAAATTAAGTTCTGAAATGTTGGAAAGACTTTCTATAATAATTCACAAAGCTAAGAGATATGCATTTGAGAAGCCAGATTTTTCTTTTAATATATATTTTATGTTTTAAAATTTTAATTTCAATTTAACACACTTTTTATTATACTTTTTTTTAAGAGAACATTTCAATGTTGAGGTATACCTATTACATACAGGAAACTTTGGAACCTTTCCAAACAACTACAATACATAAAAGTTGTAAAAATATAAATAACTACAATAACATGAAATTTGAAAATCATAAGATAACATGTTTAAGTGAAATGACTATACGTACAACCTATAATATATCTACATGAACCTCTTTGGTGGCTAGGGATGATCACTAGTAAGTTTGTAATGTTTTTGTGTTACGTTGAATGTTGTTAGATATCAACATGTGACATATAGAACACACAACTTTCCATAACCTTATTTTGTTGAAGCAATTCGATAATTTTTTTTTATGGCCCCATAATAGTGATTATAGGTGAGGTTGTGATCTTCATAGCTTATGTATTTGCTTTGACTATTTTTGTTACCTCTAGATGTCATGACTATCATTTTCATATGAGTAAAGTCTAACACTACACCTTGTCAATTTTGTAAGTCCACAACATGCATATGAGATTCTAAGAATTACTTGTGTTATTGTAATATAATGTTATTTTTTCATACTTTATCTTGAAGGATACCCTGCATAACATGGGTATGCAAAGATGCATTATGTTCATAGTTGGTTTTACAATTATTGTAATCCCGAGAGCATTCTATTGATTCAGTCACAAAATCTTGGTATCTAGCTACTCAACTTGGTAATCATTTGATCTACATTCTCTTGAGAAGATTTCATCCTCAAACATCACTTGTTTCTTTGTTACAGATAATTAAGAAATGAAATTCTTGGATTGTGTGAGTTCCAAGGTCATGTTTTAGAACTTGTTATTTTCCAATGTGAGTGAGTTATAACTGAGTAAGAGTCTTTATCCTCTAAGTTATTATGCTTATCACTCTATTAATCCCATTTATATATAATGGAAATTCACCATGTATTTTTAGTATGTGTGGGGCGTGAGCTGAATTTAATAAAAGAGTTTTTCCATTTATTTGTTACCTCTTTTTATTTATTTTGTTATGAGAGTTGTGTATCTATGGCATAAATCGCTTTTAGACCCAAGCATTGATAAGAGGATCCACAAATGAATTTATCCAGGGATTGGAATGGATTGGCCGAGGGAAATAAATATTGTTCATTATTTGAAGAGCACTGAGCCTGTTGGCCATAGAAATCCAATGATGGGGAGGAGGCTTTTCTTAATGTAAAAATACTAGGCCTTGAGGCAATTTATGTTTTTTGTTCATGTAACATTGGTGATTTCCTTTGCTTGATCCTTGTTGGACAATTCAATAGCCATTTCCTATGATGCACAACACCATAATAGCAAGACCGACAATGACCAATAAAAATAATGACTGCTACCATCATTAGATTCCTCCAGGAGGATATGATAGAAAAATGGTAAATCGACATTACAGAATCTATGCAATTCTATACAAAGATGAGTACACGAGTAGAGAAATTATACCATTTTTAATGTAGAACACTTTACTGATATATCTCAAAAGAGTTAAAAAAAATAAGAGATAGTGGTGAACATTTTTCCAGTGAAGGTGAGATTCTTGCAATGGTTTTCTAGAAGGGATTGCATGTGTGAGAATTCATAATTCTGTCAGAGTAGAGACTTGAGATCTAACAATATCATATTAGAGATGAACATAATTAGCAAAAAGAACAATTTGAGCAATGTTTTTGGTGGCCACAAAGGAATTAAAAGTGTCGAGGCCAAAAAATATCAAGGGACAAAGCCAAAGTCTTATTTTATTTTGTAAGGCTATCTTTCTTGGGTGCAATAGGAATGATTGGATCACGAGGTGGTTATAGGCTACATTGTGGGAAAGCCCTACTCATGCCTTGCCTAAGATTTTGTGGGTTGTGACTTTTTTTGTTATAATCATGCTCTGGTTTTGGTTTTGTGGCCTAAATATTTTACATTGTTTGGAGATTTACAGGCTTAGTTATGCTTGCTTATTTTGAATGAACTATTTATCCATAGACTCTCTAGAAGTGGAATCAGGCCATAATTTAGCTTTTGTAATTGCTTTTTAATTAACAACCCTCATGCAATGAATGGTTTTTTATCCATGAATACTACTCTATTTTGATTTATTAGAAGTTTTATCATTTAAAAAAATATCAAAGGTATCCACTATTGTAGGAGGTGAATTGGAAGGATCAAAGTTTGTTGTAGGTGGTATGATTTCGTGAATCACTTGAGGAATCCACTGATTTTCCATATTTTGGGTATTGTAGAGATATACAAGATCTATTAAATCTAATGTGTTTATCTTTTGATATTGAAATAGATGTCAAACTTTATAATATCCCAATATTGTTGATAGAAATGTGGTGTAAATGTGTTCATCCCGGGTGCTTTGTCTAGATTAAAAGAGCTTAACACTTCCCAAATTTCCTCCTCTACTTTGGGGCATAGGAGTGAATCATTATCCTCTTGTGTAATCCATTGGGGGATGTGCTTCAAAATATTCCACTTCTCCTCTTGATCCTCATTACTAGGGTCCTCATATAAGTTTTTGAAATGCCAAATCGCCTTCTCTTTGATTGAGAAAATTCAAAGATGTTTTCCCCATCTACCAAGATATATTTGATATTGTTTTTCCACCTCCTCATTTTGGCTTGGCTATGGAAAAATATAATATCTTATTCCTCCGCCTTTATCGATAAGCTTCATGAATTTAGTCTCCAAGTTTCCTCCTCTTCACACAACAACTTATGATACTTTTCAAATTCTCTCTTTTTCTCTAATAGAATATCTTCAGTGATATAGCCTTTGCTCCTATTTATGTTAAATTGCTTCTATATGAATTTTATGCTATAGTTTTGAGTTGCTTGTCTCTAATTGATTTATTTCTCCTTGAATGCTATTTTTAGATCTTTAATTTTTATTTTATTTTTCTTATCAGGGAACCATTGACCCATTTCCCTAGGTTTAAGATACTACCTCCAAGAATCCTTACTTTTAAAACCATAGTGGGTTGAAGTGGAATGGAAAAGGGCCATTTTCCTCTTTTGGCTCAAGTTCTAACATAATTAGGAAATTAACTAAGATGATGCAAGGAAATATTTGAGAATAATTGGTGTGGCACCAAGCAAGGAAGAATTTGCTATTAAAAATATATCCAATTAGGCTGTGATATGCCTTGGACCCATCTTTCAATTACTCCAAGTGAATTTATTCACTAGTGGTTTAACATATATCACTCCCAACTTTGCAATAATATATTCCATATGTTCTTAGAGTTTATCTCTTACTGAGGATTCACCTTTCTTTTCCCAAGGGTGGAGAGTGGTATTAAAGTTCCATCACATAATACAATGTTGACTCCACTCAGATTCTTGGAAAGGAAGAAGAGAAGACCAACATTATACTTTATCCCTACACTTAAGTAGCATATAAACAATTACGAATCGACATATCTTCTAGCTAAATATATTTCGAAGATGAAAAACCAACCAATGAGTAGTGTTCCAATGAGAAAGAAATTGAAAATGTGAAGAGGACCATACCATGGTTTATCCTCCCAATGCTCCATGAGAACTGATTGTTAGCAATTTACGTCCATGCCATAGGTTTGAACATTTTATGGGGGCATCATGATTCCACCATTTTTTTCTCCTATAGGGAAAGGATTAAATGGCTTTCTTTTCCTACTAAACTTTTAACCTTTTCCATTCTTTATTCTAAATGCAATCCTCTATAGTTCTAGGAGAAGTTTTCATTATTTACTATTTGGTTTAGGGACTCCTTGCATTGGGGTTTAGAGCTCTGAAATGTGACCACTAGTGATATTTGAGATCCCGACACTTTATCATTTTCCCCTTGTTCACTCTACACATCTCTATTGGTATTTCTCCTTGCTTTCCTATGAATTTTGACCCAATACTTTTCCTTCCCCCCCTTATAATTTTCAACCACAAAACTAAAATGGGTTCCTTATGGATTTTTTAAAATTTTAGGCAAGATAAAAACCTATTCATCCTTAGAGGCTTCTTGTTCTTCCATATTTTCCATTGTCAGTACCTATTTTGATGGCATTATTTTGGCATTTTTACCTTCAACTCTCACTTGAATCAGATCTTCAGGTAACTTATCTTGAAATTTTGCTCAAGAATTTAACTGTCTTCATCCATTTGGTTTAGTATTTCATATTTGTTTCCTTAAGATTATATTTCATTTTTTTTGCTAGAGGAGGATTCATTTTCCCTTATGGAATATTTTTTAAGAGATTGGAAGCCCTTTGGGCGATATTGGTTTTATTCTATAGTTTTTGCAGTTGTACTTTGTGAATAAAATCCCTTTCTATGTTTAGGTTGTCCCTATGGATCTCCTTCTTCGACCTATTTCTGGGCTTCTTTGATTTTTTTTCAACTCCTAGAAAAATGTCTATACTCATGGAATAATTTTCACTTAAAAGGAAGTTGGATATAGTGAAGTTCTTAAAAATGGGTATAGTTTTCCAACTCCAGATTAATTGCTACTAGAAAATCCTTGTTTAAATCTACCTCTACACATATTCAAGCATAATAAAGCATACCCTCTTGTGGCTTAGAATGATCAATGTATCAACCCAAGGCAGTGGTGATGTTCCTAAAGGTCTCTTCATGCTATAAATGCAACAAAAAATAAGGAAATTTCACCCACACTCGAATTATAAAAGGAACATCATTTTCTAGTTTAAAATTAGGGAAACAACGATCCAAATAGTGACCTTGGGTGCCCATAAATTAAGGTCCACTACAAAAAATCAAATCATAATATGCTTTGTTTTTAAACAAGAATGCATAAAATGTAGAAATTCCTTGTAGATTCAAACTGCTAATTGTAATTTACTTAAAAAATAGACTTGAATCTACTCTACTTATCAATCGAAACAATTAAACAATTGTGAAATCATGAAGCATACAAGAGAAACAATTCAATCAACACAATACACAATGATTTCATGGGGAAATCCATAGCTAAAAACCCCTGCTATCTTTATATTTGATCCAAAATGGATCCAGTTTTGCCTCTAGATCAAAGTCTTCAAATGCAGATGAAAGTGGGATCAAGTCGAAGTGCTCATTGATACGATTCCAATAGTGTGAATGGTGCATAAATCCGAGTCTAGATGGAGAAGTTAGAGCCAGTCAAAATTTATGGAAAATTAGGGCAAAAAAAGTCAAAAGTCAAAGGTCAACAATCAAAGATCAACCAAGTTAATGCCTACGTCAGCAAGGACACATGTCAACCCAGGAATGAGCCATGGGTCTTGGATGATATCAGTAGAGGAGGTGACGTGACAGGTTGTGATTGGTTTATACGAGCCAATTCGGTGCTGACACGTGGCAGCCCGGATTTTGCCCAATTTGGTCTCATTTCCAAAATTTTGCGGATCAGGGAGGATCAAACCCCTGACCTCCCAGAGTGGCAACGTTTTTGCCGGAACCAGCTCACCGAATTAGCTACCGCAGGCCTTGGTAACAGAAGCAATGAGTTTGTATTTATGTTGTATTGGGAGTTTCGCCAGAAAAAGGCTAGATGGTCGGGGTCAACCCCACAACCACTGGACCTTTGAAGTTATGGTTATCATATAGTTCGAGATATCCCACATTCATGGCAAATCGAAACCATATATGGTGTATTAATACCATATAATCAATGTTAAACAAATGGAACAACCATATCTTATCGCATATCCAATGTATAACGTAACCAATGGTGGAATGGTCGAGTGGGGGTTTCGAACCCTCGACCTTCCAAAACCTTATATACAAATGACTTTTGATACCTCCGCTAACCAACATGCCAAAGGGTGGGACTTGGTTAACCAAGCCACCGAATTTTTATAAAAACTATTGGAGGTGCCGAACCTACCATACCACCAGCGTGCAATCCGAGGTGGTTTTATGAAGGCCAAGGTGGTTTTTTCCAAACAGAGGGTGGTTTTGTAGGGAAAAAGGTGGTTTTGGACCATTCCAGGGGCTTTGGACGTCACAGTGGCCAAATATGGTCAAGTGTATACTCATTTGACTCAAAATTTCGAGCTGAACGCAGTGGTGAGGTCCATTTTCTCATTTCAGACTCTGTTTTCAAGCTCATCCCTGTAACAACATTTTGAAGACAAAATAAAGAGGTTAGCACTGGAAGCGAAAGGACCAGGAGACATAGTGAGAAAGTCTGGTGAACTCCTTTATTGAATTTGGCCATGTTGATGTGTTTGAATGTGTTTTCAACTTGTTTATGTGTTTATGTTATTTGCAATCTTTTCTATCCGTTGCACTAAGTAAGATAAGCAAATTCACAAAAAGTCTATAATACCTTTTTCATTAACGGATCAAGTGGTATCAGAGCTCAAGGTTTTTAAGGTTTGACAAGTTTGTGTGAAGATTTGAATGCTTACTAGGTTGAGGCGTGGACAAGCTGAAGGTGAACTTATTGAGGCAAATCTAGAGATTGGAAAGGTCTTTTCACAAAGAAGGATGGCCGGTGAAACTCCACTTGGGTTAGAATCTCAATTCTTGGATAGTTTCATGACGATACGTGCAATGATGGAAGAAATGTATCGCGAGTTTAAGAAGAACAAAGATGAAGGAACTTCATCACCTAAAGATCAAGAAGATAAGGGAAAGGGAGAAATGCTTCCTCCACCATCTCCTCCATCATCACCATCATCGTCATCATCATCCTTTTCTTCTCATAAATCTAGTCCTTCTAAGAAGAAAAAATAGAAATCCTCTTTGATCAAATTATATGTAAAATCCTTTGCCAATTTATGATGGAGAACATGACGCTAAAAATCTTGATAATTGGATAAGACAAATTGAAGTGTATTGCAGGGTGCAGAAAGTTGTTTCAGAAAGGAAGAATATCCAGCTTGCTAGCCTTCGACTTGGAGGAACCACACTTGTATGGTGGGAAGGCAAGACACAAGCAGATCTCCAAAAGCATGGAAAAATCATCTCAACTTGGAATGAATTTGTTTCTGCCATTAAAAATCAATTTTATCCTTTGGCTTATATGCAACAAGCAATGATGAGTTGGAAAACACTACGTTAATTAAAAGGTCAAAGTGTTCAAAGTTATACTCAGGAATTTTGTAAGAGAGCTTTAACATTAGGCATATCATTGGACTCACTAGAGACATTGTTGAAATACATAGGTGGTCTTCATAGTTATTTGAGGCATACCATACTTATGTTTAATCCAACTAGCTTAGATGATGTATCGGTCCAAGCAACTCATCTAGAAGCTACAGGCAAAAATGTAACCCAAGATGTTGGGAAATCATCCAAACCTATTGAAATCAAGAATAAAGGTAAGAAGAAACTTAAATGGAAGGAGAAGAAAACAAACACTGTGAATAAAGATAAACCTTCTTGCACTCATTGTAAGAAGGAAGGACAAGATGAGGCACATTGTGGTCTTTGCAACCGGAATTGAAGCCTAAGAAGTTTGGGAGTAAAGAGCGGAAGAATGTTGTTGCTATTCAAAAGGACTTGGGATCAGATTCAGGTGACGAGACAATGATTACAACTATAGGTATAAAAGGTAAAGATTCTAAAGCATCTACAAGTACTTCTTCGCATTCTGTTGATAATGATAATGATGAGAGGAAAAGAAATGAGCTATTTCACATTAGAGTCATTTCCAAGCATACTAAAATTGATACTTTATTTGATAGTGGATCACAAGTTAATTTGATTTCTGAAGCAATTGTAAAGAAGTTGGGTCTAGAAACAAAACCTCATAAAAAGCCATATCCATTAGGTTGGGTGTGTGATAAAACTAAGCTACAAGTTACGAAACAATGTAAACTTCGTTTTGCTATTGGGTCAAAGTTTGTAGATGAGGTTGAGTTAGACATAGTCCCATTGGACATATGTGGAATTGTATTAGGAAGTCCATACTTGTACGATAGAAATGCTATATTCTATCGAACTGAAAATAAGTATCAAATCACTAAGGATGGAATTGAATATATTGTAAGGGCTAATAAACTCAAAGATAATTTCTCTCTCATAAATTCAGGACAGATGAAAAGAATTGTAAATTCAAGTAAACAATTTTTACTTATGATTGTAAAAGCAAAGGATATTGATAAATTTGATGCTTTCCAAGGCTATAATCCTAAACAGAAGGCAAATCTAGTTAAATTTGTTTCTGATTATGATATTCTGTTTAAAGAGCCTAAAGGGCTTCCACCCAAGCGTGAGATAGAACATGAGATTTATTTGCAACAAGAAGCTCCACTACCTAACATTGGAATGTACAGGTTATCACCTCTAGAGAATGCAGAGATAAAGAAGCAGGTACATGAGTTGCTCGATCAAGGGTTTATTTGACCAAGCACATCACCGTGTGGATCACCTATTGTGTTAGTGCGAAAGAAAGACGGTTCAGGGAGAATGTGAATTGATTTTAAAGAATTAAATAAAATCACAATAAAGAATCATTATCCTCTTCCTCATATTGATGATTTGTTAGATCAGTTAAAAGATGCAATTCAATTCTCTAAATTGAACTTGCGAAGCAGCTACCATCAGATCAAAGTTGCAAAACAGGATGTATGGAAGACTGCTTTCAAAAAAAAGCAAGGACTCTATGAATGGATGGTTATGCCTTTTGGCTTAACTAACGCTCCAGCTACATTCATGCAAGTCATGAATGATGTATTTAGACCATTCATTGATGGATTTGTAATAGTCTATTTAGATGATATTCTTGTTTTCAGTAGAACATGGGATGAACATGTAAATCATGTAAAGAAGATTTTAGATGTTTTGAAAAGAGAAAATCTCTGTGTAAAACTGTCAAAATGTGAATTTGGCAGAACATCTTTAAATTATTTGGGGTATATTGTAGGGGGTGGCGAATTGAAGATAGATCCCTCTAAGGTCGAAGTGATTGCAAATTGGCCTAAGCCCAATACTGTTATATAAGTTATAAGTTTCTTAGGGGCAACAAAATATTGGAGAAAGTTTATTGCTAACTTTTCTTTGATTGAAGCTCCTTTACATGCTTTGAAAAGTGTGAAACAGGTGTTTCAGTGGGGAGACAAACAACATAAATCCTTCGACACATTGAAAGAAAGGATCGGTACAATGCCAATACTAGCACTGCCAGATCTTCAACATCCATTTGAGATCGAGAGAGATGCAGGTGAATATGCCATGGGGGTGGTGTTGATGCAGTAAAGAAAGCCTATATGCTTTCATTCTGAGACATTCACATCTGTAGTAGTTAACTATCCTACATACGATAAAGAATTATATGCATTAGTTCAGAGTGTTAAAATGTGGAAACATTACATAATAGGTAAAGAAACAATCATACACACAGATCATCAACCCTTACTATACTTACACTCACAAACTAAATTGCAACAATCAAGACACTATTGATGGATGGGTTTTCTACAGAAATTTCATCTTGTTATCAAATATAAGAAGGGAATACATAATAAGGTTGCAGACATGTTATCAAGACCAATTATAAATGCATCCAAAATACTTAAGCATAATTCAGTAATTCAAGAAAGTTACATTAAACAATATGCTCAAGACACAAATTTTAAGGATGTATATACAACTTTAAGTCATGGCAGGTAGGTAGAAGAATTGGATTATTTCATAAAGGACAAACTCTTATATCATTTGGGAAAGTTATGCATTCCAAAAACTAAAAGAGTTAATATAATTCGAGAAGCACATACTTCTCTCATATCAAGTCATTTTAGTGTAAGTAAAATAGTTGCACAATTACAAAGATTATGCTATTGGCCACGAATGAATGAGACAGTTTCTAGATATATTAAAGGATGTACTATGTGTGCTACAAGCAAGCCAAGTAATAGAAAATTAGGGTTGTATACTCCACTTCCAATTCCTTCTCGTCCTTGGGAAAGTATTTCCATGGATTTTGTTGGGGGATTGCCAAAGTCTAGAAAGGGTCATGATTATTTGTATGTAGTTGTGGATAGGTTCAGTAAGATGTGTATTTTGAAACTGTGTAATAAACAGGTCACAACTGAACAAACTGCAAAGTTGTTCTTTCAAAATGTATGGGTTCATTTTGGGTTACCCACTTCTATTGTATTTGATCGAGATTCTCGATTTGTTGGGAAATTTTGGTTAAGTCTATGGGAGTTAATGGACACAAAGTTAAAGAATACAAAATTTCATTCACAAACATATGGTCAAACAGAAGTGGTCAACAAGACAGTAATACAGTTGCTTCGAGCATATTGCAGCAAGCATCCCAAACTTTGGGATGAGCATTTGTGTTATGTGCAGCATGCTTACAACCATGTAAAACATTCCTCTACTCAGAGATCTCCTTTTGAGACTTGTTTTGGTTTTTTACCAAAGTCTCCCTTGGATATTGTCTTCGATAAAGACATAGCAGTCGATGGGCATAGTGATATGGACAAAGCAACCAAGTTCATTGAAAAAATCCAGGAAATTCACCAGGTAGTACAAGAACATCTGGAAAGAAACCAAGCAAAGTATAAGGAATGACGTGACAAGCATCGAGTTGAGAATAGTCTTCAAGTTGATGATCAAGTCTGGTTGTACAACAACAAATAAAGACTTCAAGGGGAAGGTAAAAAGTTGAAACCAATTAGATATGGTCCTTTCAAAATACTTGACAAAATTGGTGAAAATGATTTCCGCCTAGATCTACCAGCTTATATGCAAATCTATTCCGTCGTAAATGTTGAAAACTTGTGATTGTATGAGCCTTCATTGATTGAAGATCCTGAAGAGCAAGGTCAGCTACCTTCCATTGAAGATATTTTTCCCGAGTATCTCAATGAGCTACAGGAGGACACAATTCTTGATAGGAGGATAAGGACTTCGCGACGGGGAAATGTTGAGTATCTTCGAGTTGGACTCAAAGGTAAAAATCCAAGTAAAGCATGATGGATAGAGATTGGAAAAGTGAAGGAAATTTATCCTCACTTACTCGATAGCTAAAACTAACTTTTTGTGGTCCAAAAGCTTCCATTGGGGAGGAGTGATCCAAAATGGATCCATTTTTGCCTCTAGATCAAAGTCTTCAAATGTAGATGAAAGTGGGATCAAATCAAAGTTCTCATCGATACGATTCCAACGGTGTGAACGGCACGTAAATTCGAGTCCAGATGGAGAAGTTAGAGCCAGTCAAAGTTAATGGAAAATTAGGGGAAAAAAAGTCAAAAGTCAAAGGTCAACGGTCAATGGTCAACCAAGTCAGTGCCTATGTCAGTAGGGACACGTGTCAACCCAGAAATGAGCCACTAGTCCTGGATGATGTTAGCGGAGGAGGTGACGTGACAGGTTGTGATTGGTTCATACGGGCCAATTCGATGTTGACATGTGGCAGTTCGGATTTTCCCCAATTTGGCCTTATTTCAAAAATTTTGGGGATCAGGGAGGATCGAACTCCTAACTTCCTGGAGTGGCAACGTTTTCACCTGAACCAGCTCACCAGATGAGCTATCGCAGGCCTTGGTAACATAGGCAGTGAGTTTGTATTTATGTTGTATCGGGGGTTTCGTCAGAAAAACGCTGGACAGTCGGGGTCAACCCCACGACCGCTAGACCTTTGAAGTTATGGTTATCATATAGTTTGAAATATCCCACATTCACCGCAAATCACAACCATATACGGTATATTAATACCATATAATCAATGTTAAACCAGCAGAACAACCATATCATATCACATATCCAATGTATAATGCAACCAATGGCAGAATGGTCGGGCAGGGATTTCGAACCCTCGACCTTCCAAAACCTTATATACAAACGACTTCGCATACCTCCACTAACCAACATGCCAAAGGGTGGGACTTGGTTAACCAAGCCACCAATTTTTTATAAAAACTGTTGTAGGTGTCGAACCTGCCATACCACTAGCACGCAGTTCGAGGTGGTTTTATGCAGGCTAGGGTGTTTTTTGCCAAGTAGGGGGTGATTTTGCAGGGATAGAGGTGGTTTTGGACCATTCCGGGGGGTCTGGAGGTCACAGTGGCCAACTATGGTCAAGTGTATACTCATTTGACTAGAAATTTCGAGCTGAACGCAGTAGTGAGGTCCATTTTCACATTTGAGACCCTGTTTTTGAGCTCATCCCTGTAACAAGATTTTGAAGACAAAATAAAGAGGTCAGCACTAGAAGCGAAAGGAGCAGGAGACGTAGCTATAAAGTCTGGTGAACTCCTTTATTAAATTTGGTTGTGTTTATGTGTTTGAATGTGTTTTCAACTTGTTTATGTGTTTATGTTATTTGCAATATTTTAGATCTGTTGCACTAAGTAACATAAGAAAATTCACACAAAGTCTATAATACCTTTTTCATTAACGGATCAATATTGCATTAGTCAGAAAAGATGAGAATATTACAATGATTTTCTCAAGCCCGAGCAACCTCAGCATTATCTCTATCTGTATCACTACTTCCTAGAGAAGCCTTGGAAAATACTTAACCAAAATTTGGCTTGCCCAAGTCCCTATTTCCTTGCATTGTTTCCTTGGAAATTAACTGCCTATTAATTAGGGAAATTCCTCAATATGAATTGCGCAATCCTCATATGCCTTCCTCTGATCGCATGTACCACCTATACAATTATGATTATTTTAAAAATGATAGTACACTATCCCTAAACTCCAATATGAATTGGGTAACTCTCAGATCTGACATGCATGAGTTATTTATGAGTGAATCATAAGTTAACTGGTTGAACACATGAAACAAAACCCCACTATCTTACCTCCTACTAGTTTCTCCATTAGTTGGAACTATTTTAATTGAGTTTAACTCACTTAAACTGAATTAATTAATTACAACTCAAAATAAACTCAACTAGGGCTCCTATAATGTAGGATACACTCTACATGACTCAAGTTAGACCCTCAACTTTAATTAACTGCATAACTTAACCTAATTAACTCGTACAAGTTGTCTTATGATGTGGAATTACAATTTTATTCCTAATTTAATTAGAAGACAAAATTAAATTAGGATTTTTGTGTTGCATTTTCAACACTTCCTCTCAACAAGAAAGGGACTATAAGATACCCCAATCCTGCTTCTATGAAACTCAAATTTTCCTCTTGATAGTTCCTTAGTCAAGATTTCTACATCATGTTTGTCTGTAGGAATGTACTCTAACAACATGATTCTCCTCTGCACACAATCATGTAGATGGTGATACCGATGTCGATATGCTTAGACAAATCATGAAAAAATGGATTCTCAGAGAGTTTGAGACAACTATTATTGTCACAGTAAATCACTGTAGGATCCATCTACTGACCAAATAACCCAACAAGGATCTTCCTCATTCAGATAGCCTCACAAGCTACTTGACTATAAGCCATGTACTCTACTTTTGTTGAACTGAGTTCAACTCATATTTTCTTTTTGTTGTACCAAAAAACTGTTGTTGACCCAATAATGAAGATTCTCCTTGATGTGCTCTTCCTGTCGAATGGACTCCTTGCCCAATCTACATCTGTGAAACCTTATAACTTCACTACCTCTGTCTGTTTGTACCAAAGACTAAATTGAGTGGTGCCTATGAGGTATCTCAACACATGTTTAATTGCCTTCCAATACAGTTTGGTTGGCTTAACCATTTCTTGACTAAGTTAGTTAACTGCAAAAAATATGTTCGGTTTTGTTTTCACCAAATACACAAGTGAACCCACAAGTTTCCTGTAAATAATAGCCTCCACTAGTTCACCTAAACTAGCATATTCCTTCCTCCAATTTCCTGATAGGGGAGTCTCCATGGGTTTTCTTCTTTCCATGTGGAGCTTATTCATTATCTCATTGGCATACTTTCATTGAGAGATAAACAATTCCTCATCTCCTTTCCATACTTCCATACCAAGGAAATAATGCATGATCCCTAGGTCCTTCATCTCGAATTATCTTATAAGATCCTCTTTGCAATATTTTACTAACTTCTCATCACTTGTTAGAATTAAATCATCGACATATAATATTATAATCAACAATTTACCTTCAACCACAATACGGTAAATGTTTGCATCTTCTTCAATTTTAGTGAATGCCAACCTAGTGAAATGGGTGTCAATATTGGTGTACTAAGCACAAGGTGATTGTTTTAATCCATACAATGCTCACTTGAGTTTGCACACATGCGACTCTCTGTCGAGGGTCTTAAATCCTTCCGGTTGTTCAATGTACGCCTCTTCCTCAATCACTCAGTTGAGAAATGTTGTCTTCACATCCATTTGATGTATCTTCCATCCCATCTATGTTGAAAGTGCTAGAATAGATATGATTGAAGACTACTTTTCTACTGGAAAAAAGGTCTCCTCGTAATCAATTCCCTCCACCTGATAGAACCCTCTAACTACAAATTTGACCTTGTGTTTCTCCAAACTCCCATCTGCTGCTTGCTTTACCTTGTAAAGCCATCTGGAACTCACCACTGACTTTCCTGTTGGTATTGGGACCACTTTCCAAACATTTTTTCTGATAATGGAGTCATACTTCTACACCATGGAATCAACCCATACTGGTTGCTGCACTTCTTCCTTGAATGAGGATAGCTCAATCTCTACACTCTCTCTTATCATATCCATGTAGCTAGTGTATCGATATGGTGACCTCCTCAGTTTTCAATGTGATATGGATGATCCCACCTTCTCTCTAGCATCATGCATCAAGATGTAACCCTCTCTGGTGTGAATACTTCCATCTTTGGAAGTATTTACATGAGTGGGTGCTTCCACTCTCTACTCCTCTGAATGTTGATGCTCCACATCATCCTAAGTTTCTTATTTTGGAGCTCAAATCTCCTCATTTGCATGGAACTGAATCTCCCTCTCAAGGGAACATCTCATGGCCTTCTCTTCATCGAACTTCACATATCAACGAACCACTGTCATCTTGTAAGATGGAAGGTACACCCAATATTTGTGAGGTGTATCAGTGTACCCCCTAAATATGCCCAACTCAGTTATTGGTTCTAGATTTTTCCTTACATCCTTGGTAACATGACAGTAAAACAATGAACCAAAGATCTTGAAGTGTGCCACATTTGGTTTCTTACCTGAAAAAGCTTCTTCTGGTGTACTCAATCTGAGAATCTAATGAGGACTCTTGTTCTACACATATACAACTATGTTGCATGCTTCAATCCACAAGTGCAACAATAGACCTTGATCATGTAACATTGCCTGTGCAACTCCCATAATACTTATGTTCTTCCTTTCAGCCACACCATTTTGTTGTGGGTTATGGGGTACTATTAAATCTCGTTGAATGCCTTTTGATGCACATAAGTTATTGAATTCATTCGAAACATATTATCCACCCTTATCGCTCCTAAGAGCCTTCACTTTCTTACTAGTGTCTTTCTCAACAAGTGTTTTAAATTAACAAAAATTAGAGAACGTTTGATCGTTCTTTTGCATGAATAAAATACAACACTTATGTGAGAAATCATCTAAAAATATTACATAATACCTATGGTTGGTCGTGGAGGCTGTCGAGAATATTCCACACACATCTGAGTGAAATATTTCAAGGATCGCTTGTGCTCGACTCTCCTTATCATGAAAGGTGGATTTGGTGTATTTCCCCAATGTACACCCTTTTCATGCATCTCTTTGCTCTAGCGTACCCTTGGGAAGCCCTATAGAAATATGATGCATGATCTTCAAAGCTCCATGGTGCAAGTGGCCCAGTCTTCTATGCCACAATTCTTCGATGTCTCGGCTCCGTACCTTCTCTGATTTTGTGCTCAAAGCAACCGTGACAATCTTCTACATCTAATTTTTAGAGTTTCTTTAACCAAATCCCGATCTCATTCACTTGTCCTAATGTTATGTGCCGAAGGAAAGCCTTTAATTTTCTAAATATCACATCATAGCCATGTTCCACCAACATAGAAATTGAAACCAAATTCTTCTTCAGACCTGGAACATACATGACATATTTTACTGTGAGAGGAGAAACATACTCCCTCTGAAAAGTAACAGTACTAATGTTGACCATGTTATACCTTCCATCATCTCCCATTTAGATGTGCATCTGGAGGTCCTACTCCTCTAAGTCACTGAAGAATTATTTCTTGTCGGTAATATCGAATGAACCTCCACTATCTAGATACCACACACTACCCATCACCAATGTCACCATGCAAGCGATGAGGGTGAAATCCAATTCGAATTATGAAGCGAGAGCTTCACTTGCCACTCCTCCTAAGGACTTCTTGCTGGCCTTCTTGTGCAGACAATTCGTGGCATAATGTCCCAGTTCGTGATAGTGAAAACATTTAATCTTTGTACTACAACAAAACCAGCGATTAGCGTCCCTTTTTACTTCTTTTTTTGCATCTAGAGCCCATTTTTGGTGCTATTTGCATCCATTTATCAAATATGGTGCAAAACTTGACACAAAATTTGCATCAAGTTTTGCACCAAATCTTACACCAAGTTTAGCACCAAGTATTGCAATAGGTTTTGCACCACGTTTTGCACCAAATTTTATGCCAATTTTTGTGTCATCCTTTACACCAGGTTTTGTTCCAGGTTTTGCATCAAGTTTGGCACCTAATTTTGTTTGACATACTTTTTCATCCTCATTTGCATCCACTTTTTGCACCTACACTTTCATCAACTTTTGCATCGACTTTTGCATCCTTTTTTGCATCCTTTTTTAAATCATTTTTTGCATCCATTTTTTCATCCATTTGTGCATCCCTTTTGTGCCAAGTTTTACATTGTGTTTTGTGTCTAGTTTTGCATAAAATTTTGCATCTACTTTTGTTGCATCCACTTTTCCCTCTTGTTTGGCATCCATATTTACATCCTCTTTTGCATCTATTATTGTACCCACTATTGCATCTAATATTTTTGTGCCACAATTAGTGCCTAGTTTGGCACCTCCTTTTGCACCCACTTTTGATTATAATTTTGCATCCACGTTTGCATCCTCATTTGCATCTAGGTTTTCATCAACTACTACATCTATTTTTTCATCCCTTTTTGTATCCAATTTTGGACCGGGATTTGCATCGGGTTTTGTGTCTCGTTTTGCATCTACTTTTGCATCGACTTCTATTGCATCCACTTTTGCACACAATTTTGCATCCACTGTTGCACCCATTTTAAATTTCACTTTTTGCATCCCTTTTTACATCTTCATTTGCATCATACTTTGATTCTTTTTTTGCATCTATCATTACATCCACTTTTGTTATGCCACAATTTGCACCATGTTTTGCACTCACTGTTGTATCCACGTTTGCTTCCAATTTTGCATCCATGTTCACATCCTGTTTTGCATCAAATATTGCATCTATTTTTGCATACACTTTTATGTCAGGTTTATTCATTGGGTTTTGCATCTTGTTTTGTATCTACTTTTGCATCTACTTACATTATATCCATTTTTTGCATCCAATTTTGTTTTGCCTGTTGCATCAATGTTTGCTTCCACTTTTACATCCATTTTTGCATCTTATTTTGCATATTTTTTGTCTATTGTTACATCCACTTTTGTTGCACCATATCTTGCGCCTACCATTGCAACCACATTTGCTTCCACGTTTGCATCCCCTATTGCATCCACTTTTGTTTCATCCATTTTTGCATATACTTTTGTTTCCGTTGTTGCATCCACATTTGTTTCACCACAATTTGTGCCAAGTTTTACACCTACCATTGGACCCATGTTTGCTTCCACTTTTGCCTTCATGTTTGCATCCAAGTTTGCACTGACAACTGCATCTACTTTTGCATCCACTTTTGTGTCAGGTTTTTCATGTTGTTGTGCATCTACTTATGTTGTATCCACTTTTCATCCAATTTTACTTCTATTGTTGCCCCCATTTCTATGTTCGCTTTTGAATTCATTTTCCAACACTCATCATATTTTCAGCATTGATGATATTCCTTATGGCATTGACAATTATGAACAATTGATGACAATGTCAATAATATTGACAATGATGAAAATGAAGATGATGGCGATGACATGAATTGTGATTATGATGATAAAGACGATAGTGGTTACAATGACAATGATGATGATGGCAATGATTATGATGATGATGATGCTAATGACGTTGGCGAATCTTCCCAATTTTAGATGTTGTTATTGTCATAATCATAAGCATTATCTTTGGTGTCATGATCATCATTTTCATCTAGGTCATCATCAAAAACAATAATGGCATGAATGATGATGATGCATGATTACAACAATGTCGATAGAAATTACATTAATGATGATGATGGGGATGATAAAAATGACAATGACGATGATAATGGTGGTGATGATGATGATCATTGATCTTCTGTCAAAAATAGAGTTTTTATTTCTCTTACGTATATCAATGTGTCCTAAACAACCCTTTTCTAGCACTGATCACATTTTTTGGGTTGATGATATTTCTTACAACATCTACAATTATGAACAATTGCAAACAATGTCCATAATGATGATGATGATGGCATGAATGGTGATTATGATGATAATGTAATGATGGCAATAACAATGACAAGGATGATGGTGATGATGATGACAATGATTATGATAATGAGAATGACCTTACAATCTTATGGATTCGTGAACAATTACTAGTTTCAATACCATCTTCTGGATAAGTATTACTATCATACTTTTTAAATTTTCTGTCTCTCTTGAGGTATCTTAATATAATGGTGTTGTCAACACTAGAAAGATATCTTGTTGTAATGGTGGTTCTAATGTTAGCACTAGCAAAGTTTAGTAGGGAGGATGCTACTACAAGAGGAATTCCTTCTAAGTGACTATGGCATTCAAAATGAGGCTTTATGGGCTGCTTGTTAACACATGTTCTCATGCTCATATAAAATTAATGTGAAAAGTTGATTTAATTGGTTCCCATGCATAATTGATATTGATAATGGGGTGGTATAAAATTGTAATGGGCATATCCGTTAGTTAGTTATGATGGGTCAACAACATTGAAACCATCCAAGTGACATTTCACCTTGGAACAATCATCGCTCGTGCGAAAACACGAAGTTTATGTAAATGAAAGTTGTGATTGTAGTGGAATTAAAACCATCAAGAAATATCAAAGAAGACGCTGCCTACCAGTTTTGAAAGACACCCAAGGCATTGAACAACTATTTGCGTTAGGATGTAGTGAGGGAATCGAAGGAAATTTGGCAACCCTAAGTTGCCATTACTATTGCCAATCACACATTCAATAGTAACCATAAAAGGTAGCCACATATAAACAGAACCTCGAGGTGTTGACAGTCAGAATCTATTGTAATAGCTTTGACGTATATATAGTTTTGTGTTTAGATGAGAATGAAGTGGGCTTCATCCAGGGTTCGGCTCAATCCTCGTCCATTCCATGCAGTGGTGTTTAATTCGCCAAGCAAGAGAATATTACGTGAGTGTTCAGAGTTAAATCAACAGAAATCAAGGACGTGTGATTGTCAAATTATTGCTCCTCCCTTATG
This sequence comes from Pinus tabuliformis, assembly GCA_031772625.1. Lineage (NCBI taxonomy): Eukaryota > Viridiplantae > Streptophyta > Pinopsida > Pinales > Pinaceae > Pinus > Pinus tabuliformis. The sequence goes on along the minus strand of CM062810.1, from coordinate 939,832,684 downwards.
ATTGAGCGCTTGATGCGATGGTCATTATCCTTGGGTGATACTTTTATTCCCCATTTTCTATTGAAAAAGTAGCGTTTTTCTGTTCGATTATGATAGGATTGGATGAACACCGGTTTGGGTGGATGTAGACCCATGTTTTTTTGTGGTGATCTTCAAATGTCTTGAGGATAAGAAAAAAATCCTTGACCAAGGTCCATGGTTTTGGGGATGAGTTGGTCTTCTAGTGAAGCCATGGTTTCCCAACTTCAATCCTCTCACTATGTTGCCGATGACTACTCTAGTATGGGTAAGATTCCCAGTTTTCCCATTCACTTTACCCATCTAGATCTCTTAGAAAAAGTGGGCAATTTCTTAACACAGGGTTCAAAATTATTACAACAATATACTCATTAATCACTAAATATGTCATTTGTAGGAATTGCAGTTAGGTGGGGAGGATAACACTCCTATCCATTTTTAAAGCTACACCCAATTAATAAGTTCTCCATGTGCCACAATAAATGCAATTTTTATGACTATAGTGACACATCCCTCGAGATTTCCTTCCACACCAACACTTTTATCCATGAACTAAAGAGTGACTATTTCATTATTATATTATACATACATGTTAATATAAGCATTAAAATTTGTATTCCTTTGTAAAAAATGCTAGTCCAAGAGATACATTTGATCACCTTGTCTTGTATCCAATATCCAATGTTGACCCCTATATCCTTAGATCTAGAGTGAAGGTTTCATTTCTAATGTTGTGTTTGAGCTTAAATTCTAATTAAATATTTGGGTTAGCCAAGGTCATTACTTAACTTAATGGCTTTGCAATATACAATGTATCATATTTTTTTTAAGTTCAATTGGTGAGATATGTCTGGGGGATTGAACTTTCGATCACTTGGATACACAAGGGCTTGCCAACATGCTTTTTTCCAATTGTGCTACTACCCTAAGAAAATATACAATGTATCATATTAACATCCACTTAAACCAATTTGACTTTTGGGACACATGTCTCTTTGATGATGAAGGGAATCCAATTATGTGATGTCAAACACATTCCCTCACAAACACTCACAAAGACCCTACACTTTTTAGGGTTCGAACCTAGGTTGTCTGTTATGAAACCAACTCACAAAAAGATAGAAAAGATAGATCAACAACTTAGAAATCAGCCTCTTCGAGGGGGCAACCTCCTTTACATTACACAAAAGAACAATTATTGGATGATACAAATGACAAAGCCTCATTTCTATATATAGAAGTCTAAGGGGTCACAATATAATCAAAGTCAACATAACAATAATAATATAAGGGCACAAAAATAACAATAGTGGGCTTCTATGGGGCACAATAATAACAATATGGGGACAATAAGGGCACAACAATAACAGTAAGGGCCACAATGACACTAGTAATGGGGGAATCACTAGTGTTATAGGGACCTAACATTGTCTATATGGAAACAGTGTATAGTTTTGAATTTATTTATTGTAGATTTGTACATAGATGGATATTCCTTTCTTTGCATTTATCTTTTAGACTTCTTGCTTTCACCAATTGATTTAGAGCTTATGGAGTCTCAAGTAGCACCAATCCACTTGCTTCTATTGGATTGAATAACATGATTTCTCTTTTGAAATCCATAATATCTCATTCACATGCTTCCTATTTCTCCCATAAGACTTTAGCACAGACTCCATGATCATGTTTGTGTCCCTCTTAATAACGCACTCCTTGGAAGGGGCCATAAAATCTTTTATTAGGACTAAACTTGGATGTCTCTTCTTTCTTGCCCTTTGATTCTTCATTCAATCATACCACCCATCAACTTGTTATTTTTCCATTTTTCTTATAATGACCTTTGTTTTTGGGAAGGTGCCTTTCAAGTATTTTGTCTTTGCATATAGATACACATAAAGTATCATTATTTTAATCTAATGGACGTGGTTGTTAAAATCACCAATATTTAATTAAATATGCATTGTTATACCTTTGCTCAAGTCAACTTCAATTCAAATTCTAACACATGTGTGTATACCCTTCCTTGCTAATTTGTATATTGTTGTAAGTCCCCAATATATTTATGTTGGCTTTTGAAAGATCATCTCATCCCAAAATAAGTAGGGGGGATTCAATATTCAAATCCGGCAGAGTGGGGTTGAAGAAATGGATATTGAAGATGGATTCAATTATAGAAACTATCTTTTGAAAAAAGGTTAGTTTTGCCACAAAAAGAAAGTCCCTCCTTTGAGACCTTGCCACAACCTCCATAGTTGTAAAATTTTACAATAATAGAACCTCTAGAGTAGAGGTTTACCATATGGCCGTCGATGACATCAGTACAACAGGTCAAAATATGTTGTTAAGGAACAAGTTGTACATAATGAGGAAATCAAAGGATTAGGATGTGGCATCCTTCCTCATGACAATCTCTCAACTAAGAGGCCATCTGTAAGGACTTGGGGAACCAATCATTGATTCTGAAGTAGCCATCTGTATACTAAATGCATTGCCACCATAATGGAGCAACTTTGCAACAAGCATCTACTCCAAGAAGGATTCAACTCCCTTTGATAAGTTGTGGGTGCAATGCATATTGGAAGAATCAAGGATCAAGGTCAAGGATGATATTGGATCAGATGGGCAATCTCAAGCCTTTCTAGCCCGAGTTAAGAAGTTGAAGAAGGGAAAGTTTGGCAAGGCCAAGAAGAAAGACATATCCAAAGCGCAATGTTTTGGATGTAACGAATTTGGACACTCTAGGAGGGACTTTCCAAACTAGCATAACAATAAGATAAAGGAAAGGAATGAAGATCATGTGGCCGAAGCAATGGGAGAACCTGAGAAGAAGGCAAAGAAGGAAGAAGTGAAGGATATTTACTACTAAAGAAGGTTCACTGACTGTCCGGCTCTCTGTGAAGTTTAATATTTATTTTAGGATAATATGTTTTGTTTAACATCTTAGAAAGAAGCATATGATAGTAGCATGTATAGAATTTACATGATTAAGTTTCTTTGTAGAGATCATCTAGATAGATGGATAGATAAACCATTTTGCATATTGACCATCCAAGCATTATCTAACATTATATTAGAAGATATCATCCTGCTTAGTTGAATCATCATGATTCAGGAAAGACCATCGTTTTTTGAAGGTCTTTGGAAAAATCATCATGGCAAGGTTAAGTAGACATTCCATGTAATGTGGAACCAATACTAGTAAAGGGATGAAAGAATGCAATGGTCAGGATGTAGGCTCTTTGCGAGATATATGAATATCTAAATGATTGGATGAAAGCATAGGAATGCATGTTGGATCTAAAACTATAGATAAGATTCTTGTGTATAGAATCTTGTGAAAGAAAGTTGGTCATAAAATATGCTTATGTATATGGATATATGATGCTTGAAAGGAATATGATTTGGCTTACTTAAGGATGTGTAAATAATTTAAGACTTTCTCTAAAATATATGTATAACGATGATTAACATCTAGTCTAGTCCCTAGAAGAAAAATTGTAACTTGGTAATAAAGTTCGATCCTTCGGCACTTTGATGCATGAAGGAAGATTCATATGGAGATGGATCATGAGGATGTTGATGGAATGAGAAGGTCATCATAACGAGGCAAGTCTAATTTTCATTATTGTTGGTTATTTGGTTAACATATTATTTTGCTACCTGGAAGAATGTCACAGGAATATATGATGGCAGTTGAGGCAAGTGCAATTGTATGGATGAAGAATATTGAGGGAAGCTCAATATTTGGTACTGGAAAGCTGTAAGTTCAAGAAATGTTAATTTGGAAAGGGATGGTAGAAGTATGATAAGATAACCTGAAGGTTAAAGAATATCACATTTATAAGGAAGCCATGATCAAGCTTCAAGTTTGGGAAAGCTCAATGCAATGCCTTCATGTTGAATATGAAAGTGATAAGCAAGAAAGGTACCCTGAAACTTGTCACAAGATTGAAGAGAGAAGGTGGCTCCATGATATCTTGAAAGAAAGAAAGCTCGATGATGTAGAGGAAAGAGGGAGCCAGAAAACTATGAAGAACTGGTAGCTAATACTCTTATGAAGGCAAATTGTAAGGCTTGTGATGATGACTTCTCAAATAAAAGGGAAGTCTAGATCTCCTCTATTTTTTAGAGGGGGTTATTGTCAAGATTAAAGGAGAATAGGGATGTTGTCTTTGGTTGAGAGGGAGTGATGTGGGACATCACTTGTACATTATCCTCTTCAAGTGATGAAGAGAGAATGGCAGAGAATTGGATAAGAATTTGCGGTTTCCTTGATGATATTACATTCAAGAAAGGAAAGGGACCAACACTGTTTGAGGATGTGATAAGTATCCAAGTGAAGAGTGGTCGAAGAGGACTGATATTCTTTGAGGACTCAAGATTCGAGATCCAAGATAAGAATAGTCCTAATAGGACATATCTTATAGACATCCAGATGGGGTATGTGCCTTGTAGAGGTAGTGCGGTAATGCTCTTGATTAAAGAAGAGATTGTCTAGTTAGGCGTAAGAGACAATGCTGGTCATGATGATGATGCTTACAATATGTCTTATCAATCCGACTCTTTTTGTGATAACTCTTCAATTTGAGATATGATGTTGTACTGAGTGTACAATTATGAATACCTCCCTAGTTAAGAGGGATTATTGAAAATGTAACTAGTTTCGGTCTTCATAATTGTTGTACTCATTTCAATATGTATCCTATGTAACAAACAAGAAAAGAAAAGAAAATATATTATTATTAAAGCATGGGTTTCATGCTCATTATTGATTGTGTTTTAGGTAAAGCATGTTCTTCATGCTTATAGGGTTTTTTAGGTCTTAGGATTTACTGTCTCGAGTCAAAGGAGTCAACATCATGTTTATAAGACCCTTATGGGCAAAAATATATTTGTAAAAATAATTATTTTTGAGTTTAGAAAATCCTGGAAGCTCCTAAAGTACAAGTCGACCCTGGGAAAATCAAGTCGGCCTAAAGGAGAGAATTCGACCCCTTGAGAAGGATATAAAAGGAAGCAATTCAACCTCATTTGGAAAAACTCACTCAACAAGTTCAATCTACAAGAAAGAGTTCGATCTATAGCTGGGAAGAGCAGGAAAAGAAGAGTGAAGGCCAAGAAAGCACAAGAAGGACATAAATATTTTGTTTTGGGCTCTATCTCTCTCACACGTGCGAAATTCTAGGGTTTCTGGGCTGCAGGAAGAAGTGAAGTTACAGGTCTGAGTTGTAGGAAGATGAAGTGCAACATCTTGTAACTAGAAGGAAGGATACTTGATCTAGAAATCATAACGAGTTGTCTTGCTATTAGGAAGGTCCCAAGAGGAGGCTGCTCTAGGGTTTCCTTGGAAGCTTTAAGGTCGAAATTGCAGGGTCGAAGTTGCAGGTTGGGTAGCAGTATTGAAGCTGGCAGGTCAAAGTTGCAGTCTCTAACATTTTGGTGTAGAATCAAGGAAGGATTTAAGGAAGGGATGACTTGGTACTAGGAGAAGGATTGGTCTAGGGTTTGGGTCTTTGTATATCATTTGAAGCATATTTTAAGAAGAAAGCCAATATATGTGTCTATTGTTGTTATTATTGTTCTTGACATTGTTTGATGAATAGATCTAACTAAAGAACACAAAGAAGATAAATAAGATTCACAAGAAAATATCAAGTTAAAGGAAGATAAGTACAATAAGCTGCCATTATCGATTTTCTAACAATTTCATCCTGGACTTCTCGTGGGAAGGCGGGGGGGGTAGTTGCATTGAAGAGGTAAACAACAATTAGGGCTTGCAACTGAGCACAGGGTTTGCCAAAAGGGACTTAACCATCAGAGCCACGTCTCGACCACATCCATTGTTGAGGCACGGTGATAATGAGGCGAGTGAACCTAATTGGTGAAGTCTCGAAAGACAAAAGGATTTTAGGGGATTGAAAACCAAAGTGAGGCCAATGCACAATGTACAAAATGAAGGATTTTAGGGATAAAGGTGGAAGGTAAACCAAAGGCTAAAGGAGTTGCAAAGGAATGGTAAAACCAAGACACAATGTGAGGAAGATTGTCGTAGGCAGGAGGAGGACAAGGCTACCTCACCCCTAGATAACACGTTGAACCTTCCCCAAAGAATCCTAAACCAAGCAAACCAAAGTAATATAAATGTAGCTGACCCAGTGGAAAAAATTAAGAGCAAAGACAATACTAGTATACTTGTTGGAGTTGAGCTCCCATAAACCTAGAAGAGTTTAAGTGCAGGTACTCCCACCAGTGGGTATGCGGGCCACATGCAACCTTGCCAATACTTGGAAAATGTAGATAGTCTAGCTCATGAAATGGAGTGAAGGATGGAAGGCCAAACCAACATGGAAGAACAACTTGGACCTTCCACATTGCTTAAGGAACTACTATAGAAGCCGCAGAGGAAATATCCCATAGATAACCCGACAACATGACATTGACACCAAATATCATCAATTTGACCCCAACAATTGTAGGAAATTGAGGAAGTTTCAAAGATTTCCAAATTAAAACAGTGCATTATCATTAAATGTGGGCGACACTATCCCTCTCTTTAATGTTTGGGGTGACAACGGAATAACAAATCCGCTCAGTAACCTAACACACATCTCAACACCCCATCAAATTTTTATTTATTTTTATATAATTTATTATTATATTTAAATTTTTAATCCCCTATCCTTATCACTAATGTAAGTAATTCATAAGAGAGTATCAATAATCATATTAATCCATAAGAGATAAGATATCCCTGCAAGAACTTAAGATTACCGCCTCGCTTGCCCGGATGGTCACATAAAGAGTGGCCCTGTCCCCACAAACCAAAAAACTCCTCAAAAACAACATAATTTCCCCACCCCACACTAACGTCTTTCAAGGGAAATGGCCAAAGTTGAAAAGCTACTTAAGGCGGTGCAAATATTTTGAAATAAAGAGAAGAGTATCCCCACCTTCGAATGCCTATAATACTAGATCAGTGAGTGCTGCGATCCGATGTAGTGTAGGGTTTAGTGGTTCTGCATGAGGGTTCAGGAAGATTCAAGGGGTTTATCTCGGGATTTAAGCCTCCGACCGGATCAGTAGAGAGACTGTAAAATTGAGGTGCAATGGCTGTGTCTTCTTCACCTTCGACAGATTTCTCTTTCGAAGCCCAAGAATTAAGTTCGCTGTTATTGAATGCTTCCTCATCATCGTCTGATATTTTGAATTCATGCCGGGTCGTGGAATCCTTCATCGATAGGCACAGCTGGGATCAGACCAGGCATTTTTACATAACATGCTTCCCCGTTCTGCTCCGCAAGATCTTCGGCTTCGAGGAGGTCTTACAGCCGTCCGGCATTGGCGGATGGATCGCGCAGACCTCTGAGCATTCCGCGAATGCGGCCATAAATCTTCTCTCGCCGTCTGGAGCTTTGTTTTCGTCAATATTTGCCGCAGACGAGGAAAATGTGGTTCGCTGTGTTTCCATCCGAGCGCCTTCCGGCGTGGATTCGTCACATGCTTCAGTCGGAGAGGGGTTTGTATATCTTATCTAAAGTCTGCCCTGCTTTATTTAAAGACCGATTGAAGGAGGACGGCCATGGAGGAGGATTTCAGGTGCAGTTGAATGCATTTGAGTATTTTATGTTTTGGTTTTCTTATTACGTTGTATGCAAAGATAATGATATTATGCATCGTTCGGATTCGGATGAAATGAAATTGGGGTTTAAGAAGCCTTCCCGGTATCGTTTCGAGAAATGGGCGTCTTCTCTGCATAGTTTGCACGGTATCCATGACAATGGAAGGCCTGTGAAGTTCAATTCTAGCCCTTATTTGCATCTTCTGAATTTGTATCTACACAAATTTGTTCCTATATCTGATTTTTGTGCTCCCAGTGTGTCTGTACATCATTTTTTCGAGGAGAATCCATCGATATTTTCTCGTGCCGAGTTTGTTGTTCATACCTTTGTACAGTTTTGGTTAGTGAATGATGATTTTTCGCCCTTACCTTCACGGGTTTGCCAGTCTTTTGGTATTTTGTTACCTGTTAATAATCGATATCATAGGTATGGTCTCCCCAATGTAGAAATCACAGAGGCTGTGAAAATACTGGTCAATTATGTAAGCATTACTTTGTGTTGTCCTCAAGAAGAGTTGAATTCTGGATGGAGAGCTGCATCACAAATGGATACCTTGAGATTGAGGTCATTTTCCTTGCCACGGAGTAGTTTGGTTGTGCCTGCTACATGGTCCCTTCTGTTACAGAGGCCTTTGTACAGGTTTATATTACGAGCTTTCAGTTATTGGCCAGTAGGTGCTTGTCTGAAGAAGGCTACACACATTATTGATCTATGGTTGGATTATTTACAGCCTTGGAATATTGGTGAAGAAGGCGAAATGATGCCCGCTCTCGAAGAGGATCATTATTTGGAGGCAGAGAATAAGATGCTTAGGGATAGGGATCAATGATTGTCTCCACTTTCAGTTAGCTTGCTTCAAAAGCAAAAGACTGGTACTGATTCTGTGGGATCATTAGTAAAAAGAAGCACGAAAGAAAGTTGTTATGGATATAATGATCATTGGCAAAACTATGTTCTGGCTAATTATCCTTTTTATAGCTCTCTTGTTGTTCAGTTTCTTGTATTTGCCCACAAGTTCGTGCACATCAATACCAAGGCAATTCTTCAGATGACTCACAAGGTGCATTGCTCTTTCCTTTATTCTATTATGTCTTATTGATAATAGCAAGGAATAGATGAATAAACTTTGACACTTCAAGCAAGACCCCATGTTTATTTAAAGCAAGATCCAATGGTGGATTAAAGGTACTTATTTCAAGGTAGGATCAACAATTAGGATTATTATACCTAGGTTTTGTATCTAGAAAATTCAAACATGAGGAATTTACTTTTGGAAGTGTGAAAATCAATTAGTTGGAACTTCCTCTTGCATGGGAATAATCAAATAGCAGGAAAGGAGAAAAAGTGTTGTCCAGATCCGAATGTAGATTGCTGCCTTTTAAATATTGAATTTGCCTTGCTGTCAGTGCTATATTAACAGAAAAATTCAACATTAACAACAAATGATCCATTCCTAATAGATTAAGTTATGAGCAGTCTTCATGCATGTAAATGTAGGCTTGAATTTGATATAATTGTTTATTAGTTTAACAGACAAAAAATGTCCTTGGTTTATTTTATAGGCGTTTAAACTATCTTTCTTATTTTGCACTCAAATGCTTTGTATGTGAAAATTACGTCGTGTTATTGAAACTTAATTTGGTTGTTAATTCAACAAACAAATAATTGTCTGTGGTTTAAATTAGAGACATTTAGATTAGCGTCTATTTTTTGGATCTCAAATGCTTTGTGTCTGAAAAATACCTATCCAACTTATTATTTTATGTTGACAAATTCATTGTAGTTTAAATAGTTGTAGACAAGATTTCCAATCAAATAGCTAAGCACACCATCTATTTACAGTCTTTTGTGGAGGGTCATTTCCATAAATTATCATGTCTATTGCTCGAGAAACAATGGGTAAATTCAGCCTGATGTCATTGCACTGAAGTTACTTCTATTTGATAATTCAGCGAGCAATTTATATGCTTCATGTTTTGGACGAGTTCTGCAAAGAAGGATTGAGTTTTGCATTTTACATCTGATAGGTACTTCACTAACTTTGTATAATGGGCATAGATATTGAATGGATATGGACAAACTTGTGATCCCAACCCAAACCTGGTTTGACTATGCAATTTTGAAGAAAATGTTTTTTGGTATATTCTTATGCACTGTCAAGGGTTCTCAACACAAATTGGGAGTGATCATGTTTGCTGTCTTTATAGTATAATTGGGCTAGGAGGCTCATTTTACAGTCCAGTGTGAACGTGATGTGTAAGTATGTCCGTGCTCAACTTGGACTCTAGAGTTGACATGTGTCCCTCTTAAAATAAAAATAAAATATTCTCTAAATAGAAAAGTAATGTTGGTTATAATAAAAAAGAAAAAAAGAATATGCTATACATGTTTAATTAGTTATCCATTTGACCTATAATATAATTTCATGTAAAGTAATTAGAAGTAAAAAAAATTATGCGAGTAAGATGTTTAAACCTTATACTTTTCAAAAAATAAGTTAACACTTTATATAAATAAATTACTTGAAGATCTATATTAATAACTTGTGTGAATATCAACTTATGTGAATCCGTGCTTAAGATGGATCCATGCTGGTAAATCATAATGCTTTTCTGACCAAAAAATGTCCTGAATGTGTGTAGTAAGACTTGAAGATCTATATCAATAACTTATGTAAATATCAACTTATGTGAATCCGTGCTTAAGATGGATCCATGCTGGTAAATCATAATGATTTTCTGACCAAAAAATGTCCTGAATGTGTGTAGTAAGTTTGTTGCTTTCAAAGAAAATTGAAGTCCTAAGTTTCTCAAATATTTCCCTATAACTGTCTGGATAATGTTGATATGCCAATAGTCGGCATTCGTAATCCATTCTCAAGTCACATAAGAAGTGAGTGCAACTCAATGTTACTTAGGTGGATCATGGTTGGGTGGGCAGTGGTCTTGCCTGAAACCTTGCGTTTCCTGCCAAGTTTGATGATTGTTTTTTAATGTCTTATTGAAAATGTTCCTGGATTTCAATATTTCACTGTTTTAGCTTGATCTTCTAACAAGTTCACTTCTTTGATAACGGTAGCAGTTGGTGGTTATTATTTCTAATTTGTTTCTTTTATCCAGATAGAAACAATACTTGAAATCCAATTTACATTCGTGAATTTTCGTTGTATATTCATGATCACTTTAATTTTCAACAGGTTTGGTATTTGGCTGAGATTTATGTCAGTTTATACTGGAGTTCATAGTACATGTATAATTTTGTTTGTTAATGTATTTTCTGACAAGTATATCAAATGGGATTCAAAAGGGTGGACTGTGGTTATTCACAGTTGAATTTCCATGCGTATTTCATTGTATCATTAGAACTGAGATATGTAATGGCAATAACATCTTTTTCTGAACGTGTCCTTTGCAGTGTTACTCACTCTCCTTCGCAAAAAGAAACACCGATGTTGCAACTTTTCAGCACCAGTGATAGTGGAGGCCATCAAATGCTAAAGGTAAGTTTTGTGAATAGTTTCTCTTTATCTCTTTCTTTTTGCAAGACTCATTTGGTTGATGGATAGGTTTATAATTTATTCTGCCAGTACATCAAAATTGGAACCTTACAAAGATAATTCCTTACAAACATTAATTCAACAAAATTTTTATTTATGCCATTATAAGGAGGTAACTGCATCAGTAATTGTTTATATTAATTTTCCCAGAGAAAGATGTTCCCTTAACTTGCCCACATATTAACTGTTCCAAGTGAGGAAGTTGGTACATTGTCAGAGTGATGGAATCCCCCTTTCTCCCTCCTTTCCCTGTATTTTTTTTTCTGGGTGAGGAATGGAATTGACTTCTAGTTGAAATACCAGCTGGTAACTGGACAGAACTACTTGGGAATAGATCTTGTAACCTCCCTGGGTATTATGCCTTCTGTAGAAAGGGTTGGGCAAACTGAGCTATACTATTGTGCTAAGTTGGGCAAACTGAGCTATACTATTGTGCTAAGTTGGGCAAACTGAGCTATACTATTGTGCTAAGTGTTCATTACATATGTACAAACATGAAATCAATCACTATCTTTATTGGGATTTTCTATAACTAAAATGGAAATGAATTCTATAAATCTTCCATACAAAAGGTTAGAATGACTTTAAAGCTCAGGTAGCTTGACATTATTTTATTCAAGAGGAGAGCTGTGTTGGAGTAGATTATTCCTCAATTTTTTGACCACACTGCAAAGCTCATCTTCAGGGTATAATTGAAGTTTGATTAAATTTGGGCTTGATAAGAACATACTTTTAAAAAATTGATTTCTGATTAATCTTAGCTGGATAATAACCTAGTTGTGATTTAATTTTTCTAGTTGGAAAATAATCTGCCATGGTCTGGATCTTCAACTTGTCCTGACGATGAACCACACTTGTTGGTTTGGAACACGTCGACAAATGATTTATGATGTGATTTATGCCGAAAAATCTTCTCAATAATTGATTTTCTAAACTTTATAGATGATTTTTATTTTTTATTTTTGGGAGGGGGTGGGGAGGTAATTTAAAGGCCTTTTATTAACTATTGATGATCACATATGATCCAACCTTCTGTATGCCTCTGGTCTGCCACTAGGGAAACCGGACCATTGGCAATACAGGAGGTCTGCTGTCCAAAAATATACATTTTAAAAAAATATATTGAGTTCTAAAAAAGCCTACAGTGCCTTGGCTTAACAGCCACAAAATATAACACATAATCCTACTATAATAGTAAAGAAAGAAAACATAAATTTTCATGAGGAGACTAGGAGGTGGAAACCTCCACATCTATGGGTGCTTCATCACCTGGACTGTCTAGATGAGTTGGGCCTTTGCCATGCAGTAAGACTGCTTTTATCCTTGTCAAATGCTTGTCCATGGCTTTAAATTCCAACTGCATCATGTTCATCATCATCAGAATTTTGTTTTTAGTGTCATTTTTGGAAAGGAGTACCCTTCCCTGCAGCTGTCTAGTTGTAATGGGACTGGTACATCTACTCTTGATAGATGACCTTTCAGCAATGAAGCAGTGATACCTCTCAAATTTCCATTGCCATTTTCCCACCCTCAAATGCTAGTTCCAACTCACACAGCAATTGATGAGCTTTCGGGGTTATGTATGCCCTGAGGAGGCCCTGCTGCAGATAGAATCCACCTCAGAAGTGCGTGCCCCGGCCAACTGAGGAGTAAGGACTTGACGAGAGGAAGAAAATAAAGAGACCTGAGTAGGAGCTGATCCCAAGAGGAGGGTAGCCCGAGATGGTCTGGTCCCTCTCTCACACCACACCTCGACAAAGCCTCACACCACCATAAACAAAACCAGAAAAACCATAAAGCAGCAAGGAATAACAGAGGATGCCCTGGATTCAGCATAATCAGATAGAAATTGCCATTCATGAATAACATTTACCATCATGAAACAACACAATGTGCCTTTGCAAAGCTTCCCAAATCTGAACTGAGACCTTGCAAAGATTGCTTTTCTCATGCGAGGAGTTTGGTGGAGAGTAAAAGCATCATCTGAGATAATGAAGGGACGTACAACTGTGTACACATTCTCATGAAGTGGTGTGGTGGGCACATCTACCATGCTGGGGTTAGATGAAGTTAATTTGATGTAAAGCATCAAAGAGGAAACATGACATCAATGACTAGTTAAATGTGTTGTTTAGAAATTAGACAAGGTTAGAGAAGGTTATATTGAAATTTCACATTGGGTTGGCCTATACTTCTACCCCCTTTTTGGTTTCTTCTCTTTTTTCAGCTTTTATTTGTTTACGCAGAGGAGAATTTGCATGTTTGCAAAATGATGCTTTCAGAAACATCTTCATCCATCTGACAAATCTATAATTTCTCCATAAGTATACAAAAATGGTGAGGAGTGCAGAGTTCCTAAACTACTGGTCTGTCTGATCTTCTGTTGTTAAAACTTAAAGTTAGCTCTAAGAGTCTAAACAAAACAATTTGATAGTTAATTTTGTATGAATTGAAACTTTTGTGTCTACCTTAGATAAAATTTTACTTTGAAGCACATCGTTGTAGATTATACAACCTTTAGGCATACATATTTTCTTGATTATCTCTTCTATTTTTCTTTAGGCATACATATTTTCTTGATTATCTCTTCTATTTTTTGCCTCACACCAGATACTTCTAATTGATTTATTCCAAAGTGTGTTTCCATCAATAGTATCAATAGATTTTCGTATAGGGGACCTTGCTAAAAAGATCTTGCATTCTGTCCCTCGTACCTTATTTAAGAAATGCCACCCATTTCCAATGGAGTAGAGGCCACTTGTTTTCATTTTTATCTCTCCAAAGGATGTTTCTAACGATGCTCTCTAGATATTGTATAATTGTAGCAGGGGCCATTAGAATGTTGCTTTGATAGAGGGATATCTGATAGGATTGGCCAGTGTCCAGTCTCTTGCCGTATGTTTCAAACTTGACAGGTAAATAGGATAGGCCAATGGGATTGCTAACTTCATCAGTGTTGATGAGGTAGGGATGTAAAGATTGCCCTATCTCTTCTATTTAAGAAAAGCCCCATCTCTTGTCTGTCATGCCCATGGGGGAAGTTCAGTTTAGGTTTCAGCTTATTGTATAATACCAGTGGCCAGTCACTTGCCTTATGCTTCAAACTTGACAGATAAATAGGATGGGCCAATGGGATTGCTAACTTCGTCAGTGTTGATATAAGGTAGAGGCATGAAGGTTGCCCCTGATAGAGGATATTACAAGTAGAGGAAGGTTCTCAACATGGCATTACTAAGTGATTGCATCCATCTAGAATTTGAAGAATTATATATTTTTGCTTGTCTCTGCATTAGATATGTCTAGTAAATGCTTCCAGTTAAAGGGGCATTGATCTGAGCATTCAATATATTTTTATTCTTTATCAAAGTATTCTTTTGTTGTATTTGTATTTTTCAATTTATGCCTTACGGCGTTTCCTTTGCAACATCTGGTGCAAATGCTAGTATATCTTACCTCATTTTATGGTTAACATTGTATAACAAAAACATGCGTTGTGTTATGTAATTAATACTAACATGTAATATTGATTTTTTTTGTTAGAATGCTATAGGTAATGATTGCCAAGACGATGATCCAAATTATGTTCAACATATATCAGGAGATGATGAGGATGAGGATGAGGATGATGGTGATGAAGGAGGAGATGATGATGATAGTTGCAGTGTTGGTGATGATGTGGATCAGAGTAATGAGGATGGTCAAGATGATCATGAGGATGATCTTGGTGGTGGTAGCTAGGCATGCACATGCATTGTTTTTTATGAAGAAATTATTGTGTAGAATGACATTGTTATGTTTAGATGGGTGTTGTGAATTTACCCTATATCAATGAAACATTTTGATTTTGTAATCATACGATGAGTTTGATTTATGTATGTTGTTAATTTATTATAGAATAACGATATTCATGAAATATTTTGATTTGTTAATCATATTTGAATTTTACTTGTTTTGATTAAAAATAATACTGATTTTATTAGTATTATGTTGCTATTTTATACATGTTTTGAAAATTGTTAATGACACGTTGTTATTTTTTTGGATGGATGTTGTCAATTTCTCTTAAATTTCTTTACAAATGATTTTGAATTGTGATATCTGCTTTAATGATATTTAGAAACTATCATATATTTCACTATGAATCTATAAAGGGGGTCATATATGTAAAGAAAAATATACTCTATATAAGAAGTCAAATGCGGATGTAACCATGGATGCAAAATTGAAAGTAAAATTGGATGTTAAACTAGGAATTAATACAAAATGCAAACAATTGACATACAAAGTGTTTTAAATTAGAAGTGAAAAATTGTGCAATAGTTGACACAAAGAAGGGAACAAAACATGGCATACAAAAGGATATCAAATTGGGCAATAACAAGGACACATAAATGGGCACCAAATTAGATGCAAAAAAAGACAACAACTAGATGTAAAATAAGATGCAAAGTTGAGTGTTAAAAAGAAGCAAAAAACGTTACAAATTAATATGCCAAATGATGATGCAAATAATGGTGTAAATTTGGGATGCAAACTTGGGTGCAAAAAAGGAAAAAAAAAAGATGTAAGAAAGACATAAAACAAGATGCAAAATGGGGCTGAAAAAAGGTGAAACCAAGGATGCCATATTGGATGTAAAAAATGATTCCTAATCACATGCAAATTTAGGCTCGAACTCAGACACAAAATTATATGCAAATGTGGACACAAAATGAGGCAAAAAAAGATGCAAATTTGGATGGTGAAAATGATGTAAAACTAGACACCAAAAAAATGCAAAATTGGATGAAAAAGTCGGTGTAAATAATGGTGCAACATTGGACACAAGTAGACACAAAAAATGGTGCAAAAAGGGGCATAAAATAGCTTAAAATTGGATGCAAAACTTGGTGCAAAAACAAATACAAAAGTAGACGTAAAAAATGGCTCTAAATTGAATGTACCATTAGACACAAAATAAGATGCAAAGGTGGACACAACACATGACTCAACATAAGATGAAAATATAAATGCAAATTTGGATGCTCAAAATGATGTAACATTAGATGCAAGAGATGGTGTTAAAAATGATGCAAAATTGGATGAAACAAATGACGCAAAATATGGTGCAAAATGAGATGGGAAAAATGGAGACAAATCAAACGTAAGTGTGGATGTAAAAAATGGTCCAAAAAAAGATGCAAAAATGGGCACAAAAATGGATGCAAAATTTGGTGCTAAATAAAATTCAACACATGGTGCAAAGATAGGCACCAAAGCTGGTGCAAAAATAGAAGCAAAAACTAGTGTAAGACTAGATACAAAACCTGGCGTAAGACTAGATGCAAAAACTGACACAAAATGGATGCATAAAAAGACGTTAAATTGGATTCAAAATACAGTGTAAACTTGATGCAAATGATGGTGCAAAAATGGAAGCAAAGAATGACACAAAATAGGAAGTAAAAGAGAATGAAAAATAGATGCAAAAAATGACACAAAACTAGAAGCAAAACCTGTCATAAAATAAGATGCAAATCTTGGTTCAAAATTTGACGCAAA
The DNA here is from genome assembly GCA_031772625.1 of Pinus tabuliformis. Lineage (NCBI taxonomy): Eukaryota > Viridiplantae > Streptophyta > Pinopsida > Pinales > Pinaceae > Pinus > Pinus tabuliformis. The sequence goes on along the minus strand of CM062810.1, from coordinate 939,815,950 downwards.
AAATGATGCATAGTTTGGTGTAAAAAATGATGCAAAATCTAGCGTGAAAAAGGATGCAAAATCAGGTGCAAAAAAGGACGCTTTAAAAATTGTACAATAGAGCCAGATTTAGCGCCAGGTTGCTCATCACAATTACAAAAAAAATGCACTAAAATCTGGCGCTAAATCTGACGCAAATCACTGGTTTTGTTGTAGTGTTGACAAGTCCTTCTTCTTGCCTTCTTGACTAGAATCTGATTTGGAATTGGATGACTTTACTTTCCCTTTCTTCGCCTTTCCAACCAAGGCACAATTATCCTCCTCATCATGCTTGGATGAAGATCAATCTTCGATGTTCCATTGAATCTCTTCTTGCACCAAGTCGGACCACGAACTCTCTTACTTTGGTAGCTTCTCCCTCCCATTTACTAAATCCTAGTAGCTATGCCAACTCTTGAGAAGGCCTATAAGTTCTAGGTTGACCATATCATCTTCAGCAACTATAACAATAATACTTCCAAGCTCATACAGACATGGGGTGAACTTAGTCAAGTACTTTGGTATTGTGTCACCCTTCTCCTTCTTGATTTTCTTGAGCTTGTATTTTAGTGCCAACTTCCTGTGGTCACTGTTGTTCTGAAACAGGTCTATCAAGCCATTCCACATTGCATATGGAGTGTCCTTCCCATGTAGGTTCAAGATAATATGATCTCTAACTCCTTCAAGTATAATCCTTCTCGCTTTTGCAACACATTTCCTCCACTCTAACAAATCTTGAACATCAATTGCTAGAGGCTTAAGAATATCTTTGTCTATGACTTCCTTCAGCCTATTGTCTTCCACACTGCCTCCATCCTGTACTTCGAAGCAATATAGTTTGAACTACCCTCAAGGGAATATTCGAGTCTCAATTCGTAGAATGACATCTTGTTGGCCCTTGAAGAATGACACTGCAAATTCAATTTCAGCTACAAAAGAAAACCTTGTATTCTCCTTTTCTAGAGTGATTTATGCTCTGATACCATGTATAAATTTCTCATAGATTCAAACTGCTAATTGTAATTTACTAAAATAATAGACTTGAATCTACTCTACTCATTAGCGAAAACAATTAAATTATTGCGAAATCATGAAGCATATGAGAGAAAGATTCGATCAACACATTACACAATGATTTCCTGGGGAACACCATAGCTAAAAACCCCTGCTATCTGTATATTGCATTAGTAAAAAAATATGAGAAGATTACAATGCTTTGCTCAAGCCAGAGCAACCTCTGCACTGTCTCTATCTGTCTCACTACTTCCTAGACAAGCCTTGGCCAATACTTAACCAAATTTTGGCTTTCCCAAGTCCCTATTTCCTTGCGTTGCTTCCTTGGGAATTATCCCCCTATTAATTAGGGAAATTTCTCAATATGAATTACACAATCCTCATAGGCCTTCCTCTGACTGTATGCACCACCTGTACAATTCAGATGATTATATAACTGATAGTACACTATCCCTGGACTCCAATCTCAACTGGGTAACTCTTAAATTTGACATGCATCAGTTATTTATGAGTGAATCATTAGTTAGTTGGTTGAACACATGAAGCAACGCCCTACTGTCTGACCTCCTACTAGTTCCTCCATTAATTGGAACTAGTTTAACTGACATTAACTCAGTTAAACTGAATTAATTAATTACAACTCAAAATAAACTCAACTAAGGTTCCTATAATGCAGGAAACACTCTACATGACTCAAGTTAGACTCTCAACTCAAATTACTTGAGTCAACTAACTCAATTTAACTTAGTTAACTCATACAAGTTGTCTTGTGATGGGGAATTATAATTTTATTCCTATATTAATTCAAGGAAAAAATTAAATTAGGATTTTCTTGTTGCATTTTCAACATAAAATGCTTACGACAAAAGGAAATAGAGTTGACCCTTAATGAGAGGTCTCCAATTTTTATTAATCCAAAGATTCAACAACCTTAGAGATGGCCATATGCATGAAAATTTCCCTATCAAGCCTCAATTTACAAGTTTGAGGGCCATATCTAGATATTGATTGACGTAAACTACAATCTTTAGTATTTCATCCAACCCTTTGGCAACCTAAATGGTTTTACATGTTAAAATTGAGGACCACCATGAACCAGAGTGTGAAAAAATTCAATGTCTAGGGTCAATGGGGAAGGGGGAGGGGAAATGGGAGATGGCATAGGGACAAGCCCTCCAAAACTTAAAGCCATCAAATCAAGGACACGACCAAGACATTATTGATTAGTCTTAAGATATCAAGAGCTTTAGAAACATGACTCATGTATTGATTGGAAATATTAAATATTTAAAAGAATGTTATCATATAAATTTATTTATTGATAAGGATAAGGAATTTAGAAAATTTATAATTAATTAAACATATATATATATAGATTAACTATAATAAATTGCTTGAAAGAGTATGTACATTTGAAATAGATTATTCACACCTTGTATCTCGTTCCGGAGGAGGTTTTACATATTAATTGACTAATTGAAAATATTAAATATTTAAAAGGATGCTATCATATAAATTTATTTATTGATAAGGATAAGGAATTTGGAAAATTTATAATTAATTAAACGGATTAATTATAATAAATTGATTGAAATAGTATGTACATTTGAAATAGATTATTCACACATTGTGTCTCGTTCCTGAGGGGGTTTTACATCTCAAATAATCCTTTAATCAATTTTTTTGTTGACATAATTATAGGGAACAGAACAATGCAACAAATTCGCTCTCTAAAGCGAGTGCTACAAAGTATGTAAGAGTATGGAAGATCAACGAGTAATTGAATGGTGTCACCTCTGAATTTTACCATAGGCCCTTCGTTAAAGGACTCTAGCGACTCTAGCTGGATATTCGTGGTCTTGTTGTAGCTTGATGATCTATGTTCTATTGTTTTTATGCAGGTTTTCATCTCAGTCACAGTTGTTTTTCCTTGGTTTTTCAGGACCTTCTAAAGCCTTGGGGTTTGTTGATGATGAGTCAGATAGATCTAGTTTTTATTTCCTGGACTATTATGCAACTATGCATGTGTAAAGAATATACAAAATGTAATTTTATTTTGCCTTAATAAAATTACAGGTTCTTTTTCAAAAATAAAATAAAATTGAAATAGATTATTATCCTTATTTAAATGGAAGTTGAATAATCAATTTAAAAAAATTAAATTATTTTTTATTATTAAAAAGAATATATATATATGATATTTTTTTTTTTTATATAATTGATTTCCACAAATTACTATGTTAAGTGTATCAATTTGAAGATAACTAAAACTATTGGCATCAGATACCTCATGATTTACTATATTTTTTAAAATGTATAACATTAAATTTTTAAAATATGATTTTTTTACTTAATATTATTATGTTGAGTGTATTTATTTGAAGATAATTAAGATGGTTGGCCATAGATATGTAATGAAAATTGTTTAGACCAAATATCCAATAAAACAACATTATTTTGAAAGGATTTAAACTTTTCATAGCAATCAACCACTAATATTAACAGTGTTATGCAACATTTAAGGTTTTAGAACCTGGTATATAAACTCTAGAATTTTAAAGTAAGTAAAATTAAAATTAAAATTATATATATATAATGCACATGTTAATATTAAATGCTAAGTAGCAATAGAGATCTTAGCCATCATAGAAGAGAACAAACAATATCAACATTGTTATAATGCATCATTTAAGTTTGTGGTGTGATGGGATTCTAATGAAATTAAAATTCGACAAGTTATTTACATGAGTTGTACCCTTAAACACCATGTAATAGTGTAACACAAACCTTGTTATCCCTAACCCCTACTAAGGGTGGAAGAAGGCAATTACTCTGATGACCTAAACTCTAAAGTCCAGTTATGGAAATAGGGTCTAAATTTTTGGATGTTTTAAACTTACTCAAAAATAAAATCATATAATGCCAATATGTTCATCTCGTGAAGACCTTTCCAATGATATAAAATGTGTTGCAGTCTGAATCTCGAATTAAAAGATATGATAAACGAAAGTGTAGCCCATCAGGTCTTGCCACATCATTTGACCTGCCATGTGGTGCCGACATGGCTACCCAAGTCACATCCACCTCACCACCATGCAACAATTCTAACCAAACTTTCAACCTATTCATATCATAATACACCTTGCACAACCACGAGAATGTCACCTTACACAACCACGAGAATGTCACCTTGCACAATCATGAGAATGCCACCCTTGTCACCTCACCCTAGAAATAAAATCTTGGGAGTTATGCACCCAACACCATAGGAAACTATTGGGGTAGAGGTGTCGTGGTTACATGGATCTGTCATGGACCCCTCCTCCAACATGTCCTAACACCATTTTTTGCAGCCTCTTTCTCAAACCCCACTACTACCACACCATCCCAACTGTTTCCCTTTGCGATGCATTCAAAATCATCAGAGTGAAATAGTCTTGAAAATCTCCTTGTGAAGTTGTTGGGGTTACATGAAAATATCACATGGCTTTCCTACTCCCATGCGTCATTTCCATTATCCCATCTTGCCACATCCTCTCAGAGATAAAATCCTAGAAACTTTATCCTGGTCTCCCTTCGAAATCATTGGGGAAAACTATTGTGGAATCCAATGGCATTGACCTCTTCTTCTTACACACCCTTGGTCATGGCACTTGGCCATATAGTTCAGCAAGGATCCCACTCTTTTAATCCCTGACAAATGAATTTCAATCCCCGCGCTAAACGATTGGACACAACACCTGCACACATGAGATAATGTGACTCAAAGGCTAGAGCCTTAATGCCTTAAGGCTTTACCCCTCCTCACTTCCATATGCGCGTATTTATATATAGTGATAAGCTCTAAGAGATATTCCTCCTAAGCTTAGATTTGAATGTGCATATACGACATCCATGTTATCCTTCAAGAGCTTAAAGAGGCTTCAACCCAACCTGCAATTAGATATATATACATAAAAATCTATATGACTCACATATATACAAACACTTCCTTCCTAAGCTTACAGAGGCTTTGACCCAACCTGCAATTATATAGTTATTTGGACATATATATGTACACCTGCTATGCTATCTCTCTTGAGATTTTAACATGGCTCGACTGATGTTAAGGTTTAAAAGCCAGAGTTGTTAGTTACATAATAAACATAACATAGTTATATCCATTGATTTACACTGAGGCCCATCAAACAAATTTCAAACTCATAACTATTAATAAATCTATAGGCCTCTTAGGCTAATGATAAGAATAAAACAAGCTCATGAATGCATGCCAAAATCCATTCAATTACTCAGGAATTACACATGAAATCAACATTCCTCAAGCATGCAAAAAATCACATTCCATAACATATTACAAGCATTGGATCAACACATTGAATCAATGACAACATAAGCCTTAATCCTACACATTTTACATATACTTAACATTCAAGGTGCAAATCTTGATTATACTTGTCTAATTAAATGTGCTTAGAAATTGACATTAGGGCTTCAAATCGCCACCCAACCATAGACAAGTTTCATCCTAGTCTTTCTTGCACCTGTCATCCCTGAGCCAAATTCCAGAGCTTGAGGATGAGTGCTTAGGGGATTAAACCAATGCTTCCAGCTGAAATAGGGACTCCAGAGGACCATCCACCTTCACCTACCAGCTACTTAGTGTAGTCAGTTTCTCACATGGAATATAGAGGTTCACCACCTCTGCCCTTCAGCTACTTCAACTAGAACTATGGCTCTACCATCGCAAGCTATAAAATGGAATCTAGAGGCTCACCACCTCCACCCCAAACTGAATGAGGGAATCCTTAGGCTTAACACCTTCACCCTCAATAATTCTTTCACATGATGGTTCCACCCAATCCTGGGAATCTAGAACCCATTGTAAAAACCAAAAAACGAGCAGAGGGGGCTAAAGAACTCTCCTTACGAAGAATCCAAGGAACATGCCTCCACCCAAGTTGTCAAGTGAATCCATAGAAAACTATCTCCACCCTCCAATCTTATAGGGAATTTAGAGACTACTATAATCACTTGAGAGATATTATTCCACCTCCCAATGCTCAACCAAATGATTACTCTACACGAGAAATTAGACCAATATTGTCAAATAAAATAGGGTGTCTCAAGGCTACACTATCTTCACCCACCAACTATTCAACAATTTCACATCAGGCAGGGAACACTTTCTTTTATATAGAGGGACTTATAATACAACATCCCAACATCTCTAGGGATTTGGACATAGAGGGTCTCAATTTAGAAGTAGAGAGAGAGGTAATATTCATGTTAAGGAGGTTTCATCAATTGTGTTACCTTTGAAGGAATAAGAGTGCACTCTCATGTAGCTTAGTGGAACTTCCACTTGTGTTCTCAGCCCAACTCTATAGAACTACCATAAGGTGTTGTGAACCCACTGCCATGGGTGTCTCCACCTCTTAGAAGTTATCAACCAACACAATTTCTAGTCGATTTATCAACCTTGCGAGGCATGTCCACTGCTCAATGATTATCAGCCTACAAGCCTTCTAGGTTTCTCAGATGGACTATTATTTTATCCTCACTTCTGCATGAATTATCTCAGTCCTCGTAACCTTCTTTTCCCTTTTAATAATTTAGCTTAATCACCAGGATCCTCTTGGCCTCCTATTTTCCTTGTTCCTTTTTGTTCTCCATATGTGTATACAATTCATAAATAGTTTCTTTCCTAACAAAAGCCTCTCAACCTCCCTCCTTTTCCTATGCATATCCATCATGTAATATTCCACAGACCTTTTTTTCCTCCACTTCTCATGGTTTTTCTCACTGAATCCCCCCTTTCTCATCACATCCTCCAACAAACAAAATAATCTCTTTGTTGTGGGACTACGGGGATACTGCTTTGGACTGTGTGAGCCATACTTTTCATTAAGTTTTTGTCCTTGTTCTTTCCTGTTGTTTTTTCCTAACAGAAACATGGGCTTGTCCTTGTTTTTTAGATGAATTAATAACATAGTTAGGTCCATTAAAACCACTTAGTCAGTCCATGACTAACAAAACAACCAACTTCCTCAAGAAATGTAATCTTTTTCCCTTTCATTTAGCCATTTTAATTTATCTATGGATTCAAAATGTCGACAAAGTATGATCATTACTATGGATACTCTGAAATTCCACTCAACAGAAATTAAAGGCAGAAGTCTCAAATCCAGAATTAGCTTTACATAATTACAAGGAAATGTTTACAAGGGGAATTAACCTACATGGGATGTCACAATCCCAACCCACTTAGAAAGACACCATCCTTGGTTAATTGATTCCCAAACACAAAGGAAAACATGATTAAACTAAGAAAAACTGATTTGGAGCTTTATATTTACAACTCAATTACAATGACAATCCACATATAGAGTCACTTGCCTAGCAACTTAATGGATATATAACCAATAAATCGACCATCTTCTAGTGGCTATTTTGTAGTCTTCTTGGTGCTTTTGCTACAGTCTTTGATATCTTCAAGTTGTTGGTTGTTCATCCTACAACCAACTCCATTCACCCAGACTAGGTAATTCCCATGCTTCCCTCTCGTCTTCTCCTTTGAATGGGTGCTCAACCACTCACACATGTGTCATTAACAAATCCCATTTATCAAGTGTTCACAATCGCTCCTTGTTGTTACACCATAGTGGCTACAAATCAACACAAGGGCTCATGTGGAGCAAATGGAGTCTCAATTCAACCTTCAAGTGAGAGATATAGTTAATAGTGAGGAGGTTTTATTAGCTATGTTATTCTTGAAGGAATAAGAGTGAAATCTCCAACAACTTAGTGGAACTTCCACCTATGTTCTCAGCCCAACTCCATGGAACTACTATTAGTTTTTATCAACCCATTAGCACTGGGTTCCTCCACCTCTCAGAAGTTGTCAGCCAACAAAGTCTCCAGTATATTTATCAGCCATATAAGGCACAACAACTACTAAGTGATTATCAACCAACAAACCTTCTAGGTTTCTCAACTGGACTGTCATTTAAGCTTATCTACTCCATAAAAATCTCTTTTTCCATCAACACTACGCTTAGTGGAGTACATTCCAAATCTTGCAATCAAGGATTTCGATTATTAGTTAATATACCTACTACTACAACCACCAACATTTCCTTGTCATCCAGAAGATACAACATGAACATATAAAATTCATATCCTTATGACATTAAAATCATCAATCAATCAGGGCGTTCCCCTACTCCAATGGTTCTTCTTTCTTCTAGGAATTTCATTGGATAACTTATTATTTCATCCATCCAACAATTTGCATTTGCATCAATTACTTATTTTTTATATATAGTCATTCTTCCACAATAATGATTCCTGACAAGACCCTGTCAGACATAATGGAATACACACACACATCAACCACATCAACATGATCATGAACATACACATATTTACACATGTAAATAAAATCAAGGTTAAGGGAACCTCATGCATCCATGCAAATCATGCATAACATTGAGAGAAATAGTTCTCAATTGGCCAAGGAATTTGATACCCAAATTCCTTTAATACAACTTGCTGCAAACCTGAGAGGCATCATCCTAGCAGAGTTTGTCTAGCAATGGCCTTCCTTTCCATTCACATGGTTGTCCTATTATTGTCCATTTATTCCAATGAACCCAACTAACCCATTTGGTTTTCATACTCTTCCTTCTTACCTTCAATTACTCTTTATTAATGCATTGGGCTTCATCCATGCCTTTACTTTTCTTGTTTTGTTCCACTCAACTCTTCCCCGGAGCATCTTCACCTTGCTTCCACACCCAAAACAAATTCCAAGAACCCAAAGACATGGAAGACAAGAATAAAATAAAATGAAAAGTCATAAAATTTCATACAATAATACAAAACCATAAAAAAGGTAGCATGGCCATGCACAAATGAATAGTCTAAATGGAAAATCAAGAATAAAATCAATCGAGTACAAAAATCATAAAATGTTCAACAACCATAACCACTCAATCCCCATGAGCTCCGATGTTTCTAATCGCACTTGAATAAAATCTCAACCCGAGCCTTCTTCAAGGTTTCATGACATCCTTTTGAACTTGTATTTCCTCTCCAGGTTCTCCCAAAAGGAATCCTTCAATGCTTATTAGACAGTTTTGAGGGAATTATCCTCTTCTTCTCTCCCTTCTAACATTATACCATGTTGTCTCAAGTGTCTGAGATCTCTTATAATTTATTATTTTCTTGTTATACTGATTCTCTTTATGTGTTTCCACTTACATTCAGTTGTTAGTATCACCAATGAAAAATACATATTGGCTAATTCCCTACCATGATATACCCATCATGTTATCTTGCAGATGCACACATATCTCAATTTATTCATTAGTCGCATGTCTCAAAATCTAGGACATAATTAGGTATACTTATATCTCAACATAGTTTTTCAAAATCAAAATTCTCATGCACATGAGCATTTCAATTCATTTATAATCACTCCTATTAGGTTTACAATTGGTCTTTTACCAAAACCATCAACATTAATTACATTCATCCTCCTTAGCGAGACCACCATTATAAAATTTTAAAGAAGATCAACCTTTTCAAAATTTTAACTAGCATATCCTGGGGGGAACTCAATTGGTTAATCTGGGAAATGTCAAATAGTTGAAACTCGAATGACCTAAGTTCAAATCGCCCCTATTGTGACCCAGGCTATAGGGAGGAGGACACAGTGTATCCTCACAAAGGTTTATTGGAAGTTACATGTCAGGTGGGCTGTTGGGTTCCTCTAGGTCACAAAATAAATAAATAAATAGAATTAACCAACATTATCAATTCTAGAGGTCAACCTTCTTGTTAAGCCTGATAGTAGTCATGAAGTCCATCCTCTTTTCCAAGGTTAGCAATCATGGCATTTGCAATCTCAAGGGGTTTAGAAAATCACATGTCACATCAACATCTACCATCTTATTATAGATATGTCACATTTATAAATTTGTCATGGTTATGCATGCAATCAACTCATGAACATTCCATCACAATGCTACACCCAATATTAGCTTGCACAAGGAAATAATCAACATGCAATCCATGATCATAGTGTTATTACCAACACCTACAACAAGTAGTTATCAAACCATTTGACTCTCTAATAGAGGCACAAACATTATACCTTCATTTCTTCTGCGATAGAGCCCATCCAGTCCAAGTGTTGAACCTGAAAGCTCTGATACCACTCAATAACATACACTCTAATATCGCTAGCCCCTACTAAGGGTAGAAGGAGGCAGTTACTCTGATGACCTAACCTTTGAAGTCCAGTTATGGAAACGGGGTCTAAATTTTTTGAACTTTTTCAACTTCCTTAAAACTTATAATGGAAGTCCCATCCTTGTGAAGTTGTTAGGGTGACATGGACGTATCACAAGGATTTCCTACTTCCACGTGGAGTGTCCACTGATCCACCTTTCCATGTCCTCTCGGATATAAAATCCCAAAAACTTTGTCCTGGCCTCCCTTCGAAACCACGGGAGGAAATTGTTAAGGTTACATGGACGACAAGGATCATCCCATGACAGCCAATGGCACTGAGCTCTTTTTCCTGTGTCACCTTTGGTCATGACACCTAGCCATATGGTTTGGAAGGGGTCCCATTCTTTTAACCCTTGGAAAATGAATTTCAACCCCCATTCTCAGCACTTGGATATAGCACTTGCACACATGGGCTAATGCGACTTGAAGGTCAGGTCCTTAATGCCTTAAGGATTGATCCCCACTCACTTCCATACTTGTATATTTATATATAGTGGTAAGATCTTCGAGCTATTCCTCCCGAGCTTAGATTTGCATGTGAATATACAACATCCATGCTATTCTTCTTGAGCTTAAAGAGGCTTCAACCCAACCTGCAATTAGATATATATACATAAACATATATATGTATTTGACTCACATATATACAAAAAATATCATTCCTAAGCTTATAGAGGCTTCAGCTCAGTCTGAAATTATATAGTTATTTAGACATATATGTACACATGCTATGATATCTCTCCTGAGATTTTAATAGGGCTTGACCCAACCCATTCAATATATATATATATATATATATATATATATATATATATATATATATATATATATATATATATATATATATATATATATATATATATATATATATATATATATATATATATATATATATATAATGTTAGACTTATTGAGCTTGGAAATTGATATTAAGGCCTAAAAGCCAAATTTGTTAGTTATATAAAAAACAAAACAAAGTTATATCCATTCATTTATACCGAGGCCCATTAGAAAAATTTCAATCTCATAAAAATTCATAAATCTACAAGCCTCTTAGGCTAATAATAAGCATACAACAAGCTCATGAATTCATGCCAGAATCTATTCAATTACATAGGAATTACAAAAGAACTCAGCATCCTCAAGCATGCAGAAAATCACATTCCATAACATATTATAAGCATTGGACCAACACATTGAATTAATACCAATACAAGCCTTAAGCCTACACATTTTACATATACTTAAAATTCAAGGTGCAAATCTTGAGTATACTTATCTGATTAAATGTGCTCAACAACTAAGATTGGGACTTCAAATCTCCACCCAACCATAAACAAGTTACAACAAAGTCTTTTTTGCAGCTATCACCATTGATAAATATTCCAAAGCTTGACAATGAGTTCTTGAGGGATTAAACCAAAGATTCCAACTAAAGCAGGGACTCTAGAGGATCATCCACCTCCTCCCACAAGCAACTTACTGCAGTCAGTTTCTCACAGGGAATCTAGAGATCCACCACCTCCACCCTTCAGCTACTTTAATAAGAACTACATCTCTGATATCATAAGCTAAAATAGAGAATCCATAGGCTCACCACCTCCACCCCAAATTGAATGAGGGAATCTACAGGATTAACATCTCCACCCTCAACAATTATTTCACAAAGTGGTTCCACCCAATTATAGGAATCCAAAACCCACTATAAAAATAGAAAAAAAAACATAGGGGGCTTAAGAAATCTCCTTACCAACAATCCAAGGAGCAAGCCTCCACCCAAGTTGTCAAGGGAATCCAAAGAAAACTATCTCCACCCTCTAGTATTACAGGGAATCCAGAGATTGTTGTTATCACCTAAGAAGTACCCTTCCACCTCCTAATGCTCAACCAAATGATTTCTCTACTCAGGAAATTATAACAATATATTCAGCTGAAATAGGGTATCTCAAGGCTACACTGCCTTCACCCACCAGTTATTCAACAATTTCACATCAGGCAGGGAACACTTTCTTTTATATAGAGGGACTTATAATACAACATACCAACATTTCTAGGGATTTGAACACAAAGAGTCTCAATTCAAAAGCAAAGAGATAGGTAAGTTTAATGGTAAGGAGGTTTCATCATCTAAAGTTACCTCTGAAGGAACAAGAGTGCACTCTCCAAAAAATTAGTGGAAATTCCACCCGTGTTCTCATCTAAACTCTTTGGAACTACCATCAGGTGTTGTCAGGGTACTAGCCCTAGGTGCCTCTACCTCTAAGAAGTTATTAACCAACACAATCTCTAGTGGATCTATCTGATTTGTAAGGCATAGCCACTACTCAATGATTACTAACCAACGAGACTTCTGTGTTTCTCACCTGGACTAATCATCTGACCTTCTTTTCTCCTTGAATTCTCTCAGTCCTCATAACCTTCTCTACCCTCTCAGTAAATCAACTTGATCATTAGGAGCTTTTTGGCCTCCTCTTTTCCATGTTCCCTTCTATTTTTCCTATGCATATGCCATTCACGCATCATTTATTTCCCAATAGGAGCCTCTCAACCTCCCTCCTTTTTCTGTGTGTATCCATCATGTAAGATTTCCAAGACCTTTTCGGGTTCTACTTCTCATGGTCGTTCTTATTGAATCCAACATTTTTCACCACGTCCTCCAACAAACAAAATCGTCTCCCTATCATATGTCTATGGGGACTGCTGCTTTGGACAACACGGCCCATACTCTTTATTACATTTTTGTCCTTGTTCTTGCTTGCTTTTTTTTCCCAACATAAACATGGGTATGACCTTGTTTTATAGGTGAATTAATAACATAGCTACTAGGTGTGTGTTATATTCTTTCCAAGCGTCATGGGTGTGTGTTATATTCTCTCTCGAGAGGATTCAAAAAAAGAGTGTGATTGTATAGAAACACATATCGATGACCATTTATTGGTGTTAAGACCATTGTACATATTTTCATTGAACTTGGACAGTAACATAAATCAATTCAACTATGATAAGATTGTGGCATCCGCAAGGTAAACCTATTCGAAATGCTTGCAATAAATTAACAAGCAATGACGTTGTAGCCTTAGAAAGGCATCGAAGTTTTTGTGTAGATGGAAGGATTCTAATTGTGATATGCTAGCTTTTTTTTTATTGAGTGGAGAAAACGCAAGTTATAATATTGATATGTTAGGTTTAAATTTTGTGATTAATGTGATTAAATTTTAAGGTGATTATTTAATAATATGTTATTAAGTATATTTATTTAATAATAAATATATGTTTAATTAAAATTTTATTTAATTATTAGAAAATTCAGAGAAAATTTTAAGAAAATTTATGATATTTTTGTAAAAATATTTAGGTTTCAAATTATTTTATATTAATATATATAAAATTTTGGCGATTTTTAGGAAATTGGCTAATCATTTTTTTGGAAAAGGCATGGAAAATTAGCCCACCTACGAATATTAGCCCCTAAAATTTTCCCTGTTAAGAATATTAAATATTTAAATATATATTATTATTTAAATTTATTTATTGCTAATGATATTGAAGTTGGGAAATTTATAACCAATTAAATAAACTTTTTTATTATTTTTTTTAATAAGATAAATATCAAAAATATATTATCAAATTTATTTTTTGTAATTATATTAATATTAAATTATAATTATATTAATTTGTTTCAAATAATATTTATATTTTAAAATAAATTATTATTTTTATTTAAACAGATGTGAAACAATCATCTTATAAATAATATATATATATATATATATATATATATATATATATATATATATATATATATATATATAATTCTTTAGAAATATGCTTTATTGGTGTTATAAATATGATTTATTAACTCATATTACTATGTGAAATGTTGATACCAAATATGTAGTGAGATTATCCACACCATATATTCAACAAGATAAGCTGTGAGGCAGCAAGTCCCTACATTGAGTGGGGTAATTATGGACTCGGAGGGAGGCTACTTCGAGAATATATTCCTCAATCTTCATTGACACCATTACCACTCGGTTTGATTGATTGCAACAACATGAATAGGTCAACAAGGAACTAGCAAAAGAATTTTTATGAACTATCATAGATTAGTAACAATAACTGAAACCTGAACAATTGATTTTTATGTTGTAGCAAATCTGGAACTTGTAACAACATATAGCAGTTCAGTGTCCTTTTCAGACCCCCTACATGATTGTACATCTGCCCTATCCTCCCAGTGACATGCGGGACAAACATCATTATAAGTTGCCTAAGTCGCCGAGAAATAGTTCCTTTGCACGAGTAAGAAAGCTCTGTATATAAGTTATTTCACATTCCTTGTATCGTTTCTCGTGGATTAGCATCTCGAGGTTCTTCGATGGGCCATCAACATGAATAGGTCTTTCAACCCATTTGAACTCAATCCATTTATCTATTACCCCATCATAATGGAATGACATCACTGTAAAGTTGTCTGTAGGGAACTAGCAAAAGAATTGTGATGAACTATCATAGATTAGTAAACAATAACTGAAACCTGAACAATTGATTTTTATGTTGTAGCAAATCTGGAACTTGTAACAACATATGCATTCTTGTAGAACTCACAATTAGATTGGCAGGTTCTAGGAAGTCATAATATCAAAACAATTGGCAGGTTCTGGGAAGTCATTTGGACTCGGAGGGAGCAGTTTAATTCTCTAGTTTTTACCTTAGGGCTAGTAGTCCAGAATGGGACAATCATTCTACGCTAGAGAATGGCTCAGTAGAGGGAATCCAATTGCCCTAGAATCTATAACAAAAAACCATTTCTCTGAATAAGTAAAGTACAACTCTATTTTATTGATAAATGTCGGATAATATTCCAAAATGGATTTGTAATGCAATTCTTGCCATTTTGGGGGTCTTTTATTCTTTGAGGAGTTTACCGTGACTCTTCCTCTAGTCAGGATGCTAAACTTAATCTGTGCTCAACTATGGAGCAAGCTTGTGTTTGAGATAGATACCTGAAAACTAACCTACATGTGCTACTTGGCCACGTGACTCTGCAAACAATACATTATGATTGGAGTGATGCAAAGTTTTTCATCCACTACTTCCCTTTAGGGACAACTATATTCAACAGATCCATGTAAAATTGAAATTGACTACAGGTGAATGTTTCAGCAAATATGTTTGCTGTAAGTCGAATGGATACGAAGAAAAGAAGGAAACCAATATATTCGAATAAATATATTTACTGTATGATTGTAATTTGTATACCCTAATTGTATTATTAGATTGCTCAGTACAATTCTAATTATAACAACTATGAATTTTTTGAAGGATCCATGGATGTTGTTCTCTTTTAGTACACGATGTCACAAGAAACATGGTGAAGCCTGACTATGCTTGTGAAAGTAAAAACTATGATTGGTAAATTTTCATGGGGCAACTAAGAACAATACAGGAAAAGTTAGGTGGCACTTTAACTAATTTCTCTTCAGTCCTTGATGAGCCACCCTCCCTTGTCAAAATGGCATCCACCTCCTCGTAGCTCTCTTTGTTTGCCAGCTTCTCCTCCCCTGGTCTAGTCTCGTGATCTTGAGGATCAGGTACTTTTAGTCTTTTCTCAGTGCCTATAAGGAAGTAAGGGTCATACTTCCAAGGAGAATCCAAAGGAAGATCTAGACTTTTGAGTAGTTCCAGTGCTTCTTTAATGCCCCTCTTCTCATTAATAGCATAGCCCCCCATGACCACAAGGAAAGTCATCCTGCCCTTCTTCTTAGATTTGGTGAAATGCAAATTATCTATCTCTACCATCAGCCTGACATACTCCAACATGAATACCCTTGGGGTGAGTAGCCTGGGTAATCTGTAAGGAGCCTATTGGGTTCCATATAGCCTTATCACAGTGAGATCAAGCCCTAGGAACCAATCTCCTCTATTGAGGGCCTCTACTAACTGTAGATAGGGCTTAATTTCTGTGTAAATTATGGTGTAAGCTTGGTGCATTAATTCCTTTGAGGGGAAGAAAGAAAGTCAATTCGATCCAGCAAAAAGCATAATGACATATATAATATCAGCATTTTCAGACTCGGAGGGAGCAGGAAACTAAGAATGATACAGGAAAAGCTGGGTGTGGTGGGATTATTCAAAAGCATACAACATTATTAAGACTGTGTTCATGGAAAACATAGGAGACAGCAAGGGGATTTCTCCACTAAACTCTACACAGGGTTTAGTTTTTACCTTAGGGCTAGTAGTCCAGAATGGGACAATGATTCTACGAACTGGTTCCCAAGATCAAGCTTAGTGGACAAATACTAGTAAAGAAGTGCCAGAAACCCTCAGAGGGTTTCTTTCTTCCTCTTTAGTTTTGATAATGAAGAAGAGATCAAAGCCTGTTGAAGGCCTATTGTCAAAAGGAGGTTTCTTTCTTCCTCTTTAGTTTTTAGTTTTGATAATGAAGAGATCAAGGCTTGTTGAAGGCCTATTGCCAAAAAGAGGTTTCTTTCTTCCTCTTTAGTTTTGATAATGAAGAGATCAAGGCCTATTGAAGGTCTATTGTCAAAAAGAAGACTAAACCAAGACTGCAAACTGACAGATCGAAAAAATAGAAAAAAAAATTGTCAATGCAGTTAATTGACCTTTATCTACATTGTCAACACAATTTCTGGCCTAAAATTTGAGGTGGCTCAACATTGTTACTGTGCTGAGAGCTGCATTGGTTCTCCCAGATGATCAGGTTAGGTTGACAATATCTTCTGCGGAACTATCATCTATTGACTTCGTGAGACATATATCATGTAAATCACACAGAAAGGCAAAATTAAATTCCTTTCAACGATGTATAAAGCACCTTTATATCCTTGAGCAAGCTGTTTCAAACTAGCCTGAAGTTTCTACATATTTGTCCTAATTTGTTTAATTTTTCATCCTAGAATCAACTCAGTGAAGAGGATAATATTTCCCTCCCCTCTGATGATTGTAGTGTCCTATCTCTTTTACTTATTCTAAAAACAGTTGAGACCAGCACTTCAAAACCCTAAAACTTCCATATGACACTCCTTTACACAGGCAAGGAGGCGACGATTTGTCCATTTGCCCATCTCCTTTTCTATGACAATGTAAAAATCTAGCACAAGGGGCCTGAATAGATGGAGCAAACCGATGGCTATTTCCTCGGAAAAATGATTTAGAGAGAGAATACAGTTGCTAGTAAAGATCAATGAACAACACATAATAATGAATTAAATGTGTTTCTTCCATACAATCCACGCTAGTACTACTTCATGGTGAGTGGCTTGGCAGTCTAGATCAAATTTTAAATTCATGGATCAACAGATTTTCTGCACTAAACGGATAAAGCAGGAATTGGGAAGTGTTAATACTAGTTCATGAAACATGTATATACCTGAACTTCATCCACAGCTTGTACCATAGCAGCTCATGTAAGCTATAAAAGATTTTCCTAGATAAAACCCTAAACCAATGAAATAAAAGCAGAGAAACGCAAAAACAGAAAGAAAGAAATTAACAGAAAAATGAATGGTTATCATCATCAGAATTCAGTCTCTCTCATCCACAGCTTGCACCATAGTAGCTAATGTAAGCTATAAAATATTTTCCTAGATAAAACCCTAAACCAATGAAATAAAAGCAGAGAAACGCAAAAACAGAAAGAAAGAAAGAAATACAAAAAACCGAATGGTCATCATCATCAGAATTTAGTCTCTCTCATCCACAACTTGCTAGCCGTGTAAGAAGGTGTCCTAAGATTATAACTAGAATGTAACTAATATTCTACTTTAATAGCGTAGTCGAACCTCGAAAAAAATTGGGTATTTTGCTATAATCAGGACAAAAACAGATAAAAGCGTTCAATTTGTAAATGCTGACCTCGATTCTAGGTTTTGCAGAAATATGTATTCCAAAAAGAAAGAAAGAAGAGAACAATACTGGACATGGTAATAAACAGGCTAGCAGGTGGTAATAAAAATAAATAGTGAATAATTAAAATTTAAATAAAAAAAATTATTAGAAAAATAATATGAAAATTAGAATATATAAATATATAAAAGTTCCTGCAGCTGGACTTCATGCTACCGCATGAATACCAAGTGTCACCTTACATGCGCTCTAAGATCTAAGCTCACTTAAACCATCATGTAAACCATCTTTCAGATTCATTTAATCGACTCATCTGTGCCATGATCGATTTGCCTCGTCGCTCGCTCACCATTTTCTCTTATTATTACTATGTATCCGTTCATCTAAATCCCAATGGCACAATTCCCATCTGCTGATACATCTTCCTCTTCTTCCTGTTCTGCGTTCATCCAAATCCTAATGGAAAATCCCAATGGCACAATTCCCATCTACTGATGCATCTTCCTCTTCTTCCTATTCTGCCTCGATACATCTTCATCTTCTTCCTATGTTCTGCGTCCATTTCTTATGGCCCCTTTTTATAAATCATAGGTGTTTATTACTTCTCGTAAAAAGAAGCATGTACTTCGAACTACAAAAATTGCAGACTCGTTATTAGCTCAAGGGCTTTGATAGGCCAAACTCTTTAGATCTTTTCTATTGGCATGCCTTCTTTCAGCCACATCAACCACCAAATGAAAGATGACAGATCCTACCGCGAAGAGAAACTAAATGGACTTCAAACGCTACCTCTTGAAATACAGGTGAGACTTTAAATTAGCAGTAAAACGGTGACCAATATTCGCAACTGAGTTTTTCTTATAAATGATTAAGTGAATAAGCAGAAAATAGTAACTGAATCTACTTTTCTTACTGACTAATTCAATTCAGTTTGTTTCATCGGACTGAACCTGGGTCCTTATACTGCCTTTGTTTCATTCTTTTGAACCTGGGTCCCTATACTGCTTGCTCGGGTCCTTATACTGCCTTTGTTTCATTCGTTTGAACCTGGGTCCCTATACTGCTTGCTCTATCAGAGCTTGAGATGCGGCAGTTTGATCCAAGTCACAGTCAATGCTCTCCCAACCGAGTTTATTTTGGAGTTGGCCAAGCCGAGTTTATTTTGGAGTTAGCCAAGCTGAGTTTATTTTGTTCATTTTCGTATTCGGCTGCCCAAGCAAGCGGGAATGAGAGAATCTATGCCAGTCGACGTTTATGCTGTATGGAGGAAGTTAATACTGTATGGAGGTATGTCCTTCATAGTCATCCATCTCCCTCTACTAATGCATGAATTACGCTCGCCATATGCTTGAAATTCATGGAAGCTGGCTTATATAAGAAGCTATCTCGTACCTTATTTCTGGCCGTGTGAAGAAGGTGAAGGTCTAACAGGAAGCCGGTTTGAAGCACCCCTGCCAACTCAGTGCCCACCGACATACCCGAGGTCTCTATCAGAATGAGGTCCAACTCTAGGATAATCTGTTCTTTGTTCTTGTTTTCTTCTGACATGGGTTTGTTTGCTTCTGACATGGGGATAGATGGGGTTCAATTTACAAATGCTAAAAAAGTGTTCAATTTGTAAATGCTAACTATGATCTTCTTTTGTTCTCTCCAGCTCTCCAGCTTCAGTTCCCTTATGATCTTCTTCTTCTCTGATCTTCTTCTGTTCTCTCCAGCTTCATCTTCATTTGTTCTCTCCAGCTTCATCTGTTCTCTCCAGCTTCAGTTCCCTTCCCTTCAACTTCACTTCGGTTCCATAGACACCACAGTACCCTTCCGGTCCCTTCAACTTCGGTTCCATAGACACCACAGTAACATGCAGCAACCGTAACATGCAACAACGCCACAGTAGACACAGTAGCAACATGTGGCAACTTCAGAGACTAAGCAGCAACAAGTGGCAAGAGAGCAAGAAAGCCCATCGGTCACAGCAGGAAGGATGTACCGATTCCAGTATAGACAATACCCCGGAGCTAGGTAGCATTTTATACGGGTAGACTAATGTTAGCATTAGTCTAACAGGTCCAAAAAAATGAACAACAAATGAATAACACAAAGCCAAGATAATATATGCTTTCCCCCTTTCTGCCTTGGGAAGAGGCCAAATAAGATAGTAAATGACTATGTATCTAAAAACTTTGATTATACTCGACCAAATAGCAATAGCAAACAGCTCAACTAATGTTAAGTTCATCGTTTTCAATTACTATAGTCCCATGCCAAGACGGCAAGGACTAATAACATAATATTATTTTGAAATAAATTTAAACTTTTCATAACAAACAATTGGCAATATCCGCTTATATGTGCAGGTGGCTACCATTGAATTCTAATTACTCGAAAATCTAACAACTTCTAATTAAAATCCGACAGGTTGTATACCATGAGCCACAACCTTAAACATTGTATAGCAACATAAATATTGGCTGGCATAACATCTACAACTTGGATTTTAAAATGTCTTCGAGTAAATTTGATCTCATCCATTGCAACATAGCGAATTCCAGTTTCAATAGAAATGCATATTTACCCCAATTATGTATAATATAATAGTCATGAGATACATACATATGAAATACTCACTATTTATTTTTTAAAACTTATAAGCTCACAGTTTAAAAAATATTATTTATTTACTCAATATTACTGTATAGAATATATTGATTTGAAGAGAATTAAAATTGTTGAGACTTGATAATAAAGATTATCCACACTATATATTTAATAACCCAACAATATTTTGCAAAAAATGTAATTATTTTTTATAAACACGTAATTGTTTGTATAACATACTGTTATTGACCATTGACCACCATAGTAGACCATTGACCTATTTACAAGCCTTTAAACGACTTTGAAGTTTTCCATCATCGTTTCAAGTGGTGTCCAAGAGATCGCACAGGCACAGAAAGAGCAACGAAGGGAGTGAAGCAGGTGCAGAAGAGCAGCAACAACAGCAGTAATGGAAGAATGGCAACAACGCTTACAGAAAATAAATGTTCCCAAAGAGGAGAAGCGCAGGGAGAGAAGGATTTGTGGAGGGAAAGTGAGGCGACGATGGCAGGCCGCAGAACTGCAAAAATGTCAGGAGGTAATGGCGAAGATAGTACAAAAGCTCCAGCAAGTAATGGGGAAATATGATGAAGCGTTGGAACGAATTAAAATGGCTAACCTCAGTTCTAATTTTTTTTTTTAGGCTTTACACATATGAAATTACATAAAATAGCTTTAAAATGCATTAAAATCTTGAATACCAGGGCTTCCACCATTTTTTTAAAGAGTGAAAAAACAAAATTTTCATTCATATTTGAAAATTTTGCAAGATACATTATGACTAATAAACTCCTTCATTTCTATGGGAAACAAAATGATCGCCTGATTACCACAAAAGACAGTGCATGAAGATGAGAAATATCAGACATCCAACGAATGAGACAAAGATCTCCTCATTCCCAATAGCAGACCAATGTTAATCACTATGTAGCTCAAATGCAAAAAACAGAGAACAAACTAATGAATTGCGACAAACCCATGCTTTCTCATACTTAAATCTGGTGCCGAGACTCAAAACTGTGCAAAATCGAACCAAAAATCACGATCCCCTCATACTTTCAGAAATACATCCCTCATAAGGGTACCATTGAAAAATTCCTGGAATTGAATCATATCCACTGACCGCCTACATCCTTCTTTTGATAATACGTCTGTCTCAACATTTTGTTCCCTAATAAATGGGGGAGACAGATACCTTATGAAATGAAGAAAAATAAATAAAGAATCAATATTTTTCATCCATTGGGAAATGGTAGGCAAAGAAGAATGTTGATTTGCTCAATCAATGATCGGTAGGCAAAGAAGAATGCTGATTTGCTCAATCGATGATCGACTTATAGTCGCCAAAGAAGTCAGTCTCACTGATTTCCAGCAACCTGGCATAGAGAGGATACCCAATGTGTTGTGCCATATCCATTGCACCATTTAAACTTATACAAGTCATTGGGGCTATTAAAAATCATCATCCCACTCCCACAAACCCCTGAAGAGGCTGCCCCATCAAAGAAACCGATCGGGAAGTTATGCCACACATCCTTTAGAGTAATGCTTCTTCTAAGATAAATATAGGACATAAGGTCTTTCTCCAGAAACTAGGATGTGGTCTTAATGGAAGTATCCCTCACTCCCAGTTCTCTTTGGTAAAAAATCGAAGTGTTTCGCTCTCTCCAGATGCCCATAAAATATAGAATGGGAGAGGTTTGTATTCCTTGTTTTTTACGAGCCACTTTAAGAGGCAAGTATCCATCGAGGACTGTTCCCACACTAGTGATAATTTGAGAGATGCAATGACCTCCTTCCAAACAATAACAACAAAGAAGTATTGTAAGAAGAAGTATTGTAAGAAGAGATGGCAAGTGTCCTTAGACTGAACCATGCATAAAGCACATCTACCCAGTCCCAAAAAAAACCCCTTTTTAGAATATTTGTCTATATGAGGATTTTGTCATGTATCACTAGTGAACAAAAACATGTCAATTTCAGTGGAATATCCCACTTCAACGTTGCCTGGTACCACCCAAACTTTGAATCCCTTCAGTGATCTTGCGTTAAGAAGGTGTAAATATCCTTCACTATAAGCTACCCAATAGACATGGAACCATTTCACCGAGTTGTCCTCTTAAAAAATGGTAATCCCCGCTATCTTCAGCTAGAGTGTGTAATCCTCCCATTCACCCGCTAGCCTACCAGAGAGGCCAATATCCCCTACCTCTATCCAAAAGATGCACCATACCTCAAGTCCCTCGTCCACATAAACATCCTTGAAATGGATAAATCTCCATCTGGGGCCTCGACCTTACTAGGGATGGATGATTCCATTAATGTGGTTGGGGACCTTCCCCGCCCCCCTCATGTGTCTTCCAAAACTAGCTCTTCGAAGATTGTTGGGATTCCCTAGACGGGGGTGGGGTGTAAACTTGGATTTCCTGGTCTGTAATGTATTGGATAACTAGCTTGAGAGGGTTCTCCTTAACTCCATTGTGCCTCTAGGTCATCGATAGCAATAATGGTTGACTTTGTCGCTATTCACTAGTATCACTAAATTTAAGATAACTAAACTTACAATCGAGTTGGGACAAATTATATAAATTTGTAAATCTGTATGGATTGTACCTTTTCAATGGTGGTTGTAATTGCATGAAAAATAAATGTTGTTTCAAAGGTATAAATCTCAGAAAACATAGAAGCAATTTGTCTTGTCAACGTAATATATTCATTTCATTAGAAAAAAAAAATCAGCTTTTGCCCTTTATAGAGTGGAATCTACCAAAATAGAGGAAATAGGATTGATTTCAAATTGCTACCTTTCTACTGCAAAAAATTCAATTTCCCCAGTTAATTGTATTGGCCACCTTTTTCTTGTAGAAAAATCGGTCACACAAGGTAATTGTATTGATCACATTTTCCTATAAAATGTTGTCATTGTTGTATTATTGTTTTCAATATAACTATTAAGTCGATAAAAAAGAACTTCAAAAACTGCACTTAGAGTAATTTGGACATACAATATGTTTTATAAGATAAAATCAAATGATTAGTGATTAATTATAACAAATTCTTTGAAATAGTATGCAAATTTGAAATATTATCCTTATTTAAATGAAAATTAAATAATTATTTTAAAAAATATAAATATATAATATTAACAATAAATGAGTAAAAGTCAATATTAAATTTATAATAGTAAAAAATTGTTAAATATATACTAGTTATTTACTGTATTTTTTAAAATTTATAATATTAATTTAAAAATTATTTGGTTTATTGATATTAGATATGAAAATTGTTCACCCCAAATATTTAATAATATAACATTATTTTCAAACAAATTTAAATTTTCTACATGACACAACAAGTAATATAAACATTGCTACAAATTTTTAAGGTTGAGGAGTTTGGTAGTAGAAACATAGGAACTATATTTCACATGCAATAGCCTTAAATGTCGAGTAGTAGTGTCTATATTGGCTTGGCCAACATAGAAAATAACGATCAATATCAACACCGCTACCCAACATTTAAAGTTATAGTGCCCTAGGATTGTAAAGTAATGAATCCTACAACCTATATACCATGAGTTGTAGTCTTGAATGCCATGTAACAACATCCACGTAACCTACATGTAACAACATCCACGTAACCTACCACATTTATAGGAGATCATATACCACATTTATAGGAGATCATATGGTGGATATTAATACTCTAAAGTAATTAAAATCTGACGGCCAATAGACCATGAGCTATATCTTTCAATT
Organism: Pinus tabuliformis; assembly: GCA_031772625.1. Classification (NCBI taxonomy): domain Eukaryota; kingdom Viridiplantae; phylum Streptophyta; class Pinopsida; order Pinales; family Pinaceae; genus Pinus; species Pinus tabuliformis. The sequence goes on along the minus strand of CM062810.1, from coordinate 939,791,396 downwards.
CCAAGTGACAATGTGGATATTGGCCACATAGCCAACCATATTTATAGTAGATCATATGGTGCATATTGACCACCATAACAAAAAGAAAGCAATATCAACATTGCTAAGGTGTGGGTTTCTACAATAATTAAAATTAGACAACTTATGTACCATGAGTCGTAGCCTTAAATGCCTAAGTAATAGCTTAGATATTGACAACATAACATTCCATATTTTATAATTTAAATTTTAAGTTGTATTTAGTGATTAATCATAATTAATTACAATAAATTATTTGAAATACTATAAATTATCAAAAAAATATAAATATATAATAATAAAAAAAAAAAAAAAATGTAAATAATGAATATTAAATTTAGAGTAATAAAAATAAATAATATAAAATGTTATATATATATATATATATATATATATATATATATATATATATATATATATATATATATATATAGATATATATATATATATTAAATTTAACATTAATTTAAAAATATGAAGATTAATTAAAGTTGTTGATATCAGATATGAAGATTATTCATACCAAATATTCAATAAAATAATATTATTTTCAAAAGAATTTAATTTTTTCATGGGAGACAAAAAGTAATATAGTCACTGAGACAGACGTGCAGTGCCTTTAAATGGAAAGTAGTAGTGTTTATATTGTCTACTAGAAAATATAATAAGCAATATCAATATTACTACTTGGATTAGAATTTTACCACTTATATAGTAAGTGTAGTCCCTTTAAATGCTAAGTAGAAATATCGATATTGTCTACCATAAAAGATAATGAACAATATCAACATTGCTACACAACATTTAAGGTTGTGGTGCCTTGGGATTCTAGAGAAGAATTATAATATTACCACTTGTATAGTACCTTTAAATGCCAAGTAGCAGTGTCCATATTGCCTACCATAAAAAATAATGAGCAATATCAACATTGTTGCATAACATTTAAGGTTGTGGTGCTTTGGGATTCTAAAGTATATAAAATATGATAGCCTATATTCCATGAGCTATAACCTTAAATTCGAAGTAGCAGCGTGGATGCTGTGCACATAGCTGACCATATTTATAACAAATCATATAGTGGATTTGGCCACCATAACTGGGCAACATTTAAAACTATGTTATTGTGGAATTCTAAAGTAACTAAAATTTGACAACCTATGATACCATAAACTAAGTTGTAGCCTAAATGCCAAGTAACATTGTGAATATTGATCATATAATTGGCAATATTTATAGTAATCAACATATTGACCATCCTAGGTAACTAGCCATCTTTATAGCAAATCAGCATATTGACCATCATAATAGAAAGCAAGTAATATTGATATTGCTCAAACACTACAACTCCGTGGGATTTTAAAATAATCTAACTCCAACAATCTAAATATCATAAGTAGTAAGCTCAAATACCAAGTAAGAAGTATAGTGTGAATATTGGCCAAATACCAAGTAAAAATTAACCATGGTGAGTCATGGTTAATAACCATGCTCACATTGTGATAAAGATTGTCTCTTGGTCCAACATCTCAATGTGACAACATGGTCATCCACGGTAAACCATGGTCCAATGTCACATTCTGACAAAGATTGTCTCAATATGAAAATCAACCATGGTCAACCATTGTCCAACGTCGCATTGTGAGAAATGTTGTCTCAATGTGAAAATCAATCATGGTCAATCATAGTTGAACATCACATCGTGATGGATTTTGTCATTATGAAAATCAACCATGGTCAACCATGTTTATTTTAGGGTTTATAATTTATTTATCTTAGGGTTGATATACCTTTGGTTTATAATATTTATCCCTTAGGTTTAATATTATTCCCTTGGGTTTATAATCCCTTGAATTTTTAGTATTAATCCTTTGGGTTTATAATATTTATCTTAGGTTTTATTTACCTTGGGTTTATAATATTAATCCCCTGGGTTTATCAATTTAAGGGTTCATATTCCTAAGTTTGTGACAAAGATTGTCTTTATATGAAAATGAATCATGGTCAGCCATGTTTATTTTAGGGTTTATAATATTTATCTTATGGTCAATCATGGTTAACCATGTTTATTTTAGGGTTTATAATATTTATCCTAGGGTTTATATACCTTGGGTTTATAATATTTATCCCTTGGGTTTAATATTATTCCCTTGGGTTTATAATCCCTTGGGTTTTTAATATTATTCCATTGGGTTTATAATATTTATCTTATTGTTTATATACTTTGTGTTTATAATATTATCCCTTGTGTTTAATATTATTCCCTTGGGTTTATCAATATAGGGGTTCACATTCCTAGGTTTGTGACAAAGATTGTCTCTATATGAAAATGAACCATGGTCAATGATAGTCAACCATGTTTATTTTAAGGTTTATAATATTTATCTTATGATTTATATACCTTGAATTTATAATATTAATCCCTTGAGTTTATAATACCTTGGGGTTTTAGAATTAGTCCCTTGGTTTTATTATTCCCTAAGGTTTATAATATCAATCTCTCAGTTTTACTAATCTAAGGGTTCATATTCATAATCTATAATATTATTCAACCATATGAAAATCAACCATGGTCCAATTTCACATTGTGACAAAGATTGTCTCAATATGAAAATCAATCATGGGAAATCATGGTTCAATGTCACATTGTGACAAGGATTGTCTCAATATGAAAATCAACCATGGTAATTCATGTTCCAATGCCACATTGTGACAAATATTATCTCAATATGAAATTCAACCATGGTCAATCATGGTTAGCCATTGTCAATAGCCATGGTCACATTGTGACAAATATTGTCTCTTGGTCCAATGTCACATTATGACAAGCATGGTCATTGATGGTCAACCGTGTTCCAACGTCTCACTGCGAAAAATATTGTCTCAATTTGAAAATCATCCATGGTCAACCATGGTCACTAACCATGCTCGCATTGTTGCAAATATTTTCTCTTGGTCCAATGTCACATTGTGACAACATGGTCATCCATGGTCGACCATGGTCCAATGTTGCATTCTGAAAAAGATTGTCTCAATGTGAAAATGAACCATGGTCAACCATTTTCTAATGTCTCATTAGTGAGAAAGGTCGTCTCAATGTAAAAATCAGTCGTGGTCAGCGATAGTCCAACATCGCATTGTGACAAATATTTTGTCATTATGAAAATCAATCATGGTAAACCATTTTTATTTTAGGGTTTATAATATTTATCTTAGGGTATATATACCTTGGGTTTATAATATTTATCCCTTGGGTTTATAATATTTATCCCTTGGGTTTAATATTATTCCCTTGGGTTTATAATCCCTTAGGTTTTTAGTATTAATCTCTTGGGTTTATTATTCCCTTGGCTTTATAATATTTATCGTAGGGTTTATATACCTTGGGTTTATAATATTAATCCCTTGGGTTTAATATTATTCCCTTGGGTTTATCAATATAAGGGTTCATATTCCAAGGGTATAATATCATTCATAAGATTTCTAATATTAATCTTAGGGTTTAATATAAATCCCGTGTGTTTATAATCATGGTCAACCATGCACAACCATAGTGCAATGTCACATTGTGACAAAGATTGTCTCAATATGAAAACCAACCATGGTGCAATGTCACATTGTGACAAAGATCGTCTCAATATGAAAATCAACCATGGTAAACCATGGTCAACCATGTCTATTTTATGGTTTATATTATTTACCTTACGGTTTTTATGTGCATTTATAATATTAATCCCTTAGGTTTAATATTACTCCCTTGGGTTTTTAGTATTAACCCTTTGGGTTTATATTCCATTCGGTTTATAATATCAATTTGTTCAGTTTATTAATATAAGGGCTCATTTACTTAGGGTGTAAAATTATTCATAAGGTTTATAATATAAATCCTTGAGTTTAATATAAATCCCTTGGGTTTATAATCATGGCCAACCATGATCCAACGTCACATCGTGACAAAGATTTTCTCACTATGAAAATCAGCCATGGTCCAATGTTGCAATGTGAAAAAAATTGTCTCGATGTGAAAATCAATCATTTTGAACCATGATCAACCATGCTCCAACGTCGGTTTGTGACATAGATTGTCTAAATATGAAAATGAACCATGGTCAACCACGGTCAACCATGTTTATTTTAGGGTTTTTAATATTTATTTGAGGGTTAATTTACATTGCGTTCATAACAATCCGTTAAGTTTGATATTGAATTATTAACAATAACAAATAATATAATAATTAATAATAATAATCATAATTATACGCCTTCAGTGTATACTAAGCACATTTACTAATGTTGTTGTGCATGTGATTTATATACACCTCCGGCGTATATCATCCACATTTAATAAACCATGGTTAATTATGGTCAACCTTAGTCAACCATGTCTTATAAAATCAAACATGATCATCCATGGTCTATCATGGTCAACCATGGTCGAACGTTGCATTGTCATAAAAATTGTGTTGATATGAAAATTAACCACGGTTAAACGACCCACCATGGTTTATAAATTACCCATAGTTAATAATTAATTATTATTAAATATAATTTATTTAATAATTATTATTCTTAATAATAATAATAATTACTACTAAATAATTAAATAATTAATTTATAATAATATGAATATGAATAAATAATTATTTATGAATTATGAATTAATAAATAATTACTAATTATTAAATAATTAATAATTAATTATTTAATGAATTAATAATAATATTATTATTATTATTATTATTATTATTATTATGAATTACTAATAAATATTTGTTATACACTATTTATATTTTCATAATGAATTTATAATTTATAATTAATATTTTAATAATTAATGATTTAATAATAAAATAATGATTAAAAATTAAAAATTATTATAATCATTTTAAAATAATTATTTTTATTAAAGCTATTATTATTTATTAATATTACTATTGTTATCAAATAATAATAATTATTATTAAATATTTAATTTATATTACATCATTTAAAATTAAATAATAATAAGTTACATTTAATATTAAATAATATTTAATATAAATTAATAATAATTATTAATTATAATGATAATAATAATATTTTTATTGTAATAGTTTTTTTGTAATATTATGTTTGTTATTATATATTTATTAATGGTAGATACAAATGAAGTCTTCAGTTTATATCAACCATATTAATATTTTTAATGTGGTTGTACTAGTTTTGCGACAAAAAAAACTTTATATATCAAACATTTATCGATATCTTGTCATTATGTAAGTGATTGATTACTTCAAAAATAAAATCAAATAGTTTGTATAAAAATTTGCATCATAGTTACTAATTTCACTCGAATTGGAGAAAAATATGTAAATTCGACCATTCGATTCATATATCGAATAATTTGGCAAAAATTTGATGCGGTATATATGGTAAGTAGTTAATTGTTCGCAGGAAAGGAAATCAAGTTCAGAGTTTAATAGATATCCACACGGTTTTGCTAATGTCTAGTGGTGTCTGCTAAATGTCTGCTAAAGACAAAATAAATGGTGTCGGGATTACAACCATGACTCAGTAGGGAAAATTCCTATTTTTGTTTTTAAATTTCATTGTTTAATTCAAGGGTTTAGAAAGCTGAGAAGGCAATAAAGAAAGAAATAATTTGCGCTGTGAAGTGGGGGAATTCCATGTGTAAAATTTTAAATATGTTTATGTTGAGGAAAAATTTTATATAAGCTTTTAATATTTAATTTTTAAATATGTATTAATTATGGAATGAATTTAGAAAGACTTTAAAATTAGGGATGAATTTTAGATTAAAGTTTTGAGTTTTCAAAAAAAGTAAATTTTGGAGGGAAGAGTGAACATTGTTTTAATGAATTATAATTTTAAAATTGTTTATATAACTTAAAATTTATAGAAATTATTTAAATTTCAAAATTAATGAAAAGAAAATGAACAAAAGTAGTTGTTGTTATAGAAAGGAAACTGTATATTTCTAAATGTTTAAGATGTACATTTTCGAATTTTTTTTCGAATTGAAAAAATTTCATTCGAATTCTTATCATATCGTATTGAATTGGTATCTAAATTCAAATTCAAATTTGGTAACTATGCTACATAGTAGTGTGAATATTGACCACCATAACAAACCATATTTATAATTTAAAATTTTATTTATTTTCGAATAAATTTTATAAACATGGTTTTATTGGAACACAATGGATTCCAATGAAGGTTGGCAAAAAAAAAGTGTGTTTGGATCGAAACACACACACACATACACACATATATATACTTATCGTTTCCTATAATTTCAAAATTTATAAAATCAATTCCTTAAAATATGATTTATTTATTAGTCCTTGACAAGGCAGGAACTATAGCATTCGTTTCACTTCAAAGTGCATTGATTTGACAATATTTTGAGGTTTTGCAATTTTAACCAAATTTTCAAGAAAAATGCTTAATATTTCTATTTTCTATTTAAAATTCGATGTAGTTTATATGGTAAGTAGTTTATTGTCTACAAGAAAGGAAATCAAGTTCAAAGTTAACGGATATCCACAAGGATTTGGTAATGTCTAGCGGTGTCCACTAAACCCAAAATAAATGGTGGTGTGATTGCAACCATGAATGAGTAGGGAAAATTGTTGTTTTTGTTTTTCAATTTCATTGTTTACTTCAAGGGTTTAGAAAGTTGAGAAGGCAAGAAAGAAAGTAAGAATTTGCACTGTGAAGTGGGGGAATTCCATGTGTAGTTACATTTTTAAATATGTTTATATTGAGGAGGAATTTTATATAAGTTTTTAATATTTAATTTTTAAATATGTATTAATTAAGAAATGAATATAGAAAGATTTCAAAGTGGGGATGAATTTTAGATTAAAGTTTTGAGCTTTGAAAAACAAAGAAATTTTGGAGGGAAGAGTGAGCATTTTTTTTTAATGAATTATAATTTTAAAATTGTTTAAATAAGTTAAAATTTATAGAAATTATTTAAATTTCAAAATTAATGAAAAGAAAATGAGAAAAACTAGTTGTTGTTATAGAAAGAAAACTATATATTTCTAAATGTTTAAGATGTATATTGTCAAAAAAAAATTGAAATAAATAAAATAAATAAATAAATCATTTGAATTCTTATTATATCATATCGAATTCGTATCCAAATTTGAATTCGAACTTGGTAACTATGCTGCATAGCAGTGTGAATATTGACCACCATAGCAAACCATATTTATAATTTGAAATTTTAATTCTTTTTTAATAAATTTTATACACATGGTTTTATTGGAACACAATGGATTCCAATGAAGGTTGGCAAAAAAAAGTGTGTTTGGATAGAAACAAATACACACACACATATAAATATACTCATTGTTTCCTATAATTTTAAAATTTATAAAATCAATTTCTTAAAATATGATTTATTTATTAGTCCTTGACGAGCCAGGGACTATATCATTCGTTTCGTGTCAAAGTGCATTGATTTTACAATATTTTGAGGTTTTGCAATTTTAACCAAATTTTCAAGCAAAATGCCTAATATTTCTATTTTCTGGTAAATTTAAAAACAATATTTTATTTTTCGAGAAATGTTATTTCTAATTTTTTATTAGCTGAACGAGTTCTGATTTGACATAATTCCCCTCGTGAAAGGTCTTTTACTTTTAGTATTTTTTATTGCCTGAAAAATACTAAAAAAAACATTAATTTTGTGAGTTTTTGTTTCGTGTTTCGTGGTTGAATGTTTTGATATTGACCCTGGCATTGGCATTGGCACTGCTCTACCCAATAATATCATAACGTTGTTGCAGGCCTTTTACATAGGCAAAAGGCAAGGGATTAACTAATTGTGCAAAGCTTCCTTGTGTAAAAGAAACTTGTTCCCCACAGTGAAAGCTTATCTTCCCCACCAATCCTCTTCAAGACAAACCGTAGCGAGTGACATACTACCCATTTGTGAAATTTCTTGAGTGTGCAAGTTTAGAGTCTTGTGTCTGCATGTTCCATGTTATCAAAGAGCAATTCGGATCTAGACCATGTCATACCAAAAAAACTCTGGACCATGTTGTCCTAGAAAAAAATTCCAAAGATAGGGTCAAAGAAATATGGTCGACTTACTCTAAGTGTTTTTTCATTTACGGACATATAAATGTTATCCATAGTCACAGGAAAAATTACGAAGTCGCTTAAGCGTAAGCCATCTATATGCATATTTAAGTGAAGAGTATGAAGAATGGAATTAACTTGAATCAAATTAAGTTCTTCTTAATACTTGTATCAATTTTTTAATTGAGCTTATGAAAAATGAAGCAACTGGACAACATCAATGAAGCATAGATATGAAATGTTATGTCCGATGAAACAAAGATATGAAAAGGCTCAAAATGGAGATGCGGGGAATCGAACCACGTGCCTCTTGCACGCTCTACCATATGAGATACATCACCTTTGTTTTAGTGTTTAACAACGGTTGCAAGGTATATGCGCTTTCACGTGTTTCACATTTATTTGTGAAAATGTGAAAGGTCTTACTAGAGCTGAACTTAAGTATCATTGGGAGTTGAAATTGAATATTCAAGCATTTCATAGACTATTTTTAGTCTCATGGATTTTAAAATATTATTTCATTTCATATCTGAGGATGTGATAATTGAGCGGAAATTAATTCTTTTTTTTCTTTTTTTTTTAAGTATAAAAAAAATATTATATTCATCATATAAGTGAGTTACATATGTGTTATAGATAGCAACATACAGATGTATAGAAATCATCAAATATCATTCGTGAAATTTGATATCAAAGATATACTGGCATGCATACCCAAAATATAGAACATCATGGCCAACACTGTGTAGGCGTAGTAAAAACAAGTGTGTCGGCAACCAAAGGATATACAAAAAGTTTATATGTACATGATATCAAAAACAAAAAAAGAGTATATGATAATTTGACCAGCAGAGTATATCACGGGCAAGATCGCAGTGTTGTGCCGCCATCATGATCATATGAGTGTTCCTACAAAAAAAAAAAAAAATTTATCCAGGAAAGGGCATCACCCTAGCGTCCAGTATATGTTCCTCCATCTTAATCTCAATGTGCAACCCACCCTGCTCAACATGTAGCCCCCTTTTCAAGAGTTTGTCCACAAAATGATTATGCTCCCTTCCAATGTGCTCAATAGATGAGCCCTTATATGAAATCCAAAGTTGTTGAACTTGAAAAAGCCATCCTTGAAGTGTGGGTTGATAGATATGTGCCCATCCCAGAACATAATCAATGAGTATCTTGGAGTCCCCAAATATATGCAATATTGGGATGTTCAGATATTTTGAGAACCAAAGTAATCTCCAGAGTGTCATTACTTCTGCCTTAGTGTTCGTGCTGGGACCTACACCGCAATATACCCAAAATTCTTGTTTCAAAAAAACAATCCAAAAACCACATCCACAATTATTTCTTTGCGATGCTCCATCAAAATATGGGTTGTTAGTCACATTGCATCTGCGATCGCAAATATAAATAGGAAAGGTTGAAGAATATAAATTGCAATATTATAACTCTAATTTTCATGTCCAATTATAGATATTTTAGTCACATTGCATCTGCGATCGCAAATATAAATAGGAAAGGTTGAAGAATATAAATTGCAATATTATAACTCTAATTTTCATGTCCAATTATAGATATTTTATCTCGAGGGATGCACTTTTTTTATGTATTTATTTTCAAATTTGTGTAACATCAAAATGCCCATTTATATTTCGAGCTAACAAAATTTGATTTATGAACATTCAGTTGGAGTTGTGACTCATATTTTGAATGAATTTGGAGGGCGAAAGCTTTTATTTTTTAAAATTATTTAATTAAATAATTACTCTGCAATGTGCTTTGGATCAAAATTTTACGGAGATACCACAAAAAATAAGTCAAGGCCTCACGAGCCTGATGTTTTCAGAGTTTTTTGGTACTTTGTCTCATATTAAAATATGTATGTTGTTGCAATATTAAGAGTGGAAAATACAAATTTATTAGGTTTGTAATGGAGGTAAAAGTAAATATGTTTGATGTGCAAGATGCAAGGGAATAAACGAGCATGCCAAAAATCACAAATTTTCCAAGAAATAAACGTTTCCAAATTAGAATGTTATGTGAATCAAAATTTTAGGCATGCTTAAGCTTTACCTTGAAATAAGTCTTTTAAAATTAACAAAATTAATACAAATAACCCATAAAAAAAAAAAAATTGATAATGATATATAGCTTCGCCAAAGAAAAATTAAAATTAAGAAATGATTATTTTGGTTCGGTTAAAAGCACTATTTTTTTAAGGTTTAATGCACCAAAATTTAAGTGAATCCAAAAATACAATTAAGAAAATTTAATGAGTAACCCAAATTTTTATGTAAGTTAACACAATTTAATATAAGTTAACATTTTTTTTCCAGATAAAAATGATTTTTTTGGTGAAGTTCAAAGTGTTAGATTTTTTCGATTAAAGAAAAATGATTTCAAATTTCTCGAAATATAAGTGATCCAAAATCAATATAAGTAAATCAATTTTTCTCTTTTTCTTTTTTAATCAGAATAAGAATTTTTAGAGAATTAGTAACTTCGATTACTACTATTACACCACATACAACTATTTCATAAATGTCACTAATGGGAGACTTGAACCTATGCAATGGGGAAACAAATTGTTCACCTAACCAATCCAACTAACATCCTTTAGCATAAGTGATTCAAAATTTTAAAATTAACCAAACCAATTAATTTTTATTAAATAATAAAATTGATATAAATAATTCAAATTTTATGTAGAATTCATTTTGCCTGAACAAAGATGACTATTTGGGTGAGGATAGACGTGTTAAATCCTTTAGGATTAGTTTTTCTTTTTCAAATATTAAAAATCATTAATTTTATGTAGATATTATTTTTTAAACTAGAATGATTTTTTTTGTGTAAGCTTAGCAGTACCTTTCATTTCTTCATCTATAAACAGGCAGATTACAAATATATAAGTCGTTCGGTGGCCTCAATCTGCCTAGTGGGAAACTAGGTTTTTTGGCCACTAAGGCACATTATAAGCCATCCAAAACATGAATAGTTTGAGTCTAGTTAACCAAGCCTTATAGGGCTGATAGTCTGGAAACCAACTAGTAAGCATAACAATAAAAACATAAATGCTACCCAACATATAAAACCAAAATTAAGCCAAAATTAACAGGCATAACTTCAACCAACTAATCATCTAATGATTCCACCGGAGCAGGATCTTTAGCACTTGATCCTGACAATTCATATTGCGGCAGACATGGGATATGTCACTCAATGTGGCCCAGGCGAGCGTTTTGATTCTGCAACTGAAGTTGAATAAGTTGGAGCTCTTTTTGAATGTCTCAGAGGCCCGTCTCAGCCTCACTTTGCGTTGTTGTGTTGGTGGTTACAGCCATTGCTTTAGCCACTATGCATTTCATTAACCAGTAGAGATGGATGGACTATCTAAACAGGGTGAGACGACTGCGAGTCTACCCAAGATCCGTGATTAATTTCCCTTAATCTTCAATTGGTGGCTCAAGCTCAGCTTTTGAATTCAACTCTGCCTCCCAGGTCGCGATCAATTGCTTCACCTATGTTAGGGTCCCTTTGCAGTATGCCTAAATCGTGGTCTGAAGAATCTCATAATTCATTTTTCTACCTCTCTGTCGCGCATTTCTCTGTCGCGCGGTACTCTTCCATGCGGTACTCTACCATGCAATACTCTCCCGCACAGTACTCTGTCGCACTGTCTGACCGAAAGACGAACCAACTTCTTTTCCTTTGCCTTCCTGGTGTTTGCGACCCCTTCCGACCAGATCCGAGGATCCACTACAAGGCTGAGACTTCACCATATCTGCCAAGGTCGGGCCCCCTTTCTTCTCCCTTCTCCCACCTTCCTGTGCTCGTAAACCAACCCACTGTACATAGGCTGAAAGTGGATACAACATAGGTGGACTTGGAATATGATTTATATAAAGAACCACCCAAAAGACAAGCATTAATTTAATGTATGACCAAAAAAAAATGAAGCATCAAACATCACTGCATCCCTTCAGAATTCCATTATTGGAGCCAACAAGTATTAGAAAATCAGAGAGATGCACAAGAATGAAATCAAATCTCATTGATCAAACTGCTTAGACAACCAGTACATTATATAGGCACACATAGAAATCTTCTAGGACAATCTAGATCCAAATAATTCGAATCACCAACTCACAACACAAACTACGAAGACACAACTCATGACAGACAGACTCAAACACCAACAACGAAAATACAACTCATCAACTCTATCTGGACATGTCATTTCTACATTATTCTAACATCCCCCCTTAATGGAGAAATGGATTTTCAACAATGCCTAATTGTTGTCTGCATATTTCAAAGTTCATATTTCCCAGAGGCTTGGTAAAGATGTCAGCTACATTCTCACTTGTATTATAATAGACTAAATGAATTTCATTTGATTGTATCTTTTCTCTTACGAAATGATGTTGGACTTCAATATGTTTAGTTCTTGCACGTTAAATTGGATTATTTTCCAGCTTCATGGAACTCTCGTTGTCACATTTGATGCTTGTTGGTCCTCTTTGTTTTTCTCCAACATCTTCAAGAATTCTCCTTAACCAAATAGCTTCACAAGTTGCATTGGTCAAGGCTTTGTATTCAACTTCCGTGGATGACAAAGAAATAGTTGGTTGTTTCTTGTTTCTCCATGATACGACCCCCGATCCTAAATTGAATGCATATCCAGAGGTTGATCTTCTATCATTAGGATTTCCAGCCCAATATGAATCAGAAAAACTTGCCAACTCAACATCAAATTCATCAATATACAAAATACCAAAATAAAGTGTTCCCTTCAGATATCGAAGGACTTTCTTTGCTTCTTTCCAATGGCTTTCACAAGGCTTAGCCATAAATTGACTAAGGATGTTGACAGAATATGCTATATTTGGCCTGGTAGTGGTGAGGTAGTTCAAACTTCCCACCAATTGACAATACAAAGTTCCATTCACTTCTTTAGATCCATCATCATTATACAACTTGGAATTATGTTCCAAAGGAGTAGACATTGGTTTGCATTCAAACATATGAAATCTTTCAAGGATTGTCTTTGCATATTTTCTTTGTGTGATGATTGTCTTACCAGATTCCCTCCAAATTTCAAGACCCAAACAATAATGCAATTCACCAAGATCCTTCATTTCAAATACTTGTGACAATTAATTTTAATTTCTTCAATCAAGCTGAGTGCACTGCCTGTTATGATAAGATCATCAATGCATAAAGCTATCAAGGCAATATTCTCATCTTCATCTCTCTTGATGTACAAGTTAGGATCACTTTTTCTTCTCATAAAACATTTGCCATAAAATAATGAATCAATTTTATCATACCAAGATCTTGGTGCTTGTTTCAAACCATACAAAGCTTTCTTTAACCTGCAAACAAGATGCTCATATCCCTGCTTTACAAACCCTTCAGGCTGAACCAAATAAACTTCTTCTTTTAATTCACCATTCAAGAAAGCAGATTTGACATCTAATTGATGCATTTTCCAATTTTGTTTTGTAGCTAATGCAATCATGATTATAATTGTATTGAGTTTAGCTACAAGTGAAAAAGTATATTTATAATCAATGCCTTCTTTTTGTGAATAGCCTTTTGCAACCAATCTAGCTTTATACTTATCAATACTACCATCAACATTAAACTTTGGTTTGAACAACCATTTGCATCTTATGGGAACTTTATCTTTGGGAAATTTTGTTAATTCCCATGTGTCATTCTTCATTATAGAGCTATATTCTTCATTCATTGCATCTCTCCATTCTTTATATTCTTTAGCTTCTTCATAACTTGAGGGTTCTACAACATTCATTACATGAGACATTAATGCATAATCTTTATACCTTATAGGTGGTTGAATTTGACGTGATGACCTCCTTAGAGTTTCACTGCTTTCATCCTTCTTCCTGCTTTGTGGAGTCTCTTGTTCTCTTCTTGGAGTGTCATGACTGCTGGATGCTTCCTGCTCTTGAACCTATACTTGTTCCTGTAATAGTTGTTATGCTTGTTCATGTTCATGTTCACAACATGCTTCTATTTTGACATAATCATCAATATCATGCCATACACACGTGTTATTCATTTTATCACCTTCATATACATTTTCATGAAACACCACATCCCTACTTGCAAGCAATCTATGTGAAGTAGGATCAAACAACTTGTATGCCTTTTGATCATCACAATAACCAATGAATGTGCACTTAATTGATTTTGCATCAAGTTTTTTTCTTTCAATTTTTGGAATATGTGCAAATGCCTTGCATCCAAAAGCTCTTAAATGATTCACTTTTGGTTTATATCCATAAAATGCTTCAAAAGGTGTTTTCAAATTTAAACTTTTGGTTGGACTCCTATTTTTCAAATAAACAACAATATTAATGGCTTCAGCCCAAAAACCATTAGAGATATTTTTACCTTGAAGCATACTTCGTGCACATTCCACTAGTGTTATATTGTTCCTCTCAGCAACTACATTTTTTTGAGGTGTATGAGGCACAGTAAATTGTTGTAGAATCCCATGACTTTTGCAATATTGATTAAAAGCTCTTGATTTGTATTCTCCCCCCTGATAAAATCTGAGAATTTTGATGTATTTACTAGTTTATGTTTTTAAATTCCTTAAAGTATTCAAAAACATCACTTTTATTTCTTATGAAATAGACCCAAGTGTATCTAGATCTATCATCAACAAAAATAAGAAAGTACAATGCTCCTCCAAGAGATCTAGTTTGCATAGGTCCACATACATCAGTATGAATTAACTCAAGTACTTCTCTTTGCCTTTTTTCTTCATGTATAGGAAATTTCTATCTATGTTGCTTGCCAAGTGCACATGCTTCACATTCAACATGTTAGTCTTCATAACAGGAAGACCTTCAACCATTATTTTTCTTTGGAGTAAAATTAAATTAATTTGATTTATATGCCTATACCTTTGATGCCATAAATTTTATGTTGACATTGTTGTAGATTCCAATGCTTGATGCCCTATCTTGGTCACATTCAGCTTATACAAGCCTCCAACTCTGGTACCTGTGGCAATAACCTTATAACGATCCTGGATATCTTTGACAACACATTGTGATTTGACAAATTCCACCTTTAGATCTTGATCAACAATAGTATAAACATAAATTAAATTATTTTTTATACCAGGAACATACATCACATCATGGATATGTCTGTCTTTTCCATTAGGTAACATCACACCTATTATTCCATACTCTTGAACTTGAAGGGATCTATTATCTCCTAGATAAACACATGTTCCATCATTGTTCTCATGATATTCACCAAACCAATCCTTATTACAAGACATATGGAGTGATGCACCATAATCAATGAACCAAGCATTCACATCATCAGTTTCAGCAGACAATGTAGCATAAAAAACAAGCAATTTGAGATTTTTAAATCCATCATTGATTGAAGTGTCTTTGTCCACAAAATTCCCATTATGCCTTCTGTTTCTCTGTTTAGACTCATTATATTTTATTTTATAGCAATCTTTAGAATGATGTCCAGGTTTGCCACAATAGTAACAATCATCATTTCTTTTATCATGAACTGGAAATTTAGATTGTTCCATACCTTTCTGCTTTGCTTGAAACTTTCCTCCTTTGCTTTTGTTCCATGGCTTGCCTTTGTATTGCCTTTGTATGGCTGCTTACCCTTGGCTACCAATGCCAAATCTGAATTGTTTGAACCCCAAATTGAAGTTCTTCATTCTCTCTTCGTCTTGTAGAAGAATACCTGTCAATTCATCAAAAATAGGAGGCTTCTCTCTAGCTAAAAGACTTGAAACAAAAATTTGATAATCTTGCAGTAAGTCAATTAATGTGATGGTGACCAAGTCAGTATTGGACACCTTTCCACCAATGTCTCCTAACTTATCACTTAGCTCTTTGACACAGGAAATGACATTGCTTATACTTTCATTTGCCTCCATTTTAATTGACAAAAGCTTGGTCTTCAAGAAAAAAATCAAGTTAGTATTGGATGTTTCATACAAGCTTTTGAGAACATCCCATGTTTCTTTGGATGTTTTACAATCCCTAATATGAGGAATGATGTTGTCCTTAACTGACATTCATAGCAACACCTTTGCTTTTGTTTCCCTTTTTTCCCAATCTGAAATAGTTGCAAATACAGTGGGTTTGGGCTCCACCCCACTCACTATGGGCCACAAATTAGAAACTATTAATACCCTGAATTTCCAATTTTCATAATTTCCTCCATCAAGCCTTGTGGACTCATTCAAATAAGTTTCAGCCAGAAAATTTGACATAATGACAAAAAGAAATCACCAGATCTACACCCAAATTCACCAGATCTACATCCAAATTCACCAGATCCAAAACCACTAGATCCAAATTCACCAGATCCAAAACCAAATGCACGGGATCTAAAAAAAAACAAGACCTAATCTTGCTTCTAATAAAAAAACAAATCCAAAATTACTTCTTATTTCTCCTTTCTTTTTTTTTACCAAACCCTGTTTCCAAAACTTTATTTTCCCTTTTTTAATCAAATACACCCAATTTTTAACTTTCACCTTTTTTTTTACCAAACCCAATTTTCGCTCCAAAAACACAACAAACTTGATATGAATTATTTTCACCAATTTTTATTTTTTATTTTTTACCATAAAAAAGTTTAATCCCTTATATCTCCAAATAAATGCCTTCACGTTCATGAATAAAACTTCCTCATGAAAACTTTATACACAACGTGACTTAAAAGAAAACAAAAGTAATATCCAAGGCTCAATGAATATAACTTCAGAGGAGTCACAGTTTTGGAAACATGAAATCAGATCTTTCACTCACCACCGTGGAGAGAATACGTTTGTCGTGGAGAGAATACGTTCATGAAGGAGGTTTACAAAAAACTTTCACACCACTCCTTATTCAACTAAATGGATCAAACTGTCCACAATTTTATGCTTAGAATCACACCTCTACATCCAACGACCCTGATCTCTTAAAATTTCTCAAATCAATGATCAATGGCATTTAATATAATTGGCAGCGATGAACCACGACCAATAAGATCGCACTGTTCTCGATATCACAACTCTCACAGATTTTGGCCCTCTTTCTCTTAGATGTAAGGCCTCACTATATCTCCCTCTCTGGCTCTGTATCATATTAGAAAATCAGAGAGATGCACAAGAATGAAATCAAATCTCATTGATCAAACTACTTGGATAACTAGTACATTATATAGACATACATAGAAAGCTTCTAAGACAATCTAGATCCAAATAATTCAGATCACCAGCTCACAACACAAACTACGAAGACACAACTCATGACAAATAGACTCAAACACTAACTACAAAAATGCAACTCATCAACTCTATCTGGACATATAATTTCTACATTATTCCAACATTAAGCATACATAAACAGTAACCCTCTGGAAGTGGGAGGTATGACCAGAATAAAAATGGTGGCCCCCATGCACCCCTGAGCCCTGAGTCCGTAGACTCGGCCCTAGTCATTTACCAAAACCCTTACTCTCCACAGGGTTTGCCCAAACAATTCAAGCTTAAAATGAGGAACCCAATTATCAACATGCAGAGGAAACGTCATGAGAAAAAATTGGAAACCAGTAAACATGCCCATGCAAGAAAGGATGTTGCCAAAAAATATAGAAATCAACATTACATAGTCAAGAAGGCCAATATTTATAGTCACGGAAACTGTTAATTTAATCGACGTTTCATTTCCCCTCCGGACATGAGGCTTATCACGAGTAGCATCCCCCAACCCAGGATACAGAGATAGCATTATAACATACCAGACTTTATACGCCAAACTCAAACTGAGACAGGAAACAACTCGCTATACCTCCCGCGTACTCGGCACTGCGAGCCTGTAAAAATTAAACTTAGGCTCCCTAAGAAGCTAAAGGCCTGAGTTTATACGCCGGACATATGGTCTTAACTCCACCTCCGCTCCCACCACCCGCAAGCATCGAGGGTTACCAACATTCACGTCGTGGATCTACCTTGATCTACGATGCTTCATGTTATCACAGTGAATAAGCATGTGAGGGCGTGGGGTATACCACCTACCATCCCAAACCAATCAATGCTCAGTCATACCAATCATACCCAAGTGGGCCTCCAACTATTTCACACCCCAATCGGGGAAAACTAAAATGATTATTTTGAAAGTGATAAATCTTTCAAGATTAGTTTTGTTCTTCTTTTTAATAAGAATGTTTGATTTTTGTTAGGATGGAAGGTGTTTAAAGTCTTAGAAAATTCATTAATAATGTTGGTTCATCACTATAACAAGTTAATAAATACAATTATGAAGAAAAAACATGAGATTCAAAATACTTTTTTAGACAGTGAAATTTTGAAAATGATTAATTTTTTTAATATTAGTTTGTTTTTCTTTTGAATAAAAATATTTAAATTTTATAGAGACCGAAAATTATATATATATATATATATATATATATATATATATAATCTTTTACTATTTTAAAATCAGTTATTTTTCTTTAGAAATATGTTTCCTTACTCAATATTACTATGTGAATTCTTAATACCAAAGTGAAAATTATCCACACCATATATTCAATAACATGATATTATTTTGCAATAAATATAAACGCAATATCTGCTTTGATATGCAGATGGCTACCATTAAATTCTAACTACTTGAAAATCTACCAAATTCTAATTAAAATCCGAGAGGTTGTATACCATGAGCCACAAACTTAAACATTGTGTAGCAACAAACTTAAACATTATGTAGCAACATAAATATTGGCTGCGACATCGTATTTAGTACTTGCATTTTAAATTGTCTTTGAATAAATTTTATCTCGTCCATCGTAACACAGCCAATTCCAGTATGTGTTGGCAGGAAAAATGTGTTTCCATAGAAATGCATATTGACCCCATTTATGTATAATATAATAGTCATTAGATCCATACATATAAAATACTCACTATTTAATTTTTTTTAACTCATAAGATCAAATTTCCAAAAATATGATTTATTTATTCAATATTACTATATAGAATATAGTAATTTGAAGAGGATTAAAACTATTGAGACTAGATATTTAATAAAGATTATCCATACTATATATTTAAAAATCGAAAACTATTTTGCAATTTTTTTTTTATCAAACACATAGTAATATCTGTGTTTTTTCATGGATGGGAAAACCTATCATAATTCAGTTATCAAACCAGTAGTGAGGATGTTCATCTTTGGCTACTATTTGTGAATGCAGGCTGACTCATCACTGTTATTCAAGGAAAACCACACCACCTAGAATAACCCATTGGTGGTCCTTAAGGGGCAAGCTTTCACTCTTGCCAGATGCCTCTAGGTCTTGGGTCATTAACCTGTTTCCTTACGTCCAAGGAAGACTATTGCTTAGCCAAGTAGAAGAAGCTTTAGGGCATACTCCAGGGCCACTAGCAATATCTTTGTTGTTACGCATAACCTAATAAATTGTAAAATTCTAATTACTTTAAAATAACATCTGACAGTTTGTATAACACATTGTTATTGACCATTGACTTCCATGGTAGACCATTGACCTATTTACAAGCCTTTAAACGGCTTCAAAGTTTTCCATCATTTTTTTCATGAAGATGGAAGGTGAAAGTTCCAACTGGTATCCAAGAGATCACATAGGTATAGGTAGAGCAACGAAGGGAGTGAAGGAGGTGCAGAAGAGCAACATCATTAATGGCAGAATGGCAACAACGTTTACAGAAAACAAATGATGTCGAAGAGGAGCAGTGCAGGGAGAGAAGGATTTGTGGAGGGAAAGTGAAGTGACGATGGAAGAACTGCAAAAACGTGAGGAGGTGATGGTGAAGATAGTACAAGAGCTCCAACAAGTAATGAGGAATTATGATAAAGCATTAGAACAAATTAAAGATAGAATTTTGGAAATGAAGAGGGATTTGAATAAGATAGTGAACATGAACCATCAGATGGCAGGCCGAATTTGAGAATTGGTGGCGTTGAATTCCTTCAAGGATATATTTATTGACACCCACCTAAAAAAGGGTTGAACCTTCTTCCCTTCCCCTGGCAAGGGAATTGATAATGACACATCAGACAATTTGGATTAGGATTGTTGATTGTTTTTTACGAACCACTTTAAGAGGCAAGTATCCACCGAGGACGGTTCCCACACTGGTGATAATTTGAGAGATGAAGTCACCTCCTTTCAAAAAACAACAACTAAGAAGTACTGCAAAAATATATGGCAATGAACTATGCATAAAGCGCATCTACTCAGTCCCGAAAAACCCCTCTTTAGAAGATTTGTTCATGTAAAGATTTTTTCATGTATCATTAGCCAACAAAAACATGTCGATTTCAGTGGAATATCCCACTTCAATACTGCCTGGTATCTCTAGTATCTCTTGAGTGATATTGAGTTAAGAAGGCATAAATACCCTTTACTATAAGCTACCCATTAGAAATGGGACCATTTCACAGATCATCCTCTTAAAAAATGGCAATCCCCGCAATCTTCAGCTGGAATGTGTAATCCTCCCATTCACCCGCTAGTACATTAGAGAGGCCAACATCCCCTACCTATTTCCAAGAGATATATCATACCTCAAGTCCCCTGTCCACATAAACATCCTTGAAATGGATAAATCCCCATTTGGAGCCTCAACCTTACCAGGGATGGATGCTTCCATTTTACGTGGTTGGGGACCTTCCCCGATCCCCTCATGTGTCTTCCAAAACCATGTCTTCAAATATTGAGGGGATTCCCTAGTCGGGGGTGGGGTGTAAACTTGGATTCTTTAGTCTATAATGTATTGGATAAATAATTTGAGAGGGTTCTCCTTAACTCCATTGTGCCTCTAAGTCATCGATAGTGATAATGGTTGATTTTGTTGCTATGCGCCCATATCACTAAATTTAAGCTAACTAAATTTACAATGGAGTTGGGACAAATTATATAAATTTGTAAAGATGTATGTGTTGTACCCTTTTAGTGGTGGTTGTAATTGCATGAAAAATAAATGTTAATTCAATGGTTTAAATATCAGAAAACATA
Source organism: Pinus tabuliformis (assembly GCA_031772625.1). Taxonomy (NCBI): domain Eukaryota; kingdom Viridiplantae; phylum Streptophyta; class Pinopsida; order Pinales; family Pinaceae; genus Pinus; species Pinus tabuliformis. Next base: position 939,770,210 of record CM062810.1, on the reverse strand, counting down.
GACACAATTCGACTTGTCAATGTAAAATATTCATTTCATTGGAAAAAAATCAGCTTTGGCTCTTCACAGAATGGAATCTACCAAAACAAAAGAAATAGGATTAATCTCAAATTGCTACCTTTCTATTGCAAAAAAAAAATTCTATCAACCCAGTTAATTGTATTGGCCACCTTTCTCTTGCAGAAATCCCCCAAGGTAATTGTATCGATCACCTTTCTCTTGTAAAATGTTGTCACTCTTGTATTACTATTTTCAATAGAACTATTGAGTCGATAAAAAGGAACTTCAAGAACTGAACTTAGAGTAATTTGGACATACAATGTGTTTTATAGGATAACATCATATGTTTAGTGATTAATTATAACAAATTCTTTGAAATGGTATGTAAATTTGAAATAAATTATTTTTTTATTTAAATGGAAATTAAATAATTATTTTAGAAATAATTAAATTTTAAAAAATATAAATATATAATAGTAACAATAAATGAGTAAAAGTCAATATTAAATTTATAATAGTAAAAAATTGTTATATATATATACTAGTTATTTACTATATTTTAATTTAAAAATAATTAAGGTTATTATGTTAGATATGAAAATTGTTCACACCAAATATTTAATTGTCGAAGGCTTCTTATTTCTATTTAAAGTGGATGAGGATATGTTGACATTTTTTTATTTTTTTTATTGAGGGCGATTCTCAAGGAAATATGATGCATATAAATGCTTAGTCTTAATGTTTATCAACCGTTGTAGTGTATTAAAGAGTTTGTTTGGTTGCATTGACTTTTAATAAATTTAAAAAATTATATTTGTGCCACGTGGTTCCCCGCCCACCAATTTCCTAGGGATTTGAGATTATTCCAATTCTAATAAGTTCTTCATTATTATTTATAACATTCATTTATGTATAAGAAAATTTTATTTAACAAAAATGGTCCATTAATTTTAATAAATTTTAAAAATTATATTCCTGACACGTGGCTCCCACCCACCAATTTCTTAGGGCTTTGAGATTATTCCAATTCTAATAAGTTCTTCCATGATAAGTTCCTCATTATTATTTATAATGTTCATTTATATTTTCTTTCTTTTTTCTTAAGTTAAAGTTGACCCATAACCTTTAGTATACATGATTAATAAGGTAAATGTGTGTGTTACTAAGACATTCTTTGTGTTGCAATAGTTTTTTTGGTTATATTTATGAAGCCTTCCGCTATATCAAGCACATTAATATTTTGAATGTGGTTGCACTAGTAATATAACATTATTTTCAAGCAAATTTAAAATTTCCATAGGAGACAACAAGTAATATAGGCATTGCTAGGTAGTATTTAAGGTTGAGTTTGGTATTAGAAACATAAGAACTATATAACAGATGCAAATGAGAGTAGGTAGATGGCCTAATGTTATCCTCAATGAAGGCATGAGAAACATGGATGAAACAAAACTACACATGGATACAAAAATGGAATATCTATCTCAATGTCTATCCCACAAATAGCAAGGAGCTAAAGGATTTTGATATGGAGAAGTTTCATAAAAAGGTATGGGGAAAAGAGTTGGGTAGAAAGAAGAAATATTACATTGAGTAATTCAACCCTACGTGTGATCTACAACAAAAGGAGTTCATTGGAGCTGGCATTTCGTGGAGGGCAAAGGTTCTTATGCTCAATTAAGGACCAACTCACATCAACTTCAGTGTGAAATAGGACGGTGGAAAAGGCCTAAAGAAACTTGGGAAGAATGGGTGTGTACATTTTGTACGTCTGGGGTTGTGGAATTAGAAAAACATTTCATTTTGGAATGTGATGCATTCAAAGACATCAGAGAAATTTATGAGAACATGTTAGCATCAATTCCTTGACATTGTCTTTTTAGCGAGGGGATTGTCGTAAGGTTGGGCCAGCTCATCATGAATTTGAATCAGAAAAGGATTGAATTGCAAAAAGTGAAAAGCAGGGAACTAATGGTCACATAGACTATTTTTAGTCTCGTAGACCTTAAAATATCATTTCATTTCATGCAATAACCTTAAATGTCAAGTAGCGGTGTCTTTATTGGCTTGACCACCATAGAAGACAACGATCAATATCAACACTACTACCCAACATTTAAAGTTGTGGTGCCCCGGGATTATAAAGTAATCAGAATCCTACAACCTATATACCATGAGTTGTAGTCTTGAATGCCAAGTAACAACGTCCACGTTACCTACCACATTTATAATAGATCATATCATGGATATTAATGCTATGGTGTTTTGGGACTCTAATTACTCTAAAATAATTAAAATCTGACAACCAATAGACCATGAGCTACAAATTTCAAGTCCAATTAAAAATGTGGATATTGGCCACATAGCCAACCATATTTATATCAAATCATATGGTGCATATTGACCACCATAACAAAAACCAAGCAATACCAATGTTGCTAACATGTGGGATTCTAAAATAATTAAAATTATACAACTTATAGTTAAATTGTAGCCTTAAATGTCAACTAATAACTTGGATATTGGCAACATAACATTCCATATTTATAATTTAAATTTTAAAATGTATTTAGTGATTAATCATAATTAATTAGAATAAATTATTTGAAATACTATAAATTATTAAAAATATATATAAATATAAATATATAATAATACAAATAAATAAATGTAAATAGTGAATACTAAATTTATAGTAATAAAAATTAATAATATATATATATAACATTAATTTAGAAATATGAAGATTAATTAAATTTGTTGGCATCAAATGTGAGGATTATTCATACCAAATATTCAATAAAACAATATCGTTTTCAAAAACAATTAAATTTTTCATGGGAGACAAAAGTAATATAGTCATTGAGACGGATGTGTGGTGCCTTTAAATGCTAAGTAGTAGTATTGATATTGTTTGCCATAAAATATAATAAGGAATACCAATATTGCTACTCATATTAGAATCTTACTACTTATATAGAAAATTTAGTACCTTCAAATGCTAAGTAGCAATATCTATATTGCCTACCATAAAAGATAATGATCAATATCAACATTGCTACGCAAAATTTAAGGTTGTGGGGCCTTGGGATTCTGAAGGGGAATTATAATCTTACCACTTGTATAGTACCTTTAAATGTCAAGTAGCATTGTTCATATTGCCTACCATAAAAAAAATGAGTAATATCAACATTGTTGTGCAACATTTAAGGTTGCGGCGCTTTGGGATTCTAAAGTATATAAAATCCAATAACCTATATACCATGAGCTATAACATTAAATTCCAAGTAGTAGCATGGATGCTGTGCACATAGCTGACCACATTTATAAAAAACCATATAGTGGATTTTGGCCACCATAAAGGCCACCATAAGTAGGTAACATTTAAAACTATGTTGTCGTGGGATTATAAAGTAACTAAAATCTGACAACCTTTGATACCATAAACTAAGTTGTAGCCTTAAATACGAAGTAACATTGTGAATATTGACCAAGTAACTGACCATATTTATAGTAATCAGAATATTGACCATCCTAGGTAACTGACCATAATTATAGCAAATCAGCATATTGACTATCATAACAAAAAGCAAGTAATATCAATATTTCTCAAACGCTACAACTCCATGGGATTTTAAAATAATCTAACTCCAACAATCGAAATATCATTAGTAAGCTCAAATACCAAGTAAGAAGTATAGTGTGAATATTGGCCACATAACTTTCCATATATATAAATTCAATTTTAAATTGTATTCAAATAGATTATGTAACATGGATCTATGGGAATCTGGGCAGGGTTGGGCAGAAAAAGTGTGAGTGCATCTCGACCACCATTTGTACGTATTTTCATTAAACTTGGAAAGTACCATAAATCAATTCAACCATGATATTCTTGTGGGATCTGCAGGGTAAAACCTTATTTGAGATGCTTGCTATAAATAAACAAGCAAGTAGCATTGTAGCCCCTGAGATCGCATAAGTAAAGCAACGAAGAGAGTGAAGGAAGTGCAGAAGAGCTAGCAACAACAGTAATGGAAGAATGACAGCAACGCTTAGAGAAAACAAGTGATGCCGAAGAGGAGTAGCAAAGGGAGAGAAGGATTCGTGGAGGGAAATGGAGGCGAGAATGGAAGAACTGCAAAAATGTGAGGAGCTGATGGTGAAGATAGCACAAAAAAATTTCAACCCTCTTTAAAAAGGGAAAAAATAGGGAGTATACATTTTATAAATACTCATTTTTTCTGGGAAATGGAAAAGAAAACTCATGAATTCTCCAACATTATCCATAGTGCTTAAAATGTTGTTGATACTTTTAATTTGAAATAGTCCAAAAATGCTAGAAAACATAATGTATCATATTTATTAATATTACATAATAGATAAAAATATAATAAAATTTGTTATTCACAATAGCAAAATCTCAAAGATTTAGATATAAAAAATATGTAAAATATGTTTGAAGTAAATAAATTAATATAAGACTAAAACTATCTTTTAAACTTTGAGACCATTTAACTATATGATATAAATTTATTGAACAATAATATGAACAGACTACTTTTTTAAGTTGTGATCCATTAAAAATAGATTTCTATTCTCTATAATCAACACCAATACTCACAATTTCAATGAACTGCGGCCTAGTAATCATAATGTATAGTGCTTACTATTTCACAATGGACAGGCACGTGGTATGGTTATTCTTCAAAAGAATGTTTCGCGAAAAAGCCAAATGAGTTTTAGTAAACACGGTATTCCTATTTCAACTTTTTTAAACGAAAAATATTTGGTTTCCCAATATTACTGTACCGTATCTAAAACTGCGTATTAATCTTCCAATGGAATTATCATATTTTTTAGGCCAATTCGGCGGAACATGCGGAATTAAGAGAGAACTTTGGAAATGGAGAGAGATATGAATCACATCGTACACATGAACAATCAGAGGCCAAGCCGAATCTAAGAACTGCTAGTGTTGAATGCCATGAAGGATAAGTTTATAGACACCCACCTCAAAATGGGTTGCACCTTCTTCCCTTCACTAGACGAGGGAAATGTTAATGACACATCAGATAATTCGAATTAGGATTGCTAATGGGAGGAAGAGGGAGAACCTAGCAAAATCCAAAGATAACAGAATAATCTGCCCAACTTTTGGTTAGATTTCTTGCAGTTATTATAGTTGGTTTTATTTTATAGTACTTTAATCCCAATTTGTGTTTTCAATTGTAGGAAGGTTGTTACTGACTACAGACATGATGCTCAGGTTGTGTATGATTTTGTATTTTTCATTGTGTTTTAAACTTTTTAGCAGGCAGAGCAGATCTCCAGTTTTTGACGTTTTATGTATGCAATTTTGAATGGAAAGGAAAACTTCTCAAGTTTGGCTTGAATATTGATATAATGTCTTAATTTTACTTTAACTTTCAAACATGTTTATCATTTTGAACTGTTTGTGAAGCATTACTGTATGTTTGGGATTATTCTTGAGTGTGTATTTCTATCAATCCTCAAAATTGTATTACTTATTGATTTGAACTAATGAGTGATTTCACAGCTTCCTTGAAATCTATGGAAATTTGTGCTTTTTCACATCACTACAACATAGAGGGGGTTTTAAGAAAAAAATTAAGACAATTTTTTAGGAAATTGTCTTAACTTGAAATGGAAAAAACTTGTAAATTGTCTTAAATATTGTCTTTAAGCCAGTGTCTCAAAGTATTGTCTAAAAAAATTGTCTCTATAAAGACAATTTAGAACACAAGTATTATTGTCTCTCAAGGGACAATTCATTTTTGTCTCTCAAGAGACTATAACTATGATTAAAGACATTTGTATTTAAACCCAATTATAGAATGTGAATATTTTTGTTTCTTCAGTGATTAATTCTTGTAAGGGCACGATGGAATGAACCACCAACCTCCTTCTTGCAAGGCAAGTGCTCTTCCATTGAGCTAAAACCCTTTAATGTAATATGTTCTCTTGATCTGAAAAGATACAAATCGTTCAACCCAAATATACCATCATAGTAGTGAAGAAAAAATATATTATCTATGACGAATTTCAGACCCAGGGAAAAATTGTGCATGCATGGTATTGTCAAGTCATCTAATACAGAGTACGTAATATACAAATAATGGCATGTGTTAATTAACAAAACTTAATTAACTAAATTAAAATAATTGTAAGGTGTTTCAAAATTTTTAATTGAATTTTACTGAAATGTTGATTTGAAAATATTTCAAAATCAGATATATAGGAGTGGGGAGAGATTAAAAAATTTCAAGAATACTCATCCATCTCCTTCTAAATGTATTTCTAAATTCGACAATCGAAATTCCTTTTCAAGGTTCCAAGCCAATTAACCCAATACAACTGATGGAAAATTGCAAAGGTACAAGTAGAGCTTTATGTCTCTTATTATCCCTTATCCCTTCCGGCAGATAACTTATCATTTCAGTTTCAGTTTCAGTTTCATTTACTCTACATGTTGCAGCCCAACATTGGCATTCAAAACATGTTACTCTCTGCCTCAACGAGGAGGGGGAGTTGTCTCCGCTTCATCCACCAGTCTAAGTATCGTGTCTTGAGCTGTAGTTGTTTCTTTTTCTCAACATGTAGACAAACATGCATGAATGAATGGACAGATACATGGATGTGATGACATATATAGTGTTATTTAGTTTTAGATTTATTAACAGGATATTCTTATAAAAATACTCATCTAAATTTACATACTATGTTATTCATAGATATAAAATATATTTTCACAAAGAAAAAAAAATCTATAAACAAAGAAAAAGATTATTTAAAAAATAAACAAAAAAATTGATTAAAGCAGTTTTTTTACATAATACTTTGACCATATCATCCAAATTATGGTGATATGAAGTTTTTAATGAACAAAGATTCGAAAAATACCTATGCATCCCATAATTTAAAGAAACTATAATTTTTTTGTTTAACAACATTCTCATACTTCATCTTGTATAAAAGGTTCTCATAAACAAATCAAAAATTTCAGAAATTATTTTATAAAATGATCAATCTAAAAAATCAAGGGAAAAAATAAATAGTTAAAATTAACTACATTTCTCTCTTTCATGGTTTATTCTGTTCTGCCGTGGGTCTCCAGGCAATACGGAATTTTTGGTTTGCTGTATACAATGTCCATTATATTTCCTTAATATAATCTATATGGTTTTTTTCTTCTGAAAAAAAAAGAGGTGTGGTTTATTTTAGAATAAGGCTTCCATAATTTTGAAGTGAATAAGTGTGAGTGTGGTTTATTTAGTAATAAGACTTATAGAACTTCCATTTTTATAAAAATAAAAATGCATGGTTGTTCAAGATTTCATAATTTGAAAATATCTTCGTTGTATATATAAATTGATGAAATCTAGATTATTGTCTTAAATATTACAAATTATTAACATTACATCAATTAAATGGCTAATAAATTAAATAACACAATGATAAATGTTTTGATGGTTATGCTAATTTAATCAGCACAATTATAGACCACCTAATTTCTCCCATACAATAAAATTCAATGGTGTGTACATATATATCTACATGAATATTTCCTATGAATAGTGTAAACATGTCAAACCTATCAGAATGATAATGATGTTGAATACCACCTCAATTTGTTGTCACGTTGATTCCAAATCATTCCACGTGTGTTGCAACATTAAATTCAATCCATAAGTTCAATTGTACTCAATGATATCTAACTTAAAGCTTAAGGATGGCTACTAGAGAAATAACAAGAAGAACCCAGCAAAGTAACAACAACCATACCTTAGGGTCATGAGTGATATGAAAATGGAGGAGGTAGTCAATTTCCCCTTCTTCAAAAACAAACAAGGATTGTTTCGACGCTTTGCAAAGAAAAATGGGTCTTAACATAAAACATGTTTTCCAAAAGTTCTCTTCAAGTTATGAGTTAGTATTCACATGTAAACTTAAACATGAGTAACACAACATCGCATAACTCATACAGGAATACATGAAGAGTAGAACAAAGTATTTTTTCATGGAGTTCACCTCTCTTGGGCTACATCTCCAGGCCTGCCAACATAGCTAGACCGCTCCATATATTCAGTGGAAAAAGGAGTACATAAAATTTTGTTGATGAAACATGTGGTTATTTCCCCTTCAAGGAAATGTTCTCCTACAAAGAACTCTCACATAAAACAACAACACAAGGTGTCTCCTACAAAGACCCTATACTCCAACTGAAAATGAGCTTACATGAGCATGAAAGCACTTCAATTCCACATTGAAGAGCAAAAACAAAGCTTTCCTCAACATGACATAGTGAGAAAAGTAAACCTAAGTTGAACCCTACAAGTAGAAGTTATTATAGTAAGCTTATGAAGGTAAGAAAACCCCTACAAGGCCTTCTCCATGCTCAAACACCTTCAAGAACTGCTCCAAAAACCTGATTGATCCATACACCCTTTGACTTGAACCTGCAAAATGTCTCCTTAATTGTGCTTGAGTCAACAAACAGAGGTCACCATTGGATCCAAAATGTCCCAAAACCCCTAAGTAGACTCTTCTTGAGCTCCAAAACACTTAAAACTCACAAATATATGGTTGTACAAACTCTCCATATAGTTTTGTTGTTATCCGTCCTACAAATTGGACTAACAGTCTAACTATCCTACAAATTCGCCCTATTTTCCACTAATGAGGTGACAAATTTTCCCTGCGACGGTGCAATTTGTTGGACATTTAATTCGTCCAATAACCCTTAAGGGTGAAAATTAAGGCCACATGGGCCATGTGACTGCGGGCAGCCTTAACGCCTGCCCCCACCGGCATAGCGCCTTAATGTTCAGCATGTGGTCTTATTGACAATGATGTGGTCGGGGGCCAGGGTTAACTGCTCGCCCCCAACCAGAGCTTCCATCTTTATTGCATCGGTCATTTGGGTGTAAATAAAACCAGGGATGGCTCCCTTATCTCCACACTCTTTGGTTAGCGCTCTCAGTCGAGCCTGCAACACAATCGTGTGGGTGTCTCATGGGACTTGGGGCTAGGGCTCTGACCGGGCCAACTCCCAAACTTATCAGCGTCTACGCTATCTACCTCTAGTCATGTGTGATATTGCGTGACCATGGGCTGAGGCTAGTCCCCGGGCGCCCCATCCTTCCACCCCTGAGTCATATGGTGTTGGATGCGATCGGAGGCCGACGCTTGTAGCCTTGACGCCTTCCCCCAAAAGCGCTCCTATGAAACCTCATATTAAAGTTTTTCCCTATGTAGGTTAAGACCCATCGTAATGCCTAATGGTAAGGCACTACATTGCTACCACAAAGCTCAGGGATTTGAGTCCTACTCGGAGCTCTGTCCAACCATACCCAAAATTTTAATATGCTCTAGGGTGCCATGTGACACCATTTCATTGGTCCACGCCAAACCAATAAAAAACAACCAAAAATCAACGAACTAGAACCTTCCACTTGGAAAAACCCAGTTGGTCCGTACCTGCATGGTCACCCTGGGTGATGTCAGTAGTACGAAATCCTAGTCAGTTGCCCAGTCAGCAACCTGCTCCATTTTTAGTTGTTGGGCCAAATGACCAGAACACAATAACTTGAGCATACAGTGTCTGATTGAGGTGAAACGAATGACATTGGATTCATAACAATGAGAACTTCAACTTAACACTAGTATCAAGACTTTCTGGGCACTTTCATTTTTGAGCTAAAATTTGATCACCCGATCACACCTCCTCACTAGGAACTTTTGGACTCCAAAAGTTTACTTATCCTAGTAAATAAATGAGGCTAAAAATCAAAATCACCCAAAAACTCAATCCAAAATACTTACTTTTCAATTGGTGCCTGCCAAAATCCTTATTGTTGATGCAGGAACAAAACATTTAAGAGTGGAATCTAAACATTCTCTTTAATCTCATCTTTGCACAACTCGAAAAAACTTCATCTTGAAGTTAAACTATTGAGGACAAACTTGAATCCATCTTGGAAATCAGAAGCAACATAAAACTTGCTTTACCGTCCTCAAACTGAGCTTGTACACAAAAATACACTCTTGCAAAATTTCAATGACATTATTGGCTTTGCCTACAAAAACATAGTCATCTTGTACAATATTAAAACAAAGATTCTATTCACAACAAGTTTCTTCTTGAATACTTGCATCGGTGAGTACATGACAAACTTGAACGACAAACTTGTACATTCAAAAATTCCTTGAACATGTGGACTTATAAACAAGCCAATACATAACATCAATGAAAAACACATACCTTTTGCACATAGTGACTATTATTATTCACTTTACAAAAGTACCCAAACAGGTAAACAACAATAAGTAATTACAAATTTACAAACAATCTACCCAATCTTTGCCTCTCTTAGGCTTATGGGTTCTCTTTTTGCATCAACTTTGAATCCTTGAAGGTTGCTTTAGGATTATTGCGAGTCCTCTTTTCCACCTCTTGCTTCTCTTACAGTAGGTTGTACAATCTCTTTTCCCTTCTTGGAACGAAGCTCTAGATGTAAATTCCAACATCGTTCATTTCCGTACCCATGCATCTTTCAATGGGTATAAAATAACTTTCTTTTTCTTGTTGACAAAGAATTCCTCTCATGCAAAGGAGATCCATCATGCTTGATGCCTAGAATCTGATCCATTCTTTTAACCATTACCATGTGTTTCTCACAGACATCCACACAATGGTCAAATGCATCACAAAAAGTACAAGGGTACATGTTCCACAAGTAGTCAAAATTACTAGCATTTGGAAAACACCCATGAGATTTATACATGTCTCTCGAGCTGCAACTTTGACGATGTGGAGTGGACGATGACATGAGAGGTTCCTTCAAGAATTCATCTCACTTGGGAGATAAATGAGCATTGTCACCACCATCTTGGTGTGACATCTCATCCTCAAATGATTATTGTGGCCTCAAATCGTTTAGAGCATTCTCCAAACTCCCTTTGACCATATCCCAATCCTTGATACTTTGGTCTCTCTTCAACCATGATTGGATTGGTGATCCCTTGGCCATTGATGTCGAGTCCTCCTCCTTCATAACCCATTTTATAAATCAGCTTCATACCAATGCCTTTGGTATGTTTCTCAAATGCTGGAAAAAAGGTGTTATGAACATAAACAGAAGGAATTGTACTTGAAATGCTTATTATCTCCTTTAACTTTCCATTAATATTTTCATCTTCAAATGATGATGAGGACATTGCAGGTGACTCTAGCCACCAACTTTTACCAACTGGCATATGGTGAAAATATTGGAGATGCTTGCAAAATACACATGCATCATCTCCCTCATATGGTCCATAGCCATTGTTTGAACCATGGCCACATATTGGTCTCATTTTGGAGGTGTCTTTTACTGTCACAGAAGTGGAACTTTCAACAACTTGTTCCTCAAGCACATATTGCAACTGAAGGCACATACGTCTCTTCTCCTCTTCAGCCATTTCTAGCATTCTTCTCAACTCAATGTTCTCCATACGAAGAGATAAATTCAACTTTTCTAGCTCTTGGAGACTCTTCTTTCCCATTCTTGAAACTTGGTCATACTAGGTTTTGATACCAATTGATATGAAAATGGAGGAGGTAGTCAATTTCCTCTTCTCCAAAAACAAACAAGGACCATTCTGATGCTTTGAAAGGAAAAATGGGTCTTAACATAAAATAGGGTTTCCAAAAGTTCTCTTTAATTTATGAGTTAGTCTTCACATGTAAATTTAAACATAAGTAACATAACATCACATAAATAATACAGGCATACATGAAGATTAGAAAAAATTATTTGTTGACGAATTTCACCCCTCCTGGGCTACATCTTCGAGCCTTCCAACATAGCTAGACCGCTCCATATATTCATTGGAAAAAGGAGTACATAAAAGTTTGTTGATGAAACATGTGGTTATTTCTCCTTCAAGGAAATGTTCTCCTGCAAAGAACTCTCGCATAAATAACAACACAAGTTGTCTCCTACAAAGACCCTATACTCCAAATGAAAATGAGCTTACATGAGCATGAAAGCACTTCAATTCCACATTGAAGAAAAAAAAAAATCCTCAACATGAGATAGTGAGAAAAGTAACCTAAGTTGAACCCTGCAAGTAACAATTGCTACAATAAAATTATGAAGGTAAGAAAACCCCTACAAGGCCTTCTCCATGCTCAAACACCTTCAAGAACTGCTCCAGAAACTTGATTGATCCATACACCCTTTGACTTGAACCTGCAAAAAGTCTCCTTAATTGTGCTTGAATCAACAAATAGAGGTCACCATTGGATCTAGAATGTCCAAAAACCCCTAAGTAGACTCTTCTTGAGCTCCAAAACACTTAAAAATCACAAATATATGGTTGTACAAGCTCTCCATGTAGTTTTGTTGTTATCCGTCCTACAAATCAGACTAACAGTCTAACTATCCTACAGATTTTCCCTATTTTCTGCTAACAAGGTGACAATTTTTCCCTCCGACAGTACAATTTGTTGGACATTTAATTCGTCCAATAATCATTAAGGGTGAAAATTAAGGCCACATGGGGCATGTGGCCGCGGGCTAGGCCTTAATGCCCACCCCCACCGGCCTAACGTCTTAATGTTTGGTACATGGTCTTATTGACAATGATGTGGCCAAGGGTTGGGGATAATTTACTGCCCATACCGTCGGAGATCCTATCCATACGATGTTGGTCATATGGGTGTAAAAAAAACTAGGGGATGGCCACCTTATCTCCACACTCATTAGTTAGCGCTTTCTGTCAAGCCTACAACACGGTCCTGTGGGTGTCTCATGGGACTTGGGGCTAGGGCTCTGAGCCAACTCCCAAAATTGTCAGCGCCTATGCTATCTGCCTCTGTTCATGTGCGTTATTACGTGACCATGGGCCGGGGCTAGTCCCTGGGACCCCATCCTTCTGCGCCTGAGACATATAGTGTCGGATGCGACCTGGGGCTGCGGTTGGAAGCCCAACCCCTTCCTCCAAAAGTGCACCTATGAAACTTCGTATTAAATTTTTTTCCTATATAGGTTAAGACCCATCGTGAGGCCTAATGGTAAGGCACTGAATTGCTACCCTTGAGGTCGAGGGTTTGAGTCCTTCCCGAGGCTCTATCCAACCATATCCAAAATTTTAATACGCTCTGGGGTGCGATTGGGCCACGTGGCACCATTTCATTCGTCCACACGTAACCAACAAAAAAAAACCAAAAGTCAACGAACCAGAACCTACCACTTCATGACACCTAGTTGGTCCGTACCTGCACAGTCACCCTGGGTGACGTCAGCAATACGAAATCCGAGTCAGCTGCTTAGTCAATAACTTGCTCCTTTTTTAATTGTTGGGTCAAACAATTAGAATGCAATAACTTGAGCATATGGTTTTGCATTGAGGTGAAACGAACATCATTGGATTCAGAACGACGAGCACTTAGACTTACGCTAGTTTCAAGACTTTCTAGGCACTTTCATTTTTGAGCTAAAATTTGATCACCTGATCAATGAGACCCCAAAAAACTAGGTACAATGTTCTTTCGGTCCATCTTGTACTGGTAACTAATGGTAGCATCCATTTGTAGATGCCATAATGGAATGTACAGTCTCCATTCGAGTAGCCAGGGTGCAAAGTGTCATTTTTGCCCCAACTGAAGTGTAGTAGATTGTCTTTTCAAGGTTAGATTGAATGGATTTATTGCATCTCAACATTAACACGTTGCAATTTTTTGTGTTTTTCTTATTCTTTGCATAGATATGCTGCTACCTTTTGGATAGGCAATACATACCAACACCCTCCAACTACCTGTAAAAATATCATCTCTTCAAAACACCTCATTTAAGCCTGAGAACCCCATTTTCCACAATATACATGGTATAATGGTTAAAGAGTTCCAATGAATAATTTGTTGACAGAAATCTCAATGGATTATTGTTTGTCTATCTAATTTATTGGTGTTGCAAAATTCTGCATTAGTTATATATAATTGGGATAGCTATTTATATGGCAGAATTTTAATATTAAAAATTTGAAGTGTATTTGATTTAGTAATAGCATTTTTTAGAAAGACATCTAAAAGAAGTATTGTGAGATCTCATTTTTTGTATCGCTAACTAATTTATATAAAAGGGGGAAAATTGGAAAAATTCAAAATTAATATAACTGAGAAATCAAAAATTGAGTAAACTCTAAGAGATCCTTGCAACTAACTCAAATTTAAACCATTCATAAACATTAAAATGTTCCCCTAGATAAAATCTAATGAAAAATCTTGATATAAGTTACTAAAATGGATGTTATTTAACTATTATAAGGTCCTCACCTACATATAACCAAAATATGTCAAAACATTAAAATATAATATATAACTAAAATAAGGGTAAAGCTTATAAGAATTAAACAATGCTTATTGAAATTTTTGTGATCTCATTATGGTTTGAAGGCTAAATTTACATCGGATGTTATAAAATATCACAAAAAACCATAAGGAATTTATATATAAGTTCTTGAAATCTTTCTATTCTTATAACGGTTGGAATCCTGAACTTACATGGGATGCTATAAGATATGCTATCAAATTCAGGGCTAATCCCCACCAATTTGTACCAAAAATGTAACCAGCTACTCTTTGCATCCAGCGCGAGGCAGATAGAATAATATGCCTTGGATAGGTATCGAAATAAGAATATTAGTAGCAAAAATCATAATATAAGTGATTTCTCCCCTTTTTATAACTTCTGGCAGAACTAGCCATAATAGCACCTGCACAAGTCAAACAAACACTTGGAAAGCCAGAGAAATATAAATGCTTAAGGAGGGGAGCTCATTTGCTAGAGAAGAACAAAAAAAAAAAAATTGAATATGAATACCAAACATTTATGAGATTCGAGAGTAGGAAAAATTATGTCAACAGTAGCTTGCCAAGTCGGTGAAAGTGGGGTCCTGCTAATACCCCATCAAGGTTTAAGTCTCTACAATGATATGCTTGTACTTGTGCTTGTTGTGCTCATGTTATTTGTACACTATTACTTGCAACAATAGTTGGTGGTAGGTGAAAGTCCTGGACATATTTGGTAGAGTATATACCCCTCACCCTAGACCTCTTCGACAAAGGATTCTAGGTGAAATTTTGTTGCTTGCATTGACTACTAAATGAAGTTGGGCATGCTAGACACATTGTAATAACTGGAAGCCAGTAAATAACCAAAAAATAAGTTGTTGAGAACTTTTCATTCAACCAGATTATAATTCGATTATGAATTATTTGTTACCTCCTAGTTCTCCATCTCCAAGTGGATCATCATACAAGCTAATCATTTGAATGATGTTAAATAGCACATTAATGAACCATATATTGTGCATAAAAAAAGATAACAAATATTGTTCCATTAAAAAGAAAAAGAATACATGTACTAGAACATTGGTTCAATGATGCTCCATAGAAACAGTAACAACAACCCATGCAGTATGTCCCATATTATAATTCAAGGCCCTTACAAGAGAGCCAATAATTGTAAAACCCTGAATTTTCACCTCATAACTACAAAGAAATTCTTTCATGGCAGCAAGTATGAATAAAAACATCATCACATGGATATTTCGAGCTCACTGAAGATAGATGGGATCAGAGTGCACGCAATTTTGTTGAAAGAAAAAGAAACATTTTTGTCAGGTAATTCTAAATCAGGAAATTAACTCCCTTATCCTTGCACAAACAAAATCCTAATGAATATCATAAGGTTAGATCAATTCTAGCTTATCCCAAAAAAATCCTAATGAATATCATAAGGTTGGATCAATTCTAGCTTATCCCAAAAAAATCCTAATGAATATCATAAGGTTGGATCAATTCTAGCTTACCCCAAAAAAATCCCGATGAATATCATAAGGTTGGATCCAGTCTAGCTTATCCTAAAAACATTGTTAATTAAAACTTATAGAAATGTTAATATGCAATACAAATCAGTGTCAAATAGATGAGACTATAATATCATGAACAAAAAGCAAAATCAATATCTCATTATATTTGATCATCTGCATAAATTTTAAAAGCTACTGACCTACAATTATAGAATCTGAGTTGACTTTCAGTGTATGAAGAACTTGTAATATACCCTTGACTATCTTCTTTGCAAGCATGGGTATAGTTGCAGAGTAAGAAAAAACTGTAAGAGCAGAGATTGAGATGACAACTAACTCGGCTCCAATTTCATTGAATTGTTGATTACTTAAACTCATACCACTAGCCTGAGACTTAACTGTCACATTGCTAATAGCATCAGAGAAAGACAAGATTCTAGCTTTTAAGGTAATCATTTCCTGATTTTTTGGGATATATTGAGTCCCAGAATTTGAGGCTGTGTGAACCTTATACTCGTCAACCTCTCAGAGGTTTCCAAATTTCCTTGTTCAAGAATGAAGTTTGAACTGAAGAGTAGCCCATGCATGTCTCACTCTTGCAAAGAGGTAATGTATAATCCAAACAGTCCATGCACCACAAGCGCATGGAAAAAGGATCTTTCAATGGCTACAGAATCTCAAAAAATTTCTGCTCAAAGTGATTTTCCCCATCATTCACTTCCTACAATAATAAAACTTTGAGTTCTTGAACACCCTTTCTCTTGCAAAACAACATTAAGAAATCTCTCAAGCATAAAGCAACTCATAGATACTAGATCAGTAAGACCTACATCTTTGATATTTCCCTTGGAAGCATTGGAAACTCATGGGGATTGAGTCATGGTGTTTGTTTCTAGTTTTGTGCTTTTGGCATTTTGTGATTTGTTCGCACTTGATTTGAAGTTTTATTTATGTCTAGTGCATGGCCATGCCACTTTGTTTATGGTGTCGTATTATTATTGGTTTTCATGATTTTCTTTTGTTTGCATGTTCTTGCCTTTTATGTTTTGAGGGTCTTGGGAATTGGTTGGGGAAAGAGGAAAGTTAATGGAGCTTGGGCGGAGTTGAATGAAGCCCAAAAGGTAATGTAAGGCCCAAATGAAGCCCAGTGCATGAGTAAAGGGTAGTTGAACACGAGAATATGAAAACCAGTTGGGCTAGTTGGGTCCATTTGGGAAAATGGACAGTGGTAGGATATTCATGAGAAAGGTAACAGGAAGGGTAAAGTAAATGGATCTGAGGTTTCAAATGTCTTGGCTATGTTGGGAATTTTTGTTCTCAATGTTGTGCATGTTGTGCAATAAAGGGAATTATCTTAACCTTGACCTTAGGATATCTAGTAATTATGTTGTGATCATGATTATGCTAATGTGTATATATGGATGTATGACATTGCCTGACAGGGTCACCAATGATCATTCTTGTGGAAGAATGATTGTTTATGTAGGTGAATGGAATATGAGGAATCAAGTGGGAGAGTAACCCTAAAATATCTATGAGTTTAGTATCGTGTTGATATGATTTGATATTATATTCTTATATTATGCTTATGTTTATGATATGATACAAAATGCTGAAGGATACATCAAGGGAATGAAAGCAGTGTGATCTACATCATGTTGGGACAAGCCTGGATAGTGGAAAGAGCCACAGACCTGGAATTTGGATTGTGGGTGCACATAGTAAGGCATGGAAAATACACTAGAAGCAAGGTTTCCTAGTAGAGACAGTGTGGTCTCCAGATGTGCAATACTATTTCTGTGTACATGTGGTGTTGTGTACATATTGTACATGTGGTGTTGTGTACATGTTGTGCATGTGGTATTGTGTACATGTTCTGCATGTGGTATTGTGTACATGTTGTACATGTTGTGTTGTGTACATGTGGTACTGTGTTATGTGTATTGTGTAGTTGTTATACCATGACATGTGTATTCATTGTGTTGTATACTAGGTGTAGGTGTATGTGTTTTGTTGTACACCGGGTGTAGGAGTATGTATTGTATGGTTCAATGTGTG
Source organism: Pinus tabuliformis (assembly GCA_031772625.1). Classification (NCBI taxonomy): domain Eukaryota; kingdom Viridiplantae; phylum Streptophyta; class Pinopsida; order Pinales; family Pinaceae; genus Pinus; species Pinus tabuliformis. The sequence goes on along the minus strand of CM062810.1, from coordinate 939,752,273 downwards.
TGATGTACAATGTTTGTATGTGTACGTGATTGAAAAGAAGAGAAGACACTGGGTTCTTACCAGGTGTGGCAACCAATCTGGTGTGTGTATGAAGAGGAAAAAGAACAAAGGCAGAAGTAAAGAACCATTTAAAATATAAGTATCAATATTTTATTTTAGTTTTAATTATGCAAATAATCTATGGTTTTGATTTATGATGATTGAGTTTTGAGCTAATTGGATGTGATATGTTTATACATGATGATTTGATCGAAGAGCTAGTTTGACTTATTATGAAAGGAAGTAAACAAAATTGCAAGTGTACCTTATTGACAAGGTACCAATGAGGTTTGATTTGAATTTATTTCAATTTATTTTGAATCTAATGGAAATTATGTGCTTGGTACATGAAAGCATGGAATTTTCCAAGTTTGGGTGGTTGATAATGCCTGGTTTGGGTGGATGGAATTGGTTGGAAGAATGTTAGCAGCAGTAATAAAAGGAATTGGAAAATGCAACAATATGCCTGGATTGACATTGCTTTAGCCTTGCCTCATTGTTTCCTGGATAGTCATGGTGTTGTGGGTTTTTCCATTTATTTTATTTTATTTTTCCCGATTAGTGCTCATCTTCCTTATGGATGTGGGTTGGAATAAATGCTCTAGAAGCCCTAGAACAACTTGGGTTGAGTTACTAGTCCTAGAGCCTTGGTTGGGAAAAATGTTTTGGATCCCTTCTTTGGATCCCTTGGTGGGTTGAGTTAATATTCCTTGGAGCTTAGTTGGACAAATTCTCTGGAGCCATGGAAGGTTATGGGTTGAGTTACTAGTTCCTGGATCCCTGGACAACTTGGGTAGAGACCGATCTGGTTGATGTTAGTGATGTCCAAACCATAGAGGTGGAATCACTGTGGTTGAGGGTTGAGGTGATTTGGCCTCTAGAAGCCTTGGTTGGTTTTGTCTTGGTTTATTCCATGAGATCCCACATTCATGCTTGGAATATGGCATGGGGGTGATTGGCTGAAAGAGAGATTTGGTTCAACCCAATCTATGGTCGAGTGGTATGTGGAAGTCCCTGACTTGGTTGGTATTTTCATATATTAATAAGAGCTATTATTCTACTGTGATTCATGAATACTTGTAGAGATTATGTTGGTGATATTATGGCTGAGTTTCCATGGTTTCTATGTTGGTTATTTGTTGGTTATATGATATATATCATCTATGGCTCTTGACATGTTTTGATAAGTTAATGATGAGTTGATGAATATTTGGACTAATAAGTGTTGTTGTAGCTATGTGGAGATGGCATAGAGCCTTCTTGGTGATCCTCAAATGAATCTCATACTCCTATGATCAGATATGCATTCATGACCTATAGCTTCTATGTTTTCCAAGTGTTTGAAGAAATGTCTAGTGTGTTCTAAGCAGTCTGGGTCAATTTCTACCTTCAAGTTTGAATGATTAGCATTGGCATTACACGAAATATGATTATAGAAAGTTACAGGAAGTTTTGGGAAATAGTCTAGGTACTAGTTGAGAAAAGTGGCTTAGATCCCGAGACCAGAGGCACAAAACTAGAGATCTAGGGTCATAACCGCATGGAGCAAGGCTTGTGAGTGCGGTTGGAGGTTCACAACTGCATTCATGTAGTGTCAATGGTACAGTTATAACTCTAGGTCAGTGAAACAAGGATCCATCTTAGGGATTGACTACTCGAGGTGTTTCTTCAGCACCTAGGTGATTTGTAGTCCCTATAGGATGTCAATTTGGGGTCAGTTTTTAGACCCCACTTCCTTAACTAGAACTAGGAGGTCAGGTCAGGTCATAGTGACACTTGTCTCATGTTTACCCTGACGAGCTCGTGAATTTGGGTAAAAGTGGGAGGGGTGGTTATAGCACACTCCCCACACACCCTTTCTTTTCACTCCCACACTCTTGCACGCTTTCATTAAGTGGATCTTAGACAAGAGATCGAGAGAATATTTTATTTGCAAGGGAAAAAATGGAAAATAATTCTAAGAAAGCACTATTTTCATATGGAAAATTGTAAATTAAGTTAAACCAACCTTGTAGCATATAGTTTTGGTTAAATGCTCATGTAATCAATAAATAGAGTGATAGATGTGGAGGAAGCATAGAAAATGGCCATCAAAGTGAAACTGTACAACAAAAATAAAATCAATAAGAACCAAGAGGATTTAATATGATGATGTCAACCATGGGGCATGATTCACCATTTTTGGAGTAAAAAGGTAAAAATATTTTTTAAAAACTACTTTTTCAACTTATTTCCCTACGAGTTTACTCAAATTTTGAGTAGAAGCACTCTTTGGATGTAGAATTTGATTTTTCATCCAATGAATACCCATGTTTCATATTTTCAATGGACCCTAGTACATAAAAAATGTGAAATACATGAAAAAAACAATATTGCAATCACGTTTTTTCATGTAGTTCACATTTTTCATGTAGCAGGGTCCATTTAAATTATGCAACATAGGTACTCCTTGGATGAAAAATTAAATTCCACATCCCACGAGTATCATCACTCGAAATTTGAGTCAAATCATAAGGAGATAAGTTGAGAATGCGAGTTTAAAAACTAGTTTTTTCTTCGTTCCCTCCAAAACTTGCTGAAGTAATCTAATCTTATTTTATTATTTTTGCTATTATTTTATAATATTTCTTATCAGGCCCCTTTTAAACCTCAAAATTTCTCTAATGTTATCATTATGCTTCCTCCACACTCTGCACATATGCTATCGTCCATCATGTATTTTATGTAAACGATTAGTTTGGAAACTAGAAAGAAATCGACCTTCCATTTTCTAATCGCATGCTACACTAAAAAATCGTTTTGGATCCTATCCCATTTTTCAAAGAAATATTTAGTTTTCTAGTTTATTGCCCATGTAGTAGATTGCTTTGGTTAAATGCTCATGTAATCAGCAAGCAAAGCACGGAGATGCAGAGGAAGCTATCATTGTGCTTCCTTCGCACTCCAAACATATTCTATCATCCATCATGTATTGCATGCAAACAATTGGTCTAAAAACCATAATGAAATCAAATTTCAATTTTCTAATTGCACGTTGCACTAAAAACCTATTTTGGGTTCTATCCTGTTTTTCAAAGAAATATTTTGTTTTTTTGTTTACCAACCCTATAACATATAGCTTTGGTTAAATGCTCATGTAATCAACAATCATAGTGCGAAGGTGTGGAGGAAGCTATCATTGTGCTTCCTCCACACTCTGCACATATGTTACCATCTATCATATATTGTATGCAAACAATAGATATGGAAACCAAAATTTTCTAATTGCACACTAGACTAAAAACCTGTTTTGGGTCCTGTCCCATTTTTTAAATAAATATTAGGTTTTCTGGTTTACTGACCCTATAAAAGATAACTTTGGTTAAATGCTCATGTAATCAGTAAGTGGAGTGTGGAGATGTGGAGGAAGTTGTCATTGTGCTTCCTCTTCACTTGGCACATATGCTATCATCCATCATGTACTGTATGTAAATTATTAGTCTAGAAACCAAAATTAATTCAACTTTCCATTTTTTAATCACACTGTGCACTAAAAACCTGTTTGCGTCCTGTCTCATCTTGTGTAGGATGATGTGGAGGGAAAGAAAGCAAACTAGAGTTGGAATGGCAGTATAAGCTACCCAATTGTTCTTAAATCAACCTCGGATCATATTCTTGTTTATGGTATGAGTGATAATCGTACTTCTACACCATATCCATTTGAATTACTTCAACTCAATTTACCAATGGCTTTAATTATTTCATGATTTCCTTGTTCATGGATAGGATATCCATACTTTTAAAGTAAGTCACCTTGAGCACTTGGGTTGTGAAAGAAGAAGGATGCCAAATATATATTATTTTGTGTTAGTCTCATGTAATCTTCTCTAATGCATTCAAATTTTTTTTTGCTTTTGATCATGAAATATCTTAAGTGTTATCTTCTTTGTCGCACTTTGTATTGTTATTCAAATTTGACGCAAGCGTTCGATTGTGGAGGTATGAGAGTGCAAAGGTGCCAAAGGTGCTTTTTCTCCCGCACATACGTAAATGTGCATAAGAGGACGTATGTGCGAGGGAACAAGCACCTTCCACACTCTTGTACCTCTGCACTTTTATTGATGAAAGTTGCATTCTTCAGTCCATTTCAACTGCATTTGCTTATCAATGTCCAATTTCATTGAAAATATTTTTCCAAATTTATCATTATAATTCCATTGTTAATAAGGTTATTAAATGGCCATTAGAGGAATTTTTTGCCTAAAAGTGCCCATGAAATTTTCATGTAATTTCCATGTAATAATATGTAAACCAATCAAAATACTTTAAATTTAAAAAGAGGTACATGTCAATATTTTGGAGGGAAAAGAAGAAAAACTTCTTCTTTTTAAAATTGTATTTCTTTCTTTTTCCTCCAAAATTCATAAACCTTGTTTTATTATTTGAACCATTATTTTACTATTTTTCTTAGGAGGCCACTTTTAGGCTAAAATTTCCTCTAATGCATCTCTGGAGGTGTGTCCATCAAATTTTAGAATGGATTATGTATAGCCCACTGGGTCCAAAAGTAGCATAAATGTTTAAAAAATATTTGTAATTCACGAGCAATTTCTTTGGGAAAAAATTGTGAGCAATCACCATCCTAGAAGGGGCTAAATTCATTATGATGTATTGATCGAATTAGGGAGTTTGAGATGTTTCTCAGGTGTATAACAAAGAAAAAATAAATCATATATTAAGAATAAAACAATTAAATAAATGTACGATAAAATATTAAAATTAATTTGCACTATTTGGAATTAGTTTTAACCCTCTCGAACAAGTTGAAATGTGTGGGAAATAGCGGAGGTACAAGAGTGCGAAGGTGTTGATGGTGCCCATTCTCCCACACAAACATAACTATGTGGAAGAGGAGGTATGTTTATGGTTTGTCGATTTTACACTATTACATGCTAATTCACAATAGTCTAGCTCATAATAACGATATTATCAAGGGTATAAATCTATCCTAGAATCATGGGAGCAATGTAAGTTAATCCTGATGGTCAAGAAAATATTTATAACCTGCCAATGTGTAACTAAGCACTCAAAATTGAATACACGAGGTCATAATTATGATTATCTTATGTGGATTTGACTATTTCTTGTAGTACAATTTGGTTACTAGTCTGCATTGAACTAGCAATACTAGTTGGGTGCTTAGCTCTATTTTCCCATATGTAAGTAGTGGAGTAAAGTGTTAATGTACATAGAAACACGACCTTACCTAGAAAGTAATGTAAGTTCTTAGTACTAACAAGACTACAGGTTATTCTATAGAAAAATAAGCTAAGTAACAAGCCTCATATGTAACAAGTGAAAAAGCTAGATATAAATATTACTCTACTAAGTGCTTATGGATCAAATTGTAAACAACATGTTGTAGTAGTTACAATCTGAATTTCTTATGCTTCAAAGGAATGACATAGTGAACTATTTCATGGTATATTATCTAAGGTGTAATATGAGCTTGGACTAGAGTTAATGACTAATAACACGTTAGTAAGCAAATAATTGTATTCAAGTAGTAAACTAGTGGGTTATCATGAAATCTTATTGATAGCCTTGATCATAAATTACAACGGTTTACATGAAGAAATACATGGCTTAGTCTAATATGCTAAAAGGGATATGACATTTTACTAGGACTAAGCGGTATCATATATAATCACTATGTGATTAATGGTGCAAAGACTATACTTGTGTATCGACTCCTAGTTGTAAGGAGTAATCATAAGTTAACTATGAGTTCGTTAACCATCGAATTAATATAGAACCTTAGCTAGAGTCATAGTCATATGGGCACACCAGTGTTACATCATCTACTTGATCATATTGCCAATGAAATAATTACAATTTAGTTTACATTATCTAGCTAGACTTATCTCCAGGTTTGAATGTTCAAATGGAGTGTGGAGAGCTTTAATTGTGTGGAGTTTTCTCCGCACCTTCACACTTCGCACAATGTGAAATCTTACACACAATTCTTTATACACATGGATGCATTTATTTGTACCAAGTAGCAACATTCATCGTCAAAATAAGATTTTGTTTACTTTGGTCTCAAGTGGATTGACATGATCAATGTGATTAGATGAAGGCGACATAAATAAAATTCGAAGGAGAGGTTTCTCTCAATTTGTTTTTGCAATACTTGCTTAACCTAAGTGTCTTGTGACCAATGGATAATTCATAGCCTAATGATATCCACTGTCGTGTCGCAGTGTCACCTAATCGGCCATTCGGTAATCGAATTGTGGATTTAAGTATTTAATATGATCATGTATAGGTAATCATATACTTATAGTTGAAGGAATGTTAGGATTTATAACTGATTCCTTGATTTATGAACCATCTTGGACACGACACACCACAGGTAACTCACATCATTGCACCAAAGGTATACATATATTTTGTAGCAGAAGGAAGTAATTACATCATTACGCATTATTACAGAAACAAGTATATGGTTGGGCCCATTAGAGAATTTTGAGGTCTAAAATGGGCCTCCTAAGGAATAATATAAAATAATAGTGGAAATAATAAAATAATATTAGATTACCTCTTCAAATTTTGGAGGGAAAAGGAAAAAAAATAAAATTCAACTCATATTTTCAACTTATCTCCTTACGATTTTACTCAAATTTCAAGCAGGATAACTCGTTGGATGCGAAATTTAATTTTTCACCTAAGGAGTACCTACGTTGCATACTTTTGATGGACCCTACTACACAAAAAAAAGTGAAATACATGAAAAAATATGATTGCAATCACGTTTTTTTCACGTATTTCACATTTTTCTTGTAGTAGGGTCCATCAAAAGTACGCAACATGGGTATTCCTTGGATGAAAAAATCATTTTGCATCGAATGAGTGCTCCCACTCAAAATTTGGGTAAAATTGTGTGAAGATAAGTTGAAAGTACGAGTTGAAAAAGTAGTTTTTTTTTTTTTTACCTTATTACTCCAAAAATGGTGAATCATCCCCCACGGTTGACGTCATCATATTGAATCCTATTGGTTCTTATAAAGTTTATTTTTTTGTATATTTTTGTTTTGAGGTCCATTTTCTACCTCAAAATTTCTCTAATACAGTTGACCATTAGGATGTCACTATATCGACAGTTTTGAAGTACATGAAGAGAAGATAATATCATTCTTGTCACACATTCATTTTAATCACTTCCACTTTTGTTTGGTTCTTCTAGTGATTTCAAGAATTATTAATAAGAGAATCAATATAACAAATGTTTATTCTAGATACAAAATATTATAATTACCACTTAGTTTCGTTCAAGAAGCCATAAAGGAAAATAGTGGATGTTAGTGCAGATCCAATTCAAAATCAAATACATAACATGATTTCTAAACTATGCTAATAATTATTGTTATATCAATGTTGAATCAATGGAGGATAGATCACCCTTAGTTCAATCGTATTTCCATACTCATCTAATTCATTATTGGCTATGGCTTTTGAGATTTTAGTTGACTCTATGTCGACAACAAAGGTATCTTTATGGTCAATTGCAACTATCAACAACCTCATATCCTATACAGTGGACCAAATTAAGACATCTCGGAAGTGTGAAAATGTTTGATTGAATAAGGAACTTGTTATTTCTCGTTTTCGTCTGTCTGAAATTTCAAAACATTGTATTTGACTTGGCATGTCACCCACAAAAACAAATTGGATTTCTTATTGCGGGAGAAAGGGTGGTCAAGGAGTTTATTTCCCTTAGTGCACACATTCCTCCACACACTTTCTCTCCCACTCCTCGCACACTCTTTCTCTACACACCAACATAGAGCTCCTACATAGAGCTCCCACCTATACTTTGATTATACCTTGTACATGAACACAACAACTAAAGAAACTAGAAATTTCCCCTAAAGGTACAAAAGTACACCGAAAGAATACAAATTTGGAAAATCATCTTTAAAAAAAATCACTAAATATAAAAAATTCTTATACCAACTTTGGCCTCTAGAGTTTTGGTTTTTGGATTCGATTTTCAAGTAAAAGACTTGTGTTCAACTCTTTGAGGCTTCACCCATAAGCTCGTAGATAGGATATACAAGCAATGAAAGTAAGTCCAATCGCCAACTCCATCAATTTAAAGGACTCGCGTAATAGTATAAAAATTTATTTTTAATGAGAAATAAATAATAGTCAGACACTGTTAATTTTCTATTATTAATGGAAACTTAATTATGCTTTATTGATGAAAAGGAAATGCAATTTTGATTGGGATATTGAAGACTTATTCCTTTCTAATAAACCACAAATAATCTACGATTCTTGAGCACTTCTGGAAATTGAATTTTTGGCAGTTCTTTGTTGGACATCTATTGCATATTACACTAGTTGAAGATGGGCTATCAAATTCTGGAATAGGTAAGAATTTGAAATCATAAGATTTTTTAGGGTTTGCTTTAGCAGGAAAGTTTGATAATGCCACTGATACAATGGAGCATTGTTAGAGTCTGCTTCATTGACCTCAAGATATTCATATATTTAAGACATCCCTGCACAATACCACCATTTTTTATGTGATTGAATGACAACATGTTAAAATTATCAATTTCATTCTTACCCCATGCAATTTTGGTATTGAATCTTAAAACAGAGCAGTTACCAATAGAATTTGGTGCCTTGGATTTCTCTTCTTGTCAAATCTCTATGCTTCTTTGAAAGGATAAGTACACCTGCAATGGTATGGAAATTTTATGGATCTCTATGGAACTTCTATGAGAGCCAGAGCCAAAGTGTGATTGAAAGTGTGATATGAAAGGGAATATTGGAAATCAGACACCTTCCCCACACTCATACAAGTGATGTGTGTCAAATTATTCATTCAGTTCAGCTGGGTGAACCAGTTCGGCCTGGGAGATCAGGAACATGTAGGAAGATAGTAGGAAGAATGAGCTATGGTTACAAAATGATAATGAAGAAGAGAATGTGCACCAGGAGGGTGGTTACAAAAAAAATTCCAGAGGTATAAATCATTAAATCGTTAGAGCAACCAACACATTCATCATTACCATTGTTTCCTTAGGGAAGTGGTATACTCTTGTTGTTCCATGAGTATATAGTAGTTTCCAATAGAATTTGGTGCCCTAGATTTCTTTGCTTGTCAAATCTCTATGCTTCTCTAGAAGGATAAGTACACCTGCAACGATATGGAAATTCTATGGATCTCTATGGAACTTCTATGAGAGTCAGAGCGAAAGTGTGATTAAAAGTGTGATATGAAAGGGAATATTGGAAATCAGATACCTTCCCCATAGTCATACAGGTGATATGTGTCGAACTTTTCATTCAGTTCGTCTAGGTGAACCAGTTTGGCTTGGGAGATCAGGAACATGTAGGAATATGGTAGGAAGAATGAGCTATGGGTACAAAATGAGAATGAAGAAGAGAATGTGCACTAGGAAGGTGGTTACGGGAGTTTTTCCAGAGGTCAACATTAACATTGTTTTCCTAGGGATATGGTATACTCATGCTGTTACAGGAGTATACAGTAATTTCCAATAGAATTTGGTGCCTTGGATTTCTCTTCTTGTCAAATCTATGTGCTTCTCTGAAAGGATAAGTACACCTGCAATGGTATGGGAATTCTATGGCTCTCTACGGAACTTATATGAGGGCCAGAGCCAAAACGTGATTGAAAGTGTGATATGAAAGGGAATATTGGAAATCAACACCTTCCCCACAATCATACAAGTGATATGTGTCGAATTCTTCATTCAATTTGTCTATGTGAACCAATTTGGCTTGGGAGATCAAGAACATGTAGGAAGATGGTAGGAAGAATGAGCTATGTGTACGAAATGATAATTAATAAGAGAATGTGCACTTGGGAGGGTGGTTACAGGAGTTGTTCCAGAGGCATAAATCATTAAATTGTTAGAGCAGCCAACACATTCACCATTACCATTGTTTTCATAGGGATATGGTACACTCCTGTTGTTACAACCTCTACAGATTCATGAGGAACACCCAAAGGCCCCACTAGGTATAATATTAGTGTCTCTTTCACTACACACTAGAGGTATTTCATCCTAACTAGATCGGATTCAATCACTTGGCGATGTTTGCCGACCACCCATTCAATTTCTTCTTGCAAAGTCTTCATGGTATGTGGATGTATAAGAAGCTCACTCATTTCCCACTCTAATGTAGTTGACATCGTCTCCATAACAACTGCGAGCATGTCCTGCATAGATATAAATTCAATTAATGCAAAAAAATGATTGATTTAACTTAAAGAATGATGATAAAAAATGATAATAGAATGGCTGAGGGCGGAGGTAGAGAGACACACAAGAACAACAACCTTCAGAGTTTACTGTGTGATTTTGGAGTCGGCTTCAACTTTCTTGCGCAGCACATTGACAAAATATTTGATATGGCCACGCGATGAGCAACATGGTCATCAATTATTTTCTCCGTAAATTCATCGAATGTTTTATGGATTTTGTTCATGCACCCCACCACTGTGAGAGAAACCAGGACATTCATTATGCTGAGGAAATTCACCTTACTACGGTGCATGCTCCACATATTTGAATCCATATCTAGCATATACTCCAACACTTCAAGGCTCGACTCGTCTTAGCCACTTTGCCACTATCTGCATTGTTTGGTATCTCAGACCTCCTGGTATTGCAGATCTTTAAGTTGCTTTACAAAAAGGGGATGAAGAAAATGCATCCTCAGCAGCAATGGCTATGTATAAAAACAAATAGGAGAAACAAACAGGCAAATGAAGCTCGTCCATGTTTTTGACTCCTCAGCAGCACCAATGGTCCACCCCCTTTATTTTCGAAGACATCAAGAGCCTTGCAGAGATATGGTTAAATGTTCATGTTTATATTAAGTGTAAATTTAAGAATATTTTGAAAATTTAATTAACAGGAATGAAATTAACTATCAATTATTTTAACTTTGAAAATTAAATTAAAACTTGTAATAAGTTACATAACTCCACCGATTGTCTTGATTAGGGTTGAACGAACCATAGTTAGTAAAAGTAGCCTGAGGAGTATTCACATCCCTCCCGTATGACTTGAAAACATATTGGGGTACATTGGCATCGCCTGCATACCTGGTGAAGGTTTGAGAAGCTTATTGGCTTCTTCAACCACCATAACACTCCCCTTCAACATGAAAAATATGGCACTCAGTTTCAAATTTCACTGGGGAGATAGAAAAGCGAAGCTTCAAAGAAAATACCAGAAGAGAAACAAAACACAAAGACAATCCTTGGAGTCATGTTCATTAGAACTTTGTTCACCATCAGAAAGTGAAGAATCTACAGTGTATAAGCAAACTTATAATGCTACAAAAAAATTATGTTTACATGGTTAATCAGTATAAACGACATCGTGTGAATAGTTTGTTTGACTTATTTACCTTCGTCCACAATGCACATGGTATTGGCATTTGATCCGACGCCCACACAATGTCGAAACTGCTCACTGAAAGCCAGGGTATAAATCTGCAAAGTGTGCTCTGAAGCAATAGGGGCCAACGTTGGGGTAGAAATCCAGGAAACATGCTCTGAAGCAACGGGGGCCACCGTCTGATTCAACCAGTGCTTTCCATGATACCCAAAAAAGAACTTCATTCATGGTTTCACTTCAGAAAGCTACGTGGGATTTATCTGTGACAACCTTGTTGCGTTGATTCCAAAAGGTTACAGGAGTGCCATTAAGGATATTATGTGGAGCCTGGAAACTGAGGCTTTTGTTCCCAGTAACAGGGGTTTTATCTGAAAGTATGTGATGAATGATGTGCGAAATAAGGGAAACAAACTCTTTTAAACACAATTTTTATGCACATCTTTTTTCCCACATGTCTCTTTCTCTGAACAACAAACTAGTAGCAGTTTAATATTTCATTAATATAGAAAAGCTTCCTTCACATGTTTTGTTCATTTTCTCTTCTTTTTTTTTCTTCTTTTTCTCTGGCCCCACCGGTCTTATGTAAAGGACCTAGAACACCATCAGTTTTGGCATTATTGGGTAGAGTAATAGCAATGTCACACATAACATAACATAATCAGAGCATTCACTGATGGAATGGCCACTCACAAATAATGAAAATAAATCGCTCTCCACTATGGGAATTATGTCACATCAAGTGTCACTCAACCATATCTGTTCATCTTCCTCTTCTTCTCTCACCCCACCCGTCTTATGTAAAGGACCTAGAACACCATCAGTTTTGGCATTATTGGGTAGAGTAATAGCAATGTCACACATAACATAACATAATCAAAGCACTCACTAATGGAATGGCCACTCACAAATAATGGAAATAAATCGTTCTCCACTATTGAAATTATGTCATATCAAGTGTCACTCAACCAAAAAAATAAAAATATTCAACATTTTACAAAAACTTGGAAAAATAATTGAGGTTAAACCAACTTTGATAAAAAATCCAATATTATAATCCCCGGCCAGGAAACAACTAATAATGGTGAGAAATGGGCATATGTGACTGGATAGGCTAGTTTTAAGGTTGAGTTTCATTATAATTATTTAGCCTGAATTGCTTTAAAGTTATTTTGCGTATAAAAACATGTTCTTATTCATGTGTTATTTTAAATTTCTAACTAATTACATAATCCTTTAATTTGAATTACTAAATTTATAGAATACTTTTAAAATATTATTAATATGTATGATATAATAGTGAAAAGTTTAGTTAAAATTTGTGATTAATTAAATTAGTTTTTGAGTTGAATTGTTTGAGATATTGAAAAACGGAATTTTTATTTTTATTTTTATTTTTACGCCGTAAGCCGTTTTTTCTATGAAAATAACTCCCTCTCATGCCACTGGAGTCATTTTAGACCATTGATTTTAGTGTTAGACGATTGAAGTGATATTTGTCATAAGATTTGAAAACAGTTTTGAAAATAGTTATTAGTGAGTTGCAATTCATAACTTTACACCTCTTGGGGTTTTGCCTGATCCAACTAATCGATTTGAAAACAGTTTTGAAAACAATTATTAGTTAGCTGCAATTCATAACTTTACGCCTCTGGAGTTTTTGTCTGATCCAACTAATCCGAGACGACTATTTTTCGTGTGCTCTTTCTAATGAAAATCTGACATTTATACCACCACTGATAATAGTGCATCACAACCAAGGAGAGATCGCCTCCGTTAATGGATGCCTTCATGTGGGTTTCGACTCAGGCTTAGCCATCATCCTGGAGGTCTTGCTCTTCTGCATCCTATGCACGTTGGCACCTGGTGAATCTGTTGGGGTACTATGAGGAAAATGACGAGCGGTTGCTGGTCTACGAGTTCATGGCCGACGGTACCCTGTACGAGCACCTACATGGGAAGTCGAAGAAGAAATTGGATTGGGTCAGGTAAGTAACGATCGCTATTCAAGGTTCCTGGGGTCTCAAATACCTGCATGGCTACGCTTTCCTGCCAGTTATTCACCGTGACATAAAGTCGTCTAATATTTTGATCGATGCAGGCAAAGCGTGGAAGTGTCTAACACAATATGTGAATGACTTGAGGAAGGATTTTGCAGTTATATATACTACCTTGACTTGGATACTATGAAGAGCGTTCTCTTTGGTGGAGGATCTACGAGAATGGAGAACGCCAAGGCTCTCATTTTCTAGTACGTCAAACACCTCTGAGGTAAGAGCTGTAATTTTCTAGTACGTCAAACACCTCTGAGGTAAGAGCTGTAGAACGCTTGACAGTGGTGATTCTGATCAAAAGTTGATCCGGACCACCTCGCTCGTCGATTCTCAATGCTAGGAAACTTGGTGGTTGCCAATCAGTTGAATCAGTCGATTCCACGTGTCAGCTTCCCTCACCCATTTTATTGCTATCTCACAAGACGGAGCAATTGAAATATCTGTTTGTTTCTGTGAGACAGAAATATTATACCCATCAACTGAAATTCATGGATAGATTATCTGAAATTCAAATACAGTTACTTGGCATTTTTCTAAGAAGGAAAAGGCATCGTTACCTTAACGGGCTTTTTGTATTATGTACTGAAGGTCTGCAAACAGGAAATACGCCTATATTTCTCTAGGAAGATGATTTCTGAAACTTCTCTTATATTTCCCATGCTTCTTGGTTGCAGTTGATGCACAAAAATCTATTATACAAGTAAACCAGTTGGAATTATAGGAATATTGGAATGTCAAAGTTGATCCGAATATAATAAGAATAATGGCATGCTAGTGCTATTAAGAATATATGTTTAGGAATATTAGTTCTAAATTTTTTCTTTGTAGAAGTATTGACATGTCATGTGAAATATTAACATATCAGTATTGTTAAGTGTATTATTTGTTAAGCAACCAAGTGGCCTTCATATAAATTAATCCTTATGGATTCTAATTTCCCCATAAGAGAAATGTAGATGGTGGCCAGACATAGGCCAATCGAGATTCCATGAAATTATATGACAAGATTTTACAGGACTTCTCACCCTATGATCAAACCGGACATGTACGAAGGAAAAAAAAGATAGTTCGCACCTCATCGACCGTAATAATGGTGCGATGCCATACTATACCATACACACATGCATATGGCTAAATTGATTATATTGATTTTTTTTCTAAGGTCTCCTCTAATACCAGAATGGTACGATGGTTCAGAATGTTTTTATCCAAGTGAAATATTAACATATCAGTATTGTTAAGTGTATTATTTGTTAAGAAACCAAGTGGCCTTCGTATAAATTAATACTTATGGATTCTGATTTCCCCATAAGAGAAATGTAGATGGTGGCTAGACACAGGGCAATCGAGATTCCATGAAATTATATGACAAGATTTTACAGGACTTCTCACCCTATAATCAGACCGAACATGTATGCAGGGAAAAAAAGATATTTCGCACCTCATTGACTGTAATAATGACGCGATGCCCTGCTATACCATGCACACATGCATATGGATAAATTGAATATATTAAGCTTTTTATAAGGTCTCCTCTACTACCAGAATGGTACGATGGTTTAGAATGTTTTTATCCAAGTGAAATATTAACATATCAGTATTGTTAAGTGTATTATTTGTTAAGCAACCAAGTGGCCTTCGTATAAATTAATCCTTATGGATTCTGATTTCCCCATAAGATAAATGTAGATGGTGGCCAGCCCCAGGCCAATCGAGATTCCACGAAATTATATGACAAGATTGTATAGGACTTCTCACCCTATGATCAGACCGGACACGTACGCAGGGAAAGAAAAAAATATATATTTCGCACCCCATCGACCGTAATAATGGCGCGATGCCCTGTTATGCGCACATGCATATGGCTAAATTGAACTGCAAGTGGGCAGAGATGGCATTATTACCTAAGAGTTGTGATGTACATGTAAATATTTAAGATTATATTAAGCTTTTTCTAAGGTCTCCTCTACTATCAGAATGGTACGATGGTTCAGAATGTTTTTATCCCAGCCTTCTTCAGAATATCAAGCTGAGAGTTATGGAAGCTAAGAGTATCAAGCTGAGAGTTATGGAAGCTAAGAGTAGTGGTCACCAATGGATCTGATAGCTTGGATATAAAATTTTAAAATGTAAGAAGAGCAAAGGAATTAGTAATGGAAATCAGAAATAGGAGAAGTTTGTATTAAATCTGAAGTTACGGAAGCTAAGAGTAGTGGTCACCAATGGATCTGATAGCTTGGATATAAAATTTTAAAATGTAAGAAGAGCAAAGGAATTAGTAATGGAAATCAGAAATAGGAGAAGTTTGTATTAAATCTATTAATTTCATAAATAGGAGAATTATGTATAAGGTTATTAATTTCACATTAAAAATCTATAAAATGGTTTCCATATTATATTTATATATGGTTAAAGGTATCATGAAAATTTTCATGGTATTTTTTATAATTTACAAATACTTTTACATTCATATGGTATTTTTACATTTGTTTTTTTCTAAATATTTATTTTTAAACCAACATATAATTAAGAAATATCATTTTAAAATTTTAATAGATTTTTAATAATAATAAAAAAATTATACAATATAATATGTTTTTATATATATTAGGATTTTCATATATATATTTTGTTAACTTTAAAATGATTAGAGAAAAAATATAAATTAAATATTTCCAAAAATTAAATAGATATTTTTTTTGTTTTTCAACATGAATTATCTATGACATCCATTTTGGGGTTAGTTTGTTTTCCTTTTTGGGTTTAGTTTGTAGTTAAAACGGGAAGTCACCACAATACATCACTCGGAGAGATTTCTTGAAATTTAATACAAATCTCTATTACTTGTGCGAGGCATTTATTATAAAGCTCTATCATTTGTGCTTTGGGAATGTACAACACATTTTTAGTGTGCTTTTATAGTTGATGGTACTTCTCTAAAGCTCTATCGTTTGTGTTTTGGGAATGTACAACATATTTTTAGTGTGATTTTATAGTTGATGGTACTTCTCTCATGGTGGTGTCTGGCCAGAAAGGTCTCCTCACCTAGTTGACATTCATTAACAAGAATTCAATAGGAAATTCACCTTGGATTTGAGTGCTCAGAGGGAAATACCTGATATAGCCTAGTTCATGGGTGAGAATGGTCTTATTACATCTAGAAAAGGTCTTTTACTCTTTCTCCAACATGGTTCGATGGATTTCCAATTGGTACTGGTGGATTATCGGCTTGAATGATAGTTAGAAAAAGCTAGAATAGCTAAGTCGTTTCCTTGGCCAATACTACAGAAAAAATCCCATCTCATTGCATTTTATCTTTCACTATTGCATATCTCCAATTTATAAGGTTGTTGCACCATCGTCTCAACCAACACACAAATACAACTATTTGTGGCCTTCCCTATTGCGTATCTCCAATTTAGAAGGTTGTTGCACCATCCTCTCAACCAACACCCAAATACAACTATTTGTGGCCCTCTAAGAAAGCCACCAACAAGGTTAAATGGTTTAGGGATCTCACGCTCTCTCTTTTCTCCGAACCTATGGAGAAACTCTTGCCAAAGAGGGTTCTCCACTACTTTCCCGCCTCTGATTTCTATATCTTTAAACATTTTTTAACTTTTTGAACCCCATGCGTCAATTATTTGAGTACTCAAGTATATGAATAGTATGCATAAAATTTGCATACACAGAAGCTAGTGCATTCTACATAATTCTTTTGATAGTTGACAGACTTCCCAAATGTGAAAAGTGGCTTACTGATAATGATGATAGGAAAGAAGAAAAGGCTACATGGTGGTTGAATTGTTTTACAAGGAAATTTATACTTGGAGCCGCCAAAGGTGGTGTGCATGAGTCTACATCCCCCTATGTCACATGTTGGTGCATGCATTGGCCTCATAGAAGAACTATCGTCCAAAGCCAGAAACTCACATCCATTCCCTCTTTCTTCCAAAACAGAGGTTGCATGATTTGTATGCTAAGCAATTATGCACTGTGTTGTGTCATATCACATGTTGATTCTAATGAGTGCAGATAATATGAGGAATGGATTATAAGCTTCCAATCTTTATGATAATGAGGTATCAAATCCAAATTCAAGCAATGGATCCTCCCTTCAGATAAAAATGATATGACAAGACTTCTCTACTACCTTCACACTTGGCTCCATGATTCTCTTTTTGGTACCTATCCTCATACCCTTCTCAAGTTGGACTGACAAGTGGTTATTAAAATAGATTTGAGTCACCCTTGAATGGTTGGTTTTTGTAACAGTCCTGGTGAAAATTCCATGTAATAAAAGTTAATAAAGGAAAAATAATAACCACGGTTGATGGGACACTTATTCCAAGCTTAATGTTGGGCAAGACATCCTAGTGTGGGTGTTCATATGGCTATTAATGGCTAAGGAAATTGGAAAAGGATTTGGAAAGGAAAAATGACATTTTTGGCACATTTATTTATGAAAATAATGGAAATTAGGAGAAAAGGGAGGTGAAAGGTCACAGGTTGCATGTGAGGAGGAAATTGAAGGAAAATATTGGAAAATGAAAAAAATAGATGCCTCATCCATAAAAAGGCTTCTAAGGATTAGTTGGTAATCTTTTGTCAATTCAGTTTTGGAGCTCTCTCATTATTCTCTCTCTCTCATACTCTTGGATACTTAGAGTTTTCTTGGAGCACTCTTGGAGGGTGTGGAATACTTGGATTTTGGAGTAAGAAGGAAAAGGATGAGCAGGAAAGCACAAGATGACATCGGGATCAACAACTACAATGGGATTTTCTTGCAGGTACTGAGTTGCATGTATGTTTTCCTCACTAGTTTTGGAATGCATGGCATATGCATGTGGTTCTTTGGTCATGATCTATCACTAGCATGGAAGATTGCGTGGATTGACAATGGATTGCCTAGCCTTGCCATTTCCTGGATAGCCATGGAGATTGTGGGTTTATTTCCTTGTTTTTTTTTGTTGGTTCTCATGTTTCCCTAGCTTGGGTTGAGTTATTAGTTTCTGGAAGCCCTGGTTGGACAAATGCTCTCGAATCCCTGTAACATCTTGGGTTGAGTTACTAGTCCTGGAAGCCTTGGTTGGACAAACGCTTTGGAATCCCTTGGTGGGTTGAGTTACTAGTCCTGGAAGCCTTGGTTGGGAAAACGCTCTAGAATCCTAGCAGTCGTTGTGCGTTGAGTTACTAGTCCTTGAAGCCTTGTGTTATCGGGAAAACTAGTGTCTATGCAGAGCTGCTAGTCCCACTAAGGCTGGTAGCTACCTTAGAAACAAACAATCTAAAAACTACTTTTGTTTTCCTTTATGAGAAATAGATAAGAGAAGAATGAGGAGACCAACTTCCATCTTGCGCTTGGTTCCTTGCTCGATTCCTCTCTCTTCTGATAGGTCTTCGCCACTCGCTTCCTTGTCTACCCAGCTTCAAAGAGTACCTGTAGAATCAAAGCAGCATAACACTATCCAAGAACATAGATCTATTATCATAAACAATATAGGACCAGATGTATATTGACCACACAAATGCATAAATCATCAATCATACAAGAATGTGGAGGAAAACTTGAATAGCTTTATTGATAATCAAGAAAGAGCAAAGAGGATTACAACCAATTGTTCTGACCCAGCATCATCCTCTCAGTAAGAAAGCCCTTCTTCACCTCATGAAAAGCTTAGATCACCCAACACTATGATATTGCACCAAGAAACCAACAACACTTCCTTACAAGATACAAAATTCCAGCCTCCGGATCTCTGGGATGAGGGATCCATATATAGATGTTTGCAAGGGGAATGAGTCAGCTTTTGAGATTTGATTAGTGTCCTCTCTCTGATAGTTCTTGATTCCACTTGGAGATTGATGATCTCTTACTCATTCCTGGTCGAATGCAGAGAGGCAAGTGTCACAGGAGAAGTTTCTGGAAGATTCCATGTTTCTCCACCTTGCGGATTGACCTTGTCATCTGTCCACTCTCGCCCATCGCACCCCATAGAAGGGCTTTTCAACATGCATCGCACCTACTGTGTGTATTCAGGTGGGATGCAACGCACTTTGACCATGGAGCAGGTGAAATGGTCCAGTTTTGACCAGTTCTAAGTAGTTTTTCATGGATAACTTCTGGGAGATGCTGTAATCAGTTGACCTTGTTCTTTTAGGGGTTAGAACAACACCTTTAGGGACTTAGGAGCCCTTGGTTTATGGACATTTATGATTGGGGTTACAGTGCCCAAAAATTTCTATAACAGTTGCCCCCTAAAGCATGAGGTCGTTTATCTTTTGATGTTGGGTGAAATGCTTTATCATGAGGATCCGAAGTTTTTTCAAGCTGGAAGGCGACCTGTAATAAGATACAATACAATACATTATCTTCATAATATTTTCATGATCTATCTGAGGCGGGCATTTCCCATGCTTAGCTTTATAAATTCATTTTCATGTAAATAGGACAGACATTCGTCTGAGTGTAGACTGATGATTCTGGTAGAGCCATCATCCCTTAGATTGGATGATTATCTGTGCAGTAGTGATGTACATTTGATGTCTTTATTTTCCTGAATATATTTCGCAGCCCGGATGGATGAAACTAGATCCGGGGTCTTCAATCTCGTTCGATCTTCACTCAAAGTACAAGTCAATCCATGTGAGAGATGTTCTGGAGTCGAACATGGAAAGACATCACCTGATTACCAGCCAATGATGTAAGCTGTTAACAGGCGCGGGAGGAATCACCGATAATGATGATGACCCTCAAGGTACTACAGTACAATTCACGTGGTGTGAATAAGGGACTTGGCGTCGAACACCACGCAAAATCTTTCAGTCGAAGGCCATTGATGTAAACCTGTCGCCGGAAGTGAGAAACTTGCCATTGAGGTATGCAAGCTTCAAAGTACTAAAAGGGTTGTTCCTAAATCGACTTCTTGGATAATGAGCTGATGTCGACAAGAAGTGATCTGTAATAGGAGGGCCTTAGTGAATCCCACATCAATGACATGGAACGGAGCAAATGATTTTAATGGAGGTGAAAATGATCTGGTGATATAAGGTTCAGGATGGCGGTCATGAAAGAATGGAGCATAAATGTATTGCAGTGGGTGAGACACAGGTGAATTCTCTGAGTGACTTCTCTTGAACATATCGGCGACACTGACATGATGGATTGGTAGCATTAACCCCAAATATGGATGGTGTGACGGAACCATGGTGATGTGGCCGGTGAATGGAACAACCCAACCCAACTCGGATGCGGAGTGAAAGTGTCATGTTCAAGAGCGACTTGCTACCAACAAAGTTTCTTCGAGTTTTCTTCCCAATTTTTCCCCAGTCATTGCTGACCAGTACCTCTTTATTTTTGTCAAACTTGAGGAGGATAACATATGCTTGTTCTATAATTTGCCCTTCGAGCAAACCCATCGCTATGTTTTAACGAGCTTAGCGATAGTGAAACTCGTTCTTGTCTGTTATGGACAAGTTTGTCGCTATTTAGTTTTAACGAGTTTAATGACAAAGATAACTCGGTCCTTTTCAATTTTAGAGAGTCTGAAAAGGGACGTAAAGGAAACTCCAAAAATCCTTTTTCATCATCTAATCCCTTAAGTCCGAAAAAGTATAAAATAATACAAAAGGGATGAATTTTCGGTAATTTTAACGAGCCGAACAAAACAAGCGCTCGATCTTTTTGTGTAATAATTCCTCAGGTCCAAAAAGATTAAAATCTAAAGGAGGGATAGCACTTTCGGTCCCTTTAACGAGCTAGAGAGGCCAATGGCTCGGCAATCTTTTCATATTTTACGAGTCAGTTGAAAAGAGCTTAAAGGAGACTCGTCTTTGAGGAACGAGTGATAGATTCGGGTAGCAACTGATTCCAGGTAAGGGTTGGAATTTTCCAATCACGGCAGTGTCACAAGGATGGCTAACAGGATCACTCTTTGCAATTGTTCCTCAAAAGGGGTAAACAATCAAGTGGAGGTGAATGATCAGCCAATACAGAGTGGAGGTGATGATGAGAACATGACCAAGGCTTCAAGGGCTGAAGTAATACATTCACGATGGTTATTTACTAGAAATTGTTCATTTTTTAATGAGCTTAAACGCTGGGGGAAACACTTGCTCATTGCTTATGTTTATTTTTTAACGAGCTTGAATTCCGTGTTAAAACTGCTTGATCCAGTTGTATAATAAGGATGTCTCATCTAAGATGCCATTTTTAAGAAGCTTGCACCTTACAAAGCTTTGCTCTACATCCTTTCTTTATGCAAGTTAAGAAACAACAAATCCTACGAGTTTAAAGGGTTAGAGGACCTACAAACTTAAAAAATAAATGGTCGCTCTTTGCTTGCATGCAAAAAGGTTTGCATGCCCCTAGGCATAGCGAAAAGTTTCCAGGTTACCAAAGATTGTTCCATCCGTGTCACAGACAAAAAACTTCCTCGACAATGTCTACCGAAATAGACAAAGGTGAGTGGCACAGACGCCTCCACTCACATAACTTTGACGAGGGAATCTTATTCCAGCCTAATCTCATTTTCCTAAACGGACAGGTGTGTCAGACTAGTCATATATCCTCCGCGGAAACACTACACTATACCCAAGGTTTTCCTGCCGAAGCAGACCAAGGTGCATGCCCCCTGGGTTTCAGTCATGTCCTCCGAATCACTCGTGCTCATCAGGAGGACGAACTGGGGATTGATGAGACATTCCTTGCATGAAAAGACCATTCAGGGTTGGTATATGACTATTTGCTATGTGTGAACCGGGGAATGAAAGCTGGTCTATGAGCTTGACCATTCTTCCTTCGTGTGGAAAACACATTACTCTAAAGAGTGAGGAGACGACAGCTTCCATGCAATAAATATAGTCTCGTCCAAGGAGTAGATTATAATCCAGGGGTCCTTGGACTACCATTACATTCATGTGAACGATTTTCCTTCTCAATGTTATCGGCACATCGGGAAGGATCCCTAACGGTCGACTAGTTCCTTTGTCAAAGCCTGTTAGATTTATTATCTCTGGCAAAGGCGATGGCGAACCAAACGCTTTCCAAGCAGTTGAGGAAAGGATACTCACAGAAGCCGCTTCATCTATGATGGTACCGGCCATGACCATTCTATATATTTGAGCAATGATTCGAAATGGTACACTAGCCGGTAAACGGGGTCTGCCTAGTAGATTCGAGTCAAAGGAAACAACCAGGTTGCTTGGAGGTGGGACTGAATAGACGGCCAGATACGACTCTGACGAACTTCCTTCCTGCGGTAAAGGAACGGGTAGACTGCCCCCATGTTCATCGGAGTCTATGCTTACGAAGAGAATTTTAACGGTGTCGTTCTTGTTCTCTTCGGTGACTGTATCATCTGAAGATTGATCCTCTGAAGGCACGACCGGGTCAACTGCCACCTCGACCTTTTGACTTTTGTCTGGTATGGATTCAGATGGTTTATCTTCAATGATAGATGCTTCGGCCGACCACA
Organism: Pinus tabuliformis; assembly: GCA_031772625.1. Classification (NCBI taxonomy): domain Eukaryota; kingdom Viridiplantae; phylum Streptophyta; class Pinopsida; order Pinales; family Pinaceae; genus Pinus; species Pinus tabuliformis. The sequence goes on along the minus strand of CM062810.1, from coordinate 939,729,281 downwards.
AGGGCGTGTCAGCCGGATTTTCAACTAGTGATGGACTTGGCAAGAGTTTCTTATATCCAGGAGGAAGCCGTAACGGTGAAACCGGACGGTCGTCCAAAACTCTTTTAGCTTCGTCTAAGAAGGGACAATGGTGGACGGCGTGATCGCCTTCACACAATTTACAAGGAAATTTATATTTTCCTTTTTGTCCAGGGGCTTCACTTTCACTAGTTGACGGTGTATGCTCAACATGATCGTCAGAGGTTGATGACACCAGATTGTGCAAACGAGGAGACCAATCCCTTAAGATCCGAGGGATGCAAGGACAATCTCGATGATAGTGGTCTCCTTTGCAAATGACACATGGCGATTTAGGCCTGGTCGGTGCAATGTGTGGATTTTCGCTAGAGAATGCTTGGTTGCCCCTTTTCGCCTTTGGCTCTTTCTTCTTCTTCTCTTTCTTCTTCTTCTCCTTCTTCTCCTCAGTTACTTGATTTTGGGCTTTACCAGCTTCATCAAGCGAAGAGGAAGGAGGAGAGGAAGAATTGGATGAAGTAGAGGGTTGGGGGGTAACTTTGGTATCGTTTAGTTGCTGACTTGATTGTTCAGGAATCACGGGGTTCTGAACGACAAAAGTTGAGAAGACCCATACGGGCAAGCCGATTGTCAATCCTGTAAGAGACAATGTGGCCATATGGGGTGCACCAACATCTCCCCAAGACGAGAAGGGACTAGGATTTCCTCCAAGGGGAACTCCTTGGCTGGTGGACTCCATTTTTCTCAACCTAAGACCAACGTAGGAAAGGTGATGTTTATTCCGTTTAAAATAAATTTTAGACACTTTGACACAACTTGTTTTTTCAATTTTTAAGAGTCGAGAAAAAACAAAAGATGACTCTAGTCGCCTTCGATTTTTAATGAGCTTGAAGTGACAAGTTCTCAGATGGACCTTTTCCGTTAAGGAGTTTGAAAAGGAACGAAAGGGAATGCTCTGGAAATCTAGACAGAGGGATTACCAAACCAATCGCAAAACTGTAGAATACTTTTTACGGTACGGCAGTCAATCTTCCCGAATGCTGTGTTCAGTGCATTGCGATCGATAGGGCGGAAAACACGGCTTCCTATGGATAAAGGATAAAGCCTATTGTGGTCTCCCAAAATATACTCGACGGTACATGGGAGCACAAGTCCGTACTGGCACTTTTCGTCTCAAAGTGGAGGAATCACCCAACCAACAGTGAAAACAACAGTTACCAGGACGTCTCTAGCCTAGACTTCTAGATGTTGTGCGTTAGGTTCCAAAGAGTTTTTAGATTCATTAAATTTATTTTATAGATGATCTTGTTTAAGAAATTTGCCTTTCAGGTTCACCACATGATGTAGATGTACAATTCCTAAAATGCAATCTAAGATGATAAACAGTCGTTTAATCTTCTTTTTGCAATGAAAATCCTAGCTACTAAGGAAAGAGAGATGATTTTCTTTCAACAAAGAGCAAAGAGCACACACTATATGCACTATCCTAAATCAAACCAAAAAACAGTGTAAATGCAAATGCACATGCATGTATTTTTTTTCAGCCTTCTTAATGTGTGAATGATAAAAAGAAAGCGAAGCGCAAATCTGAATTATTTTTCAAAGCAACAATTACTAACAAGTTTCTTTTCAAAACAAAATGAGGACAATGACGACACTTTGCTATTCGGAATTGAAAACTTTCTTTCGACACTTGAAAAACTACTAATTCAAATCAAATACAAGAGTAACAGTGTAATCGACTATCAAGAACAATCAGATTCTCTTCTATGACTAAAAACGACACTTGCAACACTTTCAAATCAAGAAAAGACAGTACAATTACGCTACTTCTTTGTAAAGGAGAACTGAAAATGACTCAAAAATACATTAAAACATTTACAGTTCTTTGCACAATGGAGGTGGAATAATCAGCAAGGAAAGGGGTTTCAAACAGAGGTGTACTGACTACAAGCAGCAAAACTCCTGAATAGAGCTTAAAAGCATGAACACAGAAACCAAAATTTAGGAACAAGGCCTTATCTGATCAGCGCACCTGTAACACAGTGAAACTGAAATGCAACGCACCTACTACACTCAGGAAGTGCGATGCATTTGGAGTTCACAGAACAGACAGTGCGTTGGACCAGGGACGAGACTTTGACTGGGTTCCGGGTCACAGTTTGCAGTTCAGTTCAGGGATTTAGGCCGAGCAAGTGGTAATCAGTAAATCAATCACAGGGGTAGATCTAAGGAGGTTACTAGAGCCACCACAAGGGCAATTAGAGAGCTTGTAAATCAATTGTTTAATTCATAAACAAAACCCAGAGATAGACTGAAGCAGCATTGATCTACTTTGCACTTGCATAGCAAATTCAGTTCGAAGGCTAGCTGGCTTGACTTCAGGCTCCATCTATAAGTTTATAAAGTAAACAAATGTAGATAAACAAACAATCTATTCGCTCCCCAGTGGAGTCGCCATTTTGTTATCGAGAAAACTAGTGTCTATGCAGAGCTGCTAGTCCCACTAAGGCTGGTAGCTACCTTAGAAACAAACAAACTAAAAACTACTTTCGTTTTCCTTTATGAGAAATAGATAAGAGAAGAATGAGGAAACCAACCTCTGTCTTACGCTTGGTTCCTTGCTCGATTCCTCTCTCTTCTGATAGGTCTTCGCCACTCGCTGCCTTGTCTACCCAGCTTCAAAGAGTACCTGTAGAATCAAAGCAGCATAACACTATCCAAGAACATAGATCTATTATCATAAACAATATAGTACCAGATGTATATTGACCACACAAATGCATAAATCATCAATCACACAAGAATGTGGAGGAAAACTTGAATAGCTTTATTGATAATCAAGAAAGAGCAAAGAGGATTACAACCAATTGTTCTAACCCAGCATCATCCTCTCAGCAAGAAAGCCCTTCTTCACCTCATGAAAATCTTAGATCACCAACACTATGATATTGCACCAAGGAACCAACAACACTTCCTTACAAGATACAAAATTCCAGCCTCCGGATCTCTGGGATGAGGGATCCATATATAGATGTTTGCAAGGGGAATGAGTCAACTTTTGAGATTTGATTAGTGTCCTCTCTCTGATAGTTCTTGATTCCACTTGGAGATTGATGATCTCTTACTCATTCCTGGTCGAATGCAGAGAGGCAAGTGTCACAGGAGAAGTTTCTGGAAGATTCCATGCTTCTCCACCTTGCGTATTGACCCTGCCATTTGTCCACTCTCGCCCATTGCACCCCATAGAAGGGCTTCTCAACATGCATCGCACCTACTGTGTGTATTCAGGTGGGATGCAACGCACTTTGACCATGGAGCAAGTGAAATGGTCCAATTTTGACCAGTTCTGAGTAGTTTTTCATGGAGAACTTCTGGGAGATGCTGTAATCAGTTGACCTTGTTCTTTTAGGGGTTGGAACAACACCTTTAGGGACTTAGGAGCCCTTGGTTTATGGAAATTTATGATTGGGTTTGCAGTGCCCAAAAATGTCTATAACACCTTGGTTGGAAAAAATGCTCTGGAAGCCCTAGAAGCCTTAGTTGGAACAAACGCTCTGGAAGCCCTGAAAGGCTTGGATAGAGACCAATCTAATGATGGTTTTGTGATGGCCGACCGTGAGGTGGAATCATTGTTGATGGGTTGAGGTGGATGGCCTATGGAAGCCTTGGATGGTTTCAAATTGATGGGTTATATGAGATCCCACATTCATGCTTGCAATATGGCACGAGGGTGAATGGTTGAAGAGATATTTGGCTCAACCATTCTATGGTCGGGTGGCACGTGGAAGTTCCATCCCGGGTTTGGATTTTGCATCATGAATATGAGTATTATACTGGTTTATATGTGGATCATATGGTTGTGATTTCCTTGGTGTTATGCTGGTTATACATATGTTTTATGACAGTAGCTATGTATGGCTCTCATCATGTGTTTACTAGTAAATGAACGAATGATGTATCTATGACCTAATGGATGAAATGGTAGTTGATGTGTTGAGGCATAAATGTTTCTTAGTGATTCTTAGCTAATTATGATACCCCTATTCTCAGATATGTTATTTACACATGTAGATTACATATTCGTGATATGTTTGATGAAATTCATGTCATGGCTAGTAGGGTGTTAAAGAGAGAGTCCATACAGGTTGGTAGAATTTATTTTTGTTTGTGGAAAAACCTGTGAACAGTTATTGAAACCAACGTTTCGGACTAGCTTAGTGAGTCCATCATCAGGGCAATGTGATTAGTAGGGGTCCAATTAAGGTCTTATTCAAGTTATTGAATTTGTACTATTATTTCTCTGTTATTTTACTATTCTGAAGATGTCATTCAATTATGCGCATTGGCCTATGCCCTGGGCATAAAACAGTGGCTCAAATCCTGGGCTTCTCGTCATGTGTTTACCCTGGCTGGTCGGTTGCTTGGGTAGATGTGGGAGGAGGGTGTTACAGAGTGGAATCAAAGCATGATTCACCCCTCAGACTGGATGGGCTGTGTGTTGGTCATGCATGCATATCAGTTTCATGTGTGTCTCTTACTCTTGCATTCCATGTACTTGTTTCATTTGCATGATGTTGATCATGGTTGTAGTGATGTCGCCATGTGGAAGTTGATGTTGTCATTGTGGAGTGCATCATCATGAGTGTATGATTGGTCACATGTTGTTATATGTCACTTACATGTTTTTATATGTCGTTTGGTTACATTATCGCATGTTTGGTTACATTCTTGTATGTTCGATTGCATTCTTGTATGCTTGGTTGCATGTATCATTCTTTTAGGTTTGGTTTCAAGTATCGTTTGTTTATGCTTGATTACATGTGTTTTTGCATGTGTGTGGTTGGTTACGCATTTATTATGCATGTTAGTATTTGCATGTGGTCAAGTGTACAATGATGTAGTGGTTGTTGTCATGCATGAGGTCGTGGTATGCGTTGTTGTTAAGGTCATGCATTGATGATTGGACCCTAGCTAGAATGATGGTTTCATGGTTATATGCTTATTTATTATGTTTCTATATGCTGTCATGATTATGTTATACTTGTATTACATTGATTTGTTGGTCTTGCAAACAAGGTATCCTCCCCAAACTATATTAAGGTACGTTGGTTTTTTGTGATTTGGTTTAGCTGACATGATATACCTTGCAGGAAGAAATATCAAATGGCTAGCAATATGGTAGACTGCAAAGACTCTCCCTATGAATCAAATGAGTAGTATGTTGTTGGGAAATCTTCCTATTTGGAAGATACATTGAAAATATTAAAGGACAAAATAAGGATTTGTAAGGTAGATAATGACATAATCATGCAGACACAAGAGAAACAAGCAAAGGTAAATGCAATGATACTTTAGAGTTTGTCATATTTGCAGCGACAGGGACCACATCGGATTAGCTATGAGCAGGAAGACAAAACTAATGGGGCATATGGTAGTAGGTGACATGGAGGTCATAGGTCATATAGAGATGACATGGTTAAAGATGGAAGATTGTTTGATCTGAAAATGAGATCTTAAATCAATATTAAGGTATTACAGACTCCTGTGTAGGCATGCCTATATTACTTAATGCAACGGATCGAAAAGATTGCGAATAATATAGGCAATGAGCAGTTAGAAAACATAACAGACACACACATAAACACAACAAATAATCAAGGAGTTCACTAGATTTCCTGGCTATGTCTCCTGGTCCAGCTTTTAGTGTTAACCTCTATATTAAGTCTTTAAGAAAAAATTATTACAAGAGTGAGCTCAAAACAGAGTCTCAACCAACAGTGACATCAAAGAGGGATCTGCTCGAAAACCTCGAGTCTAAAAGAGTGCATAGACTCTCCCTATATCATGTTCCTCTATTCAATATGCCTCAATCTGACTGACTGACTGTCTTTATGTGACTGTCTTCAACTGACCTCCTTTTCTATGCTGCCATTGAATGGCTTTTAAGCCTATCGGCGCTATCAGTTCAACTCCATTCTTGGGCTTTCTGGCTCCCAGTCGCTGTCCGTTCAAATCCCTGTTGAGTGTTAAACAATCATTGCAAAACACTCTAGGGTATGGTGGCCACCTGTTTTCAAACGAAAAGGACCAGCGCGGGTGAAAATCCCAAAGAATTGCTTCTTTGTTTACATAGAGAAATACACAGGAAAAACTCTAAAACAGAGGAATCGGACCACTGTTATGCCTCGTCTGTTATCGGTCCTTTGGCATCCCACACCGTAGATCTATTCTCATCCGACGGTTCACATCCATCCCGATCATCCAACCTTCTCATGCATTCTGCATCATTGATCTACGACCAATTGATCTGACGACTGATGTGCATTTCAGATGGCTTACTTGCGCGAAGATCACCTGCCCGAAAAAGCAGTTTTCTCTCTCCTTGCTATGTGCTACGTGTCGATCAGTGTATGGGATCGGGAAGATCCCGTCCAATACCACTTACTGCCTGAAGCCCGCCTGAAATATCATTTACCTCAGAACATAAATTATGTAAGGCTGCGTTTATAAACCTTTCGAGTCTGCCATTCTATCGCAATATCACAATATCACATTATGTGGCCAAACATCAATACACGAGTAAATACAAAGAAATCCGCAAAAACCGAACTTCAAATATATTTAGATCTGACCTATAACCCTTATCGGGTCCGGGTCTATCGCATGTCGCATATCGCGGGTCTTTGTATTGTTTCCAGTCCAGTCGCCGATCTTCAATCGCCGATATCGACATATCGCATATCACCCCTTTGCAATGCCATGGGCCATGGTCCATTCCCCTTTGGAATCTACGATGTGATAATGCCATCTCCATCGTTGATCTGCATGCTCGATCAACGTCCGTGTTAAGTCGCTGGATCGTGATCGCAATTCCCACAAGGCTGCCTCTGATACACTCCGCTGGCCTACTCCGATGTGATATCTCAATTTAATCTGGGCTGTTGATCGGTCCGATCCAATGACTCTGACTCAACGATATTTCAACCTTTGCTTTAATCTGTTTTCCGCCATTCTTCATGGTTTTTCTTCTACAATAGTGTTTTCTGATAGTATTAAAGACTTAGACTTAGAGGTTTTAGGATCCATTTTGGATCACGCCTTCCCACTGAAAAGCTTTTGGACCACCAAAAGTTGGTTTTTAGGCATCGATCAAGTGAGGATACAGTTCCCTCACTTGTCCAATTTCTATCCATCGTGCCTTGCTTGGATTTGAACCTTTGAGTCCCACTCTCAGGTACTCAACATCCCCTCGATCCGTAGTTCTTACCTTCCTGTCCAGAACTGTGTCCTCCTATAACTCATTCAGATACTCATGCAACAAATCCCCAATAGAAGGCAACTGACTTTGCTGTTCAGGATCTTCAATCAATGAAGGTTCATATAATCTCAAGTTCTCTGCATTAACGACTAAATAGATCTGCATATAAGCTGGCAAATCAAGGCGAAAAGCATTTTCACCAATTTTATCAAGTATCTTGAAAGGTCCATACCTTATTGGTTTTAGCTTCTTACCTTCACCTTGCATTCTGTCTTTGCTAATGTACAACCAGACTTGATCAACAACTTGAAAACTATGCTCAATTCGATGCTTGTCATGTCTTGCCTTGTACTTGGCTTGACTTCTTTCCAGCTGTTCCTGTACTGCCTGGTGAATTTCCTGGATTTGTTCAATGAACTTAGTTGCTTTGTCCACATCATTGTGTCCATCAACTACTATGTCTTTACCAAAGACAAAATCCAAGGGAGACTTTGGTATAAAACCAAAACAAGTCTCAAAAGGAGATCTCTGAGTAGAAGAGTGCTTGGCACAGTTGTAAGCATGTTGCACATAACACAAATGCTCATACCAAAGCTTGGGATGCTTGTTGCAATAGCCTTTGAGCAACTGGATCACTATCCCGTTGACCACTTCTGTCTGACCATCTGTTTGTGGATGAAATGCTATGCTCTTCTTCAATCTGGTGTCCATCAACTCCCATATATTTGACCAAAAGTTCCCAACAAATCGAGAATCTCTATCAGATACAATAGAAGTGGGTAACCCAAAATGAACCCATACATTCTGAAAGAACAACTTTGTTGTTTGTTTAGCTGTAACCTGCTTGTTACATGGTATCAAAATACACATTTTACTGAATCTATCCACAACAACATACAAATAATCATGACCTTTCCTAGAATTTGGCAATCCCCCAACAAAATCCATGGCAACACTTTCCCAAGGATGAGAAGGAATTGGAAGTGGAGTGTACAAGCCTAATTTTATATTATTGGGCTTGCTTGTAGCACACATAGTACACCCTTTGATATATCTAGAAATTGTCTCATGCATTCTTGGCCAATAACAGAACCTTTGCAATTGTGCAAATGTTTTACTTACACCAAAATGACCTGATATGAGAGAAGTATGTGCTTCTCGAATTATGTTAACTCTTTCATTTTGTGGAATGCATAACTTTCCAAAATGATATAAGAGTTGGTCCTTTACATAATAATCCAATTATTCTACTTGCTTACCATGACTTAAAGTTGCATATACATCTTTAAAATCTACATCTTGAGCATATTGTTCAATGTAACTTTCATGCCTTACTGAGTTATGCTTAAGTATAGTAGATGCATTTATGATTGGTCTTGATAACATGTCTGCAACCTTATTGTGTATGCCCTTATTATATCTGATGATAGGATGAAATTACTGTAGAAAACCCATCCACCTATAATGTCTTGATTGCTGCAAGTTAGTTTGTGAGTGCAAATATTGAAGTGGTTGATGATCTGTATGTATGATTGTTTCTTTACCCATTAGGTAATGTTTCCACTTTTTCACACTTTGTACTAATGCATACAATTATTTATCATATGTGGGATAATTAACTACTGCAGAAGTAAATGACTTAGAATGATAGCATATGGGTTTACCGTGTTGCATCAACACTGCTCCCATGGCATAGTCACTGGCATCTGTCTCAATCTCAAATGGATGTTGAAGACCTGGCAGTGCTAGTACTAGTGCTGTATTGATTTTTTCTTTTAAGGTGTCGAAGGCTTTCTACTGTTTTCCTCCCCACTTAAACACATGTTTCAATCCTGTTAAAGCATGTAATGGAGCTGCAATCAAAGAAAAGTTAGCAATAAACTTTCTCCAGTATTGAGATGCCCCTAGGAAACTCCTAATCTCTGTAGCAAATTTGGGCTTAGGCCAGTTCACAATGACTTCAACCTTAGAGGGATCTATCTTCAATTCACCACCCCCTACAATATGACCCAAATAATTTAAAGATGTTCTGCCAAATTCACATTTTGACAGTTTTACATAGAGATTTTCTCTTTTTTAAACATCTAAAGTCTACTTTACATGCTTTACATGGTCTTCCCATGTCTTACTAAAAACAAGAATGTCATCTAAATAAACAATTACAAAGTCATCAATTAATGGTCTGAGTACATCATTCATAACTCTCATAAATGTAGTAGGAGTATCAGTTAAGAAAAAAGGCATAACCAACCATTCATAAAGTCCTTGCTTTTTCTTGAAAGAAATCTTCCATGCATCATGTTCTGCAACTCTGACCTGATGATAACCACTTTGCAAGTCTAACTTAGAAAAGTAAACTGCTTCTTTCAATTGATCTAATAAATCATTAATACAAGGAAGAGGATAACGATTCTTGAACGTTATTTTATTTAGTGCTCTATAATCAATGCACATTCTCCACGAACCATCTTTCTTTCTCACTAGCACGATTGGAGATCCACATGGTGATGTGCTTGGTCGTATAAACCCTTAATCGAGCAACTCCTATACCTTCTTCTTTATCTCTGCATTCTCTAAAGTTGACAACCTGTACATTCCAATGTTAGGTAATGGAGCATCTTGCTGCAAACAAATATCATGTACTATCTCTTGCTTGGGTGGCAGACCTTTTGGTTCTTGAAATAGATCATCATACTTTGAAACAACTTTAACTAAATCAGCTTTCTGTTTAGAATCACAACCTTCAAATGCATTGGATTTTTTAGGATCCTTTGCCTTTACAACCATTAGTAAAAACTGCTTGAATTCACAATTCTTTTCATTTGTCCTGATTTTATGAGAGAATAGTTATCTTTGAGTTTATGAACTCTTACAATATATTCTATTCCATCTTTAGTGAGTTGATACTTATTCTCAGCTCTATATAAAATATCTTTTCTATCATACAAGTATGGACTTCCCAAAACAATACCACATATATCCAATGGAACTATATCTAACTCAACCTCACCTACAAATGTTGATCCAATAACAAACCTAAGTTTACATTGTCTCGTTACTTGTAGCTGTGTTTTATCACACACCCAACCTAATGGATATGGCTTCTCATGAGGTTTTGTTTGTAATCCCAACTTCTTTACAATTGTTTCAGAAATCAAATTTAGTTGTGATCCACTATCAAATAAAGTATCAATCTTATTGTGCTTGGAAATCGCTCTAATACGAAAAATCTCATTTCTTTCCCTCTCATTACTTTCATTATCAACATATTGTGTAGAATTACTTGTGGATGCTTCAGAATCTTTACCTTTAATACCTATGGCTGTAGTTGTTGTTTCATCACCTGAATCTGATCCCAAGTCCTGCTGAATAGCAGCAACATTCTTCTTCTTCTTTCCACCAAACTTCTTAGGTCTCCATTCTGGATGCAAAGACCAACAATGTGCCTCATTGTGTCCTTCTTTCTTGCAATGAGTGCATGAAGGTTTATCCTTCTGTATAGTGTTTTCTTTCCTCTCCTTCCATTTCAGTTTTTTCTCTTCCTTGCTATTGCTTACAGAATAATTAGATGATCCCCCAACCTTTGGGTTTACATTCTTACCTTTAGCTTCTAGATGTGTGTCTTGCACTAATACATCATCTAAGCTAGTGGGATTAAACATGAGAATAGTATGCTTTAAATAGCTAAGAATACCACCTATATACTTCAATAAAGTCTGAGGTGAATATAATGACATACCTAGAGTTAAAGCTCTCTTTTTGAATTCCTGAGTATAACTCTATACAATCTAACCCTTCAACTGACGAAGAGTTTGCCAACTCATCATTACCTGCTGCATGTAAGCTAAAGGATAGAATTGCTTTTTGATAGCAGAAACAAATTCATTCCAGGTAGAAATGATTTTACCATGTTTTTGCAGATCAGCTTGTGTCTTGCCTTCCCACCATACTAGTGCAGTTCCTCCAAGTCGAAGGCTAGCCAGCTGAATCTTTTTTCCTTTCTAAATCAACATTTTATACCCTGCAATATACATCAATTTGTCTTATCCAATTATCTAGCTTTTCTGCATTGAGTTCTCCATCATAAATTGGCAAATCAAACTTCACATCTAATTTGATTAAGGAAGTTTTCTTCTTCTTCTTAGAAGAGCTAGAAGATGATGAGGATGATGAAGGTGATGATGGAGGAGATGGTGGAGGAGGCATTTCCCCTTTCCCTTTGCCTTCTGGAGGGGCAACTAGAAAAGTTTCCTCTACTCCTTTGTCTGGTTTGGGTGTTGAAGTGCTTTCACCTCGACCCTTAGTAAATTCTAGATACATCTCTTCCACCATGGCTTGGAGTGCCTTAAAAATTTCCATAAATTGAGATTCTAATCCCAATGGAGTTTCTTCTGCCATTCTCCTCTGAGAATAGACTCTTCCAATCTCTAGATTAGTCTCAACAAGTTCTCCTTCTCCTAGTCTGAGCTTTAATCTAGTTAGCATTCAAAATCCAGCACAAGCTTGTCTAACCTTAACAAAACCAAAACCAAATGCTCTGATACCACTTGCTCTGAAAATGAGATCTTAAATCAATATTAAGTTATTACAGACTCATGTGCAGGAATTCCTATATTACTTAGTGCAACGGATCGAAAATATTGTGAATAATATAAACAATGAGCAGTTAGAAAACATAACAGACACACACATCAACACAACAAATAATCAAGGAGTTCACCAGACTTCCTGGCTATGTCTCCTAGTCTAGCTTTCAGTGTTGACCTCTATATTAAGTCTTTAAGAACATATTATTACAAGAGTGAGCTCAAAACAGAGTCTCAACCAATAATGACATCAAAGAGGGATCTGCTTGAAAACCTCGAGTCTAAAAGAGTGCACAGACTCTCCCTCTATCCTGTTCCTCTATTCAATCTGCCTCAATCTGACTGACTAACTGTCTTTCTATGACTGTCTTCAACTGACCTCCTTTTCTGTGCTGCCATTGAATGGCTTTTAAGCCTATCGGTGCTGTCGGTTCAGCTCCATTCTCAGGCTTTCTGGCTCTCGGTCGCTATCCATTCAAATCCCTGTTGAGTGTTAAACAATCATTGCAAATCACTCTAAGGTATGGTGGCCACCTGTTTTCAAATGGAAAGGACTAGCACGGGTGAAAATCCCAAAGAATCGCTTCTTTATTTACATAGAGAAATACACAGGAAAAACTCTAAAATAGAGGAATCAGACGGCTGTTATGCCTCGTCCGTTATCGGTCCTTTGGCATCCCACACTGTAGATCTATTCTCATCCGACAGTTCACATCCATCCCAATCATCCAACCTGCTCGTGCATTCTGCACCGTTGATCTACAACCATTTGATCTGACGGCTGATGTGCATTTCGGATGGCTTACTTGCGCGGAGATCACCCGCCCGAAAAAGTGATTTTCTCTCTCCTTGCTGCATGCTACGTGTCGGTCAATGTATGGGATTGGGCGGAGCCTGTCCAATACCACTTACCACCTGAAGCCCGCCCGAAATACCATTTACCTCGGAACTTAAATAACATAAGGCCACGTTTATAAACCTTTCGGGTCCACCATTCTATCACAATATTGCAATATTACATTGTATGTGGCCAAACATCAATACACGGGGAAATACAAAGAAATCCGAAAAAACCGGACTTCAAATATATTTAGATCCGACCTATAATCCTTATCAGGTCCGGGTCTATCGCATGTCGCATATCGTGGGTCTTTGTATTGTTTCCAGTCCACTCACGGATCGTCGATCACCGATATCAGCGTATCGCATATTGGCCCTTCGCAATGCCACAAGCCATGGTCCATTCCCCTTTGGAATCTGCAGTGCGATAATTCCATCTCCGCCATTGATCTGCGTGCTCGATCAATAGTCCGTGTTAAGTCGCTGGATCGCGATCGCAATTCCCACAAGGCTGTCTCCGATACACTCCACTGGCCTGCTCTGATGTGATATCCCGATTTAGTCTGGGCCGTTGATCGGCCTGATCCAATGGCTCTGATTCAAATATATTTCAACCTTCGCTTTACTCTGTTTTCTGCCGTTCTTCATGGTTTTTCTTCTGTGATAATGTTTTCTAATAGTATTAAATACTTATACTTAGAGGTTTTAGGATCCATTTTGGATCGTTGGAAACTCCGGATAGGAGAGAGGATAGACACAAGTACTATTCTAGTTCTGATTCAAATAGGCACTATGATCTTCATCATTATCATCCTTACAGGAGGATTGATAAGGGATACTTTCCAAATGAGTTTAAGAAAGAAAATCCATCGACTTTTGATGGAGAAATGAATAAACCACAGGATGTAGAGGCATGGTTTCTTGGCATGAGGAAGGTCTTTAGGTTGCATCACTATTCAGAGAACATGAAAGCCAGAGTAGCTACATTCATTCTCAAAGGTAAAGCAGACATTTGGTGGGAAGATGTGAAGAATTTCAAGTGTATTCATGAGGATTTGACTTGGAGTGAGTTTGAGTGGTTATTCAAAAATAAGTATTTGTCAGAGAGATACTTTGATGACATGGAAAAATAATTCTATGAGCTAAAGATGGGATCGATGACAAATGATGAGTACACTAGCAGGTTCTTGGAGTTACTGAGGTATGTGCCTTACCTCACAAAGGAAAAGGCCAATATTCAGAGGTCCATTAGTGGATTATTGGTTGCATTCAAAGACAATATTGAGTTCGATGAGCCTAGATAATTGGAGGAGGACATTTTAAAGCTAAGGCATTGCTACGAGCAATCGAAGCTCAAATATGAGGCTAAGCCAGACTGGAAAGGTAATGCAAAGAAAAAAGGAAAATGGGACAGAAAGTGATCAAGACCTCAGGGTATGGGTAATAAAGAGAATGCAGCACCATAAAATAAGTTCAATGCATCAGACAGAGGACAGGGATTTCGATCTAAGGAGCATAATAAGGATGCAGGTTGGAAGCCTATAGAGTGTTGGACTTGTGGCAAGGATCATTGCAGGAGAGATTGTTCGTAGAATTAGGGTGGTAGGCCTCAGATATATAGTGCACATGACGCACATACTATTGGGGATGTTGGTCAGAGCGTTCCTCGTATTTATGCAGCATTGGATAAAAAACCAGCATATCATCAAGCATTTATCATTGATATGGACGGTAAGTTTTGTGATCAAGTTATTTCTATTTTGATTGACCCTGTATCTAATTATAGCTATGTTAGTCCTGACTTGGTGGATAAGTGTGGTTTGAGTAAGAAATTGCATGCAGAATCCCAGTTAGTGCAGTTGGCTACAGGTACAAAGATGTGAGTTCACCATTGCGTAAGATATCTTGCATTTGATTTGAATGGTATGCCTACCGCGACACATTTGAATGTATTACCGTTAGGATCATACAACATGTTGTTGGGCACGGATTGGTTGTACCTTCATAGAACCAAGGTAGATTGTTATGACAAAGAAATTGAGTGTGTGGATGACAATGGAGAACCAAGATTCTTGTAGGGAAAGAAGAAATGAACATCAGTTAGGATGGTAATAGCTTTGCAAGAAAAACGTAGTCACAGAAAAGGGTGTGTGTTATTTGCAGTGCACATTTCTAGTTAGAAGGGTAAGGAAGTTGAGGATGCATATGTTTTGAGAAGGTACCCAGTTTTACAACAGTTCAAGGATGTATTCCTTGAGGATATATCAAAGTTTCCACCTCATAGGGAGGTACGTGTTTCTATTGGTTAGTGCCAGGGGAAGTTCCAGCACCAATATCACCTTACAGGATGACCACACCTGAGTTGGCAGAGTTGAAGCTACAGTTAAAGGAAATGTTGGACAAGGGATACATTAAGCCAAGTGTATCACCATGGTGCACCAGTCTTGTTTGTGAAGAGGAAAGATGGAACTATCAGATTATGCTTTAACTATAGGTAGTTGAACAAAGTAATTTTTAAGAATAGGTCTATGTTACTGAGGATGATGACTTGTTTGATCAGTTGAAGGGAGTGGTAGTGTTCTCGAAAATTGATTTGAGATCTGAATAGCATCATGTGAACAAAGAGGCGGACATTTACAAGACAACCTTCTGGACTAGGTATGGGCATTATGATTTTGTTGTAGTTCCATTTGGTTTGACTAATTCTCTAGCTACTTTTATGTGCTTGATGAATAATGTGTTGCGTTTGTATTTGGATAAGTTTGTTATTGTTTTCATTGATGACATATTGGTATATTTTAAAACTGAGGAAGATCATGTCGAGCATTTAGAAGCAATGTTGAGGTTGTTGAGAGAGCATCACTTGTATGCTAAGCTCAGCAAGTGTAGTTTCTTTCAGACTGAGGTACATTACGTGGGGCATGTTGTCTCCAAGGAGGGCATTGCAATAGATCTAGAAAATATAAGGGCCATCATGGAGTGGGTAGGTCCCAAGAATGTAGATGAAGTGAGATCTTTCATGGGGTTGGCAGGCTATTATAGGAGGTCCATTAGGAACTTCTCACAAATTTATTA
The DNA here is from genome assembly GCA_031772625.1 of Pinus tabuliformis. Taxonomy (NCBI): domain Eukaryota; kingdom Viridiplantae; phylum Streptophyta; class Pinopsida; order Pinales; family Pinaceae; genus Pinus; species Pinus tabuliformis. The sequence continues at coordinate 939,713,504 of CM062810.1, read as the reverse complement.
TCCTATAACATCATTGCATAGGAAAGGTAAGAAGTTCGACTGGACAGAGGAGTGTGAGGCTAGTTTTGAGCAACTTAAGCAGTTGTTGACACATGCACCAGTGTTAAAGATTACAGATCTGGACAAAGAGTTTGTAGGATGCACATATGCTTGCAATAAAGGACTTGGCAGAGTCCTTATGTAGGATGGACAGATGGTATGCTATGAGTCGTGAAAATTGAATGAGCATGAGAAGAACTACCCCAGACATGATCTTGAGTTGGCAACGATCATAGATGCGTTGAATATGTGGAGACACTATCTTCTGGGTAGGAGGTTTACATTGATAAGTGATCACAGTGGTTTGTGGTATCTATTGGACCAACTAAATCTAAATGGTAGGCAAGCTTGGTGGTTAGCTACGATTAGTGAGTTCGATTTTGAGATCAAGTACATCAAAGGAAAAGAGAACAGAGTGGCAGATGCTCTTAGCAAGCAGATACAAGTAAATCACTTAGCAGCTATGAGCTCCTATGGGATAGACTTACAGGATAAGATCATGCAGGCAGGTTAGTAGGATGTCAGATATATGGAGATTATGCACAAGTTGCAGCAGAGTGCTGGTACGGGTACATGTGATAGTACATGTACAGGTATAGGTACAGGTGATAGTACATGTACATGTGTAGGTACATGTAGTGGTAAATGTACAGGTACAGGTGCAGGTGCACAAGATGTGGACTATTGGCTTATAACAGATGGATTGGTTAGGTTCAAAGACAAGATATATGCACCAGATAACAATGAGATCAAGAAAGTGATCTTGAGGGATTTTCATGTGAAACAATATTCGGGTCATCCGGGTTATTAGAAGACACTAATAGCAGTGAAGAGATTTTATTATTGGCCAAATCTGAAGAAGGATGTAGCAGAGTTTGTGGCTAGGTGTTTTGATTGTCAGCGTGTGAAGGAAGAGTGTAAACATCCAGGTGGACTGCTACAGCCGATTGCGATTCCAGAGTGGAAATGGGAAGTCATTTCCATGGAATTCATCACAGGTTTTTTGAGGACAGTGAGACAACATGATTCCATCATGGTTATTGTGGATAGGTTGACGATAGTTGCACACTTCATTCCAGTGAAGTCTACATTCTCAGCTAGCAATGTAGTGCAGGTATTAATCAAAGATGTGGTCAGATTACATGGTGTTCCAAAGAAGATTTTGTCAGACAGGGATGCAAAGCTCACTTCCAAGTTTTGGAAGGAGTTGTTTGTAGGTTTGGGCATAAAGTTGGCCTTCAGTACAACTTGTCATACACAGATAGATGGACAGATAGAGAGGGTCAACATGATATTGGAGGACATGTTGAGAATGTATGTGATTCATCAACAGTGAAAGTGGGAAGAATGCCTTACAATGGTAGAGTTGGCTTACAAAAATGGTTATCAGGAGTCATTGAGGATGATTCCTTTTGAGGCATTGTATGGATAGAGTTGTAATACTCCTATCAGTTGGAGTGATCCAGTGAACAGGGTACTTATTGGACTAGACATGGAACAGGAAATGCAGGTTATAAAGAAAAATCTAAAGGCAACACCTGATAGGAAGAAGAGTTATGCAAATCGGAACACGTTTTCAGGAAGTTCTAGGTTGGGAATAGGTGTAATTTTGCATCAAATCGAAGAAGAACTCCTTACAGATTGAATCATGTGCCAAGCTATCACCACGGTTTTGTGGACCCTTCAATATCATTGAGAGGATTGGGCCAATAGCCTATCGACTTGCACTACCTCCAAAAGTGAAAATCCATGATGTTTTCCATGTGTCATTGCTTAAGAAGTATGTTAAAGATGTTGATCATGTGATTGAGTGGCTTGTATTACAGGTGGAACCAGATGGAGAATTCCAACTGGAGCCTCAGTGTATATTGCAGAAAAATGTGATCAGGGTTTGGAACTGAGAAATCAAGTAGATTAAGGTGTAATGGAAGCACTTTGGGCCCGATGAAGCTACATGGGAGATGGCAGATCAGATGTAGGCTATGTATCCTTCCTTGTTTTCTAGTTGAGGCAAAGAAATTTTAGTATGGTGTTTTGGTATATGTCTTGGTATATGTTTTGGTACATGTTTTGGTGATGTTTGGTATATGTAAATATGTATATGGATGTAAATAACGCCATGAGATATGTTATAAATCTCCAATAAGTGGTATGGGTGTCATGTCGTTATGATGTTATGTTTGTTATGTTTTCATGTTAGTTTGCTTCTCAACAAGTTGACCATTGTAAATACTACAACGAGCTAAGTTATAAATCTCCATTGGTAGTATGTTTTTCTTACAATGGATTTGTGGTTATAGGTTTTATTGAACATCGAGTATGGTGTTCTCCCAAGCGGGAGGGTTCTGTAACAGCCCTGGTGAAAATTCCATGTAATAAAAGTTAATAAAGGTAAAATAATAACCATAGTTGATGGGACACTTATTCCAAGTTCAATGTTGGGCAAGACATCCTAGTGTGGTTTTTCATTTGGTTATTAATGGCTAAGGAAATTGGAAAAGGAAATGGCTAAGGTTTTGGAAAGGCAAAATGGAATTTTTTCCACATTTATTTATGAAAATAATGGAAATTAGGAGAAAAGGGAGGTGAAAGGTCACAGGTTGCATGTGAGGAGGAAATTGAAGGAAAATAATGGAAAATGAAGAAAATAGAGGCCTCATTCATAAAAAAGGTTCTGAGGATCAGTTGGTAACCTTTTGTCTGTTCAATTTTGGATCTCTCTCATTATTCTCTCTCTCTCATACTCTTGAATACTTAGATTTTTCTTGGAGCACTCTTGGAGGGTGTGGCATACTTGGATTTTTGGAGTAAGAAGGCAAAGGAAGAGCAGGAAAGTGCAAGAAGACATTAGGATCAACAACTACAACGAGATTTTTTTGCAGGTACTGAGTTGCATGTATGTTTTCGTCACGCGTTTTGGAATGCATGACATATGCATGTGGTTCTTTGGCCATAATTTGTCACTAGCATGAATGATAGCCTAGATTGATAGTGGATTGCCTAACCTTGCCATTTCCTGGATAACCATGGAGATTGTGGGTTTATTTCCTTGTTTTGTTTTGGTTGGTTCTCATGTTTCCTTAGCTTGGGTTGAGTTATTATTTTATGGAAGCCCTATAACAACTTGGATTGAGTTACTAGTCCTGGAAGTCTTGGTTGGACAAATGCTCTAGAAGCCCTTGGTGGGTTAAGTTACTAGTCCTGGAAGCCTTGGTTGGATAAATGCTCTAGAAGGTCGACAACAACTATGGGTTGAGTTACTAGTTCTTGAAGCCTTGGTTGGAACAAACGCTCTGGAAGCCCTGGAAGGCTTGGATAAAGACCAATCTGATGATGGTTTTGTGATGTTCGACTATGAGGTAGAATCACTATTGATGGGTTGAGGTGTATGGCCTATGGAAGCCCTGGATGGTTTTGAATTTATGTGTTCTATGAGATCACATATTCATGCTTAGAATATGGCATGTGGGTGAATGGTTGAAGAGATATTTCGCTAAGCCATTCTATGGTCGGGTGGAACATGGAAGTCCCATCCCGGGTTTGGATTTTGCATCATCAATATGAGGTTATTTCTCCTTGTATTTCTATGAGTATTAGACTAGTTTATATGTGGATCATATGGCTATGATTTCATTGGTATTTATGTTGCTATTATGCTGGTTTTATCTATGTTTTATGACAGTAGCCATGTATGGATCTCATCATGTTTTTACTAGTAAATGAATGAAAAATGTATCTATGACCTAATGGATGAAATGACAATTGATGCATTGAGGCATAAATGTTCCTTAGCGATTATCAACTAAGTATGAGACACCTATGCTCAAATATTTTATTTACACCTGTAGATTACATATTTGTGATATGTTTGATGGAACGTTTGTCATGGCTAGTAGGGGTCTAGTCAAGGTCTTATTCAAGTAATTCCATGTGTACTGTCATTTCTCTGTTATTTTACTATTATGAAGATGTCATTCAATTTTGGGTAGTGAACTGGGCACTAGGCCTAGAAAAATGGCTCAAATCTTGGGGATGCTAGCACAATACTGTGAAAATTAGTCCCTAGACACTGTCTTGCAGTCCTGTGAGAGTGTCCAGAGGTCCTTGAACGTTGGCATGCCCATAGCATGAGAGTGTGTAGAGGTCAAGTGGTCCAAAAGCTCAGTGGGACCAAGGGGCAGGCTGGCAAAAAGGTTGGATTGGCTCCTGAGGGTCATAATGCTGATGTTTAATGTCTGTATGGTGTGTTTCTGTAGGTTCCACTTCCTTAACATGACTTAGGAGGTCGAATCATATCATAGTGGCCTGTCATTGCATGTTTACCCCGACTAGTCGGTTGCTTGGGTAGATGTTGGAGGAGGGTGTTACAATTGTTTAGTTCATCACCATGTTTTTCTCTCCTTTGATTAAAAACATGCTACCTATAGTGATGGGGACATTGTTTATTTGATTCCATTAAGACAATATAAAGGAAGAGAACATCATAAGTTTTTCCCATTGACTCTCAATTCACCCCAGATTCAACTTAACCACTTCATTTTCCATTACATTTGATACTTAGTTATTTTCCATGAACACATGATATACATTGATGGAAAGAAAAATGGGAAAAATAACTTTGATCCTTTTCATTATACTTTTAAGTTTTTTTTATGTGATAAGGAGTCAACTGCTATATGTTGGATAAAGATTTTAGAGTCTTTGACAACAATCAGAGAGGAAAAATGACCTTTTCTTGCAAGAATTTATCCTTGCAGTAATGCATATGATTTCTCTTGAATGTCTAAGATTGATCCCAATCCCTAAGCATTAGACAATTTTCCTCCAGGGCAAAGAATAACCCCTCCCACTCCTGCCACCTCTATATTCTTCTTTGAAGCACCATCAAAGCATAATATATGAGAGGAATAATATTTGGTCCAATTCTCAAGTTCTTCCTTGGGTAAATGTAGCTGCCAAAGTTTCTTACATGATTGAACTTTATGAGGGTAGATTAGCATATATGGAGTTTGAAGGAAATATTTCTCTATGCATACCTTTCCATTTCATCTAGATTTTGGGGAGCAACCTTGGTTTGGCATTTATGAGACCATAATTTTGAAATTAGATAAAGAGAATTTAGGATCACACATTATGGGGAGATCTTATGGTCTTGAAAAATTACTTTATTTTGAGCTAACTAGATTTTCCAACTTATGAATTTGGAAAAGCTATCCAAATTTGCTTTCAGAAAGGGTTTCCTTAAAAGGATTTTGTGTAATGTTTATCCAATGAAATAAAGAAATTATTCACAAAATAGGGCCGAATTAACCTTACCACTAATGAATGTAGATCATGTCTCCATATGTTTTGAGAGAAATTACTTTCAAGGAAAAGATGGGGGATAGAATCCTCTTGAGAAAAGTGGAGGGGAAACCAAGAGGGGCCATGTATACCTTTTTTTTTTAATTTTCTACAGTTAGAATTTTCTCATGAACAAGAGACTAACAAAAAAATGTATTTAGGTGGGTTGTTTCAAGTTCATGTATTATCCAAAATCCTAGATTTGGGAGGCTCTCCTTAGGGAAAGAGTTGCAGAATATTTCCTTCTTTGACTGTATTTTTGAAAATTTCCATCCCCTAACATCTTTTTCACTCTTGAGACTAAGGTTGCAGCCAACTAAATGAGCTTCCAAAGAGAATGTTATTTTCCTCATATGAGGTGGAACTAAGTGTAGGTTCTACCTTGTCCATCTACCCTTGCTATTCTAGAGGGAGGTATCTTCCAATTTTGGCTTTCCCTACAACGTGATCCATTCGTGAAGGGGAAATAGATCTGAATTTATTTCCAAAGAAAGTCATCGCAGAATCCCACATTTCCATATATTTATTTTGTCTACCATTTCCTAGAATCTGAGTTAGATATTGCTTAATAAGTGAAGCAACTAATGGAATTAGTTTCCAAATTGGGGGTCGTCCTCTAGCACAAGTGAGGAAGTCCAAACAATTTAAGTGATCCCCAAAGAAATATTTGAGCATAATAACACTTTACCACCACTCTTATATTTGAGATACTAACCTCCATACCAACTTTGCTCCAATAGCCAAGCTCATTATGGAGGGATCTTTTATACATAATCTGTCATAGGTTTTTGGGGTTTTGATTGGATCTATTTTTGTAAAATGGGCAACTATCCCCTATACTCATCTGATGTTACTCCAAGTGAATTTATTGACATGTGCTTTAATATATATTAGTCCTAACTTTGCAATAAGATATTCCATCTGTTTTTGGAATTAATCTCTTACTAGGGATTTGACTTTCTTTATCCAAGGGTGGAGAGTATTATTAAAGTCCCATCCCATACTACAATGTTACCTCCACTCAAAGTCTTCTAAAGGAAGAAGAGAAGAACAAAATTCTACTTTTTCCTTATAATTAATTGGCATATAAACAGTTATGAAGCCACATATCTTTTGGTTGGAGATATGCAAAAGACGAACAACCAACCAATGGGCAGACCTCTACTAACAAAGAAATTCAAAATGGGAAGAGGACCATCACATGGTTATTTCTCTCGATACTCCACCGGAACTAACTGCTAGCACTTCACATCCATGTATCAGGTTAAATTTTTTTTAGGGTACCTTGATCCCACATTGTTGTCTCTTAGAGGAAGAGGGTTAACAACCTTTCTTTTCTTACTATGCTTTTAATTTCTTCCATTATTTTTTTTAAATGCAATCCTTTACAATTCTAGGAGATAGTCTTCATCATTTACTAGTTGTTTTAGAGTGCCCTTGCATTGGGGTTGGGATGCTTCCCTTTCTAGTGTTCTTAGGGGCCTTGTGAAATGCGACCTCTAGTGATATTTGAGATCCTATCTCTTTATCATTTGCACCTTGTTCACTTTGCACGTCTCAATTGGTATTTCTCCCTGCTTTCCTATGAATTTTGACCTCATCCTTTTCTGTTTCCCCTTTAGAATTTTCATCTTTGAAACTAAAATGAGTTCCTTGTGGATTTTTCATATTTTTAGGGAAGAGAAAAACCTCTTCATTCTAAGAGTCTTCTTCTTCTTCCATCTTTTCTATTGTGGGCACCTTTTTTGATGGCAATATTTTGGCATTTTGATCTTCATAGCTTACATCAGTGGGATCTTTAGGGGGGGGTTCTTCTAAGGAATTTCACCATCTTCATCCATTTGGTTTAGTATTTCATATTTGTTTCCTTGGGCTTATATTTCATTATTTTTTCTAGACGAGGACCAATTTTCCTTTGTGGTTGCATATGTAGGGGATTGGGAGTCCTTTGGGCCATATTTGTTTTCTTTTGTAGTTTTTGCAATTGTACTTTGTCGAGCAAAGCCCTTTCTATGTTTATATTGTTTCCATTGATCTCATTCTTCAATCTGTTTATGGGATTCTTTTGTTTTTTGGAAACTCCTGGAAAAATGTCCATAGTCATGGCACATTTTTCACTTAAAAGGAAGTTGGTCATAGTCAACTTTTTAAATATGGTTCCACTTGTCCAACTACGAATTGATTGCTACTGGAAATTCCTTGTCCAAATATACTTCTACACATATTCAAGCACAAGAAAGCATACCCTCTCATGGGTCAACATGATCAATGCATTGATCCAAGGCATTGCTAATTTTCTTAATGATCTCTTTGTTCTAACAATGCAACAAAAAATAGGATAGTTTCACCCACACGAGAACTATAGAAGGAACATCACTTTCCAAGTTAAAATAAGGGATTTAATGATCCAAATAATGACCTTGGGTGGTTGTAAATTAAGGTCCACTACAAAAAATTAAATCCTACTTTGCTTTGTTTTCAAACAAGAATGTAAAAAAACCCCTACCACAAAAGGAAACAAAGATTTGACCCTTAATGATAGGTCTCCAATTCTTATTAATCCAAAGATTTAATGATCTCGGAGACAATGAAATGCAGGTAACTTATACTATCAAGCCTTGATCTACGAGTTTGTCGACCATTAATAGGGATTGATTGATATAGACTACAATTTTTGGTATTTCATCTAGTTTTTTGGGCAAACCTAGATGGTTTTTAGTGTGGAAATTGAGGACCACCATAAACTAGAGTATTAAAAACTCCAATTTCTGGTTTGATGGAGGCAGGGGATGGTAGGGGGACATGCCCTCCATAACCTGAAGCCATCATGCAACTAAGGCTTCATAAATCGATATTAAGATGTCAGAGCTTTAGCAACACAATTCATGTATTAATTGGAGATATTACATATTTAAAAGCATAGCATTATATAAATTTATTTATTCATAATGATAATGGATTTGGAAAATTCATAATTAATTAAACAAATTTTTATATTATTTTTAATAAATTATGATTAATTATAATAAATTATTTGAAGTAGGGTACATTTAAAATATATATGTCTTTTTCACGATATTTTTCTGGTTAATTTAATCAAAATAGATAGAGAGTGTTAAAAAATTGAGTTTAAATTGTTTAATCAACATAATTTGAGTGCCCCGAAGGTTTTAGAGGGTGTTGAATCCATTTATACATTCAAAAGTATATTTTTAACAACAAAAAATCTTGAAATTATATATAGAGAGAGAGAGAGTTAAAAACTTTAGTTTAAATTTTTTAATCAGCATAATTTGAGTGCCCCGCATGTTTTAGAGGGTGTTGAATCCATTTATGCATTCAAAAATATATTTTAAACAACAAAAAATCTTGAAATTATATATATCATCCTCTTTTATATATATATATATATATAAGGGGTAGTCTAACTTAGAGACGAAATGACATTTTTCACCGCATTTTTTCTGATTAATTTTAAAGAAAATCCAATAAAAATCTTTAAAAACTTGGGTTTAAGTTGTTTAGTTTTTAGATGTGTTGAATCTATTTATGCATTCAAAAATACATTTTAAACAACAAAAAATCACATATTTTTAAAAATTGTTTTACCAAAAACAACTATCATTTATTATATATTTTTATAATTTGTAATATTAACCTAAATCTAATTAAGGTAGTTAACATTACATATTTCATAGTTCATACCCAATATTCAATAACACAACATTATTTTGAAACAAATTTAAAATATCCATACCACACCAGAAGTAATATTATACAACATTTATTTTCATACCCAACATTCAATAACACAACATTATTTTGAAACAAATTTAAAATATCCATACCACACAAGAAGTAATATTATACAACATTTAACACGGGGAAACATGGTATTAGAATTTGACCACTTATATACCACCTGCCAAAGCCTTAAATGCCAAGTAGCAGGGCTGATAGTGGCCACACTTATATACCACCTGCAACAGCCTTAAATGCCAAGTAGCAGGGCTGATGTGGCCACACTTATATACATACCACATGCCACCGCCTTAAATGCCAAGTAGCAATATAACATTTAGCAAAGTCAACACCGTTATATAGCATTTAACGCTGTAGTGCTTTGGGATATTAAAATAATTAAAATTTGACAACACTGTAACCATGAATGTCAGATAACAGTGGGGATGTGGCCACATATTAACTGTCCATATTTATAGCAGATCACATTGTGTAACCTTAAATGTCAAATAACAGTGTGGATGTTGACCACACAGCTGACCACATTTATAACAGATCACATGGCGAATAGATATTTATAACAGATCACATGGTGAATAGTAATAACCAGAGGAGAAAGCAAGCATTGCTACTAAATATTTAAGGCTGTGGCCCTATGAGGGTTTGAAATATTGAAATCCAAGAAACCACCTAGCATGCCTTGCAACGATGTGGATATTGACAACATAACATTCCATATTTATAACTTGAAGCTTATATTGCATTAAAATAAATTTTGTGACCTGAAATATTCAAATCCAACCGACTATTTAGGATGCCCTGTAACGATGTAGATGTTGAGAGTATTACATTTTCATTATAATTGAAGCGCTGAATTTATATATACAATCAAAAAATTAATTGAAATAACATAAATTAAAATTTTATCTCAAAATTTTCCGCCAAATTCCAACACCAAAAATCCAACTAAATACAATTCAATTTAAATGGCAAAAATCCAACTAAATACCACTCATTTTAAATTGCATTACAATAATGCAAAAATCCAACTAAATACCACTCATTTTAAATTGCATTACAATAAATTCATTGAAACGTAGCGATTTCCGTGCAGAGTTGGCAGAAGAAGTACGCATATCGACCGCCGCCATTTATTAGTGTTAAGACATCTGTACGTATAAGCCGCCACTTATTAATGTTAAGACAGTTGTACGTATTTTCAATGAACTTGGAAAAGCCGTTGGAAAATACCAACGATGATATGACTGTCGGGTACGCAGGGTAGAACCTATTTAAAAGGCTTGCGATAAAGAAACAAACGCGCAGGGCTGCAACGGCTTCAAAGTTTTCATGAAAATGGAAGGTGAAAGTTGTGAATGGTGTACGAGAGACCGCACAGGTAAAGCAACGGAGGGAGTGAAGGAGCTGCGGAAGAGGAGCAGCAGCAGTAACGGCAGAATGGCAACAACGCTTAGAGAAAACAAATGTTGCCGAAGAGGAGAAGCGCAGGGAGAGAAGGATTTGTGCAGTGAAATGGAGTCAAGAATCGCAGAACTGCAAAAAAGGGAGGTGATGTTGATGGGGATAGTAGCAAATCTCCGGCAAGCAATGGGGAATTATGATGACGAATTGGAACGAATTAAAGAGACAATTTTGGAAATGAAGAGCGATATGAATCAGATAGCAGGCCGAATCCACGAACTGGAAGAGTTGAATGCCGTCAAGGATAGATTTATAGACACCCACCTGAAAATGGGTTGCACCTTCTTCCCTCCGCCAGACGAGGGAAATGATAACGACACATCAGACAGTTCGGAGTAGGATTGCTCATGGGAGGAAGAGGGAGCACCCAGCGAAAGCCAAAGATAAATGAAAGAATCTGCCCAAGTTTTGGTTAGATTTCTTGCAGTAATTATAGTTGGTTTTGTTTTATAGTAAGTAAATCTCAATCTGTGTTTTGGAAATGTAGGTTGTTACTGAGTACAGACATGATGGTTTGGTTTAGTTTTGGAAACGTGGGTTGTTACTGAGCACAGACATGATGCTTTAGATTGTGTAGGATTTTGTGTTTTGAATTATGTGTTTAGAAATTTCAGCGGGCAGAGCAGATATCCAGCTTGGCCCTCTTTTGGTGCTCTATGTATGTAGTTTTGAATGGAAAGGCAAACTTCTCAAATTCAGCTGTAATATTGATATATTGCCTTACTTTTACTTCAACTCTCAAATATATTACTTTTACTTAAACTCTCAAATATATTAAATTGTCTGTAAAGCTTTACTGCATTGTTGGGCTTATACCTGAGTGTCTTTGTATCAATCCCTAGTTTCAATTTTTTATTTTTATAATTTGGATAAGTTTAGGTTTGGGCCAGTTTTAATGTTGGATTGTTAGATAGAAAAACAATCGCTAATTCATATATATATATATATATATATTATAATTTGGATAAGTTTTTAATGTTGGAATATTGGATTAAAAGACAAATGTTGGATAGAAAAATAAATGTTTGATAATGTTGAATAGAAAAACAAATGTTGGATAAAAAAATAAATGTTTGATAGGAGAACGAACTGCTCACTAATGAGATGCTGTTTGAGCTAGATTATGGATTACCAATGAGATGCTAGCTTGAGATCTAGCCTAGTTTGGCATAGAAAAACTAATGTTGGATAGAAAAATAAATGTTGGATGAGAAAACGAACTGCTCACCAATGAAATGCTGAAATGCTCAATCCAGAAAAGGCCAGAAAAGGCCTCAGGCCTAATTGATGCAACTGTTAGGCTCTCATTCTGAAGGAAGTAAAGAAAATTGAACCCATCTTTCATGATAAAAGACCCACCTCTCATAATAAAAAGCTAAAGACCCACCTCTCATAATAAAGACCCACCTCTCATAATAAAAAGCCAAAAACTTGACTAGGCTTCCACCAACTAAACACCAATCGGTCTTACCAAAGCTAGATCCTTCCATTTTTAATTGTTTGAGGACCCTCCCTGCTCCCTTATGTGTCCTCGGAAACCAGCTCCCCGAAAGACACTGGGGATTCCCTAGTCGTGGGTGGGGGCTAAACTTGGATTCCCTGGTATGTAGTGTATTGGATAACTAGGTTGAGAGGGTTATCTTAACTCGATTGTGCCTCTGGTCATCAGCAGCGATAATGGTTGACTTTGTTGCTGTGGCTTCCTCTAATTAAATTTTCAATAACTAAACATACTGTCGAATTGGCACAATTATATAAATCATATATCTCCATACAATGATACCTTTTCCGTGGTCGCTGTAATTGTATGAAAAATAAACGTTGTTTCAAAGGTTTAAATGTCAGAAAACATAGAAACAATTGAGATTATCAGCATCAAATATTCATTTTATTCGAAAGAAGAAAATATGAATGGTTGGCCTTCCTACAATGGAGTCCAACCCAAAAAAAAAGATTCATCTGAAATTGCCACCTTTCTCCTGCAAAATTTTCTGTCGCCCAGGTAATTGTAGTGGCCACCTTTCACCATTCTTCTGCAGAAAAGCCGGTCACCCCAGGTGATTGTATTGGTCACTTCTCTCTTGCGAAATACTCTACTAGGTCACTGCTCTATTACCCTTTTCAATAGAACTTTTGGGTGGATAGAATGGAACTTCAGGGTCTTAAATTGGAGTAATTTGGGCGTACACTGTGTTTACTACGATAGCATCAATCCCAAAAATCAAACCCTCGAGTAAATCGAGTAATTTGGGCATTCAATCCACCCTGCTACCAATAGATGGAAAGATGTCAACGCTATCAAACCGGACCCAGATCTGATGTATATTTGTTTTTACGTCATAAAAATTGTGACATTGTTCAATCGACACAGAGAAACACACATTCCTTTTTTATATATATATATATATATAAAAAGTTAAGGTATATTTCAGATACATTTCAAAAAAAAGAGTAAAAGTTATGTTTTTTTGTCTTGAAAGTTATGAAAATTTTGGTCATATTTTGAAAAAATTCTGCAATTTTGTAAATTTAAGTAAACTTTGTTAAAATTCATAATTTTAGGTGCTTTAGACGTTTTTGATGGTGCTGAATCTGTTTCCACCATCAAAAACATGATTCAAACACTGCATCTACAAGATTTTTTGAAATATTTTTGCCCAGAATTTTAGGTGTCTTAACGTTTTTGATGGTGCTGAATCTATTTCCACCATCAAAAACATGATTCAAACACTGCATTTACAACATTTTTTGAGATATTTTTGCCCAGAATTTTAGGTGCCCTAGACGTTTTTGGTGGCGCTGAATCTATTTCCACCATCAAAAACATGATTCAAACACTGCATCTACAAGACTTTTTGAAATATTTTGCCCAGATTCCGGTCATTTTTGGCCATAGGGACAATTCCTCCGCTTCAGTAGACGACTCCATTTATATATATGTTAAGATATACATTTATATATATGTTAAGATATATCTTAGACACATTTCAACAAAAAAAAGTAATTTGCATAAACTGATAGGTGATCAGCATAGCCAATTATCTATAGTATATGGAGTACAATCCAATAGTGTAGTTGTTAGGTTTTAATAATTGTGGGGTTAGTTTTATAAGTTTTGATTATTTGAAAGTTAAATATGTTTGAAAAGCATAGCCAATTATTTAGAGTATTATAGATAGTACAATCCAATGGTGGAGTTGTTAGGTTTTAATAATTGTAGGGTTAGTTTTAGAAGTTTTGATTAGTTGAAAGTTAAATATGTTTGAAAGAGAAAATTAAATAAGTATGTGTTAATATTTTTACAGTTAAATTAATTATTATTTTTAATTATTTTGGGATGGTTGTAATAATTAAAATATAGATTTTATTATTAATTAATTTAATTTTTGAATTATTTAATTAAAAAAATAAAATTAAGAATTAAAAAAATAAAAGTAAAAATTGAGCTTTATAGATATTTGAAATAGGAAAACTCGACATGTTTATGATCATTTCTTTCCTTTAATAAATTTATGTTTGTGACTATTTCTATTAAATATGTAAATAATGATGATAAGTTGGGTGGAGATTTGTTTGGTTACATTGAAGCATTCTTATGACCGTTTCTTCCATTAAATAAATTTATGTTTCTGACCATTTTTCTATTAAATATGATATGTGTCAGTAGTGATGACAAGTTAGATGGAGATTTCTTACCTTTATTGTATTAAATGCTCTCATGTTTGTGGCTATTTTAATAATTGGGTAGACATTTATGATTGATTCAAAGATTTTTTAAGATATTGAGTTTTTTGGATGGGTTTTTTTTTAAGATGAAAGAACAAGATCCATTAGGAGTCAAATTAAAATGTGTTTGAGTTATAATGGACTACATTGTTGTAGTAAACAGAGGCATACTATAGAGCCAGCCATATTGATGATTTGGATGTCTTTATATTTGTAATTAGTTGAACAATATTAAAATTAAAATAACTGTATAAAAAATATATTATCCTTCACAACTAGTAATGATGATATATTGAGAATATATCATAAAAGCGAAATTGTTACAAATTTAAAATCGTCACAAATATATTATCTATTCGTTATAAACTTGATATTGTTTACAAAAATCCTTAAATTAAATATTAAATATCTTCCATTATTTTAAATATTAGATTGTTTAAGAAAATTTTATTATTAAATTTAAAAAATTAAAAAATAAATATTTAAATATAATTTTTTATATAATATTTATTTTTAATATAGGTTTTAATATAATAAATAAATATTAAATATGATAATTTTATATATTACTTTATATTATTATTTTTATTTAATTATATTATTTATATTATTAATATATTTTTTGTGAGTTTGGGAGGACTATATCTTCATCATGATTAATATATCATTATCACTTTGATGGAGAGAGAGAATTGACATTTATATTATTAATATAATATTTACTAAAATATATGAAGATTTATTTTTTATTATTTTATTATTAAATAAAATATAATTTATTTAATTTTTAATCAAAGCAGTCAAGCAAGGGTTCCCTAAACCTTGGACTGAGAGCCTCATTATCCCTATTTTTAAAAGTGGGGATACAAATAACCCCTCTAATTATCAGACAATTATGATCAGCCCTCTCTTAGCCAAGTTATATGGTAGTATTTTGGAAAAGAAGTTAAGCATATGGCTTGAAAGTGAAGGTAAGCGAGCTAAAGGCCAATCAGGTTTCAAAAGGCATCATTCAACAACAGACCACCTCGTTACGCTTAGGATCATTGTGGAGGAATGTCGTAATGATAAATCTAATTTATTTTGTTGCTTTATGGACTTTAGAAAGGTTTTCGATACGGTTCCTAGATTCAACCTTTGGAATATATTAGAAGAGCTAAAGGTTCCTCTCGAGTTGAGCGCTGTCGCTATAAGATTATACGAGAATGTAATTGCCAAGCTAAAGAGCAATGAGGGGTGGTCAAAAGATATTAAGTGTAACATCAGAGTTAAACAAGGTTGCCCCCTCTCCCCTACCCTATTTGGCATTTGCATTGATAAGCTTGAAGGCTATTTAGAGGAAGCAGGATGTGATGGTACGATCTTAGATGGGATGGCCGTCATCCTTCTTCTCTATGTTGACGATATTTTTCTTTTCGCAAGGTGCCCATCTGATCTTGATAAGAAACTCAGGCTTCTTAAGGATTTCTGCTCTACCATGGGTATGACTCTTAACACTCACAAAACAAAAGTTATGATTATCAAATCCAAGAAGGACACTTACGCTAATTTTATGTATGACAATAATAACTTGGAGGAAGTGTATTCTTACAAGTAGCTAGGAATTGATATTCATCACAACCTCAACTGGAACCATAGCATTGAGAAAATGATTAATGGGGAGAGGAAAGCTTATTTTGGTCTTGAAAATAATTGTAAAAGAACTAACCTTGTAATGTGGGCTAAAAAGAAGTTCCTCTTTGAAACTTTAGTCACTCCTGTTATCTAATATGGCTGTGAGGTTTGGGGTTGTAGCATCTCCAGAGAATCATGGAGAAAGATTGAGCAAATCTAGAGGCGTTTTATAATTTATAACCTGAAAATTAAAAGTAATACACCCTATCATATTCTCCTTATAGAAGCAGGTCTTTCCCCTATTAAGAGCCTAGCTATGATTAGGTTTCTGCTATACAAGCACAAACTCAATAACATAGATGATCATAAACTTCCTAAGCTAGCTTTAAATTCCAGCCAAAACCACCTAAGGCTCAATCAGGGGTGGCATAAAGACACAAGGGTCTGGTTAAACTATTGGGAGTTCAACGAGAATGATGCATTGCAAAACATAAATAACATTAAAGATATTGTTACTTTTAAGTTTAAAGAAAAAATGTGGTGTGAGAAAGATTTAGCGGCTAAAAGAAAATTAAGTTATTATAAGGTCATCAACCCCACTGTAGAAGATCAAAAATATCTCTCTATTTTAACTAGCTCAAAGAAGAAAATTAATATAGCAAAGATTAGAACCAATTCTCATGAGCTCCATAGTGAAACAGGTCATTGGGCAGTTCCTAAAATGCCATGGATGGAAAGGATCTGCCATATATGTGAGAATAGGAACATCGAGGATGAAAACCACTTCCTCTTAGAGTGTCGCGCGTACAACCACAATAGATCTCAGTTTCACAATCTTTGTTACAATACTAACCTTCCTAGCCTTTTACAATGTCAAAATTATAGTGAGCTCGTGAGGCTTCTCTCCAGGTTTTTTGAGCATAGGAATAAAATCTTAAATCAAAGTAAATAATTTGTTTCTTTAGGTGCGATAGACAATGCTTGGTCTCAGCGGATGTTAACCATCATTATCATCATCAAAAATTTAGTTTATTTATTATATCTAGTTATATTTTAAAATTTAACTATATTTATAGTTATTCTAAATATTTATTTTAAAATTTTAAATATTATTTTTAAAGTAATATTATTTTTTTTTAATTAATTTTGTTTTTTAAACTTTTTATATAAATTAAAATTTATTTTATTTTTTAAAACTTTATAAAAAGGTGTAATTTAACTATACAAGATTATATAAGTAAATTTCTATATATTTGGATTTATTTTGAATAACACATTATTAATTCCAGAAATACAAATTTAAAATTATATCATTTAACCTATGATTATTACGAAAATTGATTTCCACTTTTTATCCCATATTTGTAGATTTTGGGTTTTATATATATAAAAGTTTTTCGTTTGTTATTATTTTTAATTTTACTTATTATTAGAAATCTTAAAGATCTCCAAACCATCCTTTTAGCTTTAAGAAAACCATTGACTTCCTCATTATCCAGGTTCTAAGCATTTCTGGTGCATTCCAATATGATGTATATCTAATAGTATGTTTGGAGATAAATCAACACCATGTAAAATCATAAATCATAATTTTGTTTATCATGAATTTTGCAAGCATTTACTTTTCTGGTTAAACTTTTTAAATAGAAAAAATGAGAGTATACATCATAATCATGATCTCAGAATGCAATCATAACATTAATAGATTTTGGAGGAAGATTTATCGTTCTATTCGATTGCAGTATTTTTGACACTTGTTTGCCTTATGTCGACAGCTTTCTTTCACCAATTAAACATTTGCTTGAGCTTTTTGTGTGGAAATATTTTTGCTTAGAATGCTCATATTTTCCTTAAAATAAATAATATTTGTAATTTCTGGTCTTTACATTTTCTTCATTTTTTTGTCAAATTAATTTAAATAAGCGACCTTTTATTTATATAGTTTTTTTTTTTTCACAAAATTTAAAATTAGAGGTAATAACCATGAATATAAGATTTTTTATTTAATATAATTTATTAAATTAAATATTTATTAAAAAATAAATATTTATAATATTTTTTATAGTATATTTGAGTTGAGAGATTTATTTTACAATTATTATGAAGGTGATGTGTAAAATAGTTAGTGTTCAATTCGGAGTTGACATGACTCTTTAAAAAAAAAAATTAAATAAAAATATATAATTAGCTATAATCAAAACATAAATGATTATACATATTTAGTTTATTTTAATTAAAGATATTATAAAACATTAATAATCACATTCTTATTGTGCTCACTTGGTTCATTGGTATTTCACTTTGGCTCTTAAAATAATAAATAAAATATTTCAATATCTATTTTATATAACTTTAAGAAAATAAAGTAATTAAAAAAAACTATAATAAACTGTTTGAATATCCCCATATATATATATATATATATATATATCCTGGAATGTGTGTTAATGTTTAGCTTGGTAGAATATTTCATTGTTCAAAAGGAAAAAGTAATTAAAGCTAAAATAATTTAGTTATTTCTTAATAAGAGTAAAATGTGTAACTCATTCAATTTTTAATTTAAAATATTAATAATAATAAAATAATTAAAAATACAATTTAAACAATGAAAAATTACACATGATCTATATAGAGAGATATAAAACCACTATAGATCTACTTTAATCATGAATTTATTAAGTACTAAAAAGTTATTTAATTTTTTTTGAAGTTTTGCATTCTAAAAAAATTTACATATAATGAGATTTGATACCTCTAAGCTTCTCCATTTGCTAGATCACTAATAAGCCCCAAGTAAATATGCCTTTGCTTCATGTGTTTTCACTTTCCATGTGAGAGAGTATGTTGGTTTTTAGTTCATCTGTGGATTTTCCAATTTTATGATGACTTTTGCAAAAAATTAAGTTTGGTACAAGTTTTTGTTAGATTGATTATAATGATTTAGTGGTTTTTGTTGGGATATAGGGTAATTGTTTATAGTGATTTAATGGTTTCTAGTGGGATATAGGGTTGATAAGGTAGAAGTGATCATTTCTTGGCTAGCCATTTTAAATATTCAATTGAATTAGACCCAAATGTGATGGAGGAGATGGATATGTAATTATATTTCTATAAGTTACATTCAATTTATAACATTTTGTTCATTCATTAATTTTTGTTAGTTCTTTTGACTCTGTTTAATCTTTTAACAACATTTTGGAGCAAAGCTCTTGTTTGGTTTTTTTGGATTCACAAAATAGACAATTTACTAAGATATCTAGGATATCTAACTTTAAAGTCTTATTATTCTAGTATTTTTTTCCTTTCTTCTCGGAAAGATGAAATTTTAGGAATTAAAGTTTTATTTTGAGTACTTACTTTTGGATTAAAGAAAAAATAAGATAATGATCTTTTAGTTTTGCTAGATTTCACAATTGCTTTGGGGAATCAATATAATGATAATGTTTACTTATTTAATGTCATCCAACCGTCATAAAACATTGATCTTATAAATCGAACAACTAAAACTAGATATAGGCGGAAAATGATAATGTTTACTTATTTAATGTCATCCAATCATCATAAAACATTGATCTCATAAATTGAACAAATAAAACTAAATATAGGCAGAAATTCTTACGAATTAAAGTTTTATTTTGAGTACTTGCTTTTGGATTAAAGAAAAAATAAGATAATGATCTTTTAGTTTTGCTGGATTTCACAATTACTACGGGGAATCAATATAATGATAATGTTTACTTATTTAATGTCATCCAACCATCATAAAACATTGATCTTATAAATTGAACAACTAAAACTAGATATAGGCGGAAAATGATAATGTTTACTTATTTAATGTCATCCAATCATCATAAAACATTGATCTCATAAATTGAACAAATAAAACTAAATATAGGCGGAAATTCTTACTAGTGAAAACCACAAAACTTCTTTATATGCCAAGATCTTGTAGGCACCAACCTACTATTACATAAATTTGTAGGAACCAACCTAAAGGAGACACAAATCCTCTCTGCTTCTTAATAGGCACCAACTTACAGAGGACACCAATCCCTATTCTTCTTTGTAGGAACACACCTGTAGGAGACACTATCTGCAAATATTAGTAGGCACCAACTTACTTCACTAAGTCTGATTTCCTCTTCACAATCCCTATTAGTTGTTTATGCTTTCTCCAATTCTACTTGTTGCTTTTCTCTTTACGAATTTTGTTAGTTTCTCTTGTTTTCACCGAGTCTATCTGCGACTTCTTCCTTCACCAAGTTTACTTCTCCCAAAACTTGTTTCTTCTAGCTTCTTCCCAAAAATAAATATATACATCAGGCCACATTTAATTTTACAAATTAGTTTAGAAATTTCTACCATATTTCATCCCAATTTAATAAATTGAAACATCTCGCTCAATTTCCACTCGCTCAATTTCCAATCCACTCTAGCTCACCAAATACCAATATTGATCTTGACCACTATGTTGTATTTTTCTATTTCCAATCCACTATATGTCACCAAATACCAATATTGATCTTGACCAAGATGTCGTATTTTTGCTTTTACGTTATAGAAATTTAGACATTGTTCAATTAAAAAAGAGAAACACAGATCGCCTCTAGAAAACGGTGAGTTTATTCTATTCTGGTCTAACCGACGTGGGAGTACTCGATGCCCTTTTCAATTTGTAACAACGTTGAAAAATCTAATAAACATTGCGCCAAATGAAAACAATGTTGAAAATTCTAATAAACACTCGGCCAAATGAAGATTAGTTTATGAAAACAACCGTACTCATCTAGTTATTTTATTAAAAGTAATATATTTATTATTAGAAATATTTATATGTGATATAATGATTGAGTTGAACATTTTATTCTACAGTGTCTTCATTACGGTGTTGAATTTGGATTTTACATATATTTTTTTAAATCAAAATAAAATAAATAAATATATAACAAATTTTTTTAGATAAAAATAATAATATAAAAATAAGTGTTTGGTTTGTTTAATTAAAAGTATTATAAAACATCAATAATCTTATTCTCAGCGATTATATTAAGGAAAAGTGATAAAAATATTTCACTTACTCTCAACTATAAATAAGATATATAATTAGAAAACAAAACTGAATGTTTTCTCTCCACTCTCACTAAAGCTATAATTAACATGAATCTATACTAATACATAAATACAAACAACATAATTTAGATTTCCAAACATAAAAATTCTATTAAATATGTAAACATTTCTATCCATTGTTTCCATCTGTAATCTTTACATCTTTCATACTTGAAATTTATTGGAAATTTATGCAAATGTTTTTAATAATTAATTGTTTTTATGTTTACAATGTTTTATATTTTTTAAATGAAATCTTTTAAAATTTAATGTGATGTAACAAAAGTGGTTTAGGATACTTTTAAATTACTTTTATTTAATTATTTATGTTTTTAATATAAAATTATTAAATTTAATAAAATGTATTTAATAAATTAATAATTAAAATTAAGGTTTTTTGATGGGGTGAGAAGCGTCGAAGGGCATAATGTTGCGGGCGAGCTTTCCACCTCACTGCTTCAAGTAACATTTAAGATAGGGTGGTGTGACCTGTCCCATATGCATTTGCATGCAATTGAATTTAATGTGATGGAGGCGAAGCTTTCTATAAATGCACTACTTTTTGCTACCAGGTTGGTATAGTGGGGGGTTCGCAATGAGGAGTTTTTCCTATCTTTGGTACAACCAGGTCTATGGTCAGAGCATCTTAGATTTCTATTGAGAATTCATTGGCAAACAACTTTGGTGTTTTTTCTTACTTCAATCCCTGGTCTGGCTTGGTCTGAAGATTTATGTGGAGATTTGGTTGTGGTGTTTTGTTCCCTAAGATGTCGTGGACATGGTCCTCCTGAGTTGAAGTATTCTTAGAGTGGGTGGAACCAAGGACTCAAAGGCATGGTTGGTCTTTTATATATTGGTCTGTTGGTTGGGAATTGGCTCCTTATCTATACAGATGATTTGGAGATTTCAATGGTTCACTTTAGTCTACTCCATGGTCCATGTCGAGTGTCTCTACTCGTGGTATTTGTCGAGTGTCTCTACTCGTGGTATTTCTATTTTTCTCTATCTTGACTTTCCTTAATTTTGGCAGTTCAATTGTGGGTATTTTTCATGGTTAGATGTTTTGTTTCTATTTCATTAAGTGGATAAGGAGGGTGGTATGAATTTTATATCCTAAAGCTTTGGTTGGTAATTCTCTTGTTTCCTGTTAGTTCCATTTGTTGACCACCCTCTATCTGTAGACTTGCTCTCTATTTTTGGCATCTACTTTATCCCTATTTCTAGTCCTCCTCTGTTCATTCTCCTGTAGTTACATTGCTCCACTGGTGTTTTCTCAACATGAACACCCAACCTTGACAATGCATGTGTAGCCACCAAGGTGGGTGCGGTTTTTGTGGAAGTGAGGGTGGTTGAGTTCCTTAGACTTGAACTAGTGCCCAAGCACAGAGTCATGAGGTTGTTAATATCTACTTCGCTACTATTCCACCAGAGATTCGACGTCTTGAAATTATCTTTGTTGATGAATGCCTTATTTTTCAGACTCTGATGTAATTAAAGATGTTTCCCACTGAGTTTCCAACCCTGGTCACACTAGGGGAAAATGGGAATAGTAGCTCAACTTAATTACTCTCCACTGGCAACTTAAAACTCTTCCTGGCAAAGTTTTAAAAGAAAATCAAGAGGAACAATACATTATATTTTCTATCATTAATAATATCAAATGTGTTCAAATATTTCAACGTTCTTATCTGAAAAGTTTGGGAGCTCGACTAGCTCACTTGGAGAGCCACTTATAGTGTGAGTCCAAGCCTTCAACTCCTCTAGGTTCTAGCATTAAAGTATTTGCACTCGTGGCCTCCTCGAACTCTTGAAGGTTTGTTTCCTTCAAAAATATGTTCTTCTGTAGTTTTCTACTTGATAAACTAGTTGAATTTCAATTAATTTTGTACTCGTATGCTTTTTTCCTCTAAAAGTGGGCAATATATCCGATTTCCCTAGTAGCATAGTAAGATTGCCTTCTGTAAAATTATAAAACCATAAAGAAATAGTAAATGTAGGTTCATGTTTTGAATTTATAAATTAATACAAAACTTAAAAAAATAAAAATAAAAATTAATATTAATTTATTTAAATATAAATATAAAAGCTTTCGAATTTATTTAAATATAAATATAAAAGCTTTCGAATTTAATGTGAATATGTTAAAAGTGATTTAAGATTATTTTAAATATTTTTTATTTAAAAAAATAAAAATAAAAATAATTAAGTTTAAGGAAATTTATTTAATATATTAAGAACTAAAATTAAATTAATTCTAAAAACACATTACAGTTACAATTATTAGAAAATTAGGGTTTAAAAAAAATAAACACTAACTTTGGATACACTTCCATCAGAAAAGAACAAAATGCATCACGGGATATATAAGTACTATAGGTAGTGCACTCAAATAGTGTAGTTGCTAGGTTTTAATAATTCTAGAGTTTGTTCTATAAATTTTGATTAGTTGAAAGAGAAATATGTTTAAAAAGAGAAAATTAGAGATGTATGTGTTCATATGTTTATGGGTGGTTGTAATACTTAAAAGTAATTTTTATTGTTAATTAAATTTATTTTTGATTTATTTAATTTAGAAAATATAAAAAATAAAAGTATATTTAAATATTAAGAAATTTTGTAATCTTAATCGCAAGGCAGCTATGAGCTAAACGGTACCACATTTCCAAAAATCTGTAGACTTCTGAAACGCTGCATGTCCAGGAGGCTGGGAACTAGATCAGAATGACAGAGGAGGAAAGGGGGGAGAGATCCCCTCCTACCAAGACGTGGTGGTAGGGGATTCTTGCTAGAACACAAGTAATCAGAAACAAGCAGGAGATACAAACAAAATGTCAGGACCTATCCTCGAGGCGAGATGGCAGGCAGGCAACAGAGGTAAATGTTTACCATGTGCGACGGAGAAACCGAGATTTATCATTCCGATGAACAAATTGGAGCAATACAAAAGTTACATGAAATACCACGCGCTAATATGTAAGTTCATCAGAGTATGGCCGACAGAAAAGGACCTCACCAAATGGATTTAGCAAAAATGGCAGCCCCGAGGTCATATCGAGCTCAAGCTAGGAGCTAGAGGCTTCTTCACGGTAATATTCTCGAACCTGCAAGACAAAGAAAAAGTATTTGAAAATGGTCCTTACTTTCATTATAATGTTGGATTGTTTATGAGATACTGGGAAGAATGCTATGACCCAGACAAGGAAAAATTTCTGGCAGCCCCGGTGTGGGTTAGGTTATTTGGTCTCCCAATGGACTTCTGGGACCTAGAGATACTGGAGGGCATAGGAAATATGATAGGCAGATTTGTCAAAATAGCAGAAACGACAAAAAAGGAAGATATACTTCATATGCGAGAATATGTGTATACATGAACATAGTTGAACCTATCCCAGACTCAGTGGAACTAGAATACCATGAAGAGGTATGGCAGCAAACTCTAGACTACGAACACATCCCATTTAGATGCAAAAGATGTCATGAGTACGGCCACCTATTCAAAGAGTGCCCATTGAACATAGAAGAGGGAGAAAACACGAACAAACAATAGAGGAAAAAATCAAGAAGATAAGGAAGGGTTTCAAGAAGTGAAAAGCAAGAGAAGGCAAGCAAGAGAGAACACCAACAGGGGGAAAAAAGACTATCAAGCTCATCCAAGCAGAACAAATAGCTTTTATGTGTTACAGGGAGAAGAAGAAGAAGACAATGAGGTCCAAACAATGGACTATCAGGAAAAAAGAAAAGAAAGCAGTTCAAGTCAAGGCAAGCTAAACCCCAAGAGGAAAGCCCAAAGAGAGCCGACAGAGAAGGAGGAGAAGGAAGATAGAGAGAAGATGGATAACACCACAATGGAAATAGATACAAGTAGAGGAGAAGAATAAGCATGGAAGAAGAGGTTTTGAGGAAACTGCTGAATAAATGGAGACACCTAGATGAAAGATTCATTCTAAAAGACCAAAAAAGATTATACAGAGAAACATTCCAACAGTATCAAGCTAAGTAGGGGCAGGGGCAGGTGGAAATGGCAGAACAACTGGGGATGCATTAGGACAACTCCCAAGAATACTCAAATAAAATGAAAGGAGAAAAGAAAAGAGGCCGAAGAAACCTACAAAAATATATACAGATTATGGGAGAAATGTTGGTGAATACAGGGAGGGTGGTACCGTTATCGGCGATATTCCAGCAAATAAACAAAGTAACCCAGTGATAATCACATCCTGGAATATAAGAGGCCTCAACAGCAGAGGTAAGCAGAGACATTTAACTGAGAGACTAAGAAAAGAAAAACCGCATCTCATGCTGCTACAAGAAACAAAATTACAGGAGGGAGAATGGAATTCATACTAAGTAAAATAAAACCAAGGTATGAATGCATGACCATAGATGCGAAAGGTAGTGCGGGAGGTATAGCGACACTGTGGAACCCAACAAAGATCACAGTGGACTATTGGGTGGGTATGAAAAGAATCCTCACGGGGCAGTTCTGTCTAATTGGAAACAGAGAATGGTTCTTAGGCTCTACAGTATATGGCCCTCACATTCCAGTGGAAAAATAAAATTTCCTCCAACAAATAAAGAAGCTTGGTAAGCTCCACAACAAAAAAATTTGGCTGGTAGGAGGGGACTTCAATTTGATAACATCAACAGAGGAGAAAAGAGGAGGATTGCGAAGAGAAGAGCCAGAAATGGAGAAATTCATAGATCTACAAGAAGAACTAAAATTGGTAGACATCTCAACTATAAACGGAAAATATACGTGGAACAACAAAAGGGGAGGGAGTAGACAGATAAGCTCTCGGTTGGATAGATTCTTGGCAACAGAACACTTCATTGGCAAAGGCATATTCTATGAAGCATCAATTCTTCCATGTCTAGGGTCGGACTACTGGCATATTAAATTCGAAGTAGAAATGAATCAAGGAAACCAAAACAGACCCTTCAGGTTTGAGGCATTTTGGCTAAGAGAATTGACCCTAATAGAAAAAATGAAGGAATGGTGGAATGAGAATGAGATAGTAGGGAGAAACCAGATGCATACCTTTCAACTTAGACTAAAAGATCTAAAAGGTAAAATAAAGAAATGGAATAAGGAAGAATTTGGTAACATACAGAAGGAACAGGAGATAATCCAAACAAAGATGAAGAAAGTACAACAACAAATAATCAATGAAGGTAGAAGTGAAGGGATAGCAGAAGAGGAAGGGAAACAGATTAATAAATTGGAAGAAAGAAGACACCAAGAAGAGATCATATGGAAACATAAATCAAGAATCCAATGGTTAAAGGAAGGAGAAAGAAACACAAGCTTTTTCTACAAAGCAATGATCTATCATAGGCAGCAGAACAGAATCTTCTCCTTAATGGATCGACAAGGCAATCATCTCACCTAAAAGGAAGAAATGGAGAATCTGTTAGTACAACACTTCAAAGGGTTCCCATCATAACCAAACATAAGAAGGGAGGATAATATTAATAAAATCACACAGCACATCCCCAACCTGGTGAGCAGAGACCAGAACATGGCTCTATTAAGAGAAATATCTAAAGTAGAGGTAAAATAGATAATTAGGAATATGGCGAGAAACAAAGCACTAGGGCTAGATGGATTCACTACCAAATTCTTCCAAGCGACATGGCCATTCCTAGGCGAAGACATAGTGAAATTAGTGGAGGAGTCCAAGTGTACCAAAAGAATGCACCCGGCCCTGAATTCCACATTTTTGGCCCTGATCCCAAAGACAGAGCATTCGGAAGAACCGCAAGGGTTCAGACCAATAGCACTTTGTAATGTCATATACAAAATCATGGCTACAATTATGGTCAACCTTTTAAAACCTATACTACCTGGGTTGATATCTCAGGAAGAGACAGGTTTGTCAAAGGCAGACAAATAATAGATGGCATAGTGGTGGCACAGGAGGCAATTCACTCATTAAAAAAATCAAAAGCCAAAGGAATGATGGTTAAACTAGACTTGGCTAAAGCCTATGATCGACTGAATTGGGAGTATCTACAACGAATACTGAAGGCATTTGGCTTTGATGCAAGATGGATAAGCTGGATAATGTCAATGGTAACAACCCTAGTTTTGTCAATTATGCTCAACGGATCTCCTACAGAGGCATTTAGCGCAACCCGAGGGCTCAGGAAGGCAACCCACTTTCTCCTTTCTTGTTTATCCTAGCAATGGAAGGCCTTGGAAGGTATATAAATGCGAAAGTCAGAAGTGAACAGTATATTGGCCTTAGAATATGGGGGAATGACCTACCATTAACCCACCAGCAATTTGTAGACGACATAATGATGTATGGACAGGCATCGCTCAAGGAAGCCAGGAAAATTATAGAAATCCTCACAGACTTCACTAGTGCCTTAGGGACGAAGATAAACAAAGATAAGTCTGATATATTTTTCTTCAACACATCAGCACCCTCACAAGCCTTCCTAGCAAGAATTATGGGATTTAGAATAGGAAATTTCCCTACAAAATACTTAGGCATTCAGCTAAATGATCAGTAGAGCAGAGTGGCTAACTGGAAACCCCTGTTGGGGAAAATCCAAAGAAAGATGCAGAACTGGACATTCAGAATTTTGAACATGCCAAGTCGTGTAATACTACTAAGGTCAGTATTACAATCTATCCCAATATACCAACTAACTAGTCAAGCGACTCCCAAAACAGTATGCCAAAAAATGATAGACATTTTCAAAAAGTTTTTATGGCAAGGGCCTAGAATGGAAAAAAAATGGGCGCTTCTATCATGGAGCTGGCTTAGCAAACCCCTAAAAGAAGGAGGCCTAGGACTCCAAGATCCCTACATACTGAATCAGGTTATGGGAGCAAAGTTATGGTGGAGATGGATACAAGGAGGGGTAGACCTTTGGAAACAACTATGGGAAAGGAAGTATGACATGCCTAGGTCTCTCGAAGGAAATCTGAGACTCCATAATGATAAGAAAGGTTTAGCAATATGGAACCTAGCTATAGACAACATAAATCTGATCAGCAATCACAGCTTCTAGGAAATCAGAGGAGGTGACAAAGCTAATTTCTGGGAAGAAGCGTGGCAACAGAGAGAAAAATTAAACAGCAAGCCCTAGCTAGAAGAAGTCCACCAATATACTAACCTCAAGGGGAAAAACAGTGAAAAACTTCTGGTGCATAGACCCAGGAGAATACTGGAGAAAGTGGAAACAAAAACAGGACTGGCCAGAAGCACCAGAAACACCCCAATGGAAGCTATACGAAAATGAAATGGAAACTAGGAAAATAGCAAAAAAAGAAGGGCCGAACATACTAAGATGGGGCTATAGGATCAAAGGAATGTTTACAATTAAAGAGGGTTATCAACTACAAGCAGAACACCTCAGGCATCAAGAAACAAATACTTGGGAAAGCATATGGCAGGAAAAGACATGGCCGAAGGTCGCTTTCTTCATTTGGATCCCACACCACAACCACACACTAACATGGGATCAATTGCAAAAAAAAGGGATGCAAGGTCCCTCGATATGCGTCTTATGCCGAGAACGGGTAGAGACAATGGAGCACATGACCAATGCATGTAAATATAGTGATAACCTGTGGAAACAACATAATCAACTCTTTGGAGTCAGTGATAGAAATCTAAATAACATGAAGAAAACAATAGATAATTGGCGGAAAAAGCCTTACCAAAATGCAATTCTGAACCAAGCTTGGAGAATTTCACTAGGATTTGTCCTGTGGGAAATATGGAAGAAACGAAACAAATTGATCTTCAAAGAAGAAAGAAGAATAGAAGCAGAAAAATGCCACCAGATAACCCAGAACATACGAGAGAGAACACTGGCAGAGAAATGGTACGAGGAAGACTAGAAAACTAATCCACACGAAGAAAGGGTTATGAAAAGCCTGAACTTGAAACCCAATATGTTGAATGCATCTTCGTGGAAACACCATACCACCAAAGGCGAGGAGGCAAATCACTATAAAAGGCCTCAGAAGGAATTCATCAAACTAAATTTCGATGGGGCTGCAAAAGGGAACCCTGGAGAGGCGGGGACAGGAGGATTATTCAGAGATGACAAGGGGAAGACACTTAGAGTCTACGCTATGGACTGTGGAAATGTGACCAACAATGAAGCAGAGCTTCATGCTCTAAAAAGGGGACTGGAAATTGCAATAAGAGAGTGATTTCAAAAACTACAGGTAGAAGGAGATTCAAAAATGGTGATCGAAATGGTGAAGAAGCTACAGCAAGGAACACAGTGGGAAAAGATCAGCCAAAGCTGGAGAACTGCATGGCTGGTCCAAGAGATCAGTAAGCTAATTAGACAGATAGACTATATCATCCCTACACATGTCTAAAGGATGGGCAATGTGGCAGTAGATAATCTGGCAAATTGGGGATGCGGCCAGGTAGGTAGAAATTTAGATATAAAAGCGGAAGAGCTATCACAGATGGAGGAAATGGAGAACTTAGTGAAGATACTAGATAAAGACAAGGAATAAGAGGAGAATCCCCAATCAGGGTGTAGCAACGTGGAGGAGGTGGGCCAACAGAGATGGGACCAAGAAATGGCAGGCATCATCCACATGAGTGCAAGGACAGGAATAAATTTGGGAAGTGGAGGGAGAGGACAGTGGGAAGGACAGGTGGACGAATAGGGCAGGGAGGAGCAAGCCCTGAGAGAAGGTCGGTGGAGCTGGGAAAGGAAGATAGTGAGGATGGCGGGGGGGCCAGCGAGAGAGCGGGCAGAAGGATGCCAGCAAGTGGTAGGACAATGAAAGAGGACGCGTAGAAAGAGCAGTCAGAAGCAAGCGAGAGTTAATGAGAGCTAGAGCAAGAAAGGACGGAGGGTCATCATCTTGAGGTGACAGCTTAGGGAAAAAAGCGGCGAGTAGTTGCGAAGGACAAGTGGTAGAGAATTGTAAGGACAGAATGGGAAGGGGATAAAAGATAAGGGAAGAGAGTTAGTTGGTAGTTACATGCAGAAGGCGAGAATGAGAGTAGGAGCGGAGAAAGGTGGTAGAGGAATGACGACGCAGCCCTGGGATTGCAGCGACGCCATCTCTGATAGTCAGTATGTTGTTCTATTGCCCCTAAACCTTAGAAGAATTGAGATGCCAAACAATATATGACTAGGGAAGGTGCCCAGGTTAGGTAGGGACTCTGTAAGAGCCGATTCTAGGAACTCCTGGAACCCTGGCTGGGTGAAGAATATAGATTTCTTAAGGAGTAAAGATAAAAGTAAAACCTTGGCGTCGAAGAAGGCGCCCAGAGAGAAAGGAGCAAGCCGAGGAAAGAAGAGCGAACCTGGTAAGGATGCTAGCCTGAGGAATCTCGCTCCAGCCAGGTGGCACCTGAGGCTCGGAGGAGATGTTGCAGGCATCATGAGTAGAAAGGAATCCACCATGGTGACCTTAAGAGATGAAATTCGAGAAATCATGACCCTTGTGAATCCTGCTAGGAATTCCTCGAGTAAAACTGAGAGAAAAAACAGAGAGTCATTTAGAATAAAGAAGATAGAGAAAAGTGAGAAAGGAAGGAATTTACCTGGTGCAGCACAGAACAGGGCCATGGTCCTGCAGCCTAGCCCCCTAGATAGGCTCTCCATGGTCAAGCTTCCCCGCAAAGTACAGAATAGCAATACAGACTACCCTAGTGGCGGTCCTATGAGGATGTCTTTGTCGAACTGTTTGGGCGACGGACGATGAAGCGAGACTAACCCGAGGAAAGAAGAAGAGAGGGTCAACAAAAATCAAAACCATGAGACAACGGGGGGAAAGCCGAAAGGAACCTTAAGAAATTTTAGGCCGTCTGGTCTTGAGCGGGATACCAAACATGGCTCTACTAATTGGAAAATTGATTGGGTATTACACCATCAGAACACTGATACTTTTTATGGTTATGTGATAGGTTTCACCATAAACTGCGTCCAATACAGAGTGGAGGCTAGAAAAAGGAAAGAAGCAAACAGTGATAGTGACGAAGACAACATGGGAAGAGATGGAAAAGAAGTGACCGGGAAGGGCAAGAGAGACACAAGAAAAAAGAACACAGAGGGGGTGAGAAGCTCCAACAGAGAGCAAAGCAAGAGAGGGGGAAAGACGGGACGAGAGCACATGAAGACCCTCATTGACGCATACATGGCAGGGAAGCCACCTGAGGTCAGAGCCCAAATAGCTGGTTGGAAAAGAGAATTAAATGACAACATAAAAAACCAAGACATTCCCATGGAAGAATGGGAGGACATGGTTCATGACCTAGGCACACACTCTTCAGACAAACGATCCAGCAACAGTGGGTCATGAAGAATGTGGTGGCCTGCGCTATGACTCTCAACAAAAAACAGGCAGCGAGTAGAGGTTCAAAGGTTGAGGAGGACACCAAAGAGAAAGATCCCATCAGAGCAGAGCTACTTAGGGAGATAGCGGCAATCCAGATCCAAACTTATCGAAATAACCTAGCACTGGGGAGAATTGAACAAACTCTGCAGGATATGAAGAGGAGCGAGATGTTGGGTTTCAATGCCAAAGCCCTAGCCCCAGCGATATCCTCGAACGATGAGTAAAACAATGATCCAGCTACATTTTGTTGACGTTCCATGACGAATAGCATTTACTTTTTAAAGTTGAATTGCAATATAGATAGTATAGATAATGTTGTTAGGTTGATAGAGAAAGACTTATATAAATTTTGGACAGCTTTTAATGTTGACAAGTGGCCACCTGGAACAAATGGAAAACTTGATTTTGGCCAGTTAATATAAATAGAGAAAGTACTACCAAGCTTACAAAAAAAAATATTAAGAAATTTTATTTTATTTTTAGATATGTAAATGTTGTAGTTTATTTGATGAAGTTTTGCAGATTTTTTGGACATATTTTTTAATTGATTTATTGCAAACAAAAAATTGAGTTTTAGAATCTCCACAATTTTAATATCTAAAAATTTTCAAAGTATAAAATCAAAAATACATTTAGGCCAAAAATTAATTTTTCAATTCAAAAACTCCAAAACATATATAAACAATACATATATAAAAGAAATATCTATTATGAGTTAAAATAAAAATACTCATAATCATTAACATTTACATAACAACTCAACATTAACATTGAATATGATGCTAAAAATAATGTTTATTACCATTTCTTCCGTTAAATAAACTTTGTGTGGCCATTTCTCCCATTAAATATGTTATTAGTGGTGACAAGTTGGACCGAGATTTGTTACATTTTCTTACATTAAATACAATCATGTTTGTGACCGTTTTAATGATTGGGTGGACATTTACGATAAATGGCTCAAGACATTCGGTTTTTGGGATGAAGTTTCCTAGGATGAAAGAATATGATTTATCAAGAATCAAATTGATTTTTTTCACCCATTTACAATGGACTACATTGTTGCAGTAAACTGAAACAACTAAAATATATTGATGACTTAGATGTTTTTAAATTTGTAATAAGACGAAATTTAAATTAAATTGAATATATAAATATATGTTGACAAAATATTATAAAATTTGAATTGTTAGAGGTTTTGAATGTTCAAAAATATATGATCTATTAGTATAAATTTAAAATTATTTATAAAATTTCTTCAAACTAGATATTAATTATTAATTATTTTAAATAATAAAATGTTTATTATTGTTAAATTTATAAAATTAAATTATGATGGAAACATAATTAAATATGAATATATTTTATAAATAATATATCCTTTATTGAATTGAGACTTCTGTGATCTATATCAAATTTTTGAAGAATTTTCGGCGAAAATCACATAAAAAAACTTTTGTCAATGTGTTTCGAACCAACCAGTGTGGTTCAACTTGTCCTGACAATGAACCACACTGGTTGGTTCGAAACGTGTCGACAAAAGTTTTTCTATGTGATTTTCGCCGAAGATTCTTCAAAATATATCTTTTATTTAGAATATTGATTTTTTTTAATATTGATTTTAACATAATTAAATAAATATCCTCGATGGAATGTTAAAGGAGTTAACGGAATGTTTTTGGGAGGTGTCTGTCACCCTTGGATGTGATGGTCACTTATGTTGAGGGGCATGACCAGTGCCTAGAATGCAAGCATATGTAAAACTATAGA
Source organism: Pinus tabuliformis (assembly GCA_031772625.1). Classification (NCBI taxonomy): domain Eukaryota; kingdom Viridiplantae; phylum Streptophyta; class Pinopsida; order Pinales; family Pinaceae; genus Pinus; species Pinus tabuliformis. The sequence continues at coordinate 939,680,347 of CM062810.1, read as the reverse complement.
TGGTTTGCGAGAGTTTTAAATCCCCCTTGTGATGGCGTTTTAGGCATTTAGTGGAGGGAAGATTAGGGACAAGGATGAGCCCTTGTTCACTTGTCTAAGGTTGCAATCCTAACTGAGTAGTGAGAGGTCTATCCTGCTCTGGTTCAATTTCAGTGGTGGGTTCTAGGGAAGTTTCAACCCGCATCTCTCTCATGGCATAGGCAACTGGAAAGATATAAAGTTGGATTCAACTCCATTGGCTTGATGTAAAATTTATTGGTGTGTGTTGACCTAACATTGTGTTGCGGTTCGTCTCCCTCCTTTTGCTTATTTTGATGGTTGTTCTTTGTTTAAGAGTTTGCCTCTATGGAAATTAAAGTCCTGAGAGGGGGAGTCTCCATTTAGTCATGTCGTCAGATCTGTGTTGATTTTATTGTTATGTAACAACCCTTGTAAAAAGTTCATGTAATAAAAGTTAATAAAGACAAAATAAGACCACGGGTAAGGGACACGTATTCCAAGCTGAATGTTGGGCAAAGATATCCTAGTGGGCATCACTGGATGTGTGTTTTGGCTAAGGAAAATTGGCAAAGGCTAAGGCAAAGGCATTAAAAAGCAAAAATACATTTTTGACACATTTATTTATGAAAATAAAGAAAATTAGGAGAAAAGGAAGGTGAAAGGTCACATGTTGCATGTGAGGAGGAAATTGAAGGAAAATAATGGAATTTAAGAAATTAGAGGCCTTGTTGATAAAAAGGCTTCTGAGGATCAGTTGGCAAACTTGGTTAGTGTAACCTTTTGTTAGTTCAAGTTTGGAGCTCTCTCATTATTCTCTCTTTCTCTCTCATTCTTGGTCACTTAGAGTTTTCTTGTAGCACTCTAGCTTGGAGCAAGGAAGGCAAAGCAAGGAAATGGAAAGGAAGGAAAACAAAGATTAAGGAAGGAAAAGTAGGATCAAGCAGCTTCACCATGAATACTTGCAGGTAACCTTTTGCATGTGTGATTTCCTAGCTGGTTTGGACATGCATACCTTTGCATGTTGATGTATGGTTCTCTTACTATCGATGGCATGGTTTGGTCAGGTTATGACAGTGGTTTTTAGCCTAGCATTTCCTTTTTTCGGATTCCATGGTGTAGGGATGTTTACTTTGGTTTTGAGCTTTGGTTTTTTAGATGGATTTCAGAATTCAAGCGGAGGTGTTCTCAATTTTCATTCCCAAAGACCTAGGAACCCCTTGACCGATTTTAGTGGGACACATAGTAAAGTCTGAGGGAGGAGTATCAATTTAGGGCCTAGTGATCTGGGATTGGATTGCAGTAAAGCTTGAGAGACAAGGAGACAGAAAATTCCTCAAGGATAATGATAGATTCTGGATGGCATTCCAAGTTCGGTTTGGTTGTGATCGGAGCACCGGGTTTGGTGTGTTCATGATTTGGTGAGGATGGAGGTGGTTTAACCTCTGGATTCCCTTGGTTTTTCTATGAGATCCCACATTCATGCTTCGAATATGGCATGGGGGAGACTGGCTGAAAGAGATATTTGTTTCAGCCATGTCTGTAGGTTGGGTGGTACGTGGAAGTCCCGAACCTGGTCAAATTTTCCTATGATTAATAAAAACTAAGTTCTCTTACTTTTGCACTTGTTTATATGTGGATTTAATGGTTGTCGTCTCTCTGATATTTATATGGTTTTATGTTGGTTATATGGTTGGTTCATGTCATGGTTATTTCATGTATTTACTTGTAATTGTTAAATGGATGGATGCAATATCTAATTAATGCTATAACAATTCAATGGAGATGGTGGTGATCCTTTTGGTTCTGTTTCATAAGTGCGTTCAGTCATTCATGCTATGTCTTATATCCTAGACCTGTAGGTTGCATTGATGCCAAGTGTTTGACAGAATTTTAGTCCCGGTTGGGGATGGTCAGGCCTAGTCCTGAGATTGAATTTTGATTTTTTTATATTGTCATCATGTCTTTGATGGATTCTAGAGGTTGTAACAAGTTCTACGCAGAGGTCGGGATTATGGGCTAGAAAAGTGGCTTAAATCTCAGGGACACTAGCACAGGTCTGCTAAAAAGAGTCCAGGGACACTAGCACATAGGCCTGTGAGAGTGACTTTGGGTTCTGAATGATGTCATGCCTATAACATGAGATCGACCTGGAGTTAAAAGGATTAAAACTTCAGTGGGACTTAGGAGCAAGATGTTTGAATGGCTGACATTTCTCCTGAGGGTGTTGTTGCTGATGTGGAATGGTATGATTGATGTGTTTCATTGATTCCATTTCCTTAAGGTCACCAAGGAGGTTGAATCCCTTATAGTGGCATGTCTTGTCACATGTTTACCCCTACTGACCGAATGCTTGGGTAGACTTGGGAGGAGGGGGTGCTACAAATTGGTATCAGAGAGTGGTTGCCCTCTCATTGGGTGAATGTGTTAGTTATGCATGCATTTCAGTTACATGTGTGTCTCATACACTTGCATTTCATATTCTTATTGCATTGCATAATGTTGATCATGATTGTAGTAAGGTTGTCATGAGGAACTTGATGTTGATTTTTTGGAATGCATCGTCATGAGTATATGACTGGTTACATGTTCTTATTCGTCACTTACATGTATCGTTTTGTAGGCTTGGATTACATCTTTGTATGTTAGGTTACATTCTTGTATGTTTGATTACATGTATCAGTCTTGTAGGTTGGTTACAAGAATTGATCATTCATGCTCGACTACATGCGTTCATGCGTATGTGTAGTTGGTTAGGCATTGCTTATGCATGTTGATGGTTGCATGTGGCAATGTTTACAATGGAGTAATGGTTGTTGTCATGCATGAGTTCATTATTTATGTAGTTGATATGGTCATGCATTGATGATCAGACTCTAGCTAGAATGGTGTGTATATGGTTTGGTACTCATGTGTTATATGTGTATATGCAGTTGTCATGCATGAATGGTCTTGGTTATAGTTATGCATGAATAGTAGGTTAAACATGCCTTGTGAAGTCATGGTATGAAATTTAGGTCATCAGGGTGATATTGGTACGTTATGATGCTAATGTGTTGGTTGAGATAGAGCAGGAGATGCAAATCATCATAATGAGGTTGCAGCATTGGACTTTGGGGTAAGAGAAGATTGTCATATAGGTATTGTATGTTTGGCATGCAGGTATGTAAGTCAAGGATTGTTATATGCATTAGGTTTATATACATTAGGTTTATATACACATGTCTTTTGATGTTATTGTTACGTTCATGATAGATGTTCATTGATTAGTGTAGCTATATGCACATGTGTCAGATAGTCAAGAATAATAGTAACCTGTAGTGGTGTGCATTTCTATTGTTGTTTTATATTAGATAACCTGATGATTATGTTATATTTTGTTGATGAGCATGATAGGTTAACTTGTTGTTGTTATATGCTAGTAACTTGATGATTAAGGTTATTGCATTAAGATATTGATGTTATATGTATCACACTAAATTGGATTGCCCTATGCATATGATTAGGGTTACGATATTTAGGTATGAGCTGACATATTTGTGATATGGTGTTGTACTAATATAGATTGAATTTTCATATGTGTGAATGATAATTGTGTATGAGTTATGATGTAAACATGATAGCAAGTGACTATTTGGATATTATGATCTTATTTATGTTTGGGTTAATATATTGTGAAGATATATCGTGCTAATATGGATTGATTGTGCAGACAAGATTTCCTCCCCTGAGATACATTAAGGTATGAGTTTTCCTATGTCATATACTTGGTTTTTGACCATTTGATTATGTCGTATATTGAGTGTTTGAGTTTTTGGTGTTTATTACGTCATTTAGTTGGTTTTTTTAACATGGTATGGTTACAAGTTGGTGGAATGTTTGATGAATTGCATAATATGAGTATGTGTTCAAATGATCTTGTTTTGAGATGATTGTACTAATACATATGTGTTGAGAGAGTTGATATGTACTTGAGTATAGTAGGTGACGGTTGTAGCATTATGTTTAATTATTATGAGTTGACTATGGTCCTTGTAAAGGTTGATTTCAAATTAATAGATATGATTGTCTTGGTAGTTGGACCATGTGGTTAACATGTGTGAACAGTTGTAGGGTAACATGCTAGGTACTAGCGTGACAAGGTAACACTTGATGTGTTTTAAAACTAACAGTTGGGTGATGTGACAATACATAGTAAGCCTTTATTGCAACCATGTAAAAAGGTAAAAGGAAGGGATTGGAAAAGAATTCATTTGGCTAGGTTTGGAAACCCTAATTCCAAAAGAATGAGTGTTTTGCATACATGAAGTCTTCTTAACCTTGATTTGTCTGAAATTATGTGGATATGTTCTATATTCATGAACATGTACTTGACAGGTATATTAGCTAGTCTCTAGTCACAGGTGGATCTGTCAAGGGAATTAGAGTCCCTTGAGAGATGGCATAAACGTGTTCAGCTACAAGGCAACATGCTTGGCATAACAAGGTAAGGTAACCAGTGTATTGTTATGTTTATTTATGCAATGACAGTTATGTGTTTATGAAAGTGTGATGCAGAGAGTTGAATGGCAAGAGAGGCTGCCATGAAATCTTGAAGAAGGCTCAAGTTGAGCTTTCCTCAAGAACCATGGCGATTGAGTCATGGTGTCTATTGTTAGTATGGTGCTTTTGGTCTTTTGTGATTGTTGTGCTTGATTTGCGATTTTACGTGTGTCTAGTGAATAACTATGCCACTTTATTGCGTGCCATGTTGTTATTGTTTTTCATGGTTTTATTCTTGTTTGTTTCTTGGCTTGCCTTTTATGTTTTGAATCTTGGGAATTGGTTTGGGGAAGAGGAAGAGTTGATGGAGCTTGGGGAAAGTTGTGTGGTACCAAATAGGTGATGTAAGACTAAGATGAAGCTCTGTGCATGAGTAAGTGTAGCGGAAGGTAACGCTATCATAGTCAATTAGACTAGTTGGTCCATAGTGGTAAACAAACGGTGGCAGTACAAACATCTAAAAGGTAAAGTAAATGGATCTGAGGTGTTAGATGTGTTAGCTATGTTGGGAACGATTGTTCTCAATGTTGTGCATGAATAAAGGAAATTCTCTTAACCTAGACCTCATGTTATCTAGTAATTATGTTATGATCATTATTATGTTGAGAAATGGCAACAAGAAATTCCAATTTAATTTGTCTTTGAATCAAACTGTGAATTAAAATCGAATTCTATTCTCATAGAAACTTGTAAATAGTTAATTAAGTTTAATTAACTTAATCAGCTTAGGAATTTTGAGTTGGAAGTCTTTTGGAAGTCATGTATATGTTCTCCCTAAATTTTAGGGGTCCAATATGAATTTAGTTTGATTTGTAATTAGATAACTCATTTTATCAAGTTATAGTCAATTAAAATAGTTTTAATTGTTTGTTGAACAAGTAGAGGATTAGCAGTCAGTTAGTGCACTGTGCATCCACAAATTCTAGTCCATATAACTAAAGATTCACTCATCGGAAACTTGTGCATGTTAGTTCTGAGAAGGACCCAATTGAGACTAGAGTGTAGGGACAATGTACTATCAGTTGTGAGATTTACTAAGTTGTAAATATCATGCATGCAATCAGGAAGAGGACCTAATTAGGATTGCATAGTTTTGGAAGCATCAATTCCCTTTAAATACAGACTATTCATCCTAGGAATTGTATAAGGAAATAGAGGCTTGGAAGGCAATGGAAATTGGCTAAGTGTTGGCTAATAGTGGGCTTGTGAGGTAGAGAGTTGAGCATACTTGTGTGAAATTGTTCTAGTGAGAATAAACTTTGTATCTTCACTCATATTTCTAATTTAATGCAATACAGATAGGCAGGGTTTTGAGCAGTGGCTTTCCCCAGGAAAACTTATTGTGTTATGTGGCATTGATTTGTCTTCTTCTTGTTCATATTGTTTTCATCGATCTATTGGCTTTAGATGTTTGAAAGTAGAAGTAGATTATTGTCATGCACTTTAGTGTCGAAGCTGAATTTAATATACTAGAGGAGATTTTGAAGTTTTGAGTTTTGGGTTACAGGTGAAATTCGAATTTGCAATACATACTTCAGGATTTGCACATGCCATTCTACGGTTTGCAGCTCGAGTATGCCTTGGAAGGAAACTTGAATTATATAGCTTGGAGGGATATAATGGAGGTTGTGCTAGAGGATAATGACGTGAAGGAATTCATTGATCAAGACATTCCTAAGCCAACAACATCGGATGCACAAAATATGGTCGAATGGAAGAAGTGTGTGGCGAAGGCGAGGTGGATAATCCTTGAGAGAGTTCGAGACCACATTGTCTCAAGACTCCATGGAAAAGAAACTTCGTATGCTATGTGGAAAGCATTGACAGAATTGTATAAGAACAACAGTGACCAAAGGAAATTGGCACTGAAGGACAAACTTTGAAAAATCAAAATGGAGAAAGGCGAGACTATTCCAAAATACTTAACCAAGTTCACTTAATGTCGTGATGAACTTGGAAGTGTTGGAATCACGGTTGTCGAGGATGATATGGTGAGTCTTGCTCTTCTAAGACTCCCAAAGAGTTGGCATAGTTATCAGGACTCTGTCAATGGTCGGGAGAAGCTTCCAGATTGGAAACGACTGTGGTCGGATTTGATGCAGGAGGAGATCACGAGGAATACTAGGGATGACTCTTCATCAAAGACTAGTGATGAAGAGAATTGTGCCTTAGTGATTAAGGTGAATAAGGGGAAAGGGAAAGGTTCCAATTCTAAATCAGATTCTTGTCATGGAGGCATGAAGAAAGAAATGACGAAATTGAAATGCTTTCATTGTCATGAGCTAGGCCATTTTGCTACAAATTGTCCACTCAAGATGTCCAAGAAGAAGCCCTTAGGAGGAGTGGTGGGTGAGGCTTTAGCCTCTCAATTCGAATTGGACTTTTCCCTCATTGCATGCATGGTGTCATCAATGATGGGAAGTGTATGGTACTTAGACAGTGGAGCTTCATTCCACATGATTGGTGGCAAGGAGTTATTCAGTGACCTGGAGGAGAAATATCTCCAGATGCATATCGAGATGGGTGACGACAGGAGGTATAGTGCTACTAGATTGGGAACGATTACTTTTTAGAGGGAGTATGGGGATCCACTCACCTTGAATAATGTTATGTATTTTCTTGGCCTGAAGAAGAACTTGGTATCCATTTTCATGCTCGAGGATAGAGGCTATGATGTGATCTTCTCGAAAGGAAAGGTGTTCCTTCGACACATAACCACAGATCAAATAAAGAAAGATAGGGATTTAGGTGAAGAATCTCTATAAGTTGGAGGTAGAGGATTGTAATGATTTGAGCATGAAAGAAGATATGGTGCAGAGCCGAGATGTTGGCAAGTTGTGGCACAGATGATTGGGTCACTTGCATCATGGGGATTTGAAGATCATGCAGTAGATCTCCACTGGTTTGCCCAAAGGTACACTAGAGCAAGTTGATACATGCAAGGGGTGTACTTTGGGTAAATACGTTAAGTCTTCCTTTCACGACAAAGACAGTTGAGAAGAGGCTATTCTAGAGCGAGTCCATTCAGATGTGTGCAGAACATTCTTGACAACATCCAAGTCCAAACACGGGTATTATGTTATATTTGTTGATGACTTTTCTTGAAAATGCTGGATATTTTTCATGCAGAAAAAGGATCAAACCTTCACAAATTTTTGTGAGTTTAAATCATTGGTGGAGAAAGAGTTGGGAAAGAAGTTTAAATATATACGAAGTGATAATGATGGGTTGTATGTCTCAATTGAGTTTAAGAACTTATGTGCAGTGGAAGGGATTAAACAATAATTGACGCCACCCCATAACCCTCAGCAGATTGGGTGGCCGAGAGGAGGAACATAAGCATAGTAGGGGCAGTGAGGGCGATGTTGCATGATTAGGGCCTACCACTACACTTGTGGGCTGAGGCATATAACACAACGGTTTATGTTCATAATCGTAGCCTGCATCGGATACTTAGGATGAAGACACTAGAGGAGGCTTATTCTGGTAAGAGGCCAGAAGTTGGTCACTTCAAGATTTTGGGGTCATTGGTATATTTCAATGTGACCAAAGATGCATGGAAGAAGCTTGAGCTCACAACAGATTTGGGGATATTTGTGGGGTACTCTGATACACCTCACAACTATCGAGTGTACTTGCCAACCAACAGGATGACAGTGGTTCACAGGGATGTCAGATTCAATGAGGAGAGGGCCATGCGAGTTTCCCTTGAGAGGGAGCTTCAGCGACATGTAGTTGAGGAGATTTTAGCTCCTAAGGTTGAGGATCCTTAGATTGATTTGGAGCAGACACATGTAGAGGATCCGACAATGGAGACATCTACTAAGGAAGAGTCTTCTAGATATGGGAGAAAGTGCACCAGAGAGGTGGATAGATTGTTGTCAGATGCTAGAGAGAATGTGGGAGAACCCACATCATAGTGCAGAAAGAGGAGGTCACTTGACAAGTACATTGGATACATGGCTCTTATGAGAAGATGTGTTGTGACAGAGCCATCTTCCTTTTAGGAAGCAGTGCAACAGCGGATTTGGGTTGATGCCATGGTGGAGAAGTATGACTCCATAGTTCGTAACAGTGTTTGGGATGTGGTCCCGAAACCGGAGGATAAGTCGGTGGTGAGATCCCATTGGATTTACAAAGTAAATCAAGCCACATATGGTAGTGTGGAGAAGCATAAGACTAGATTTGTGGCTCGTGGCTTTTCATAGGTAGAGGGGATTGACTATGATGAGACTTTTTCTCATATTGCGAGGTACTCATCAATCAGATCTATATTGGCACTATCAGCGCAGATGGATTAGAAGATACACCAGATGGATGTAAAGACAAGCTTCCATAATGGCACAATTGAGGAAGAGGTGTACATAGAACAACCTAAAGTTTTTGAAACTTAGACCGTGAGTCGCATGTGTGTCGGCTCAAGAGAGAATTGTATGGGCTGAAGTAATCACCTCGTGATTGGTACACCAAGATAGGCAGCTACTTCATCGAGTTGGGTTTCACGGAGAGTGAAGTGAATGCGAACTTGTACCACATAGTGGTAGAAGGTAAATTGTTGATCATTGTACTTTATGTTGATGATCTCATATTGACAGGGGATGATCAATTGATCAAATCTTGCACGGAGGACCTTGTAAGAGAGTTTGAGATGAAGGACTTGGGGCTCATGCATTACTTTCTGGGCATGGAAGTATGGTAGGGTGATGGGGAATTGTTTGTGTCTCAAGGAAAGTATGGCAACGAGATACTTAGAAGGTTCCACATGGAGAGCTGCAAGCCTATGAAGACTCCTATAGCTGGTAATTGGAGGAAGGAGGATGTTACTTCAGGAGAGGTAGTGGAAGCTACTGTTTACAGGAAGCTTGTGGGTTCACTCATGTACTTAGTGAACACATGGCTAGATTTATGTTATGTAGTTAGCCAACTGAGTCAAGCGATGGTTAGGCCTAAAAAGTTGTATTGGAAGGCGACAAAGCATGTATTGAGATATCTCAGGGGCATTACTCAGTACAGATTATGGTACAGACATACATAAAGAGTGAAGGTTCAAGGATTCACAGATGCATATTGGGCGGGGAGTCCATCCGACCGGAAAAGAACATCAGGATGGATTTTCAATATTGGGTCAGCGATAGTTTCTTCGTACAACAGGAAACAGAGATTGATTGCATTTAATTCGGTAGAGGCAGAGTACATGGCTACAAGTAAGGAAACCTGTGAGGCCATCTGGATGAGGAAGATCATGGTTGGTCTATTTGGTCAGCAGATGGATCTGACATTGATTTACTGCGATAATCAGAGTTGTATCAAACTCTCTGAAAATCCAATTTTTCATGATAGGTCCAAGCACATTGATATATGATATCATCATCTCAGAGATTATGTATTGAGGCAGATCATGTTGTTAGAGTACACTCCCACGGAGGAGCAAGATGCCGACATTTTGACAAAGGCATTGTCAAAATGTAAATTCGAGTTCCATAGAGATAGGATCGGGGTAGCAGATAATCCCTTTCTTGTTGAGAGGGAGTGTTAAGAAATGACAACAAGAAATTCCAGTTTAATTTGTCCTTGAATTAAACTGTGAATTAAAATCGAATTCTATTCTCATAGCAACTTGTAAATACCTAATTAAGTTTAATTAACTTAATTAGCTTAGGAATTTCGAGTTGGAAGTCTTTTGGAAGTCATGTATACGTTCTCCCTAAATTTTAGTGGTCCAATATGAGTTTAGTTTGAGTTGTAATAATATAACCCAGTTTACTGAGTTATAGTCAATTAAACTAGTTTTAACTATTTTTTGAACTAGTAGAGGATTAGTAGTTAGTTACTGCACTGGTGCATCCACAAGTGCTAAGTGCAGGGACAATGTACTACCAGTTGTGTGATTTAATAAGTTGTAAATATCATGCATGCAATCAGGAAGAGGACCTAATTAGGATTGTGCAATTTTGGAAACATGAATACCCTTTAAATATGGGCTATTCATCCTAGGAATTGTGCAAGGAAATAGGGGCTTGGCCGGCAGTGGAAATTGGCCAAGTGTTGGCTAATAACAAGCTTGTGAGGTAGAGAGTTGAGCTCACTTGTGCAGAATTGTTCTACTGAGAACAAGCTTTGTATCTTCACTCATATTTCTGATTGTGCAAGGAAATAGGGGCTTGGATAGCAATGGAAATTGGTGAAGTGTTGGCTGATAGCAGGCTTGTGAGGTAGAGAGTTGAGCTCACTTGTGCAGAATTGTTCTACTGAGAACAAGCTTTGTATCTTCACTCATATTTATGATTTAATGCAATACAAATAGGCGAGGTCTTGAGCAGTGGCTTTCCCCAAGAAAACTTATTGTGTTATGTGCCATTGATTTGTCTTCTTCTTGTTCATATTGTTTTAATCAATATATTGGCTTCTGTTGGTTGAAAGTAGAAGTAGATTCTTGCCTTGTGCTTTAGTAAATTGCATGAGCTTGTGAATATACAGGAAAATCTACAAATTATACTGATGTTTATATATGTATACATATATGTATACCTGTATGTATGCATGTATCTATGTCACTTTTTGACAAGGTCATCAGGAATAGTCCTTGTGGAGGAATGATTGCTTAAGCAGGTGAATGGCATGAAGAGGTTCCTTGGATTACAAGGAATCAAGTGGGAAGAGTAGTCATGACCAATATATGAGGTTAGTATCATGTGAATATGAATTTATATTGTATGCTTGTATTATGCCTATGCTTATGTTATGGACAGGTTATACCGAGGGATACAACAACGAAATGAAAGCAGTGTGGTCTGTGACATGCTGGGACAAGCATGGATAAGAAACTGGAAGCAAGGTTGCTTGGCAGAGATAGCATGGTTCTGGATGTGTGGTACTATTGTTGTGCACGTGATGGTATGTGCATGTAGATGTTGGATGTGCGGTGCTATGTACATATTGTACTGTGCGCATGACGTATATGCGACGTTGTGTGCATATGGTGCTCTGTGCATGTTGGATATACGATGTTGTGTACATATGATGTTATGTACATGTTCGATATGCAGTGCTATGTACATGTGGTGTTGCGTGCATGCTGTACATGTGGCACTATGTACATACGGTGTTGTGTAGATGTTGTACAATTGGCGCTGTGTGTAGGTGGTGTTGTTTACATATCGTGCATGTAGCAATGTGTATGTGTGGTGTCGCGTACATGTCTTGCGTGTGGTACTGTGTACATGTTGTACAATGGTGCAGTGTACATATGGTGTTATGTACAAATTGTGCAGGTGGTGTCATGTACATGTGAAGTTGTGCACATGTTGTGCAGGTGGTGCTTTGTACATATGGTATAGGTTTACGTGTGGTATTGTGCGCATGTCATACATGCTGTGTTGAAGGCACACGGTACTAGGTGCATGTATTGCATGGTGTTGTATGCCGTGTGTGGTTTTATGTGTGTGAAGCACACTATGTGTATGTGCACATGGTAGAGGAGAAGGCACTGGGTGTTTGTATGGTTTGGAAACTGATCCAAAGTGGTTATGGAATAAAGAAAAAGGTAGAAGCTAAGGATTGATGAAAGGATAAGTATCAACATTTTATATCATTTTTATTATGAATGTGATTTATGACTATGGTATATGATTATTATATGTGATCTACGATTCTGTTTATGATAGTTACATGTGATTTATGATGTTGATCTATGATGGTTGTGTCTCGAGCTAACTCGATGTGATATGTTTATACATGATGTTTTGATCAAACAGTTAGTTTGATTTGTTGTGACAGGAAGAAAACAAGATTACAAGTGTACCTTATTGACGAACTACCAATGAGGTATGATTTGAGGTTATTTCAATTTATTTGAATTTAATGGAAATTATGTGCTTGGAACAGGATTGCATGAATATGCTTGGTTGGATGGTTGAAATTGACTGCAAGAATTGGCAGTATCAGCAAAAGAAATTGTAACATGCAACAGTATACTGGTAGAGTACTTCAGGAGCAGGGCCATTGTGGGACACTGGTACCCAGTAGTGTCAATTAATGTCCGTGAGCATGCTATGTCGTTATAATGGTTGAGGTAGGTATATGCCTTGGTTTTTTATCTTCCTATGGGAGGAAGCCTTGCCAAGGGATGGATTACCCAGAATAGGAGATGCGAGGGAATTTCGAAGGTGAGTGACTGCACAGAAGGGGGTGACCGGATTTCCCGAGAGACTGTGTAGTAGATAAGGGAAGGTCGTAGATATATTGGTTTTGGTCATTAACATTGCCATATGGAATCATATGCACATTGGGAGTGCACCCTGGAACAATGAGTTGGTAACTGTTTGTTGAGGGGACAAGTGGTGCAGGATTATAGTGTTGGACATTGGATGCAACTTTGATTGTGACAGTGAATTTTGGATTTCCTGGGAAGAAGGCGAATCCTGGTATTACTTTGAGGGTGGAGGTGTGATCCTCTAGATTCCCTTGTTGATTAATACGAGCATCATTTTATTTTCTGGTTTAGAAAATGTGCATATGTGTATATGTGATTATTGTAAATACCATAATGAGTTGTGCTATAAAGCTTCAGTATGCGATATGGTTATTATCTTGTCATGTTGTCATGATGTTTTCCTTTTGAGCAGATATTTCATTGTAAATACCACAATGAGCTAAGTTATAAGGTTCCAGAGGCAATATGTTTGCTTTTTAGCGGTCTTGCTCTTGATGTGGTTTAACACCGAGGACGGTGTTGCCCAAGGGGGAGGGTTCTGTAACATCCCTGGTGAAAATTTCCTGTAATAAAAGTTAATAAAGGCAAAATAAGACCACGGGTGAGGGATACGTATTCCAAGCTGAATGTTGGGCAAAGATATCCTAGTGGGCATCACTGTATGCGTGGTTTGGCTAAGGAAAATTGGCAAAGGCTAAGGAAAAGGAATTAAAAGGAAAACTAACATTTTTGGCACATTTATTTATGAAAATAAAGGAAATTAGGATAAAAGGAAGTTGAAAGGTCACATGTTGCATGTGAGGAGGAAATTGAAGGAAAATAATGGAAAATAAAGAAATTAGAGGCCTCATTGATAAAAAGGCTTCTGAAGATCAAATGGAAAACTTGGTCACTGTAACCTTTTGTGAGTTCAAGTTTGGAGCTCTCTCATTATTCTCTCTCTCTCTCACTCTTGGTCACTTAGAGTTTTCTTGGAGCACTCTAGCTTGGAGCAAGGAAGGAAAATAAAGCAAAGGGAAGGGAAGGAAAGCAAGGGTCAAGGAAGGTGTCAGTCGGATAAGTCGTTCTTGTGGACAAGACCGACCTCCCTAGTATCTAATGATATCTAGCGACAAGCAAACCAAACAAATTCTATCTTTCTCTAAATATGAAATTTATAAATAAAGGCAAACAAGTGTTTTAGGCCTACCTTGGGTCCACTGCAAGTTTGTGGAAGCCATGCTCCATTGATCCAAATGAGCTCCATTGTGAAGAATCTGCAAACAAAAACAAGCACACACATTAAATAGCACCTGCAAAGCCAATATAATAAAGCATATTTATCATGATGATCAAGGAATTCATGAAACAAATCACATAAGACAATTTATTGAGAAAAATGAATCTGATTGTATTAAATTTAATCAAATAAGAACTTTACAACCTTGGTGCCTTGATGCTGTACAAGCTCCTCCCAGGGTCCAACAAGAATCTCCTCTACTTTGACAAGTTTCACTCTCTTCCCAATGAAGCCAAAAGGTATGTAATCTCTCCTCTCAAGCTTAACTAGGAAGTCTCAATTCCAACAGCATTTACCCTAAAAAATGTTCAGCTTCTAACCTCCCTAGCAACCAGCTCAATGGCTTAATTTATAGTGCAATGGAGGCAAGTTACTAGGCCCACCTTCAAAGGGATAAAGCCCTCCTTCAAAGGGATAAGCTCCTCTCATCAAGGGATTAGCTCCTTTAGTTTTGGGATGCATGAACCACCTAGGAGCGAACCATCCACGTCAAGATTCCTTCTAGAATCATCCAGAATTAACCACAAGTGAGTTTTTAAGAATAAACTTGCGCCTTTTTGATTTTCACAGGGGTCCGCACCCACTCCTTTAGAGACATAGCGGGCAGGTCCACAGGTAACATGACCATGGGGTGCGGGATCACAGGTAACAGTAAGAGAAAGTGCGGAACCAGAGCTTTATTGATTTTTAAGGACTTTGTCTCATTTTCAAAGCTTGACATGACGAGAAGAGTTTTGAGACTTGCTAAGGAGGACAGTATGAATGATGATAGACCCATATTGACTGCAAATAGTCATGGTGACAATATTTTGTGTAACAGATTGCCCCCTAAAGTGCGAAGTCTGTAGTAGATGAGGATTTCATTTATCATCTAAGTACTTTATCATTTCGAGGATCATCTTGTGGAGAGCCCGGTTGGAACTTGTAAAAACATTCAATACAAAATATATATATGAGATCATATCATCGCTGAGGTAGGCATTCTCATACTCAGATAAAAAATGACTAGAAAACTAACTACTGCTCTGATATAGGAATGATCTTGTAATACATCACAAGTATAGACACATGTAGACACAGTATGGATGCAACCATCTGTTTATGAATAGTCCACTGTATAATGAATACAAAATTCCTCGCAGCCTGGATGGTGGAAACTAGATCCAGGGTCTTGATTTCTACTTCCCGAAATAGTACGATTCTATCCATGTGAATGAATGTATCGAAGTCGAACATGGTAGAAACCACTTGATTACCAGTCAATGATTTAAACTGTTAACAAGTGTGAGAGAAACCACCAATAATGTCAATGGCTCTCAAAGTACTCAGTACAATCCATGAGATGTGAATAGATGTGTTGATGTCGAACATGTCACAGAATCCTTTGATCGAAGGTCAATGATGCAACCTATCGTCGAAGGCGAGAAACCTGCAATTGAGGCATACAGATCCCAAGGTACTGACGATTTCTAGATCATCTTTCTAGATAATGAGCTGAAGTCGATAGAAAGTGATCCGTCGTAGGCAAGCCCATAACACGAAATCATAGATCAAGTTTGAAGAAATATAGTTGCAAGGACTGACTCAGGGATGGTCAAGATGGATGATAGATATTTTGCAGATGAATGGTTTATTTGCACTGACCTCTTGAACACATAACGACACAGCAGATGGTTTGGTGACAATTGACCCAAAGTTAATACCCAGAAACCGGCTGAAGACTTTCAATATGGTTTGGTCAACTGTTAGGCAAAGGATTTCCCAACCTAGGTGAATAAAAAGTGTCGTGTTAAAGAGTGGTTACAAAGTATGACAAACAGGCTCATTTTTCTCTCTTTTCCCCTACCATTTCTGGCAAGTACCTCTTTATTTTTGACAAGCTTGAGGAGGATAACGTTTTCTTGATTATAAGCTCATCCTTCGAATGAGTCCAACTTAGTTTAAATTCGAACCCTAAGAAGGAGTGGTTCGTTCTTGTTTGTAATTGAACAGGTCCTTTACTGTTAAATTTTAACGAGTCCAGTATAGGAGAAACTCGGCGTTTTTCAATTTTAGAGAGTCTGAAAAAACTTAAGAAAACTCCATGGTTGTCCTTTTTCGTAAATTTGTGTCTCTCAAGCCCGAAAAAGTATAAAATAATACTTGAGAGAACCACTTGATCATTACGAGCAAGGAGTACTTTTCATAATTAGTGCCTCTGATCCGAAAAAGTAAAAAAGCGATCAATGACACGTCGTTTTATAACCAATATCGAATTTGAAACGACAAAAATTCGAAAATCTTTTCATGTTTTTACGGTCAGAAAAGGGCTGTAAGTGGACCGTATTTTTAGTTCCGTTTTAACGAGCTTAAAAAGAAAAACTCGACAATCTTTTCATATTTTAGGAGTCAGAAAAGAGCTTAAAGGTGACTCTAATGTTTTTTGTCGAAAATGACCAATTTTGCCTGAAAAATCCGTTATCCTGCACAAAAACTCAAACATTACTCATACCTGTTTAAAATAGATAACAATGCTTCAAAAGTTACCTCTTTAAAGTGAAAAATAAACAAATAAAAAACTCATTTATTCAAAAAAGCTTATAAAAAGGGCTTTTGTAAATTCATTTTTACCGTTTGACTTCGTAGTGAGAAAAGAGAGCTTTTGGTCAGAAACTTACCGTGAAGATTGCGGAAAATCAGTCTTTTGGAATCAAACGTCGTCTCCTCCAGGTAATCCACATCATCATACTCTTTCATTTCATTCGTTTGAAAATTGTTTCTAGGGTTTTATTTTGTTTTTTTATGAAATTTCTAGGTTAAAAACCCGCGCGCGGGGGTCCGCAGGCATAACATAGGAAACCTGCGGACGCCGACTTTTTTGTAAAAGGAAAAAAGTAAGGGGTCCACACCTGCCGTGAAGGCAGAGTGCGGACCTACGCACTGTCTCTAACAGAGAGGTGTGGTCCCTGCAGCAAAGGTTTTTAAACCTAAATTTTTCAAATTCCACCCAAAAATTTTGATTTTAAATATTCTAATCTGCCTTTTTATTGAATGTAGGGTATACATCATGCTTGATTGGCGAGAACGGAAGCACGAGGATGTGGATCTCGCCGCGATTAATCATCAACCTTCGATTGATGCATTGAAGGCATGCGGTTTATACAAATTCTGGGCCATACCTGGCATGAGGGCCCAGGTGGACTTTTTGCAGTGGCTGGTAGACAGGTGGAATATACAGGACCAGTGTTTCTTTATTGGTGGCCACTAGCTCGAAATGGAGCCGGAAGACATTTACTTTTTGACTGGTTTTCCTAAGAGAGGTGAACATTTGACTCTATTCGGGACTAGGCCAGGTGGCCAGTCTGTCGATAGCCTCTGGCTAGAGTTCTGTAACGACCAAACTAGAGACAAAGGGATTGATATAAAAACCATCTCCCGTCCTGAGCTCAAAGTGATTGCGTTTACTGTTACTAGGCTCTGCGGAAGCGCAACACTACATGTAGCCACTGGATCCCAAATGCGGATGGCAGTAGACTACTTTCGAGGCACCATCTTCAATTGGTGCGAGGCTATGTTGGCTAATATAAAAGGCCAACTGACTAGAGCAAAGAATGGACAACTGAAGACCTTTGGATATGGTGCTTTAGTTGTGAGCTTTGGTCTAGAGAGGGTCCCAATGTTATTTCCACAGCATCTTACCGTTGGAGGTGGACTTCCCTGAGAGCCCAAACTGATGCGTTGGGTTGCAGTTATGGCCCGTCATCCTGAGGAGGGAACAAAAGTCGTTCGATTCACTCCTGAGTATTTTCATTGGTTGGAGAACCAAGTTTTTGCTATTCAGGACTTTCCTTATGCTGGGGTAGATTATCGTGGTGACCCAGACATGGCTCTTCCACCAGGAGAGCAATGGGATGACTCAGGTAAAATCATTTTCAACATTTTCTAATTTAATTTTTTTTTGTTTTTATCTCGTCCCAAAATTGATAGTAAAAGTTTCAAATGCAGATGTAGGTCCACGGCGACCAGCCACTCTCCGACCCTATGAGAGGAAACAGCCAGCTGCAACAGCACTAGCCCCACAGGACGAATCTACAAAGACCTTGGCCGAATTGGAGAGTCATCTAGAGCGTTTGACAGCAGACATTCCAGAGACCAACATAGATGACCTTCCTCTTAGGCTATAGCGCTATGTGATTGGGGTCCTAGGACCTTTCAGGAGGTTCCTTTGTAGGGTGGCCCGTACATTGGTTTCTTATCGTGATCATCACCAGTGATAGGATGATCGCCTGTTGTAGACTCATATGACATTTTTTGCTTTTTGTAATATCATTTTTGCCGATCATAAGTTGTTTTTCAACCTATGATCGAAGACGATGTATATTTGACACACTTCTATGCTATACTATATCACTATTACCGGCTTATCTTGTAAAACATGTTATGGAATGTTTTTAAATTTACTTGTATGATTATTGCAAATGTCTACTTAACATTCGAGAAGCAATTGCATCTGCTAATGTATTTAAATATCTTGGAATATGCTGATATTCAATATAGTCAAATTCACGTTCCAAGAGACCAACTCTAGAAAATAATCTCAATAACACTGGATTTCTGATGGCATATACTCTATTAAGCTGTAATACAACGAGTTCAGAATCTAACCTCACTATCAAAATCCGAATCCCAAATGAGATAGATTCAGATAATAACTCAATCACTGCACTATACTCAACAATGTTGTTCGTTGTTTGACCGAGGCTTACCCCATGCATAGATACCAACTCGTCAGAGGGCGAATAGATAACCCAAGTTGCGGAAGAAATGTTCCGTGTATTACGACAAACACCATCAGCAAAACCAATGTATGTTTGGAGAGGCGTCGACATCTGCAATATCAAGAGTAAAATCAAGATAAGTAGGAATAATGACAAAAACACTCTCTAAGCTAAGCACACTTTTTAATCTAAAACACACCAGCTAGAAAGAAAACTAACCTAACTAAAAATCTCCACACCCAGATTTAAGCATCATACCTCTTCAGGTAAAGACCATTTCTGGGTTTACCTAAAGAGACCCCGTCAAAGTCTACCAATTCATAGGCCCCTTTTGCTAGCTTTTGCTTAACAACATAAGGACCATGCCACATGGGTACGAATTTTCCAGCACCTAATTTATCATTTGCTTGATCGTACAATAAGACTAGGTCTCCTTCCGAAAAATTACGAGGGGTAACATTTCGATCATACTGAGCTTTAATACGTTTGGCATGAGTTTCGATTGCTAATGCAGCATCACGTCGATTCTCATCTAGCTAAGCCAAGTACAAAAAACGTTTTTCCTCTTCGGAAGTGGCTGGAAGTAATTCGATGGCCATTTGCAATGACGGGATTTTGCATTCAATGGGTAACACAGCTTCCAGACCATAAACTAGTTGGAAAGGAGTGAAACCGGTTGACGTTTTTACTGAGGTTCGATATGCCCAAAGCGCTGAAAATAGCATGTTATGCCAATTCGACCTATGAATCCCAATGATTCGTCAGATCATGATGACTAGAAATTTGTTGATGGCTTCAACCAGACCATTAGCCTATGGATAATATGGAGTCGAACTATCGTGACGCAAGCCAAGTTGGTCTGTAAGTTCAATCATCATAATATTTCGAAAATGACACCCATGATCAGTGATAATCGCTTGTGGAACACCAAACCTAGCAATTATATGATTGAACACGAAAATCACAGCAGTTTTGCCGTCTGCCTCAAATGTAGGCATCGTCGCGGCCCACTTGGTAAAATAATCTACCGCAAGGATGATATACGCATGCCCCCCGGCTGAGTGAGGGTTACATGTAATAAAATCGATACCTCATTTCACAAAAGGATCGACGACAATTATAGGGTGGAGAGGAGCAGGTGGAGCGTGCATCTTTCGATAAAAATTTTGGCAGTGGTGGCATTTTCGGACCGCGTTAATACAGTCTTTACACAAAGACGGCCAGAAATAGCCAGCGCACAATATCTTTTGGGTTGTGGCAAACACATACATATGACCGCCACATGCTCCAGAGTGACAGCCATTTAGAACCCTTTCAGCTTCCTCATGAGTTAAACAACGTCGGAAAACAGAGTCCGCCCCACGACAATAAAGTGTATCTCTAATAATTTTGAATTGTTGGGACTGGAATTGTATTTTTCGACGTTCTGATCTTGAAATTTCTGGCCGAAAGGATTGGGTCTGAAGATAAACGATGATATCTCCATACCATGGATCTAAAGTGCTGATTAGAAACAAGGATTCGTCTGTAATGGGATCCTCCACCACAGTTTCCGTGTCAGCACGCAGGAAGGCACACATCAACTCCGCAAAAACTAAAGATTTCTTTGACTTAGACTTTTCAAATTCCAAGTCGAACTCCTGCAGGATCACAATCCATTTGGAGTATTTTCCCCCTCGCAATTTTTTGGTCAAAATATAGATCATAGGGTTGCAATCGGAAATTACTGTAGTTTTGTGTAGTAAAATGTAATGACGAAAACGTTGGACAACTTGAACAGCTGCCAATGCCAATTTCTCCACATGTGAATATTTTAGCTCAGTTGGATTTAAAGTTTGACTAAGGTAATATATCACATGTTCATTACTGAATTCATCTTCCTGAACTAACACCATTCCAATGGTGGAATGCGAGGTGGCGAGATATAAGAAGTAGTCCTGGTTGTAGTTGGGAGGATGCAATAATGGTGCATGGGTCAACGCGTGTTTTAGTGCATCAAAAGATTTGTCAGCTATCTCATCCCAAAAGAATGGAGTATTCTATTTCAAAAACCAGGTAAAACCCTTTGTGATCTCGGCATAGTTAGGAATGAATCGACGTAAAAAGTTTGCTTTCCCTTGCAAACTTTGGAGTTGGCGAAGACTCGAAGGAGGAGGCAATTTGACAATAGCTTCAACCTTTGAGGGATCGATGCGAATGGTGGCTTTCGAAACAACAAACCCCAGTAACCGACCCATTTCTATACAGAAAAAACACTTGTGTGGATTCAACCTAATTCGATAATGCCTACACATCATAAAGATTGCTCATAAATGGATGAGATGATCAGCTCGATGTAATGAATGAGCAGGTAAATCATCGAGATAGGGTTGCACAATGTGCTTGATGTCATGAAATGCGTAAGACATGGCTCTTTGAAAAGTTGCCCCGGCATTCTTGAGCCCAAAAGGTAATTTGCAATAAGCAAATGTCCCCCATGGACAAATGAAAGCCGTTTTTGGTTGATCAGTAGGTAGAATATTTATTTGATTGTATCCGGAAAAACCATCCATGAAGGAGAATATTTCACTGCCGGCACAATCATCAATGATTTGATCGATATAGGGAGTTGGGTAATTGTCTTTTGGACAGGCTCGATTAATATCCCTATAATCGATACATATTCTTATTGTTCCTTGCTTTTTGTTAACAGGAACAATATTCGATACCCAATCCGTTAACGGAATTGGATAAATGAAACCTGCTTTAAGTAATTTTTCAACTTCTACTTTAATAGCAGTAGCTTTTCGCGGGTGGATTTGATGCAAACGTTGCGGAACAGGTTTAGCATCCAGGTAAGTTTTGATTTCATGAACAACAATTGCTGGGTCAATTCTTGGAATTTCCTCATATGACCAGGCAAACACGTCGCGGAATTCTTGAAATAGGGCCTTATATGTTTGAATTTCATCTTTCGTACAAGAGGCACCTATATGAATGTTTTCAACAATTCCAGGCTTAACCGAAATGTCAATAGGAATAGTTTGAGAAATATTTCCCAAATTTAACTCAGAATCAGGATTTTTCATTGGATTCTGAGGTTCCTTGACATAATCAGTCGTAAAAATAGATGAAAAATCATTTTCAATGCGATCAATCTCAGGTAAAAATGAAGATCTATGATGAAGATCTTCCCATGGTAAATCATCAACACACAGGATTTCACGAATTTTCTCATCAGTGTGAACAAGTTTGGAAAACGTTGTTGAATCTGAATTTGATGTTGAAAGTGATTCTTCATGGACCACATTCATTAAGTCAATTTCGGTTGAAGAAGGGTCGGAAAATGACTGCACGACCTGATATGCAATTTCATATGGACTCAAAGGCATAACATCACCAAATGAATCTATCTCAGATTCGGAAGGTACGATCCAAGGATCATCATAAACAATAGTGTCTGATGAAATCATATGAATGGTTGCAATAGAAGACGATGCGTTGAGAGGAGGAAAGGGAAAAGTTCCTAGTAAACCAGAATCTTTAAGTAATCCTACTCCAACATCCTTATAAGGGATAGTTGTTTTGCTGACATGTTGAATACTTTCAGAAGAGGCTGGGTCGGATGAAAAGTAAGTTAGCTGGTCTATAGTTATGATATTTCCATTATGAGGGGACTTTATAAGCCGAAAGACCGATGAAACAACAACTGTCATAGCATAAGACCAACTACGACCCAAGAGAAGGTTGTAATCTAGAGGGGCATCAACCACCTCCACATCTAGATTAACAGTTTTGCCTTCAACCCCTATAGGTAAATCCTATAAATGCCAAAAGGATGGAACCCACGGCCACCAAAGGCCTTTAGAATCGTCGGGGATTGATTAAGTGTAGGAGAACCAAGCGATCTCCAACACTGGATCGACATAATACACGTTGAGGTTCCCTCATCAATTACAGTCCTATAACAAGGTCATTTTTTGACTAACACTAGAATCTGGAAATCCATTTGATGAGGTAAGTGAGGTGTACTATTTTCTAGATTGAAAATTATAAGGTTCGAGTCCTGAATGTCAACAGTTCCTATAGCCGACAATAGAAATTTACGCTGTGCTAGACATGATTACAGCACCTCCAAAGCCGACATTGCTGAAGATGAAATAGCCAAATCTTCAACAATGTTATAGTTCTGAGCCACTCTCGCATGTGGATTGAAAGCTGACTTTTGAAGTATACCCTTGGTGGGCGGTTTGATTACTAAATCTGGGTTAGGTTTCTCGATCTGTAGTGGATCGAAACCGGGAGTTGAAGTTGATGGGTTCGAATTAGAAGATTCTGCTTCCTTACCACCAACAGGACTTTTACTTCCATAATCTTGCGATCGAGTCGCAATCCTAACATGGGACATCATCATTATGGGTTCTTCGGAGGCATTTGAGGAAGAACCTATCATCTTACTGTCTTGACTAGGAAAAGGATCCTTCAAAACAGCAGGCATTTGGGAACCTTTGACGATTTTTGCAACCTCAGCGCGATGAGGGCAGTCTCTTGTAAAATGCTCTTCGTCACAAATGAGACAAGGATAACGAGGTTTGCGTTTCTCATCAGTTGATTCCGTTTTTTTGTTTTCTCTTTCGAATTTTTATCTGTTTTATTTTTCTTCTTTCCTTTCTTTTTACCGTTGGATTTGGATTTGGCTGTAGATGAATCTACAACATGAATATCGGCGAAAATTTCCGCGGAAGAATCTCCTGTCAGGGAATCTGGTAAAGTTATGATAGGAGAAGAATTCTTGGAAGATTTCTTCTTACTTTTGGTATTAACCGTACCAATCATACCATCAGCGGCATGAGACCCTGAAGGAGCTGCAGTTATTTGATTTTGTTTAGGAAGGTTGGGGATTTTCTCATGTAACATACCTGACTGCGTATAAACTAAGTCAAGGTACTGAGCTTGAGCAATTACTTGCTCTTCAGTAACGACTCCTGCCTTAGCTACATCCTCAGTGATTTTCGGTAATAAAGATTTGACAAACCATTCAGCTAAGATTTGATCCGGAATAAAAACTTTCACTAAACGCCGTCGATGTCTCCATTCATGAATGTGATCTGAAATCTAAGTTGACGTTGACTACTTTAATGAAGTTAATAATTTCATGCCATTGTCATATCTGACTGGCAACTGAAAATGAGTTAAAATCGAAGTAGCTAACTGACTAAAGTTATAAAAAGTGGCTCGTGGTAACTCAATGTACCACTTGGCCGCAAGACCAATTAGAGTGCGTTGGAAAAGCCTTAAATGGATTGAATCATCTGAAATGGAGTTAGATGCACACCAGAGGTGATAAGTCATCGCATGGTTCGACGGGTCCTCTCCTGATTTTCCTTCAAACTTAGGAATATCACTAGGCAACTTATTCAACATTGGCGGCCAAAATGGAAGATAGTTAATTGGATCGTTCGTAAGGCGCAACAAGTCAGGCAAGTCCAAAGTTGTAATGAACGATAACTGACGATTAGGGTCCCTGAAACCCTGGGTCATGAGACCAGCCCCAGGAGGAGGATATCCAGGATAACTAGGAATTGGAATTGCATTTGGGATATTATATCCTCCCGGAAAACTTGGATGAACCAGACCGTACTGGGGTTGTTGAGGTTGCTGATATGTATATCCAGGGTACGGTTGATACTGATAAACTAGCTGCTGCACAGCAGGACCAAATTGGTACTGTCCTTGGTACGATTGATAAGTAAATTGAGGTTGACTTGTGACAACCATACTTGGATCAGGTTGTCCTACAGGCATTTGAACTGAAGTCTGAATTGTGGATCCAGACTGAGGTAAAGATGCTTGAGGAGTTGATACAGGAACAATAGAAACCAGAGCTGTTGATACTCTAGAAGTAGGTGGGGTAGATTGAACAGATGTTGCAGCAGTTGCAGCAGTCGTTTGAGGCAGAGTATGAGGCGTACTAGGCTCAGGCCGAGAAACTACAGAAGGTGCAGAAGTTTGAATAATAGATTGGACAGGTTGCTGGGGTGAACCAAAAACCAAAGGTTTTCCAGTTTGAGATGACAACTACACATTTGGTTGCAAGATCTGTTGAGATTGAGATGGATCCAACACTAAATTCATTCCGGGGTATGGACCCATAGCAGGCTGAGAATATTGAGGACCATAACTGGGTTGAGGGTAGGGTTGATAATTCAAAGGTACATTTCCAGCTCCTTGGACAAATGATTGACCAACAGGTGGTTGGAAACCCTGGGTTGGGTACTGACCTTGAGGTTGATAACCTTGAGGCACGTACTGATACTGGGGTTGACCTTGAGGTACATATTGATACTGGGGTTGACCTTGAGGTACATACTGAGTCTGGGGTTGACCTTGAGGAATGTATTGTCCTGTAGGTATGTATTGTCCTTGAGGTTGCCCCCCAGGCGGTAATTGGGTACCTTGAGGTTGCCCCCCAGGCGATAATTGAGGACCTTGAGGCTGCCCCCCAGGTGGTAACTGACCACCTTGAGGTTGCGGATTAGGAATAGTACCTGACATCATAAGAATATCTTCTACACTCAATGGCTTAGTTCCGCTATTACCAGTTAATAACCCTTGTTCAATAGGTTGAGGAAATGCTCCCGAAAAAGTACCAGTAAGTGACTGATACCTAGAGGGAACAGAATGACTGCCATATAAAAAGGTTTATGTAGATTGAGAAAACATGGACGATTGTCTTGACATATTTAACGGAGGATAATAACCCCTAGGTGTGGGATGAAAAGGAATGCAAGGTGGTGAAAAACTTAGTTCCGGGTTTTCCAAAAAATTGGTCAATGAAAGATACCAAGCATCCCTCCTAGGTGGATTGTAAAAGATCAATTCACGCTCCCTAAGTTCTATAACTGGTTGATTTTTAGGGATAGGGATACCTTCTTCCGGAGTAACAAGTTCTTCAATAGCAATAAGTCCAGAAGGAAGATTTTGGGTAATTACTTTTTCTACTCTGGGTGAACGAGGACCACTGGAAGTTGGAAAGGCAAATCCTGATGTTGGAGTAGCAGCAGGTTCAGTTTCAAGATTAAGATATTTCAGGTTCCTCAGCTAAATCACTAGTAGATGAAAAATTACCAGTAACTTCGGAAAATGAAATAGATTATGGATTATAATCTGCTACTAGAGCTTGATAATCAGGATGTACAACCAATGAAGAATCTCCTTCTTCAGGTGACCCAACTCTACTGTCACTAGGAGTTACAAGGGCTCGTAGCCCTTCAAGCATGCTCGGTGAAAACTCAGGAGGTTGGCCCCGAAGTCTACGGGACTTCCTCGGTAATTCAACCACGATTAAATATTTTAACTACTTCACACACAAACAAAGAAAAATATCAATGAAAACCACCTAAAGTCTCTAAAGAACCAAACAATTTTGAATCACACACCTAAAGAATCTAGGAGATCAAACCACACACAAACAGTAACTTTCCGTACCGAAAACACTAGTTGGTGATGAAATCCAACTTCGCAGAGTTCAATACAGAAATGGCGGTTGGAACATTTACCCCGGCAACCTGCTTAATGAATAGACTGGCACAAGTTTCTCCACTAAACCGTCTTGAGTGAAGAGAACCCCCCAGAAAATCCAAGTGAGTCTAGCCGACGTCTGCTCCAGGTACAGTGGGATCTTCCCTCCATCGTCACCTTAGGAAAGAATCCTATAGAATATGGTCACTATGGTTACCAATGGAAACAAATATACCTGGGGGAACAGTCTGTGATCCGATACACACGCAAGGGAAGAGTAGCAAGCTCAATCCCTTTGAAGGCTCCTTGACATTATCCAAGGTTTACCAACAAGTGACCCCAGGCTCCTCGACAATGGTTAATCCGAGGTTTACCGTTTTTAATACGTGTATATCTAGTATCGTTCCCAATGAGGAAGGATTGATTACCCCACTGGCTCAGACACGATCTCGTGCTTGAATCCTATAAGAGGAGCTTCCCAGAGCATAGATGTAACAATTGGAATTTATCTCCTACCGCAAGATACAACTACTTGTTTGTTTTACTATCTTGGAGAGTTAATTACTCCCTACTCCAAGATACTAGCCTAAGCTATGTTGGTGATAAAGAGCCCTAAAAATAAAAAGATTACTAGATAGATTTTACTTTAAGTGTTATTTTTATTGGTTTTTTCATAAGTCAAAAGGTGCGTAGATGAAACTTATGGTGTGAAGACTCGACTCCAAATCACTAAAAATGCACTTAAGATGAAAAACAATCTTTTTTCTTCAATGAATTTCTAGCTAGAGAAAGAGTTGAGAATGCAAATGCTTGTAAAAACAAATCTTTCCTTAACAAACAAATCAAAAGAAGAACTTTTTGTCTTTTCCAATACACTCAAAACGAGACAACTAGTTATGCTCACGAAAATTTCCCTTTTCTTTCAAACACTCAAATACTACTAAAACAAACTTTTTTTCAAGAGATTTTTTTATTTTTATAAAACACTCAAAACTATTGAAAAATCTAATCTTGAGATTTATAAATTCTAAAAAGCTAATTGAAGTAAAAGCTTACAAGATTTCTTTTCAAGGATGTTTTACTTAGTTATGAGCAAACTAAGGACTAATTTGTCTAGAATCACAAATCAGTCAAAAAACAACAAATTTTTGTTTTCTTTTCTAAAAATGAAATCCAAAACTTTCAACACAAGTCCTTTCGAAGTTTCGCAAAGAGAAAAACAAGATGGATTCCTCAACAAAGGCAGATTTTACAAAACGGTCAGACTCATAAGAAGGCCAGTAAAAACCAAGGTGATCTGAGGCTTCTAAGGTTTCTAAGCTCTGAGTTACTACAAGACCAAACGAAAATCAAGCCCGGCAAACAAAACTTCTAGGAAACCCTAATGCCAATGGAATTAACCTAAGAAAAGTTCCTGACAAGTCACGTGCAGATCTGGGCAGAGGCTAAAAACACATAAACAAATCCTAAGCTGACTGAAAGAGAAAATTTCAAGTTTTTCAAAATTTTTGACAGGGTCCGCAGGCCCCAGTTTACCCAGGTGCAGTACCGCTCTGTGTGTAAAGCAAAAGTGTGGGTATGTCCGCACTGTGTTACAAGCAGAGGGTGCGGTACTCTCCCAAAAGTAAGAAAAACAAAAAATAATTCAAGATCTACTAAACCTACCCAATCCCACACAAATCAAGCCAAAAACAGAAACAAAGACAAAATTTCTCAAGTCAAAGTAAAAGCAAAGGAAAAAATAAAAAATTCAAGTCCCCAGTGGAGTCGCCATTTTGTCGGCCGGATAAGTCGTTCTTGCGGACAAGACCAACCTCCCTAGTATCTAATTATATCTAGCGACAAGCAAACCAAACAAATTCTATCTTTCTCTAAATATGCAATTTATAAATAAAGGCAAACAAGTGTTTTAGGCCTACCTTGGGTCCAGTGCAAGTTTGTGGAAGCCATGCTCCGTTGATCCAAATGAGCTCCCTTGTGAAGAATCTGCAAACACAAACAAGCACACACATTAAATAACACCTGCAAAGCCAATATAATAAAGCATATTTATCATGATGATCAAGGAGTTCATGAAACAAATCACATAAGACAATTTGTTGAGAAAAATGAATCTGATTGTATTAACTTTAATCAAAGAAGAACTTTACAACCTTGGTGCCTTGATGCTGTACAAGCTCCTCCCAGGGTCCAACAAGAATCTCCTCTACTTTGACAAGTTTCACTCTCTTCCCAATGAAGCCAAAAGGTATGTAATATCTCCTCTCAAGCTTAACTAGGAAGTCTCAATTCCAACAGCATTTACCCTAAAAAATGTTCAGCTTCTAACCTCCCTAGCAACCAGCCCAATGGCTTAATTTATAGTGCAATGGAGGGAAGTTACTAGGCCCACCTTCAAAGGGATAAAACCCCCCTTCAAAGGGATAAGCTCCTCTCATCAAGGGATTAGCTCCTTTAGTTTTGGGATGCATGAACCACCTAGGAGCGAACCATCCACGTCAAGATTCCTTCTAGAATCATCCAGAATTAACCACAAGTGAGTTTTTAAGAATAAACTTGCGCCTTTTTGACTTTCACAGGGGTCCGCACCCACTCCTTTAGAGACTGAGCGGGCAGGTCTGCAGGTAACATGACCATGGGGTGCGGGGCCACAGGTAACAGTAAGAGAAAGTGCAGAACCAGAGCTTTATTGATTTTAAGGACTTTCTCTCATTTTCAAAGCTTGACATGACGAGCTGAGGTTTGAGACTTGCTAAGGAGGACAGTATGAATGATGATAGACCCATACTGACTGCAAATAGTCATGGTGACAATATTTTGTGTAACAGAAGGAAAAGTAAGATCAAGCAGATTCAACGGGAATAATTGCAGGTAACCTTTTACATGTGTGATTTCCTAGTTGGTTTGGACATGCATGCCTTTGCATGTTGGGGTATGGTTCTCTTGTTGTCAGTGGAATGGTTTTTTCGGGTTATGACAATGGTTTTCAGCCTAGCCTTTCCCTTTTCCAGATGCCATGGCGTTGGGATGTTTAACTTGGTTTTTGAGCTTTAGTTTGCCAGATGGATTTAAGAATCTGGGGCAGAGGTGGTCTCAAGTTTCATTCCCAAAGGCTTAGGAATCCCTTGACTGGTTTTGGTGGTATAAACGGTAAAGCATGAGGGAGGAGTCTCAGTTTAGGGCTTAGTGATCCAAGTTTGGATTGAGGTAAAGCCTTAGATACTGGTCTCGGTTTAGGGCCTAATGGTTCGGGATTGGATTGCGGTAAATCCTGAGAGACAAGGAGACAAAAAATTCCTCAAGGATAGTGATGGATTTTAGATGGCATTCCAAGTTCGGTTTGGTTGTGATCGGGGCACCAAGTTTGGTGTGATCATGATTTGGTGAGGGTGGAGGTAGTTTAACCTCTGGATTCCCTTAGTTTTTCTTGGATTGGTTTTTCTATGATATCCCACATTCATGCTTGGAATATGGCACGGGGGTGACTGAGTAAAAGAGAGATTTGGTTCAACCATGCCTATGGTCGGGTGGTATGTGGAAGTCCCGAAACTGGTCGGATTTTCCTATGATTAATAAAAGATAATTTCTCTTACTTTTTCACTTGTTTATATGTGGATTTAATGGCTATCATATATTTGATATTTATATGGTTTTATGCTAGTTATAATCATGGTTATATGACTCGTTCATGTCATGGTTATTTAATGTATTTACTTGTAATTGTTAAATGGATTGATGCAAGACATAATTGACGATATAACATTTCAATGGAGAATGTGGTGATCCTTCTGGTTATGTTTCACAAGTGCTTTCAGTCATTCATGCTCTGCCTTGTGTCCTAGACCTATAGGTTGCATTGATGCTAAGTGTTTGATAGAATGTCAGCCCCTGTTGGGGATGCTCAGGCCTAGTCCCGAGGTTGAATTTTTATTTGTTTATATTTTCATTTTGTCTTTGATGGATTTTGGAGGTTGTAACAAGTTCTGGGCAGAGGCTGGGATTTTGGGCTAGAAAAGTGGCTCAAATCTTGGGGATATTGGCATAGGTCTACTGAAAAGAGTCCAGGGACATTGGCACATAGGCTTGTGAGAGCGCTTTGGATTCTGGACATTGTCATGCATATATCATGAGAGCGACTATGGGTTAAAAGGCTTAAAACATCAATGGGACCCAGGGGTAGTATGTCTGAGTGGATGACATGTCTCCTGAGGGTGTTGTTGTTGATGTGGATGGGTTTGGTTGATGTGTTTCGTCGATTCCATTTCCTTTGGGTCACCGAGGAGGTTGAATCCCTTATAGTGGCATCTCTTATTGCATGTTTACCCTAGCTGGACGGTTGCTTGGGTGGATATGGAAGGGGGGGTGTTAGATGTTAGTTGCGGCACATTGGATGGTGCATTTCCCACTTTGGAATGCCTGAGTTTGGTTGTAAATTTAATGAACGCTTGTCTGAGAATTAGAGAAGAAAGGGAAACATTTCATCCTAGATAAGGATGTTTTTGTGTCTGAGGAACTGTTGTAATTGGGGTTTGGTGGGTTCCCTATTTTCTTTTGTGTTTTTAATGGTACTGGGTTGTGGGGCATGCATTAGGGTTTCTCTATATTTGGTGCAAATGCTTGCACTTTCCCCTAGTTGTGTGGTTAGTGTTATGAGTTTTGGTGATGATTATGTGTTTTGGGGTTTAAGCTCTGGTGAGATGGAGTCCAGTTTTGTCTCATGTTTTTTTGTAGGTAGAGGACTATATAGCAATTGCTCCAAGTGTACCCCCTTTGTTGCTATCATGCTGCCTAGGCAATGCATTTGTTGTAGGAGAGAGGGGGGGGGGGGTGGAAGTGGTCCCCAGGTTCAGTTTAGAGTGAGGCTCTTCACTCAGGACTCCGTGGCCACCTATTTTAATGCAATTCCATCATAAACAAGGAAGGAAATTCATAAACTAGAAACTCAAGCTGGGGTAGAGAGACTATCCCACTCTTATTGAGAAATCATGGAAGATATGTTTGCATGGGTTCTCGACCCTAGCCACACTAGGGGAAGGAATAAATAATACATGAATTCAATGGATTTGCATTGGCAAATGAAAACCCTCTTGGGGTTGGTTTTGAAGGACAAATAGGTGGAAAGATACAACATCTTCGCCAACTTGGAAGACATAAAGAGGATGTTGAGGAACCAACACTTCTGCTTGGATAGAATTAATCAACGACTTGCCCATGTTGAACGACACATTCAATGTGAATTAGATTATGGAGATCCTCCTTAACCTTAAGGATCAAGTACTAGAGCTTTGACTAGTAATTTTTCTTCTGAATCTGAATGAATTACTCTGTTTGTTCTTGCTCTATTCTTTCTGATAGTGTTTTGTGGGTCAACCTACTTGTATGGGGTCAATTATTCTATGATATAATATGGGTATTTAAATTTTGAAACCATTGAGAATGTAAGGAAATATTAGACTATTAATCCCATGTGTGATCCTAATAAGAAACTATTGAGTTCTCAATTTGACTAATGGTCACAATGATGTAATGTTAATTTTTTTAATAATATAAAAACATGAATTAAAAAAAACAAAACTAATGAAATAATAATATAAACTAAATAGTAAATATAAATAAGGTTATTTTATATATTATTCTATATTATTGGTTTTCTTAAGGAAGCTAAATTTCATGATTATTAAAAAAAGGAATGAATATTATTTATATTATTAATTTATATTTTATATTATTAGTTTATTTTATAATATATGAATATTTATATTTTATTATTGTATTATTAAATAAAATGTAGTTTTTACTTTTAATTAAAAAAAAATTAATTTAAAATTTTAAAATTTTAATAAAAATTTAGTTTATTTATTATATTTAATTGTTTTGATGTTTTAATTATTGAGTTGAGAAATGTTTTCTTGTTTAGTATGAGGGAGATGTTTTTCATGTATTGTATTATTAAATAAAATGTAGCTTTTTACTTTTAATTAAAAAAATTATAATTTAAATATTTAATTAAAATTTAGTTTATTTATTATATTTAATTGTTTTGATGTTTTAATTGAGTTAAGAAAGGTTTTCTTGTTAGTATGAGGGAGATGTTTTTCATGTAATTGTGTCAAGAAATAATGTTATCACGTAATATTATATTTATAAATAATAAAATAATATTTACATTAACAAATTAAAAATAATAGTCTACTGGGTTGCTCAATTAGCAATCACCATGTTATAAAGTAATACTAAAATTATGGGAATCATTTTTCAAATCTGAGTGTTCACCCCAAACAAAAATAACAAATTAAAAAATAAGAATAACAAACAAACAAAAACTCAATGTAATATCTAGAACAAAAATATATTAATAACAAAAAAAAAATGTCGTCGATAACATAATTTTATATCAAACTTTATATAGAGAAAAATAAAGTAATTTGAAGTAATTTTTTTTTGTATATTTTCACTTTCATTGTGAGGGAGGTCTTTAATTTATTTTATGCTTAATATAGAGTTTGTATATAATTTTTTAAAAGTACTCATAATACAAAAAATAGTAATATAAATTACAAAACCAAATATTTCAATATGCACGTTGAGTAAAAGACTATTGTATTAATAGATTATTTCTAATTCAAGTTATGACATAAGTCTGTAATTCCTTCAATGTTTAATATGGAGTTTGACATGTAACAATTTAAAAAATATTATATAAAACAAGTGAAAACAAATGTTAACCAACTAATTTCACATACAATAAAAACTTAAAGGAATCAAATTTCCAGAAGTGTAAAACTTCCCTAGAGTTTTGTATTTAAAAAGATGTTTGCATCCTAAAAGATTTGATCCCACTAAACACTTATAAATCTATAATTAAGATAAATCTATATTAATATTTTAAAATTCAAATATATTCATCATTATTCTATCTATTTATTTTAATATTTTAAATTATCAATTTTTAGAATATATATATATATATATATATATATATATATATATATATATATATATATATTTAATTTAACCAATGTTTTAAATGTTTTTTTTTTTTTTTTGTAAGTACATAAGTAAATTTCCATAAATTTGCATTTAGTTTAGTAATACATTATTAGTTCAAGAAATAGTAATTCAAAACTATGTTATTTAGCATATGATCATTAAGAGGGTTGATTTCCACCTCTGCACATACTTTAAGATTTTTGATAGTTAACTTATTTTCTTATGTATTAGAAAGAAATATTATTTTTTAAATAATGAAAAAATAAATTAAGTTGATTCTATTCTATCAGGAAATAGATTACATCGTTAATATTTTTTTATAAAAATTAAGAAGAAACATATTTCCTTTTAATTTTTGGAAATTTTCAGCTACTGATCTAGTTTTTAATTGCTTAAATGTATTCTTCTTGAAATTCTCTTTTATTTTACTACTCACATTCTAATTTTCAACTCCTCAGTGAGAAGATATGCCCCTCAAAAGTTTTGTCTCTCTCCCTCTTGTCTCATGAACTATTACAAAGTTGTAAGACTTAATTATTTTTCTAGAAATTAAATTTAATCCCTGACACCATGCCTCACTTATTTCCTTTTGGGTAAGAAAATTAGGCCTTCAGTAATATGGCCAACATGCATTGTTCGGTTATGTGCTTATTGCATGAACCTTTACCTTCTCGATTTCCATGTGGTACACTTAAAAATATATCCTTAGGAGGTCCACTATGCACTTATGCGCTCAAGAATTAAAATGTGTGAGTGTGTGTGTGTATATTCCAAGAAAATATCCGAGAAGATCCATCGGAAGAGATCAAATCCCATCGATTTATTAGCAAAGCCTAACCTCGAGGGGATTGGTGAGAATTGACCCCATGACCTCCCATTATCAAGGTGTTCTAGCGACGAGAACTCGACCAATTGAGCTAACCCTCAATACTATATATATATATATATATATATATATATATATATATATATATATATATATATAATGAATCAACATTGTAAATTGTTATAATGTTTATTTAATAGCCACAACTATCAAGTCCAAATTGTTTATATAAATAAACTCCACTCTATGAAAATACATTAATACAGAGGTAAATATGTGTAGGGCCTTTACACACTCATATTTAAAATAAATAATATACATTTGATAATAGAAATGTACCTACCCGTTAGCCGATCAATGGTGCTTTACTTGGCAAAGAATGACAAATTTAGTGGCGAGATATGAGCCAAAATCGACGACTAGGTTTAGTATATCTAATGGTTACAAGCGCATCTTATCTCAACCTGCACATTGTTTAATTCATCTTGGTACTCCAATGGGATCCATCGGTTAGGATCCCATCCATCCTATGGCCATCATGGCCCATCGAGCCCCAACATGCCTTCTTTTTAATGGGCCTTCCCAAGTCTGATGCATCCGGGTTGCACCACTCTTCTCGACAAGGTTCGCTCAATGACAATGTAATTTTGGTACCTATCTCCTTGTTTCGTCGATGGCTTACTACTCGCAGCCTAAGGCCTACTTTATTTCTCCCTAGCATTAACCCACCAGTTTTCATGGCACAGTTCCTCACCGTGATGGTTCTCACCTTCTGTTGACGGTGTTGGATACCACCAACATACAGGGGGTCTCCCCGATGTGAAGTCCCGATTAGACCTCACACTATTTGGAGTAGGAACCCCATCTAGAGTATCAAACTCACTGCCACAACTTAAGGTTTTCCTTGGTTTCAATGGATTACATAAGATATTATACACATAACCTTTGAACAAACAAGTTGACATTGTAAAACACCAATTGCAATGTGTAAAAAGAGGCCTTCACAAAAGGGGATACAAAAGTGGGTCTCTAGAAGGAAATTAATAGTACTATGATAAGAGAGGCACACGAGAGAAAGAAAATATTTGTTAGTAATCTAGTGAAGTAGTTCACATAGACACAACAATCATTAAAGAAAAACAACACACATTCATCAAGATAAACACCAAATCCAATGAAACAGTTTAAATTCTTTAGTATAATGAACGTAACATATACCACAAAACATCTAAAGAATAGTCTTACAACATTCATGATACATGCATGAAAATGTATAGGCTCAATGAGCTTCAATTATTAAGTGAAAGATCCAAGTACATAGTTATAATGGTGATACACTAGCTCTAATAGTCAAGCATTAAGTCACTCCTTTCTTCTCCAAGGAATGATATTCTTTCTTATGCCAAACTGAAGAATCCAAGGCTAGGTCTCCAAAATCTAAGCCTCCAAAAGCCCCTTTCTTGAGTTATGAGGTTTCTTTTATAATAAGAGGAATGCCATTTCATATCCCCTATGACTCTTGAGTTACACTCATGACTCTTGGACTCCTAATTGACTTTTGAACTTATAATGTGACCTTTTGTACACATGTGACTTTTCATATTCCACATGTGACTCTTGGACTTCCACACATTTACATTTTTTCATTTTATTGAAAATACATCATTACATTCACAAATAATGTGGCAAGATACATTGACACATATGACATTGTGATGACACTTGTACAAGCCACGACTTGACATCTATGACATGGAATTTCATCATGAATTGTCAATGCCCAGATGTTACCTTTGCTGCTATGTCTTTGAGTTCTTCATGATAGTTCTGGTCAATACTTCATCTTCATGAAGTATCTACTTTGTTCTTCATATTCACCCTCCAAAGGGTCATGTATCAACATCAGAGTCTTCTGAGTTATGATGCAATGTCTCCTTTCTATCATGGTCCAATATTTGCTTCATGTTTTCACGATGGTTCATCTTTGTGCTTCTTCTCTACAAGTGCTTCTTTGTCTCTTCTCCTTGACATCTTCATTGAGCATATAATCTTTCCATGTTGAGGTGGTGCACCTCCAAATAAAAGTCACTCATGACAAGGAAATATCAGTATGAAGAACCATCTATTATATATCCACCTTGCTCATGGAAGAAACTAATTGTGGTAGGTCTGTGAAAAGACTGAGAAGGAAGGGCTTGATGAAGAGGGTGCAATTGAGCTCAATAGTGGCTTAGGAAATCACCATTGTTCACTAAAACTGCACCATGCACTATGAGTAGGGGTTCTTTAGGGTCCAGCGCAATGGATAAGTACAAGGGAAAGAGGTGATGGGCCTGTTGAATAGAAGTACGCTCTGCACTAGGCTCAAGGGAGGAGAGGACAATGGTAGGACAAGTGAGATCAACATTGAAAAAGGGATGCCCCCACTACTCACTAAAATTGCATTATGCACTAAGGAGGCAAGGCATGATAAGGCTTAGGTGCATAGAGGGATCAAAGTCAATAATGGGAGCAATACTAACCATTGTTGCTGCGCCATGTGTTGGGCTTAAGGGTAGGCCTCTATTCCAACACAGTTTAGATCAACAATGGATGATTTTCCACTAGGAATGCATTATGCACTCTATGCTAGTGCAAGTTGACTTGACTGTGAGTGATGGGAGGCCTCATTATGCACTAAGACTGTGCAACGCATTGAGAGAGATGGGGAGGCCTGATTCTAGTGCAATTTTCCTCAACAATGCCCCAATGTCTACTATAAATGTGATTTTTCCCTATGCTAGTGTAGTTTTCTTCCAAAGGGGTTGTCTATGAGAGGAAATTGTGTAGTTCACTAAGGTAGGCAGCAAAAGGTAAGTCATTTTGCCTAGGAGGGAGAGCCTTTGCATTGCACATTTTGGTTTTGCAAGGGGATGGAAGAGGTCATTGTTGTTTGCTAGAAGTGATCTATGCGCTATGCATGGCAGAGGTGATCAAAACTCAGTGTAGTGAGTATGTACAAGAATGAAGGGTTAGGTGACTAAGATTTGAAGGTCCTTGACTTGCAATCAAAGGAGTTGACCTTGAGAGAGGCTAAGTGCAAAAATATGGGAGGAAGAGGTATCATCAATGGGGCTCATGAATGGGCTCTGCTCATCACCTGACAAGAGGGTTCATGTATTCACATCTTTCACTGGGTAGTAGGACTAACAAGACATCCAAAATAGCTAAGTTTGGGGTCATTAGAGTAAGAGAGGCAAAAGCATCTGAATGAGACTCAAACATAGATCACCCACATGAAATCCATCAATACGAGAAAGGGGAATACATAAGATTCATGAACATAAATCACACCATGAAATGAAAACAAAGTGACACTTATTTGTAAGTGCAACAGTTGAGACAACACATTGCGACACTTAGAATACAAGTTGCAAAACAAGTGTCGATTGTGACCAGAAAGTGCAATAAGCTACAAGAATGTGTCTAGCACATATTATAATGATATGTATCACCATATAATGTAGAAGAGTGTGTTAGATCTACCTCTAGTGATGTGCAAAGGTGCGACACATGCATGAGGGAAAATAATTAAAAGTGACACCTGCGACAGTAAGAAAAATTTAAAATGACACTTGCGAACGCTAAAGAAAATGAAAGAAACACATGCTAGAGTGAAGATAACATGAAAAAGACACTTGTTAAAATGAAAGCAAGAAAAAACAATAGTCACAAATGTGAAAGAGACACTTATATAAGAAAAGGTGTGCAAAAGCAACAGCTGGAAAAAACTCGCCGAAATAGAAGTGCAATTGCAACCATAGTAAGGGAAACCGTCAATGGAGAGTGCACACTCACTATTGACATAGGTTGAACATTGTGAAAGCACTGACTTGATGGACTGAAGTATGCATGCTCAATCTTACATAAAGTAATTTCACTTAATAATTCATCAAGGATTGAGCATGTGTGAGCAAGTCACTTTATTGTTAGAAACTAAGAAGAAGACTTAAACACTTAGCACAACATCGACTAGCCACATACTGATCATAGAGAAACAAATCATAAAATACTCAGTAGGCTCCAAAATTCAACACCTTATCAACGTGATGTTCACTTTTTTCGTTATTATTGGTTCCACCTCCACGACTTCGTCACCATGGTCAAAAGGCTTATAGCTCATGGAATGTGCCCAAAAAGTTACCCAATTTTAAATTCATATGACTTGATACACCATACATATTATGTAATTTATTTATTACATCCACCTATCCCTCATTGCATTGAGAGGTGATCTACAACCCAGTACATGAGGGATATGACGTCACGTAACGTTACGTTAAAAAATAAATAAAAATATATGTTGCCTAACTAATGAAAAATAAAGTATACGAGGGAGATGTTGTCACACAAAGTTATGTTAATATATATATATATATATATATATATATATATAATGAAAAATAAAGAATAATATTGAATATCCATCTTAACTTCAGATCTATCAAGTGTCAACAGGGATCAAATCTAGAGGTACAAACCTTTCCTCAAGTTTTGCACTCAAAAAAGAGGTTTGTACCTTGAGAGATTTGATCCCTCTCGGCACTTGATAGATTTGGAGTTAAGATGGATCTATGATGGTATATATACATGCAACGTCCACGTTAATTCATATAAATTTATAGGTAACATTCACCTAAATTCATATAACTTTATTTATATGTATTTTTCATATGCCATGTAGCGCTTCTCCAAAAGAGACATTATAAATATTCATATTATCGTTATTCTCTTTTTTATATAAAAAATGGCCTTTGTGTGTGTTAATAATTTATAAATCCTATATTATTATTATTATTATTATTATATATAATTATATTTACATATAGAATTTTATAAATAACCAAAATAAAACTTACTATGTAATAATGGAATTGCCCATGCAGAAGTTTTCGAAATTAAAGTGTATATCCTAAACTGCTCATGATATTTACTAAATCACAATACTAAAATCTACCCTACTGTTTCGTGGAAGTAATTTCAAAATCGAGAACACAAACCATTAACATGCAGCAAGTTCAACACACATACACAAAGATTTATCTAGGGGAAAGAAACTGCTCCAAATCCCTTACTATGTATTGCATTAATCAAAGGACATGGATGAATACAATAAGCTCACCTCAACCTTCAGCTCAACCTGCACCTTTATTTTTTATCCTTTGCCTTCCTCACTAATTGACCTTGGCCAATACTTAGCCAAAATTTTGAGCCTCCAAGCTCCTGTTTCCTTGCGTTGTTCCTCAAGTAATTAGCCCCGTATTATTTAGGAAATTCCTCAATCTGGATTATAGAATTCCTTTAGGTGCTTCTCTGATTGCATGCATGACCTGTACAACTTGGAATAGTTTAAATTTTATATTACATTTCCCTTGAACTCCAATCTCAACTGGGCAACTCATATTATCTGCATGCAACAATTATTTTGGGTTGATTGATCAGTTAACTAGATGATCACTTAGTGTGAAAAAAAGTTACACACCCTTAACTAGACCTCCACTAGTTCTACTGACAAAGAGAACTAGTTACACTGACAATAACTCAAATTAGCTAAAATAGATTGCTACAAATTAGAAATCGATCATGTATAAATAAACTCAAGTGTTTCCAACTCAAATTTACTAAGTTAACTAGGTGACAAGAGCCA
Organism: Pinus tabuliformis; assembly: GCA_031772625.1. Lineage (NCBI taxonomy): Eukaryota > Viridiplantae > Streptophyta > Pinopsida > Pinales > Pinaceae > Pinus > Pinus tabuliformis. Next base: position 939,640,558 of record CM062810.1, on the reverse strand, counting down.
TGTCACCTCAGTTAACTACCTCCAAGTATTTTGTTGAAATTGAAATTGAAATTTCTCCTAATTTAATCAAGGGAAAATTAAATTAGGAATTTCTTGTTGCATTTTCAACACTCCCTCTCAGAAATAAATGGATTAACATCTACCCTGATCTAGCACCTTTGGAATGTACTACATGCAACACTTCTCTCTATTGTTATTTTTACTGCAACATCTGTAACTCAGAAGCATCCAAAAAGTAAAAAACAAATGGAATCAACTGTGTCTGCAACTGTCTATTGTGCTACTGTTGACTCTACTACTGAGCCTCCTTCTTTATTTTCAACACTCCTCTACACTCCTTAGTATCTGACTAACAATGATCCTCTTGCTACTAAATATTGTGGGACCCTGTAGCAAGGGTAATGATCCATGAAACAAACACACCTCAATGGACCCTGCCCAAATTTCTGCATTCTTGGACTAAGGGTCTACATTGCTCCACCTCGCTCCTAGAGGTATAGATGCATGTGCTCCCTCTGCCCACTTGGCTCAAACTCTCCCCCTGATGGAGGTCTCTGGTTGAGTAGATGTCTCCACTCTACCTCCTATCTTCTTCTCCATTTGTGTATGCTCAACAACTTCATGAGGCTGCTTCTGACGCTGCATGTTGAGAGGTCTAACATGCTCCCTCTTAGCCACCAAATATACCTTGCTCCTCGAGGCTTTGCATGCATATTCTACCTCAAGTTCATACAGGTTCTTGAATTGATCCCCGATCTGATTCACCTGTCACGTGGTTATGTGTATTAGGAATGCCTGTCCTTTGTTGAAGATCACATCAAATCCACAGTCTTCCACAACTACAGTGGAGACAAGATTCTTCTTTAGACCTAGAACAAACATCACATCCTTGAGTCTGAGAGGGGATCTTGACTCCCTCTGAAAGGTGACAGTATCAATCCGATTGCACTGTACCTTCCGTCGTCTCCAAAGTCAATGTTCGTCTAGATATCTTTCTCCTCCAAGTCACTGAAAAATTATTTGTTCCTCGTCATGTGGAATGAGGCACTACTATCCAAGTACCACATGCTCCCCATCACTATGATTTCCATGCATGAAATGTGGGTACAATCAAGTTTGAACTATGAAGCCAAAGCTTCACTTGTTGTTGCTACTACATCCTCCTTCTTGCTTGCATTTTTCTATGGACATTTCGTGGCATAGTGCCTGAATTCATGACAGTGAAAGCACTTGATTTTGGACAAGTCTTTTGCTTGCCCTCTTGGCTAGAATAAGTCTCACCTTGGGACTTCTTCCCCTTCCTTTTCTCCCTTGCTAACTAATGCAAATTATTCTTCCTCTTCTTTGGATGAGGTCCCATCTTTGTTGCTTCACCTTATTTATTCCTGCACTAGATCAGACCATAACCACTCCCAACTTGGTAGTTTCTCTCTACCATTTATTGAATATTGATAACTATGTCATCTCTTGGGAAGGCCCAAGAGGGCTAGAGCTACTAGATATTATTCAGGGAAAATAACACCGACCCCACCAAGTTCATCATGACATTGTGTAAACCTTCTTAATTACTACAGAATTGTTTCATTCTTTTGCATCTTAATACTTTGAAGCTTGTCCTTGAGCACCAGCTTCCCGCGGTCGCTATTTTTCTCAACAACTTTGTCAGTGTTTTCCACATCGTGAACGAAGTCTCTTTCCCATGGAGATTCAAGACAATATGATCCCAAACTCCCTACAATATGATCCTCATCATTTTAGCCACATCCTTCTTCCACTGAGCAAGATCTTGGGCATTAGATGTTAGAGGTTTTTCTACATTTGTCTTTATGTATTATAACAACCAATTATCATCCAATACTGCCTCTGTCGGCCGGATAAGTCGTTCTTGTGGACAAGACCGATCTCCCTAGTATCTAATGATATCTAGCGACAAGCAAACCAAACAAATTCTATCTTTCTCTAAATATGCAATTTATAGACAAAGGCAAACAAGTGTTTTAGGCCTACCTTGGGTCCAATGCAAGTTTGTGGAAGCCATGCTTCGTTGATCCAAATGAGCTTCCTTGTAAAGAATCTGCAAACACAAACAAGCACACACATTAAATAGCACCTAAAAAGCCAATATAATAAAGCATACTTATCATGATGATCAAGGAATTCATGAAATAAATCACATAAGACAATTTGTTGAGAAAAATGAATCTGATTGTATTAACTTTAATCAAAGAAGAACTTTACAACCTTGGTGCCTTGATGCTGTACAAGCTCCTCCCAGGGTCCAGCAAGAATCTCCTCTACTTTGACAAGTTTCACTCTCTTCCCAATGAAGCCAAAAGGTATGTAATCGCTCCTCTCAAGCTTAACTAGGAAGTCTCAATTCCAACAACATTTACCCTAAAAAATGTTCAGCTTCTAACCTCCCTAACAACTAGCCCAATGCCTTAATTTATAGTGCAATGGAGGGAAGTTACTAGGTCCACCTTCAAAGGGATAAATCCCTCCTTCAAACGGATAAGCTCCTCTCATCAAGGGATTAGCTGCTTTAGTTTTGGGATGCATGAACCACCTAGGAGCGAACCATCCACGTCAAGATTCCTTCTAGAATCATCCAGAATTAACCACAAGTGAGTTTTTAAGAATAAACTTGCACCTTTTTGACTTTCACAGGGGTTCGCACCCACTCCTTTAGAGACAGAGCGGGCAGGTCTCCAGCTAATATGAACAAGGGGTGCGGGACCGCAGCTAATAGTAAGAGAAAGTGCGGAACTAGAGCTTTATTGATCTTTAAGGTCTTTCTCTCATTTTCAAAGCTTGACATGAAAAGCTGAGGTTTGAGACTTGCTAAGGAGGACAGTATGAATGATGATAGACCCATACTAACTCCAAATAGTCATGGTGACAATATTTTGTGTAACAGCCTCCATGCAGATCTTCCATGTCATAAAATTTTGGGTTCCTTCCAAAGCATACTTGAGCCTGAGTCCATTGAAATCCATCTTCCCATTCCTGGAGAAAACCTGTAACACTGATCTTCAAATTTGAACCTCCTATAATGACAACTTCAAAATATCTTCTATACTATGAGCTTGGATTTGATACCATGTAGAAATTAATGTGTAGATCCTAAACTGCTCATGAAATTTACTAAATCACAAGACTATAATCTACTCTATTGTTCTGCAAAAATAAATTCATGATCAAGAGCACAAATCATTAAAATGCATCAATATTCAACACACATACACAAATACTTATCTAGAGGAAAGAAACTACTCAAAGCCCCTTACTATATGTATTGCATTAAACAAAGAATCTGGATGAATACAATATGCTATGCTTAACCTTGAGCAACCCGCACCTGTATCTTCTATCCTCTACCTGACTGACTAACCTTGGCCAATACTTAACCAAAATTTTGAGCCTCCAATATCCTATTTCCTTGCTTTTTTCCTCAAGGAATTATCCCCCTATTATTTAGGAAATTCCTTAATTTGGATTGTGCAACTCCTCTAGGTCCTTCTCTAAGTGCATGCATGACTTGTACAAATTGGAATAGTTTACAACTGATAGTACATTTCCCTTGAACTCCAATCTCAACTAGGTAACTCAAATTATTTGCATGAAAAAATTATTTGTGGTTGATTAATCGGTTAAATAGATGATTAATTAGTGTGAAAAGGAGTTACACACCCTTAACTAGACCTCCACTAGTTCTACAGATAGTGAGAATTGGTTACACTGACAATAACTCAAATGAACTAAAATAGATTGCTACAAAATAGTAATCAATCATGTAGAACTGAACTCAAGTGTCTCCAATTCAAATTTATTGAGTTAACTGAGTGACAAGAGCCATGTCACCTCAGTTAACTACCTCTAAGTATTTTGAAGAAGTTTAAATTCGAATTTCTCCTAATTTAATCAATGGAAAATTAAATTAGGAATTTCTTGCTACATTTTCCAAATAATTTAGCACTCAAAGGCCAAAATTTATCTATTCCTTCTTTATTTTTCATAAATCGAGTCCTACTATGCATCCCCTCTTGGGGCTATATCCTTTCTCAAAGCAAATTTTTAATGAATACTGCCATGAAAATTTCATCAAACAATTGGCAAACATCCTGAAATTTCTCTTTTTGCCTCTAAAATTGGCCTAGATCAGGTCTAGTGTTGAATACTGGGCTTCGATACCACCTTGTAATGCCCTAGTCTCATCTGAGTAATTTTATCACACTCTCGCCACTCACAATCATAAAATTAATCCTCATGAGTGATTCCCATAATGAAAAAATACGAGTATGTTGTATGTAAAAATGTTGAAATGTAGCATTAGCACATATAAACCATTGTACCTCATAATGCGTGATTTGCATAATGTAATATATAACTAATTAGAAGCCATTTAATTACACAGTTAGACATCAAAATTGTTTTAAGAATAACTACATTATTTCCCCTATCCAAGCATATAATCCATAATAATAGGGTTTCCAACACATGAATCCATTAGTTACCAATAATTGACATTTAATTTACAACCATGGTTTGAAGCATATATTCATGAACAGATATAGACACTAGTATGAACATCATAAATATTTAAATCATTTCCATAATAAACAAGAAAATTTATTTGTAAATAAATTAGGCAATTGGTTGTAGGATCTCGATGCTCCACCCAACCATAGACCTCGTCGTTCATCAAGCTCAACCCCAGGACACCCTCGAGTTAGGGCTACAACTCCACAGGCAACAAAAACAACCAAAATATCAACATATCCATGGCATTCAAGGTGCCAACCCAACAACGACAACCCCAACCACTAAGCTCTACTTCTTTGAACATAGGCCCAAGTGGTACATCCTTCTCTGGGACCTAGAAGTTCCTCTGCGATTCCCACCTTTTAGGGAACTTTACAACTAGCCAGGAACTTTTCAGCGCAAGGGTCCAGGACCTTCTGTCGCTTCCAAGGCTGCTAGGAACCCTTATAGGCCATAACCAGTCTAACTCGTAGGTAAGTTCCAGAACCCAAGTGGCACACCCTTCTCCAGGAGTGGCAAGTTCCCTCAGTGATTCCCATCTTCTAGTGCTCACCAATGGGTCTCTAGAACCTCATTAAATTCTAGAGTCTAAGAACAAGAATCACCAATTAAAAATCCCCATTTAGTTCTGTTGTGCCCTACAACAACCCCCCATTTCATATCATTTTTGTTTACAAAATTATCATATGAAATGGGTCCCTCTAGAAGTTAATTGGTATCAATATTGTATTGTTCAAAAAGGTCCGATAACCAAATGAAAACATTATATAAAAACCTTTTGAAAAACCCATTTTGATCAAATAAAATAATCTTTTATCATTGCGAAAAAGCGATCGCAAGATCGCATATCGCAATGACATAGAGAACACAAATAAGTGACATATTGGTTTCCGCCGATGCGATATCGCTATCGGCTATCGGCGATACTCTATACGCAGTCTTAAAAGCGCCCCAAGCCTTTCACCCCGATGTGATGCGATATCGCAATCGGCGATCGGCAATACTCGATGCACATTTTAAAGCGCCCCCATGCCATTGGCCCCGATGCGATGCAATATCGGCGATCGGCGATCGGTGATATACAATACATATCTCATATGATGCCAATATTCCCGATGCGATGCGATATCGCTATCGGCTATCGGGGTTTCCAAAAGATGGCAATATAAAAGGTTTAAGTTTGCCCCAATCGCCGAGTGCGATAAAGCGTAGATTTCAAAAAACCGTTGGAATAAAGGGATATCACGATTTATTTCATATTAAAGGCTTGATCCGTCCAACAATGATTCACCTGCACGCAATCGCCAAAACATCCACAGCACGCTTAAATGAATCATTCGGCCGATTAATGATATAATGGGCATTTAAGATTGGCAGGTTTTAAACGGCCATTTAATGTGATCGTAAGTCCTAAAATCCTCCCATGGATTGTATCTGCGCCCATTTTAAAAACTAATCCCTTATTACGCATCAGTCAATATATCTCATCACTTTGAAGTTTTCATTGCCATTCCTCTATATTACGTTTATTTTCGCCTCTGTGCAGAATTCATCCAAAGGAGAAAGCTCAAGCAAAATGGGGAAGAAATCCAAGAAGACCACAGGCGCTTCCGCTGCGCCAGCTGCAGGACAAGCTGTCGCTGACAAAATGAAGGGATTGATATCAGATACTACATGTTCTAGTCTCGTCAGAACAACTTGGCAAGGCACCTACAACCTGATTGAAGCTGAAGAACCAGAAGCAACAATAGTACAAGCCACTGTGGATTTAACTCGGAAATCCGAGGGTACTCTTAAGGACTTAGATGACTCCTTCCTTCACTGGATAGCAGCTAGGGAACAAATTCTCCCATACACAGATGTAGTGCGGTGGGAAATTGAAGAAATCCCAATCCTGGATAGAACCTTCAGCACCAGAGACGGGAGAATTTTCGGGTCGTTCAGGGCGGATGATCTAAGGCAAATGTATCATTTGCCTGAGCCAGAGAAGATATATAATAAGGCGTTCCTAGAAAAATTCTCAAACGAGAACGAAGTTGAATCCCAACCCATCCGGGATTGGAGACAAAATCCGGCAAAGCACAAACATGAATCTTCCGGTAAGTACTCGGTTGATTCCCTAGCTTCTCCTTATTGCTACGCTGGAATAATAATGTGTAGATTATGGGGATTGCACGACTCTGCTAATTTCACTATAGAAATGGTTCCCCTAATGGAAGCAGCATGCAACAGTGTAATAATGGATTGGGCCACTATTCTCTTAGATAAACTAGCCACAGCTCTTCTTGACTTTAGGAGTAAGACTCGCATCTCTGAAAGGATAATCCCCCCATTCTATTACAGTGCATATATTTTAGATACATTGTGTTTCAATTCTGAATTTCCCGTGCTCGGCTGGAGGCGGAAACCACAAGACCCCATGCCTATTCACATATACCATCAGAAGTTATGGAAATCCTCTTATAAGAACCATTTGTACCAAGTCTGCAATGGCTTTATGTTACCTGTTTATTATTCTATTTTTGATAAACCCGCTCCAAAGATTTCTTATCAAGTCGGAATTGATTTAACCTCAATAGGTAGATGGTTCGGGGAGGAGAAATTCACTTATATAATAGTTTTCGGTAGTCAAGCCGAACCTCATGTCCTCCCTTTATACATACCATATAAACTGTTGGCAAGAGAAATCTCTTACCAGATTATGGCTGAGAGTGTTACACAGACTCTCAAGAAAAATAAAAATCAGGGCTGGCCCTCTTTTCCCTTGAGATGTGGTGTCTATACTCTGCATGATCTCAAACATGCAGAAAAGGAAGCCACGAAGATTAAATCATTAACTCTGGCGACTCTCCCAAATAGGCAGTTTGATCCAAACAAAGTTGCCTATACTGCACTAGAACAGGCCAAATTGACAAAATTTGATCATAAAGAAGATATGTTTGACGACCTGTTCTCTTCAGCTGAGACAATAAATCAGGTTAAAGCATTCGCCAAAGTGAAATATAATGATGAAGGGTTGACTGAATTTAATAAACTTAGAGAACAGAGGTTGCAAACTATGCCTCTAGATTTATTAGCGACAACCCCAGCGACATCGTCAAGCAAGCTTGATCGGCAACAGTCAAAGGAACCTCCAGTTATAACGAAAGAAAAAAAGAAGCCACAGGAGGAAAATCGGAAGAAAGAACAGGAGGAAAAGCAAAGAAGAGAACAAGAGGAAAAGCAGAAGAGAGAACACGAGGAAAGGCAGAAGAGAGAGCAGGAAAAAGTGCGGAAGGAGACCCAAGCTGAAAAGGAAAAACAAACCACCATTGATGTCAATATAGATACTCATATTGACCCTAAATTGCTCCAGGAATGGAAGCAATTTGATTCCATTATCAGTGGTTTGGAATGTTCAAAGGACACTGACACTTCTAAGGTAACGGACACACAGGATATCGCTTCACCACAGGTTCTAAGTAGAACCAACGGCCCACCCATTTCTAAAGAGGTAGAGGTAATACCAAAGGACCCCTCTGACCAAATCATTTTGCAGGTAGAAGATATTCCTCCCCTGAATGTCTTCTATAGCCCAAGGCATAAAGCAATGGTTAAACGACAAAGGAAAAGAAGAAGGACTGATCAACCTTCCCTTTTCCCAGAGCAAACTGTCACGGGCAATGTAGTTTGGAAGGAGGAATTTGACCCCTCCGATGACCTGACAAAACTGTCACAGTATGCAGGAGCTTATTCGGTTGCGACATATAGACAAGGCATCGGAGGTAAGCCTTTTACTGAAAAAAAAGGATCAGGAGATTTTCTCATTACAGGCACAGTTAACTAAAGCAAAGCAGAAAGCGGAGCAGGCAAAGCAGCAATTGTTGACGCAGCAGCAAGTGAACAATCAACTAACACAACAATTGCAGGCAGAAAAACAAAGGATTGACCAAAGTGCAATCCAGAAAAAGAAATAATTATCAGAGGCATTGACACAATTGAAGGCAGCGAATGAGCAAATGGTGAAAACAAAAGATGAGCAAATTGCTCAATTATCATCACAGCTCGAGAAAACAAAGGGCGTTCCACAAGTGGCTGAATTTAGAGCAGAAGCATTACAAATAAATACTGCATTAATATCTCAAATTAAGCTTCTGTGTCAACAAATCGCCCAGGTAGAGCCACTATGTGAATTAACGGCATCCATAGGTAAGCAAGTAGACAAGGCCAGGACTGAATTAGATCAAGTTGAAGAAACGATAGCTGCATTTCTCGACTGGCAATATTCTGACCAAGGACAAGCGGCTAATTTACCCAGGATCTTAGAATCACACAAAGATATACTCTTCACAGAATGGTAGTCCCAGTTAATGAAAGTAGAGAGGGCGATTTCAAGATGTAAATCAACTTCTAGCAATTTAGTTGAATTGGTCAATAACACTCTCTACTTATCAAACATGATTTCCCAATGTACACCAGGAAAGTTGACAACAATGAAAACATTGGAGCAATCATGTTATCTAGATCTAGAAGAAAAGGGGAGGTTAATCGCTGGGATTAACAGTTTAACCTGGGACACCTATTGGTTCTTCTTGGTAAAGCCACACACACAGAGAGCCGCCCTCAAGTGCCTAACGGATGCAATCGGGTATATTATCCCCGATATTCAGGATGCCACCTATGCCGCCCAGCTCAGCTCGCTCCTCAACAAACCACCTGAAGTAGAGCCAATGCTTGCGATAAGTCAGCTCAGATTTAAAGGCAAGCAGCCTACTTGATGAATCATGCCGCCGATTTCCAGATCGCTGAGGAAAATAGGATCAAAATTTATTGATACCAATTAAGTAGGATTTCTGTTTTATAGATAGGTAGATTAATTAAGTATTTATAGACCCTTTCATTGTTTTGGAAAGGGTCGTAAAGTTTTGTACCTGACTTAAAGGCTGAAGTTGCACTATTGTGCTTCAGTCATATTCTTTTATGAAACTGGACCAGTTGTTCTTAATTCGATAAGGAAGCTTTTTATGCAATTGTGCACTATTGTCTTTGTATGGAAAATGTTTCTGCATTGAAGGAAGAATTACAAGTAGCGATTGATATTGGGAGTGTCAAAGCAGCTCATATGGTATTTCTATCTATTTCTGAATTCATTCCTTTCATGTGAATTGTTATTTGATTATCCTTGCTATTATTGATTATATGCATGTGCTTTAACAGCAGTTCTATATTCCTTCCACTATTGGATGTTTTATGGTATGCTTTTCTTTCAATCATATATGTGTCGATGATATAAATGACGAGTGTAGTAATATCGCTTTAATCGCTTTGCTTAACTATTTAGGCACAATAATCTTGAATGAAATAATATCCATGTCTGTTAGATGGAGTCATCTATATGCCTGTCTATAGACACAGACTATCAAGCGCTACACTTTAAAGCTCAATAGGTTCCCGGGATAGGTCATAATTCTTGTATTCTTGTTAATAGATTTAGTTATTCGCCCATCACTAGCTTAGTTAATAAATCATCCATTCACCACGTTTATCCACTTTTGGGAAACTGGTCCCATTATCCCCAGTCGGAGCCACTATTCCAAACGGAAAAGGAGTTGTACTAAGGTCCGGACCGGGTGGTTATCCCCAATGTTGTTGCAGCGATTTTCGAGGCATCAACATTTTTGGCGCTAGAAGGAGGGCCCAACTGTGAATGGCAAACAAACCCAAATCTGCAGGCCATTCTAAGAGTAATTCTCCCTCCATATCCCCTCAATCTTCCCATTTGCATGCTGGTTCCCCAGCATCCAAACAAGAAGAAGAGGAATCAACTACCACTGCTCAAACCCATCAGACTCGAGAACAATTAAGTCTTGAATCACCTGAAGTCTAGTCTCTTATCCACAAACTTCAGAGCTTCTCGATTTCACCACAGAAATCTGAGGTATCAGAAAGCAGTGCGACTTCGCAGTTCAATTTATCTCACCCTCTCACCAGACTTCAAAGCGAAAATCTCGGTATTGAACCCACTGAGTTCCCTTTACCCAAAAGGAAAAAGGCGAAGAAATATACTGAAGGATCTGACAGTGAAGAGCTTTCATCCACATCCTCCATTGCATCTTCCCCTCTGCAAAGTCAACCATCCACTCCCCCATTACATATTGTTGTTCACCAGGGTTTAGGTACTGCAACATCCCAACCTACTCACTCCTCAATATTGTCTCCTTCCCAGACATCTGGAATTCCAGCAGTAGTATCAAACACTACTACTATTATAATGGCAGATCCATGGACAAGACCTGGTGCAGTCAATATGCCTGCACCATTGCATCCATTACCAGATGCTCCTGAAAAATGGCTACCCAAGTTTAATCCAGATGATGGGACCCAGGCTGAGGAACACATTAATAATTTCATGTTGGCAGTCAACTTGAAAGGAGTAACAGAACAAGATGTTGTTGTTAGACTCTTCCCTTACATCTTGCAAGGATCAGCAGGATCCTGGTATTTTTCTTTACCCTCTAGTTCCATTACCAGTTGGAACACTTGCCAAGAGCAGTTTCTTACCAAATATGGAGATGATAGGTCTTTGGCTACTCTAATAAACGATCTCTCCAATCTGAGAATAGAGCATCGGGAACCAATTAAGGAATTTAATGCTAGATTCAATAAACTCCTGAACAAAATCCCGACGGCCTCCAAACCAAGTGAACAGATTCGAAGCGAATCGTATATAACCGCCCTACCTGCCAATATAGCCATTTTTGTAGACAGGGCTGGGAAACCTACCTTAGCTGAAAACATGAGAGAAGCACTTGCTGTGGAAAAACGTATCAATGCTCTAGAGAAGAAGGCTGCTCTGGAAGACAGAAAAGCCAAAAAAGTCTCTTTTAAAGATGACTCAAGAAAGAAAACCCCAAAAGACCCGTATGACATGGAAGGTTTGCAAAAGGTCCTAAAAACTTTATCAAATGAAATGGTTGAAATAAAGAAACAGGTAGCCGAAACCTCAACCAAAAGACCCTTTAGGACTTATAAGAGAAATGAATCAAAGCCACCAAATGTCATATCTAACGCAGATTCAGAGCAAGAAGAAGAAGAGGAAGAAGAAACAATCTCACCAACTGATGATGAAGAAGAAGTAGTAGAATGTCATGGAATGTGGGATTTTATACTCCCCAACTCCGATATCGATAATGAAGAAGAAGCATTCCCGGTCACTACTAGGAGCAAAAGTACTTCTGAACCTGTTCAGGTAACGTCAAAGAAAAGGAGTGCAGGTGCCGCTACAACCAAAGAAAAAATACCTGCAAAGAAATCACCTGCAGCAGTTCCCCAAAACCAGCCTTCAACTTCTAATACTCCTTCAACATCTAAAACATTAGTGGTATCCGATTCAATGGAGTATAACATTGTTGATGACATGAAGAAAACTAAAGCAAACATTACTATGCTTGAACTTAGTAAATTAAAGCATCAGCAGAAATTACTTCTCAAAGAATTGAATGTTGTTCCCTCTGCACCTCTTCCCAGTGCTAAAGCTGCTAATGATTCAGGCCAACCCCCTCCCGGTATGGTTGAAGCTACCGATTCAGTTTTGATTGGCGATAGATCAAATTCTCATACTCCACCCTTCCTTCTAACCTATGATATCTATAACAGAAACCTGCACAACTGTTTGATTGACTCTGGGGCATCTTCTAACATAATGCCAGCTTCAGTTTGTTCTAAACTGAACATTGAACCCCAGAAGTCTACTATCCATATTGTACAGTTGGACAGGACCAAAGTGCAGGTTGTGGGAGAAATTAATTCCGTAACTATCAGATTGTCTGCTGATCCCAGAGTAGTACAAAGGATTGACATCCTGATAGCCGATATACCTGAATTTTACGATTTAATCTTGAGTAGGGATTGGTCTGAAAAATTGCATGGGTATATTTCCACTGATTGGTCACATATGTGGCTTCCCTATAAGGGTAAGCCAAATCAAATAAGGATCGATCGGGAAAAACATATGACCCATACAGTTACCGAATTCGAACAAGAAAACTAGTCAGTAGCATTCAACAACAATATTTTGGGGAATTATTCATCTGAGTCATTCTTCGGTAACTTTACTGCCCAGTCATCCCCTTTCTTAGTCAATAATTTTTCGTCTCAGATTGAGAATTTTTCACAAACTAATAGGTCTAGATGTTTCAATGATACTGAGAAAACTGTAAATACATTTGTTAATACCTCTTTATTTTGGTCTTTATATTTCGATGGGTCCAAGTCTAGTGAGGGCTCAGGAGCAGGATGTATTTTGTTTAGTCCACAAGGAGAAAAGACAATGCTGTCTTGTAGGCTGGAATTTGAATGCACTAACAATACAATTGAATATGAAGCCTTAGTCCAGGGACTATATAAAGCAATCGGCCTTAAAGTGAAATATCTAAAAGTATTTGGCGATTCTGAAATTATTGTTAAACAGGTGAGGAATGCAATCCATTGTCTTTCAAATCACCTCAAGCATTATCAATCGCTAGTACAAGAACTTACCTCGCACTTTTCCGCATTCAACATTTCCTCCATCCCTAGGTCTCAAAACTCGGCAACCGATCTCCTAGCCAATGTAGCTTCCAAGCTCCTACCTTCTGAAGACTACAGCCCAGATAGATTTTCCATAGAATTGCTTTTTAGGCCCTCAATTCCTGACAATGTCACTAATTGGAGAGTATTCAACCATGATGAGGATATTTTACAATTTCTAACTTCTGAAAAGTCCTATGACGATCAAATTATTGAGGAAAATGACCATGATCTACAAATGAAAGAAACGCCTCAGGAAAATTCAATCCCTAAGCCAGTGGTAAAGCTCGAGGATCTTTATGATATCAAAGACAGGTTTAAACCTGTAACTAATGCAAAGCTTCAAAGTTCTACCCTTAGGTTTGAATTGATAAATCTTGGCACCGAGCAAACTCCTCAAAACATTAACTTAGGACTAGGACTTTCCTTGGAAGAGAAGGAGGCATTCATTAGACTGTTAAGGAAAAATAAACAGGTTTTTGCTTGGAAATACGATGATTTGAAGACATATGATACATCCATTATCCAGCATACCATTCCAATGCTTCCCGATCAGAAACCGATTCAGAAGAAGTTAAGAAAAATACATCCAAACTTAGAGAACCAGATAAAATCGGAACTTAACAAACTCTTGAAAGCCAAGATTATTTTTCCTGTCCGACACTCAAACTGGGTCTCTAATATGGTGCCAGTCAGAAAGAAAAATGGCGACATTCGGATTTGTATTTATTTCATAAATTTGAACAAAGCGAGCTTGAAAGACAATTTCCCATTACCTACTATGGAGCAAATACTCCAATCAGTAGCAGGCTCTGAATTAATGTCTTTTCTAGATGGTTTCTCAGGATATAACCAAGTCCTGGTTCATCCTGATGACCAGCTTAAAACCACATTCAGAACAAAATGGGGAACATATGCATATCAGAAAATGCCTTTCGGACTTATAAATGCAGGAGCAACATTCCAAGGAGCTATGGATATAGCTTTTACAGTGGTCGTCTATCTAGACGATATTACTGTATTCTCTAAAGAGAGGTCTAATCATTTGCATGACCTAAATCAAAATTTTCAACGTTGCAAAAGATATGGTATTTCTCTTAACCATAAAAAGTCTTTCTTTGCTCTTGATCAAGGGAAGCTCTTGGGTTTTATTGTGTCCAAAGATGGCATTTATATTGATCCTGATCGGATCAAAGAAATCTCTGAAATCCCTTTCCCACACAATAAAAAATCGATGCAGTCATTTTTAGGCCAAATCAATTTTGTTAAAAGATTTGTTCCAGATTTTTCTCAAATTATTTTGCCACTTCAAACAATGATTAAGAAAAATTCAGTCTTTAAGTGGGGATCAGCAGAAAAAGAAGCTTTTGATCTAATCAAGCAATCAATAATCAATGCCCCAGCCTTAAATACTCCAAATTTTTCTAATCATTTTACATTGTATACCATCGCATCCAACTTGTCTTATGCTGCAGTACTCACACAACTAAATGATCACAATCTGGAAGCACCCATTTCATTTTTTAGCTCAAATCTTCAAGGTGCTGAATTGAATTACTCCGAGGTAGAAAAACAAGCCTTTGCTGTATTTAAAGCAGTCAAACATTATAGACCCTTCCTTTTGAAAACCCACACAAAAGTTATAGTTCATTTCCCTGCAGTTAGGCAACTATTAATCCAAAAAGAACTGGGTGAAAAAATGGAAAATTGGGTCACAGCGCTTCAAGAATATGAATTAGAAATTAGGCTAGCAAAGATTGTTAGGGGCCAAGGTTTTTGCAGGTTATTGGCAGGAGCATCCAACATCCCACAATCAGGTGATACAGATCAAACTGAAGAAATTAATCAGATAAGTGTTACTGATTCTGAGTCTCAATATGCAGATTTAATCTTTTATTTGAAAAATGGTTATGCACCTCCTAACCTGTCTTACAAAAACAAAAGGGCCATTAGGTTAAAAGCAAAGAATTTTACAATTATTGATGATGTGCTTTTTAAGCAGAATTATGATTCCATCTTATTAATATGCATTGAGAAACCTGAAGCACAAAAGGTTTTGCAGGAGTTACATGATGGACCAGCAGGAGGACATTTTGGAGCTGACACAACAACTCACAAAATTATTCATGCTGGATACTATTGGCCAACTCTGTTTAGAGATGCCCACGAGTATGTAAGGAAATGCCGCAATTGTCAAACTTCTAGTGGAAGACAACGAAAACCATCTTTCCCTCAGCAACCAGTCAACATTGAATAACCATTTGAGCAATGGGGATTGGACATCATTGGGGAGATTACTCCACCTTCTTCCAAACAGCATAAGTATATCCTTACTGCTACCGATTATTTTACTAAGTGGGTTGAGGCAATTCCTTTGAAGACATCAAATTCTGAAGCAATCATTGAATTCATAGACCAATTCATCATTACCAGGTTTGGTGTCCCAAATGCTCTTGTTTTTGATAATGCATCCTATTTCTCAGGCAATGCTATGTTTGATTTCGCTATTAAACGAGGATTTAAATTAAAATATTCTGCTAATTACTATCCCCAGGGTAATGGTTTAGCAGAGTATACTAATAAAAATCTGATCAAAATCATTAAGCGAACTATCGAACAGAATCATAAAAACTGGCACAAATCCTTAATGTTTGCATTATGGGCTGATAGGATAACACAGAAAGCTTCTATAGGATCTTCTCCGTTCAATCTTGTGTATGGAAAAGAAGCAGTACTACCCACAAATCTTGTTCTTCCTTCTTTAGCCCTAGTACAGTTCATTGAGGAAACTCCTTCTTCTTCTATTCAGCTTAGATATGATCAAATTCTAAAACTAGAAGAAGAAAGAGAAAAAGCCAGGGTTACTCATGCCAAACATCAGCAAATCATCAAAGCAACTTTTGATTCAGTCTCATCCGGTTCAAAACAATTCCAAGTCAGTGATTTAGTTCTGAAATGGGACAAAGCCCATGAGGACAAGGGTAAACACACCAAGTTCCAGAAGATGTGGCTTGGACCATTTCAGATCTGTGAAAAGATAGGCCATTTGACCTTCATATTGCAAGATTTATCAGGTTTGAGAGATTCTCTCCCTGTTAATGGCCTTATATTGAAAAAATTCTTTAATTGAGAAGGTAACCCCTTCTCCTTTTTTTAGTTTAATAGAGCTTTATAGTTTGTAGAATCTTTAGGAAATAAAGTTGTAAGGTATCTTCCATTGACCTTTTGCTGCGTTTGAAAAGTTGTCCCACAGAAGTAGTATGGATATTTGCTTTTAAATAATAGAGCTCACAACCAAAAGAGATAATTTCTAGGAAATTAGGTATCATTGTATTCTGAAACCACATTTCAAGTTTTGTGAACTCCTCTCAAAGTTTAGAAGTATTATAAATCATTTTCTGTTTTCAAATTGGTTTCAAAAGGTTATCAATATCAAGATAGAAGCTAATCCAATTTTAGCATCTTCAACTCTTACCCTGTCATCCATTTACTCTTAAGGAGAAGATTGTTCATCCCATTCACTAAAGTTTATGATTAATCAGAGTGTAATTCTAAAATATCTGATATTAAAGATAAGAGGTCTTATTACAAGCCTGCTTACCATGTTCATAGGGAAATAGTTTAACCGACATTACCAATACTGCATACCAAAACAGGGTAATGGCTTAGTAATTATAAGACAAGGGATCTCATCACGAGCCAGCTTGTTCGATTAGATTACTACCAGTGAATGGCATTGTCAATAGCTGGCCACCAAACCAGGACAATGGCTTTTTATCTTATCGATAACAGTAAAAGGAAATGAAATACAAAATATGAAAACATGTTTTGAATTCATTATGTTAATCACACTCTTAATTGGATGGAACAATGGACAATAGCATGGTTAAAAGGTATCCCTGTTGAAACTATAAACGTTTGCTGGCAGCAGAGGCTCTACCTATGACAGAAGAGTTCACTATAAAAGCTGATTTGGAAAAGTTTTCTGTTTTATCATTATAAACCAATAGAGGCCTATTTAAAACTTAGAATGTATCTATTTTCTTAAAAAAGAGAGGAAATTAGCAAAAATAAATTCATTTTACTTGGAATGCATATATACCTAGTTATATTAGAATTTTCCCCTTTGATTAGAACTCTATTTTGAAAAAGTTTAAGTATTTCTATGCTTTTCAGAGATAACTGGTTCTTCCAGCGAATCACCAATTGTTGTGCCCTACAACAACCCCCCATTTCATATCATTTTTGTTTACAAAATTATCATATGAAATGGGTCCCTCTAGAAGTTAATTGGTATCAATATTGTATTGTTCAAAAAGGTCCGATAACCAAATGAAAACATTATATAAAAACCTTTTGAAAAACCCATTTTGATCAAATAAAACAATCTTTTATCATTGCGATAAAGCGATCGCAAGATCGCATATCGCAATGACATAGAGAACACAAATAAGTGACATATTGGTTTCCGCCGATGCGATATCGCTATCGGCTATCGGCGATACTCTATACGCAGTCTTAAAGCGCCCCAAGCCTTTCACCCCGATGCGATGCGATATCGCAATCGGCAATCGGCAATACTCGATGCACATTTTAAAGCGCCCCCATGCCATTGGCCCCGATGCGATGCGATATCGGCGATCGGTGATATACAATACATATCTCATATGATGCCAATACTCCCGATGCGATGCGATATCGCTATCGGCTATCGGGGTTTCCAAAAGATGGCAATATAAAAGGTTTAAGTTTGCCCCGATCGCCGATTGCGATAAAGCGCAGATTTCAAAAAACCGTTGGAATAAAGGGATATCACGATTTATTTCATATTAAAGGCTTGATCCGTCCAACAATGATTCACCTGCGCGCAACCGCCAAAACATCCACAGCACGCTTAAATGAATCATTCGGCCGATTAATGATATAATGGGCATTTAAGATTGGCAGGTTTTAAACGGCCATTTAATGTGATCGTAAGTCCTAAAATCCTCCCATGGATTGTATCTGCGCCCATTTTAAAAACTAATCCCTTATTACGCATCAGTCAATATATCTCATCACTTTGAAGTTTTCATTGCCATTCCTCTATATTACGTTTATTTTCGCCTCTGTGCAGAATTCATCCAAAGGAGAAAGCTCAAGCAAAATGGGGAAGAAATCCAAGAAGACCACAGGCGCTTCCGCTGCACCAGCTGCAGGACAAGCTGTCGCTGACAAAAAGAAGGGATTCATATCAGATACTACATGTTCTGGTCTCGTCAGAACAACTTGGCAAGTCACCTACAACCTGATTGAAGCCGAAGAACCAGAAGCAACAACAGTACAAGCCACTGTGGATTTAACTCGGAAATCCGAGGGTACTCTTAAGGACATAGTTGACTCCTTCCTTCACCGGATAGCAGCTAGGGAACAAATTCTCCCATACACAGATGTAGTGCGGTGGGCAATTGAAGAAATCCCAATCCTGGATAGAACCTTCAGCACCAGAGACGGGAGAATTTTCGGGTCATTCAGGGCGGATGATCTAAGGCAAATGTATCATTTGCCTGAACCAGAGAAGATATACAATAAGGCGTTCCTGGAAAAATTCTCAAACGAGAACGAAGTTGAATCAGAACACATCCGGGATTGGAGACAAAATCCGGCAAAGCACAAACATGAATCTTCCGGTAAGTACTCGGTTGATTCCCTAGCTTCTCCTTATTGCTACGCTGGAATAATGATGTGTAGATTATGGGGATTGCACGACTCTGCTAATTTCACTATAGAAATGGTTCCCCTAATGGAAGTAGCATGCAACAGTGTAATAATGGATTGGGCCACTATTCTCTCAGATAAACTAGCCACAGCTCTTCTTGACTTTAGGAGTAAGACTCACATCTCTGAAAGGATAATCCCCCCATTCTATTACAGTGCATATATTTTAGATACATTGTGTTTCAATTCTGAATTTCCCGTGCTCGGCTGGAGTTGGAAACCACAAGACCCCATGCCTATTCACATATACCATCAGAAGTTATGGAAATCCTCTTATAAGCACCATTTGTACCAAGTCTGCAATGGCTTTATGTTACCTGTTTATAATTCTATTTTTGATAAACCCGCTCCAAAGATTTCTTATCAAGCCGGAATTGATTTAACCTCAATAGGTAGATGGTTCGGGGAGGAGAAATTCACTTATATAAGAGTTTTCGGTAGTCAAGCCGAACCTCATGTCCTCCCTTTATACATACCAGATAAACTGTTGACAAGAGAAATCTCTTACCAGATTATGGCTGAGAGTGTTACACAGACTCTTAAGAAAAATAAAAAGCAGGGCTGGCCCTCTTTTCCCTTGAGATGTGGTGTCTATACTCTGCATGATCTCAAACATGCAGAAAAGGAAGCCACGAAGATTAAATCATTAACTCTGGCGACTCTCCCAAATAGGCAGTTTGATCCAAACAAAGTTGCCTATACTGCACTAGAACAGGCCAAATTGACAAAATTTGATCATAAAGAAGATATGTTTGACGACCTATTCTCTTCAGCTGAGACAATAAATCAGGTTAAAGCATTCGCCAAAGTGAAATATAATGATGAAGGGTTGACTGAATTTAATAAACTTAGAGAACAGAGGTTGCAAACTCTGCCTCTAGATTTATTAGCAACAACCCCAGCGACATCGTCAAGCGAGCTTGATCGGCAACAGTCAAAGGAACCTCCAGTTATAACGAAAGAACAAGAGAAGCCACAAGAGGAAAATCGGAAGAAAGAACAGGAGGAAAAGCAAAGAAGATAACAAGAGGAAAAGCAGAAGAGAGAACACGAGGAAAGGCAGAAGAGAGAGTAGGAAAAAGTGTGGAAGGAGACCCAAGCTGAAAAGGAAAAACAAACCACCATTGATGTCAATATAGATACTCATATTGACCCTAAATTGCTCCAAGAATGGAGGCAATTAGATTCCATTATCAGTGGTTTGGAATGTTCAAAGGACACCGACACTTCTAAGGTAACAGACACACAGGATATCACTTCACCACAGGTTCTAAGCGGAACCAGCGGCCCACCCATTTCTAAAGAGGTAGAGGTAATACCAAAGGACCCCTCCGACCAAATCATTTTGCAGGTAGAAGATATTCCTCCCCTGGATGTCTTCTACAACCCAAGGCATAAAGCGGTGGTTAAACGACAAAGGAAAAGAAGAAGGACTGATCAACCTTCCCTTTTCCCAAAGCAAACTGTCACGGGCAATGTAGTTTGGAAGGAGGAATTTGACCCCTCCGATGACCTGACAAAACTGTCACAGTATGCAAGAGCTTATTCGGCAGTGACAATAGACAAGGCATCGGAGGTAAGCCTTTTACTGAAAACAAAGGATCAGGAGATTTTCTCATTACAGGCACAGTTAACTGAAGCAAAGCAGAAAGCGGAGCAGGCAGAGTAGCAATTGTTGACGCAGCAGCAAGTGAACAGTCAACTAACACAACAATTGCAGGCATAAAAACAAAGGATTGACCAAAGCGCAATCCAGAAAAAGAAAGAATTATCAGAGGCATTGGCACAATTGAAGGCAGCGAACGAGCAAATGGTGAAAACAAAAGATGAGCAAATTGCTCAATTATCATCACAGCTCGAGAAAACAAAGGGCGTTCCACAAGTGGCTGAATTTAGAGCAGAAGCATTACAAATAAATACTGCATTAATATCTCAAATTAAGCTTCTGTGTCAACAAATCGCCCAGGCAGAGCCACTATGTGAATTAACGGCATCCATAGGTAAGCAAGTAGACAAGGCCAGGACTAAATTAGATCAAGCTGAAGAAACGATAGCTGCATTTCTCGACTGGCAAGATTCTGACCAAGGACAAGCGGCCAATTTACCCAGGATCTTAGAATCACACAAAGATATACTCTTCACAAAATGGCAGTCCCAGTTAATGAAAGCAGAGAGGGCGATTTCAAGATGTAAATCAACTTCTAGCAATTTAGTTGAATTGGTCAATAACACTCTCTACTTATCAAACATGATTTCCCAATGTACAGCAGGAAAGTTGACAACAATGAAAACATTGGAGCAATCATGTTATCCAGATCTAGAAGAAAAGGGGAGGTTAATCGCTGGGATTAACAGTTTAACCTGGGACACCTATTGGTTCTTCCTGGTAAAGCCGCACACACAGAGAGTCGCCCTCAAGTGCCTAACGGATGCAATCGGGTATATTATCCCTGGTATTCAGGATGCCACCTATGCCGCCCAGCTCAGCTCGCGCCTCAACAAACCACCTGAAGTAGAGCCAATGCTTGCGATAAGTCAGATTAGATTTAAAGGCAAGCAACCTACTTGATGAATCATGCCGCCGATTGCCAGATCACTGAGGAAAATAGGATCAAAATTTATTGATACCAATTAAGTAGGATTTCTGTTTTATAGATAGGTATATTAATTAAGTATTTATAGACCCTTTCATTGTTTTGGAAAGGGTCGTAAAGTTTTGTACCTGACTTAAAGGCTGAAGTTGCACTATTGTGCTTCAGTCATATTCTTTTATGAAACTGGACCAGTTGTTCTTAATTCGATAAGGAAGCTTTTTATGCAATTGTGCACTATTGTCTTTGTATGGAAAATGTTTCTGCGTTGAAGGAAGAATTACAAGTAGCGATTGATATTGGGAGTGTCAAAGCAGCTCATATGGTATTTCTATCTATGTCTGAATTCATTCCTTTCATGTGAATTGTTATTTGATTATCCTTGCTATTATTGATTATATGCATGTGCTTTAACAGTAGTTCTATATTCCTTCCACTATTGGATGTTTTATGGTATGCTTTTCTTTCAATCATGTATGTGTCGATGATATAAATGACGAGTGTAGTAATATCGCTTTAATCGCTTTGCTTAACTATTTAGGCACAATAATCTTGAATGAAATAATATCCATGTCTGTTAGATGGAGTCATCTATATGCCTATCTATAGACACAGACTATCAAGCGCTACACTTTAAAGCTCAATAGGTTCCCGGGATAGGTCATAATTCTTGTATTCTTGTTAATAGATTTAGTTATTCACCCATCACTAGCTTAGTTAATAAATCATCCATTCACCCCGTTTATCCACTTTTGGGAAACTGGTCCCATTATCCCCAGTCGGAGCCACTATTCCAAACGGAAAAGGAGTTGTACTAAGGTCCGGACCGGGTGGTTATCCCCAATGTTGTTGCAGCGATTTTCGAGGCATCAACAAGTTCCAAAACCCCCACAGGTTTCATCAACTGGTACATAACTAAGTCCACTATCCAGCTGAAAAATCCATCCACATAATGGTTAACTATGTGCGATCTATAATCCTCCATAATGACCCTTTGGGTATATTTTTATAATGGATTTCCTTATTCTTCCATGTGGAACCTCCCTAAAGACACGTGGACCCTAGGTTCCCTCTTCCCCAAACTTCAAACACCTATTTCATGTTGCCATGGAGATGCATTGTCCCCCCATACTCTTTTTCGTGGAGTGGGCCTAGCACCCAATTATTATTTTATTAATATAAAATATGCACAATATTTACAATACATCCATAATCTTGGCCCCTTTAACCACTTCGCTAAAAACCAAGATATAAGTCTAGGCACATTGGCCCTCAAAATTTATAAATACACAAGCATGTAGGCTCGCATATAACTCTATCTCATCAACCTAAATATCCATGTACACATATTTACATCATAAACCAGTAGGGGTATTACATGTAAATTGGCTTCCTCCCCTGCCTTCCTTCCTTAAATTGATCCCTGATGGAGCTAGCAAAGGTAATTCGGGTCCAACATGGTATGGGGGAATAAATTATTAGAGATTGATCAAGCTTTCCATGTAGGTTTTAACCCCATACAAAAATTACCTGCATACGAATTCTAAAACACAGAAAATAAACAATGCGAGAGCATAACACATAAAACACATATACACAGATATTTTCCCCTGGATCCCAAAACCGGGACTACCAGATTGATTTTTCATTATGTTCCTTTCAATGTTACAATGCGTATTTATACATGCCGAAGCATCCAATACCATGGACCGAAAACCATTTCGCCCAATACCATGTGCGAAAATCATGTACAAAACCATAGGTAGGTTCGCCCCACCTAATATAGGGTCCAAAAAAAATTTCCTCGGGGTGCTGCCTCAGACCCCGTAGAGGGGGGCTACTCGCCCCCATCAAACCCCCTGTGACCCCCCCATTGCGCAATTGATGCAACGAAGGGGGGGCTTCACCCCCCCTCTAACCCCCCGGTTAACTAGGGGGGCTAGTCATGGAAAGAATATAACACAGCCCAACATTCCATTCTACATATACTCAAATTGTTTTTTTATTAGTATCAATAAAGTAGCAAAACTTATGGGTCATCAAATGGGGTTGGATTATACCCATGCTAAAGGTTTCACTAAGCTACTGGTGGAAGGAGACTCACAAATCATCATAAATATGTTGTGAAAGCTTTACTATAGTACCCATAACCATAAGGTCTCATTGATCTAGAGATTAGAATTTATCTTGGAATATGTATCCTCCCTTATATCATGTATTTTATCCCTTATTCCACTATACATTCAATAAATGGGGAACAAAATTATTGATTTTCTCGTGAAATACGGATGTCTTGAGTCTTCTACACCATTGGAGTCATCCTAGAACCTTCTTCCGAACTCTCCTCTAAAGATTTCATGCTAGAAATTGGAATAGAAAGAATGCCCATCCCTAGATGGGATGACAATTGAGAACGAGGAAGGGGGTGAGTTTCCACCATGCCACCTAGCTAATGAGTCGAGGGATGTGGCAACATGCCCCCGATGAGATTAAATGTAGGCATGTGTGACCTTAACGTTTCATTTCTTTGATATTATGGAGAGGCAGTGTAAGGCAGAAGGTGGTCAGTTGGGCTAGTTAATGTGTGTGGATTTCAGGAGTACTATGAATAATCTCACACGATTAAGTCGTTAGGAATTTGCAAAGGTGTAGAATAACCATGAATTTTTGTGCACTAGAACCAAACCTCCAATTGAATTCATGTCAAGGAGTGGTTGCATTCGGGTTCCAAATTCCATGGCTTCATTTGGAAATAGGTAAGTTTGTGTGGCGCATTAGTTTTGATTTTTTTTAGCCACTTAAGTTTTCCTCCAAGGTGGCCAGTAGGGAATATGGAAAAAACATGATTCGAGGTTGTTTCCATTTTATTTCTAGTATTTAAGTCATGGTTATCCATTCTCCTTTTATGGTGTCTTTTGGTTTTATTCTTGGGTCTTGTTAGATGTCAGTGGCAGTGATTTTTCCTTTCAACCTACAGTTATAGGCCCATTAATTCCTCTTAGTTGTGTTATTCAGAAAGTTTAGAGTCCATAGTGGGTTGGTATTCCTCATGTTGTAAGGTGTTGGGGGGATACTGATGGCCATAGGCATTTAACTATTGTAGTTATTATGCTTTCTCTATCCATCCCACGAATCCATTTCCTTTCCTTTTTCTGGGCACTATTTTAGTGTTAAAGTGGTGTTGTCAGGGGAAGGTTCATCAACCTGAGGCTTGGTGGTGGTTTTGGATCCAATAGTGGGGGAAATCCAACCATGCCCTTTTTGTATCTCTCTTCTCATTTGTAGCTCTGACTCATTTTATCCAGTTTGGTTTAGTTATATTGATAACTCAGAGCGTTTCGTGGTTTCTCCAAAATATGGTGATTTGGTGGAGGGAGGGAATTTGGTTGCTGGGGAAAAATGATTCATTCATGCTCCTGTATTTGTATTTCTTGGACTTCCTATTGGCCAGTATCCAAGCCAATGAACATTTAGCTTCTAATACTAGTAGGTTCTGGTAGTCCCTTTCCTGCAATGTTATTCTCAAATAGATTGGGACATGGTTTGAACCTGGATATCAAGTTACTTGGTCTACCATGCCATGCAAGTAGGCTTGTGTGAGAAGGGGGGTCACTTATTATCAAGATATTTCCCACCAGGGTCACACTCATTTTCACCATTGGATAGAGGATATTTTCTCTTGTCACTGGGAGCTTACACTAACCCATATATAAGATGAACTTAACTAGGTGGAAGGCGAAGCCTATTCTCACAAGAACCACCTCTCAAACACAAAGGTATTGACTGAGTGGGTTGAATGGATACCAGATACGAGGAATATGGGGGGCTATTTCAACTAATGCATGAATATGATCAATTGTAATAGAAAAAAAATTGTTGGGGTAGACTCTTCTAGACTAACATGAGATGTGCATGGACATTCTGCAATCTCTTGAACACTTGCATAAGCCCCCGTGGGACCCAAATCATAGGATGGAGAAGATCAAGCAACATATTTAGAGCATGAGAGGATCCAAAATCACCCATCCCAGTTGTAGGCTCAGATTCTATTCTATGAGCTTGATATTACTTTGATTATGGTTATTGATATCTTACTTTTAGTTATCTTTGTGCAAGGCTAGTTATGCCAATATCTTTTTTGTAGTATCATTACTTTTGTTTCCTTCAATTTTCAATTGTCACTCTCCTCCTTAAGGAGAGTCTATTTTTAGATATGGTCTGGTCTCCCCTATGAGAAACTGAATTGACTTTTGTACTACTCTATATAAATCCCATTTTTTGCAGTTAATAGAATTCACCCCACAAAAAAATAAAAAATATTTAGTTATTGGAAAATATTAAATACATTTTATTAATAGGAATGATAATTTATATTAATTGAAAATATACATATGGAACATAGTAGTTACATCAAAGTACATCATATTGTCAAATTAACTAGTTGGTTGACTTATACATTCTCTAGACCAAGACAAAACCTCTAAATGCTAGCCAGATACTATCTCAAAACTAAAAAATTATGAGGTCAAAACCTTCCAAAAAATGTTTGAAATCCTATGAACCTAACTTCGATACAACTTACACATTATGAGGAGTAGGAGACCAATCCTATGCAAATTCCATTCCTTTATCCATAACTGGTTGATTTAGTTGTAGGATATCAAGCCGCCGAGATTTGGCTTAGGTAATTGCTGAAAAAGGTCATGAATGTCGTTGTCTGAGAGAAAGAAAAAGTTCTTCCATTTTCTAATGCAGTGGATGAGTGTTCATCATGTGATTTATGTATCATATTGAAATGTTCTAACATAATTTTCATGGAATAAGTAATGCTAGAGACCAATTGATTGTGAATCAGTTGAAGAGATATTATTTCTTCTTGCATTGTCTTCAATTATGCTTGTAGAATGTATTTTCAAGTCCAAAACTATTGTTCCTCTTCATGGTTAAAAGGCTATTCCCACCTAGATTCTACTTCACCACCAAAATGTGCTAACTAACATATAAATGTGGCCAATTTTTCCAAACTCTCCCCTCTCTGCAAGTCAGTGGGCATCCTCAGAACAATTAGTGGCATGAAATGTCGTATAATTCACCACTCTAATATGATTAGATTTAATATCTCTACCCAAATAGAACACGCCTTATTCCAATTGCTCGTACTTGTCAAAAAGGTGGGTTGTAACCCATCTTGGAAGTATTTTAATACCATGCCTCCATCCCTCATATAGAATTACAAATTTACCATTATACTTAAAACAACTAGAGATGAATACCAAATCAAACTTAAGAGTAATATCGATGTGAAATGAAGAGACTCCTATAATTGCACTAGGTGTAGAACATACCAAACCTCTAATGAATTGTGATAATCCAAAGCTTAGAATGATTGCCACTCTCTTAAACTACTATTTTCTACCTTTCCCACACTCATTTCTACTGTTGAAAGCTTCTTGTACGCCTCGCATCATTAAAGGGGAGAAAATATAAACCCAAATTCAACAGTGGCCATCCAAATTCATCTTGAAGGAAAGAAGATAACATTTATACATACCATTATTAGGGAAAATTTTAGGGGCTAATATTCACAAGTGGGCTAATTTTCCATACTTTTTCCAAGAAAAAATATTCGCCAATTTCTATTTTTTTCTAAAAGTTATTCACCCAAAATTTATCGTATAAAGTTATTTTACCTAAAGAGTCACCAAAATTTTATATAGAATGTTATAAATTTATTATAGATCTAACTATTTTTACAAAAGATATCCCCAAACATTTTTTAATTTGCATATTAGGGACTAGTAAGATTCACCAATGCTACTGAACTTTAACATAAATTTCTATCCTTAAAATTTTCCATGACCATTATTAAGCTTTCCAATCTTCCACTCAGATGAGAATTTTCACTTAGGGTTGCCAAAGTGCTGTGCATTATTTTGCATCCCCTTATGTAATCTATTGATGGATTCATTGACCTTGGAGAAGAACTATTGATGAAGTATGAAAATTCACATCAATTCCCACTTTCTTACAAAAAAGAGGTTTCCTTATCCCCATGCTAAGTAGTTATGTGTCATCCTGTGTCATATCCCACACTTATTCTATTGAGTGCAGATAATCTGAGGAGTGGATTTTAAGTGAAAGATCAATCCAAATTCAAATAATGGATCCTCCCCTAAGAGAAAATTGATATGATTTAACTTCTCTACTACCTTCACAGTTTCCTCCATGATTGTCTACTTGGTACCTATCTTCATACCCTTCTCGAGAAAAACTAACACGTGGTTATTAAAACAAATTTGATTCGCCTTGCATGGGTCTTTGGTCGGTTCATCACCATGTTTTTTCTCATTTCATTCAACAAATACTCGCTATAATGAGGAGGCCATGGTTTATGTGTTTCCATTAAGACAATGTCAATAAAGATGACACCATGAGGTTTTCCCATTAACTTTCGGTTCACCCAGATTCAAATTATCCCTTTTATTTTTCATTACATCTACTGCTTGGTTATTTTCCCTAAGAACATGATATATATTAATGGAAAGAGAAAAGGGGAAGATATTTTTTATCCTTTTTTCATTATATTTTTAGTCGGTTTTCATGTGGTAGGGAATTGGCGACTATATGTTGGATAAGGAGTTTAGAGTCTTTGATAATAATCATAGAGGAAAAATGATGTTTTTTTGCTGACAATAATCCTTGAAGTAATGCATATTCTTCTTCTTGATTTTTTGAGATTGATCCAATTCCTAAAACATAAGACAATTCTAGTTTTACTCCTAGGAAAATGTTAACATGTCCCACTACTACCACCCTTGGATTGTTCTTTGAAGCACCATCAAAGCATAATAAATGAGAGGACTGAGATTTGGTCCAATTCTCATGGAAGGAGCAATGCAAGAGACCAATTTATTTTGAATCAATTGAAGAGCTTGTATTTCTTCCTTCCTTGTCTTACATTATTCTTGTAGAGTGTATTTTCAAGTCCAAATTTAAAAGTTATGCCTTCCTAGACTTTGCTTCACCACCAAAGTGTGTTGACGGACACATTTAGTGTGGCCAATGTTTCCTAACTCCCCCCTCTCTACAAGTTGGTGGGAACCCTCACAACAATTGGTGGCACTAAATGTCATATAAATAACCACTCTAATATGATTGTCTATAAAATCTCTACCCAAATATACTACACCTTATTCCATTTTCTCATACTTGTCACAAAGGTGGGTTGTAACCTAGCTCGAAAGAATCATAATACCATACCTATCTCCCTCATATAGAATGAAAAAAACAATTATACCCTAGATAACCAAATATGAATACCAAACCAAGCTTAAGATTAAGATCAATGTGAAACGAGGAGACTCTATAATTGCACTGGGTGTAGAGTATACCAAACCTCTAATGAATTGCAACACCCCCAAGATTAGAATGATTTCCACTCTCTTAAATGGCCTTTTACTACCTTTCCCATACCTTTTTCTCCTTTTGAAGGCTTATTGTGCACATGGAATAATCAAAGGGGAGTAGATATATACCCAAATTTAACTACAGACATCCAAATTCATCATGAAGAAAAGAAAATAACATTTATACATACCATTATTAGACTCTCCAATATTCCAATCAATAGGAAATTTTTGCTTGGGGCTACCAAAGGTGGTGTGCATGAGTCTACATCCCCCTACGTAACATGTTGTTTCATGTGTTTTCATTAGAGAAAAATTATCATCCAAGGCTAGAAACTCACATCCATTCTTGCTTTCCTTGAAAAGGAGGTTGTCTGATCCATATGCTAATTAGTTGTGCGGCATATTGTGTCATATCCAACAGTGGTTCAAATGAGTGAAAATAATACGAGGAATGGATTCTAAGCTACCACCCTCTACCACAATGACATATCGATCCAAATTAAAATAATGGATCTTCCCTTGAGAGAAAAATGATATGATGGGACTTCTATACTACCTTCACACTTGCCTTCATGGTTGTTTTCTTGGTGGGTTGTGTTATATTCTTTCCACGACTAGCCCATGTAGTTAACCGGGGGGTTAGAAGGGGGGCAGGGCCCACCCTTCGTTGCACTGATTGCGTAGCGGGGGGAGTCATAGGGGGTTTGATGGGTGCATGTAACCCCACTCTATGGGGTCCGGGGTAGCGCCCCAGAGATTTTTGTTTTTGGACCCTATATTAGGTTGGGCGGACCTACCTATGGTTTTGTGCATGATTTTTCACACATGGTTTTGGACGCGATGGTTTTCGGTCAATGGTTTTGGATGCGATGGTTTTTGGTCCATGGTATTGGATGCTTCGACATGTATAAATATGTATTGTAACATTGAAAGGAACATAATGAAAAATCAAGCTGGTAGTCCCGGTTTTGGGATCCAGGGGAAAATCTTTGTGTATATGTGTTTTATGTGTTATGCTCTCACATTGTTTATTTTCTATGTTTTAGAATTCGTATGCAAGTAATTTTTGTACGGGGTTAAAACCTACATTTTGTATCAGAGTTGTTTTGGCTTCAAGGGGACGCCTTTGTCGCTAAGGGGTTTTTCTCGGGCTTGTGGTAGACCCCGTTCAGTGGGAGATCCACGGGATCGATTTTGGCGGTGAAAGAAGATGGCGAGCAGTGGAAAGATAGAGATCGAGAAATTTAATGGTCAAAGTTTTGAGTTATGGAAACTCAAGACGGAGGATCTGTTGGTGGATAAAGATCAGTGGATCGTGGTAGATCCAGGTACTAAACCAACGGGAGTGTCCGATGAAGAATGGAAGAAGTTGGATCGAAAGGCAAAGAGCACAATACGATTGTGTGTCTCCGATTCAGTATTATTGAATGTATCAGGGAAAGCTATGGCGAAGGCTTTGTGGGACAAGTTAGGGACTTTGTACCAATCTAAGTCTCCGGTGAATAAACTTTTCCTACGGAAAAAGATGTATAACCGAGGATGAAAGATGGAGACTCGGTGACAGAGCATCTGAATGCGTTTAATACTGTGGTAAGTCAGTTATCGTCTGTTGATATCAAAAGTTCAGATGAAGATAAGTACATTAGTTTGTTGTGTTCTCTACCAAATTCGTGGGATAGTTTGGTTATTGCAATAGGTAGCAATGCAACTACCTTGCAGTTTGATGAAATAGTCTCATCCTTGCTGACGAAGGAAATGAGACAGAAAAATATGGAGAGACAAAATGGTGATGCCTTGTTTGTACAAGGATGGTCCCAAAATAGAAACAAAAATAAGTCATCGAATGGGAGATTTAAATCTAGAGGGAGATATAAATTTCCAGGAAAACCTGTAAAGGTGGTGTGCTAGAAATGTGGAAAGGAAGGGCACTACAAAAGGGACTGTAAATATAAATCTCTTGATAAAGGAACGAGATCTGATGATGCTCCTTTTGCAGAGGCAAAAACCACCTCAGATGAAGGTGGGGATGTGTACTTGGCTTCTTCAAGTACACATGTAGATCATGAGGCATGATTGATTGCCTCAGGTGCATCCTTTCACTTCACTCCCCATAGAGAGTGGTTCTACGAGTATGAGAAATACGATGGTGGTAATGTCTTCTTAGGGGATAATAAGAAGGCTAGAATCGTTGTTTGCGGAAAATTAAAGTTGAAGTTGCAAGGTAGAAGGGTTAGAACACTTCTGGGTGTTCTACATATTCCTACATTGTCTAGAAATCTAATTTCTGTAAGCAAGCTAGATGATGCAGGTGTAAAAACAGTGTTTGAGAAGGATACCTGCAAGATGGTTCGGGGAGCACTGGTATTGATGTGGGGAGTTCAGATTGGAACTCTGTACAAGCTTCAAGGTAGCATTGTTGTTGATGGGTGCAACAGTTCTGTGGTTCCTGAAAGTGGAGCAGAAAATTTAGTGGTCTTTGGAGAGAAGACCATGTTGTGGCATCAAAGGCTTGGACATATTGGAGAGAAGGGCCTTCAAATACTTCATGGTAAAGGTATGGTAGAAGGTATGAGTAATAGCTCTCTGGATTTTGAATTTTGTGAAAATTGTGTATATGGGAAGCAGAATCGGGTGAGTTTCCCCTCTGGTGGTAAGAGGACGAAACATATATTAGAGCTTGTGCACAGTGATGTGTTTGGACCTATGAAGGTTCCATCAATGGGTAAGTCTGTGTACTATGTATCATGTATAGATGAATTCTCAAGAAATACATGGATATATTTCCTTAAGAAGAAATCTAAAGTCTTTGACAGGTTTAAAGAATTTAAGGCTCTGGTGGAAAACCAAACAGAGAAGAAGATAAAGGTGTCGAGGATAGATAACGGTGGAGAGTTTTGTAGTAAGGAATTTGAAGAATTTTGTAAGAAGTGTGGTATAGCACGACAGAAGACTACTCTATATAGATCTCAGCAAAATGGAGTTGCAGAAAGAATGAACAAGACGTTGATGGAAAGGGCAAGAAGCATGCTCAATGGTGCTAGGTTAGGACAGGAATTTTGGGCAGAGGCGGTGGAGACAACATGTTACTTGGTCAATAGATCACCTTCATCAACATTGGAGGATAAGACTCCACAAGAGGTATGGAATGGTAAGAAACCCTCTCTTTCACATCTGAGGGTATTTGGATGTGATGCATATGTACATGTTCCAAAGGAGAAACGAACCAAGTTGGATAGTAAATATGAAAAGTGCATCTTTATTGGGTATAAGGATGGTTAAAAGGGTTATAAGCTTTGGAACCTAGTAACAAGGAAGGTTGTGTATAGCCGAGATGTGGTGTTCAGAGAGGTGAAAGATGTTATTAAACACGAAGTCCAACCAAAGGAACCTGAGAAGATAGATTTTGAGCTAAAGGAGGAAGAATCAGACTCTACAACAGAGGAGGAATCAGAAGATGAAGAGCCACAAACTCCGGGTGTGAGAAGATTAGTTCAAGAAAGAAGGCAGCCAGAAAGGTATATTCCATTTGCTTTCTGTTCAAATTTTTCTTTATCTATTACTGATGATGATCCCAGAACTGTGAAGGAAGCAATAGATTCAAAGGATGGAAAACTCTAGAAAGAGGCCATGGTTGATGAAATGGAATCTTTGCACAAAAATGAGGCTTGGGATCTGGTGGAATTGCCGGTTGGAAGGAAACCCGTTGGCAGCAAATGGGTGTTCAAGAAGAAGACAAATGCAGAAGGAAAGGTGGAGAAATACAAAGCTCGGTTGGTAGCAAAATGTTATTCCCACGTGCTGGGAATTGATTTTGGTGATATTTTTTCTCCTATTGCCAAGGTAACTTCTATTAGATTACTTTTATCTGTTTCTGCTGCTTTTGATTTTGAGGTAGAATAGATGGATGTGAAGACAACATTTCTTCACAGGGATCTGGAAGAGGATATCTACATGAAGCAACCTGAAGGCTTTGTGGTGAAGGGTAAGAAAGAGATAGTATGCAAGTTAAAGAAGTCTCTGTATGGGTTAAAATAGTCACCAAGGATGTGGTATCAGAAATTTGATACATTTATATGGGGACTTGGCTTCACCAGAAGAAAAATAGGTCACTGTGTGTATTTTAAATTAATTGGTGACCATGTTATTTATCTGGTCTTGTATGTGGATGATATGTTGCTAGTTGGAAATGAAAAAGAAATTATCCAGGATTTGAAGACCCATTTGTCCTCCAAATTTGACATGAAAGATCTTGGTGCTGCAAACTATATTCTAGGCATGGAAATTAAAAGAGATCGGACAAAGAGGAACCTCTAGTTAAACCAAAGGAAGTATGTTGAGACAATATTGCAGAGGTTTACTATGCAGGATAGTAAACTGGTGAAGGTTCCGTTGATGCCTCTAAAATGCTAGCACCAACATTGGGGATAACCACCCAGTCCGGACCTTAGTATAACTCCTTTTCCGTTTGGTGTGGTGGCTCCGACTGGATATTATGGGACCAGTTTCCCATATAATGGATGGTTTGATGGATGATTGGTTTATAATGTATAATAAGGATGATAAGTGCTTTAACCTATGACTCAAAAATATACAAATATGCTTATCTAACCCAGGTAATGTATTAACAAATGCGATTTCTGATTATTTCTAACAGATAAATAATCATATAGATGAATTACTAATCAATAGAAAGATGCATTCATAGATAATGATTACTTTGTTTAAGAAATTAAACAAAGTAATTATTAATAAAACATATCGCATTCATAACAATATATATCGCTGACATATATCTTTAAAGTATAACAATTCTATATCTTCAGAAATGATATGATAAAGAATTGTTTGAACAACATACATACATCAACAATAGCAACTTTTAAAAGGAATGCTTCATTACATAAGGAAACAAGGAAAAATAGTAGTGATAAAAATACCGCATGCATTTGAGTCTTTCCGATGCAAATAACACTCCGATTCCACTTTCTTATTTGAGGAAATCTTCCAAGAGATACAAAAGTGCAGGTCTTGAGAGAGTTTCTTCACAAAAAGGTAGAACCCTGATCCACTATTGATAAAAAGATATTCAGAAGTACAAAAGTGCAACTTCTCAAGTCAAATCTTATACAAGTTGAGGACCCTTTCTTCAAAGACATGAAAGGGTTTAAATAATACAATAAAACTAACTGTCAATAAAAATCGCTATGAGCTGTTGAAACTGCTAACATGAAAATCTGGGATTTGATCTATAAAAATAACAATGTGATAGCCCTTTAACTGATTCATTGTATCTACTTCTTCTCTTGCGCTTGCAGCTGACAAACTGAGAGCATTTGATGAATTTCCGGAGGGTGACTCAGCCTAGAATGTAGTTGAGCTACGTACGTAGCATTTGAAAGTTTGGGAACCATGAGATTGACAACGTCAGCAAGGCATTTGGTGGCCATCTATTGACTGTGTGGCTTTACTAGGAAAAACCAAAATGCATCCCAAGTCAAGTCTTGTACTTTGCCGATTTGTTCTTCTCTGCTGGCTATATCCTGTCTCCATTGATCTTCTAGTGCTTTTGCTTTCGGGAGCTTTCCTGGAGAGCAATCGGAGATCAAGTTAGTTAGATATAGGCTGTCATTTACCAACTCGATCACATTGTTCATTGTAGCCCTGGCTCTGGAAGTAGCTCTTTCGGCCTTAATTAACTGTGATTCCCACTCCGAAAACAAGATCTCTTTGTGTGATTCTTGGATTTTTGGTAGATTAGTAGCCATACCTTCTGCTGAACTTTTCCAAGAAAGGAATTTTGTTACCTTATCATCTGCATTTTCAAATTCTAGCCTGGTGTCAACTTCCTTTTCAATGAGTGATGCAGTGATAGTGCACAATGGGTCAACCAATGATATCTTATGGAAAAGGATATTTAATTGCCGAGATAAGGCTTTAGTTACTTCTAGGGCTTCTTTCTTGAATTCATCAACCTTTGGATAACCCTTGAATCTTTCTACTTGTAATTGCAGCTGCGCAATTTGTTCTTCTTTAGCCCTCTTTTCCTGTTGAACTGCCGCTTGAAGCTTGCTGAGTTCTTGAGACAACTTTTGTTGTTTCTGGAGAGCCTGCTGATCGATCTTTTGTTTCTCCAGAGCTAGTTGTTCTTTTAGTTGTTCATTATGTTGTTTTTGTTCTGCTAGCTGTTTCTCAAGCTGACTAATCTTCTGTTGTTCTCCTATTGTTTGATCTTCAAGTTGAGTGATCCTTAGATCCTTTTCCTTGATTAGTTGGCTAACTTCAGAAGCCTTGTCCATGATAGCGGCTGTATAAGCACCTGCATACTGAGACAACTTTGTTAAATCCTCAAAAGGGTTGACTTCTGAGTCTTTCCATACCACATTCATTAGTTCAGCTTGAGGATTTGAGAGTGTTCCCTGGTCAATTTTCCTCCTTTTCCTTTGTCTTTTGACCACAGCCCTATGCTTTGGACTGTAAAATAGATCCAGGGGTGGTATTTCTTCTACCTTCAATACAATTTCTTTAGGAGGATTTTGTGGAATTATTTCAATGTCTTGCTGAGTTTTCACTGTGTCGACTGCCCCTTCAATTGTACTAGTTGTAACAATAAGCTCATGTGTTGCGGTCGATTCTGGTGTAACGATGTTTTGGGAGTCATTCTGGTTCTTGATCATTTGATCGAACTGCTCCCATTCCTTGAGTAAGATGGAATCAATATTTATATCTGTATCCAGGAGCTCGTTGGTCTTTTCATTTGTCTACTCCCTTTCGGGACTTTGCTCCTTTTCGGGACTCTCCTCTTTTTCAAGAGTCTTCTCCTTTTTAGGAGTATTCTCTTTTTCAGGAGTCTTCTCAGTAGTTTGTTCTTCACTGTGGGCTTCTTGTTGCACCATAGGGGTAGTGGCCAATAAATCTAGAGGCAGTGTTTGTAACCTCTGTGCCCTGAACTGCATAAACTTATCTCTTCCCCCTACTCCTAATTTGATCTTTGCTAGATGTTTTACCCGTGAGAATACTTCAGCCGAAGTGAACAAGTCATCATATTCATCTGTCTCATGTTCAAATTTGGCAAGCTTCACCTGACTGGTGAAGTTGTAAGCCATTGCTCTTGGATCATACTGTCTCTTTGGAATGACTGCTAACTTGAGAATTTTTATCTTCTCTGTTTCTTTCTCTACATGTTTGAAATCATGTAGTGTGTAGGTACCACAGTGGAGGGGAAATGGAGGCCACATTTGTTTCTTGGACTCTTTGAGATTCCTTGACATTCCTGTTTCTGTTATTTGGTAAGCTATTTCTTTGGCCAACAGCTTATTAGGAATGTACAAGGGGAGAACATGTGGATCTGTGGTGCTGCCAAAAAGTTTGACATAGGTGAACATTTCTTCACCGAACCAACTGCCGATTGATGTTAGGTCAATGCTGGCCTCATTAGATAACCGAGGAGTAGGTTTGTTGAATATGGCCTGATGGACGGGTAATATAAAACCATAAAAAATTATATATAGATGATCTTTATAATGGGCCTTCCACAAATACTTATGATAAATGTGAATTGGATATGGGTCTTGAGGAGTCCATTTCCAACCTAGGATGGGGTAGTCAGAATTGAAACATATGGTATCCATGATGTAGGCACTCATATAGAATGGAAGTATTGTACATGTAGTTACAAACCTATTTCTTCTATAATCAACGATTTGGTTGGTCATTTTGTCTGATAAAATGGTTGCCCAATCCATGATATAAGAGTGGATTGCTACTTCCATTAAAGGCACCATTTCTATAGTAAACCTAGCTAAATCAGAGACTCCAAAGAGTCTATGTAACATAACGCCAGCATAGCAATAAGGAGATGCTAAGGAGTCTACAGAGTACATACCAGAAGATTCATGCTTATGCTTGTTCGAGAAATGTCTCCATTGCCTGATAGGGTCCGACTCTATATCGTTCTCCTTGGCGAAGGCTTCTAAAAATGCTTTATTGTAATGTTTCTGGGGGTTTGGCAATTGATACATCTTCTTGATATATTCTGCCCTAAATTTCTCGAACATCCTTCCATCGGCTGTATAGAAGGCCCTGTTGGTTATGTTGATACTTTCTATAACCCATCTCACCATGTCATTGTATGGTAATACTTTCACTCGGGCTGCTATTCTATGGAGGAAGGAGCTAGCTAAATCATATAGAGTATTCTCTGATTTATCAGTTGAACCAGTCGTTGCTCCTTCTTCTTCAATTTCACTTGGATCCTCGGCTTCGAGTAAATTATATATACCCTTCCATGAAGTATTGTTGAGGCCTGCACAGGTAGTATCAGCTATCAGTACCAACTTTTCTGGTTCATCTTTCGCTACGACGGGGGCCTTTGCTTTCCGAGCTCTCTTAGACATTTTTTCTGGACTAATGTTTTCGGATTCGCTCTAAAAAATGAAACAGAAGGACGTAACAGTGGAAAAAACTTGTTCAAAGCTAATACGCAGTGCACAGGACTAACAACAATTAAGCACAATAGATGCTACGGTTCTATGATATATTAAGCCACCATGGGTGAAATCCTTGAAAGATTCAACCATAATTGCTTCTTAATGATTTCCATGTAACTTCCAACATGAAACTTTAATGCCATGATGATATGTCGCATCACCAATTTATAACGGTCCTTTTTTAGAATGGTATCGTGACTTCTCGATCAGCGATTAGCGATAATCACATATCGCAGATTGAGAATTACAAGTGTCGTGCTTAAATGGTTCCATTGCATGGTTGCGATTACGATCAGTGGTGAGTTGGCATGGGGAGGCAACATGTTTTAAACTTAATAAATCTTTTTAAGTTTTCTTTGTAATTGATTTATAACTTTAAGTCTCACATGTTCGTGATAGCTCATATTTACCTTTATCGAAAATGCGCTTCACAATAATGAAATCGCATCGGAAGATTTCAAAGGGGATTTTGGGATGTGTTTTGTGTTTTTAGCGATGCGTGATTGTGATTGGCTTATCGCATCGGAGGATTTATATGAACACTTGGAACGGCTTCTTGATAGGTAGCAATATGCGATTTCCGATAGAGTTATCGCATTAGAGGATCTCAATGGAACACATTAAGTCCATTATTGAAACAAAGGATGTGCGCGATGCGATATTTTCCTTTATAATTGCTTTCATTCGATAAAGCTTTATGATAAGGTTTTATTGTATTTGAAATTGGATCGGACCTTATCAAAAGGACTTTCATGGGTTTGATAGATTGCCAATTGCGATTGCAATTTAACCTATCCTAAAAAGAAAATTTTATATAACCTATTATAAAATTTATTTTCAAACTTTTTATTGATTTCATTTATATTCTAAAGGGTACACATTTATTATTAAAGTTTTTTATGAAAAATTTTGAAATGGGGAGGGTTGTTGTTTAGCACAATAGGTTCCTATTCCCGTAGGTGTAAAGTTATCTATTGAACAGTGTCCCAAGACACAAGAAGGGGAAAAGGACATGTCTCGTGTTCCATATGCAAGTGCAGTCGGTAGATTGATGTATGCAATGGTCTGAACTAGACCAGACATTGCACATGCAGTGGGAGTATTGAGTAGGTTTATGTCAAAACTAAGGAAGGAGCACTGGACAACAGTGAAGTGGGTTTTCAGGTATTTGCATGGCACTAGTGATTATGGTTCGTGGCTTTGTTGATGTAGGCTGGGCTAGAGATATGGATCAGAGAAGATCTACAAGTGGGTATGTGTTTAACCTATTTGGAGGTGCAGTCAGTTGGATGAGTAAGAAACAATCTGTAGTGGCACTATCAACTACAGAGGCGGAATACATGACAGCCACTCATGCAAGCAAGGAAGCAGTTTGGTTGCAGAGATTGTGTTCAAGTATGGGGTTAGTACAAGGAGCTATAAGGATAGACTGTGATAGTGAAAGTGCCATTTTCTTGGCAAAGAACCCTACATATCATTCAAAGAAAAAGCACATTGATGTTCAGTATCACTTTGTGAGGGATATGATAGAAGACAAAAAGGTGTTGCTGGTAAAGGTGGACATTTTGAAGAATACTACAGATGCATTGACAAAATCTATGAGCTCTGAGAAGTTCTCTAGGTGTAGAGAAACAATGGGCTTTGTAGGGCTAGATAAATGGCTAATCTCTCTTATGGCTCCCTATGGAAAGAAAACAAGTGGGAGAATGTTGGGTTGTGTTATATTATTTCCACAACTAGCCCGCGTAGTTAACCAGTGGATTAGAAGGGGGGCAGAGCCCCCCCTTCGTTGCGCCAATTGCATAGTGGGGGGAGTCACAGGGGGTTTGAGGGGTGCAGGTAACCCCACTCTATGCGGTCCAGGGTAGCGCCCCGGAAAATTTTGTTTTTGGACCCTATATTAGGTTGGGCGGACCTACCTATGGTTTTGTGTATGATTTTTTGCACATGGTCTTGGACGCGATGGTTTTCGGTCCATGGTTTTGGACACGATGATTTTTGGTCCATGGTATTGGATGCTTCGGCATGTATAAATATGTATTGTAACATTGAAAGGAACATAATGAAAAATCAAGCTGGTAGTCTCGGTTTTTGGATCCAGAGGAAAATCTCTATGTATATGTGTTTTATGTGTTATGCTCTCGCATTGTTTATTTTCTATGTTTTAGAATTTGTATGCAGGTAATTTCTGTATGGGGTTAAAACCTACATTACTTGGTATTTTTCTTCATACCCTTCTTAATTTGGATAGACAGATGGTTATTAAAACAAATTTGAGTCACCCTTGCATGGTTCTTTGTTTAGTTCATTGACATGCTTTTTCTCCTTTGATTCAACAAATGTTTCCTATAGTGAGGGGGTCCTTGTTTATTGATTCCATCAAGACATTGTTGAGGGAGAGGGAATCATGAGTTTTTACCATTTATTCTAAGTTCATCCATATTCAAATAACCCCTTCATTTTCCATTGCATATATGCTTGGTTGTTTTCCTTAGCACATGATGTACATTGATAAAAAGAAAAAAAAGGGGAAGATAGTTTTGATCCTTCTCATTATACTTTTTAGTAGGATTTCATGTGGTATGGAGTCATCATCTATTATATGCTGGATAAGGAGTTTAGAATCTTTTACAACAATCAAACAGGAAAAATGGAATTTTTTGGAAAATGTTAATAATTGAACACATATCCTTATAATTGATTGTTTGCGATTGAGCCCATTCCCCAACTATAGTTTTCCTTTGGGAAAAGGATAACCCCTCCCCCTCTTGCACCTGTGGATTTTTCTTTGAAGAAAAATCAAAAAATAATATATGATAGGACTAAGATTCATTCCAATTCTCAAGTTATTCCTTGGGTAAATGCATCTTCCAATTTTTCTTACAAGATTGAACTCTATCAGGGGAGATTAGCATATACGGAGTTTGAGGGAAATATTTCTCCCTCCATAACTTTTCTGGTCCATTTGGTTATTGGGGAGCACTCTTGGTTTGGTATTTATGTGACCATAATTTTGAAAGTGAAGAAAGATAATTTAGGGCCACACAATGTGGGAGGGGTCCTTTGGTCTTGAAAAACTACTTTATTTCAAGCTAGCTATATTTACCAACATATGAATTTTGGCAGAGCTATCCCAAGTTACTTCCAAAATGGTTTTCCTTGAAAGGATCTTGCATATTGTTTATCGCATGAAATAAATAAATGATTTACAAAAGACAAGAAAATTAACCTTAACTCTAAGGAATGTAGAGCATTTCTCCATACATTTTGAGATAAAGTGCATTCAAGGAAAATATGGGGGATTTATTCATCTTGAGAAAAGTATAGGGGACACCAAAGGAGGCTACAAATACCTTTTATTTATTTATTTCAAAGGTAAGCATTTTCTGATGAACAAGAGACCAACATAAAATCTTTACTTTAGCTGGGATATTTGATGTCCATATAGTATCACAAATCCTAGATATGGGAGGCTCTCCTTGGGGAAAGAGCTAAAAAATATATCCTTGTTTTATTGTGTATTATGAAAACTTCCATCCCCTAACATCTTCATCACTCTTGATACTAGGGGTGCATCTAGCTAAATGAGATTCTAGAGAGTGTGTTATTCTCCTCAGATGAGGTGGAAAAAGTGTAGGTACTAGCCTGTCAATCTACCCTTAGTATTCTAGAGGGAGATATCTTCCAAAATTGACTTTACCTCCAGCATGAGCCATTCATGAAGGGGAGACAAATCCAAATTGCTTTTAAAGGAGGCAATTATGGAATCCCACACTTCCATATATTTATTTGTCTATCTGTTACACAACATTTTGTCATTGTCCCTGTACTCCCCGTTCCACGATCCTGGAGGACCTCTACAGTGAACCCTGCATGCTTTCACATAATGAAGAAACTCCCAGTATGTCCCTCTTCATGAGAAGAACAATTCCATTTTGCATCATTTCCCAAGAATCTTCCTTTTACGCCAGTGTACAAGACCGGTGCTACTGACCAGTTTCCTCCTTGCGACGATTTTCAGAGATTAAAACCAGGACTAGTGCCGTACGACGCTACTGAGACTTTCCTCAGTCATGTCGATCCACTTTTGGAATTTTTTTTAAATATGGAGCTGAAGCTTCCAGGTCTAGAAGCTTCGTAATGGAAGTCTGGTAAATGGTTGGGCTAGATGGAGCCAAGGAAGTCAGTTTGGGATCCTTTCCCCTATTAGGATGGAACCAACCCAAGATATAAATCCTTCTCCCATGATAAGAGGAACCATCTCCCCTCTATCCAAGCTATATAAACACCTCCTTTTACAAGCTTCACTAGTTCTTTCAGTTTTAGTCTTGGTATTTTTGGAGCTTGAATAATCAGCAAGACATCTATAGCTTGTGGCTTGCTAGTTTATGCTTGAGCGATAATAGTGTGTTTTATTTGGTTTGAGACTAAAGGGAAGAGGTTTTAAAAGTTCCATTGTTGGGGCTATCCACGAGATGCTAGCAGAAGTGTTGGAACCCGGATACGTCGGAGGAGACCAACAATATCAAGGCATTGGTTGTAATCTCTTTCTGAATTTATATGAATACAACTATTGATTGATTCCCTACATTGAAGTGTTATCTTACATTTTATGGCTTAATGTTCCTTGACATGTTAAGTAGGCTGAATACAATATTGTATGCTATCACGTTTGTTGTTGTTGTTGTTTTTCTTGTTTCAGGTATTCGAAGGAAGGAAACAGAAAGTAGTTGGAGTGAGGAAGTAGGATCATCACCAAGCGGAATAGTGTTCTAAGAGGTAGGCCCTCTTATTTGATTCTAGCTTAAGGATAGTTTCCATAGATTGTTTGTTTGTGGCTAGACCCTCTCTCTCGGGCTAGAGGAATTATTTGTGTCTGCACTAAGAATTTACCTGCACCACAAAATGGCGACCATACTGGGGAGCCAATCCTTCTGTTTTATTGATTGTCATTTTATGGTTTTGTGTGAACTTTTATAGTATCACCATTTCCCTTTAGTGTTCTCTACTTTGCCTGGTTCACTGCTCTAAGCCTGAAATTTACAGTGGCAACTCTGGTTTTAACCTTTGAAAATTTTCATTTTTTTCCTTGAATCCTCGGTC
This sequence comes from Pinus tabuliformis, assembly GCA_031772625.1. Lineage (NCBI taxonomy): Eukaryota > Viridiplantae > Streptophyta > Pinopsida > Pinales > Pinaceae > Pinus > Pinus tabuliformis. The sequence goes on along the minus strand of CM062810.1, from coordinate 939,598,123 downwards.
AGCACATTTATTTTTTTGACAGTCACCCCAATTAGCGCGAGTTTCTCAAAAACCGTCACACCAACCCCCTTCTAGCACTTGTTGTCCGTTAGGAAATCGCGCTGATTCCTATAGGTGAAGATCAGGGTTTCCCCTAGATCATAACCAGTTTGTCTTGCCCTTTTGATTTTTATCTCTTAGCTTATTTTGACTATGTTCTCGCTGACTAGAAAGCTCTATTAGCTTGGTTTATATTCTTGTTTGGTTTGCCTTTTCTTCGCTTGGTTTCTTGAGTCCTCGGATGGTTTGTAGCCATAGGGCATCTAGGTCTTCATCCATTCACCTGTTTGTGTGCTCAGCAAGTCAAGATTGATAGTTAAGTTGCTCCTTGCATTTCGTGTGTTAGTCATTTTGTTTCTTTTATTTCCATTTAACAAGTTTTGAAAAGTTTCATTTGTTGATTGAGCGCCTCCTTTCGGGCATAGATCACATTGTCCATCTTGTTTTTGGTTGAGTCTTTGAATCATTAGTTTGGAAGTAATTCTCTTTTGTGCTTTGCATTTGCTTGAAGTTGATTGTATTGAAATTTTTTCATTGAAGTGTTTGTGAAAGATTCGTTTTCTCATTTCATGGAAAATACATAATTCTAGTTTGCTAACTCAATATGTTACATTAGTTAGCACCATTGAAGATTAGAGTTGCATCATCATTTTCATTGGAAAAGAAATGAATTCTCTTTACTAGTGAAAGGACTACTTGAAGTGTGTTTGATAGGAAAGATAGGAATTGGAAAGAGTTTTCATCATTTTGTTTTCCAAAAGCAAAATAGTGAAAAGGTAATTTTGCTTTCAATTGCTTATTTGTTGCATTGAGTGTGTTTCCTACTCTCATTAGTTTAAACATTTCATTGAATTGAAAGGGTCTTGTCTCATTTAGCTGCATATAGGAGTTTTTCAAGTCACATTGATAAGGCCTGAAAACCGAGACATAATTTTAAGATAAACTCTAAAATGTATTCAATTAACCTAAGGCGCATTTGAAATCTAACGATCACATTTAGAAGGTCTAGGCTAGAGACATGCTCTGACGTCTTTAAACCTAGCAGCTGTTGTTTGCTTCGACACTAGACAAAGCTAGTACGGACTTGTGCTCCATGTACCATCGTGTATATAAAGGGATACCCCACTAGGTTGCAATCCTTTATCCATAGGAAGCCGAGTCTGCCGCCTTGTAAACATGATACACTGAACACAACATTTGGGGAGATTGCATGTTCGTACTTATCGGTTCCCCAGGAGGTATTCTGCAGTTCACGGTTACTTGGTAATCCTTTTTGCCTAGCTCATCCTAAGTAGTAATTTTAATCTTTTTGAATCCCTAAACATAAAATATCATCCGAGCACTTATCCTTTCGAGATCGTTTCAACCCGAAAGTGATAGAGTCACCTTTGCTTCTTTCTCGACTCTTAAAACATGAAATAGAACCAGTTTTTTTTTACATCTTAAAATTTTTTTGCCCATGATCATATAAAATTCCTGTTAGTCTTTTCTAGACCACATCATGAGTATACGTTTAAATACATTTTAAAGCCTTGGAATCAATATCTCTCTTCTAGTTAATTGAGACAAAAGCATCGTGGTTGAACCATAAGGTTCGCCTAGTTCCTCTTCCTCTCCTCTGTCTGAAAGATCGTCTGAGGAGCCTTTTACTGAATTTCCACAGTCACTTGAGGACCAAGGTGTTGAACTCAGAATTGTTCTGATCATTCAACCTTTGTCATCTCGTCCTCCCCCTCCCTCAGATACTGGTTCACTTTTTGACATTAGCTCGAACTCTCCAGATAATCCTATCCAGACTCTCAAGAGTCCGCCGACCTCTAAAGGTCAGCTTGGACTGGTTGTTTATCCTCTGAATCCTTTATTCGATCCAGATGTGATATCACTGCAGCGTCTCTATCGTCTATACAATCAGTCAGGTATTCCTTTGGAATTATCCCCTTGAACATCTTCAGTAGTCCGTTGTCGCCTGTTTTCACCCATGGAATCAAAAGGTGAAATCCCAGTCTCCTCTCTGGGTCACTCAGAGGTTTCCACTCCATGTACAGTCGTGGAGCAGGAATATCATTTCCCTCCTGAAGGTTTCCCTTACACGGTAAGCATTTCGACCAGTGTTCATTCTGAGTTACCGTGTAATTACGTGACTTTAGCTTAGTTGGTTTAAGGTATGCCTACCATCTCATCTCTGGTCATCTAGCGCTATGCCTACCATAGGTCCGTTCATTCAGAACCCGACCTCCCAAGCGATGGTGCATTCTGCAGTTACTTCAGTTCTAGTGCAACCCACCATTCTGAATCCTCTTGTTTCGTCAGTCTAAGTAGCCGTCCAGTTCAATCGATGATCTCAAGTCATGTCTCTGTCAGTTCTTCAATCCCTCCAGTATGTGGACAGGTTGTGCCACTCCCTAGGGGGAAAATTCTGAATGTTTCTATGATCTCTGGCACAACCAATGTGAGTGGCTCACAACCTCACATGATTGTGATGAACCAACCCTCTTCAGGTGCCATTTCAAACCCTGTTGGTCTTGCTGCATCGAGTAATGCCCAATACTAACAGCCCAATGTTGGTCTGTCTAGGTCAAGTCATGTCCAGTACTAGTATCCCATTATGGCTTAGGGTCAGCACCAACCTCCTTATGTTCCATATGGTTCACAAGTGATGGCTAATCCGCCTTACATCCCTCAGCCTGGACCTTATGTTCAGCCTGGTTCATCCACCGTGCTTGGTGGATATGGCTAGCTACAGTTCAGGAACTTTCAAGGTGTCATTCCAGGCACTGTTCAAGTACCCTTGCAGCAGCAAGGGAAACCTTCGTTGCAGAAAGGGCCATCCATGCAATAGCAAGGGTAGATGATGCCATAGCAAGGACAACTACAACAACTGCAGGGGAAACCCTCGCAACCGTTGTAGCAAATCATGCAGCCGCAAGTGTAATATGTGACGCAATCCTCTTAGCATATGCCTTCGCAACGTCAACCTTTGCAGTCGCAAGGACAACCCTTACAGCTACAAGGTCAGCCCTTACAGCAACAAGGTCAACTCGGGCAACAACAACCCTTATACTCATATCAACAGGGTCAACCTTTGCAAGGGCTAGGTTAGGGTCAAGTCTAGCAGCACTAGGCGCAAAACCCTTATGTCCAAGGGCAACGAGTTCAACATCCTTTTGTCCAAGGGCAGCAGGTCCAAAATCCTTATGTCCAAGGGTAGTAAGTGCAAAATCCTTACGTCCAAGGGCAGCAGGTCCAAAACCCTTTTGTCCAAGGGCAACAGGTTCAAAACCCTTATGCTCAGGGGAAACAGGTGCAAAATCCATATGTCCAAGGCTAGTAGGTTCAACAACCTTTTAACCCGTATGTTGCTTATCAGCAGTTTCTGGCTGGACAGTTTCAAGGCTTTCAAGGTCTGAATCCTCCCTACGGGAAAGGTAACCTACAATGGGGGCAACATTAAATGCTGTATGGACAAAACCATCCACTATGGGGACAAAATCCTTACCAGCAGGGATGGGTCCCACCAGTTGGGTCCCCTTATTGACCTCAAATTCCTTTCAATACCCAATTGTCATTCTTTGCTACACTGGAATTTCCAGATGTGTCTAGACTCACGAATGACCCGATTCTTCATTCGCCATTCTGGCCTCCAATTCCGTCCAAGATCCCAAGCAAGTTTCCGAAGTTTGAAGGAAAATCGAAAGAGGATCCTCAAGCCCATGTGATGACATATCACCTCTGGTGCTCCTCGAATTCCTATGTTGATGATTCCATTCATCTTTGGCTTTTCCAACGAACTCTTATAGGTGCTGCAGCCAAGTGGTATATCGAGCTACCTCGAAATACCTATCATGACTTTAACACTCTCGCCATGGCCTTTCTCACACATTTCCAGCTATCAGTTCACTATGAAACTAGCACCCATCTGCTAACATCGCTCAAGCAAGACACTACGACCCACATCTCTGATCACATCCATGAATGGAGACGTAGGTGCCGCCTGATTAAGTTTGAGATTGCTGATCAGTTGTTGACCGAGTGGTTCACCAAATCATTCGTCAACAAAATTGCTGAGGACATTGCTATGGGTGGATGCATCACTAAGGAACAAGCCATTGCGTGTGCCTAGTACCTAGACGTTGTCTATTCAAAATTTGGCACATTATATGATGTGTTACCCGATGCACCCAGACCATCATCTGATTTGACAACATCTAAGTCTCCGGCTACACCTCCTGTTGATGGAGTAATTGGTTTAGTGACTCAGACCCCTACAAAATCTTCTTCCAAACAGAAGTCGGTCTCCAACACTGCTTCCAATGATTCCTCTCGCAATTCATCTGGCCCTGGTAAAACCTTAGAGGTTCACGCTGTCTAGTCTACCACAACGGACAAATCCTCTAAAGGTAAGAAGAAAGGCAAAGGCAAGGGTAAAGTCGATGCCCCGAAATAGGGCCCTCCTAAGTCATCTGCTAGTGATGCTTCCCAACGGAAGCCCAAATATCCATGCCTCATCTGTGAGGAGGATCACTATACTAAGGATTGTCCCAGATGATCCGAAGTTAGTCGTTTTCTCAAAGGGACCCCAGTTGTCCTGAAAGAGCCCTTTCCGTCCCAGCAGACCCAAATGGTAGACCAGCCTGAGTCATCTGCTTCCATAGGTTCACAAGTGTTATAATGAATACACCAATTAACGTGGCTACTAGGTCAAAATATTATCAAACAACTACCTCGAAAGTAGGGAAAGAGAAATAAGGTACCCCTTCTTCTTCTGCTTGTCCAGTTCTGGTCCTCTCCATATAGAGCGACCTAATCCTGATTTCGCCATTCGACCACCTTCTCAGGGTGTGCTATGAAAGTCCTTGTACAATTTGAATGCTCGAGAAGCTCAACATTATAACATTTTTGAAGATTTGGCTCAAGCACCATCAGCTATGTCTGCTCTCTAGGTCCTTCAAAGCTTTCCTTCTCAGCGGAAGTCGTTATTGTCGGTTGTTGGGGGTATTGATCCAATTGACTCTAATCTCATTTTTTTTAATCTGGAAAACCATGTTCCACGTTTACCTCATCAGATTGCCTTTCTCATTCAGGTGATCATAAATGAGAAAACCATTCATAGGACTGTCTGTTTAGTCAACTTAGTGTCCTAAATTGCTTTGCATAAATTATCAACCAAGGCTCGTAAGTTGATGAAGTGTAGTGCACTGTATGTGCTAGTTAACCCTTCTTACTTCATTTTTTTATATTTTATATTGTTTTGGGGGTTTCTATTCTTTGATTCCTAATGATGTACAATTTGAACTATGAGAAATCGAATCTAAATTTCCTAAAGCTGAACCAAGAGCTTAAAACTAGTCAAAATCTAAGTTAAAAGAAGGAAAAATAGAGCATCTATCCTATCTTCTCATCTAATCCTAATTCATGAATAATTCTTAAAACTAGAAGGTAAAGTTGTAAGTCATGTTGAAATAAATACAGAGAATGAAATTAACTGAAGTACTTATAGTTACCTTAACCTTTAATTTTCAAGGATAACCTCCTTAATATGGAATTCAAGAAACTTATGTACTTCATGATCTAGAAAAGAAACTAAATAAAAACATGCAGAAGGTAACTGATTGGTTTCAACCCTTATGTAAAGAGAATGCTTAAAAATTTAGTTTAGGATGGATATCAACTTGAAATGGTGACCAAAAACATTCATTAGTATAGTGCATTAACAACCTGAACTAGGAAGTAAATAACAAAAACAGTGAGTAAACTAATCAACAACACATCCTCATTACTTTCAACCTTACTTTGTTTAGAAACAAAGTCGTTTCCTTTATGAAATGGATTGGAGAAACAAGACTGCATAATTGAATTCTAACATTATGCTACTGATTAAAACTAAAAGGAATCAAACTATAAGAAATCAACCTAAGTTATAAACATTGCTAAAAGCAAATGAGGAATTTAAAATGGATCAGAAAGAAGAAAACAAATGAAAAGAATACCTCCTTCAGTGCAGGGGCCCTCTGCAACTGAATAGGTTGAGCTGCTAACTTAATTCAAAATGCTCCTTCAAATGATCATCAGTCAACACACAATTTTGTATTATAAAATAGGAACAAAAGTCCAAAATTACAGAGCTGATAAAATTAAACTTAATACATCAAAAACTTCGAACTCCTTCCAGTCTTGTTCAACTGGTATTTAAAAGAAAATATTCATAACTGTCTTTTGAGGAAAATTAGCTACAGGTGGTCTACATGTATTACAACCAGTCTGCATAAATGTTTGATCAGCTACAGGTGACTTGAATTCGAACAAGGTGGTTGCACAGAACCGTTGACACAGTTGGCTGATCTGAGTTATTGCTTCAACAGTTCTGTTGGATTTATTAATTAACCATGAAAGGGTAGACAAAGGGTCCTATTACTTCTGGGTTTCATACGTTTGACTCCACCTTTGACTGTGGTCTTGAGATGGTTTTTTTGTCAATCTGGGTTGGGTGACTAGGATAGGATCCATGTCAAGAGGATTTGAGAGATGCCCATGTCACTGGTTTCTTTGTTTGACACCTGTAACCTGTTCAACCATGGAAGTAGCTACGGAACACATGGTTAGCTGCAAAATAGGCTGCATTTTGTAGCTAATTTGGAAAAACTTATTTCAAATAGCAAAAACATAAAAGTATAACATGTCAATCATTTAATGTCCTCCTTGAGACAAAATCTATCATTTCTCAGTGATGGGGATCTGTCTTTTATGGAAAAGAAGAGAAAGAAGTGAGAAATTTGTCAAAGAGAGAGTAATTTTGAGGTCCAACATACCCCCACTGCAAAATCATTGCATGTCCCCATGCAATTTTTCCAAAACTGTGAACTCTTCTTTCCTATTGCATCTGCTCAAATACCTCTGCTAGTACATCTAACTTTCTTCTCTTTCTCCTCTTTGAAGTGACTGCCATCCTGGGTTTCTTCATGAGAAGTCTATATTTAAGGTTGATGACTATTTTTTTCAAGTTTCTATTCTTCCTCTTCAACTTCCTATTCTTCTTGTACCATAGCCCTAGGTGCAGTATTGTATTATCATGAATGGCTTTATCCAATTTGCTTTGTTCCTTCAGGGTTTCATTTTCTTTCTTGATATGCCTGTTCAATATCTCTAACTCATAGATTTCCTATTTGAGAGAGTCAGTCAGAGGTTCTTGTGGATTGACAGGTTGTTCTGGATTGGCTAAGGATCTTGGATCCATTGAGGCACTTGTCTTTTCCAATGATTCTATGTAATCATAAATTTGCTGCTGCACTGGTTCTATGCCTGGGGATCCTCTGCTGGGGCTGCCTTCAAAATACTATTTAGGAGAGTTTTAAGGACTGTATGTAAATGGAACATTATCAGGATATGGTACTGGGGTTTCTTCTTCTAGATTTATGAACTCTGTTCCCTTTGATGATACCTTCTTTACCATACCTCGGAGTCTAGAGCTCCTTCTAAGTTGTAGGGGGTTTATGTTCTCCTCCTTTGTACCCTTTTTCTCCTTTCCTATCTTTTCCTTCCTCTTGATTTGTTTCCTAATATCTGTCAATTTTTCAGAGATTAGTTTTTCATCATCTTGTCGTAATGAAGATTCAGGTTTGTTCTCAGTAATTCCACCAACTTTCTTTTTTATCTTTCCTTTTTGCTTGATCTACTCCCTGATCTCTGTCTCAAAGACTGGCTCTTCATCATTTTTCTGTGTGGAGGACTCAGGTTTGCTTTGAATGGTCATACTAGTATTTTTCCTCTTACTCCTTCTAACATTACCCTCTTCAGGTGATTCTAGTGCTCCTTGGAAATAGTTTCTTATTAAGAAGTTTTCCCAAGTATCTCCTATTATTTTCAGATGAAACTCAACCAGTATTTTTACCAACCCATGATGGTACATAGTTGTGTCTATGAATTCTATTTTCTTCTGTACATTTGAAGCCATCCTCCTTAGACTGTTTAGAAGGAAGAAAGGGAGGTTGATGTTTCCATTTTCTAGAAAGTTCATCAATAAATGTATATGATAAACATACATGCATCTAAATCTTCCCTCACAGGTAATAAATTTTTGTAATATCAAAAGCATGCTTCTCCATTTATTTTTAAGTGCTGAAATAGGAATTCCTTTTCTAAACACAGTGACATCCATACCTGGGTTCCTGAGGATTACCTTCCATGATTCACTGTGAAATTCTTTGTTTTTGAACCATCTCTCACCAAGTCTTGGTAGTTATGTAGCCTCTGCTATGTAAGATTCTATTACTGCAAACTTAATGTCTCCAATTTCTACTTCTGTACCATCGAATGATCTAGCAAAAGATTTTGTGATCTCCTTGTGATATCCATCAAATTTTTCAATGAAATTGAGCCATCTAGCCTTCTACAGCATCTCCTTGAGTTGTGGGTACCCTTCCATAAACTTTGCCCCTACGGGCTCTGCCCTAATAATGAGTCCCATGGTCTCTGTTTCGTAGAATTTTCTAACCTTCAGAATTACTCTCCTGGTCTATGAAATGGACTGACTGTGGGTATGGTGAAAAATAACTATGGGTTTGCGTGGAATAAGTAGATGGTGAGGGTTTGGAGAGATGTGAATACGTTGGTCACATCGTAGTTTTGACCGTTAACAGATGGAGTTATTAGAGACCATTTAAGTATAGAGTATGGAGAACGTAGCGGAGGTGTGGTATGATGAAATCATTATAGACCATTTGGTATCAAATGTGGAAGATGTGGCAGAGATGTGGTATCATGAAGTGGCAATCAAATCAAATGATGACTTGTTAAGGAGACATATGATCATTCATATTATACATGACTTATGTTTATGACTTGCTGTTTGAAATAAATTTGCATTTTACCTTTAGAACTTAACCTTTTTCTTGATAATTCTTTTGGTGTTGATCCGTAGGTACTTTTAGCATGGTTGATCTCCAAAACTTGATTCTTCAATTTCCCTGCATTCATGATTTACTTGTGAGCTATACAATTGTACCAGAGCTGATAAGTAAGTTGTAGCTGCAGAATCAGATTAGATGCGGAATGGAATCAACTGCAGAATGTGAAAAGAAGGAAAAGTGAAATATGGCTTATGGAATATGGATGTAAAAATAAAATGGAAATGAGTTATGACAGTGAGATGGAATGAGATGTAAGATCAAATGAAAAATAGGGTGAAATGGGGTAAAACTGTAAAAAGATAAAATGTAAATGAAATATGACAGTGAGATGAAGTGGAACTGTAGAAAAAAATGAAGACAAAATGAGATGGAATGAGATGATGAATTTTCAGACTCTAAACTGTAAATGAATGTAGCTTTTTGTCACTACTTATTACAGAAAAAAAATGGAAAATATAGGATGTCAGAAATCTCTGATTTTCACCCTGTATTTTCTGTATAAGGATGCCAATCAATGATTGTTTTCAACCTCATACAATTTTTTTTTTTTTTTGTAGGAAAAATAAAGACTAAGTTAGTGGAGAAGAAGAATTCTTCTTCACTAGCTTCATTTCAGAGTTATCCTAGAAAATCTTAATGAACTCCTCTCTTGAAACTGGTTTTTGATATATCTTCAACTGATGACCATTCACAAGAAGAGGTATTTTGCTTCCATCTATTGTCCTTATCTTTACTACTTTGTTATTAAAGACTTCTTCAATCTCATATGGCCCAAGCCAATGAGTTTGAAACTTCCCTTGAAAATCTTTGAACTTTGAATCGAACAATAGTACCCAGTCTCCTACTTGAAACTTCTTCTCCTTAATATATTTATCATGCCATTTAGCCCTCTGTTGTTGGACTATAATGGTTCTTTGGATTGCATCTTGCCTGATTTCATCAAGTTCATTGAGTTGCTTCAATCTATGTTTTTGTGCCTCTGATAAATCCAATCCCAATTGGACTGCCATCTTGAAGGTTTTGATTTGAAACTCTATAGGGAACAGGGCTTGTTTCCCATAAACAAGTTCATAGGGCGTATGTCCCGTTGTGTTCCTCCATGTTCTATAGGCCCATAAGGCTTCAGGAAGCCTTTCTGTCTGCACAGTCTTAGTGAGAATTCCTTCAATCACCTTATTTGTAGATTCAACTTGACCATTTGTTTGTGGATGATAGGGAGTGGATTTTCTATGTTTGATCTTGTAATCTTCCACAAGACCCTTCACCATTTTAGATGTAAATTGAGATCCCTGATCTGTCACAATTTCTCTTGGAACACCAAAACGAGTGAAGATGTCCTCAAAAACAAAATTAACTACAATTTTTTCATTAGAAAAAGGTAATGCTTTGGCCTCTACCCATTTAGTGACATAATCAATGCATACCAATATATACTTCTTTTTCTTAGATGAAGGATTAATTGGCCCAACAAAATTTAAGGCCCATTTTTCAAAAGTTTCAATGAGTACCTAAATTTGTAGTGGCATTTCATTTGAAGGAGCAGGTTTCCCTACCCTCTAGCAGCTGTCACACCTCCTGGCATATTCTTTGGCATCTTTGAAGATGGATGGCCAATAATATCCTAAAGAAAGGATTTTATAGGCTATCCTCTTATCAACAAAGTGCCCACCACACAGCTCATCATGACATGCCTTAAGAATCTCATGCATTTCATCTTCCCTAACACATCTTCTGATTATAAGATATAGGCCTGTTTTATACAATTCATTAGTGATCCATAAGTATCTTGAACTTATCTGAATTATTTTTCTTTTTTCTCTAGGAAACAAATGTGAAGGTAATTTCCATGTGACTAAGTAATTAGCAATATCTGCAAACCAAGCAGTTTGAGTAGTCACTGCAAAAAGATATTCATCAAGAAACTTATCTTCACTCGGAGTGTCATCTTTGATATTTTGAATTTTGGACAAGAAATCAGCAGCTGTGTTTTGTTTTCCAGGTCTATCTAGCACAGTAATATTGAATTCTTACAAGAGTAAAAGACATCTTGTAACTCTGCCATTAGTAAAAGGTTTATTCATTAAATATCTAATTGCAGAGTGATTTGTATGAACAAAGGTTTCATAGCCTGTTATATAATGTTTGAACTTGTTGATTGCATGAACAACAACTAAAAATTCCTTTTCAGTTACAGTATAGTTCAACTCAGTGGGAGTCAAATTATTACTTGTATAGTAGATGGCATAGGGAATCAAGTCTTTTTGTCCTAATACAGCTCCTAGAGCTGTATCTGAAGCATCTGTTGAAATGTGAAAAGGTAGTTTCCAATTTGGACCTCTCAAGATGGGTGCTTTAGAAATTTTTGTTTTTAAAGTCTCAAATGCTAACTGGCAGTCAGGATTCCAATTGAATTCACAATCCTTGGTGAGTAATTTGAAGAGTGGGGATGCTATTTTAGTGAAATTTTCTATAAATCGTCTATAGTATCCTGTAAATCCTAGAAAACTTCGAACATCCTTTTGGAAATTTTGAATTAATACTTAAGAGATGACTTCAACTTTAGATTTATCAACTTTAATCCCATCTCCTGAAATGTGATGCCCTAAAACAATACCTTCTATAAACATCATAAAACATTTTTCATGGCTTAGTGAAAGGTTTTCTTCCTTACATCTTTTAAGAACTCTTTCCAAATTTTCCAAAGCTTCTTCAAATGTATTCCCATAGACTGTAAAGTCATCCATATATACCTCTACACAATCATGTATTAGATCAGAAAAAATTCCTAGTACTGCTCTTTGGAATGTTGTAGGTGCATTACATAACCCAAAAGGAAGTACTCGGTAGGCATAAGTTCCCCATGGACAAGTAAATGTGGTTTTATCTTGATATTCAAGTGCCACCTGAATCTAATTATAACCACTAAAACCATCCAAGAATGAGAAATACTTCTTACCTGCTAATGTATCTAACACTTGATCTATAAAGGGAAAGGAAAATGATCTTTAAGGGTAGCTTTATTCAATTCTCGATAATTGATGCACACCCTCCATTTACCATTCTTTTTAGGCACAATCACTAAGGGGAACCCATTGGTTGTCTGAAATTGGGTAAATGAAGTTTACATTAAGTAGTTTTTGCAGCTCTTCTTTCACAATTTCCCTAAGATTTGGATTCATCCTTCTCTGAGGTTGTCTGATAGGTCTACAATTTTCCTCAATGTAGATGTGATGTATACAAGTCTTAGGACTAATTCCTTTCATGTCAGTATATTCCCATGCATATGCAGTAGAATGTTGTTGTAATGTATTGATTAGCTTTTCCTGTTGTAACTTCTCCAAGTTATTGTTTATGTTCAATGTTCTCCCTAGAAAGATTTCAATTGTAGAGCTATCAAATTCTTCCATAGAATAAAGAGACATATGCCTAGATGACAAATATTCAATATTGGATTTTTCTTGAAATTGATCATGTTCATATTCTGGAGATGATTCAAAATTTTCCATTGTGTTTAAGATTTGACTATCTTCACTAATATATGAAATAGTAAAGAGAGGCTGAATGTCATTTTCATCATCCATCCATTCTTTGTCATCTATTTCTGTGATTATTCTTGCTGGAGGATATAGAGTGAATTTCTTTGTTGAATTCCTGTCAAAAATATACATATCACCAGATCTATAGCTAATGAAAGCATCAGTTGTGGCCAACCAAGGTCTTTCTAATATGAGTGGATGACCTCCTAGATTGTTCTTGGGGGTTAAGATCATAGAATCAATAGGATATTCCCAAGAATCTAAGGATACTGAAATATCTTCTAACACTCCATCTGATTTGATTACAGATCTATCCGCTAATTGTATTAATGTAGGGGTGTAAAGAAGATTAGGAAGCTTGAGTTGTTCCATGGTTTGTTTTCTCATGATGTTTATTGCTGCCCCTAAATCAATCAATGTATTTGGAATTTCAACTCCATTGATATGTGTTTTCACAATTGGACTTCCTAGATCTACATATTTTTGTATGGCAATTTTTCCCATCATTATATTTGCTATTTTTCCTATGAGGTGAATTCTTTTTATTTCTTTTGCTTTTCTTCGTGATTTCTTTATGCTCAACTCCTTTATTGTTTTAGCTAGGATTGGAATCTCCTTAATGGCTTGTAAAAAAGGAATTTTGATACAGACATTTTTTAATTCATCTAGAAAATCATAATTAGGCAACATTATTTGCTTTCTACTCTTCTATCAACTTGTAATCTTTCAGGAAAAGGAGATGCAGAATTAGATACTGGCTACTCAATGATAGGAGTTGATTTCACTGGTTCTTTCTGTTTTTCCTTTTCAGTATTTTGGTTTTGGAGAGATGTTCCCTCAAAAATTTTATTGGGATGTAGAGAATCTTCCTCAGAATTGTCTTGTTCCTAAATAACTACACAAGGCCTTTCCTTTTCTAATATCCTACCAGATATTAGTTGAACATCATTGAGATCTAGAGGAGTGATCATATAAGTTGGAAATTGTTGTCCTTCCACCATGTAAGTATTCTGAGGATTTTTATTGTTGGGGTTTGGTAATGGTTGGGCAGGTAGTTGATTTGGTCTCTACTGAAATGGCAGTAAGAGTTGAGGATTTTGGTTTTGTTGTAGAATTTGTTGTGGAAATGGTAATGAAAGTTGACGGTTCTGATTTTGAAGTTGTGGCTGTTGATTTTGTTGTGGAATGTGTGGGGCAAGATAATTCTGATATGATGGAGGATATTGATAATATTGAGAAAATATCCCATAAGGATTTTGTACTCCTTGTGCCCAAGGTTGAGATTGAGATTGAGGTTAAGGCCAAGGTTGCTACCAATAACTCCAATTTGGTGGGGGCTAAAGATACAAATCCCTAATTTTGTGGCCCCTGCCAAGGTTTTCTAGAGCCAAAGCAAAGAGGTTCTGCTGAATTTGGAACTTCTTCTTCTTGAAAAACAGCCTTAAGACCTAGAATCGAAGGACAACCCTTGGTTTCATGATTCTCTGAGCAAATCATACAAGTCTCTATAATTTTTTCATCCGAAGGGCATTCTCTTAGAGCATTTTTTTCTGCATTTTGGACAGAAAATAGCTAAAGCATCAGCCTCGGTTTTCTGCTTGTTTTGCAACTTAAGGGTGTCTATTTTCTCACTAAGACTCCCTAGAATATCTGTTTTGAAATCATCAAGCATGTTACTAATTTCTGCCCTACTCATTGATCCAGTTGCAGATTTATTTACTGTAACAAGAGAAGGATCTCTTGGACCTTTCCCAGTTTTGGATTTCCCTCTTGAGAGATGAACACATAATTCTCCTATATCATTTAATGGGAGTTGAGAGATATCTCCCTTCCCCATCATGTTAAGGATATCTATCCACTCATCTCTAATGGCTTTTAATAAAAGAGCTTTTAAGGTATCTTCATCTAAATCATCCATCTGTGCTCTTTTCAAATTATAGTTGAATCTCTCAATCAAATCCTCTAAATTTTCATCCTCTCTTTGCATCATTTTGAACATTTCATCTTTGTGATTGGTAGGCATGCAGTAATCCAAATACCTATCCAAAAACACTTTTTTCATGTCATTCCATGTTCTAATGGACTGAGTGACTAACCCCATGAACCACTTCAAAGCAGCTCCTTTCAGTGTTGAAGGGAACAACTTAAGTTTTTGAGAGTCTTCTAGATAATCATAGGTTCTGCACAAGAATTCAAACTCAAATAAAAATGTTTCAGGATACTCACTTTTTAACCCATGGAAGTTTGGGGGGACAGAAGGTGAGATATTTTTCATTGTGGCATTTGTTTCTTCATCCACTATAGGGAATCCAAAAGAATGATCTATTTCCCTATTTCCTCTGCTTCCTCCATTATTTCCTCTGCCTCTTCCTCTACCCCCTCCTCCAAACAGTGTGAATTCTCCATCCTCTCCTTCTTCTGCCATTATAGTTTCTTCAGAGTCAGTATAGGGTTCAACCTGCAAGGTTACTTTCTCCTCCTCTAGTTCTTCTATTAATGGGATATGGGAGAGAGGTTCTACTTCTTCTTCCTCACCAGGTATTCCTAATTCTTCAACTAAAATGTGCTCCCCTGTAGAGGTGAAAAAGGTTACTCCTGCTGTTGGAGACCCAAGATTTTTCTCCTCTAGGACTGACTTGGTAGATGAAGTAGGAGATTATTTTGATTGGATTTCTGCCCTCAAAATTTAAAGAGTTCTATGGCTAGGAGTATGAGCTTGGGATGGAGGTGTATCTCTTCTTGTTATTGGTGGAGTAGGTGGTGTTGTAGGAATTGAACTCCTGCCTCTAGCTATAAATCTACCCCTAGAGTCTCTTTCTCTATGCATATCATTTTTTTTTTAATGTAAGAGATAAGGTTACCTAGTTACACTTCCCCGGCAACGGCGCCAAAATGTTTAGTCAACTTAGTGTCCTAAATTTCTTTGCATAAATTATCAATCGAGGCTTGTAAGCTGATGAAGTGTAGTGCACTGTATGTGCTAGTTAACCCTTATTACTTCATTGTTTTTCATTTTATATTGTTTTGGGAGTTTCTGTTCTTTGATTCCTAATGATATACAATTTGAACTATGAGAAACTGAATCTAAATTTCCTAAAGGTGAACCAAGATCTTAAAACTAGTCAAAATCTACGTTAAAAGAAGGAAAAACAAAGCATCTATCCTATCTTCTCATCTAATCCTAATTCATGAATAATTCTTAAAACTAGAAGGTAAAGTTATAAGTCATGTTGAAATAAATACAGAGAATGAAATTAACTGAATTACTTCTAGTTACCTTAACCTTTAATATTGAAGGATAACCTCCTTAATATGGAATTCAAGCAACTTCTGTACTTCATGATCTAGAAAAGAAACTAAATAAAAACATGCAGAAGGTAACTGATTGGTTTCAACCCTTATGTAAAGTGAATGCTTAACCATTTAGTTTAGGATGGATATCAGCTTGACATGGTGACCAAAAACATTCATTAGTACAATGCATTGACAACCTGAACTAGGAAGTAAATAACAAAAATAGTGAGTAAACTAATCAACAACGCATCCTCATTACTTTCAACCTTACTCTGTTTAGAAACAAATTTGTTTCCTTTATGAAATGGATTGGAGAAACAAGACTACATAATTGAATTCTAACATTATGCTACTGATTAAAACTAAAAGGAATCAAACTATAAGAAATCAACCTAAGTTATAAACAGTGTTAAAAGCAAATGAGGAATTTAAAAGTGAACAGAAAGAAGAAAACAAATGAAAAGAAAACCTCCTTTAGCGCAGGGTCCCTTTGCAACTGACTAGGTTGAGCTGCTAACTTAATTTAAAATGCTCCTTCAAATGATCATTAGTTAACACACGGCTTTGTATTATAAAACAGGAACAAAAGTCCAAAATTACAGAGCTGATAAGTTTAAACTTAATACATCAAAAACTTCGAACTCCTTCCGGTCCTGTTCAATTGGTATTTAAAAGAAAATATTCATAACTGTCTTTTGAGGAAAATTAGCTACAGGTGGTCTACACGTATTACAACTAGTCTGCGTAAATGTTTGATTAGCTACAGGTGACTTGAATTCAAACAAGGTGGTTGCACAAAACTGTTGACACAGGTGGCTGATCCGAGTTAATGCTTCAACAGATTTTTTGGATTTATTAATTAACCATGAAAGGGTAGACAAAGAGTCCTACTGCTTCCAGGTTTCATACGTTTGACTCCACCTTTGACTGTGGTCTTGAGTTGGCCTTTTTGTCGATCTGGGCTGGGTGACTAGGATAGGATCCATGTCGAGATGATTCCAGAGATGCCCATGTGGCTGGTTTCTTTGTTTGACACCTGTAACCTGTTCAACCTTGGAAGTAGCTACAGAACACATGGTTAGATGCAGAATAGGCTGCATTACTTAGCTAGTTTGAAAAAACTTATTTCAAATAGAAAAAACATAAAATTATAACATGTCAATCATTTAATGTCCTCCTTGACACAAAATATATCATTTATCAGTGATGGGGATCTGTCTTTTATGGAAAACAAGAAAAATAAGTGAGAAAAGTTGTCAAAGAGAGAGTAATTCTTAGATCCAACACCGTCATCGATGAAGGTGCTTCTACCCGCATCATGTCTGTCGCTTGTTGGAAGGAAATTGGTTCTCCTACTTTGAACCAATCCCCTAACACTTTGGAATCTTTTGATGGGCGCGATTCGTGACCATTCGGTGTCCTTCCCAACATTTCCACTACTTCGGAGGGCAAGACAATACATGTCGAAGTAGAGATTGTTGAAGCTCATCTTAACTACAATCTTCTACTCGGATGGAGCTGGACCCATGCCATGAATGGTGTAGCCTCCTCCCTTTTCCGTATGATTCATTTTCCCCATCAAGGGAAGATAGTCACAGTCGACCAAATGTCCTTATTTTCCTCTTTCTCTTCGGATGGCAATGTTCATTATGTCAAGCACACTGATGCTCCTTATGAGAGTGTGAGGGCAGGACTCTTTAAAGATCCTGCCTTGATGGGTATTTTTCTGCTCCCACCTCCTCATGTTGCCTCTGTCAACATGATCTCGGTTAAGTTTGATCCTTGGGTCATTCCCTCACTGGATCTTGTTGATACATGGGGCGAGGTTATGCCTCTAAGTCCTTCCGAAATTAATTATGTGGAGATTGTTTCAGCTTCGCTTTCGGTATCCTCTGATTTCTCTGTCTCAAGGACATCTCTCGATGCGTATTCTCAATCCTTGTGGCTTGGTTCTTCAGAATCTCCCGATCCCTTAGCCGAGACTTTTCTTTCTGACGAGAGTATCATGGAAGTAATGTCTCTGGAGGAAGTATCTTGGAATGACACTCATCATCGTTCCTCGTTCTTGCCTGGCCCAGTGATCATGTCTACTTGTCTCCAGAAGTTCTCCTCTCAGCTCCTGACCCTATCACTTTAGACGCCGATCATGACTCATGAAGTTTGGTCGGAAGGTAACATGGGTAACATTACCCAAACGATGCCAATTGATATTTTTTTCAAGCATGGTCTTGCTGAAAATGTCCATATCGGGGTAACTTGTTCTCTAGTTGAGATCAAGCTCTATACTCGTATGTTCCAAGAGTTTCGGGATGTTTTTGCATGGTCATATGAAGAAATGCCTGACATTGACCCAAGTATAGTCATGCACGAGATTCCAACTTACCCTCATGCGAAGCCCATGCGCCAACGGCTTCGTCCTGTGCACCCTAGAAAAGTGGTTGCCATCAAGAGTGAAGTTGGAAAACTTTTGAAAGCTAGATTTATTTATCTGATCCCTCTTATAGATTGGGTGTCGAATATTGTATCAATGACAAAGAAAAAAGGCATTATTCGTGTTTGCGTCGATTACCATGATCTCAATCATGCCTGTCCTAAGGATAATTACCCCACTCCCTTCATTGATCAGATCATTGATGAATGTGATGGGAGTGAATTCTTTTCCTTTATGGATGGTTTTTCTGGTTACAACCAGAACAACATTGCACCAGCTGATCAAGATAAGACAACCTTTATTGCTTCCTGGGGGACCTTCACGTATAAAAAGATCCCTTTTGGCCTTAATAATGTTGGGGATACATTTCAGAGAGCGATGTCTTATGCATTCCATGAAATTCGAAACATCGTTCAACTTTACTTGGATGATCTCCTAGCTCATTCTTGTAAATTCCATGATCAACCTGATCATCTCT
Organism: Pinus tabuliformis; assembly: GCA_031772625.1. Taxonomy (NCBI): domain Eukaryota; kingdom Viridiplantae; phylum Streptophyta; class Pinopsida; order Pinales; family Pinaceae; genus Pinus; species Pinus tabuliformis. The sequence continues at coordinate 939,579,442 of CM062810.1, read as the reverse complement.
GACAAATTTTTCTTCACTATAGACACTACAACATTCGGTTGAATCTGCATAAATGTGTCTTCTGCGTCGAATCTAGACGAATCCTCAGCTTTATCATTTCGAAAGAATGCATCCACCTTGATCCTCTTAAAGTCGAGGCCATTGTTAATTTAGCCCCTCCATCTTCATTGCATCAACTGTAGAGTCTGCAGAGAAAATCAAATTTCCTTTGTCGTTTCATACCAAACTATGCTGAGGTAGCTTCAGGGTTCACACGGTTTCTCAAGCAAGGAACCCCGTTTTTCTGGAATGAGGTTGCCCAAAACTCTTTCAATGACCTAAAAGTTGTCCTCATCAATGCTCCTTTGTTTCACCCTCTGAACTATCAACACAATTACTTCCTTTATCTAGTTCCAACCTCTAGTACCATTGCTATGGTGCTGGTACAAGACGATGACGAAGGCGATGAATATGTTATTTACTACCTCAGTCGCAATATCCTCGACACTGATACATGTTATGCTCACGTCGAGAAGTTGGCTTTGGCTACCGTACAGGCTATTCATTGCTTTCGGCATTACATTCTCCTTTGCACTACCACTATTATTCCCGAATGCAACCCCATGACCTACATTCTGACTCGTCGGTTGCTGGGGGGCAAGTATTCGAAGTGGATTGTCATCCTCCAAGAATTCAATTTGGTGTTCACTATTGCCAAATTTAAGAAATCACTGGTCTTTGTTGAGTTGATTTCCTCCCTTCCCTTTGCTTCTCTTCTTGCTGGTGCCGATGAGCAGCTACTGGACGAGACTCTTTTCTTGATTAGCACTCTCGACCCCTGGTACGGTGATATCATCGTGTATCTCCAGACATCCACCTTCCGGTCTACATTGACAAAGGATTATCACCAATTCATTCGACATCAATGTCAACCTTACCGTATCATTGATACTTTATACTGCATCAGTGTCAATTGGCCCTCCAGCTTCAAGGATTTCTTCCTTGTCATTTGCAAGTGCCATGAGTGCCAAATTTATCAGCAAAAAATGTGTGCCCCACCCGCTTACCTACACCCCATTATTATCATTGGTCCTTTTTCCAAATGGGGCATCGACTTTATGACATGTCACCCTCATTCGGCCGGGGGAATGGGTATAGTGTTGTTGTTGTGGATTATTTCACCAAATGGACCGAAGCAATGCCTACATACTTTGCAGACGGTAAAATGATAGCTCAATTTCTATTCAATCGCATTATTTCTAGGTTTGGAGTGCCTCAGGCCATTGTCACCGACCATGGCTCCCATTTTCGAGATTACATGATGGTTGAGCTAACTTCTATGTTGGGTCTATGCCACGATGGCTCAACCCTGTATTACCCTTAGCCCAATGGCCAAGTTGAAGCTGTGAACAAAGTCTTGGTTACGATGCTTCAGAATGCTATTGGGATGCACAAGTCAAATTGTCATCTCATGCTCTTTTCAGCTCTGTGGGCTCACCGAACCTCGACCAAGGACACAACTGGATTCACACCATTCTAGCTAGTCTATGGTCTGGAAGCAACTTTACCGATTGAGTGTGAAATTCCATCCCTCAAGGTCGCTGTTGAACTTCTCCCCGAGACCTCACCTTAGGAAGAGTGCCTCTTATATTTAGAACGATTGGATGAGACTCTTCGTCTTGCTGCTTTAGTCATCGAGGCACAGAAAAAGTGAGACAAGTCCCATTTTGATTAGTCTGTCTCTCCTCGAGCGTTTTCTGAGGGCGATTTGGTTCTTTTGTATGATCAGGTTAATGATAAGCTCGGGGCAGGAAAGTTTGAACCTATGTGGCATGGGGCCTACATTGTTAAACGTGTGTTACAGAAAGGGGGTTATGAGCTAATTGACTATGAGGGAAATCCCTTAGACAAACCCCGTAATGGGATTTATCTCAAAAGTTACTATACTTAGATCATCTTGCATGGCTACTTTTGTACAATAGTGTGTTATTCATTTTTGTGCAGTGTGGTTTGGTGTGTTTTTTTGCAAACAACTTTCATGCTTATTATGTTTTTACTTACATTGTAGATGTCAGTGTCTCCTCACATCGGTTTCACTAATGGTACTTGTCGTAGCACCCGGAATCTATCATCCTTAGCCTGGGCCATTTATGACCACCATGGTGAGTTGATTGATCTTCAAGGTATTTGTCTAGGTTGAACAACTAATAACATTGCTGAGTATAGCACAGTTATCGAATTGTTGTCAGAAGCTATCACTCTTGACATCCGGGAATTGGTTGTCAACCTTGATTCACAACTTGTTGTTCTTCAACTCAACGAGAAATATTCCATCAGAAACCCTCAGATATTGATAATGTATCTACGTATTCGTCTATTGGAGAGAAATTTTGATTACATTACATATCATCATATTCCTAGACATATGAATACATTGATAGATGCATTAGCTAATTATGTGTTGGATAGACATTTGCAAAACATGTAAAAATAAAAAACAAAACATTTGTACCATAGTAAGCAAGGAAATATAGCATATATATATATATATATATATATATATATATATATATATATATATATATATATATATATATATATATATATATATATATATATATGTTGATAATGTTTGTCATATATCAAAACCCAAAAAAATAATATGTGTTCAAATACATCCATGGCTTGCAGGCCTAAAAAATGTGGAATGCTATACCTATGAACTAATCGGCATGATTCTCATGGTAGCATGTAACTGCTCGTAATACACGACTCAGCAGTCAACAGATTCGGTCTGATACCCCCACTGTGTGCCTCTGATACTGGCATGGGATGTCACCCAGCCAGGCATACTCTGGGATACCGTGAGTCAATCCCTCGAGGTTCCGCGCGATATCCTCCTCATTATCACTTCCTTCCTGATAAGGAGTGATAGCAAACTACTAAGCAACGCATCTGGCAATCGAAGACATCCCGGCAGGATGCTCTGGTCCCACATCTGCATTTACAAAATCGAAATGTCATGAATGCATGTATTTCAAAAACAATAAAAAATTAAAAATTAAAATTGTTTGTTTTTACCTCCATCATCATAATCATCTCCCTATGGGAGCAGCATATCTAGATCACTGCAGAAGTCGGTACTGCTATAGGTCCAATCCTTTACTACAATCAGTTGTCATTTTAGCCATGAGGAGAAGGCGGGTTTATACGACATCTGTTGGCCCCTAGTAATTCTAGGCATCAATGCACTCCAATGGACCATCTATGGGTCTCATGGCAATGGTTGTTCCACCTCAGCAAGCTAGTAGTGAAATAGTGGGACCCGCTCCAGAAAGAAGGTCACTAGAATGGAACCGTAGCAGAACTGCTTCAGGTTTCCCGCCTTGGCTTTTGATAGTTGGCACTTCATGTTTACCTTCATGGCTTCCACCAAGTTGAAGATAGTCGGTGTGGTAGAGTCAATAGCATATTGAAACTTCAACTTGTTGGACTCATGTTGTGCTTGAGCCCCAACCACTCTGTTGATGGTCAACAGCAGCACTTTTAGCACAAGATCCTGAACGCTCACGATCTATATCTTGCCGCTTTTTTATTTTAGTGCTTTCCGGCAGTGTTCTGCAAGCAACATGTTCACGCTTGCCCAAATAGGCCTTGACCCATACAAATTGATTGGTTCCCCTCTTCAGGACAGTCCTATGATGAAATAAATGTCGAAAGTTTCCAAATCCAGTTCTTGGTCCCAGATCATAAAAACTTCCCGATTAACGTCGCAAAGACTGATCAGGTACCGTAGAAATTCGAGTTGAACCCGTAGACCTAGTGTAAGGAAGAATTTGAGGAGCCCACAGTTACTCAAGGCATTCAAGCAATTTGGGTCTGCCATTGCTTATGTGTCAATGTCCTCATGCTCACGTTCCTTCCAATCAACGATTGTTCACGATGTTTTCCCTGCAAAAACCATAAAATCAAGTCAATAATCATCCTTGGATAGAAAAATTTGGATTAAATCAGAGACATTTGGGCAAAACTTGAAAATTTTATGTTCACGGCACCGACGTGACTGTTTTAAAAAGAGTAGTGCTGACGGCGCGCTTGACAGTGTTCATAACCCGCAATCGGCGCGATTTTGTGCCCGGAAATCGCACCGACTGAGGGAAATTTTTGTTTGCTAAAACCTCCTCAAGAAATCCAAAAAACCATTAAAAACAAGAAAAACAACCATGAAAATGAGGCTAAAGGTCTTAGCTCTTACTTGCAACTAACGGATCGTCGAATGGCCTCTTGGATCTCCCGCAATCTGCTACGAAAAAACTAGGGCACAAATGGGTGAAGAGTTCTTCACACAAGGTAAAATGGTAAAAAATAATTAATTTTTCCTCTTTTTATTCATTTTTCATGAAATATTAGGTTTTAAATGTATTTTTTGACCTATTTTTCCTCAGAAATTGGATAATGCATTTACCTTTTGTGCAGCGACAGGAGACAGATTACTGATGTTGGTACTAGAGTCGTGTTTAAGCTATTTTCTCGACTCGTAAAACTCAAATGAAAAGATTGCCGAGTATTTTTCCCTTCTTGGCTCGTAAAAGAGAATAAAAACGGGGGGTCCAATTTTAAGCTCTTTTTCCGACACTTTAAACACGGAAACATTGTTGAGCTCTTTTCGTTTTGAACTCGTTAAACGCTGCAAAACGTCGTTTTTCCAGTGTATGTTTACCCCTTTTTCGGGCTAGGATAGACTATCTACGAAAAAGGTACTCCTTGACTGAAATGGTCAAGTGGTTCTCTCAAGTATTGTTCTCTACCTTTTCGGGCTCGAGAGACACAAATGTATGAAAAGGGACCATGTGAAGTTTTCTTTTCTGTTTCTTTTTCAAACTCTCTACATATGAAAAATATACCAAGTTACACCTTTGTTGGACTCGTTAAAACATTAAACGACATTGGATTCATCACCATGACGGACATGAACTTCTCCTTCCTAGGGCTCATTAAAATTACCAGGTCGGATTTGTCTGAAGGATGAACTTACAGTGCAAGCACATGCTATCCCCTTCAAGCTTGCAATAAAAAAATAATTGAGGGACCTGCCAGAAATGGTGGGGGCAAATTGGAAATTCTATCGATCGTGTCGGAAGCTCACTCTTGAACATGACACTTTCTGCTTCATGTTAGGTTGGGATATCCTCCTTTTCATCATTGACATTCCTGGGTTGGGTCGTTCATTTTTGCCTTCCATTTGATCTCTTCCACGTCATCATGACCACTGATCCTGTGGACCCAAAAGCTTCCAAACTCCAGATTCGTGTCGTCGTGTTGGGCTTGGAGTCCCCCAAAGGAATGTTTTCAGGCTAAAGCCCAAGTTTTGACTAAGTCCATTGTAAAGACTCCGTGATTTGTGGGCGTGGAGCGCAAAGTCATAATAGATTCATAGGGTTGTATGCCCTTGTTGAAATATAATGTCGGATGGAAAGATCTACCCATGGTCCAGGGACCATGGGATTGTATAAATAGAGCGAGGCTCTAAGCGTAGAAAGGAGAATGGAAGAGAAGAAGAGAGGAAGTTGATGAAGCATTGCGTCAAGTGTAAATCGTGTCTTTGGGTCATAGAGTAGGAGAAGGCTCTGCAGCTGAGTGCGTAGAGGCCTAGTAGTCCACAGCAAAGTGCGTGGACCCCTGCAGTTGAGTGCGCAGGGCAAGTCGAGTCTGTAACCGTTGGAAGAATTAATAAAAATAAGTTTCACCCTATTTGTTTATATATTTTCCTGTCTTATGTATTATTGAGTATGAATTGCAAGTTTATGGTTTATTTTCTGCACGAACTCATATGAATGTGGTAAACAAGTAAGCATAACATAAGGCATCCGATTACACGAAGATAACTAACTGGTATAAGAAGATAAGTAATATCTCGGGTGTGATTTAGGGAAATAGCGCAGATCACTGCTCCAACAGCGCGGAAGCCCCACAGCCCCTAGTTAGGGATGCACGAAAGCGAATATATCAGGGCACGAAGGCCAGGAAAGTGCACAAAGTAACCTGCGTGAAGGAGCTCACAGTTGGACCAAACCAAACCCTCAGACATCTCAAGGGTGTGGAAACCTGGTTCCAGCACCCCCCATACTACTTCAGGTGAGACCTGAGTCTGCGCTTTGTGGAATGTTGCCAAAAGGGCCAGTAGTACAGTGATTTTTCTGGCTAATTAACTTTAAACCTGGGTCAGGCCCCAACAAGCCAACACGTCGATATGTTCAAGAGTTATTCCTTCTGCAGTTACACTTACTCCTGATTCTCTGTGTCATCTAAAATCATTTCATCCCTTTGTCTCGTGTCGATGATCTGGGATACATCATGGCCCTCCATCGACACGGTCGCTTCCTGTTGACTTCAGCTCATTATCCAGGAAGTTGGACGAGAGACTCCCTTCTAGTACCTGAGATCTTGCATGCCCTAATGGCAATCTTTTCGCACTTGACGATAAGTTCACATCAATGGATTTCGATCGGGTGATTCCACGGGTGTTCGACTTCAGTTCTTTTATTCACATTCCATGAGCTATGCTGCTAGTACCTTGAGAACCATTGTCATTATTGGTGGTTTCTCTCGCGCTTGTTAACGGTTCACATCATTGATCGTAATCAAGTGACTTTCTAGCATGTTCAACTTCAACACATTCATTCACATGTTAGAATTTGTAATTTGATCGGGTCGTTTTGGAGTGCAAGACCTTGGGCTCAAATTACACAAGTCCAGGTTGCGAGGCAATGTGACATGATCATGTTGATATACATGTCTCTTTCAGATGGATGGCTACGACCATACCAAAAGTTGCTATATGTGATCCTTCTCATTATTAGATGGTCGTGGCCATACCTTGGCTTCGTTATGATCCTCTCTATTGGATGGTTGCGCCCATGCCATGGATCCATTTACATGATCATTCTTAGGATTTCTATGTCCATACCATGATTCATGTATCATATTTTAGAGTTTTCAGTGATGTATATGTAACTATTCTTGCTTGCAGGTTTTCTGATGACGGACTTCAGTTCCCTGCATCCACTTGTAAAACATTTCACCCCTCACGCTATTTTGGTCTCCACTCTTTAGGGGGCATTTGTTACACATCATTTTGTCATTGTTCCTATACTCCCTGTTCCATGATCCTGGAGGACCTCTACAGTGAACCATACATGCTTTCCCATAATGAAGAAACTCCCAGTATGTCCCTCTTCATGAGCAGAACAATTCCCTTTTGCATCATTTCCCAAGAATCTTCCTTTTACCCCAGTTTACAAGACCGATGCTACTGACCAGTTTCCTCCTCATGCTGATTTGCAGATATTAAAACCGACGCTACTGAGCCTTTTCTCAGTCGCGTCGATCCTCTTTTGGAAATTTTTTTAAATATGGAGTCGAAGCTTCCAGGTCTAGAAGCTTCGTAACGGAAGTCTGGTAAATGGTTGGGTTGGATGGAGACGAGGAAGTCAATTTGGGATCCTTTCCCCTATTAGGATGGAACCAACCCAAGATATAAAGCCTTCACCCATGATAAGAGGAACCATCTCCCCTCTATCCAAGCTATATAAAACCCTCCTTTTACAAGCTTCACTAGTTCTTTTAGTTTCACTCTTGGTATTTTTGGAGCTTGAATAATCAACAAGACATCGATAGCTTGTGGATTTCTAGTTTATGCTTGAGGGATAATAGTGTGTATGGTTTGGTTTGAGACTAAAGGGAAGAGGCCTTAAAACTTCCATTGTTGGGGCTATCCATGAGATGCCACCAGAAGTGTTGGAACCTGGATACATCGAAGGAGACCAACAATGTCAAGGCATTGGTTGTAATCTCTTTCTGAACTTATATGAATACAACTATTGATTGATTTCCTACATTGAAGTGTTATCTTACATTTGATGGCATAATGTTCCTTGACCTGTTAAGTAGGCCGAATACAATATTGTATGCTATCACATTTGTTGTTGTTGTTTGTTTTCTTGTTTCAGGTATTCGAAGGAAGGAAACAGAAAGTAGCTGGAGTGAGGAAGCAAGATCATCACCAAGCGGAATAGCATTCTAAGAGGTAGGCCCTCTTATTTGATTCTATCTTAAGGATATTTTCCATAGATTGCTTGTTTGTGGCTAGACCTACTCTCTCAGGCTAGAGGAATTGTTTGTGTCTGCACTGAGAATTTTCCTGCACCACAAAATGGCAACCATACTGGGGAGCCAATCCTTTTGTTTGATTGATTATCATTTTATGGTTTTGTGTGAACTTTTCTAGTATCATCGTTTCCCTTTAGTGTTCCTTGCTTTGCCTGGTTCACTTCTTTGAGCTTGAAATTTACAGTGGCAATTTGGTTTTAACCTTTGAAAATTTTCAGTTTTTTCCTTGAATCCTCGGTCAGCACATTTATTTTTCTAACAGTCGTGTCGATCTGTGCGAGTTTCTCAAAAACAGTCGCGCCTACCCCCTTCTGGCGCTTGTTGTCAGTTAGGCAGTCGCGCTGATTCCTGTATGTGAAGATCAAGGTTTCCCCTAGATCAAAACCAGTTTGTCTTGCCCTTCTGATTTATGTCTCTTAGCTTATTTTGATTGTGTTCTCACCAACTGGAAAGCTCTATTAGCTTGGTTTATATTCTTGTTTGGTTTGCCTTTTCTTCGCTTGGTTTCTTGAGTCCTTGGATGGTTTGTAGCCATAGGGCATCTAGGTCATCATCCATTCACCTGTTTGTGCACTCAGCAAGTCAAGATTGATAGTTAAGTTGCTCCTTGCATTTCATTTGTTATTCCTTTTGTTGCTTTGATTTCCATTTAACAAGTTTTGAAAAGTTTCCTTTGTTGATTGAGCATCTATTTTTGGGCATATATCACATTGCCCATCTTGTTTTTGGTTGAGTCTTTGAATCATTAGTTTGGAAGGAATTCTCTTTCTTGCTTTGCATTTGCTTGAAGTTGATTGTATTGAAATTTTTTCATTGAAGTGTTTGTGAAAGGTTCGTTTTCTCATTTCATTGGAAAATACATAATTCTAGTTTGCTGATTCAATATGTTACATTAGTTAGCATCATTAAAGACTAGAGTTGCATCGTCATTTTCATTGGAAAATAAACGAATTCTCTTTACTAGTGAAAGGACTACTTGAAGTGCGTTTGATAGGAAAGATAGGAATTGGAAAGAGTTTTTCATCATTTTGTTTTCAAAAAGCAAAATAGTGAAAAGGTAATTTGCTTTCAATTGCTTGTTTGTTGCATTGAGTGTGTTTCCTACTCTCATTAGTGTAAACAATTCATCGAATTGAAAGGGTCTTGTCTCATTTAACTGCATATAGGAGTTTTTCGAGTCACATTGATAAGGCCTGAAAACCGAGACATAATTTCAAGATAAACTCTAAAATGTATTCAATTAACCTAAGGCACATTTGAAACCTAACAATCACATTTAGAAGGTCTAGGCTAGAGACGTGTTCCGGCGTCTTTAAACCTAGAAGCTGTCGTTTGCTTTGACACTAGACAACGCTAGTATGGACTTTTCTCCCCATATTGTCGCGTATATAAAGGGAGACCCCACTAGGTTGCAATCCCTTATCCATAGGAATCCGAGTCTACCACCTTCTAAATGTGATACACTAAACACAACATTCGGGGAGATTGCCTACCCATACTTCTCATTTCCTCGGGAAGTATTTTCAGTTCACGGTTACCTAGTAATCCTTTTTGCCTAGCTCATCCTAAGTAGTCATTTTGATCTTTTCGAATCCCTAAACATAAAATATCATCCGAGCACTTGTCCTTTCAAGCTCGTTTCAACTCGAAAGTGAAAGAGTCACCTTTGCTTCTTTCTCGACTCTTAAAACATGAAAGAGCACCAGCTTGCTTTTGCATCTTAAAAAATTGTTGCCCACGATCATATAACATTCCTGTTAGTCTTTTCTAGACCACATCATGAGTATACCTTTAAATACATTTTAAAGCCTTGGAATCAATCTCTCTCTTCTGGTTAATTGAGACAAAATCATCGTGGTTGAACCATCAGGTTCGCCTAGTTCCTCTTCCTCTCCTCTGTCTGAAAGATCATCTAAGGAGCCTTTTCCTGAATTTCCGTAGTCACTTGAGGACCAAGGTGTTGAACTCAGAATTGTTTTGAGCATTCAACCTTTGTCATCTCATCCTCCCCCTCCTGCAGATACGGGGTCACTTTCTGAAATTGGCCCAGAATCTCCAGATAATCCTATCCAAACTCTCGAGAGTCCGTCGAGTTCTAAAGGTAAGCTTGGACTGGTTGTTTATCCTCTAAATCCTTTATTCGATCTTATTGTGATATCACCCCAGCATCTGTGCAGTCTGTGTGATCAGCTGGGTATTCCTTTGGAATTATCCCCTTGAAAATCTTTGGTAGTCCATCGTTGCCTGTTTTCACCCATGGGATCAGAAGGTGAAATCCCAGTCTCCTCTTTGGGTCACTTAGAGGATTCCACTCCACGCACATTTGAGGAGCAAGAATATCATTTCCCTCCTGAAGGTTTCCCTTACATGGGAAGCATTTTGACCAGTGTTCACCCTGAGTTACTGTGTAATTACGTGACTTTAGCTCAGTTGGTTTAAGCTATGCCTACCGTCTCATCACTATATCACAACCCTATCCGGTCATCTAGCACTATGCATACCTCAAGTTCATTCATTCAGATACCGACCTCCCAACAGATGGTGCATTCTACAGTTACTTCAGTTCTGGTGCAACCCACCGTTCTGAATCCTCTTGTTTCCTCAGTACAAGTAACCATCCGGTTCAACCGACGATCTCGAGTCATGTCTCTGTCAGTTCTTCAATCCCTCTAATTAGTGGACAGGCTGTGCCACTCCCTGGAGGGAAAAGTCTGAATGTTTCTATGATATCTGGCACAACCAATGTGAGTGGCTCACGACCTCACATGATTGGGATGAACCAACCCTCTTCAAGTGCCATTTCAAACCCTGTTGGTCTTGTTGGATCGAGTAATGCCCAGTACGAACAGCCCAATGTTGGTCCGTCTAGGTCAAGTCTAGTCTAGTACTAGTAGCCCATTATGGCCCAGACCTTATGTTCAGCCTGGTCTGTCTACCGCGCCAGGTGGATATGGCCAGATACACTTCAGGAACTTTCAAGGTGTCATTCCAAGCACTGTTCAAGTACCCTTGCAGTAGCAAGGGCAACCTTCATTGCAGCAAGGGCCATCCATGCAGTAGCAAGGGCAGATGATGCTGCAGCAAGGACAACTACAACAACCGCAGGGGCAACCCTCGCAACCGTTGCAACAAACCATGCAACCACAAGTGTAGTATGTGATGCAATCCTCCCAGCATATGCCTTTGCAATGTCAACCTCTGCAGCCGCAGGGATAGCCTTTACAGCCGCAAAGTAGGCCCTTGCAGCAACAAGGTCAACATGGGCAACAACAACCCTTATACTCATATCAACAGGCTCAACCTTTGCAAGGGCCATGTTAGGGTCAAGTCCGACAGCAACAGGCGTAAAACCCTTATTTCCAATGGCAACAGGTTCAGCATCATTTTGTCTAAGGGCAGCAGGTCCAAAATCCTTATGTCCAAGGGAAGCAAGTGAAAAATCCTTACGTCCAAGGGCAGCAGGTACAAACCCTTTTGTCCAAGGGAAATAGGTTCAAAACCCTTATGCTCAGGGGCAACAGGTGAAAATTCCATATGTCCAAGGCTAGCAGGCTCAACATCCTTTTAACCCTTATGTTTCTTATCAGTAGCCTATGGATGGATAGTTTCAAGGCTTTCAAGGTCTAAATCCTCCCTACGGGCAAGGTAACCTATAGTGGGGGAAAAATTAAATGTTATATGGACAAAACCCTCCACTATGGGGACAAAATCCTTATCAGCAGGGATGGGTCCCACCGGTTGGGTCCCATTATTGACCTCAAATGCCTTTCAATACCCAATTGTCGTTCTTGGCTACACTGGAATTTCCAGATGTGTCTAGACTCACGAATGGCCCAATTCTTCATTCACCATTCTAGCCTCCAATTCCATCCAAGATCCCAAGAAATTGTTCGAAGTTTGAAGGAAAAGCGAAAGAGGATCCTCAAGCCCATGTGATGACATATCACCTCTAGTGCTCTTCGAATTCCTATGTTGATGATTCCATTCCTATTTGGCTTTTCCAACGAACTCTTACAGGTGTTGCAGCCAAGTGGTATACCAAGCTACCTCGAAATACCTATCATGACTTTAACACTCTCGCCATGGCCTTTCTCACACATTACCAGCTGCCAGTTCACTATGAAACTAGCACCCATCTGCTAACGTTGCTCAAGAAAGACACAACGACCCACATCTCTGATCACATCCATGAATGGAGATGTAGGCGTCGCCTGATTAATTTTGAGATTGTTGATCAGTTGTTCACCGAGTGGTTCAAAAAATCATTAGTCAACAAAATTGCTGAGGACATTGCTATGGGTGGATGCGTCACTGAGGAACAAGCCATCGTGCGTGCCCAGTATCTAGATATCATCTATTTGAAATCTTGCACGTTATATGATGTGTTACCCGATGCACCCAGACCATCATCTGATCTGACAATATTTAAGTCTCCAGCTACACCTCCTGTTGATGGAGTAATTGGTTCAGTGACTCAAATCCTTGCAAAATCTTCTTCCAATTAGAAGTCGGTCTCCAATGCTGTTGCCAATGATTCCTCTCGCAATTTATCTGGCCTTGGTAAAACCTTAGAGGTTCACACTGTCTAGTCTACCGCAACGGACAAATCCTCTAAAGGTAAGAAGAAAGGCAAAGGAAAGGGTAAAGTTGATGCCCGAAAATAGGACCCTCCTAAGTCATCTGTTGGTGATGCTTCCTAACGGAAGCCCAAATATCCATGCCTCATTTGGGAGGAGGATCACTATACTAAGGATTGTCCCAGACGATCCGTGTAGGTTTTAACCCCGTACAGAAATTACCTGCATACGAATTCTAAAACACATAAAATAAACAATGCGAGAGCATAACAAATAAAACACATATACACAGAGATTTTCATCTGGATCCCAAAACTGGGACTACCAACTTGATTTTTCATTATCTTCCTTTCAATGTTACAATACATATTTATACATGCTGAAGCATCCAATACCATGGACCGAAAACCATCGCGTCCAAAATCATGTGCGAAAAACATGCACAAAACCATAGGTAGGTCCGCCTAAACCCCATAGAGGGGGGTTACCTACACCCCTCAAACCCCCTGTGAGCCCCCGCTACACAATCGGCGCAACGAAGGGGGGGATCCATCCCCCCCTCTAACCCCCCGGTTAACTATGTGGGCTAGTCGTGGAAAGAATATAACACAACCCAACATTCTCCCACTTGTTTTCTTTCCACAGGGGGGCACGAGAGAGATTAGTCATTTATCAAACCCTGCAATGCCCATTGTTTCTCTACACCAAGAGAACTTTTCAGAGCTCACAGATTTTGTCAATGCATCTGTAGTATTCTTCAAAGTGTCCACCTTTACCATCAACACCTTTTTGTCTTCTATCATATCCCTCACAAAGTGATACTGAACGTCAATGTGCTTTGTCTTTGAATGGTATGCAGGGTTCTTTGCCAAGAAAATTGCAATTTGGCTATCATAGTCTATCCTTATAGCTCCCTGTACTAACCCCATAATTGAACAAAATATTTGCAACCAAACTGCTTCCTTGCTTGCATGAGTGGCTGCCATGTATTCTTCCTCTGTAGTGGATAGTGCCACTACAGATTGTTTCTTACTCATCCAACTGACTGCACCTCCAAATAGGTTAAACACATACCCACTTGTAGATCTTCTCCGATACAGATCTCCAGCCTAGTCTACATCAACAAAGCCACGAATATCCAACACTCTGTCCAATCCTGGTCTTCCTTGGTAGCACAAACCATAATCACTAGTGCCATGCAAATACCTGAAAACTCGCTTCACTATTGTCCAGTGCTCCTTCCCTGGTTTTGACATAAACTTTCTCAATACTCCCATTGCATGTGCAATGTCTGGTCTAGTACAAACCATTGCATGCATTAGGCTACCGACTACACTTGCATATGGAACACGGGACATGTCCTCTTCATCTTCTTGTGCCTTGGGACACTGTTCAGCAAATAACTTCACACCTACAGGAATAGGAACCTTCACTAGTTTACTATCCTGCATATTAAACCTCTGCAATATTGTCTCGACATACTTCCTCTGGTTTAACCAGAGCTTCCTCTTTGCTTGATCTCTTTTAATTTCCATGCCCAAAATATAGTTTGCAGCACCAAGATCTTTCATGTCGAATTTGGAGGACAATTGGGTCTTCAAATCCTGGATAATTTCTTTGTCATTTCCAACCAGCAACATATCATCCACATACAAGACCAGATAAATAACACGGTCACCAATTAATTTAAAATACACATAGTGATCTGCATTTCTTCTGGCCAAGTCCCCGTGTAAATATATCAAATTTCTGATACCAAATCCTTGGTGACTATTTTAACCCATACAGAGACTTCTTTAACTTGCATACCAGTTCTTTCTTACCCTTCACCGCAAAGCCTTCAGGTTGCTTCATGTAGATTTCCTTTTCCAGATCCCCATGAATAAATGTTGTCTTCACATCCATCTGTTCTACCTCAAAATCAAAAGCAACAACAACAGATAAAAGTAATCTAATATAAGTTACCCTCGCAACAGGAAAAAAATATCACCAAAATCAATTCTCGGCACCTGGGAATAACCTTTTGCTACCAACCGAACTTTGTATTTATCCACCTTTCCTTCTGCATTTGTCTTCTTCTTGATCACCCATTTGCTGCCAATGGGTTTCCTTCCAGCTGACAACTCCACCAGATCCCAAGCCTCATTTTTGTGTAAAGATGCCATTTCATCAACCATGGCCTCTTTCTAGAGTTTTCCATCCTCTGAATCTATTGCTTCCTTCACAGTTTCGGGATCATCGTCATTAATAGATAAAGAAAAATTTGAACAAAAAGCAGATGGACTATACCTTTCTGGCTGCCTTCTTTCTCGAACTGATCTTCTCACACTCGGAGTTTGTGGCTCTTCATCTTCTGATTCCTCCTCTATTGTAGAGTCTGATTCTTCCTCCTTAAGCTCAAACTCTATCTTCTCAAGTTCCTTTAGTTGGACTTCATGCTTAATAACATCTTTTACCTCTCTGAACACCACATCTCAGTTGTACACAACCTTCCTTGTTACTAGGTTCCAAAGCTTATAACTCTTTAAACCATCTTTATACCCACTAAAGATGCACTTTTCAGATTTACTATACAACTTGGTTCTTTTCTCCTTTGGAACATGTACATATGCATCACATCCAAATACCTTTAGATGTGAAAGAGAGGGTTTCTTACCAATCCATACCTCTTGTGGAGTCTTATCCTCCAACGTTGATGAAGGTGATCTGTTGACCAAGTAACATGTTGTCTCCACTGCCTCTACCCAGAATTCATGTCCTAATCAGGCACCATTAAGCATGCTTCTTGCCCTTTCCATCAACGTTGTTACACAATAATTTGTCACTGTCCTCACCTCAGTCTTTCTGTTGTGTCATGTGTCAAATCAACATGTCCATATCTTCCCACTGATGTAAGAATATTAAGCAAATGCTCTCAGTTGCTGCAAATTGACCCTCATTCCCTAAGTTTTTGCCTCGTCATGAGTAAACCCTTAATATACGCGACGTTCCCATGTCCATAACGGTCTCATCGAGACTCCATCATAATGTACATCTGTTTCCCACGACAGTAGGATTTCTGGACCCGGCGTGAGGTTATGAGTTGTGTATTGCGACGAAGAGTCTGCATGCATTGCCTCCTTGCGATGTCGTCGCGAAGAATTAGTTTACAGCCCGCAATGATCCAAATTGGGCAAATTCGTTTCAACAGTCGGCCTTCTAGTTGTCTCTAGACCCGGTTGTTGGCATAGTTTGGGTCACCCTTCCCCTCCTAGTATGGTAGTTCCGTCATTTGTGCTACCTTCCTTGAAGATGAGCTCCTTCTTCCACATTTCATGGAGACCCTTTCTCCTATTAAAGCACTCACCTTTGATGTGATCAACTAGTTAGTAATTCCTTTGGTTGAGCAATGCTGCTAGTGCTTTTGAGTTGGATAGATAGCTAGTGTGGGTGTGACAAGTGTGGGATTGTTAATAGCTTGTGGAAGGTTGTGGAGTGCCCTTAACTTTGTGTTAAATCTTATGAGTGAGAGAGAGACATTGTATGTTGGGAGATTCATACTTGAAGCGTGAATACTTGAGAAACATACTGGCTGGACCCTCTGAGAGGGCTTGTGACGTCAAGGCTTGGCTGTAAGCTTGCTTTTGATTCATTATTAATACAATCAATGATGTTTTCCTATGTCTTGTATGTAATCTACTTGGTAGCTCGTGACTTCTTGACTTTATGAGTAAATAGATCATTGTTGTTTCCCAGTCACGTGCTTTGTTGTTTTTCCATTGTATTGTTTCAGTTTAATCACTCATTGAGGAGAAGGAAACGGAAGTTAGAGCAGCACAACGGAACTTCATCGACCACTGGTTGAGGTAGGCCTCCAACGATGACTGTTTAAGGAAATCAATTGTTGATCTGTCTTCGCTGTGACTAGACCCACTCTAGGGCTAGAGGGGTTGCCTCTGTCTACAGAGGGAACACTTTCCTACATCACAACTTGGTGACTCCACTGGGGATATTCCGGACGAGTCTCTATTTTTTATTAGCACCCTCTATCCGTGGTACGGGGATATTATTTTCTACCTTCATACGTCCTCCTTTCATTCTGATTTATCCAAGGATGCTCGACGACGTATTCGCCATCATTCTCAACCCTATCACATTATTGGGGACACGCTGTATCAGGTCGGTGCTGACTCTGTTCTCCGCTATTGTTTGACATTCGAGGAGGCTGAACGAGTCTTGAATAACTGCCACTCCGGCGCTTGTGGAGGTCATATGTCCGGGTATGCTACTGCTTAGAAGATCCTCCATGCTGGTTATTTTTGGCTGTCTATTTTCAAGGATTGCATTCTTGTCGTCTGCTCTTGTCATGCGTGCCAAATCTACCAACGGAAGATGCGTGCGCCCCCTGCTCCTTTGCACCCTATCATTACCGTTGGCCCTTTTTCCTAATGGGGCATTGATTATATGACCTATAAACCTCGCTTGGATGGGGGGTATGGGTATATCAGTGTTGCCGTTTACTATTTCACGAAATGGGCTGAGGCAATGCCTACACTATCTAATGACGGTAAGACAATGACGCAGTTTTTATTTAATCATGTCATTTCACGTTTCAGAGTCCCTCAGGCTATCGTCACTGATCACGGTTCTCATTTCCATAATCATATGATGACCAAGTTAACAACCCAGCTGGGCTTGTGGCATGATAGTTCGACACCATATTATCCTCAGGCCAATGGCCAGGTAGAAGCTGTCAACAAAGTTTAGGTCATGATGCTTCAACGCACCATTGGCATGCACAAGTCCAACTGGCATCTGATGTTGTTTTCCGCCTTATGGGCCTACCAAACTTCCACGAAAGATGCCACTGGGTTCACCCCGTTCCAATTAGTTTACGGTATGGAGGCCACTCTTCCAATTGAGTGTGAAATCCCTTCACTTAAATTAGCCGTCGAATTGTTCCCGAACACTACTCTGGTAGAAGGACGTCTTCATTACTTAGAACGGTTAGACGAGACCCGTCGAATAACCTCTCTAGTTATTGAAGCACAGAAGAAGAGAGTGAAAACTCACTTCAACCAAACTGTTCATCCCCATTCTTTCATTGAAGGAGATCTAGTCTTGCTCTATGATCAAGCGAATGATAAGCCAGGGGAAGGAAAATTCAAGCCTATGTGGCATGGGCCCTATATTGTGAAACGTGTTTTGCAAAAAGGGGCTTATGAGTTGATCGATTACGAAGGGAATCCTCTAGATAAGCCCCGAAACGGGCTTTATCTGAAAAAATATTATGCATGAATCCCGTGCATATGATTTGTACATACGTGTGTTTTCAGCATGTGTGTTTTCAGTGTGTGTTTGCTTGTATGGCTTGGTGTGTAGGCGTAATCGCCACTTATTGTGTCTTTTTACTTCTTTTGCAGATGTCTGCTACACCTTACATTGGTTTCGCTGATGGTGCCTGCTGTAGTACCCGAAATCTTTCCTCTGCCGCATGGGTGATCTACAATCCTCATGGTGAGTTAGTAGACCTTCAGGGCGTTTGTCTGGGTTGCACCACAAACAATGTCGTTGAATACAATGCTGTTATTGAATTGTTGACCGAGGCAATTAACCTTGATATTCGTGCATTGGTTGTGAATCTAGATTCTCAACTTGTTGTCCACCAACTCAACAGGTGTTATTCCGTAAGAAATCATCAGATTTTAAGGTTGTATTTACGTGTTAAATTATTGGAAAGAAGTTTCAATTTTATTACATATCAACATATTCCAAGAAGATTAAACACATTAATTGATGCATTAACAAATCATGTATTAGACAGACATTTACGCAACATGTAAATTAAACATTGTACCGAAGCATTTAGACACAATAATGAACCATAAGATAGCATGTATATATATATATATATATATATATATATATATATATATATATATATATATATATATAGATGTCGTGTGGTGCACCGAGGCACTCAAAAAAAAGTGTGTATGTCAAAAAATAGAGTCTGTGTACATCCTAGACACATGTCTCTCAAAAAATCAGTAGCAAATAAAACCTAGGCATCTACTCCCTATAGAAAACCATTGCTTGTGCGACTCGTCTCAAGAGTCTATGCACCCTAGGTATCACCCCTATTGTATGTATCTGATACTCCATGGGGACCTCTTCGATCCCCCTGTAATCTGGGATCCCCTCTGTCAGGCCCTCAAGATTATGGGCTACTGTCTCCACTGAACTGCCAGCTGGAGGAACCAAGGCCAGCTCTCTGATGCCTTGTGGTTCCCTCCGTGCCTCCCGAGCCAGTCCCACAGGCCTCTCTGGTCCCACATCTGTAGTAACGTAAGATACATCATTAAGACATATGCATGAAAAAATTCAAAAAACATCATAAAAGACAAAATACAAAAATAGTGTGATCAAGTGTTTACCTCCATCATCCCACTGCTCGCCAGCGGGCAGCATCATGTCGGGGTCCCCGCGAAAATCCATACCTGCGTATGGCCAATCCTCGACAAAGATCGTCTGGCGATTTAGCCACTCTCGGAATAGTGTCCCCCATGACACTGTCGACCACCACCCCCTCGCAGCATGACATGTGCCCAGCGAGTGATCTGGGTCTCCCGTGGTCTCAGATCGTCTAAGTCCATATCCTGTAACTGAAGTGACGGGACTCGCTCCAGCATGAGCGGGATCAGAATAGACCCGTAACCGAACTGCTTCGCTTCCCCACGATGGCATTTGGTGAGCTACCTCTTCATGTTGATGGTCACTGCCTCAGCCCAGTTATACATGGTTGGGTTAAGGCACTCAAGAGCCAACCGAAGGTGGGTCTTTGTTGCCTCATGCTGGGCCTGGGAGCCCGCTACTCTCGTCACCATAAATAGAACTGAACGAAGAATCAGGTCCTCTACTGATGGAATCGCCAATTTCCCGCTAGTGCCTGATTTACGTGCCCCTGGGCACACTCGAGCTATGAGCATGTCCAGTGATTCCTCGTCGGTTCGTTGGCCCTCTAAAGTCAGCCTCTCACTGCGACGGGACAATCCAGTTAAAAAATAGATATCTGTAGCATCAAACTCAATGTCTTTGCTCTGGATGACAAACTTTCCATCTGTTGGGATCCAAGCACGAATCAACAACTCTAACAATTCAGGTTGGGCTCGAAGATGCGGAGTGAGGAAAAATCTTAGCAATCCACAAGCAAGTAAAGCTCTTCAGCACCCAAGATCATTGAACGCTTGTTTGTCATTGATATCATGAGTTCTTTCTTGCCATACAAATGCCATGTTGCCCTGCATTCAAAGAAATATGAATTAGAACTCTTTTTACAAGTTTAAATCCATAAATTATAAAGAATTTCAACTTTACAACACCGTCACGTCCGTTTTCCAAATAGCGGCAATGGCTTGAGTTCAACAGTGCATTTTCCCCACGATCGGCGCGAGAGTACATCTATCTCTTGTGACGATCATGGAGGTGGTGCGTTTTACCACGCTCGGTCATCGCTAACCCGAGCGGTTTTCTCGCGACGACCGAGAGGCGGACCCGGATTTGAAAACCTGCCTAAACCCACCTATCCAACACTAAATTGCATAAAAAAACCACTCAAATGCAGCACAAGGAAGAATGTACTTACTTGGAGAAGGTTTCAGGCGAAACCATGGACTGTTGATGCCGGAATCGACTTCGAAATTTTTCTCAGGTTGATGCTCCAAAATGCCAAAGGTAAAAATGCACAATGTAAATGGTAAAAATAGGATTACCACACCCCTTTTTAATATGTTTTTTGGAAAAATTAGAAAATTTCACTTTAGGGTGTGAGTTTTTTCATTTATATTGAGTTTTTAATTAGGGTTTTGGTGTTTTTGATATTATTTCCACATATATAATCTATTTATGTCGAATGGATCTTATGGTGTAATGTGTTGTGCAAAAATAGCGATGGTTGGTCTGTATACACTTGGTCCGTATTTTTCGCAAAGTCCTCTTTAAGCTCTTTTCCAACTTAAAAGACAAAAAGATTGCTAAGTTATTCCTTTTGACTCGTTAAACGAAATAAGAGGCAATCTACTTTGAGCTCTTTTCCGACCGTATAAATGTGAAAAGATTGCCAGAATTTTGTCGTTTCAGTTTTTATATTGGTTACGAAACGACGTGTCTTCGATCACTTTTCTTCTCTTTCGGATCGAGGTCACTAATTATGAAAATTACTCCTTCATCGTAATGGTCAAGCGGTTCTCTTAAGTATTATTTTATACTTTTTCGGGCTCGAGGGACACAAATCTACGAAAAAGGACCCCCTGGAGTTTTCTTTTCCATGTCTTTTTCAAACTCTCTAAACATGAAAAATACTCCGAGTTTTACCTATGTCGGACTCGTTAAACCCTGACGACATTGGACTCATCACCATGACGAGATTCGAGCTTCTCCTCCCTAGGGCTCGTTAAACTATTACTAGGTTGGATTCGACCAAAGGTTGAACTTATATTACAAGCATATGCTCTCCCCTTCAAGCTTGTTTTAAAAAATAATTAGGGTACTCGCCAGTAATGGTGGGCGAAATTTGGAAATCATCATTGGTTACCTATGGCAACTAGCCACTCTTGAACATTGACACTTTTGCTTCTTGTCAGGTTGGGACATCCATACATCGTCATTTGGCCTTCTGCGGGTCTGGGTTGTCATTTTGCCTCATTCCATCTGATCCATGTTGCTTCCATCAAGCCTCCGATCCCTTGGTATCAAAATGCTGCCACATTTCAGAGTCGTGTCACCGTTATGTTCAAGAGTATAATCTTTCTGCAGTTTACACCCTTACCTCCTCCTCTGATATTTTGTTTCACCATCTACCACTTGTTCCTTATCTCGTGTCATTGATGGGAGAAACATCATGGCCCTCCTACGACGGATCATCTCTTGTCGACACCATCTCCTTATCTAGGGGAATGATCTAGAGATCCCTTTCGGTACCTTGGAACTTGCATGCCTCAATGGCAAGTTCTTCACGCCTGACGACAGACTTTCCTCATTGGTCTTCGATTGGGTGGTTCCACGAATGTTCGACTTCAGCTCATTTTTCACACTTAATGGATTGTACTAGATAGTACCTTGAGAGCCATTGGCATTATTGATGGTTTCTCTCGTGCTTGTTCACAGTTTTCATCATTGACCGGTAATCAAGTGACTTTCTATCATGTTCGACTCCAGCACATCTGTTCACATGGTACGATTTGTACTTTGATCGGATGGGTTTCAAGACCCCGAACTAAGATTGCATATATTTGGGTCCTGTGGATTGGTTTGTGATTACATATATGACCCCTTGATGGATGGCTGTGACCATGCCTGAGTCTCCATGGATGGCTGTGACCATATCTTTGTCATCATTATGGTTTTATTAACTGGGTGGCTGCGTCCATACCACAGACCAAGTTTTATATGTCCTAAGGATGGCTGCGCCCATTCCTAGACTATATGTATTTCACTATCACAGATATCAGTTGTACTTGCGCCTGCAAGATCTTCAAGGTGGTTCCAGTTCAGAGAGTTTCGTAAAGCATTTCACCCCTCCCACTCTCTCAGGCTTCATGCTTTAGGGGGCATCTCTTACACAGTAATTTGTCATTGTCCTCATCTCAGTCCTTCTATTGGGTCATGTGTCAAATCAACATGTCCATATCTTCCCACTGATGTAAGAAGATTAAGAAAATGCTCTCCGTTGCTGCAAATTGAACCTCATTCCCTAAGTTTATGCGTCGTCGCCAGTAAACCCTTAATATATATGATGTTCCCATGTCCATAACGGTCTCATCGTGACTTCGTCGCCGGTGTACATATGTTTCCCACGACGGTCGGATTTCTGGACCCGGCGTGAGGTTATGAGTTGTGTATTGCGATGACGAGTATGCGTGCATTGCCTCCTCGCGATGTCATCACAAAGAATTAGTTTACGGCCCACGACGATCCAGATTAGGCGAATTCATTTCAATAGTCAGTCTTCTGGATGTCTCCAGACCCGGTTGTTGGCATAGTTTGGGTTGCCCTTCCCCTCCTAGTATGGTAGTTCCGTCATTTGTGCTACCTTCCTTGAAGATGAGCTCCTCCTTCCACATTTCATGGAGACTCTTTCTCCATTAAAGCACTCACCTTTGATGTGATCAACTAGTTAGTAATTCCTTTGGTTGACTAGTGCTGCTAGTGCTTTTGAGTTGGATAGATAACTAGTGTGAGTGTGACAAGTGTGGGATTTTTAATAGCTTGTGGAAGGTTGTGGAGTGCCCTTAAATTTGTGTTAAAGCTTATGAGTGAGAGAGAGACATTGTATGTTGGGAGATTCATCCTTGAAGAGTGAATGCTTGAGAAACATACTAGCTGGACCCTCTGAGAAGGTTTGCGACGTCAAGACTTGGTTGTAAGCTTGCTCTTGATTCATTATTAATACAATCAATGATGTTTTCCAATGTCTTGTATGTAATTTACTTGGTATCTCGTGACTTCTTGACTTTATGAGTAAATAGATCATTGTTGTTTCCCGGTTACATGCTTTGTTGTTTTTCCTTTGTATTGTTTCAGGTTAATCACTCATTGAGGAGAAGGAAATGGAAGCTGGAGCAGTGCAACGGAACTTCATCGACCATCGGTTGAGGTAGGCCTCCAATGATGACTATTTAAGGAAATCAATTGTTGATCTGTCTTTGCTATGACTAGACCCACTCTAGGGTTAGAGGGGTTGCCTCTGTCCGCAAAGGGAACACTTTCCTGCATCACAAACGTCTTGTTCATTCTTTCTGCAACTCCATTTTTCTCAGGTGTGTATGGAGTAGTCTTCTTCCATGCTATACCACACTTCTTATAGAATTCTTAAAATTCCTTGCTGCAAAATTCTCCACTGTTATCTATCCTCAACACCTTTATCTTCTTCTCTGTCTAATTTTCCACTAGAGCCTTAAATTATTTAAACCTATCAAAGACTTCAATTTCTTCTTAAGAAAATATATCCATGTATTCCTTGAGAAGCCATCTATAAATGATACATCTGTGCACAAGTTCTAATATATGTTTTTCTCTTTTACCACCAGAGGGGAAACTCACCCGATTCTGCTTCCCATATACACAATTTTCGCAGAAATCAAAATCCAAAGAGCTATTACTCATACCTTCTACCATACCTTTACCATGAAGTATTCAAAGGCCCTTCTCTCCAATATGTCCAAGCCTTTGATGCCATAGCATGGTCTTCTCTCCAGAGACCACTAGATTTTCTGCTCCACTTTCAGGAACCATAGAGTTGTTTCACCCATCAACAACAGTGCTACCTTGCAGCTTGTACAGAGTTCCAATCTGAACTCCCCGCATCAATATCAATTTTCCCTAAACCATCTTGCCGGTATCCTTCTCGAACACTGTTTTTACACCTGCATCATCCAGCTTGCTTACAAAAATCAAAATTCTGGCCAATGCAGGAATATGCAGAACACCCAGAAGTGTTCTAACCCTTCCACCTTGCAACTTCAACTTTACTTTTCCACGACCAATGATTCTAGCCTTCCTATCATCACCTAAGAAGACATCACCACCATCGTATTTCTCATACTTGCAGAACCACTCTCTATGGGGAGTGAAGTGAAAGGATGCACTTAAGTCAATCAACCATGCCTCATGATCTACATGTGTACTTGAAGAAGCCAAGTACACATCCCCACCTTCATCTAAGGTGGTTTTCGCCTCTGCAGAAGGAGCATCATCAGATCTCTTTCCTTTGTCAGGAGCTTTAGATTTACAATCCCTTTTGTAGTGCCCTTCCTTTCCGCATTTTCAGCAAACCACCTTTACAGGTTTTCCTGGAGATTTAGATTTCCCTCTAGATTTAGATCTCCCACTCGATGACTTCTTTTTGTTTCTGTTCTAGGACTGTCCTCATACAGACAAGGCATCACCATTCTGGCTGTCCATATTTTTTCGTCTCATCTCCTCCGTCAACAAGGATGATACTATTTCATCACATTGCAAGGAAATTGCATTGCTACCTATTGCAATAACCAAACTATCTCACGAATCTGGTAGAGAACACAATAAACTGATTCACTTATCTTCATCTGAAACTTTAATATCAACAGATAAAAATTGACTGACCACAATATTAAATGCGTTCAGATTCTCTATCACCGAGTCTCCATATTTCATCCTCAAAATATACAGCTTTTTCCATAGGAATAGTTTATTCACCAAAGACTTAGGTTGGTACAAAGTCCCTAACTTGTCCCACAAAGCCTTCGTCATAGCTTCCGCTGATACATTCAACAATACTGAATCTGGGACACACAATTGTATTGTGATCTTTGCCTTCCAATCCAACTTCTTCCATTCTTCATCGAACGCTCCCATTGGTTCAGTACCTGGATCTACTGTGATCCACTGATCTTTATCCACCAACAGATCCTCCATCTTGAGTTTCCATAACTCAAAACTCTGACCATTAAATTTCTCGATCTCTATATTTCCACTGCTCACCATCTTCTTTCACCACTAGAATTGATACCGCAGATCTCCCACTGTACAGGGTCTACCACAGGCCTGAGCGAAACCCCTCAACAACAAAGGAATCCCCTTGAAGCCAAAAAGCTCTAATACCAAATGTATTTTTTAACCCCATATAGAAATTACCTGCATATGAATTCTAAAACACAGAAAATAAACAATGCGAGAGAATAACACATAAAACACATATACATAGAGATTTTCCCCTGGATCCCAAAACCAGGACTACCAGCTTGATTTTTCATTATGTTCCTTTCAATGTTACAATACATATTTATACATGCCAAAGCATCCAATACCATGGATCAAAAACCATCGCGGCCAAAACCATGTGTGGAAAACATGCACAAAACCATAGGTAGGTCCACCCAACCTAATATAGGGTCCAAAAACCAAAATTTTCTGGGGCGCTGCCCTGGACCCCATAGAGGGGGGTTACCTACACCCATCAAACCCCCTGTGACCCCCCCGCTATGCACTCAGCGCAATGAAGGGGGGGCTCCAACCCCCCCTCTAACCCCTTGTTTAACTACGTGGGCTAGTCGTGGAAAGAATATAACACAACCCAACAATCCGAAATTAGTCGTTTTCTCAAAGGGACCCAAGCTGTCCTTAAAGAGCCCTTTCCATCCCAGCAGACCCAAACAGTAGACCAGCCTCAGTCATCCATTTCCACAGGATCACAAGTGTCCATAATGAATACACCAATTAACATCGCTACCAAGTCAAAATATTATCAAACTCCTACCCCGACAGTAGGGAAAGAGAAAGAAGGTACCCCTTCTTCTTCTACCCTGTCTAGTTCTGGTCCTCTCCATATAGAGTGACCTAATCTTGATTCCGCCATTCGACCACCTTCTCGGGGTGTGCTACGAAAGTCCTCATACAATACGAATGCTCGAGAAGCTCAACATTATAACATTGTTGAAGATTTGGCTCAAGTGCCATTAGCTATGTCTTCTCTCAAGGTCCTTCAAAACTGTCCTTCTCAGCAGAAGTCGTTACTGTCAGCTATTGGGGGTATTGATCCAACTGACTCTAATCTCATTTTTTTTATTTGGAAAACGATGTTCCGCGTTTACCTCATCATATTGCCTTTCTCATTCAGGTGACCATAAATGAGAAAACCATTCATAGGACTGTCATCGATGAAGGTGCTTCTACCTGCATCATGTATGTCACTTGTTGGAAGGCAATTGGTTCTCTTACTTTGATCCAATTCCCTAAAACTTTGGAAGCTTTTGACGGGTGCAATTTGTGACCATTTAGTGTCCTTCCCAAACTTGCCATTACTTTGGAGGGCAAGACAGTACACGTCGAAGTAGAGATTGTTGACGCTAATCTTAACTACAATCTTCTACTCGGACGAAGTTGGACCCATGCCATGCATGCTGTAGCCTCCTCCCTTTTCTGTGTGATTCGTTTTCCCCATCAAAGGATGATAGTCATAGTTGACCAACTGTCCTTCTTTGCCTCTTCCTGTTTAGATGGAAATGTTCCTTATGTCAAGCACATTGATGCTCCTTATGAGAGTGTTGGGGTAGGAACCTTTAAATATCCTGCCTTGATGGGTATTTTTCCGCTCCAACCTCCTCATGTTGCCTCTGCCAACATGATCTCGGTCAAGTCTAATCCTTGGGTCATTCCCTCACCGGATCTTGTTGATACATGGGGAGAGGTTATGCCGCTAATTCCTACCAAAATTAATCATGTGGAGATTGTTTCGACTTCGCCTTCAATATCCTATGATTTCTCTGTTTCGAGAACATCTCTCGATGAGTATTCTCAATCCCCGTGGCTTGGTTCTTTAGAATCTCCCGATCCCTTAGCCGAGACTTTTGTTTCTGACGAGAGTATCATGGAAGTAATGGCTCTGGAGGAAGTAACTTGGAATGACACTCATCATCGTTCCTCATTCTTGCCTGGCTTGACGTTCATGTCTACATGTCTCGAGAAGTTGTCCTCTTAGCTCCCGACCCTATCACTTTAGACATCGATCATGACTCATGAAGTTTGGTCGAAAGGTAACATGGGTAACATTACCCAAATGATGCCAATTGATATTTCTATCAAGCCTGGTGTCGCTTAAAATTTCCATATCGGGGTAACTTGTTCTCCAACTGAGATCAAGCTCTATACTCGTTTGTTCCGAGAGTTCCAGGATGTTTTTGCATGGTCATATGAAGAAATGCCCAACATTGACCCAAGCATAGTCGTGCACGAGATTCCAACTTACCCTCATGCGAAGCCCATTCGCCAATGGCTTCATCCTGTGCACCCTAGAAAAATGGCTACCATCAAGGGTGAAGTTGAAAAACTTCTGAAAGCTAGACTTATTTATCTGATCCCTCTTACAGATTGGGTGTCGAATATTGTATCGATGACAAAGAAACAAGGCAATACTCATGTTTACGTCGAGTACCGTGATCTCAATCATGCATGTCCTAAGGATAATTACCCCACTCCCTTCATTGATCAAATCATTGATGAATGTGTTGGGAGTGAATTCTTTTCCTTTATGGATGGTTTTTCCGGTTACAACCAGATCAACATTGCGCTGGCTGATCAAGATAAGACAACCTTTATCGGTTCGTGGGGGACCTTCGCATATAAAACGCTCCCTTTTGGCCTTAAGAATGCTGGGGATACATTTCTGAGAGTGATTTCTTATGCGTTCCATGACATTCGAAACATCGTTCAACCTTACTTGGATGATCTCCTAGCACATTCTCGTAAATGCCATGATCAACCTGATCATCTCCGGCAAATTTTTCTTTGTTTTAGACACTACAACATTCGGTTGAATTTGCATAAATGTGTCTTCTGCATCGAATCTGGATGACTCCTCAGCTTTATCATTTCGAAAGAATGCATCTGCCTTGATCCTCTTAAAGTCGAGGCCATTGTTAATTTACCCCCTCCATCTTCATTGCATCAACTGCAGAGTCTGCAGAGAAAATCAAGTTTCCTCTGTCATTTCGTACTGAACTATACCGAGCTAGCTTTAGGGTTCAATCGGTTGCTCAAGCAAGGAACCCCGTTTGACTGGGATAAGGTTGCACAAAAGTCTTTCGATGACCTAAAAGTTGTCCTCATAAATGCTCCTTTGTTGCACCCTCTGAACTATCATCGTGATTACTTCCTTTATCTAGTTGCAGCCTCTAGTACCATCGCTATGGTGCTGGTACAAGACGATGACAAAGGCAATGAACATGTTATTTACTACCTCAGTCACAATCTCCTCGACACCGAGACGCATTATGCTCATGTCGAGAAGTTGGCTTTGGCTGCCGTACAAGCTGTTCAGCGCTTTCGGCATTACATTCTCCTCTACACTACCACTGTGATTTCTGAATGCAACCCCATGACCTACATCCTAACTCATCAGTTGCTAGGAGGAAAGTATTCGAAGTGGATTTTCATCCTCCAAGAATTCGATTTGGTGTTCACTATTGCCAAATCTAAGAAATCACTGGTCTTAGTTGAGTTGATTTGCTCCCTTCCCTATGCTTCTCTTCTTGCTAGTGCTGATGAGTAGCTATTGGACGAGACTCTTTTCTTTATTAGCACTCTCAACCCCTCGTACGGTGATATCATCATGTATCTCCAAACATCCACCTTCCGGTCTGCGTTGACAAAGGATGATCACCGATGCATTCGACATCAATCTCAACCTTATCGTATGATTGGAGATAGTTTATATCGCATTAGTGTTGATTCAATTCTTCGTCATTGTCTCACTCTCAAGGAGGCTCAGAGAGTCTTGAATGACTGCCATTCAGTTGCATGTGGCAGTCACTTGTCTGGATATGCTACTGCTCAAAAAATCCTTCACGCTGGTTATTTTTGGCAGTCCATCTTCAAGGATGTCATCCTTGCTGTTCGCAAGTGCCATGAGTGCCAAATTTATTAGCCAAAAATGCACAGCCCACTCGCTTACCTACACCCCATTATTACCGTTGGTCCTTTTTCCAAATGGGGCATCGACTTTATGAAATGTCACCCTTGTTCAGCGAGGGGCATGTGTATATTATCGTTGTTGTGGATTATTTCACCAAATGGGCCAAAGTAATGCCTACGTACTTTGCAAATGGTAAAACGACGGCTCAATTTCTATTCAATCACGTTATTTCTAGGTTTGGAGTGCCTCAGGCCATTGTCACCGACCATGGCTCCAATTTTCGAGATTACATGATGGTTTAGCTAACATCTACGTTGGGTCTGTGCCAAGATGGCTCAAACTCGTATTAACCTCAAGCCAATGGCCAAGTTGAAGCTGTGAACAAAGTCTTGGTTACAATGCTTTAGCGCACTATTGGGATGCACAAGTCAAATTGGCATCTCATGCTCTTTTAAGCTCTGTGGGCTTACCAAACCTCGACCAAGGACACAACTGGATTCACACCATTCTAGCTAGTCTATGGTCTAGAAGAAACTTTACCGATTGAGTGTGAAATTCCATCCCTCAAGCTGGCTGTCGAACTTCTCCCCGAGACCTCACCTTAGGAAGAGCACCTCTTGTATTTAAAATGACTGAATGAGACTCATCGTCTTGCTGCTTCGGTCATTGAGGCATGTAGGAATTTACAGGGTAAGTTCCTCAAACAGAACACCAAAGGACACCGCTCATAAACAAATCACAGATCAATACACCAGTATTCTTGATGTGGTTAAAACCCTCAAAGAGGGAAACAGTCCACGGCCTGAGACAACGCAGACACTTCAGGCAAATTATTAATAAAAGAATGAAAATTTACATAAGCTTCTCCCATGAATGCTTAACCTACAAATGACCCTCCATGCTATTTAAATAGTGATCATGGACCAATCGGGTGTCAAGCCACGGATCAAGTGTCGGTAATACCTAGGAGAGAATGAACCATCGGATCACTTCATGTCTAGAACATATCTTGACCGTTGGATTGTAAGTTACAAAAAGTACATAGTAAAGAAACACACTTTACCTAACTCTACACTAGACCAAGTTATACTTAACTATTTCCTATGTGTTAGAATATCCTAACATCCCCCCTTAAGAACAACTTGGGATAGGATTGAAGGATGTACAAATATGACACAAAAGGAGAAGGAAGGAGGCACTAGAGCCTATCCCCCCTTTGTGACAACTTGCTGAACTCCAACCATAAATCGAAGTTTAGTAAACTTCACCTCTGTGAGAGCCTCTATAAAGATGTCTGCAACTTGATCATCTGTTGAACAATATTGCACTTCAAGAACATGGTTATGAATGAGCTTTCTGATGAAGTGCATTGATGAGCCCCAAAAATGGATAATTATTTGGGCTCATTCAACCTCCTTATTCGACTTAATCCACCATTCTCATTAGTTTATTACATGTTTTTTATTATATTTATGCTAATAGAGTGAATTGGGTTAGTCATTATGCCAACAAGTCTAATGGGTGCTTTGTGTAGCCTTTTTGGTCAATTTGGAGACAAAGTCAATGGTTGAAATGAGCACTTGGCAGCCAAATTCGTGGAGAGTATTTTTAGGAAGGTGTTCCCTTCATTTATGGGCCCTTACCTCGAATTCTCCACCATCAGCTCGGAGTTCAAGGGCCACCAAATCAATTAGCACAAGGGCAGCCAAGCAAGTCAAGTAGGACTATTGTTAACTACAAGTTTTAGGCAGCAGAGTCCCTAAAGTTTAGGAGGACTGTTGGGGTCCTCAATTTGTATAAATAAGAAGGCTTAGGGCCTCATTTGGGTTAGCTAGTAGTTGGCCAATGGTTAGTCATTTTGGGGAGCTAGTGGTTAGTAATTTTTCTCAGCCAGTGGTTAGTCATTTTGTATTCATTTTATAGTCATTTTGTAGTTCGACTTTTAGGCATTAGATTAGCTTTGCTTTCAGCACATTTTCAAGTTCTCCTTGGGGACAATTTTTGGAATGTAACATTTCTTTTGATCAATAAAGATGAATCCAGCTTTGCACCAGCTCTAAATCTCTCTTAGGAGGCTGTAGCTCTTGGGGTTGGGCCCATCTCAAGCGCCTAGTACCTCCTTTGTTTACTTTCATTTGTCTTTGCTGCATTCTTAGAATAAAATCTGCTATTTTAGATTTAAATCTTGCTTTGTTATTTAGATTGCTTTTGATGGTTAAAGTAGCTTTTCATGTTCAGATTTAGTGGTAGGATAATAACAGGAAAAAAAGCTCCAAGAAAAGGGTCAACAACACTCTCAGTTTCACCTCATCCTTATTGGATCCGGGGCTGGAATTGAAGAAACAGTGCTGCCCCAACAAAAACACTAGTTTGCTTGACCATGCAATCCTTAGTGTACTGTTTTCATTTGCAGAAGTCAGTTATGGGTTCAGATCTCTGAAATGTTTCTTTGCATGATTGATGTACATGGTTTTCTTTCCAAATAAAGCTGTTGTTCATTCGTTTTATTGACAGTTAGATTAGATTAGCTAGGACTTTGATTATTTGTAAGACTTTGCTGATTCGGTTAAATGTACACCGTGCAGGGCATCTCTACCACTCTCTCAGCCGCCTAAGCTTCATCAGATCCAACTGTTCCATCTCCTAACTTGGTTTCTTGCCTCACGTTGCCATACTGCCCTCATAACCCTACCTTTTGTGCAGAATTACTTCAGTCTTCTTGGAACAAGTCCAGCCATCTACACCTTCTCCTCAACTCTATCCATTAGTCCTTGGGTCATTTCAGGCCCCTACCCTACCTCCCTATCCATTCATGCACCTTACCTCACTCACCCATCCTCCAAAATCCAATTTTTAAACATCCTGTAGAACCCCTGCAGACTTCCTGTAGAAGCTCACGAATGAGGTTTCTTGATAGCCAAACTCTGTGAAACTCTCTGGAAGGGTGTTAGGGACCCCTTAGACCCTCTCTGAACCTTCCCAACCTTTCCCAAGCATTTCTCCCCTTGATCTACCCCTGCACAGTAAAAAGCCAGTCAGAAGCACATGCATGATAATTCCAACAACTTGAACAAAAATACAAAAACATGTTTTCTTCAGATAGAGGTAGTCTAGACACATGTATTTTACCTTCATAGAAGTAATGGCATCTCTTTCAGTAGCTTGCATGCTCTCCTTTGCATCAGTAGGAATAGCTGGTAGAATTAGGGTTTGCTAGGGTTTGCGTTTCTTTTTGGCTTTCAGTTTCTTTCCGCAAGTAGATTAGCTTCCTTTGAGTTAGCTTTCATCCATCAGTTAAAAAGCTTCTTCTAAGAGCTCATAGAGGTTGGCTTAAGGCCCTAGCGGACTTGTGCCAGCTGACCAAGTGACAGCTGCGGCAAGAGCTAGTACTTGTGCATACAGCACCGTCGCTTCCAAGTTTGTTACGAACTACCGGGTTGATAAAATTAAAGAAGGGAGTTCCAGGAGTTGCAGCATTATTGCTGCAATACTGGGGCCCACCATCTTTTTGGCGCCGTTGCCGGGGAAGCGTCAGAGTATTGGTGATTGCCACTTTTCTTCTATTTTCCACTACAATCATCTGCT
Source organism: Pinus tabuliformis (assembly GCA_031772625.1). Classification (NCBI taxonomy): domain Eukaryota; kingdom Viridiplantae; phylum Streptophyta; class Pinopsida; order Pinales; family Pinaceae; genus Pinus; species Pinus tabuliformis. Next base: position 939,546,706 of record CM062810.1, on the reverse strand, counting down.
AAGTAGTTTATTTCATTTCCATTATGCAATTTCGTTTATGCAAAAGTAGATTAGCATTTCCTGCTTTCATAGATTAGCATTTCAATTCCGCAATTTCATTTCTGCAAGCGTAGATTAGCATTTCAATTCCGCAAGCGTAGACTAGCATTTCATTCCTGCAATTTCATTTGAGCAAAAATAGATTAGTCCTTTCCTGCTTTCATTTCAATTCCGCATTTTCATTTTAGCAAGATAGTTAGTTGCAGTTCAATCTATTTCAGTTTTGCAGGTAGAAGTAGAAAAAAGCAAAAATCAACCAAAAAGATTTCTTTTCATGCCTTGTAGGAGTAGAGATAGTTCAGAAAAAATGATTGCACAACACCCCCACTGCTTCACACAGCCAACCTTCTCTCTTCTTCGATGGTTGTGAGAGAAGAACCCCTAAGTGGCCAAAAAGACATATTTAAAGAACCTCTAGGGGAGAAGAAGAAGAAAACATTCCTCTAGAGCAAATGGCTACAAATAGAATTGTTGGGAGCAGTACTTTGTCCAAAAATGAATTTGCAACTTAGATGGAAGATTTCAAGAGCGAGATGAGGCAGTTTCTTGCCATGCAACTGGATACCTTGCAGATCCAAAGGAAGCAAGAGGAAGCCAAGAGGGCTTTGGCCATTTTCTGTCCCAGGTGCATTAGAAAGCATCCTAGGAATGAATGTCCATCGCACTCCATAGAAGTGTGTTTTGTTTGTGAAAGAGACCATCCTACGAACCAGTGCCCTTCCTTGCCTGGAATCAAAGCTGCATATCAGAGAGCCAAAGGGGCCACTGAATCACTCTATTATATGAACCAAAGGAGACCACATGAACCTAGATCTTATCAGCAGGAACTGCAAGAGACATCTGAGACCTATTATGACCCCTATCAAGCCACTTTCATGCCTTCTTGGGGTCCCCCTACTCATCCTTCCTGGTTCACACCTCCTCCTTGTTCCTTCATAGATCCATATTATGCCCAACCAGCTGCTCATTCATTCACTCTTATGCTCAGCCACAGCCTCAGTGGAATGCACCTCATCAGGGGTGGAGGCCCCAGTACAACACTCATCCCATTTCTTTTCCTCCACCACATGCTCAACCGCAACCATCACCTCCTGCTCCACCAAGGCAACCCCAAATGCCTACCCAACCACAATCCCATCCACATCCATCTCAAATCTACGCCCCCACTCAACTACCCGTAGCACCATTTCCAAAACCATACCATGGAGCAGCTCAACCCAATTGCAAAGCTGAGGCACAACATGTCCAAACAACTGCTCTTGAGCTCAATGATCTTCACCATAGCTCAGAAAGAGTATTGCAAAAAAGAGACTATATTGAAGGCATTGAAGGACCACATCAGGAAAAAGAAGATTCAAAAGAGGAGATCAAAGAACCATGGGTTGCACTTGATGAAGAGAAGAGATCAGAATTAGAGATCGAGAGAGTTCCCTCATTGTTACCATCAAATCCTCCATCTACTCAAGAGAAAGATTAGCAAAAAGAGGAAGATGAGAAGGTCATGATAGAAGGTGACATGAAGAATGATCCAGATCAGCAAAAGGACCAAGGATATCAGAGCTATATTGAGATATGTTTTCAGACGGTCACTAAGTTGCAGCGGTACTATCTTCTTCAGCTATGTTTGATCCCTTCAAAGTCAGATCATTTTGTCTCTGAAATCCAGATACCTGTCAAAGCATGCATTTCGAGCCTTCACATCATCTTGTCTCTAATCTCAATGTGCACATGGCTCCATTGGAAGTATTCTTACACTTGAAAATGATTTTGTTTTTCAAGTAGGGTAGGGTAGAAAAAAATGAAAAAAGAAAAAAAAGAAAAATAAGAAGAAAAATAAAAATCTAAGGTGAAATCCTCCTCGGAGGCGCCTTAGATTGGCTCATTGATTGAAAACCTCCATGAGGCGGTCAATGGGTTGGGAAAAAAGAGAAAAAAAATAAGATCCCTGGGTGAAAACCTCCCTTGGAGGCGCCCAGGGCAGGCAATTAGGGTGAAAACCTCCATGAGGCGCCCTAGTTGTTTTCAAAAAAAAAAGAGAAAAAGAAAAGAAAAATAAAGCTAATTTCAATTGGATAATTGCAGGTTGTAAGAAGGACATTGTAGGTCAGGAGGATCACTCAAAGCAAAGACAAAGGAATTTTGTGCTTTCTACAGGAAGTTTTGTGTCTTCTACAGGAAGCTTACAAAAAAGCCAAATTGATCTCCGAAGAGGACCCGAAGGCTGGGAATATGTCCATGAGGCCTACAAGCATCCATGTTTCCATTCCTCACCCTTTTTCATCATTTTTTCCACCTCATTGTGCTTCTTTTATGAAAACTGTGTTTTCTACAGGAAGTTTTGAATTTCTACAGGAAACATCCTGTAGAACCTTTGGACGAACCAAATTCAATTTTAAAAGGGAATCTGATGGTGGGAATCTGTTGGTTAGGCCTGCAAGCACCTTTGTGTCCATCCCTCGCCTTGCTCCATCATTTTTCCACCTCATTGTGCTTCTCATTGTGCTTCTACAGGAAGTTCCTGTAGAAATTGTAGGAAGCTAGAAATGGATTTCAAAAAGGTGGTTTGGCGAACATGGTAGCTTCCTCAAGGGTTCGGAAGTCCTCCTGCAATCTTCAAACTCCTCCTCCATCATCTCCATACCTGCATCACAACCCAAGTTCATTTTTCATACCATGCAACAAAACTGCAAAATGCCTTGAAGAAAAAATACCTAGAACAGAATTTGTTTTTGCCCTAACTTGAAAACCATGCATCCATTTGGAAAACCGTTTTATAGGGAATTGTACAAGGGTGATGGCAACATGCCTGAGTAGTTTCAGCCAATTCCGATGCACGGTTTCCAAGAAATTAGCCTCCATCTCCTTCAGCCATTTTTGCATTTTCTCCATATCCGTGCATCCGTTTCAAAACCTGTTTCATGGGGAGATGCACATGGGTGATAGTAGCCTACCCAAGTAGTTTCAGACGATTCCGATGCACGGTTTCCGAGAAATTGATCTCTGAAATCTTCAACCATTTCTCTATTTCTGGTTTTTAAAGTTTGTTTCCTCCCTCCTCACCTAAAAATTTCTAGCAGTCACCACACATCATGATAGGGAGATTTTTAGAAATATGGCAAGGGAAGATGAGGAGGAAATAGAAAAAGATGAAAAGACCAAAATGGAGAAAGAAGAACTTGAAACAAAGGAGGGAATCAAAACAGAAGATGAGAAGGAAGATCCAGAACAGAAAAGAAAAAGACTAAAGCAGAGAGGGCAGAGACTAAACAAGACAAGAAGAAAGCCAAAACAGAGCATGAGGAAGCAAGCTAACAGAGGCAGAAAAGACCAAAGAAGAGAAAAAAAGGAGGAAGAGACACACCATGAGATATCAATGACAGTAGACCGAAACAGTTTCTACAGGAAGCCAGAAAACGGCCACTACAGGACTTTCTACAGGAAGTTTGGGGAAAGGGCAGCAGAAGGAGAAATTGGCCGAGATTTTAGCTAGGGAGGCAGCACCTGTGCTGGCCACCCTAAGCACATCCATCCCCTCCATGAACACTCATTTTTTTCAGGGTTCGGACACAATTTAGTCATGGTTAAACCTTCTACAGGAAGCTACAGGACTTTCTACAAGAAGTTCTGTATTTTTACCAGAAACATCTTGTAGAAGCCTTTAGGCAGGCCAGAATCAATTATGGAGATTGATTTGAAGCTTGAAGTTTGTTGAGGAGGCATGCAACCACTCTTTTCTTGCATCCTCCACTGGTTTCATCTCCTTTCACCACCATTGCCACCATCAGATTGAATATACTTGCACAATCATACCAAAGCTGAGAATTCTCTAGGAAAAGGAGCAAGTAGTGGGAAGAAGCAAAGAGAAAAGCATGGTTTCATGACAGAGAAGAGGACATCACTTCAGAAGCTTGGCATGAAAAGGAGGCCACCAAGGCCATCAAAGATGAGGAGTTAAATTGGTTGCTCAGAGGATGAGCAACACTTTCAGTAGGGGGGTGATGATGAGCCCCAAAAATGGATAATTATTTGGGCTCATTCAACCTCCTAATTCGACTTAATCCACCATTCTCATTATTTTATTGCATGTTTTTTATTATATTTATGCTAATAGAGTATATTGGGTTAGTCATTATGCCAACAAGTCTAATGGGTGCTTTGTGTAGCCTTTTTGATCAATTTGGAGACAAAGTCAATGGTTGAAATGAGCACTTGGCAGCCAAATTCGTGGAGAGTATTTTTAGGAAGGTGTTCCCTTCATTTATGGGCCCTTACCTCGAATTCTCAACCATCAGCTCGGAGTTCAAGGGCCACCAAATCAATTAGCACAAGGGCAGCCAAGCAAGTCAAGTAGGACTGCTGTTAACTACAAGTTTTGGGCAGCCGAGTCCCTAAAGTTTAGGAGGACTGTTGGGGTCCTCAATTTGTATAAATAAGAAGGCTTAGGTCCTCTTTTGGGTTAGCTAGTAGTTGGCCAATGGTTATTCATTTTGGGGAGCTAGTGGTTAGTCATTTTTCTCAGCTAGTAGTTAGTCATTTTGTAGTCATTTTGTAGTTCGATTTTTAGGCATTAGATTAGCTTTGCTTTCAGCACATTTTCAAGTTCTCCTTGGGGACAATTTTTGGAATGTAACATTTCTTTTGATCAATAAAGATGAATCCAGCTTTGCACCAGCTCTAAATCTCTCTTAGGAGGTTGTAGCTCTTGGGGTTGGGCCCATCTCAAGTGCCCAGTACCTCCTTTGTTTACTTTCATATGTCTTTGCTGCATTCTTAGAATAAAATCTGTTATTTTAGATTTAAATCTTGCTTTGTTATTTAGATTTCTTTTGATGGTTAAAGTATCTTTTCATGTTCAGATTTAGTGGTAGGATAATAACAGGAAAAAAGCTCCAAGAAAAGGGTCAACAACACTCTCAGTTTCACCTCATCCTTATTCGATCCGGGGCTGGAATTGAAGAAACAGTGCTGCCCCAACAAAAACACTAGTTTGCTTGACCATGCAATCCTTAGTGCATTGTTTTTATTTGCAGAAGTTAGTTATGGGTTTAGATATCTAAAATGTTTCTTTGCATGATTGATGTACATGGTTTTCTTTCCAAATAAAGCTGTTGTTCATTCGTTTTATTGACAGTTAGATTAGATTAGCTAGGACTTTGATTATTTGTAAGACTTTGTTGATTTGGTTAAATGTACACCGTGCAGGGCATCTCTACCACTCTCTCATCCGCCTAAGCTTCATCAGATCCAACTGTTCCATCTCCTAACTTGGTTTCTTGCCTCACGTTGCCATACTGCCCTCATAACCCTACCTTTTGTGCAGCATTACTTCAGTATTCTTGGAACAAGTCCAGCCATCTACACCTTCTCCTCAACTCTATCCATCAGTTCTTGGGTCATTTCAGGCCCCTACCCTACCTCCCTATCCATTCATGCACCTTACCTCACTCACCCATCCTCCAAAATCCAGTTTTTAAACATCCTGTAGAAATCCTAAACATCCTGTAGAACCCCTGCAGACTTCCTGTAGAAGCTCACGAATGAGGTTTCTTGATAGCCAAACTCTGTGAAACTCTCTGGAAGGGTGTTAGGGACCCCTTAGACCCTCTCTGAACCTTCCCAACCTTTCCCAAGCATTTCTCCCCTTGATCTACCCCTGCACAGTAAAAAGCTAGTCAGAAGCACATGCATGATAATTCCAACAACTTGAACAAAAATACAAAAAGATGTTTTCTTCAGATAGAGGTAGTCTAGACACATGTATTTTACCTTCATAGAAGTAATGGCATCTCTTTCAGTAGCTTGCATGCTCTCCTTTGCGTCAGTAGGACTAGCTGGTAGAATTAGGGTTTGCTAGGGTTTGCGTTTCTTTTTGGCTTTCAGTTTCTTTCAGCAAGTAGATTAGCTTCCTTTGAGTTAGCTTTCATCCATCAGTTAAAAAGCTTCTTCTAATAGCTCATAGAGGTTGGCTTAAGGCCCTAGCAAACTTGTGCCAGCTGACCAAGTGATAGCTGCGGCAAGAGCTAGTACTTGTGCATATAGCACCGTCGCTTCCAAGTTTGTTACAAACTACCGGGTTGATAAAATTAAAGAAGGGAGTTCCAGGAGTTGCAGCATTATTGCTGCAATACTGGGGCCCACCATGCATGTGTAGTTCAATGTGTTTGTTGTGATGATGTTGGATTGGATATTTGCATAGTTGAATGACACTTTGATTATCACACCAAAGTGTAGTCGGATGTTGCTGTTGAAAGCCAAACTCTGACAGGATATGATGAAGCCACAGGGCCTCCTTGCTGGATTCTATAGCACCACGATACTCTGCTTCTACTGAAAAAAGAGAAATGGAACTTTGTTTCTTGCAAGCCCATGTAATAGGTCCTGAGCCAAGAGTGAACACATAACCTACAGTAGACTTTTGATCATCAGGGTCACCAGCCCAATCGGAATCAGTGAAACCAACCAATAGAGGAGATGCTTCTGCACTGTAATGAATCCCAAACTGAACTATACCTCGAACATAATGAAGTATTATATAGCTGCTTTCCAATGACTTTCATGTGGGTTTTGCATAAATCGAGCAATAAGGCCAACAACAAAGGAAACGTCAGGACGAGTATGGGTCAAATACAAAAGTTTTCCTACAAGTTGATGGTAGAAAGTAGCATCAACTTCAGGGGAAGTACAAGTGACTGAAATTTTGGCTCCAAACTGAAAGGGAGAAGGCACTGGCTTACATTCTTCCATGTGAAAATGGCATATAAGATCACAGGCATACTTGGACTAGGAAAGGGAAATACCTTCCTTGGATTTCAAGACTTGAAGACCAAGAAAATAATGCAAGTGTCCTAAGTCTGTCATTTCAAACTTTTTTTTAATGCTGGACTTCACATGGTTTATAAGGTTGGGATCACTACCAGTAAGGATAAGATCATCAACATAAAGAACAAGAATGATAAGAGACTTGCCCATTTTTGTGGTGTAGACAGTATTGTCAGAATGACACCTAGAAAAGCCAGTTTCTAAAAGAAAGCTATCCATTTTGGCATACCAAGCTCGAGGGGCTTGCTTGAGACCATAAAGGGATTTCTTAAGCTGACATACAAGGCTGGAGTATGTTTGTATAAATCCAGTAGGTTGTTCCATATAGATTTCTTCATGCAAGTCTCCATGCAAGAAGGCAGATTTAACATCCATCTGATGGACTTCCCATTTGAAAGAGGCAGCAAGGAAAAGAACAAGGTGGATAGAATACATTTTTGTCAAAAAGGGAGAAGGTTTCAGTATAGTCAATGCCTTCAACTTGTGAAAAACCCTTAGCAACAAGACGAGCTTTATTTTTATCAACTTTTCCATCTGGGCCATACTTGGTTCTGTAAACCCATTTGCATCTAACATGTTTTCATCCCTTTGGAAGAGGAACAAGATCCTATGTATCATTTGCCAATAATGAATGATATTCTTCATTCATAGCTGCGTCCCATTCTGGATGGCCTGAGGCTTCTACAAAGGTGTCAATATCATAATTCGCTGAAGCTTGAGCCAGTAAAGAAGAGGCTCTATCGAACTGAGAACGTGTATGACGTTGATCTGTAGGATCACCGGCAAGATCACCTGCTACATCCCAAGTAGCAAGGACCCATTTTGGAAGCTGAGGAGCTGAAGGAGGATCTTGAGAATGTGGGGGAGGATTGTCATCCTCACTGTCATCATCTAAAGAAGAAATATTTTCAGAAGTAGAAGGGATAGAGAGAGGTGGCACATTCACCACACTAGGCTCATAGGCCGATATATTTTCAACAAACTTTACATCTCTTATAATAATAACATTTTTGGACTTAAGTGGAATAAGTCTATATCCTTTGACATATTCAGAATATCCAACAAAAATACATTTTTCACTCTTAGGTTCTAAAGCTTTATGTTTCTCATCTAGAATATGGGCCCATGCTTCACTCCAAAAACACGAAAGTGACTTACATCTGGTCTAATTGAGCTCCATGCTTCTTCTGGAGTGATGTTATTTAGAACCTTAGTATGAGTGCGATTTACTATGTAATTTGCACAGTTAATTGCTTCTGCCCAAAAACTAAGACTAAGTCCTTTAGATTGAAACATACAATTAGCCATTTCCTTTAAGGTGCGATTCTTCCTTTCAGCTACACCATTTTGTTGTGGAGTATATGGAATAGTATGTTGCATTTGAATTCCATTCTCAGTGCAAAAGTTGATGAATTTGTTGTTAACATATTCTCCGCCATTATCAGATCTTAGCTTAAGAATTTGATGTCCAGATTTTTTTTCAACAAAGGCCTTAAAGGCCAAGAACATGTTAAATACTTCACTCTTGAGTTTTAAGAAATATACCCAAGTGCGTCTGGAGAAATCATCAATGAAAGTTAATAAATACTTGTAGCCAGAGAATGAAACAACTAGAAGTGGACCACATAAATCAATATGCACAAGTTGTAAAGGGGCTGAGAGGTGACAAGAGCCACGTTTTCCAAAACTATCTCAATCATGTTTTTCGAGTACACATCCGGAACAAACACCATCTCTGCAAGATACCATTGGAAGACCTGTCACCATATTTTCTTTACATAGATTCTAAAGGGAGCAATAGTTTAAGTGACCAAATCGCTCATGCCAAAGTTTGCTCACTTCATCATTATGAGCAACAAATACCGAGGGAAGATTTGATGACCCAAAGTTGTTAAAATTATATAACCTTGTAGAATCATCAGCAATGCCAGTAGCTAAAATCTATCTAGGATCTCTTAGGTCCTTAATTACAACATCATGAGGTGAAAATTCAATGATTTTACCTTCACCTGAATGAGTTATCTAATATACATATAGAAGGTTGCAGGATAAGGTTGGAACAAATAATACATCATTAGATTAACCATTGCCTATATGAATAGTTCCAGTCCCTACAACACTAAGATATCTATCATCACCAACATATATATTTTTGGTGTTAAAATCATTTAAAGAAGAAAACATGGCTTTGTTTTTGTCCATGTGATAAGAAGCTCTAGAATCAATGAGCCACTCATGAGAATGAGAAGAAGAAGATACATTTAATGCATAGCCAGACCGAGATGCTTGACAACCACATGCAGAAAGTGTTATTCCTGGAGATGAAGTTGAAGTTGAAGAGTGCTCCAAATGGATGTTATGCTTCTTCATTGCTGCTTCCAAGGCTTCCATCTTCTTAAAGCATTTGGATTCTAAGTGGCCATCTCGATTACAAAACTGAAAATGTCTATCAGTCTTCTTCCCTTTGTTTTATTTGCCTTATCATTTTGTTGAAATGATTTTTCATTTTGAGACTGAAATTGCTTAGGACCCTTGTTTGGTTTCAGACCATTCTTTTTAGGATACAGCTTCTTAGGATTCTTTGAATTTGGTTGTTGCTGAGCAGCTAAGGCTTTCTTAAAAGAGTTTCCAAGATTAAGAAGACCAAGATGTAAGAGTTTTTCTTGTTCTCTTATTAAATAATCACAAAAGGCATCAAAGGAAGGGGACTAGTCCTTGAGAAATAAATGCTTCTCTTGTAGAATGGAAGGTGGAAACAAACACAGAGTAGGCTGGTCCCAACTTAGAAAGAATGGAATAGATAAGGCTACCATATTCTTTCTTAACCTTAACACCTTCCAAGAGAAGTCTAAGGGTCTTCAACTTGGACAAAAAATCTTCAATGGAAGAAAAATTATTGGGGTCCAATGTAAGCAACTCATTTTCGAGTTGATGGGCTCTAATTTTATTTTTAATTCCAAAAACTTTAATGAGTTGTTTCATTGCTTCATTAGGAGTATCAAGTTCTGCGATATGGAATCTAAGGTTTGGAGAAATAGACATCCCTATCAACCCATGTGCTTGATCTTGCCTATTTTACCATTTGGCCGCCTTATCTTCATCTTGAGGTTTGGTTTCTTGGCCTGAGTCTATTCTGTAAAGACCTTTACTTCTAAGTAAATCCATAATGTAGGACCACCATTGGAAGTAGTTGGGGCTATCAAGAATAACTTGGCATTGACTTTCCATTTTAACATAAACTGAAGCTTTAGATGCTGAAACTAAGTGTTCCAATAAAATGATCTTGAAAAATTAGGCTGATTAAAAAAAAACGGCTTTGAAAATGGCTTCCAGATGAAGAAGTTATGGCTTTTTGAAGAAAAGTTGTTGAAGATGTTGACGAAGTGCGTGAATGTGCGTGCTTACTTGAGAAAGCTATTTTTTCCTACACAACAAAAACAAAAAACCCAACACGGACATACAAAAAAAAACAAACTTACGGCTTGAAGTTAGCTTTAGTCAAAAACTAAATATTTTCCTCAATGTTTCTAATTTTCCGAGATCACACTAAGGCGTGGTGGAAAAGAGCATACGCATGAGAAAAATGCTTCCTTTATGTTTCTGATTTTCCCAGATCGCACAGACTCACAGGGAAAAGAGCATACGCAGAAATGAAAGGTATATATCCGGTAATAAAAACATATAGCTAAATAAACCGAAATAAACAGAGAGAAAATAACTAAAAACTGCAAATAAACATTGTATACCTCCAGATCTTAAAAATGACGTAGCTAGGGGTACCGGAAACCTTTTCTTGTCAAACGAAAGGGGTTACTCATTGGAACAGATGCTCCTAACGCAATAGAGTAGTCCCCTTAGCTTGAAAGCAGTTAGAAATAGTAGATCTAGGAAACGACAATCGGATGCAGTTGTACCGGCTTCAGATTTGGATCACCAACGGATGTGGCCCTCAAATAGATCTGATACCATGTAGGAATTTATAGGGTAAGTTCCTCAGACAGAACACCAAAGGACACCACTCACAAACATATTACAGATCAATACACCATTATTCTTGACATGGTTAAAACCCTCAAAGAGGGAAACAGTCCACGGCTTGAGCCAACGCGGCCACTTCAAGCAATTTATTAATAAAAGAATGAAAATTTACATAAGCTTCTCTCATGAATGGTTAGCCTACAAATGACCATCCATGCTCTTTAAATAGAGATCATGGACCAATCAGGTGTTAAGCCACGGATCAAGTGTCGGTAATACCGAGGAGAGAATGAACTGTCGGATCACTTCATGTCTAGAACATATCGTGACCGTCGGATTGTAAGTTACAAAAAGTACATAGTAAAGAAACACACTTTACCTAACTCTACACTAGACCAAGTTATACTTAACTATTTCCTATGTGTCGGAATATCCTAACAAGGCACAGAAAAAGTGAGTCAAGTCCCATTTTGATCAGTCTGTCTCTCCTCGAGCTTTTTCCGAGGGCGATTTGGTTCTTCCATATGATCAGGCTAATGATAAGCTAGGGGTAGAAAAGTTTGAACCTATGTGGCATGGGCCCTACATTGTTAAGCATGTGTTACAGAAAGGGGCTTATGAGCTAATTGACTATGAGGGCAATCCCTTAGACAAGTCCCGTAATGGGATTTATCTCAAAAAGTACTATGCTTATGTCATCTTACATGGCTACTTTTGTACAATAGTGTGTTATTCATTTTTGTGCAGTGTGGTTTGGTGTGTTGTTTTGCAAGCAGCTTTCCTGCTTATTATGTTTTTACTTACTTTGCATATGTCACTATCTCCTCACATCGGTTTCGCTGATGGTGCTTGTCGTAGTACCCGGAATCTATCATCCACGGCTTGGGCCATTTCTGACCCCCATGGTGAGATGATTGATCTTCAAGGTATTTGTCTAGGTCGAACAACTAATAACATTGTTGAGTATAGCGTAGTTATTGAATTGTTGTCAGAATCTATCACTCTTGACATCCGGGAATTGGTTGTCAACCTTGACTCGCAACTTGTTGTTCTTCAACTCAACGGGAAATATTCCATCAGAAACCCTCAGATATTGAGAATGTATCTACATATTCATCTATTGGAGAGAAATTTTGATTACATTACATATTATCATATTCCTAGACATATTAATACATCGACAGATGCATTAGCTAATTATGTGTTGGATAGACATTTGCGAAACATGTAAAAATAAAAAACAAAACATTTGTACCATAGTAAGCAAGGAAATATAGCATATATATATATATATATATATAGATGTCGATAATGTTTGTCATATATCAAAACCCAAAAAAATAATATGTGTGTTCAAATACATCCGTGGCTTGCAGGCCTTATAAATCCATGGCTTGCAGGCCTAAAAAATGTGGAATTCTATACCTATGAACTAATCAACATGATTCTCATGGTAGCATGTAACTACTCATAATACACGAGTCAGCAGTCAGCGGATCTAGGCTGATACCCCCACTGTGTGCCTCTGATACTGGCGTGGGATGTCACCCAGCCGGGCATACTATGGGATACTGTGAGTCAATCCCTCAAGGTTTTGCATGATCTCCTCCTCATTATTGCTTCCTTCCTGATAAGGAGCGATATCAAACTACTGAGCAACGTGTCTGGAAATTGGAGACATCCCAACAGGACACTCTATTCCCACATCTGCATTTACAAAATTGAAATGTCATGAATGCATGTATTTCAAAAACAATAAAAAATAAAAAATAAAAATTGTTTTTTTTTTACCTCCATGATCATAATCCTCTCCCTTTGGGAGTGGCATATCTGGATCGCCACGGAAGTCGGTACCGCTATAGGGCCAATCCTCTACTACGATCAGTTGTCGTTGTAGCCATGAGAAGAAGGTAGGCTTATAGGACATCTTTTGGCCCTCGATAATCCTAGGCATCAATGCACTCCAACAGACCATCCATGGGTCTCATGGCAATTGTGGTTCCACCTCAGAAAGATGGTAGTGAAATAGCGAGACCCGCTCCAGAAAGAAGGCCACTAGAATGGAACCGTAGCAGAACTACTTCAGGTTTCCCGCCTTAGATTTTGATAGCTGGCACTTCATGTTTACCTTCATGGCTTCCGGCCAGATGAAGATAGTCTGTGTCATACAGTCGATAGCATATTGAAACTTCGACCTGTTGGACTCATGTTGTGCTTGAGCCCCAGCCATTCTGTTGATGGTCAACAACAGCACTTTCAGCACAAGATCCTGAACGCTCATGATCTATAACTTGCCGCTTTTTTATTTTAGTGCTTCCAGGTAGTGTTCTGCAAGAAACATGTTCACACTTGGCCAAATAGGCCTTCACCCATACAGATTGACTGGTTCCCCTCTTCAGGACAGTCCTGAGATGAAATAAATGTCAAAAGTTTCCAAATCCAGTTCTTTGTCTTGGATCATAAAAACTTCCTGATTGACGTCGCAAAGACTAATAAGGTACCATAGCAATTCAGGTTGAGCCCGCAGACCTGGTGTAAGGAAGAATTTGAGGAGCCCATAGTTCCTCAAGGCATTCAAGCAATTTGGGTCTACCATTGCTTGTGTGTCAATGTCCTCATGCTCACATTCCTTCCAATCAACCATTTTTCATGATGTTTTCCCTGCAAAAACCATAAAATCAAGTCAATAATCATCCTTGGCTAGAAAAATTTGGATTAAATCAGAGAAATTTGGGAAAAACTTGAAATTTTTATGTTCACAGCGCCGACGTGACTTTTTTAAAAATAGTAGCGTTGACGACACGCTTGATAATGTTCATAACCCCCAATCGGCATGATTCCGTGCCTGGAAATCATGCTGACCGAGGGAAATTTTTGTTTGCTAAAACCTCCTCAAGAAATCCAAAAAACAGTTAAAAATAGGAAAAAAACCATGAAAATGAGGCTAAATGTCTTAGCTCTTACCTACAACTAACGGATCGTCGAATGGCCTCTCGGAAAAGTTCTTCACACAAGGTAAAATGGTAAAATGGGTGAAAAGTTCTTCACACAAGGTAAAAAGGTAAAATGGTAAAAAATAATTACTTTTTCCTCTTTTTATTCATTTTTCATGAAATATTAGGTTTTAAATTTATTTTTTGACCTATTTTGCCTCATAAATTGGATAATGCATTTACCTTTTGTGCAGCGACAGGAGATAGATTACTGATGCTGGTACTAGAGTCACGTTTAAGATCTTTTCTCGACTCGTAAAACTTAAATGAAAAGATCGCCGAGCATTTTTCCCTTTTTGGCTCGTAAAAGAGAATAAAAACAGGGGGTCCAATTTTAAGCTCTTTTTCTGAAAATTTAAACACGAAAACATTGTCGAGCTCTTTTCGTTTTGAACTCGTTAAAGGCTGCGAAACATCATTTACCCAGTATACGTTTACCCCTTTTTCGGGCTGGGATAGACTATTTACAAAAAAGGTACTCCTTGACTGAAATGGTCAAGCGGTTCTCTCAAGTATCATTTTCTACCTTTTCGGGCTCGAGAGACACAAATGTACGAAAAGGGACCATGTGGAGTTTTCTTTTCCGTGTCTTTTTCAAACTCTCTAAATATGAAAAATATACTGAGTTACACCTTTGTCAGACTCGTTAAAACATTAAACGACATTGGATTCGTCACCCTGACAGGCATGAGCTTCTCCTTGCTAGGGCTCATTAAAATTACTAGGTTGAATTCGTTCGAAGGATGAAATTACAGTGCAAGCACATGTTATCCCCTTCAAGCTTGCGATAAAAAATAATTGAGGGACTTGCTAGAAATGGTGGGGGGAAATTGGAAATTCTATAAGTCATGGCGGAAGCTCACTCTTGAACATGACACTTTCTGCTTCGTGTCAGGTTGGGATATCCTCCTTTTCATCATTGACCTTCCTGGGTTGGGTTGTTCATTTTTGCCTTCCATTTGATCTCTTCCACGTCATCATGACCACTGATCCTATGGACCCAAAATCTTCCAAACTCAAGAGTCATGTCGCCATGTTGGGCATGGAATCCCCCCAAGGCATGTTTTGGGGCTTAAAGCCCAAGTTTTGACTAAGTCCATTGTAAAGACTCCATGATTTGTGGGCACGGAGCGCGAAGTCATAATAGATTCACAGGGTTGTCCACCCTTGTTCTTGAAATATAATGTCAGTTTGAAATATCTACCCATTGTTCGCGGACCATGCGATTGTATAAATAGAGAGAGGCTCTAAGCATAGAAAGGAGAATGGAAGAGAAGAAGAGAGGAAATTGATGAAGCATTGATTCAAGTGTAAATCGTGTCTTTGGGTTGTAGAGTAGGAGAAGGCTCTGCAGCTGAGTGCGCAGAGGCCTAGTAGTCTACAGCTAAGTGCGCGGACCCGTGCAGCTCAGTGCACAGGGCAGGTCAAGTCTGTAACCATTGGAAGAATTAATAAAGAGAAGTTTTACCCTATTTTTGTGTATCTTTTCCTGTCTTATGTATTATTGAGTATGAATTGCAAGTTTATGGTTTATTTACTGCGCGAACTCATATGAATGTGCTAAACAAGTAAATATAACATAAGGCATATGATTGCGCGAAGATAACTAACTATTATAAGAAGATAAGTAATATCTCAGGTGTAATTTAGGGAAATAGCACAGATAGCTTCTCCAGCAGCACAGAAGCCTCACAGCCCCTGGTTAGGGCTATCTGAAACCAAATATATCAGGGCACGAAGGTTAGGAAAGTGCGCAAAGTAACCTACGCGAAGGAACTCACAGTTGGACCAAACCAAACCCTCAAACATCTCAAGGGTGCGGAAACCTGGTTCCAGTACCCCCCATACTACTTCGGGTGAGACCTCAGTCTGCGCTTCACAAACTATTGTCAAAAGCACCAACAGTACAAGGATTTGTTTGGCTAATTAAATCTGAACCTGGGTCAAGCCCCAACAAGCCAACAAATGGGTCTGTTGCCGGGACCGGGATCTGCATAGAGATGTCTGATGTCGTATCACTGCAATCCAAGTAAGAAAGGAATTGAAGAGTGGCTGGATAGGAAGATTCACGAGTTCGCGACACCGAAGAATAGGAATCCACAACTATCAAAAGAAGAATGGCTGGATTTCTACCTGTACACAGAAATCCACGAAAATTTCTTCGCATCTTTCCCTACTGAGTTGTACGAGTGGATCTCAAAGCTAGCAGATAGCCAAGGAAGGTGTAAGCTCAACAGACCTATTGTGTGGACTCCAAAAGTGGTGTTCAGATTGGAAGCATCGGAGGATAAGATCACGCGTGTTGTTGATCACTGGCTTGATCGAATTATAGAAAGATTCATCACTGAATTCACGGTAGATACTTCAGTCAGCTACAGTGAGGTAGAGCGACGCTTCCTCAAAGGACCACGAGGTAAGTACGTTAAGTCTTTGAACACTTGGATTAAAATGAGACTGTGTGAAATGCGGGTTATACGAATAAATTTATGTTTGGGGCTACGCAAAGTGGGAGAATTTATAGAAACAAAGGAAGTGTAGAGCTAGAAACTAGACCCTTGATTTCACCTCCACGAGGGGACGAGGAAGAGCTCGCAAAGGTCTCACCAAGAAGTGCGATCAATTTGATAAAGCAGAGGATTCTGCACATACCAATCCCACCCACACCACCACTATTTTCACCATCTTCACCCCCATCTTCGCCCATACCACCTCCGCCACCACTGCGAGTCAATATGGCAAGCACGATAAAGTTGCTAGTGTTCAAGGGAGTACGGAATGAAGATCCTGACCAGTTTTGGTTCGTGATAAAAACTATATGAGAAGCGCAGGGAGTTACGGATGCCAACATAAAGAAAACAACATTGGTCAGTGCTCTGCAGTATCGTGCGCCGACCTGGTACATTAAGCATTCCAATGACATTCTGAAGTACAAGGAGAAGGTTCGCATAAAACTATACAAGATGCTCACAACTGGAATCATTGAGCCAGTGGAAGAATCTGAATGGGTAATCCCTATGGTAGTACATGAAAAGAAGCAGAAAGGTGAGATAAGAATATGTGTGGACCTCAGAAAATTGAATGACGCATGTGTGCATGACCCATTCCCAACTTCGTTCGCAAATGAAGTATTGGAAAATGTCGGGGGGCAAGAAGCATATTCTTTTACTGATGGGTTCTCAAGGTACCACCATATCAAAATCGCACCAGAAGATAGGAGCAATACCACCTTCGTGACTGAGTGGGCTGCTTTCAATACACCATTATGCCGTTTGGATTGAAGAACGCGTCGGCCATCTTTTCACGCATAGTTGTTGCAGCATTCAAGGAATATATCCACAAGTTCCTGGAGGTTTATCTGGATGATTGGACTATATTTGGATTGGTTAAGCACCATGTAGCGAGCTTACGCTTGATGTTGGAAACCTACGGACGACACCAAATCATTTTGAATCTCAAGAAGTGTATGTTCCTCGCTCCCTTTGGGAACCTGTTGGGACATGTGGTGTGCAAACAAGGACTAATGGTAGACCCCGCGAAGATTGCGGTAATTCTGAATTTGGAAGTGCCGCGAAGTGTCAAACAGTTGTGTGCTACCCTGGGACATACGGGGTATTATAGGAAGTTCATCAAAAGCTATGCCCAGATCACCGTGCTAATGGAGAATTTTTTGAAAAAAGATGTAACGTTCTACTAGAATGATGACTGCATGAAGAGCCTAGATGAACTAAAAGAAAAGTTGGCCTCTGCATCGATCCTTGTCTTCCCAAAATGGGACAAGGAGTTTCATGTCCACGTTGATGCATCGTGTATAGCACTAGGAGCAGTACTAACACAGGAGGGTGGAGAGGGCTTGGATCACCCTATCGTGTTCGCGAGTCACAGATTGTCTAAAGTAGAAAAGAACTATTCCACCACTGAACGCGAGGGATTGGCTATGGTGTACGCGCTCCAAAAATATCGGCACTATTTTCTAGGGGGACACTTCAAGATGTATACAGACCATTCCGCGCTGAAATACTTGGTCAATAAGCCTGTGTTGGGGGGGCGCATATGTAGGTGGCTCTTACTGTTCCAAGAATATGATTTTGAGGTCATAAAGAAGCCTAGACGCCTGAAAGCGGGACCGGATCATTTTTCGCGAATTGAGACGGGAGCAAAACCTACTAGTTTGGAGGAAGGATTACCTGACGCACAACTCTTTGTTTTTCACATATTGGATGGACACTTCAAAGACATAATCCACTTTCTCACGACTAGAACTACGCCAAAAGAGTACTCCGTCCAGCAGAAGAAGGAACTAGTGGTGTGCGCGACCGATTTTTCTATCATCGTAGGGCACCTATACAATATGGGAAATAATGAGATATTGCGAAGGTATGTACTAGAATTTGAACATAGTCATATCCTCGCAGATGCGCATGGGGGCATTGCAGGGGGACACTATGCCGAGAGAGCAACCGCGCAGAAGATCCTCCACACAGGGTTGTGGTGGCAAACCCTTCATCAAGATTCAAAAGAAAACTACAAGGTCTGTGATATATGTCAAAGAAAAGGTAAACCATCGCAGAGGGACGAGATTCCTTTGAATCTGCAAATGACGCTACAGCCCTTCGAAAATTGGGCGATCGACTTTGTAGGACCTATCACACCTAAGGGAAAGACGGGCGCGTGATACATTATCACTGCAACAGAGTACCTAACTTGTTGGGCAGAGGCGCAACTGGTAAAAGATTGCACGACCGCCATGGCCACGGAGTTTCTGTTTGAACACATATTAACACGATTTGGATGTCTGAATATCTTGATGAGTGATTGCGATACACATTTTCTGAACGAAACCATCAGCGCCCTGACAGAAGAGTTTCAGGTGTATCATCAGAAAAGCACACCGTATCACCCCCAAGCCAATGGGACAGTAGAAGCATTTAACAAAATACTGGAGACTGCGCTGACCAAAGTATGCAATGCGCAACAGAGTGATTGGGACCTGCGCATTCCCACAGTACTATGGGCTTATAGGACAATGTGCAAGAAATTGATGGGCTAGACACCTTTCCGTTTGGTATATGGTTTGGAAGCTGTCATGCCAATGGAGTATATTGTGCCTAGTCTGTGCATAGCAGCTCTCATAGGTATGACGGACTGCGGAGCCCTGGAAGAGAGGCTCTCGCAGTTGGAAGAACTTGAAGAGGAACGGTTCCTGGCTGGCTTCCATCAACATGTACAAAAGCAGCATGAAAAGGCCAGGCACGATCGCCATGTTAAGTTGCGCACCTTCAAGGTAAACAATTTAGTGTTACTGTATGACAGTTAGTTTGATAAATTCCTGGGAAAGTTCAGAATGCATTGGCAGGGACCGTATGTTGTTAATGATTTCACAGATGGAGGCGCGATGCAGCTGGTAAAGCTAAATGGAGAACCTTTTCCAGGCAAGTGAATGGTAGTCGATTGAAGCCATACACGGGTGGCCCGACTATCTGACTAGCCGACAGAAGCATAGTCTTCGCGATCCAAGTAGCCGGAAGAAGGCACGGGACTATAAACAAATGCAGGGATGCAGGAACAAATGCAGGGAAGCAGTTCCGACACCGCGGTCTCGGAACAACATGCACATCAGATTCAGCAGGCAGCCGCTCAGTGCATTGTCGACCTTGCAGCTGTTCAAGCAGAGTTGGAAGGTCTCCGTGCGAAGATGTCTGCACCCACAGAGTGACTCAAGGGCGAGTCACGATGTTTGTGTTGGGGGCTTGTTGGGCATGGAATCCCGCCAAGGCATGTTTTGTGGCTTAAAGCCCAAGTTTTGACTAAGTCCATTGTAAAGACTCAATGATTTGTGGGCACAGAGTGCGAAGTCATAATAGAGTCACAAGGTTGTCTGCCCTTGTTCTTGTAATATAATGTCAGTTTGAAAGATCTACCCATGGTCCACGGACCATGGGATTGTATAAATAGAGCGAGGCTCTAAGCGTAGAAAGGAGAATGGAAGAGAAGAAGAGAGGAAATTGATGAAGCATTGAGTCAAGTGTAAATCATGTCTTTGGGTCGTAGAGTAGGAGAAGGCTCTGCCGCTGAGTGTGCAGGGCAGGTCGAGTCTGTAACTGTTGGAAGAATTAATAAAGAGAATTTTTACCATATTTCTGTGTATCTTTTCCTGTCTTATGTATTATTGAGTATGAATTGCAAGTTTATGGTTTATTTACTGCGCAAACTCATATGAATGTGCTAAACAAGTAAATATAACATAATGCATTCGATTGCGTGAAGATAACTAACTGGTATAAGAAGATAAGTAATATCTCGAGTATGATTTAGGGAAATAGCATAGATCACTGCTTCAACAGCGCGGAAGCCCCACAACCCCTGGTTAGGGCTGCGTGAAAGCAAATATATCAAGGCACGACGGCCAGGAAAGTGCACGAAGGAACTCATAATTGGGCCAAACCAAACCCTCAGACATCTCAAGGGTGCAGAAACTTGGTTCCAACACCCCCCCATACTACTTCGGGTGAGACCTCAATCCCCGCTTCGCAAACTGTTGCCAAAAGGGCCAGTAGTACAGGGACTTTTTTGGCTAATTCACTTCGATCATGGGTCAGGCCCCAACAAGCCAACAAGCCAATATGTTCAAGAGTTAGTCCTTCTATAGTTACACTTACTCCAAATTCTCTGTCTCATCTGAAATCATTGCATCCCTTTGTCTCACGTCGATGATGTGGGATACATCATGTCCCTCCATCGACACGGTCGCTTCTTGTTGACTTCAGCTCATTATCCAGGAAGCTGGCCGAGAGACTCCCTTCCAGTACCTTAGAGCTCTCATGCCCTAATGGCAAGTTTTTCGCACTCGAAAATAAGTTCACATCAATGGCTTTCGATTGGGTGATTCCACGGGTGTTCAACTTCGGTTCTTTTATTCACATTCCATTAGCTGTGCTGCTAGTACCTTGAGAGCCATTGTCACTATTGGTGGTTTCTCTCGCACTTATTAATGGTTCACATCATTGACCGGTAATCAAGCGACTTTCTATCATGTTCGACTTCAATGCATTCATTCACATGTTAGAATTTGTAATTTTATCGGATCATTTTGGAGTGCAAGACCCTGGGCTCAAATTACACAAGTCCAAGTTGCGAGGAAATGTAGCATGATCATGTTGATAGACATGTCTCTTTCAGATGGATAGTTGCGGCCATACCATGAGTTGCTATATGTGATCCTTCACATTCTTGGATGGTCGTGACCATTCCTTGGTTTCGTTATGATCCTCTCTATTGGATGGTTGTGCCCATGCATTGGATCCATTTACATGATCATTCTCAGGATGGTTGTGTCCATACCATAATTCATGTATCATTTGTCAGAGTTTTCGGTGATGTATATGTAACTATGCTTGCTTGTAGGTTTTCCGATGACGGACTTCGGTTCCCTGCATCCACTTGTAAAGCATTTAACCCCTCACTCTTTTTTGGCCTTGACATTTTAGGGGGCATCTATTACACAACATTTTTTCATTGTCCCTGTACTCCCCATTCCACGATCCTAGAGGACCTCTACAGTGAACTCTACGTGCTTTCCCATCATGAAGAAACTCCCAGTATGTCTCTCTTCATGAGCAGAACAATTCCCTTTTGCATCATTTCCCAAGAATATTCCTTTTACCCCAGTTTACAAGACCGACACTACTTCCAAGTTTCCTCCTCACGCCAATTTGCAGATATTAAAACCAAGACTAGCACCGTACGGTGCTACGGAGCCTTTTCTTAATCGTGCCGATCCTCTTTTGGAAAGTTTTTTAAATATGGAGTCGAAGCTTCCAGGTCTAGAAGCTTCGTAATGGAAGTCTCGTAACTAGTTGGGCTGGATGGAGCTGAGGAAGTCAGTTTGGGTTCCTTTCCCCTATTAGGATGGAACCAACCCAAGAGATAAAGCCTTCTCCCATGATAAGAGGAACCATCTCCCCTCTATCCAAACTATATAAACCCCTCCTTTTACAAGCTTCACTAGTTCTTTTAGTTTCAGTCTTGGTATTTTTGGAGATTGCATAATCAGCAAGACATTTATAGCTTGTGGCTTTCTAGTTTATGCTTGAGGGAGAATAGTGTGTTTGGTTTGGTTTGAGACTAAAGGGAAGAGACATTAAAACTTCCATTGTTGGGGCTATCCATGAGATGCTAGCAAAAGTGTTGGAACCTGGATACGTTGGAGGAGACCAACAACATCAGGGCATTGGTTGTAATCTCTTTCTGAACTTATATGGATACAACTATTGATTGATTTCCTACATTGAAGTGTTATCTTACATTTGATGGCTTAATGTCCCTTGACCTATTAAGTAGGCTGGATACAATATTGTATGCTATCACGTTTGTTGTTGTTGTTTGTTTGCTTGTTTCAGGTATTCGAAGGAAGGAAATGGAAAGTAGTTGGAGTGAGGAAGCAAGATCGTCACCAAGCAGATTAGCGTTACAAGAGGTAAGCCCTCTTATTTGATTCTAGCTTAAGGATATTTTCTATAGATTGTTTTTTTGTGGCTAGACCCACTCTCTCGGGCTAGAGGAATTGTTTGTGTCCGCACTGAGAATTTACCTACACCACACTATCATTTCCTATAATCCAAGTTGGATATTTCTTAATAAGAGAAGAAATCAAAGACATTAGTTTCCAAATTGGGGATCCTCCTCTATCACAATTGTGGAAGTTTAAACAATTTAAGTGATCCCTAGATAAATATTTGATCCTAATAACACTTTATTTCTACTGTTATTTTTTAGATATTAACTTCCGTATCAATTTCACTCTAATAGCCAGGTTCATTGTAGAAGGATCTCTTATACCTAATTTGCCATGTATTTTTTGGGTTCTAGTAGCTGCCCATTTTACAAAGCTGAAACTTTTAGCATTAGATTTTCCACCTTGCCATAAAATTTTCTATATTTCTTATGCAATTTTTATATGAATTTGTCATAGGGTCAATACTGTAGAGAATTGAAACAAAGGAAGAGAAGATAATACAACCTTTATGAGAACCACAAAAATAGCGACAGTAAACCATTGAGTTCCCCATTGGTCGAATTTCAATTTTATTTTTGAGATAATCAGAGCCTAGGAATGGTGAGAGTGGTATTTTATGCTAATTGGCATACCTAAATTTGAATGCTTCCCAAGTATCAACTATTATGAATCCAAAAAAATGGCAGAATCTATCCTCGTAGGAAATTGTTGGCATTCCATTTGTAAATATTATTTTCTCCTTTATTTACCGAGCGTCTGGAATCCTATATAAAATTTTCCATCGCTGACTAAAATTTAGCTACAATGATTACAAAGATTCTGATCTAATGGATTAAAACAATGCTCAAAATTAAATTGCACGACAAAGCTCGAAACCTAAACAAATGGATCCATCTAGGTGATGTAAATCCAATGCAACTCATTTCACTCAAAACCAAAATCAAATGCTCCCAGAATCACATTTTGATCAAATTGGCAAACAACTAAAAAATTTGGAATTTTGGTTGCAGGGATGCCTAGTTAGTAGGTGACTGGGTTCTTCATCAGCTAATGAATGGTTGGCACTTGGCACATCGTTATTGGTTTGAATTTGGTATGTTTTCATTGGTTAGTGGGTTTTTTTGATGGACCAAATAGAGAGAGCCATATGGGCCAATCAGAGGCTGCCACATGGCCTCCTCTTGGCCGTGAAAAAATTTGTATGAAATTGGGCCGCTATGGGGTTCGAACCGAGACCTCACACCTATTAACCAAGGCCCACACTAATGTGCCACATGTGTTCCTTGTTAAACCTTGGGCGAAAAAAATTATTTAAGTTTTGTTATATGTGCCATTGGGGGAGGGTCGAGATAAGCCCTAGCCCTTGGCCACCCCTGTGACACAAGACCGCGGGCAGGGGGCCGAGGGCTAGGGCCTAGCCCAACCCTCACAGCCCTTTGTAGTTGTATGCCCACATCATAATCGAGAGTGCAAAAGAGACGGGGGTCAGCCACAAGCGGTAAGCCCCAAGCCCTATGGGGCCTCAATATAACTAATAAAGTGTGTGGAGGAGGGGCTGGCCCATGGTCATCACATGCACCACAATTACAGGGGCACAGGTGAAGATAGGGGCTAGACAAAGCCCCCAAAATTTGACACTTTTAGTAGTCATATGACTGCCATTCGACAAGTAATTTCGGTAATAGGGGTTTAATCGCGCCCTTAACAGTCCTACAAATTCGCCCAACGAGCAGGAATGTAGGCCAGGTTTGCACATCATTTCCATGTTTTGGGTGCTCAAGCGAGGTTGAGGCTGAATTGGAGGATGGTTGGCTGCAGAATTTGGGAAAATGAAGAAACAAAAATAACTTTCTTAGTTTTTTTGCCAAATGAGGTGCAGAAAGAACCAAAATGGAGGTTTTTCATTGTTCTAGAGCCATTGGAGACATTGTTTTAGCATTATTAGCACTGTAACATGATGTAAACACATATTGTTGAGCATGATGAAAGAGGCCCAGCATTGGAAGTTGGACCAGGAGATGTAGCCCAGCAGGGGTGAACTCCTTTATCATTTGTTGTCATGTTTATGTTGTTATGGTACTGATGTCTTCTTTATTTTATGTAAAACTGAGATAAAAATAATCTTTTATGTGTTTAGTAAATTAATCCTCTACCCAAAACACATATAATTCACACTTGCAAAATTGTTTAAAAGAGCTTCAAGTTTACATTCAGATCATTTTGGTATCAGAGCCCGGGTTATTGTGAAGATTTGATTTGTTTGCAAGTGTTTTTCTGATGGAACTTGTCGAGCTAAGATCTCAAATTGTTTCAAGGATAACAAACACACCTCAGGCTTCAATAGTCATGGCACATGAAGAAGGTCCTGAAGATATGTTTGAATATGAAAAGAATTTCAAAAAACATTCTTTGAAATGTCTAAGATGGTTAAGGTTCTGTATGAGGAGAGGAATTCCAAACTGTATGGAGAAAGCTCAAACCTCATGGAGGAAAAGGAGACAAGCCTCCAAAAGGGAATGGGGGGAATGGTGACAAACCACCACCTTCACCTCCATCATCATCCCCATCTTCAACTTCTTCTACCCTTTCACAAACACATCCAAATTCCCTAAGGGGTCATGGTAAAACTTCTTTGCTTAAGATTGACATTAAGTTTGAATTACCTATGTACAATGGAGAGGTAAATGCATAAATATTAGACAATTGGATTCCTTAGATTGAAGTGTATTGCAGGATACAAAGAATCAAATATGATGAAACCAAGATCCAACTTGCTTCTCTTAGATTGGAAGGTGCAACTCTAATTTGGTGTGAAGCCAAAACTCAAGAGGACATGAAGAAACATGGTAACGTTTTATCCTCTTGGAATGATTTTGTTTTTGCAATAAGAAGGCAGGTTTATCCATTAGCATACATGCAAAAACCTATTATGGATTGACAGAACTTTAGGCAATCTAAAGGGAAAAATGTGCAATCGTATACTCAAGAATTTAGGAAAAGGGCTTTGATTTTGGGTATAAATTTGTCCTCACAAGATACATTGCTCAAATATATTGGAGGATTGAATAGTTATTTGAGGCATACCATTCTCATGTTTAACCATACAAAACTAGATGAAGTTTGTGTTCAAGAAACTCCTTTAGAGGCAAGGACATTGCAAGTACTAGTTCTTAAAATTGCCTCAATGAAACTCAAGATGAAAAAACAAGAATAGAGCTTTTCCATATTAGAGTTATTTCAAAACATACCAAGACAAATACATTGTTTGATAGTGGTTCACAAAAAAATATTATCTCAGAAGACATTGTCAAGAAGTTGAATACAAACCATTCCTCATCGTAAACCTTTTCCTTTAGGTTGGATATGTGACAATGAAAAATTGCATGTGACAAAAATATGTAAACTGGAATTTACAATCACTGCAAAATTTCTAGATGAGGTAGAGCTTCATGTAATTCCAATTGATATATGTGGTATTGTTTTTGGAAGCCCATATCTATATGATAAGGGATCTATTTTTCATCGCCATGAGAAAAAATAACGTTTGTTCAAGAATGGGATTGAATACATTGTTAGAGCACACAAAAAGAAGTTGAATACATCTCTTGTAAATGCAGGACAAATGAAGAGGATTGTTAATGCTAGTCAAAACTTTGCATTGTTAATGATCAAACATGAAGGTGTTGAAGAATATAAATCATTTAAAGGATATGAATCAAGTTTGAAATCTAATTTCACTGATGTTTATAATTCATGTGATGATCAAGTGCTCAAAATTATGCTCAAAAATCAATGTATCATAATTTTGTTAAACTCAGCTTCAGATCAAAGAGCTCGTCATTCTGAATCCAACAATGTAAACGACACTCAAATCTGAGCTCGTATGCAGAAGTTAGAGAAAGTCAAAGTTCAATTTTGACTTGCTTACATGGCCGGATTAGATGACGTGGCAAGCCGCCATTGGCCCCCACATATCGAAATCGCAAGTCACAGGCAGATCATGTTAAATAATCATCCCCCGAGCAGGGAAGGGTTGCAATGTGATAAATCACAATCGCACATCGGCGAAGGGAGTGAAGTACGAAAGAATTGGCCCCCGAAAAGATTAGGGTTGCGATACGATAAATCGCACATCGCAACGGGGAAGCGGACCGCGATAAAGAATCGGCCCTGGCAGGTTTGGGTTGTGATGCGATATTGCAATCACATATCACAACAGGGCAAGTCCCGCATATTTAAGACCGTCGGTACTCCAGCGATTGCGATAAGTTTCCGGATGCGATATATTTATCGGTTCCATTTTACCGTGTCGTTGGGTCCACTGATATCGCAATTGCAAATCACCCATTTTATTCACATACTGTAAGCACGCAGCACTTGCCGATTTCAATTTGCGATAAGACTCGACCGACAGAATATGGCCCACCGCACAACAAAATTTTTGCGTAGTTAGCGTATTTTGGGGCTAATTTGTAGGATCATGCCAGATGTGGAGCATTTTTTGGAATGAATAGTGGTAAAAATAGGAGAATTCATAACTTCTTTAGTTCTTATCCAAATTAGGTGAAAAAAGAGTCAATTGTAGTAGTTTTGGCTATTCTGAACTCATTGAGTCAGGTTTCAGAGGTATTTGAGCATTGTAAACACCCTTTTGTTGTAATTTGGAGCATAATAGAGAGGCCCAAGCATTGGAAGTTGGACCAAGGAGACGTAACCCAAGAGGGGTGAACTCCTCATCAAATATCTATGTTGTGTGTTGTATTTTGATGTTCTTTGCTGTTATTTTGTTGTTGTTCAGCATTTTTTTTTATGTTAAATTGTTTATAACATTTACCTAAGAAACTCTCATGGGAATCAGTTAATTAAGCACAAATGGTGAATCCTTAAACACTTGATAAGCAAATGGTAATAATCTTAGGTTTTATTCTGAATGGGGAATTAACACAGTATTACTAATCTACTCCATTTTAGATCAAGTTGGTATGAGAGCTCTAGTGTTTGCTTCCTAGATTTGCTTGTGCAAAGAAGGAGTATTGTTTTCTAGTTCTGTGTCATAACATCAAGGTTAAAACTAAAAAGAGGAGAAGGGAAGCTGGTTGAAAGCCCTGTAGTTGGCTCAAGTGGAAGAAGAGCAAGGTTTCCAGATTCTTCTACACCAGTACATCCTCAATTTGCAGAAGTTGTAGTTGAGTCTTTAGAGACCATGTCTCATGAAGGAGAACCTACCATGACCGATGATGAAATAGCATTCAGAAAGGTTTTTTTTCGATATGACTGAGATGGTTAAGGTCCTCTATGAAGAGAGGAATAACATATTGCAAGGAGAAAGTTCCAAACCTCCCAATGGAGAAGGTTCTTCAGGAGAAGGTAATGGAAAATGAGGTAATGGGAATGGAGACAAACCTCAACCCTCTCCACCATCTTCTTCATCTTCTTCTTCACAAGCATCTTCACACTCTTCCACTAATACAACCCTTACTCATACACATTGTTGGGAACAGGATCCGCCAAAGACAGTTTTGGGGCTAAAAGCCCATGTTTTCGGTCAAATTTTGTAATAAAGTTGTAAAGTCTCCACATTTTGTGGTCACGGAGCACGGAGGTGTCATGAGTAATAAAGGTTTGTCCACCCTTATTTTGTAAAGTAAAGTCGATTGTAAAAGATCTTCCCATGGTCCGCAGACCATGGGATTGTATAAAAATATTTAAGAAAGTAAGCTCTAAGTAGTATTAATGAGTCATGAGTTGTAGAAGAAGTCTTGAACGATAAGAAGAGAAGTCTAAGTTTCGGGTCATAAGGTAGGTAGAGGCTTTACAACTGAGTGCGCGGACCCCTGCAGCTGTGTGTAGAGGGCAGATAGAGTCTGTAATCGCCTGAAGATATCAATAAAGAGAATCATTTTACAAATTCTATGTCTTTGTTTCCTATTAATGCATCTTGTCATATTGGGTATGAATTTCAGTTATAATGCTTATATGATTTGCAAATGTATGCAATTACATTGGTTAATTGAACAAAAGTAAGAACATCTATTTACGCAGAGGTAATTGTGATTGTTTAATAAGATAAGTAAGATACTTAAGATAGTTTGGGAATCTTCACAGCATGTTGCCCTAGTATCGCGAAAGTACCTGAACTGCAGGTTAGGGATACACAAAGGTCAATCGTACCCCTTTGTGGAGGTACAAAACGATGGAACAAAGGTCTAGGAAGACAAAGCCCTAGAACTTAACGACCTGTGCGAAAGCAGGAATAGGAGGAATAAACCAACATCACGACCATCTCAAGGTGCGGAAACTTGGTTCTAGCATCCCCCCATACTGCTTTGAGTGAGAATTCGGTCCACGCTCTGTGGGCTGATGCCGAAAGGGCTAGTAGTGTAGGGATTTGTTTGGCTAACTAAAGCTGAACCTAGGTCAGGCACCAGCAAGACAATAAATGGTTTCGTTGCTGGGACTGGAATCTGCATAAGAGATGTGTGATGCCATATCATTGGAATCCAACTAAGATAGAGATCAGAGACTGGTTGGATAGGAAGATCCATGAATTCGAAATGCAGAAGCACAAAAATCTGCGACTGACAAAGGAACAGTGGCTGGAAAAGTACCTATATACAGAGATTAACGACATCTTTTTCTATTCCTTTCCAGTTGAGCTATACGAGTGGATCGTGAAGCTAGCAGATAGCCAAGGAAGGTGGAGACTTGACGGTCCTATTGTCTAGACCCTGAAGTTAGTACAGACACTGGAAGCCTCTGAGGATAAGATCGCCCATGCTGTCGATCATTGGCTCAATCGCATCATAGGAGGATTTGTGACTAAATTTGCGGTTGATAACTCAGTCATCTACAACGAGGCATAGCGACGCTTTTTCAAAGGTCTGTGAGGTAAGTACTTAAAGTCTTTGAATACTTGGATTAAAATGTTATTGTGCAAAAAACAGGTTATGCAACTACCTTGATGTTCGGAGCTACCCAAAGCAGAAAAACTTACAAGAACGAAGGAAGAAAGGGTCCCGAATATAGTCCATTGATTTCACCTTCATTGGGTGACGAAGAGGGAGTAGTGCAGGCTTCTCTACAAAGTGCTATTCAGCTAATAAGACAAGGATTCCTGCAACTGCCACCTCCACCCACACCACCTCGAACTTCACCACCATCACCTGCTACTTCACCCATACCGCCTCGACCTCCATTGCAGTTTAGTATGGAAAATTCAGTAAAGTTGTCGTTGTTCAAAGGCTTGGCAAATGAGGACCCAGACCAGTTTTGGTTCATTGTGAAATCTGTATGGGAAGCTCAAGGCGTTACAGATGATCACATGAAAAACGAAACATTGGTTAGAGCTCTGCAAGATCACGCGCTAAACTGGTACATTAAAGACTGTAACGATAACCCAAACACTGGAGTGGCAGACATCTAGAACACGTTGAATAAAGAATTAAGTAGGCCTAAATCCGAGGCACAGTCGATTGTGGGGTTCAAAGAAATCGCGATGAAACCAGGCGAGACACCTTGGGAATTAGATCAAAGATTGAAGTGTAAAATCTATGAAGCTAATATGAACTTAACAGATGGACAACACCGCAAATGGTTCATGGCTTCACTCCTGTCACACCTAAGGGTTGCACAGTCACAACAGAAGATAACAACTCAGGCAGAGGCCCTGGAGATTGCAATGAGACTAGATGAAACACCGATGCAGGATCCAAATTTGGGGGTTAAGAAGACCCATGCGCAGTTGCAAAATCTTTGCATTGAAATGCAAAGCTTGAAGCAAGACAGAACAGTTCAGCCGGAGGTACGCGAAGAGGTATGGTGCCTGAAATGCAAGGGTCAAGGTCATGACAAGGACCATTTCCCGGTCTTTGCGAATTACATTACAGGAGTGGGACATGTTAGAGTCGCTCTGGTCAGCCCTCCGTCAGAGATCAAAACTCTTTGTGCATTTCAATTTTAGGTGTCCCGCTCCATTCACTCAGCTGCATTTCGCTAGGGACATGCCATGATCTGACGGAGAAAGTCATGCTAGTCATTTTCCCTCATGTCTGGCCCCTGCTGGTTCAAGTCTTGGTCCATAATCACTGAAATTCATGATAGTCAAGGTCTGGTCATATTACAGGACAAAGTCATCTTTATGTTTGGGTCTAGGAAATCATCAATTTGGTCTTTGAAAACATGTCCAGAACAAGCCATGCAGGCCAGAGGGAGACCTTATACAGCTATGGTTCAGAAAGCTTCATCATCACCTGAAGAGACATCGACTCTTCTTCAAAACTCTGTTTTGAAGAAAAGTCAAACAAGGTCATTTATGACAAAATTTTCCAAAAATGCACAAGGTGATTTTTCAGATGCATTCATGGTTTCCATGGCCAAATGCCCAGTCACACAGTCCCCACAAAGAAACACCGAAAATCCCATCATGAGAGCCAAAATTTCAAAGAAAAAATGAAAATCAGGGTGTTTTAAAGTCAATGAAAAAAGTGCAAAACACAAACATTAGAAAGTGGGTTTTCAAGGAAGAAAAAATCAAACCCATCTCTCCCAAGCCTATATATACTTGTTGTGGCCCAAAGCAAAGCCATTTGTGCTCTTGCAAGCTTGGGAGAGACATTGCTAAGGTAAGAGAGCGAAGTTTGAGGAATTTGAGTGAGTGAGAGCCGGTTTCAAGGAGCGCGGCGCATACACCAGGGAGCGCGGCACACACAGAGGGCGCGACACACTGACAACCAGCCCGTAGTGGAAAAATTGCAAAGGCGCGACGCACACCCAGTGCGCGGCGCATTGGGCTTGGCGCACGACGCACACAGCTAGGGGCATAAAAATTTGCCAAAACTACTTCAAATCTCGGTGGAGGCTAGCAAACAAGAGGTAGGCCCAGTTGAAATCCTCTTCTCCGTTAATTTTGTCTATGCTTTGGGGTTTGTAAGATGTTTAATGTTACCCAAAAGCACAATGGCCATCCATGGAAAAAATCACCAAGGAAAGTGATAAATGGGGTTGCAAGTCTGTGATGATGCCACCAAGGTTCTGCTCCCCTCCCCTTGTCCCCTCACTCCTCATTGTTCCTACCTCCATTCCATCATGTTTCCTAAGGAAACCACCCTAAAACCGCCACTAAAACCCTCCCCCTTGTTTTTCAAGCAAATTTGGGTGAATTTACAGTGCGCGGCGCACACACGAGGTGGCGCAGTCCACTGGGAGCCCGGCCACAGTGTAAATATAACACTGGCGTGATGCATACTCGGCGTGCGGCGCACTGGGCAGAGCACGCGGCGCACTGACATATAAGCCCAAAAATTTACTAAATTTCCCAAAATTTTTGTGAATAACCCTCAAAATTGGAGAGGTAGCCCAACTACCTTCACCATTGGCATTTAACTTGAAGAGGAATGTGATTTCGATGACCATGAATCAAATGCAAAATTTTTTTAAAAGTGGAAGAAAGATGACACAAAGAAGGTCAAGAAGCTAGGGTTTTGCTACAGTGACATTATTGCTAAAGTATGCTCCTACCCTATCTCTATCAACTAATTCCCCTGTAGCAGTTTCCCCTAATAATCACCCTAGCTCCACTGTAATCATATCCATTCGTTCCCTTTATTCCTATAGCTCAAAATATCCAAACCCTACCCCATCAACACCATACCCAAAACGCTCCCAAATCCCTGATAAGTTTCTCCTTTTAAACCCCTATTCCCCTTTTCATCATTCCTCTCCTAATACTCCCTGTTTTATTATCCCCTTGGTGACAAATTTTCAGAGCATCTACCAGTTTCATTGGATTCAGAGGGCAGCATAAAACTCAGGGTGCAAGCAACAGTAATGGCATCAGAAAATTCATCAGAGTATGAGGAGGGGACCCACAGTGACACATCTTCAGGAGAGAGGGCCCATAGAAAACATCACCGGAGTGGCAGACATCTTAGAGATGAGCCAAACACCCTCACTGAGATGCAGGCATGCCTAATTGCCATGTCTTGTTTCCAGCACTTGGCATGTTATGAATTTTGTCAAAGGGTGGCGAATGTCAGAGTCCATCATGAGTTGGCCTGCCTTTTTGCACTTCATCTACAGGGAGGTCAATCTATCTTGGCTGGGGTCACTTTCACCTTGACACCCGAGACCATATCAGCGGCAACAGGAATACCAAACATTGGGGAACAATGGCATAAGAAAAATAAGGTGGAGAGGCATCATTATGAGCCTTACATCAAGAACGGTTGTTTGAGCCAGCTCACCAGAGTTTTTCCATTCATATTTTTGAGGGATGAGTATGCTCCGCTCATGAAATTGATCATGAAGTATTTCAGTTGTGAGGGAAGGTTTTCTCGCCTCTATGCCTATCATATCTGGTTGCCCATGCACTTCACTAGGGTGCGGATGACGAGCCTCCCATTTTTCATCTGCGGGAACATAGAGAGGATGAAGAATTTCATGCAGCATAAGACCCCTCGACAACAGCTAAACAGTGTCTATCATTTTTCTCTCATCCGAATTTTGGTGGACCATCAGTTGGGATTGTAGGGTATTGCTTGGGCGGATTTCATCTCCCGTGATTTCTTCAGCGCTCCACCAGTGGTATTAGAGGCAGAGCATGAGGTGGGAGGTCCTTCACATCAGTTTGAGTGCCATGAGACTGCCACCATGCTAGTATACATCACATACCAGAAGGGCAGTAGACCATTGTTCGCAACAAGAAAGCGAGTGTTATCTCCACCCAGGGTGGAAGGGGCCTCGCTTCCGACATCAGCACCACAGGAGCAGGGTAAGGGTAAGGAGCCAGTGTAGGAGGAATGGCCATCAGGTGAGCAAGAGACCGAGTTTGTTCTCCTCTAGGATGATGAGACAAATGCAGAACCTACGAATGTTGAGCTGGGAGAGATCATTCAGGAGCAGCAATCAGTGATTGAGAACTTATCCCTGGACTTGGAGAGGGCCAAGTGGAACGTGCAGTACCTGGAGCAGAGGAACAAGAAAATTGAGGATCGGCTAGCCAATATAGAGCTGCAAATGATCAAGGAAAACCGGCAACACATCCTGGCAGCACAAGGCAGACCGATGGAGTAAAGAGACGAGGACCGGGAATATGTGTTAGAGAAAGTGAACGTTCACTTGGAGCAGCGGTTGGATAAGGCTAACAGGGAGAAAGACATGCTGAGGTGCATGAATCACCACTACATGGCCCGAACATGAGCTCCAAAGCAAGAATCAGGAGCCTAAAGGCAAGATTGAGCAAAGCGACAAAAGAGGCAAAGGAGGCAAAGGAGCAAGATCGGCTTCGAATCATGGTTGAGGCTTCCTTGGCACAACATAGCACTTCATAGAGAACTTCCAGCCCAAATTTCAAAGAATTTGGGCAAATTTTGGTCACATGGTGATTTTTTGGACAAAAAACAGGAAATTCCTCCCTATGCGCCGTGCCACTGGCGCGACGCTAAAATTCTAGGGCTCCAATCGAGGAACGACTTGCATATTTGGATTCAGCATCGAAAATTACGACTACTGGTGTCCGGGAAAGAGATTTTGACAAGACCTGCGTCTCCTAAAGGTCAAAAAACACCCAAAAATGGCCTCTCTGCCACTTTTTTGACACACATAAAGCAGTCTTGGGAGAATGAATATTTGGAGGGGCAAATGAGCACCAAATTTGGAAATTCTAGTGGGGTTATAAAGTAGACAGGACAGGCTTTCCAACAAGCCTACTTGGGCACATTTTGAACACCTGAAAGTGCCCCAAAACAGGCTCCAAAGTGGCGTGATGCACAGAGAATTTGGCACGGCGCACAGAGGAAAAAACTGCCAATTTTCTCCCGTTTCGCGAAATTTCGGGTCGCGAATTCTCCAAGTGGGCCTGGTCATCTACACTTCGGTTTTTTGGCATCAAGGCGGCATTTAAAGAGTTTTCTCTCTAGATGGGCATCTATCCATGTGGCAAAGGAATGCAAAGGGTCACCCCAGCCAAATGTCATGCTTGAGAGCGCTGCACCTGTAGCTGATGGTTGGCTCTCCATCTCCATTTCGTAATGATTTGAGTAACTTCCCAACCCCTGGGCGTTCTATCTCTTCCTCACACATTCTATATATTGTATGCAAGTTATTTGCAAAGGGTTGGCTAGCTTGTAACTTCTGGGAGACTGTGGGAAATAAAATCTGTTTCTGCACTGTGTATTTTTGATAGAGAATTAATGAAAGGCAGCGGCTCTGTTTCATGAGATTCTTGTGGTTGTGAGTGTAGCAAATGTGTTCTTATGTTCCATATGTATCTTGTTATGTTTCATAATTCAATTCACGTTTCATTTCAGTGAAATTTTCTAAGTGAGATTAGGTAGAATTCAATTTATATTGCTCTGCCTGTGGGAAAATTTCATGTGCAGTGTTATTCTTCTGTTGAAAAGGATTCATGCGACTATGCCCTTTTCACTTTCTTTAGCAATCTTTCCATTCCGCGTTACCTTAAACCGAAATTGTTGCTCTTTCTGCCTACCTTGCCTCACGGAATAATCTGTGCCTTCATATTCAATTCTCTGTTCTTTGCTGAGCGCCAGTCCCATATACATCCCAGAAGCTCGGTCATTCATAAAATTGTTTTCAAAATCCCTTTTCACTTACTAGCCTAAGGTAAATATTGCATTGTAAGTCATCTCAGACCATTTTTTCTTATCCATTCACTGAGCGTGACTCGGAGAGAGCCCTCTCCTGCTCTGGTAGGGCTAGCTACCAAACTGAGCGTGGTTTGTGGTTACCCTAATTTTTGCCTTCCTTCAGCCTGAGGCAGATTTAGGTGCTAACATAGTGGCGACCATACTGGGGAACAAGTTAAAATTAAATCCCCTTGTTTCATAATAATTCTAGGCTTCCGGATGATGAGCTTAGGATTGGAAAGGCTGAGTAAGTTGGTTGTGTCCCGTAATTCCTCTCAATAGCACGTTGGCTTCGAGACGATATACCAGAGCAAATCCAGACCCGGACCCTCCTCATATTTACAAAAATCCCAATTTGATCCCAAGACTCCTTCGTCAAGAAAGCACCATAACTCCCATGTTCAAATCCCATTCATGTCCCGACATTTTTGAGTATCTTGAAGAGCTTGAGTTTGACGAATGATTTGAGATATCACTGTTTGAATCTAAATCTGAAAGCGCTGTTGATTATACCGTCCCCAATCCGCAATTTCTTGTAGACCTTGAAACAGAAAGAGCCAATAGACTAATTGATAATTACATTGCAACACAGCCCCAAACTCCAATTGCAAGCCCCTTGCAAACTGTGCACACTCCTCCAACACCTCCAAGGCCAAATCCACCGAGAATGATTGCTACCCGTTTCGCACCCCTTGTTCTGCCCCAAGTCCTGGATCACATGCCAAATGATTATCAAAGTAAAATCCTGTTTTTTGATGGCACTCCTAACAGTATTACTGCTGAGCAACATGTAGACAAAATGGCAGACTTCTATGAACTTCATGAGATCGATGCGGAGAACATGGCGATGAGGCTCTTTGTGCAAACATTTGCAGGTGATGTGAGGAAATGGTTCAGAGGTTTGACGGCTGCAAGTATCACTACCTTGGATGAGCTACAAAGAAAAATTTTGAACCGGTGGGAAGTGAAAAAGAATCCCCTTCAAATTCTAGCCGAATACAAGCAAATGAAATGGAATGCCGGTGAGTCGGTCCAAGATTATTGTGTTAGATTTAATGCAGTCTACAACGAAATTCCAGACCATCTAAAGCCACCAGTGGGACTATGGATGATGAAGTTTCCAGATGGTTTTGATGCTGACATGGCATACCAATTAAGAGAGAGAGAACCGGCTACAATGGAAGACATGCAGAAAATTGCGGTTAGCGTTGAGGCAAATCTGCTGTCCAAAAGAGCTAGAGCGAAAGCAGAGAAGAAAACCATTGTGAAAGAAGAATCTTCTTCAATGGATCAGCTTCTCAAAAAGGTAGAGAAGATGCTTGAAAGGGTAAAACTTGATAAGCCAGAACCACACGTTAGGAATCCTAACTTTCGTGGCCAACAGCAGCCATAATATAGAATAAGACAAAGAGATCAGCGAACTCAAGAGCAGACAGCACAACAGCCAGTACAAACACCTTTGCAGCAGAATTTTGTGCATGGACCAGAGTCATATGAGGATGGGAATGTAATAGGTGAGGAAAATCATCTATTCACTCCAGATGAGCTGCCTACTTACATCACCGAAGAGGAAGAATGTGCAGTAAATTCAGCTACACACCAAGACACTAATTTTATTCTAGCTAGCGACACTGTGTTGGAGGAAGAATCAGAAGAATATCAAAGGGGGTATATGAATGCTTTGTCCACACAATAGCAGCGATATTCCCTTCGAAACAGAGATGTTCCGGCCAAACCAATTCAGAAAAGGAAGGAGGGTGAAACAACAAAAAATGATTCATCAGCTACGCAAAGAAAAGGAAAGGAGGTGGTTGGTCTAGAGAGCAGCAAATCAAAATCAACAGAACAATCCCAGCAACCAACCACATCAAAAGAAAAGGAAAGGAAGGAGATCCCAATCAAAGAGGTAGAAAAAACTCCCGCTTTCAGCCAAGAGAATGAGATTTCCAAGTTAAAGGTATCCATCCCTTTGACTGAAATAATGAAGAACAGCAGTTATAGAGGACAGATTTCTAAAATGTTGAATTTGGACCCAATGTATGACATGGTAAATGTAGAAGATGATCAACCTGAAATGATTTTTGGACCAGCAACGAATGGTGAGTCTCCTGATAGCGATGTGCCACCCTTCTATATCAGTTTATGATTGCATGATTTTGTGTTACACAACGCCATGTTCGATTTCGGAGCTTCTCACAATCTCATGCCCAAGGCTATCATGGATAAGCTTGGTCTGGACATCACCCGCAATATCATGATCTCTATTCATTCGATTCCAACAGAGTAAGATGTATAGGACTCATCAAAGACTTGGTTGTGAGTTTGGATCAGCCTCCTATGAAAAATTTTCTGATGGATGTGGTGGTAGTAGATATTCCTCCAAGGTTTGGCATGCTTCTTTCTAGGTCTTGGGTAGCGAAATTGAAAGGGACACTACAGCTGGATTTCTCCTATGCAACAATCCTGGTGTTTGGACAAATGAGGAAGTTATACCGGGAACAAAATATGAAATATATGATCACAAGCAAGGAGAAACTGATAAATCATCCTATTAACTATGTACATACAGATTTAGAGTCTTTTGTTTTGTTTTCAGATAGTTTAAATGAGATAGATAGTCAGATAGTAGAAGCAGACGACATTCCGGAAATAACAGAAAATTTCAGAGAAATCTTGAAGAAAGAAGGACAAGAAAAGCAGCAAAAGATTGGGCAATCAGTTGAAAACGATGGACAGCAAGCAGACAAGGCATGACAAACATATTTTCAGCACTTACAAGAGGAGGAAGAAGGCTTGTGGACCATGGATTTTGATGGAGTAGTAGGGAATGATGGCACTGGTATTGGTATTTGGGTACGTAGTCCTTTCTCCACCCCAAACAAAGTGCCTAGCAGTGTGAGAGTTTGCTCTTACAAGCTGGCCTTTGAATGTTCAAATAATGAAGCTGAATATGAAGCTCTGATTGCTGGCCTGAAGATTCTTAGAAAGCTGAATGCAAAGAGGATTTTGGTATATGGCGACTCCGAGTTGGTGATAAAACAGGTCAGAGGTGAGTATCAAGCAAAACATCCTAGGATGCGGGCCTATCGTAATGCAGGTTTAGACATCTTGAAGCTATTTTCCGAATACACCTTGACATGTGTGCCACATATACAAAATAGTGTTGCTGATGCTCTTGCCAAGGCAGCGAGCAGCTTGAAGATCCCCGTGAACTCCAGTAATAAATTTGAAATCCATGTCAAGCATCGTCCAACCATTCCAGACAATCAGCGACATTGGCAAGTGTTCCAAGATGATGAGGAGATTAAGGATTTTTTGCTCAACAAAGGAAAGTTCAAAGAAACCTTAATTGATGTAGAAAACGATGAGGGAAAAGGGAATGGTACAGATGAAGTGCAGATCAATCAAATGGACGTATTACAACTGAAGAATAACATCATTCCTAAAGGCTTGATACCCCTAGAGGAACTTTTTGATCAGGATGATGTAGCCCGCAAGCCAACATTGCAGCCGACAGAGAAGGGTGTAGAAGAGGTCAACATCGGTACAGCTACCAATCCAAAGTTGGTAAAATTGTCCAAAGCATTACCGCCAAAGATCAAGGACAAATATATCAGTTTGATGGCTTCATTTGCAGATGTATTTGCTTGGGATTATTCTGATTTAAAGACCTATGATACAAATATCATTCAGCACACAATACCTATCAAGCCCAATCAAAAACCATTTAGACAAAAGCTGAGAAGGATAAATCCAAAGTTGCTGCCATCTATCGAAAATGAGGTAAATAGGTTGTACAAGTCAGGTATCATTGTGCCCATCAGATTTTCAGATTGGATATCTAACTTAGTACCTGTACGCAAGAAGACTGGTGAGATCCGCCTATGCATTGATTTCAGAAATCTAAATAAGGTCTCATTGAAGGACAACTATCCGCTGCCCAAGATGGACCATATACTTCAGCGAGTAGTGGGAGCATCTCGTATGTCGTTGCTTGATGGTTATTCCGGATATAACCAAATTTCCGTCCATGAATATGATAGATACAAGACAGCATTCACCACTCCATGGGGAACCTTTCACTATGCCAAAATGCCATTCGGTTTAAAGAATGCAGGTGCCAAATTTCAGTGGGCAATGGACTTGGCGTTTGCGAATGAGAAGGATGTGTTTTTGGTGATGTACTTGGATGATTTGACGGTGTTTTCAAAGTCTAATGAAGAACACATGCATCACCTAAAAATTGTCTTTCAAAAATGCAGGAAATATGGTCTATCACTGAATCCTAAGAAGAGCTTGTTTGCCATGGAGGAAGGCAAATTACTTGGGCACATCATTTCAAAGGATGGCATTCGTATAGACCCGGCGCATGTGCAAGCAATTCAGCAAATCGATCTGCCCAGGAACAAAAGGGAAATACAATCATTCAATGGTAAGATGAATTTTCTGCGTCGTTTTGTGCCTAATCTTGCATAACACTTGAAAGAAATGACCAACATGCTTAAGAAGGACAGCCAAGTGAAATGGACAGAGGAGGCTGTAAAATCTTTCAACTTGGTCAAATTGGCCCTTTCTTCAGCTCCAGTTCTAGTTAGCCCGAACTACACTCAAGATCTCATATTGTTTTCATTTGCTTCTGAGCACACTATGGCAGCGGTATTATTGCAGAAGAGGGATGATCATGAAAGACCCATTGCATTCTTCAGCAGGGCTATAAGGGATGCATCTTTGAAGTACAACATCATTGAGAAGCAAGCCCTGGCATTGGTGAAGGCATTGAAGGATTTCCGGGTCTATATCCTACATTCTCACATTCTGGCCTATGTTCCTAATACCGATGTAAAAGATGTTTTAGTGCAGACCGATCCGGAAGGGAGAAGAGGAAAATGGATTACAGCCTTGCTGGAATACGATGTGGAGATAAAGCCTACAAAGCTGGTCAAAGGGCAGGGGTTGGCGAGGCTAATGGCTGAATCAAATTTGCATGCATTGGACATAAATCTGATCGCTACCATGTCCGATGAGAATGAGGAAGGAACGTTAATTCAGGTATCTGAAATGTTTTCTTTGTCCCCATGGTATTCTGATATAATATATGTGCTGAAAAATCTATCACCACCGCCCGGCATGACTAGAAACAAAGCAAGAACACTCAAATTGAAGGCTGCCAAGTTTTGTATTTTGAATTCCGCACTGTATTGGAAAGATCCCGGTGGCATTTTGTTAAATTGTTTGGTGGAAGAGGAGGCAAAGAAAGTCATGGAGGATTTCCACAGAGGAGAGTGTGGAGGTCATCTTTTTTGGAAGTCAACAGCGAACAAAATTTTGAGAGCAGGGTACTACTGGCCTACTTTGTTTGCTGATGTGCATAAGATGGTCAAGCGCTGTCATAAGTGTCAAATTTTCGAAGGAAAACAGAAATTACAGCCTTTGCCACT
Organism: Pinus tabuliformis; assembly: GCA_031772625.1. NCBI lineage: Eukaryota > Viridiplantae > Streptophyta > Pinopsida > Pinales > Pinaceae > Pinus > Pinus tabuliformis. The sequence goes on along the minus strand of CM062810.1, from coordinate 939,506,283 downwards.
TAAGCCTATTGAAGTGAGCACTCCCTTCCAGCAGTGGGGGTTAGATTTCATCGGGGAAATTCATCTCGCCTCTTCCGGACAGCATAGGTGGATCCTTACAGCGACGGACTATTTCACAAAATGGATTGAGGCAGCCCCTACCAAACAAGCGACGGACATGGTAATCATTTCATTTCTCGAAAATAACATCTTGTCTCGCTTTGGTTGTCCAAACAAATTAATCACTGATAATGCAACAGCTTTCAAATAAAAAAGGACGGTAGAATTTTGTCATAAATATCACATAATTTTGGGTCATTCAACTACCTATCATCCACAAGGAAATGGATTGGAAGAATCTTCAAATAAATCTTTGGCCAACATCATCAAGAAGCTGCTGGAAATAAATAAGAAGAGCTGGAACAAGAGGTTGGTCCATGCGCTTTGGGCAGATCGGATCAGTCAGAAAAAGTCTATTGGTATGTCACTGTTTGAGCTTGTTTATGGAGTAGACACAGTATTCCCCGCTTCTCTTGTTGCCCCAGTGGTCAAACTTCTTCAGGAGGCCGGCAGTGAGGAAGATCCCATGCAGAGAAGGCTGAATCAAATGATCCACTTGCAACAAACAAGAGAAGAAGTTTTCAAAAACACATCCAAGTTGCAGGAGAAGATAAAGAAAATATATGGTAGAAAAGAAAAAGTGGATAAATTTCAGTTGGATGATGTGGTGTTGAAGTGGGATGCAAGGAATGAAGAGAATGGCAAGCACAGAAAGTTCAAAAATCTGTGGAAAGGACCTTTCAAGATCGCAGCATATAGGCGTCAGAATGCCTTTCTTCTAAAGGAAATGAACGGGGAAGATTGTCCTGGAGGGCTGATCAATGGTCGGCTGCTCAAGCGGTATCACTGTTGATATATTAACGCTGCTTCCACTGTCATTGTAAATACCATTTTTATTTTAGTTTGGTTTCAGTCTGTAAAGTCAGTTTTTGAGTTATTTCAATGTCAAGTTTGAGTCAATTTCTTGGTTATTCCAGTTTTATAAATAAGTCAGAGTCCTGTGCTATTTATCAAAATGATGACTCCATAGCCCAATGGACAAAAGGCACTGTCTAGCTCCTCCAGAGATCTGTTGTTCTTGGCACCTCCAAGGAGCTACCATCCCCCATTGGAGCCAATGTTAGAGTTGGTCTGGTCAGCCCTCCGTCAGAGATCAAAACTCTTTGTGCATTTCAATTTTAGGTGTCCCGCTACATTCACTCAGCTACATTTCGCTAGGGACATGCCATGATCTGATGAAGAAAGTCATGATAGTCATTTTCCCTCATGTCTGGCCCTTGCTGGTTCAAGTCTTGGTCCATAATCACTGAAATTCATGATAGTCAAGGTCTGGTCATATTACAGGACAAAGTCATCTTTATGTTTGGGTCTAGGAAATCATCAATTTGGTCTTTGAAAACATGTCCAAAACAAACCATGCAGGCCAGAGGGAGACCTTATACAGCTATGGTTCAGAAAGCTTCATCATCACCTGAAGAGACATCGAATCTTCTTCAAAACTCTGTTTTGAAGAAAAGTCAAACAAGGTCATTTATGACAAAATTTTCCAAAAATGCACAAGGTGATTTTTCAGATGCATTCATGGTTTCCATGGCCAAATGCCCAGTCACACAGTCCCCGCAAAGAAACGCCGAAAATCCCATCATGAGAGCCAAAATTTCAAAGAAAAAATGAAAATCAGGGTGTTTTAAAGTCAATGAAAAAAGTGCAAAACACAAACATTAGAAAGTGGGTTTTCAAGGAAGAAAAAATCAAACCCATCTCTCCCAAGCCTATATATACTTGTTGTGACCCAAAGAAAAGCCATTTGTGCTCTTGCAAGTTTGGGAGAGACATTGCTAAGGTAAGAGAGCGAAGTTTGAGGAATTTGAGTGAGTGAGAGCCAGTTTCAAGGAGCGCAACGCATACACCAGGGAGCGCGGCACACACAGAGGGCGCGGCGCACTGACAACCAGCCCGTAGTGGAAAAATTGCAAAGGCGCAACACACACCCAGTGCGCGGTGCATTGGGCTTGGCGCGCGACGCACACAGCCAGGGGCATAAAAATTTGCCAAAACTACTTCAAATCTCGGTGGAGGCTAGCAAACAAGAGGTAGGCCCAGTTGAAAACCTCTTCTCCATCAATTTTGTCTATGCTTTGGGGTTTGTAAGATGTTTAATGGTACCCAAAAGCACAATTGCCATCCATGGAAAAAATCACCAAGGAAAGCGATAAATGGGGTTGCAAGTCTGCGATGATGCCACCAAGGTTCTACTCCCCTCCCCTTGTCCCCTCACTCCTCATCGTTCCTACCTCCATTCCATCATGTTTCCTAAGGAAACCACCCTAAAACCGCCACTAAACCCTCCCCCTTGTTTTTCAAGCAAATTTGGGTGAATTTACAGTTTGCGGCGCACACACGAGGTGGCGTGGCGCACTGAGGGTGCGCAACGCACTGGGAGCCCGGCCACAGTGTAAATATAACACTGGCGCGATGCATACCCGGCGCGCGGCGCACTGGGCAGAGCGCACGGTGCACAGACATATAAGCCCAAAAATTTACTAAATTGCCCAAAATTTTTGTGAATAACCCTCAAAATTGGAGAGGTAGCCCAACTACCTTCACCATTGGCATTTAAATTGAAGAGGAGTGTGATTTCGATGACCATGAATCAAATGCAAAAAAATTTTAAAAGCAAAACAAAGATGACACAAAGAAGGTCAAGAAGCTATGGTTTTGATACAGTGACATTATTGCTAAAGTATGCTCCTACCCTACCTCTATCAACTAATTCCCCTATAGCAGTTTCCCCTAATAATCACCCTAGCTCCACTGTAATCATATCCATTCGTTTCCTTTATTCCTATGGCTCAAAATATCCAAACCCTACCCCATCAACACCATACCCAAAACGCTCCCAAATCCCTAATAAATTTCTCCTTTTAAACCCCTATTCCCCTTTTCATCATTCCTCTCCTAATACTCCCTGTTTTATTGTCCCCTTGGTGACAGATTTTCAGAGCATCTACTAGTTTCATTGGATTCGGAGGGTAGCATAAAACTCAGGGTGCAAGCAGCAGTAATGGCATCAAAAAATTCATCAAAGTATGAGGAGGGGACCCACAGTTACACATCTTCAGGAGAGAGGGTCCATAGAAGACATCACCGGAGCGACAGACATCTTAGAGATGAGCCAAACACCCTCACTGAGATGTAGGCATGCCCACTTGCCATGTCTTGTTTCCAGCACTTGGCATGTTATGAATTTTGTCAAAGGGTGGCGAATGTTAGAGTCCATCATGAGTTGGCCCACCTTTTTGCACTTCATCTACAAGGAGGTCGATCTATCTTGGCTGGGATCACTTTCACCTTGACACCCTAGACTATATCAGCGGAAACAGGAATACCAAACATTGGGGAACAATGGCATAAGAAAAAGAAGGTGGAGAGGCATCATTATGAGCCTTACATCAAGAACAACTGTTTGAGTCAGCTCACCAAAGTTTTTCCATTCAGATTTTTGAGGGATGAGTATGCCCTGCTCATGAAATTGATCATGAAGTATTTCAGTTGTGAGGGAAGGTTTTCCCGCCTCTATTCCTATCACATCCGGTTGCTCATGCACTTCACCAGGGTGCGGATGATGAGCCTCCCATTTTTCATCTGCGGGAACATAGAGAGGATGAATAATTTCATGCAGCACAAGACCCCTCGACAGCAGCTAAACAGTGTCTATCATTTTGCTCTCATCCGGATTTTGGTGGACCATCAGTTGGGATTGCAGGGTATTGCTTGGGAGGACTTCATCTCCCGTGATTTCTTCAGCACTCCACCGGTGGTATCAGAGGCAGAGCATGAGGTGGGAGGTCCTTCACATCAGTTTGAGCGCCATGAGACTGCCACCATGCCAGTATACATCACATACCAGAAGGGCAGTAGACCATTGTTCGTAGCAGAAAAGCGAGTGTTATCTCCACCCGGGGTGGAAGGGGCCTCGCTTCCGACATCAGCACCACAGGAGCAGGGTAAGGGCAAGGAGCCAGTGTAGGAGGAAGGGCCATCAGGTGAGCAAGAGACCGAGTTTGTTCTCCTCTAGGATGATGAGACAGATGCAGAACCTACGAATGCTGAGCTGGGAGAGATCTTTCAGGAACAACAATCAGTGATTGAGAACTTATCCCTGGACTTGGAGAGGGCCAAGTGGAATGTGCAGTACCTGGAGCAGAGGAACAAGAAACTTGAGGATCGGCTAGCCGAGATAGAGTTGCAAATGATCAAGGAAAACCGGCAACACATCCTAGTAGCACAAGGCAGACCGATGGAGCAAAGAGACGAGGACCGGGAATATGTGTTAGAGAAAGTGAACGTTCACTTGGAGAAACTTTTGGATAAGGCTAACAGGGAGAAAGACATGCTGAGGCACATGAATCACCACTACATGGCCCGAAACATGAGCTCCAAAGCAAGAATCAGGATCCTAAAGGCAAGATTGAACAAAGCGACAAAAGAGGCAAAGGAGGCAAAGGAGCAAGATCGGCTTTGAATCTTGGCTGAGGCTTCCTTGGCACAGCATAGCACTTCATAGAGAACTTCCAACCCAAATTTCAAAGAATTTGGGCAAATTTTGGTCACATGGTGATTTTTTGGACAAAAAACAGGAAATTCCTCCCTGTGCGCCGTGCCACTGGCGCGACGCTAAAATTCTAGGGCTCCAATCGAGCAACGACTTACATATTTGGATTTAGCATCGAAAATTACGACTACTGGTGTTCAGGAGAGAAATTTTGACAAGATCTGGGTCTCCTAAAGGTCAAAAAACACCCAAAAATGGCCTCTCTACCACTTTTTTGACACACAGAAAGCAGTCTTGGGAGAATGAAGATGTGGATGGGAAAATGAGCACCAAATTTAGAAATTCTAGTGGGGTTATAAAGTAGACAGGACATGCTTTCCAACAAGCCCACTTGGGCACATTTTGGACACCTGCAAGTGCCCCAAAATAGGCTCCAAAGTGGCACGATGCACAGAGAATTTGGTGCGGCGCACAGAGGAAAAAACTGCCAATTTGCTCCCATTTCGCGAAATTTTGGGGCGCGACTTCTCCAAGTGGGCCTGGTCATCTACACTTCGGTTTTTTGGCAGCAAAGGCGGAATTTAAAGATTTTTCTCTCCTTATGGGCATCTATCCAAGTGGAAAAGGAATGCAAAGGGTCACCCTAGCCAAATGTCATGCTTGAGAGCGCTGCACCTGTAGCTGATGGTTGGCTCTCCATCTCAATTTCGTAATTATTTGAGTAACTTCCCAACCCCTGGGTGTTCTATTTCTTCCTCACACATTCTATATATTGTATGCAATTTATTTACAAAGGGTTGGCTAGCTTGTAACTTCTGGGAGACTGTGGGAAAGAAACTCTGTTTCTGCACTGTGTATTTTTGACAGAGAATTAATGAAAGGCAGCGGCTCTGTTTCATGATATTCTTGTGGTTGTGAGTGTAGCAAATGTGTTCTTATGTTCCATATGTATCTTGTTATTTTTCATAATTCAATTCACATTTCATTTCAGTTAAATTTTCTAAGTGAGATTAGGTAGAATTCAATTTATATTGCTTTGCCTGTGGGAAAATTTCATGTGCAGTGTTATTCTTCTGTTGAAAAGGATTCATGCGACTATGCCCTTTTCACTTTCTTCAGTAATATTTCCATTCCACGTTACCTTAAACCGAAATTGCTGCTCTTTCTGCCTACCTTCCCTCACGGAATAATCTGTGCCTTCATATTCAATTCTTTTGTTCTTTGCTGAGCGCCAGTCCCATATACATCCCAGAAGCTCGGTCATTCATAAAAAAAAATTCAAAATCCCTTTTCACTTACTAGCCTAAGGTAAATATTGCATTGTAAGTCATTTCGGACCATTTTTGCTTATCCATTCACTGAGCGTGACTCGGAGAGAGCCCTCTCCTCCTCTGGTAGGGCTAGCTACCAGACTGAGCGTGGTTTGTGGTTACCCTAATCTTTGCCTTCCTTCAGCCTGAGGTAGATTTAGGTGCTAACAGGACCGATGCCTTTGAGGCCAGAAGTTCAAGTAGGACCAAGCGCAGGGCCTGCATTATGGTGTGCTATATGTCAGGTAGCAGGGAAACATACGACAGATAACTGTCATTTGCTACAGAAGTTTGTAAAAACACCACAACAACTCTTCTGCAACTTCTGTAGGTCAGTAGGGCATGATGAGCACAACTGTAGAAGTTATGAATTGATGATGGACATAACACCTGCCTATAGGGTTGAAGAAGAAACACGGCCCCTTGACCAGACCACAGGGATGGCGCGAATAGGCTTTCAGGGGCACGGATGAGGCCGAGGCGGAAGAGGACCTGGAAAAGGTTGGGGACAGCTAATCTGCTACAATTACAGAGGACCATGACACTATGCCCACGATTGCACTAACCCAACGCGTTCGTCATGCAAATATTGCACTCTGTTTGATCATGAGATGGAGGATTGTCCTACGCTGATAACAAGGATACGTGACAAAGGGGCACTACCACCTCAGCCAACTTAGAACCTACAAATGATGAGGTTTGAGCCTCATGAAGAGGATCCGAATGTGAATATAGTACTCCGAAGTGGAATTGCAAAAGGGGATGATAAGAGGAAATATCTCGAAGATAGCACATGGGTTCGCAAAGCTCCGGCGAAGGAGGTTGAATTTGATTTGGAGCGCGCATGTAAAACATTCATGGAAGCAAAGAAGAGCTTCACCAAGGCCTCCACCTCAAGGAGGAAGGATAATCCTGATCAAGAAATGGACCCTTCTATGCTTACAACCTTCCTAGAGACCTGCATGAAGTTGTTGTGCGATAGAAAGGCTGTGAAGGGATTACAGGAGCTTATAAATAGATGCGCCGAAAACACTCCAAGTGAACTACACGTGGTACGCAAGATTGGTAAGCATAAAACAAGGATAGGACGAGAGATCAGGCTGACCGCGTGGATAGGAGAGTATGAGATGGATCAAGTTATTTTGGACCTGGGGTCAAATGCAAACGTCCTACAGAAATAGACTTGGGAACGGATGGGAAGACCCATGCTGCAGTAGTCTCCGATTCAGTTAAGGATGGAAAATCAACAGAAGATCATCCCCATGGGGCAGCTACAAGGGGTGATTGTAGATATTGAAGGCGCAAGCGCGTTGACTGGCTTTGAAGTAATAGAAATTGTGGATGACAACGACCCCTACCCTGCGCTCCTTGGCATTGATTGGGCTACTTATATGAATGGGTTAATCAACCTAAAGAAACGGAAGATGATATTTGAGAAGAAATTGCTTCGTGTAATAATACCGCTAGATCTTGCTGAAGGATTGCGCTATACTGAACCTGTCTGCAATTATGAAAGTGACGACGATCTAGATTGTATCTATAAGATAATAGCATGAGACCAATATTGGGTGAATCCAACAGCAAATGGATGAATCACGTGGGATCGCGAGAGTTCCTGCACCTTGGAATCTGATGAAGAATTTTAGCGCTGGCAGAACTGGTTACATGAAGTAACCACGCTAATTTGTAACATGATGAACCGATCGCTGCACTGTGTGTTGTCAGAGGTAAGAAATCTACCCACTTATGATGGCCTAAATGATGTAGATATATTTTTGGATGCATTTGAGAGGAAGGTACCAGAGAAGTAGCACTTCCAAGCTTTGGACTGGGCACTGCGCGCTATGCCTGCAAGGTGGTGGGGTACGCAGAAGCGTAGCTTTTAAGGATTGGCGTGAATGTAGGAGGATGATGAGAACACGCTTTGGGAAGCCGAAGGTATGAATGACAGACAAGTATGATGGGAAGGATGATCTTCGCATGAACTTGGCCAAATGGACTCAATCTTATGGAGAGAAGCCCCAACCTGAATGGGTGCACTTGTTTTATCACACCCTGGATGTCATCCCGATGAACTGGTACTTAGAAATGAAATTCCGCCATGGTACAGGTGAATGGGATATTCTGCACGAAGGATTCATAATGACTTTCAACTTTGAAGACTGGTTTGACTGTATTGATGAAGCACTACAAGAAGTGAAAGTAGCAATCTTTAGGAGACCGCATGATCCTTTGGACCTGATTTAGCCTGATTGGACTACTCAGCTGAGTCACGTGCTGGAATGCTACAACGTAACCACTGAAGAAGAAGATGAGGATTCGTGAAAGATCAACATCCCTGAAACAGAAGGTCACTGCGAGGTTGAAGGACCACAGATTGAGAATCCTAATATAACCGCGCCGCTGAAAACGAAACAAGTAAAATTTTTTGGTATGGAGGAAGAGCACAAATTCACGAAGATTGGAGATTACTAGGATGATGTGACGGTGGATAAGGTCATTGAATTTCTCCGTGAATACCAATATTTGTTCCCTACCAAGTTCACGGATTTAAAAGGGATAATCGGGGACCTGAGTGTTATGAATATCACGTTAAAGCCCGACGCGAAACCGATTAAGCAAAGACTTTACTATCTCAATCCGAAGTATAAGGAGAAGGTCTGCTTACAACTAGACAAGATGCTCGTGGCAGGCATCATTGAACCTGCAGAAGAATCTGATTGGGTAAGCCCAGTGGTGGTATAGGAAAAGAAGCAGAAGGATGAAATAAGGATATGTGTAGATCTCAAGAAGTTTAATGACACTTGTGTACATGATCCTTTCTCGACTCCATTCACTGATGAGGTGTTGAACAATGTAGGTGGCTAGGAAGCTTATTCCTTCACTGACGGGTTCTCTGGGAACCATCAGGATTCAAAAGCATACTGCAAAGCGTGTGATGTATGTCAAAGGACTGGTAGATCCTTGCGGAGGGATGAACTGCCTCTGAATCCACAGATGACATTATAACCCTTTGAGAAATGGGCAATAGATTTTGTGGGACCCATCCAGCCCCAAGGAAAGACGGGAGCAAGGTACATTATCACTACGACGGAGTATTTGACTCGATGGGCGGAGGCACAGCCTATGAAGGATTGCACAAACACGACTACTGCAAAGTTCCTCTTTGAGTATGTACTGATGCGATTCGGGTGTCCAAAGATTTTGATGAGTGATCACGGTACGCACTTTCTGAATGAAACGATCAGAAAGCTAACGAAGGAATTTCAAGTATATCACCAAAAGAGCACGCCTTATCATCTGCATGCTAATGAGATGATGGAAGCATTCAATAAAGTGATGGAGAATGCGTTGACCAAGGTTTGCAACGCTCAACAAAGTGATTGGGACCTGCGCATACCTGCAGTACTATGGGCCTATAAGATGACATGCAAGAAGTTGACTGAACAAACACCCTTTAGGCTTGTATATGGTGTTGAAGCAGTGATGCCCATGGAATACATTGTGCCTAGTCTGCGCATAGCGGCACTCACAGGTATGATGGATCGCGGAGCCCTGGAAGAGAGGCTCGCACAGCTGGCTGAGCTTGAGGAAGAAAGATTTCTAGCTGGATTTCACCAATAGGTCCAAAAGCAGCGTGAAAAAGCATGGCATGATCAGCACATTAAGTTGCGCACCTTTAAGGTAAATGACCTGGTTTTGTTATATGACAGCAAGTTTGATAAATTTCCAGGGAAATTTAGAATGCACTGGTTAGGGCCCTATGTCATTAAAGAGATTACCGATGGAGGAGCGGTAAAGTTGGTTAATTGAATGGAGATCCCTTCCCAGGAAAGGTGAATGGCAGTTGCTTGAAGCCATACACCGGTGGTCTGGCCATGTGACTATATGAAGGTAGCATAGTCTTAGCGCTCCAGGTAGCTAAAAGGAGGCACGGGACTATAAACTACACTGCCTAGGTTAGGAAGTTGTGTGAGTGGAGGATTGTGCGAAGCAAGGAAGTGTCATAGGGTTCGCGACAACATGAAGGGAGATATGCTATCGAGGGAGAAATCATGCAGGTCGGCCAGAAAGTGACCGTTAAAATCACTGTTCATGATTTGATGGTAGAAATGTGGCCAAATGGAGTGGGCAACCAGAATTTAAGATGAAATTTATGGATCAGATCCTTGAAAATATTCCGCCAATCCGGTATTAATGAACCAAATTTGGGGGGAATGGTCATATTTTAATTCAAAATACCCTGTAACTTACAGGTGGCTATCCAACGAAAAACACTTTCTCATTTTGAGAATTGAGTTGTTGAGTTCTCAGGTGCACATGAATCGCTAGCACTTTGAACTTCTGATAGCCAGTTCAGTATTTGAGACATTGTTGAAGGAGACACGGGAGTTCTTGCAGAACATCATGTCGGCCCCCACAAAAGCTATAGATATCGAAGCAGAGGAGTCGGTGCCGAAGATTGAGATGGAGGCAAAAGTAGTTGCTCCATAGGTTACCGAAGTATTAGCAGAAATCCCTAAATCACCAAGGACACTGAGACCAAAGCTGAACCCAACCAAGGAAAGTGCGAAGGATAAGAAAGGCAAGTAGCCTACAATACTGATGCGTGCATCGCCGAGAAGAAACCCACAGAAGCCTACTACACAAAAGAAGGGAAAGGCCATCAATCTAGAGCTAGAGGAGGAAGAAATCGAAGACATCCCGATGGATGATGAGGATGTGGGGATAGACGTGGAGGAAGTTGAAGCCTAGGGTTCTGACCCTATCACTCGGTTGCCTGAGTACGTCCCTCTACACAAGGGCAAGGCCAAGGTACCAAAGGATATCGATGAGAGCAAGGTCCCCTTGCAAACCCCTCTGCCATCGGATGAAATTGTTTTTGAAGGACCGCGCTTGGCATGGGTTCCTCTACTAAAACTTGAAGACTGGGACTTGGATGACCATGAGAAGTTCCCACACCTGGCAACTGAGTAACTGATGCATCACATTATCGATACAACCACCGGAATGACTACATTGGAGCCATGGAAGTGGCTCAGAGGAGTAGACAGGGCAAGTTTTCTCAACCTGATATAGGTGTCGCACTACAACCGCACTCTGATTATAGTATTGGTCATCAAGCAACTAATATTCTTGGTGCATGATGGGTGTCTATGGCTGGAGGATCTAATACCCATCACTAGCAGGTTGATCCACAGGATCACACGATTACCTTACACAGGAGAAAATCTGGCCATGATATTTGGTAGAAAAGGTGATGAGCAGGCCCTTGCAGAGGTCATGAAAGAGAAGTTTACGCTGGTAAAGAAGCCACGTGGATATGCCATATCCAGCATCTGTGACCTTGCTGTAAAGGTGGCTACGCATATCTTAGCAAGGAAGGTGATGAGGAAGTGTCACACCGATGAGGTGTCAGTGCCTGTCATCGCGCTAGCAGCCCAGTGCGTCGAAGGAGTCCAGTTCAATTAGTCGGACTATCTTCGCAGAGAGTTCCTAGCAAACTGTTGTGAAGCACAGGAGCTCAGCAAGACATTCCACTATGCATGGCTCTTGTTGTCGATTGTGTTGGTAGCATGGGAGCTACCAGAGGATAGCCAATTCCCTTCGGTCGTGCCAGACCTACCAGAAGCAGCGAAGTACGCTTCATTGTGGGTGACCAAGGATGCACAGCGAATCAAGGACATCAAGATCTTTTGGATCTTGATGGAGATGAACATCCGCATGGCCATAAATCGAAAACCACGGTTTTTTCCTACGGTGTTTACCAACCTGTAGGCTACGCAAAGTTCAAAGCATATTTTCACCATGTGGCCATCAGGGTGCAAAAGGACCCTGCACACAAATGGTATGAATTTCCTTACCTGGCAATGGATGACGCCATTGATGCAGTACTTGATAGATGGCCGGCAGAGTGGTGCACCACAATAAACTTGGTGGTGGAAAGGAGCAAGTTCGCCGTGTAGAGAAAGAAGGAGGAGGCCAAACTAAATATGACGCAGCTGGTTGAAAAGATAAAGATGGGGGGCGCTGACAAGGCTTGGGCAGAGCACAATGCCGCTTAGCAAGTAGAGAAGCAAACAGGAGGAACAAAGTGGGGCTCTGACAAAGGCGCGAGGTCGCCTTCACCTGAGACATAGGAGGAGATGAATGAGCAGACTGAGCAGCACGGCACAGACCTACAGGCAACGTCCGCCCGCATCAAGTGTCCAAGGGAGTAGGAGAAAGGAGGGTACAAGAAGAAATCTAAGGCCACTTAAAACATTGCTAGACCCAATCACCCTCACAAAGGGTGATTTGCATGACATCAGTGACACGGTGCGGGATGTCATCGCGGAGGCCCTACAACAATTTGAGCAGCAACAGCAACTAGTATTGGGGGCTATCCAGACACATTTGCAGGAGCTGCAGACCCATGTGTCACAAGCTGGCATGGTGTCTACCACCCTTGCTATTGGCACTTTAGAAGTTGTCGACATGCTGCGCGCGAAGGCCTCTAGTGTGATAGTGCTGCCTGATGGAGCACCCTCAAGGGAATAGGGTTGAATTTGGCAGCAATCCCTGGTGAGGTGCTCCACCTTTTGCAGGATGGAGTGAATGTAGAGCTGAGGGACCATGAGCACCGTGCCCTCTAGGTGATTAGTGAACAACGCATTGATAATGAGCAAATGGCACTACAGAGAGACTCTTCCATCACTGTTGTGACCGAGGTGACCAATCAAAACAAGTGTATAATGTAGGTCGTCGAGGAGGCATGCCGAACGGTCCCAGAGTTGGCCATTACTAAGGAAGAACCAGTCGAGGTGCATGTCCTCAAGCTGGCTATAGGGGTGCGTGACGCTCAGATAGAAATTGCAAGGGTTCAGTTGAAGTTGAACCTTCAGATCACCGAATTGTAGTTGAAGGCCCAACCTTCAACCCAACTTGAATTAAAGGAGTAGCGGGCGACCGATGTCACAGAATTAGTAGCAACGGTTGACAATGTAGTAGCAGACTGCACATAACTTTTTGAGCGGTCATTCGAGGTCTTGATGAGTTTGCAGGAGGACCCTAATGTACAGGGACTGGAGATAGAAGTGCATGAGCTAAAACAGTTCCATAATGAATTCAAAGGCACAACATGAACCGTCACACTCACACAGAGACTGGAAAAGCTGCAAGAGCCCAAGCAGTTGAAGGAACAAGTGGATGCAGCGTTGCACAAGGAAGCAGTGTTGAAGGCACGACTGAAGCCGTGGCTAGATGAGGCTTACACAGTGACAACCTCTATTAAAGGAAAGCTTGCGACTCTACAAGCAACTCAGCAAAAGCTTCAGGTTGATAGTTTAGGAGCAGTGATCGAGTAGATGGTTGAAGACGCGAAGCAGGAGGCCGCCCAGTGCAATGTTGAGGTTGCAGTCATACGGATCGAGCTGGGAGGTCTTCGCACTAAGATCTCTGCGCCTGCCGAGTGACTCGAGGGCGAGTCATGATGTTTTTGTTGGGGCTCTGTTGGGAACGAGATCCCCCTAAGACAGTTTTGGGGCTAAGAGCCCATGTTTTGGGTTGAATTTTGTAATAAAGTTGTAAGGACTTTGAATTTTGTGGTCATAGAGCACGAAAGTGTCATGAGTCATAAAGGGTTGCCTGCCCTTATTTTGTAAAGTAAAGTCGGTTGTAAAAGATCTACCCATGGTCTGTGGACCATGGGATTGTATAAAAAGAGCTAAGCAAGTAAGCTCTAAGTAGTCTTAACGAGTCATGAGTTGTAGAAGAAGTCTTGAGCAATAAGAAGAGAAGTCTAAGTTTTTGGTCATAAGGTAGGTAGAGGCTCTGTAGCTGAGTGCACAGAGGCCTAGGGTAGAATTCTGCAGCTGAGTGCGCAGACCCCTGCAGCTGTGTGCACAGGGTGAATAGAGTCTGTAATCGTCTGAAGATATCAATAAAGAGAAGCATTTTACAAATATTGTGTCTTTTTTTCCTGTTAATTCATCTTGTCATATTGAGTATGGATTTTAGTTATAATGCTTATATGATGCGTGAATGTATGTAATTATGTTGGTTAATTGAACGCAAGTAAGAACATCTATTTACATGGAGGTAACTGTGATTATTTAATAAGATAAGTAAGATACTTAAGCTAGGTTGGGAATCTACACAGCACGCTGCCCTAACAGCGTGAAAGTACCTGAACCGTAGGTTAGGGCTACACGAAGGTCAATCGTACCCCTTCGCAGAGGTACAGATGGGCAGAATAAAGGGCTAGGCAGATAGAGCCCTAGAACTTAACGACTGTGCAAAAGCAAGAATAGGAGGAAGAAACCGACATCACGACCATCTCAGGGTGTGGAAACTTGGTTCCAGCATCGCCCCATGTTGCTTCGGGTGAGACTTCGATCCACGCTCTGCAGGTTGATGCCGAAAGGGCCAATATTGTAGGGATTTTCTTGGCTAACTAATGTTGAACCTGGGTCAGGCCCCACCAAGCCAACTCTCATCATCATTCTTCAAAAGGAACTAGTAAATCATCTTTTCTAAAACTTGATGTTAAATTCGAGTTGCCCATGTATAATGGTGAAGTGAATGCAAAGAAGCTTGATAATTGGATTCATCAGTTGGAGGTCTATTGCAGGATTCAGAACCTTCAAGAGGATGATATCAAAATTCAGTTGGCTTCATTTAGAATGGAGGGTGCAACACCCATTTGGTGGGAAGCAAGGACTCAAGACGAGATCAAGAAACATGGTAAGATCTCTATTACTTTGTCTGATTTCATTGCTGCTATAAAAAGACAATTATACCCTTTAGCTCATATGAAAAAAGCTATCATGAATTGGCAAAATTTCAGACAGTTAAAAGGTCAAAATGTGCAAGAGTATACTCAGGAGTTTAGGAGAAGAGCTCTTATGCTAGGAGTAGACTTGTAGTCACAAGATACTTTGTTGAAATACATAGGAGGTTTGCATAGCTATCTTCGACACACCATTCTTATGTTTAATCCCACAAATCTTGATGAGGTCTATGTTCAAGCTACACACCTCAAAGAAAGAGGGAAAAATGTACAAGAAGAAGGTAAGAAGAAGTCATTCCAGAGTGGTGAAAAAGGAAAGAAATCTAAAGGAAAGCAGAAGAAAAATGTTTTTGTTAAGAAAGAAGGGGAGAAACCTGTGTGCAAGAATTGTTCCAAAGAGGGCCATGATGAAGCGCATTGTTGGAAGCTTCATCCTGAATTAAGACCGAAGAAATTTAACAATAAAGGGAAACAAAAGACAAATGTTGTTGTACAATAAGACTTGGGTTCTGACTCAGGTGATGAAACAAATATTGCAGCCATAGTCACTAAAGGAAAAGTCGTGGCAAAAACAAGCAAAGAGGAAGTTGTGGCAAGCACCAACATAGAAAATAACTCCAACAATGCTTCAAATGAAGAAAACAGAATTGAGTTGTTCCATATCAGAGTTATTTCCAAACACACCGAGATTGAATTGAGTTGTTCCATATCAGAGTTATTTCCAAACACACCAAGATTGATACGCTATTTGACAGTGGATCCCAGGAAAATTTAATTTCTACAGACTTGGTCAAGAAGTTGAATCTGGAAACCGTGCCTCATCATAAATCGTATCTGTTGGGTTGGATAACCAAGGATGCAAATCTTCAGGTCACAAGGAAATGCATTTTCAGGTTTTCTATTACTGCCAATTTCGTTGATGAAGTTGAATTAGATGTAGTGTCATTGGATATTTCTGGAATTGTGTTGGGAAGCCCGTATCTGTATGACTAGAAAGTCGTTTTCCATATATTTGAGAACAAATATCATTTGTTAAAATATGGAGTGGAGTACATTGTGAGAGCCCATCGTAGAAAGCTTAATTTTCCTTTAGCAAGCACAGGGCAAATGAAGCGACTGGTCAATTCCAACAATAATCTCGTGCTCCTTATGATCAAGTAGAAGAATGACACGGAGCGTGAATCCATTGCAGGCTGTGACATGAAGCTGAAAGCCAAATTGGTTGAGGTGGTCAATCAATATGGAGATGTGTTTCAAGAACCAAAGGGATCTCCACCAAAAAGAGGAAGTCAACATGAAATTTAGCTACAGCAAGACTGTCCACTCCCAAATATTGGTATGTATCGAATGTCAATTCTGGAAAGTTTAGAAATTAAGAAACAAGTCCAGGAATTGTTAAATAAAGGCATAATTCGTCCCTCTACTTCGCCATCTAGTTCACCAATTATTTTGGTACCCAAGAAAGATGGAACCTGGTGCATGTGTGTAGATTATCGAGCTTTGAATAAAATTACCATAAAGAATCGATACCCACTGCATATAATAAATGATTTGCTAGATCAGTTGAAGAATGAAAAATATTTCACTAAATTAGACTTGAGAAGTGGATATCATCAAGTTAGAATAGTTGAGGAGGATATTTGGAAGACTACTTTTAAAACCAAACAGGGATTGTTTGAGTGGCTGGTTATGCGTTTCGGTGTTTGACCCGCTCCAGCTACATTCATGAGAGTTATGAATGATGTTTTAAGATCCTTTCTTGATGAGTTTGTAATTGTCTATTTAGATGATATTTTGATATTCAACAAATAATGAGAAGAGCATGTCAAGCATGTGAGGAAAGTGTTGGATGTCTTGAAAAAAGAACATTTATTTCTGAAGATGTCTAAATGTGATTTTGGGAAAACTTTCTTAGTGTATTTGGGCCACATAGTTAGAGGAGGTGCGTTAAAGATTGACCCCTCTAAAATTTTGGTCATTGTGAATTGGTCAATACCCAAATTAGTCACAGAAGTAAGGAGTTTTCTAGGAGCAACACAATACTGTAGGAAGTTCATTGCCAATTTCTCTTCCATAGCAGTTCCACTACATGCTTTGACCAGTGTGAAGGTTGTCTTCCAATGGGGAGGCAAACAACAAAAAGCATTCGATACTTTAAAACAAAATATCAGTTTAACCCCAGTTTTAGAATTGTCGGATTTGAAACAACCATTTGAAATACAAACAGATGCAAGTGACTACGCCATGGGTGTATTTCTTTTACAGCATGGTAAGCCCATTCCATTTCATTATGATATTTTTAAGGTTGTTGTTATTAACTATCCTACATATGATAAAGAGCTTTATGCATTGGTGCAAAGTGTGAAGAAATGGAAGAATTACTTAATGGGAAAAGAAACCATTGCAATATCATCAACCTTTGCAATATCTACAATCTCAAACAAAATTGTAGCAATCAAGGCACTTTTGTTGGTTGGGATTCTTACAAAAATTCCACTTAGTAATCAGGTATAAGAAAGGTATTCATAATAGAGTTGCTGATATGATTTCTAGACTGGTTGTTAATGTAGCCATTTTACTCAAGAATCATTCTATTTTTCCTGAAAGTTATGTTAAACAATATGCACATGATGTTGACTTTCAAGAGGTATATTCAAACTTGAGTCAAGGCCACCAAGTTGAGGAATTAGACTACCATGTACATGATAATCTGTTGTATCATTTGGGAAAACTTTGTGTTCCATAGGGAGAGAGAGTAAATGTCACAAGGGAAGCACACACTTCTCTTATTGCTAGACATTTTGGTGTAAGTAAAAAAATGGAAAATCTTCAGAGGTATTTTTACTGGCCTTGTATGCTTGAAAGTGTGTCACGTTTTATCATAGGTTGTTCATTGTGTGCAGTCAGTAAGCCTAGTAATAGGAAACTAGGATTGTACACACCACTTCTAGAGCATTTACGTCCATGGGAGAGTGTTTTTATGGATTTTGTAGGAGGTCTTCCTTTATCAAGAAAAGGTCATGATTATTTGTACATAGTTATGGATAGGTTTAGCAAGATGTGCATATTAATGCCTTTTAAAAAACAAATTAAAGCTAAACAAACAACTCAACTTTTCTTTCAAGATGTATGGGTTCATTTTGGATTACCTACTTCTATTGTAAGTGGTTGTGATTCTCGATTTGTTGGGAATTTTTGGTCAAATTTATGGAACTTGATGGACACCAAGTTGAAGAAAAGTACAGCCTTGCATCTGCAAACAGATGGTCAAATTGAAGTGGTTACCAGGATAGTTATTCATTTGCTAAGAGGATATTGCAGCAAACATCCTAAGTTGTTGGATGAACAATTGCATTATATTCAGCATGCTTACAACCAAGCAAAACAATCTTCTACATTAACTTCACCTTTTGAGGCATGTCTTGGTTTTTTGCCTAAATCACCTTTGGATTTCATCTTTGAGAAAGATGTAGTTGTAGATGGACAAAGCAACATAGACAGAGCACAGAAAATCATTGAACAAATTCAGTTGATTCACCAAACAGTTCAAGAACAACTAGAAAGGAGTCAAGGCAAGTATAAAGCAAGGCATGATAAGCATCATGTGGATCATCAGTTTCAAGTAGGTGATGAAGTTTGGCTTTACATTAGCAAGGAAAGGCTTCAAGGTGAAGGTAAAAAGATGAAACCAATCCGTTATGGTCCATTTAAAATTCTGGAAAAGGTTGGTAATAATGCTTTCAAGCTTGATTTGCCTTCATATATGCAAATTTATTTCGTTGTTAATGTTGAAAATTTGAGATTGTATGAGCCTCCTTTGATTGAAGATTAAGGAGAAAGTGTACAAATTCCATTCTATTGAAGACTTTTCTCCAGAATTCCTTGATGTGCTTCAACAAGACACTATACTTGACAGAAGATCAAGGACATTTAAAAAGGGGAAGTATTGATTATCTTCGGCTGGGGCTCAAAGGTACAATTCCTTCAAAATCCAAATGAATGGAGGTTGGAAAGATGATGGAACTGTACCCTCACATGCTGAACAATTGACAATGATCCTTTCGGGGTCCAAAAGGCTTCCAGTGGGGAGGAGTGATCAGGTGCTCAAAATTATGCTCAAAAATCAAAGTGTCAAATTTTTTTTAAACTAAGCTTTAGATCAAATAGCTCGTCATTCGGAATCCAATGGTGTGAACGTCACTCAAATCCGAGCTTGTATGCAGAAGTTAGAGCAAGTCAAAGTTCAGGTTTGACTTGGTTACGTGGCAGGATTGGATGACGTGGCAGGCCCTTCAATGAATGAGGAGGCGCCAAGTGGCAGGATGCCATTCACCCCCACATATCACAATCGCAAGTCGCAAGCAAATTGTGTTAAAGAATCGGTCCCTGAGCAGGGAAGGGTTGCGATGCAATAAATCACAATCACACATCGACGAAGGGAGTGAAGTACGACATAATTGGCCCCTGGCAAGATTAGGGTTGTGATGCGATAAATCGAAAATCGCACATCACAACGAGGAAGCGGATCATGATAAATAATCGACCCTGGTAGGTTTGGGTTGCGATGTGATATCGCAATCGCATATCACAATAGGGAAAGTCCCGCATATTTATGACCACCGGTACTTCGCCGATTGTGATAAGTTCTCAAATGCGATATTTTTATCGGTTCCATTTTATAGTGTCATCGGGTCTATCAATATTATAATCACAAATCACCCATTTTATTCACAAACTATAAGCTCACAACACTCGCCAATTGTGATTTGCGATAAGACTCGGCCGACAAAATATGGCCCACTGCGC
Organism: Pinus tabuliformis; assembly: GCA_031772625.1. Classification (NCBI taxonomy): domain Eukaryota; kingdom Viridiplantae; phylum Streptophyta; class Pinopsida; order Pinales; family Pinaceae; genus Pinus; species Pinus tabuliformis. The sequence goes on along the minus strand of CM062810.1, from coordinate 939,486,803 downwards.
GGCGAAATTTTCACCCAATTAGCAGATTTTGGGGCTAATTTGTACGATCATGCTAGATGTGGAGAATTTTGTGGAACGCATAGTAGGAAAAATTGGAGAAGTCATAACTTCTTCAGTTCTTATCCAAATTAGGTGAAAAAAGAGTCAATTCTAGTAGTTTTGGCTATTTTGAACTCATTTAGACAGGTTTATGAGGCATTTGAGCATTGTAAACACACTTTTGTTGTAATTTGGAGCATAATAGAGAGTCCCAAGCATTGGAAGCTGGACCAAGGAGACGTAGCCCAGGAGGGGTGAACTCCTCATCAAATCTTTGTGTTGTGTGTTGTATTTTGATGTTCTTTGTTTTTATTTTGTTGTTGTTCAACATATGTTTTATGTTAAATTGTTTATAACATTTACTTAATAAACGCTCATGGGAATCAATTAATTAAGCAAAAATGGTGAATCCTTAAGCACTTGATAAGCAAATGATAATCATCTTGGGTTTTATTCTGAATGGGGAATTAGCACAACATTACTAATCTGCTCCATTTCAGATCATGTGATAAGATGTTTTAGGAGTCTAACATGTTGCCTCCTAAGAGGTAAATAAAATGAAGTAAATTTGCAGCAACATGCATCATTGTTGAACATTGGTGTGAACAAGATGCTAGTGTTCAAGAGTGCGGAGGTTAAAGAGAAAATGAAAAAGAAAATTGATAAAGAGGACATTGGTTCCAAAAAAAATTCTTGTGGGTTTCATAATGTGTTGCCTTTGAAAAGGGATGGTGCATGGTGATCACATTTGGTCAAGAGTTAAGCCAAGTACAAGGCTAGACATGGTAAGCATTTTCATGACGATAGTGTTCAAGGTGAGAAGAGTTTGAGACTTTTTAAGTTTCCTTTTATGGGAGACCAAGGAGGGAATGTGCTTATTCCTTCAAAGGCAATTTGATGTTCTGCATATTCTGGGAAATTGCAGCAAAATTTCATTTATGAAAGCAAGACAAGGGCTCCAAATCAAGGAAAATGATGTATTTTCATGGAAAGCTCAAAATGAAAAATTGAAGAAAAGTTCAGTGGATTGATACTGGAAGGGTGAGGAAACCGTACCCTGATCTATTTTTTTACTGATAAAGAACTTCTAGAGATCCAAAAGCTTCCAATGGGGAGGAGTGATCTGGTGGATCAAAATAGTGCTCAAAATTAAAAGTGTGTGACAAAGCTCAAAATATGAGTGATTGGATAGGTCTTGGGGATCTGAATCCAACGCAACTTGTTTCACTCAAATCCAACATTAGGTGCTCTTGAAATCATGTTCTGATCGAATTAGAAAACAACTAAAATTTTTGGAATTTGGGTTGCAGGGATGCCCAGTCAGCAATCCGTACGTTGACTGAGCCATGAATTGGTAGGTGAATGAGTTCTTCATCCACCAATGAGTGGTTGACACTTGGCACAGTGTGATTGGTTTCAATTTGGTTTGTTTTCATTGGTGAATGGGTTGTTTTGATGGACCAAACAGAGAGAGCCACATGGGCCAATCAGAGGCTACCATGTGGCCTCCTCTTAGCCGTGAAAATTTTTGTATGGCCAAATTGGGCCTCTATGGGGTTCAAAACTGAGACCTCACACCTATTAACCAAGGCCCACACCAATGCGCAACATGTGTTCCTTGTTAAACCTTGGGCGAAAAAAATTATTTAAGTTTTGTTATATGCGCCATTGGGGGAGGGGTTGAGCTAAGACCTAGCCTCTGGCCACCCCTGCGCCATAGGACCATAGGCGAGCGACCAAAGGCTAGCACCTAGTCAAGCCCTCATGGCCCTTTACACAGTCATCTGCCCACATCGTAATTGGGAGAGCAAAAGAGACGAGCGCCAGCCCCAAGCCCTATGGGGCCTCAATATGACCAACAATGTTTGCGGAGGAGGGGCCATCCCACAGTCATCACATGCACCAAGAACCCAGGGGCGCACTGGAGACAGGGGCTATATAGAGCCCTCAAGCTTTGACACTTTTCGCAGTCATATGGCTGCCATGCGACCACGAATTTTGAGATTGGGAGCTTAATGGCACCCTTAACTGTACTACAAATTTGCCCACCGAGCGGGAATGTAGGCCAAGTTTGCGCGTTGTTTCCATGTTTGGGGCGCTCAAGCCAAGTTGAGGCCGAATTGGAGGATGGTTAGATGTAGAATTTTGGAAAATGAAGAAACAAGCATAACTTTCTCAGTTTTTGGCCAAATGAGGTGCAAAAAGAACCAAAATGGGGGTTTTTTACTGTTCTAGAGAAATTGGAGACATTTTTTTAGCATTCTTACCACTGTAACTTTATGTAAACACATATTTCTGAGTATAATGAAAGAGGCCCAACATTGGAAGTTGGACCAACAGACGTAGCCAAGAGGGGTGAACTCCTTTATAATTTGTTGTCTTTTGTATGTTGTTATAGTACTTATGTCTTCTTTATTTTCTACAAAACTAAGATAAATATCATATTTTATGTGTTTAGTAAATTGATCCTCTACCCAAAACACATATAATTTACACTTGCAAAATTGTTTAAAAAATATTCAAGTTTACATTCAGACCAAGATCCTCTTAGAAGCAAGGTGCAATCAACAAACTGGGCATGATTAATGTTCTTTATGCCTCTTCCAAATCAAATTCTTGGTAATAATTCTCTTGTTCTCTCAAAATATAATCTCCTACTTAAATAATCTACCGTTAAAATGTAAAGGAATGGGGATAATAGAAATTCCTATACTGTAAACCCTTGGAGGCTTTGGAAAACCTAGCTCCTCTTCTATTAACTTGAGGGGAGATCCATGGGTTGGAGATACATGTAATGATCCACTAGAGAACATTATCATTGATTCAAAATTTATTCAGAACTACAAAGAGAAAATTATAGTGAACCTATTCATATGCATTAGCCATGCCTAATTTAATAATCATTCATTTTCCTCCTCGAGCTTTAATTGAATGGATTTCTTCTTCCATTAGTATAATTTTATCCACAATCTTCCTGTTGTTTATAAATCCACCTTGGATTTGAGAAATTAATTTTGGGAGTAGGGGATAGATCCTTAGAGCTATAATTTTGGAGATCAACTTGTATGATATATTACACAAAGAAAATGGCCAAAATCAAGAGAATTAAGTGGGATTCACTTCTTTGGTAATAAGAGCTAAACATGATCTAGATCCTCCGTCAATATACTTATGCTTAAAAGCACACTCAATGATTATACAAAGGTAGAATTTTATAATATCCCAAGCATTGTTGATAGAAATTTGTTGTAAACCCATTAGGCCCGGGTGGTTTTCTTTAATTAGAACATCTTAGCACTTCCTAGATTTCCTCTTCTACTATGGGACATAGGAGTGAATCATTAGCCTCTTGCATAACCAATCGAGGGATGTGCTTCAACATATATTGCTTAACCTCTTCATCTTAATTACTATGCACCTCATATAAGGTTATGGAATTCTAAACCGCCTTTTCTTTAATATTAGATAATTCAAAAAAAAATCACCATCTGCCAAGATATATTTGATATTGTTCTTCCACATCCTCATTTTGGCTTGGTTGTGGAAAATTTTAGTATTTTGGTGCCCTACCTTTATCTGTAAGCTGCATGATTTTAGTCTCCAATTCTTCATGCAACACCTTATGATTCTTTTCAAATTCTCTCTTTCTCTCTAATAGAATATCTTCAGTGATATAACCTTGCTCCATTTTTTTTTGAATTACTTCTATATGAATTTCATGTTGGAATATTGAGTTGCTTGTATCTAATTGATTTATTTTTCCTTGCTCCTTGAATGTTATTTTTAGATGTTTAATATTTTCCTCTCAGATATATATTAGGGAACCATTGACCCATTTTACCCAGGTTTGTGATACTACCTCTCATAATCCTTAATTTTGAAACCATAATGGGTTGAAGTGGAATGGAAAAGGGCCATAATTCTCTTCTAGCCTGAATCCCAACATAATTGGGTGATGATTTGAGATGCTCCAATGAAAGATTTGAGAAGAAGCAAAGAGGCACTAAGCAAGGAATGAACTCACTATTGAAAACATATCCAATAGGGTTGCAATATACCTTGGACCCATCTGTTTGTTACTTCATGTGAATTTATTCACATGTGGTATTAAAGTCCCATCCCATAGTATAGTGTTGATTCCACTGAAAGTATTCTAAACTAAGAAGAGATTACCAACATTCTACTTTTTCCATGTAATTAATTGTCATATAAGATTTTATGAAACAACATACCATTTGATTAATATATGAAAAATACGAACAACCAACCAATGATTATTGATCTACTGAGAGATAAATTGAAAATGGGAAGAGGTCCATACAATTTTTATTCCTCATGATGCTCCATGAGAACTGACTGCTAGCACTTCACATCCATGCCACGAGTTTGAATATTTTTTGAGGGAATATTGATCCCAAATTTGTGTCTCCTATAGGAAGAGGATTAAAGGCCTTTATTTTCCTAAGAAGCTTTTAAATTCCACCATTATTTTCTAAACACAATCCTCTACAATTATAGGAGATAGTTTTCATCATTTACTAGTTGGTTTAGAGCTCCCTTGAATAGGGGTTGGGGTGCTTCCCTTTCTAGTGTTATTAGGGGGCTTTTGAAAACCTGTAGTGATCTTTGTGATCATTTTTCTTTATCCTTATCCCCTTGTTCACTGTACACATATTTATTCGCCTTTCTCTTTGCTTTCCTATGAATCTTGACTATATCCTTTTCGTTTCCCCTTTAGATTTTTCATCTGCAGAACTAAAATGGGTTCCTTGAGGATTTTTCAAATTTTTAGGTGAGAGAAAAACCTATTTATCCTCAGAGTCTTCTTCCTCTTACATATTTTCCATTGTGGGTATCTCTTCTGATGGTGGTATTTTTGCTAAGGAATTTCATTGTCTTCATCCATTTGGTTTAATATTTCATATTTGTTGCCTTCGGCTTAGATTTAATTATTTTTGGTTTCTCCTTTAGGAGATTGATTCCTTTGAGCCAGATCTGTTTTCCTCTATCATTTTTGCAGTTGTACTTCGCTGAACAAAGCCATTTCTATATTTAGGTTGTTGTGATTGTTCTCCTTCTTCGACTTGGTTTTGGGATTATTTTGTTTTTTTGCAACTCCTCGCAAAATGTCCACACTCATGGCACAATTTACACTTAAAGGAAGCCAGTTATAGTCAACTTCTTAGATATGGATCCAATTTTCCAAGTGCAAATTAATTGCTATTGGAAAACCCTTGCCCAGATCTACTTCTACCCATATCTGAGCACAACAAAGTGTACCCTCTTGTGGCTCAACATCGTCTATGTATTGACCCAAGGCATTGTTAATGTTCCTAAAGGTATCTTCATTCTAGCAGTGTAGTGGAAAATAGGGCAACTTCACCCACACAGGAACTGTAAAAGGATCATCATTTTTTGAGTTGAAATAAGGGCTCCAATGATCCAAATAGTGACCTTCAATGCCCATAAATTAAGATCCACTACAAAAAAATAAATACCAATCTACTTTGTTTTCAAACAGGAATGTGAAAAAATCCCTACTAGAAAAGGAAACTGAGTGTTAACCCTTAATGAGAGGTCTCCAATTCTTATCAATCCAAAGATTTGGTGACCTCGAAGATGGCCGACTACATGTAAATTTCCCTACTAAGCATTGATCTGAGTTTAAGGGCCATTACTAGGGATTGATTGGCGTAAACTGCAATATTTCGTATTTCATCCATCTTCTTGACAAACCTAGCATGGTTTCATGCATTAAATTTGGCGGGGGAGGGGTGAAGAACAATGGAGAGACAAATCCTCCAGAACTTGGAGCCATCAAATCAAGAACGCAGTTAAGGCTTCACTAATCAATCTTAAGATGTTATGGCTCTAGCAATGCCATTTAGATATTAATTAGAAATATTAAATATTTAAAAACATAGTATTATATAACATTTATTTATTAATGACTATAAAATATTTGGAAAAGTTATAATTAATTAAGCATATAATAATAATAATAAATTGAATATCTAAAAATATATCATGAAATATATTTAATGATTAATTCTAATAAATAGTTTGAAATAGTATGTACATTTTAAATAAATCAAATCATTATTCTTATATAAATAGAGGTTAAATAATCACTTTAAAAATAATTAAACTTCAAAAAATAAATTATAGAAAAAATTAAATATATAATCATTATTATAAGTAAATAAAAAAAAAATTATTAATTTTATAATAATAGAAATTAATGTTAAATATATTTTTTTTATCTATACCATAATAGTCATTAATTAAATGAATAATATTCCTTTATTATAATTTTTTTAATTTATAACCATTTTTTTAAATATGATTTATTTACTCAATATTACTGTATTTAGAGTGAAGCAATTTGAAAATAATTAAAATGGTTGGCATTAGATATGATGAAGATTGTTCATACTAAATATTCAATAAAGCAACTTTATTTTGAAACAAATCTAAACTTTCTATAGCATATAATAAGTAACATCGCCATTGTTATGAATATTTCTGTTGGTCTTAATTATTAAAATTGGATGACCTATATAACACGTGCAGCTTTGGCCACCATAAAAGACAACAAGCAATATGTACACAACATTTAAGGTGGTTCTGCGTGGGGATTCTAAACTAATTAGAATTCGATAACCTATATACCATAAGCCATAACATTAAATGCCAAGTATGTCTGCGAAGTAAGACATAAGACAACCTTTATTCTGTAACCCATATTATTAAATGTTGATTAAGATATAAGCTCTATGTAAGATATTGAGAACATAGTAGACTATATTTATACAGTTTGAGTGGGTCTAATGGTTAAAAGGTCACAAGTTCAAAACCAGAGGGGGTAGAGTATGTATGCCTTCATAGACTAAGTAGTCAAATCGCTGCATGGAGGAGGGTCTCTTGTCCCACAAACAAGGGAGTCTCATACACCAATTTGGTGTCTGGCTTGGTAGTGACCTTAAAATTGGATAATAATAATAATAATAAATGATATAATGAATATTGGCCAATTGGCCACCGTAGCAGAGAGTGAGCAATATTGACACTGCAATGCGACATTTATGATTGTGGCCCGCTGGGATTCTAAACTAATTGCAATCAAATCAAACAACCTATATACCATGTGGTGAATATTGGCCACCGCAGCAACACGCTGCACAATATTGCCATCCTACGGAACATTTAAGGTTGTTGGAAGGTGAGAGTCTGAAGTAATTAGCATATATATATATATATATATATATATATATATATATATATATATATTATAAGTTGAATGCCAAGTAGCAGTGTGATATTGGTCACATAACATTTCATATTTATAATTTGAATTTTAAATTGCATTTAAATAAATTTTGTAACATGAATTTATTGTAACATTATCAATATTATCGGGGTTGAAGTTTCAAAATAGACTTATCTCTTAAATTTGACTATTTTCACACTTCTAGACTATTTTTAGGGAAAGAAAAAAACATTGGTTTCATTAACAAAAACAAGTTACATTGTTCAAAAAGCTCCAAATAAAGAACATCTTCAAACATCATAAACAAAAACAGTGTTTGAAAGAAAAACTACCACATAGTCATCATAGGCATGGTGTCTACCTATTTACTGCCTCTATATACAATACCTACATAATATCCATTGATGCCAGAAAACATGGTCTACATTAGCGTTCTAGCAAAACCATAAAATTTGCAATTTTAAAAAAGAAAAAATTCATATCATCATGAAACAACCAATCCCACTGTGAGAGAAAAAAAATAGATAAAATAAGTAGTGGATCAGACCAACATTCCTCCGCACCACATTTTGAAGAATAATGTAGAAAATACTTATAGGCTGAGATAGTCCCTTTTTTGAGAGCGCGCCCACCACAAAGTTAAAATCCCTGTACACATGAGCAATGCCAATATGTTGAAAAGTAGACTTCACTTGGTCAAAATTGCATAGCCAATTGAAAAGTAATCGTGGATGAAAGGAGGAATGGTCGTTTAACCATTTGATGACAACCTGAGAATCACCAAGAATGTGCATAGAATCAATATCAATCTTTTTTGCACATTATAAGAGAACCCATACAACAATTACTTTGACCCTGTTGTTTGTCCCTTTTCCATTGCTCTAATGAAAAAGAAATCCCTAAGACTGAGACAAAATGATAACCACCCCACATCCACATCGACCACCCTAAGCAGCCACATCGAAATAGCCAACTGGAAACGTGTGACAAGAAGCCCCATTAGAGGTCATATCACAAACATATTCATTGTGCAAGGCAATAATAGTGTCACATATGTGATCTATGTTAAGAGGGTAATCCTCAAAAATCAAATGATTTGTATTAATCCATATTCCCAAGGATATAAAAATGGAATAGTTTGTTGTGTAGGGGATATATCATCCACTATTTACAATATGCCTCCATTGACAGAAAATCCTAGCGGTCTTGTATAGTTAAGGACAGAAGAATATGCACCCAGATGTCATTGACACATGGGCAATAAAAGAAAAGGTGCATCACATCTTCAGTGGCATCTTTGAACAAATAACATCTACTCGGGCCTTCAAATCCTTTCTTACATAGGTTTTCCCATGTGAGAATCATGTTTTTCCAAACTAGCCAACCAAATATTTTGATCTTTGGAGACATGTGACATTTCCAAACATAATTGAACCATCAAATAGGAGTGGGCACCTATAGGGATAGAGAGATGTGTTTCTATACCTCTACAACCACTAGATGACCCTGACAGAGGACTTCACGAGATGTGTTTGTATACCTCTGCAACCACTAGATGACCCTGACAGAGGACTTCGTGAGATGTGTTTGTATACCTCCGCAACCACTAGATGACCTTGACAGAGGACTTCGCAAGATGTTCTTGTATACCTCTACAACCACTAGATGACCTTGACAGAGGACTTCGCTCCACCGAAGTGAGTCAACTTCCAGACCAAGGGTAATTCCAGCAGGGTAAAGTTGTGTAGTATACCGATTCCAACAATCAACCATCTGTCTAGACATGCCCATCGCAGTTGCACTCTTCTAGAGAGGAAACATCTATAACAAATCATAGCAGGACTTTTGAATCTGTGATAGAAAAATAAACCCTTGTTATGAAGAAATTTGATAACATTAGCTGACAAAAGATATTCTGCCCTCAAACCATGGATGGGATCTATCCCCACTAAAACATGAGATCCATATCCGATCTCCCAATTGAGATTTTCATATAACCACATCTTCATCTTCATTATTCATCTACATAAAACTATACCATATGTAGGATGCATGAAGTCCATAAAATCTCTACATTTTATATATTTCTCTCTTAAAATATATTTCCAGATGTTCGTTCCAGTCATGGCTCACCAGGAACTCTTCGCTATAAGAACTCGCCTGAAAATATTAATATCTTTAATCCCCCACCTGCCATATTCCTTTAACATTATGATATCATCCAGTCTCGCCAAATGTAATTCCCCCCCCCTTTTCACCCTTGACCAAATGAAATCTACAATAATAGACTTCATCTTCTTAATGATGTAAAATGGAAAAATGTATAAGTGCATTTGGTAAATAGAAATATTCTAAAGCACAAACTAAATGATAACCAATATGCCCCCTAGGAAAACCACCTATGAGTCTAATGCGCCAGAATGCACTCAAATTTATCAATTAACCATTGTCAATATTTGGTGCCATATTTGTTGGTTTTCAGCTTGAAACCAAGATAAGTGGAACCTTTTTTAACCAAAGAAGATCCAACCTCATAAATATTTGCAATATTGGAAATAATATCGGGCTTGGAAAGAGCATGTATGAGGAGGGACTTTAGGTTATTTATGAATAAACTAGATGTTGCTCCAAAGTTTGAAATGATGTGGAAGAGTTGTTTCCATTGTAACCTAGGTTCTTGTCCATACAAGATGACAAGAGCACGTCATCGACAAACATTAAGTGAGTGACAGAGACATTACCATAAACAAGCAGGCAACGTTGCAGCCTCTGAATGGCTTTGAAGTTTTCGTTAAGGTGGGAGGTGAAAGTGAAAGTTCCAAGTGGTGTACGAAAGACCGTCGAGCTAAAGAAACGAAGGGAGTGAAGGAGGTGCAGAAGAGCAACAACAATAATGGAAGAATGGAAACAACGTTTAGAGAAAACAAACCATGGCTGAAAATGGGTTGCACCTTCTCCCCTCCCCCATACGAGGGAAATGATAATGACACATCAGATTGTTCGGATTAGGATTGCTAATGGGAGGAAGAGGGAGCACCAAGAAAAAGCCAACGATAATGGAAGAATCTTCCTCATCACCACCACCGGTAGTTTCGAACTTTTGGTTCGATTTCTTGTAGTCATGGTACAATGGAGCATTAATATAGTTTGTTTTCGTTTTTAGTACTTAAATCTCAATCTGTGCTTTGGAAATGTAGGTTGTTACTGAGTATAAACATGATGGCTTAGTTTGTGTAGGATTTTGTGTTTTGAATTATGTGTTTTAGAATTTTCAGCGGACCGAGTAGATCTCCAGCTTGGCCCTCTTTTGGCGCTCTATGTATGTAATTTTAAATGGAAAGTCAAACTTCTCAAGTTCGGCTTTAATATTGATATAATTTCTTACTTTCACTTATTGAACTTTCAAACATATGAAACTGTCTGTGAAGCTTTAAAGTAATTTTGGGCTTATTCTTGGGTGTGTCTTTATTTCAATCCTCAAAATTATATTAGTTATTGATTAGAACTAAAGAGTGATTTCATAGCTTCCTTGATGAGTGTTTACGGAAAAGTGTGCTTGTTCATAGTAACTATTCAATATTAGTCTAAAAAATTATTTGTTGCATTTTTTCCCATTTAACTAACTAACCTGAGTTCTAGGTTTTATTCTAAGCTTTAAGATATATGAAATATAAATTCTATCTTGAGCTTTAAAATACATAAAATAGCTTGAAAATGCATTAAAATCTTGCATATGAGGGCCTCAGCTAGGGCCTGGAGTATGCCCTAAAACTGCTTCTGCTTGGCTAAGAGCTTGTATTCCTCGGATGTAAGGAAACAGGTTAATGACCCAAGGCCTAGAGGCATCTGGCAGGACTGAAAGCCTGCCCCTTACGAACCACCAGCGAATTATTCCAGGTGGTGTGGTTTTCCTTGAATAACAGTGATGAGTCAACCTACATTTGTGATTAGCAGCTGGAGATGGTTGTCCTCACTGCTAGTTTGACAACTGAGTTATTATAGGTTTTCACACGGTGTATAAAGCAAGGCCTCAACTTTACCAGTGTTGGATGCTTCCATTTTACGTGATTGGAGACATCCTCCAAAACCAACCTCCCCGAATATTGTGGGGATTCCATAGTCGAGGGTGGGATATAACTAGGATTCCTTGGTCTGTAATGTATTGGATAACTAGGTTATCCTTAACTCGATTGTGCATTTGGGTCATCAATAGCGATAATGATTGACTTTGTTGCTATCGCCTCCTATAACTAAATTTAAAATAACTAAACTTACAATGGAGTTGGGACAAACTATATAAATTTGTAAATCTGTATGTGTTAATACCTTTCAGTAGTGGTTGTAATTGCATAAAAAATAAAGGTTCTTTCAAAGGTTTAAATCTTAGAAAACATGGAAACCATTGGGGTTATTAACAAAAAATATTCATTCCATTGGGAACAAAGAAAATTTCATCTTTGGCCCTTCATACAATAGAATCTACCAAAACAAAATAAACAGGATTGAACTCAAATTGTTACCCTTCTCCCGCAAAATTTTTTGTCACCCTAGTGAATTGTATTAGCCACCTTTCTCTTGCAGAAAAGATCACCCAAGGTAGTTGTATTGTTCACCTTTCTCTTGCAAAATGTTGTCACTATTGTATTACTAAGCAATTGTATGTGTCACCTTTTTCTTGCAAAATATTATCACTATTATATTACTCTTTTCAATAAAACTTTTATGCAGATAGAAAAGAACTTCAAAAACTTATTTCAATTTATAATAGAATATTATCTATTAAATAATTATTTAAAAAAAAATTATAAAAAAATATAAATATACACTTTCAAAAAGATATTAAATTTATAATAATAAAAATAAATAATAAAACAAAAACTTAAATATAAAAATATTATCTATAATATAATAGACATATATTCATTATTTACTCTTGCTTTTTAAATTTAATACACATATATTCATTATTTACTCTAATATAATATTAATTTAAAGATAATTAAAGCTATTAGCATTAGATAGGAAAATAAGCTATTAGCATTAGATAGGAAAATTGTACGCACTAAATATTTAATAACATAACTTTATTTTCAAAGGAATTTAAATTTTTCACAGGAAATAACAAGTAATATAGGCATTTCAATGCTACATTTAAGGCTACGGAGTTTGGTATTAGATTGGTACTACCTATATACCATGTTCAGTAGCTTTAAATGACAGGTAACAACATGGATATTGGCTACGCAGCCCATCATAGTTCATCATATTTATAGCAGATCATATGATGGATATTAGCTATAATAACCATACAATGTTTCAGGTTTTGGTGTTCTCCTTAAAATTTTAAATAATAATATGGATATTGGTATTGTTTTTAGATCCTAAGTAACAATATACATATTGAGCACATAGCTGACCATATTTATAGTAGATCATATTAACCAACTTTTAAGGTTGTGGTGGTGTGGGAATGTAAATTAATTAATATTCAACAAGTTATAGGCCAAGTAAGAGCTTGGATATTCGGCACATAGTATCCCATATTTATAACTTCAATTTTAAATTGTATTTGGTGATTAATCATCAAATATATTTATAATTAGTGATTGATTATTACATATCACATATTGAGTGATTACTTATAATTAATTGTTTGAAATAGTATAAATATATCTAAATATAAGAAAATATTTCAAAAATAATCTCATCAATGAATAATTGTCGACGCCTTTCGAACCAACTAGTATGGTTCATCGTCAATGTGTTATGAAACCAGCTCAAGAAAAGATAGATCAACGCCTTAGAATTTAGCCTCTTCGAGGGGGCAACCTCCTTTACATTACATAAATGAACAATTCTTGGATGATTCAAATGACAAAACCTCCTTTCTATATATAGGATTCTAAAGAGTCACAATATAATCCAGCCGACCTAACAATAATAATATAAAGCCACAAAAATAACAATAGAGGAATTCTATGAGGCACAGTAACAACAATATGGGGGTAATAGGGGCACAACAATATTAATAAGGGGTATAACTACAATAGTAATGAGGTAATCACTAGTATTATAGGGACCCAACATGCCCCTCGCCTTCAAAAAAGTGTTGTCCTCAACGCTTGAGTAGTTCTGGATACTTCTGCATAAAATTCTTCTCCTCCCATGTGGAATCTTCAGCGGATAAGTTCTTCCACTTGATAAGATACTCTGAAATTGATCGATTTCGTAGCTGTCGAGTTCTTGTTTCTATGACTGCTTCCGGTTCCAATATAATTTTTCCTTCCTCGTCAAGTTCTGGCAATATTGTTTGAGCTTGTCGCCTATAACCGTCTTTAAACATGAAACATGAAAAACTGGGTGCAATCGAGAAGCTATAGGAAGCTCCAATTTGTATGCCATAGTACCAATTTTTTGCAACACCTTGTACGGACCATAATACTTTGGTGATAATTTATCATCCTTCTTAGCTTGCTTGAGGGACATTTGCTTATATGGTTGTAGCTGTAGGAATACCCAATCACCTACATCAAAACTTCTTTCACTGCGATGTTGATCTACCTGTTGTTTCATTCTATTCTGTGCCAACACGAGGTTATCCTTTAAGAGTTGGAGGACTTGTTGTTGATGTTCGATGTGATGTTCCACTGCCTGAACCTTAGAATTTTCTCTTAAATATGATGTGATGGATGGTGGTTGATACCCATAAAGTGCCATAAATGGGGTCATTTTTGTTGCTGTATGGAAGGAAGTGTTATACCACCATTCAGCCAGAGGCAACCATTTGACCCATTGTGTCTGTTTATCAGATACAAAGCAATGAAGATATCCTTCCAAACATTTGTTTACTATCTCAGTTTGCCCATCAATTTGAGGATGATAAGATGAGCTATGAGCTAACTGAGTAAAAGACAAGAAAATAATTCTGTCCAAAAATTTCCAGTGAAAATGGGATCTCTGTCACTTACAATAATCTTTGGGTTTCCATGTAGCTTTTGAATTGTTTCCATAAATGCAGTAGAAACCGTACTGGCTTTAAATGGATGTGATAATGCACAAAAGTGTGCATACTTGGTAAGTCTGTCAACTACCACCATGATGACACTCTTTCCCTCAGACTTGGGTAAACCTGTGATAAAATCCATTGAAACCTCCTCCCAATGTTGGCTTGGAATGGATAAAGGTTGTAATAGATCCGGTGTCTTAATTGTTTCCACTTTATTTTGTTGGCAAACCAAACATTCCGCCACAAACTTTTGAATATCTGATTTAAGGCCATCCCAAAAAAATTCCTTATTAACCCTGTGGTAAGTTTTTAGAAATCCTGAGTGCCCTCCTAAGGGAGAAGTGTGCAATTCCATAAGAATCTTTTGTTTTAGCTGGGAATTCTTACAGAGGTATAAGCGATCTTTGTACCATAACGAATCATTTTTCCAGCTAAATGTATCAGATGTACTGGAATCTTGTTGTAGCTTTCGAATAAGTGCCCACACTTCTTCGTCATTCTTCCATTCCTCCCTTGCTTCGTTTATCCAATCTGGTTGGATAATAGAAATGGCGCACAACAATGCTTCCACATCCTCATCCTTTCTTGAGAGTGCATCTACCACCACATTTTGCTTCCCTTTTTTGTAGATGATTTCAAAGTCATAACCCAACATCTTTGTGACCCACTTTTGTTGCTCTTCAGAGGATAATCTTTGTTCTAAAAAGTATTTAAGGCTATCATGATCCGTTTTTACCTTGAAGTGTCTTCCCATTAGGTAGGGTCGCCATTTCTTAAGTGCATGGAGTATTGCCAACATTTCGTTCTCATAAATAGCTTTGCTTAAAAACTTTCCCTTGATTGGACGACTTTCAAAAGCAATGGGTCTTTCATCTTGCATTACAACAGCACCAATTCCATTTCCTGAAGCATCACATTCCACAATAAAAGTTTTTGTGAAGTCCGGTGTAGCTAAGATCGGTGATTGGCACATTGCCTCTTTCAGATGTTCAAAGGCCTTTGTTGCTTCCGGAGTCCATGAGAATGCATATTTCTTCAATAATGTTGTTAGAGGTGCTGCTATTCTCCCATAATTCTTAACAAACTTGCGATAATACCCTGTCAACCCAAGAAATCCTCGCAGATGCTTTATGGATGTGGGGATTTTCCATTCCTTAATGGCTTTAATTTTGCTAGGGTCTACCTTAACTCCTTCATGAGATACAATATGACCCAAATATTCCACCTCCTGGACTCCAAAGAAACATTTGGATCTTTTTGAATATAATTGTTTCTCCTCCAATAGTTGTAGCACCCTGTCAACATGTTCAACATGATCCTTCCAAGACTTGTTGTAGATTAGTATATCATCAAAAAATACTAACACAAATTTTCTAAGGAATGGTTTGAAAATTGAATTCATCAAACCTTGAAATGTTGAAGGTGCATTGGTAAGGCCAAAAGGCATGACCAAAAATTCATAATGACCCTCATGAGTTCTAAATGCTGTTTTCAGAATGTCTTCAATCTTCATTCTGATTTGATGATATCGTGAACGAAGATCCAACTTGGTGAAGTAAATTGATCCATGCAATTCATCCAGTAATTCATCAATGACAGGAATGGGGAACTTATCTTTAATAGTGAGCTTGTTGAGCTCCCTATAATCCAGACACATGTGCCATGATCCATCCTTCTTGTGCACCAATACTATTGGAGCAGAGAAAGAACTTTGACTCGGTTGAATTATACCAGCCTCTAGCATTTCTGCAACCATACGTTCAATTTCACTCTTTTGGACATAGGGATATCTGTACGGCCTGATGTTTGGAGGAACACTTCCTGGAATCAGATGAATAGCATGATCATGATCACGCATAGGTGGGAGACCTTTGGGAGTCTCAAATACCTTGGAATGATTGTCCAGGACTTTTTGGAGATCTGGAGAAATGGATGATTCCGATGTGGAAACATCTAGCGAACATAATTGTGAAATTACACCTCTTTGCTCCTTTTTTAGAAGCTTTGTCATACCATTAGAGCTGATTATCTTTCCTGGTTCCCCTGCAATACCCCTTAATTCAACTTCCTTTCCTCCCGCAGAAAATTTGATGAAAATTTCTTGAAAATTAAAAGTTATTGTACCCAAGGATTGTAGCCATTGGACTCTTAGTACAACATCAGCACCTCCCATTGGAATGGAAAGCATTGAGCTAGTCAATACATATTCTCCCATGGATAGCTTGATATTATGGCACTTTCCAGAGCAATTTATTTTTCCTTCATTTGCAATCATCACTTGACACTCTGGTGCTGGATATAGGAAGCAATTCAATTCTTTTGCTACCCTACAATGGATAAAATTGTGGGTGCTTCCTGAATCAATCAACACTATTACCTTTTTATTCTTGATTTGTACTTCTATCTTGATGGTTTGAGGAGTGGTAATTCCCGCCAATGAATTACAAGATATGGTCGGATTTATTTGTTCTTCATCTAGGCTTTGTTCCTGGATTATATCCTCTTACTTTGACCTTTCTTGCTCCTTTTCTTCTTCCTCTTCACAATCTATGTAGAATAATTTCTTCTCAGCACACTTATGACCTTTAGTGTATTTGCTATCACAACTGTAACAAAGCCCTTTTGCTCTTTTTTCTTCCAATTGTTGTGGTGTCAACCTTATAGGTTGTGGAAGACTAGGGGCAACAACACTTCCCTTTTTATAGTTGTGAGTGGTATGCTTCCTGGTTGCCATAATTTTGCTTTCCATTTTTCTTGCTAACCTGAATGCCTTCTCTAATGAATCAGGTTCCCAAAGGCGAACATCATGTTGGATATTATCCTTTAAAGACCCTATGAACACATCAATCCTATGCTCCTCTGGAATATCTTTTACCCTTATGTTCAATTTTTGGAACTCCTCAATGTGCTCCATTATTGAACCCTTTTGTTTGAGACTTATCAATTGGCTAAAAAAAGTGTTGCTTTTTGTATCCTCATAATGTGCTATCAATTCTTCCGTAAAAACTTCCCAAGTGATAAATTGTTTACGAGAGCAAAGCCATTGATACCATACAAACTGATTTGGTTCCAAATATAAAGTTGCCATACGTACCTTTTGTGTGTTTTTCACATTATTGAGATCGAAAAATTGCTCCATCTATAATATCCATGTTGCAGGATCCTTGCCATCAAACTTCCTCATATCGATTTTTGGAATATGGTGGGGCTTCGATCCAACATTAGAGTCTATGATATCATGATTAACATTTATTTTGTTCGCATCATGAGTTTCCTTTACTACCTTTTCACCATTAGTAAGTATTTCTTGTAGAAAATTTGTCAAATCTGTCTTCATATCTGTCATGCCTGTCTTCAAGTTTGTGTTCAAATCTATCTTCAATTCTTCCATGTCTATCTTCAAATCTATCCTCCAATCATCCATCTTAGCTTCCACGCCCTTTATCTTAGATTCCATGCCATTTATCTTAGCTTCTGTTAGCTTTTGTGAGTGTGACATTTGTTGCACTTGTTCTTGTAATTTTGATATATCATGTAGCATTTCTTCCTCTTCTTCATGAGTCATGCTATAGCTTTCAGGTTCCTTACTAGGTGTTTGCATTTTCTTTCCTCGGGGCATCAGTCACCGATAATAATGCTTTACTATTCCCTTTGAATTCCTTCAAACCAAGCTTACACAAAAATTTCAAAAAAAACTACACACCTTTTTTCACTTTGTAGAAGCCTGATATTGAATCTGATGTATCTCTGTAATTTCAGATCCTCCAATTCTGAAATTGTGACCTGTAGTAGCCTTCTGCGTCCTCTTTCCAATGCCACAATTCTGACCCAAATTGGATTATCCAAGGAAGAGTGATGCGAAATCTCCCACAGTGACTTGATTATAGACTAGTTCAGTAGAGCGAACTTGTACGACGTGCCACAAGTCATTGTTTCGACCTTTGGATCTAAAAAAATGCATACAAGAAACTAAAGTTCGTCCTCTTTTTTACCTTCTTACGAAATTTCAATCCGATCCCCAGAGAGAAAGTTATGACGATTTTCCCCAGGTCACCTGTTTGGAATGTAATTCAGGAGTCTGCAAAAAGACCAACTTCCTTAGATCATATCTCCGCATATATAGCGCAAAAAGCTCTGAAATTTGGACCCGAGGTTCAGCGCGATTTCTTGTCAAATGGGTTTTTTTTGCAACTTCTGAAACGTCGCAGAAAAAAAGTTATAGTGAAAATTCCACGATGACCTGTTTGGAGCAGTGGAACCCTAGAATCCAAACCTCTGATACCAAATGTTATGAAACCAGCTCAAGAAAAGATAGATCAACGCCTTAGAATTTAGCCTCTTCGGGGGAGAAACCTCCTTTACATTACATAAATGAACAATTCTTGGATGATCAAATGACAAAACCTCCTTTTTATATATAGGAGTCTAAGGAGTCACAATATAATCCAGCCGAACTAACAATAATAATATAAAGCCACAAAAATAACAACAGAGGAATTCTATGGGGCATAGTAATAACAATATGGGGGCAATAGGGGCACAACAATATTAATAAGGGGTATAACTACAATAGTAATGGGGTAATCACTAATATTATAAGGACCCAACACAATACAAGATGAAAACTCAAATCATGGCAATGGGTTAAATAGATGGACAAATCCTTCCAACAGCTATAAAAATGACTACTTTTCACTGGGTCAAGAAAAAGGGGAGGAATTAATCCCAACATAATTTAAATAATAAAGTCAAATGTACATCAATAGATATTAATATTATTTTCCCTTTTTCCTTTAAGAAAATTAATATTTAATAATAATTTAAATAATATAAATATGTATAAAATCAAAATCCTAGTTTATTAATTAAAAGTTAAATAATTACGCTATAAGGCGTTCCCTCTGAAATCAACTTCCCTCATGTCACACTTGTCTTTCTATCATCTGTCTAATGGGATGTTAGACGATTCAAATATTTTCCATCGTTGGATTAAAGATCTAGTTATAACTGAAATTGATCTGAAACCATATGAATAGCAAGTTGATGTTCAATGCCCCTCGTAGGAAACCCAACTCAGCGGATGCTTGATGCCTGTCCACGGAAACCTAGCTCAGCGGATTCTCGATGCCCCTCCTTGGAAACCCAGCGTTTTCCCTGCTGAAGGAAGCATTCGTACTCTCTCTTCTTTGGCAATGACAAAAGATTCACACGGCGGATCGAGTTGGTTCGGTAGGTTTTTTGAACAAATGTGGGTTTTTTTTTTTGAAAGGTATTATCTATTTTACAAGCTACATGATTTGATTGAACGTAGAAATGGAGATCCATAGCCCCTCTCTCTGGAGTCAAGAAAAAAAGTACTAACAGAACGAAGAGCTGACGTAGTAAAGCTTGAATTCAAGGAGGGCGAGGCCAGGTCAGGCAAACCCAGCTCAGTTGATGCTCGATGCCTGATGCTCGCAAATGAATTTTCCATTGTATGCATCTGCTATGAAGCCTCCAATCAGGGGAAAAACTATTGTGGCCCCTATCCAATAGTTGAAATTTGTAGCAGAGGTTGCAACCCCTTCATGCAATACATTGGTCAAATAGATGATGAAGTTTGAGGCAATGGCATAGTAAGTGAGCCTCTCACTAAATTCAACTCCTGCAAAATATATCAATGGGTTATAACTACAACTGTAGATTGTTGGTTGGCTTAGTAAACTATTAGAAATTTTTTAGTTAAATTAAGAGTGTTTTTATAGTTTCCTACAATGCTTCTTTTCATTGACTCACTGACGCAGGAATCAATCGTTTGAGAAATCTCAACAATCACCCCGCGGTTCACCGTTTCTTTAACAATCCGACCTTTTCCTTTATAACCGGAATGCCTTTGGAAAAAAAGGCCCAAAACAATGATTTTCCCTTTTTAAATAGAAGTGCTCGTGATTCACCGTAGATCACAATCTAACTAATCCAACGGACCAGATTAAATCACAAGTTGCAAGGGTCCGATCTAGTGCTTTTCCCTTTTTAAAAGTTATGATGCGATTTATTGCGCCGATCGCATCGCATATCAGAAATCGTTGTTCCCCCGGCTTAAGGCCTTATCGCTCCAACTCAAATGTTGCAATGTGATATATCGGTGGTCGCATGTCGCAATGTTTCAATGTCGGGGCCCTTACCATATGCCACTCTGTTATTGCGATGCGATATTTCAGGGATCGCAAATCACAACTCTTGAAGACTTGAGGTCCGCCCTTCTCCTAAATAATCTTGTGATGCGATATATGGTGATCCAACGGTCGGGGAAGGTTTGCTGCGTTGGTTCAAAATGGAATCAACGACTGAGATCTTATCCGGATCAACACTGTTAAAAGTACAAAGGCCCGTGATTTTTCTATTAACTCTGTGTTTTCTATTGCGAAGCGTGAAAATAGAGAAATCATCAACTCTATCCTGAATACAAAGAAAACAAAAGCACAATGAGGATTTCCACAGGCTTGATAATTAATCACATGCACAACATCAATTATTCATAATAAAAGAGATTACAGAGTCTCGGCCTTGGCTCGATTACAACAAATAAAAAGACCTTTGTTTCAATGGAAATCCACACACTATTTCTTGACTCTCGCTCCACTCAGTCCTCTCTCTCGATCCCTCTATCTCTCTCTATATTACATTTTTTCTTCCTTTGTTCAATCGAAGATTACTCTAACTGTGCTTAACAACTCAATCTCTATTTTTAATCAATCTAACAGTAAATCTCTAATTCCTAGCTCTACCACACACCTATGCTAACAACTTATCTTTGAACCTAAAATAAGACAATTTCTAACTATTACAATAATGAAATACAACTCATTTCTTGAGAGATCCAACCCTCTCAGTAAAACTGACTTTTGACCAATCAGGTCAATGAAATTCAACTTGTTTAGCCACAACATGCGAACAAACTTTTACATTGTTGGCTAACTCCAGATGCTTCTGCATCAGACTCCCAGGGAAGAAAGAAATCATCCTTCATACTTTCAGGGCTTACTCCATACTTCTGCAACTCTGTTGTGGTTAACCAGCTAGAATCCTCCACTGGTTGTCCTTTCCATTTGACTAGATATTGAAAATAAGTCTGCCCTCTGGTTCTTTTGGATACTCTTTTCTCCAAAACAGCTTCTACTTCTTTCTTAGCTGTCTTTGGCATTTGTTCTTCCCAGTTCAAGGTTTGAACTTCATCTTTTGTAATTTCCTCCTTTAGCTTTGTCTCTGTCTCTTTGTATGGATACAAATCTGCAATATTGAAAATAAGCGATATTCGAATCCCTTCTGGAAATTCAATTTCATATGCATTAGCTGAAAACTTTCTTACAATTCTACATGGTCCTATCTTTTTCATCTTTAATTTATTGTAAGTCTTAGCAGGAAATATTTCTTTTCTCAAATATACCATTACTAAATCTCCCACATGGAATTCTTTTTCTCTTCTTTTCATATCCACTCTCTATTTGTATTTGCTACTGCTTTCCTGTAATTTGCTTTCGACGTCTTCTTGTAGTCTTTGCATCTGCTTCGCAAACTCTTCAGTTTTTGCACTTCTTGTCTCCTGTTTACCCAAATTTCTGAGCTCATACACACCTCTTGGATTCATTCCAAAAACAATCTGAAATGGACTCATTCTAGTACTTCGGTTTGGAGTGTCATTATAAGCAAACTTAGCTTGAGCTAGTGCTAAATCCCACTGCTTAGGATTTTGATACACTAAACTTCTCAATATGTTTCTCAAACTCCTATTTACAACTTCGATCTGTCCATCTGTTTGAGGATGTTATGCTGAACTAAAACTAAGGTTAGCTCCTAGTTTCTTCCAAAGAGTTCTCCAGAAATGCCCTACAAACTTTGTATCTCGATCAGACACAATACTTATAAGTAACCCATGTAATCTTACAATTTTTGAAAAAAATAGATTAGCTATATGTGTTGCATCACTAGTCTTCTCACGAGAAATGAAATGTGCCATATTGGAAAATCTATCTACTACAACATAAATGGAATCATTCCCTCTCTGGGTTTTTGGTAATCCCAAAACAAAATCCATGCTAACTGCATCCCACGGTCAGTCTGGTATTGGCAATGGCTGATACAATCCTGTATTCTGGCTCCTTCCTTTAGCATGCTGACATATCTTGCACTTCTTAACAAATTTCTTAACATTAGTCTTCATTTTTGGACAATAATAAAAAGCATTCACCTGAGCAAAGGTTTTATCTTGTCCAAAGTGACCAGATAATCCTCCACTATGTTTCTCCTTTATTATGTTTTCCCTCATAGAACATTTGGGAATACACAACTTGTTGCTTTTAAACAATAAGCCTCCTTGAATGAGATAATCCAACCACTGACTTCTGTTATGAACTATTGGATTCTGAACTATTGTATAGATATCTTTGAAATCTACATCATCTTTGTACATTTCAATCATTTCCTCAAATCCTACAACACCCACTTTGAATTCTTGCACAATAAAACTTACCCTGCTCAATGCATCAACAACTTTATTTGACTTACCACTCTTGTGTTTTATCACAAAAGTAAAGCTTTGCAAAAATTCTACCCACTTGGCATGTTTTTGGTTCAATTTCCGCTGGTTATTGATGAACTGTAAGGCATGATTGTCCGAATACAATATGAATTCCTTTAGCAGCAAATAATGTCTCCATTTTTTCAAGGCTTGTATAATAGCGTAAAAATATTTATCGTAAG
Organism: Pinus tabuliformis; assembly: GCA_031772625.1. Classification (NCBI taxonomy): domain Eukaryota; kingdom Viridiplantae; phylum Streptophyta; class Pinopsida; order Pinales; family Pinaceae; genus Pinus; species Pinus tabuliformis. The sequence continues at coordinate 939,463,749 of CM062810.1, read as the reverse complement.
AAGAATATTTCTTCTTTGCTTCATTCAATTTCTCACTGAAGTACGCTATCGGTCTTTGTTCCTGACTCAGAACTGCGCCAACTGCAACTCCACTAGCATTTGTTTCAACTTGAAATACTTTTTCAAAATCAGGAAAAGCTAAAATTGGTTCCTCTGTGATTTTCTTCTTCAACAATTTAAAATTTCTGTCTGCTTCTTCTGTCCACTTGAACAACTTATTGATCTCCTTAAATGTTTCAAGAATTGGTGCACAAATCTGACTAAAGCCTTTGATAAAATTTCTGTAAAAACTTGCAAGACCATGGAAGCTCCTTACCTCAAATATATTTCCAAGAATAGGCCAGTTCCAAATTGCTTGGACTTTCTCTGGATCCATTTTCAATCCTTCTTTAGAAACTACAAATCCAAAGTAAATTAATTCTTCCTTCATGAAACTACATTTCTTTAGATTTATCAGTAGTTTCTCTTTCTGCAGAGTTCTTAAAACCAATTTAAGATGCTCTAGATGTTCTTCCTTACTTTTACTAAAAACTAGAATATCATCAAGATAAACAATAACAAACTTGCCTGCATATTCCTTCAAGACTTCATTCATTAATCTCATGAATGTGCTAGGTGCATTAGTGAGTCCAAAAGGCATCACTAACCACTCATACAACCCACTGTTTGTTTTAAATGCAGTCTTCCATTCATCGCCTTCTCGAATTCTTATTTGATGATATCCACTCTTCAAATCTATTTTAGTAAAATATTTTGATCCACTCAAACAATCCATTAAATCATCCATGCGTGGCAAAGGAAATCTATACCTGATAGTGATCTTGTTGATGGCTCTGGAATCTGTGCACATACGCCATTCTCCTCCTTTCTTTGGACTGAGTACTGTTGGTACAACACATGGACTAAGAATTTCTCTGATTATCCCCTTATCCATCAGCTCCTACACTTGTCTTCCAACTTCTGCATTCTCTTGAGGAGTTAATCTATAGGTTTCTTTATTTGGAAAACTTGCTCCTGGTATTAGATCAATATGATGACTAATACTCTTGATCAGTGGCAATGCATTTGGCAACTCATCCACAATAATATCAGCGAAATCATCTAACAGAATTTTAACTCCTTCAGGCAAATCATCCAAGTTTGTGGAAGTTAAAATTACCTTTGGTCTTCCCACAATAGCAAAATGCAACTCCTCGTTTTTCACTACCTCCTGTAGCAGCTCCTTTCCGCTTATTAGCATAATACTACTTCCAGGTGTTCCTTTTTCAGCGTCGTCCTTCAATGGCAACAATGTATGTTTAGTTCCATCCTTCTCCAGAGTATAAGTGTTTCTCCTCCCATCATAAATAGATTTCCGATCAAATTGCCACAGTCTTCCCAGTAATACAAGGCATACATCCATGGGCATTACATCACATAATATCACATCTTTATACGTACCAATTTGTATCTAAAACTTGCATTGTTCTGTCACAATAATATGATGTCCTTTCTGTAACCATGACACTTTGTAAGGAGTAGGGTGTATTGTCTTTGCTAGTCCTAACTTGTCCACCATCTTTGTAGAAACAAGGTTGGCATTGCTTCCACTGTCAATTATTACTTTACAACACTTACCTTTTGATTTACAGGTAGTTCTAAATAAATTCTTCCTCTGCGCTGGTTCTTCAATCTCCTTCTCTATCTTAAGCAAGGTCCTTCTCAATAACATGGATTCTCCTACTTCAGGGGATTCTTCCTTTTCCATAAGTTGAGGTGGTTCTAGCTTTGCCTCAGCCACATTCGCATTCCTCTGACTTGCTGGTTTATTATGAGGACAGTCCCACGACACATGTCCCCATTCTCCACATGTATAACACCGAATATCTCTTCCTCGGCCTCTTCCTCTGGGTGCAAATATTCCTCTGTTAAATTCTCCTCTCTGTGGTGGTCTGCTACTTGAGCTGCCTACTTCATGCTGATGTTGTTGTCCCCTTGGTTTGGTAGTTCCTCTACCTCTTATTGAGCTTCTTCCTCTATTCCTCTGATTCTGTTTTCTCAATATCTTCTCTTCTGCCTTCAAACTTGCTTGATAGGCATCCTCAATAGTTTTCAGACTTAACAAGCTAATATCGTCTTGTATGTCATACCTTAAGCCATTAATATATCTAGCTACCTTCTCCATGTCATCTTCTGCATGTCCTGCTCTAATACTCAATCTATAAAACTCTTCTGTGTATTCTTTAACAGACATTCCTTTTTGCCTTAAATTTTGCAATTGTTTAAAAAGATTTAACTGATAATCTTTAGGCATAAATTTGGCTTTCATTTTACTCACCATTTTGTCCCATTGCTTGATCTTGGGCTTTCCTTTCCTCATTCTGGATGTTTGTAGTTCATCCCACCAGATAGCTGCATGACCCCTCAATCTGGTAACTGCAAACTTCACCATCTTTTTGTCATCAACCTCTTCATAGTCAAAGTATTTGTCTAAGGACCTGATCCAATCCATTAGCTCTTCTGCATTGAGACTCCCTTCATACGTAGGAATTTCCACCTTTGGTTTTCCTCCTACTTTAGCCAACATCTTGATGAGTTTAGTAGTTTCATTTTCTTCTTCTCCTTCCTCCTCAGAAGATTCTTCTGCAGCACTATCATCTCCTTCATCAGGTGCTCTTCTCTGGGCAGTCTCCATAGTGTCCATCCTTGTATGCAGACTTCGAATCTCCTCTAACAGAACTGCATTTGCTTCAGGTCTTCCTCGACCAATGCTAGCTCCTCTCCTTGGCGGCATTTTTGCTGCAACCAACCTTAAGTTCAGCTTCGATATCACTCACCTATCTACATTGTATATCTTCTTAACTAAGGAATTTTTGTTATCGCTACAGATTGTGTAAGGCAATTTCTCATCACTTGTCAAAAATCAATTTCCTATAGTGGCACACACAACTCTGCCCACACTTTAAGTGGAGATACATTGTAATGTATAGGAGGAATTTGAATCTCAATGATTTTGGGAATCTCAAGCTTATGAAAGTGTCTACTTCCTTCTTGCCCAGTTTGGAGCTTCTTTCTATTTGAATTTAGAGCTTGTGGTTTTGTGTCTGGGCGGTTTTAATGTCCATTTGCTGCCAAGATTCCTCAAGTTACAGGGTTCCAAAACTTTCTGTGAGAAATGGGATTTTAATTCTATCTAACAGGTTTAATTCAATCTTTATGCAGGACTCAAGAATCTACTTCTGAGCATTGATGAAATGGAGCTTAGCATTGGACTTATTGAAGTAGTTATTTTCGAGACAAAGGAGAGGGATAAGATTAGTGGCAATCCAAATGGTGGAGCCACTGCACTATGTTGTACTCCAGAGCTTGCCAAGTTAGAAGGTTGTAAAAAAGGGGAGATCATTGTACACCAATCTGTTGATGAGCCAAACTAGCCTTGCTGCATTCCTTGTATTCCAGGGGAATAATTTGGAAGAAAAGACACAGCTAGACACCATCTATATCACAAAGTATGGCATGTACAACATTTGTTTTATGTTATGTGATCCGCAACTGAAAGGTACTATTATCAATGGAAACATTATGTGGAAGAATCCAACAAGCTATTTTCCAGGCAGGTTAGCACCTTTATTTAAATTCTATGGGTTTGTCTTTAGCCTACCTTATTCTTGGACTTATCTATCTCTTATGCTTAGAATTTATCCCTTTAGGAACCGCACAAAACTTCTCATGTTCAAGACTGTGGTTTTAGTTATACTAGTTAATGCTGTTTGTTGATTTCAATAGAGATGAAACACTGAGATGGATGAAAACTGTTTCAATTCAACAAGATCAAACCCTTCCAAAACTCGTCACTATACTTAAAAATCTCCTGTGTTGTAAGGTATTTGTATTACCAACAAGTGAAGGCCAAAAGTTGCACAAGAAGTGAACCGTACGTTTTGTTTGCAATTCACTTCAAACAAGCTCTTTAACAATTCCACACTTCTGAATGAGCCATACAATGCTCAAAATTATTACCTTTAAGTGAACTGAGACTTGGAGATGGAGAATAATCTTTGCCAAACAAAACCCTCTTGCAATCCCATGACTGATATCAATGAAACCTTCTTCCAATATAAACAAATCCCAGAATGATATCCAAACCACAAAACCGATACTTCAAACCCTCTCGTCTGATTCTTCAATGCTCCATAGGGGCCGAGATTATTTCAGAGCACAATTGATTCAAAAGATATTCATTCAATGCATACCATGGAGGTGAGATATTAGAGCCTTTTTATAGTTTTTGGAGGGCTTCTAAGAAGGCAACCAAATTCCCTTTTGGAGGGAGAATTTTAAATTTTAAATTCAATTGTAGAAGGAAAACACCTTTAGGGTTTTTGAATTTTGAAATTTAATATGCCTTTCAAGCCTAAAACCCTCACATGCCCTTGATTTTAAAACATTTAATCTTTTTGCCACAAGAAAATAGTTTTAAACTAGACAACATCTAAATTGCATAACATATCTACTGCCTTACGACATTCCCTTTGCAACATCTGGAGCAATTGCTAGTATAAAACCTATATAAAAACAAATAAAATTACAATTCTAGAATCCCAAAACTTGACTAAGAATTAGGAAAAATAAATTTCCTTAAGTAAAGAAACATGCCATATATAGGGAAAAGAAGGAAAACATTTTTCATAAAAAAGGCTAGGGATAATAATAAAAAAGAGTGAAACTGATCCTTCTAACAAAAATTAAGAAAATCGATTAAAATATAAATACCTATTAAGAAAATCGGTTAAAATATAAATATAAAATAGTTTTAAATATAAATACCTATTAAGAAAATCGATTAAAATATAAATATAAAATAGTTTTTTAATCTTGAAAGTTATGGTTATATTTTAATTTACAATTTTTTTTTTAAATTTTTTTACTCGGATTCTGAGTTTTTTAACAGTTTAGACCATTCTTCAGCCTCGACGACTCCTTTAATATTATATTCTAACCAATATATTAAATTATTTATAAATACTTAAAATAATAAAAATAGAAACAAATGGGAATTAAAAAAATTCTGTATAAATACTTTAAAGATTGGCGTTTGTGTTGTACAATGTACTTATCATGAAAACAATTTACCACGAGGAAATCCCAGCATGAAAACAATTTACCACGAGGAAATCCCAGAGTTCAAAGATTGGTGTTGTACAATGTACTTACTACAAGAACAAATTATGAGGAAATATGAGAATTAAAAAGCATGATATTTAAAAATATCATTAATAATTTTCTAATAAATTTTGAATGCTGCATTATATTATAGATGTAATGGATAGTGACATTTTAATTTGTTATGAAATATGTTAGGATAATTGTTTATTTATAGAAAATGGAATGTTAAATTTAAGGAAAATATTCAGTAAAACTTCGAAATAATGAAATATTAGTAATTTTTTATTTCAATTATAAATCATAATTAAATTAATGTAAATATTAATATATTTTGAAATATTTTTTAATTTTTTATTAAATTAATGTAAATATTAATATATTTTGAAATATTTTTTAATTTTTTTTATTTCATGTTAAGTATGGGAGAAGGTGTTATCATATTAATTTGAAAATTTTAAGGTATTTTGGGTTGTTTTTAGTTCTGTAATTTTCACAATGAATTATATTTTTTTTATAAATTAAATAATAAATAAATTAGTTTTATATTTTTTATAATTAAAATTGAAAGTCATAAAATGATAATTTTTTTATTTACTATGACTAGGGTGTCTTTTAAAGTTATAAAATAATATTTTTAAATATTTATTTTTAATCTTAAAAAAAACATAAAACAGTATCAAAGATTTTGACTTTGTATAATTAATTATAGCCTTTTTTTTCTAATCTATTGTTTTCCAATTTTACTTTTTTTTCTTCTTGTTTTAGTTCAATGTTTCTACATGCACTTATATAAATTTACATTTTGTCAAATCTTCATAATTTCTTACTTTAATTTAGCTATATTTAAATTAAAAAACATGTACTATATAACTTGTTTACTCTATTTTTTAAAAATTTATAAAACATTACATATCAAGATTGTTCACACCAAATATTCAATCATACAATATTTTTTAATCTATTTAATAACCCAATATTATTTTCAAAAAAATTTAAACATTCCATAGGAGACAACAAGTAATATAAGCATTGGGATTCAACATAAGGTGCCGGAATTTGGTATTAAAATCATACCATCTGTGTAGCACGTGCAATACTTGGGATATTGGCCACCATAAATAGCATTTTAAACCACCATAATAGTAGATCATATGGTGGATATTCTAACTAAGCAACATAACTAAACAACATTAAATTCTAAAGAGATTTTACACTTAAAACTATAGAATCCCTTTACATTTAAAGCTATAGTGTTTAGAGATTTAAAAAAAATTAAAACCAACCATTAATATTATACTATAAGATATTGTCTTAAATACTAAATAATAACCTAAATATTGGTCACATAATTGACTAACACATCATATTAACTACCGTAACTAAGCAACATTTATAACTTTAGTTAAAAATTATAGAAATCTCAAATACTTCTCAAATACTTAAAATTTCACAACCTATATACCATGGACTGTAACCTTAAAAAATAAATAACAACCAGACCATATTTAAGAGCGAATCATATGGTAAATATTGACCACCATAAACAGAAAATAAACCGTGTTTGACATTACTAAGCCACTTTTAAGGGAATTCTAAAATAATTAAAATCCAACTACCCATATACCATACGCAGTAGCCTTAAATGCGGAAGAGCATTCCATATATATAACTTGAAATTGTAAATGGTATTCAAATGAATTTTGTAACATGGATCCATTAGAACGCAGCAGGCAGGGTTGGCCGGAAAAAGTGTGATTCGATAGAAATGCATATGGAGCGCCACTTGTACCTATTTTCATTGAACTTCGAAAGAGCGTACCCTAAATCACTTTAACAAAATATTATAATTATAATTATATATATATCTATATATATATAATGTTTTTTAGGAAAGGTAAAAAAACTATTCATTACAAGTTGAAATAAGAAAACTTTCACTAATTGGCATGTGCATAGCATTCATTGAATATGATGTTAAATATAGTCATATTTATGATAGTTTCTTTCATTAAATATTTTAGTGGTGACAAGTTGGGTGGAGATTTGTGACCTTTTCTTGCATTAAATTCGCTCATGCTTGTGACCATTTTAGTCATTGAGTGGACATCTTAATTGATTGAAGAATTTTTTTGAGTAAATCACTGGAGATATTGGGTTTTTTTTGGACGGGGTTTTCCAAGATGAAAGAACATGATTCATCATCAATAATCAAATAAAAACTTTCTTACCAATTTTCGATGGAATACATTGTTGTAGTAAATAGAGACATATTTATGACTTAAATGTCTTCAAATTTGAATTTTTGATGGTCCTACCAATTAGGTACGACTTAAGGCCCATCTAACCTTTCCTAGGCACGTTTAACCCCGCCTTTTGCACTTAATAACATATTTCTCATCTTTAATAAGTTCCTAGGAAGGTTAGAGATGATGAGCATACTTTTTGTGCCTAATGTGTTTATTGTGCATGATATTGAGGATATTTGGTACAAATCACAAGGAATCTAGCCAAGAGAAAAATATGGGACCTATCCCCTCTTGCAGGATGACCAAACTTGGCTAGCTTAATGCAATTACTACTTCTCCCTGTAGTTTTGAAATCATAGGGAACAAGATCCTATTTTCTAGGGCTTTTGGAGGGAAAGCAACCCTCTCTTCAAGGAGTTTGCTCATCAGCCATTTGTATATAAATAAGGGCTCGATGGAGCCCATTAGTAGTCATTTTTTTGAAGTTAGAGATCAAAAATAGCCAAGTGAAGGTTTTTTTCTAGCATTCTAGTCTTGTAATCTTTTATGTATGAGCATATTTTCTGATTAATGACAAGCATTTTTTGTTCCTACACTGATTTTTCCTCAGGGACCTAGGTCTCCTTACGTTAGGGCCCAACCCAAGTGCTCAAGTTTCCTCTTTGTACTGTTATTTTCCATGCATTAGTTCAACTAGTTATTTCTGTGATATCATTTTTAAAATATTATTTTCTGCAAGTTGACGAGTTAGTTTGTTTATGAATTAAGTTTAACAACAATTCTTTGATATAGTCAACATTGTTTTCATGCATTTAGCCTGCTTAGATTATTGTTTCTTTACTTGTTGTCATATGTTTCTGCAACTTGTTAGTGTATAAATTCATGTTTTGTAGAGCTATAGAAAACCTTACAATCACATTTGTGTTGAATAAAATGAATCATCATAGGCATAAGGATTTGGAGAAGAATTCTTGACCTTCCTTTAGCCCTCCTTCACATTATCCTTCCCTCAAACCACATCTAGTATGCATTTTTTTTCTTATTGGATTCTCTCCTATAGCAAAACAGGGACTCTTGTAACATCCTACATTTTGCATCACAAACTCACTTAGATTTGCATCAGAAGCATGGTTTACCTTCCTTAACATGTTAAAACTTCTGTACAACCTTAAAGATGGAATTTGGAAGTCTAGAGACCTTCCAAAACCTTTGACCTAGTCACTGTAGCAAAATTGCCTTTTTTTAAGAATTAGCGTTAGGTGTTTCAATGCTTCTTTCAACTGAAAGTTTGCTTCCAATGCATAGTAGAATATATTTTCTTTTGTATTAGCATCATTGAATTGGTTTTCCTCCTTTTCCTTGAAAATATATTAGATATGCTTGATGTTCTCCCTTTCCTACAATTTTGAATATTTCCTATAGCATAGACAACATAATGGTCTCTATGTGACCTAATTTCTCTTCAATTTCTCCCACTTGCATAAGATCAAAGAAAGAAGAATACATTACATATTGTACACATAATGTTGACCCCTCTTAAGTTTGTAAGAATGCGAGGTTGAGAATTAATGTTGAGACCCTTGGGAGTTGCAACATTCTTGTTGTAATACTGAGGGCCATCAAAATAGTTCACCCAAATTTAAATTGAATTGGGTATATAAAAAATATATTATCATTCAATAGCTAGTAGTGATGATATGTTGAAAAAATATTGTAAAAGTTGAATTGTTAGAGATTTTAGATGTTAAAAAACATATCATCTATTGGTTATAAATTTTAGATTATTTATAAAAGTTTTTCAAACTAAATATTAAATCTTTTATTTTAAATAGTAAATTGTTTAAAATTTTGTTATTATTAGGCATGATAGGAGTAGGAGGGGTCATTATTATCCCTTATAGAAACAAAGTAACAAATTATTTTCAGGGCCTCATACAATTAGAAAATAACCCTATAGAAGCCTATGACATGATGCAAGGTTTAATGTTGGAAAATGAAGCTCATATAGAGAGCTTGGCGATTGTAGGATTCAATAATCGTAATTCAACACTTTGTGAGAGGAATCTTGCTCGAAGATGGTAAACTAAGAGGAATTATAGAAAGAATCTAGGGATTGAAGATATCCTTCTCCAAGATTCATTTCTACCATGTTCTGAGAATGCAAAAATCAAAAGTAGATATGTTGGTCGAAGAAGGTGTGAAATTAGAGGAAGGTGTCCTAATTCAAAATAATTTCCCTTAATTAAAATCTATCCCCTAAAAATGAGTTGGTGTAGCATAAAAAGGTTGTTTAAAGGATTGGAGAGGCCCATGTATCTCTACGTGGCCTCCTTGATACATGGGTCTCCCCTCCCAATTTGATACATGCATTTACTCAGTTTAACAAAGGGATTATATTTTGTTTTGAAAGCTTATTTGTGGGAGAGGAATCACTAGAGTCGATGCTTAGGACGATGTCATCAGAAACCCTCCATTCCATGTGATTTCATTTTCCTGAATGTATGGTGATAAGACTGAGAGTAATGGTTATAGTTGGCAACTTGTCTCCATTGAAGCCTTCAACATTGAAGAACGATGTGATGGATGACTACAAAGGCATAAGGGAAGACATTCACATCTAAACAGAGGAAATAAGAGAGGAAATCATACTCAAGAGAAATGGGAACATTTAATGGGATAAACACGTTTAGGAAACAACTTCCCTTGGCTCCTTGATTAGTTTTTTAAGTAGGCGGTGGACAAAAAATACAAGTGTATTTGGCTCAGAGGCCGACTAGCCTATCACTCCAAGGCTAATGTTAAATGGAAACTTGCCTCAAACCTTCAAAATTCATAGTTAAAACTCATTTTAGACATTGAATTTCACAAACTAGTAGTGTTGGCTTTAAGCAAGCATATCTTGCATGTTTGGATTCCCAAGGTGTAAAATTACTAGAATAAAATTTCCAATTGGATTAACATTCCTACTATTACTTGTTTCTTAAATTCACTAGTTAGGAAGGTAACTAATTCATGGTGGAAAACACATTAGGTATATTTTCTGCCATGGAAGAGTGTTGTGTGTTTAGATATTCTTCGTACTTCCCTTGCGGGGACACTCAGGGGCCAACAAGCCCCTCTCTATATGGATTTCACTTAGTGCTGCAATTGTTAAAGCGACCCCAATGCTAGCTACAAGTGAAAATGTTTTTCTCCCTAGCGTTCTTCCTATGAAGTCTCTTGTCACCCTAATGAATAGGATAAAATAAAACTTAACTCTCCTACTCATGAAGCTAAATCAACTATTTAACGCAATCATGATGACAATGGAGCTCATGGCAAAAGATAGGGCATATGAAAAGAAGTGGAGGATTTGAGCATTCTTGTCAAGTCAATGACCTGTCATTCCCCCTCCAACTAAGGTGAGAAAAGTGCTAGTAATGTGGTTAATATCGATCTAAATGTGGCTCTCCCAGAAGGGGGTAATTTTAAAGTTTAGTTTATAGGTCAATTTAGGAGATTTCTCTTATTTTTCATAAAAATTTTATGATATTACATGTCTTTTAGAAAGGCTTTACTTCTAAAGACCCAAATCTTATTGGGAACGTTAATTATAATAAAGGTATCTTTGATGGTTACAACTTTGATGAGGTTTCAATTTAATTTGGCCTCAACTGGCAGAGAAATGTAATCACCTAATTTACTTGTGATATAGGCACAAAGTTTTGAATAATATAAATTTCTCATTATTATTTTAAAAAGAAAAAATATATATTATTATTAAATTTATAAAATTAAATAATGTTAACAAGATAATTAAATATAAACGTATTTAAAAATAATATATCTTTTATTTGGAAATTTTTTTTTAATATTTTTTTTAACATAAATAAATAAATTTCTTGAAGAAAAAGATGTAATTTTATTCATAGAACAAAATTACATTTTGCAGATGCTTAAAGCATTCAATCATACAAAATTACATTTTGCAGATTCTTAGAGTATTCAATCATACAAAATTACATTTTGCGGATGCTTAAAGCATTCGGTCATGGCGAAAGATAGGGCCTATGACAACAAGTGGAGGATTTGAGTGTTCTTGTCAAGTCAATGAACCTTCATTCCCTCTCCAACTAAGGTGAGCAAAGTGTTGGTAATTTGGTTCATATCGATTTAAATGTGGCTCTCCTTGAAGGGGGTAATTTTGAAGCTTAGTTTATAGGTCAATTGTAACATATTTCTCTTATGTTTCATAAATTTGGTATTATCTTAAAGGCCTTTTGGAAAGTATTTACTTCTAAAGACCTAGATCTTATTAAGAAAGTAATTTGTCATACATTTATCTTAGATGGTATCTTTGATGAGGTTTCAGTTTCATTTGACCTCGGCTTGTTGAGAAATGTAATAACCTAATTTACAGGATGCGATATAGGCACAACTTTTTTGAATAATATAAAATTCTCATTATTATTTTAAAAAAGAAAAAATATTATTATTAAATTTATAAAATTAAATAATGATAACAAGATAATTAAATATAAATGTATTTTATAAATAATATAACTTTCATTTGGAATTTTTTTTTTAATATTTATTTTAACATAACTAAATAAATAATAATATATACTAAATGGTAAATATAAATAAGATAATTGTATATAACATTTCATATTATTAGAATAATAGTTTGAAAGAAGGTTAACTTTCATCACAATTACAAAGGGATGCACATTATTGAAATTATTAATTTATATATTTACCAGCTTAGATTTATTTTAACATCAAATCTACGAAGTACTTAGAGGGATCAAATCTATTTTCACTCTAAAATAAGTTTGTATTTCAAGAGATTCGATCCCTCTCAAAGCTTGTAGATCGGAAGTTAAGATGTATCTAGTTTAATTATTAATTATAATTATTAATTTATGTTTTTTTTTTTACCATGTCAAATGTTAAACAAATAATTAAATCAAAACCAGCCTATATCCATCTTAACCCTGGATCTATCAAGCGCCAAGAGGGATCAAATATCTCGAGGTGCAAACCTATTTTTTTAGTGAAAAAATTGAGGAAAGGGTTGCACCTTAAGATATTTGATCCCTCTCAACACTTAATAGATATGGGGTTAAGATGGATCTAGGTTGGTTTCAGTCGTGTGTGGTCATATAAAATTTGTTGAACATTTAATTAATTTGATCATTTTAAATATGCTAAATATGTCTAAGATTAATTTGGTCAATTTAATTTTAAATTTGCTTAGTTACCTCAGTTTGTTGAGATGACAGAGACTGTTAGTAACTTGAATGATGAAAAATGAGAAAATGAAAATTTTGAATCCAAAGTGATAATGTAACAATGTTGAATGATAGAAAATGTGAATAATAAGAATGTATTCAATTACAAACAATCTTCATTGTGATCAATCTCAAACTATTTTCTTCTATTGTTCTTATTGTCACACCTATTAGTTTTTCCATCTTTTCATATCGATCATATGAAAAGGGCAATTGAAATCATAGACCATTCAAATATTTAACTCGAGCTACTGTAGTAAACATCATACCTTGTCTCTCTTGCTCTCTAATATTAGTAGTAGTTTTCTTCAAAGTCAATTATTGTGACTTATGGAGTGTTAAACCCCAAATAATTTTCAATGGTAGTTGTTTTCTATTACCTCGTTTGAATGCAAAGTGATTAACAATGTTGAATTATGGAAAATGAGAATAATAAGAAAGAATCAAAGTACAAATAATTTATAGTTTCAGGAAGCAAGCATTTCAGGTAAGTGAACATTTTATTTAGGATGAAAATTCAAGTATTGTATTTATGATTGAATTACTGTAACACAAAAGTACATGCACGTAATCAATAATTTGTATGTGCTTACAATAAAATCAATGCACACTATTAATCTATTTACATTGAAATTGATGTACATCATACATTTAGTTGCATCAAATAAAAAATCAACATCTACATTGAAATCAATGCATATAGTGCAAACAATCAAATAGGATTGGAAATCAACATCTATAATGAAATCAATGCATCTAGTGCAAGAAATCAAATAGAATTAGAAATCAATATCTACACTAAAACCAATGGATCCAATGGAAGCAGTCAAATACTTAAATTAATCATTGATAGTAGATTTCTCCAAAGTCAATCATTGTGAGTATAATGACATTGAAATCAAAGCACATTATTAATATAATTACTTTGAAATTGATGTACATTGTACATTTAGCTGCATCAAATCAGAAACCAACATCTACACTGAAATCAATGCATCTAGTTCAAACAATCAAATAGGATTAGAAATCAACATCTTTACTGAAATCAATGCATATAGTGCAAGAAATCAATATCTACACTGAAACCAATGCATCCAATGCAAGCAATCAAATAAGAGTAGAAATCAACATCTACACTAAAATCAATGCATCTAGTGCAAGCTATCAATTAGGATTAGAAATCGACATCTACACTAAAATTAATGCATCTAGTGAAAGAAGTCAAATAGAATTAGAAATCAACACCTACACTAATCAATACATCTATTTTAGTGAAAAACCAAAATATTCATTAATTTTTAGATCTAACTTCTATGTTTGTATTTATCTATGTGTGTCTCTTTCTTCTTCCCTCTCTCTCCACCTTCCATCTTTGTGTCTATCTCCCTCCTCTCTCCTTGTTAAAAATAACAACAAGAAATCCTAATTTAATTTGTCCTTGAATTAAATTAGGAATTAAATCGAAATTATATTCTCATAACAACTTGTAATAGTTAACTAAGTTAATTTGACCTAGTTAGCTTAGTAAATTCGAGTTGGAATTCTATCTAGAGTCATGTAGAGTGATTCCTAAATTTTAGGGTTTGGGTTGAGTTCTTTTGAGTTGTAATTAATTAACTTAGTATAACTAAGTTAAAGTCAGTTAAAATAGCTCCAAAAACCGGAGCAACTAGTAAGAGGTCTAGTAGTGGGGAGCAATTTCAGTGCAACTTCACTGCTCCACTAGTTAACTAGAGATTCACTCATAAATAACTCATGAATGTTAGTTAAGAGGAAGAACCAGTTGATATTAGAGTTCAGGGACAATGTACTATCAGTTGTATAAATTTCCAAGTTGTACAAATGGTGCATGCAATCAGTAGAAGGCCTATGATGGATTGCGCAGTTGTGGTGAGGGATTTTCACAATTAAATATGGGCTAATTCTCTCAGGAATTGAGCAAGGAAGTAGGGGCTTGGCATTCAACATAATTGGATAAGTGTTGGCGAGAGCTGGGTTGTGAGGTAAAGAGATAGATTGTACTTGTGCAAGAATTGTTTGGGTTGAACAAGCATTGTATTTTCTTCTTAGATCTTCTGGTTGATGCAATATAGATAGTCAAGGTTTTGAGCAATTTCTTTCCCTAGAAAAATATTGTGTTATGCATGATTACAATTATTCATTTCTGTTTAGTATTTTGATCAATCAATTTTGGTTTCCGTTGATGAGTAGAGTAGATTCTTGTCTTTTGTTTTAACATATCACTTAAGTTGTTGAATCTACAAGTAAAAATCTACATGGTATTGAAGTTGAAGACATTATAGAAGAGGAGAATACGAGTTTGTTGTGCAGGTGAAATTGAATTTATAGTTTCATACTTCAGACTCAACATGATGTCATTCTACGGTTTGTGAGTTGAGTATGCTCTGGAGGGCAGCTCAAATTACATATCTTGGAAGGAGAGGATGGAGGAAGCGTTGGAAGACAACGAGATGAAGGAATTCATAAATCATGATATTCCGAAGCCTCCAACATCTGATGCTAAAAATCTAGTTGAATCGAGAAAGTGTGTGGCAAAGGAGAGAAGGATTATCCTAGAAGGAGTTTGAGATCATATTGTCTCGAATATCCACAACAAGGAAACTCCATTTGCAATGTGGAAGGCATTGGCAGACCCGTTTCAAAATAATAGTGACCATCGGAAGTTGGAACTGAAGGAAAAACTCAGAAAGATCAAGATAGAGAAGGGCGACTCAATTCTGAAGTACTTGATCAAGTTCACCCAATGTCGCGATGAGCTTTGAAGTGTAGGGATTACTATTTCTGAAGACGATCTGGTGAGCCTAGCACTTCTGGGACTTCCCAAGAGATGACATAGTTACCAAGACTTAGTTAATGGGAGGGAGAAACTATCAGAGTGGGAGTGATTATGGTCCGACTTGGTATATGAAGAGATTCAGCAGAACATCAGAGACAGATCCTCATTAAAGCATGATGATGAGGAGAATTGTGCCTTAGATGGTAAGGCAAAGAAAGGGAAGGGGAATTCATCCCATTCCAAATCAGATTCTTGTCAGGGCGGCAAGAAGAAGGACATGTCAAAAATCAAGTGTTTTCACTGTCACGAGATGGGACACTTTGCCACAAAGTGTCTGCACAAGAAGGTTGGTAAGAATCCCTTAGGAGGAGCAGCAGGTGAAGCTCTTACTTCATAGTTTGAACTAGATTTTACCCTCATCGCTTGTATGGTGTCATTGATGATGGGTAGTGTGTGGTACCTAGACAGTGGAGCTTCATTCCATATGACCAGTAACAAAGATCTCTTCAGTAACTTGGAGGAGAAGGATCTCCAGATGAATATTGAGATGGGTGGTGATGGGAGATATAGTGCAAACAGCATCGATACAATTACCTTTCATAGGGAGTCTAGTTCTCACCTCACTTCATGAGATGTTATGTATGTTCTAGGTTTGAAGAAGAACTTGGTTTCTATTGTCATGTTTGAGGATAGAGGTTATGATGTGATATTTAGTAAGGGAAAGGTGTTACTTCATCACATAGATACCAGACAAGTGAAGCTGATAGGCGTTCAAGTGAAGAACCTCTACAAATTGGGGGTAGAAGACTGCACTGCTTTGAGCACTAAAGTAGAGAAAGTGCAGAGCCGAGACATCGATGAGTTGTGGCATAGGAGATTGGGTCACTTGTATCATGGTGCTTTGAATATCTTGCAGAAAATTTCTACAGGGCTTCCCAAGGGTACATTAGAGAAAAGAGACACATGCAAAGGGTGTAAGTTGGGGAAGTACACCAAAGCTTCCTTTCATGACAAATACAGTCGAGCACACACAATCTTTGTTCAAGTTCACCTAGATGTGTGTGGACTGTTCTCGACAACATCCACGACCAGACATAGGTATTATGTTATATTTGTTGATGATTTTTCTCGTAATTGTTGGATTTTCTTAATGTAGAAGAAATATCAAATGTTTGCAAATTTTTGTGAATTTAAAACACCTGTCGAGAAAGATACTATTGACGCAGACCCTCTGTGTCAACCCTTCTCTGCTGATTTCTACCTAGGAACAACTTCTATCACTCAGGACAATTGTTTCTGCTGCAAATTCTTTGATTCAGCTGGCCCCTTCAACTCTCCTATGATATGCAACGCTCTGATACCATGTTGAAATTTCTAAGTATTACCCGTTAGAAATTTTATCTGTATTCTATGGTTTATTTCTCCTACTTGTTTAATTACTAACAAGTTTTTTATCCATATAAACATTGAAATAAATATTAAACACAATACATTCTCAACCATCTACAGATCAACAATTGAAAGAAATAGACAAACACACAAGGGGCACTATTATTTTTGGACAATCGTCCCCGGAAAAACCCAACTAGGGAAAATTGGTGCAACAGTTCTAAGGGTTTTATCATTAAGCAGCTTTTCTTGAGTACACTGGGTGCCAAACTGGCTCACCTGACAGAGATAATAATTCTGGCAGTAATATCTCTCTTCGGAAGTAGATATTCTGAAATTTTGCCCCACAAAACCCTCTCCAGCAAAATCTGAAGCACTGCCTTAGCCCTCCTGGCCTTTGCGTCAACCTGAAACCCTTTGTGTCAGCCTTTTGAGGCTCTACGCAGCCTCTCTGGCCCTTTGTGTCAGCCTTTTGAGGCTCTGTGCAGCCTCTCTGGTCCTCTATGTCAACCTTTTAAGGCAGTACACAACCTCTCTGGCTCTCTACGTCACTTCTGCAGCCTCTATGTGGATGATGCAGGCCCTTCTAGCCTCTGTACAATCATTGTTGGCCTCTGCATGGCTCCCTCTGGCTCTACTTCTGCCACTCTTCTTTTGCACTAGTCTTCCGGCACTATCTTTTCCTCTCTGCCTCGTACTCACTACCCCTCACTGCAACTCTGATCACTGGTTCGATTTATCTTTAGCAAACCGTGCTCTAGAAAATCGAACTGACTGATCACTATGGTGTATCTCCAACTGACCCTCAAGCCTCCTCTTATACTTTTTCTGTTGAGTCTTCAATGGCCAAGATTACATCTCTAATCAATGGCTAATATTAGATTTGGCTTGATCCATGTCATTTAGAACCTTCTAACCTAGTTTTATATTTTTTTATCGGTAAAGACTAAATCTATTGAGTAAAATATAGTACAGACAGGAGAAACAAAAGACCGGCAGACCGGAAATGATGGATTCACCAACCTCGGTCCCGGAGGAAAGAAACGATCACAGAGCTATATGAAAAGCAAAAGACCGACAGACCGGAAATGATGGAATCATCAACCTCGGTCTGGGAGAAAAGATACAATCTCAGAGCTACAACAGAAGATTCGAGAGCCTAGATTAACTAACCGGCAATTACCCCATTGGGTCAGTAACTACACCACAATGTTTTTTCCCTTTCTTTTTGTTAACTTTCGTCCAGCCATCATGGGGAGAATGGGCTAGAACAACTTGAAGACTGGAGTTCTCTATCTTCGGGGACTCCTTCTCTGAATCAGAGGATGAAGTCTCATGGGGACGTTTCTGGGAGCTAGCTGTGACATGGGTGTGTCCCATATTGTCCGTGGGCGATTCCATCGGCTGAGGCGCCTGATCTGGTTCTGTCTTACTTCCCTCCTTTTCCATACTTGGTGAGCTGGAGCTTCTAGCTGGCGGCGGTGGACAGGGAGCCCAACGCTTGGGCTTGGAATGTGCGAAGAGGCCCTTTTTCGTTTTTGCTGTCAGCGATGGGCAGGAGTTATGCAGGTGCCCTGTTAGGTGACAATGGCGGCATCGGAAGGCTGTATTTTCGTACTCTATAAACTGGGTCCAGACAAGGTCCTTGATCTTGAGATTGATGAACTCTGGCAATCCCTTGCTTAGATCAAGCTCCACACAAACTCTAGCATAAGTATAGAGTCCTTGCCGCTCTCTCTTGTAATCTCCCGTTAGAAAGCTACCCAAGGCATTGCCTATTTGCCTATATACTTCTGTGCGCCACAGGTGAACTGGGAGGTTTGGGAGTCTGATCCAAACAGGAGCTTTAGTGATGACTGCTGAAGCTGGGTCAAAGTCTGGAAACCATGGAGTTAGGAAGAGGCCAGCTGAACCCATGAACCAAGGGCCTTCGTCTAGGGCGTTGTAGCAGTGCTCAAGGTCCTCGAACAACACTATGAAATACCCCTTTGCACAGAAATAAATCTTGCATCGGTCAGTCCAGTTTTCCTTGATCCAGTCATAAAGATCCTGTGAGCGCGGCCAGAGCCCATTGAATCTGCAGATGATGGCCCTTTCAGCAAATTTTTCGGTGTCGTCTGCAAGATCAGGGTAGGAGATCTCAACAGAGGGAACTTCCTCCAATTTGTCAACCAAAAAAGGCTTGGGCTTGGGAGGTTCCGGGGTTGCGGGCGTCTCAGGGCGAACTGCAGCTTTGTAGGAGTTTGGTGGAGCAGAAGAGGATTGCCCTGCAGCTCCTCCTCTCAAACGAAAGGAAAAAACTAGAGAGCTATTGCTCTTTATGCTGTAATAAGAGAGAGGAAGAGAATCTTCGAGCTGTTTACCTTGGAAGATAAGTCTCTGAAGGGCTGAGGGGATCCCAAGCCTGTGCTCCAGATTTGCTTTGAGATTTTGTACCAGATCTGTAGGATTTGCCCATTGCATGACGGTTTTGCCAGAGATCTGAGCTATTTGAATCTGAAAGGGGGCAGAGGAGTCTTCAGAAGATTTCAGGAGCAGCTTGGGGCCAGAGTTTTTTGAGCCTTCCGCCTCTTGACGCAGGGGAGTCCGCAGGTGAGAAGAAATCTTCTGCCTGAGATATTTTTTGCCCCAACGCGGATCTGCTGTAAAGGGATCTGTGGATTCTCTGTACAAACGCTGCGTCAGGGTGAATGAGGACCAGATCTGCACCGCCGAGGGCTGAGGAATCCTTGAAAATCGTGGATCCAGGTCCATGTTCCCTCCCCAAACCTGATCTTCGACCCTGTCATTTGAAATCAATCCTTGCTCGCGTGATCGGATCCTTTTCTTGCTAGGATGGGGCGTGGACACCAAGCACCTCTGTTCTCCATAGATGCAGACGGATCTGCCAGGCCTGTGCAATGCGTTTGCAGAGGGGAGCGCATCAGAACAAGTCTGGGTGATGATCGGTTGTTTTAGAATGCGATCCCCTGGATGAAAGGCTGGTGCTGCCGTGCGGTATTCGTTCTGCGCCCAGAAGAACGGGTAGCACGGCGAAATCTTGCTGTATGCTGAATCATTTTTGTTCGTCCCCTCAGCGAATCCGACCCAAAGCGAGAGGGAAGATTCAATCATGGCGTGACCAGCATGCAGGCCTCTGGCCGTTCGGGAGCAGGGCATACCTTCAGGAGCTGCGGCGGCGCTGTCTGTTGAAACCCTAATGCCGTAAATCGCATCCATCTCTAATCCCAGACGTCCAAAATACTTTCTTCAGGTCGATTTGAATCGATCTAACCCAGTTTTATATTAATACCCATTAATACTTTTATTTTCCTAAGTTTAGACTTAGGAACCCATTAAAAATATTAACTATTTTAATATCTACTTCACCGGGTAGAATTTCCCCAAACCATTTATGGGTCTTAGTGATCTCATGTGCATTAGCCTCTCCACCAATTTTCATGGCTAGAGCACATATGATGCTACCCAAATCAACACTCCCTCTTAGCGAGGAATCTACTCTAGTAATACTCCACCATTAAGCATCACCCTGATTATACGACACCAGTACTTGTGTTGATTCTAGACCTTCCTTCCCAACATCCTCTACACTGTTGCATCATGTATTGTTTCCCATGGCCCTACCACTGCCACTGCTACATCTGTACAACAACTCCCTCTGCATCAGTGATGTTGCTGGTCCTTCCTCCCAACACTGCATCTGCACTGCAGTTCTCTCTCATCATGCTGCCCATAGCACTACCACTGCTACTGCTACACTACAATTTAGTTACTAAGAAGTAAGTAACTGATCCACCCAACTACTAACATCCTTGTCAAGCTAGAAACCCTCCCAATGCTGAAGCTCTCTCTGCCACTATCCTGTGCTCCCTCTACTGCCTCTGCGTTGCTGCAACAACTCTGTGCCTCTCGCACCACTGCAAACCTCTATGTGCCATCCTACACTGCTGCAACTTCCTTTGTGCCTCTCGCACTACTGCAACCCTCTCTGCATTTCCAGGGAATACTGCACTCTAGCACTCTTTGTCGCTCCATTCACATTCACTTCTATCGACATCCATCATCTTGATACTATCACTTCAGGGCTCTCGTAGTTTGGTACGATCCAAGAGTTTGGGTCCCTCAAGGATCCTGCCCCTCATCGCCTATAGTCCTCCTGACTACAGCTCGATGTCTCTCCACCTCATCTCTAGAGGTGCATGAGAACTCATGGCACAATTGTCATCATCCTCTACCTCCTTTTCTGCCTTCACTGGCACTGCCTTGGAGTCAGACACCTTTGCCTTATTCTTCTTCCTCGGACATTGGTTTGCATAATGGCCCAGTTCCCCACAGTTGAAGCACTTTATCTTAGAGAGTTCCTTTTTCTTCCTCTTCCCCTACTGTCCCACAGATGCCAGAGTTGCATCCTCTTCTTCCTCTTTCTTGACCAGGGCTCCTTTGCTACTACTTCCCACCTTGGTCAGTCATCTGATCTCTTCTTGATGAATAGCTGCCCATAGTTCTTCCCAATATGGAAGATTCTCTCTGCCAAAAATGCTTTGGACAAACATCTCCCACTCCTTGGAGACTGTGTTCAGGGCAGTCCTCACCATTAAATCATGATCCAGCGTGGCCCCTATGGAAGTCAGTTGTTCCTGAATCTCCTTTAATCTGCTGAGGAATTGATCTACCTACTCCCCCTTGTACATTTGATACGACCACAACTGATTCTCCAGTAGCATCTTCTCTACATGAAAATGCCCTAATTTAATGTTGTCAAGGTGTCCCACATTTCTTGATCCAAATGGATCCAAGAACACTCTATAAGTCTTCAAAATCTCATAAAATCATGCCAAAGATCAAAACCATCGCATGAGAAGAACCCTTAGAATGGCGGAAAAACACTATCGGGAGGCAAAAACAAGAGAAAATCGTGGCAAAACAGAGTATTGGAGGCGTGAACAATGAATGCACAGTAGCTATCAGATCTGGCCGATCAATGGTCCAGATCTGATCAACAAATCACAATCGGCACAGGCAGACAGGGGATATCGGCGCATAACACATATATGTAGTGATGGCGATCGACAGAGTCAACAAGGACCGTCGATCAAGCATGCAGATCGACAGCCCACGTTGCATCGCAATATCACAATCGACAACCACAACAAAGTGCTTACAATGGCCCGGGGCATGAGTGATATGCGATTGCGATTAATCGCATTGCAATATCGCAATCGAAGAAATATTATGGAGCGGGGCCTATACACATACATATATGTGATCCGATGAACCAGATCTGACGGCTATATAAACATTATTGCATAGATTTTGAGATCTGCTGAAAGGCATTTTTTAATGTATTTTCATGTATTTCATTATTTAACAAAATACAAAGAAACAGCACCGATGTGATAAGACCCGGACCCGAAAGGGTTCGTGAAGGGAAATGTATATTGTTTCAAGTCCGGAGGAAAGCCATTTTTACGTTATTTTCACGATTTTAACGTATTTTTAAAAAATACATAGGAGCAAGGCTGAAGCGACTTGCGATAGTGATGAGGATGGACTCGATATAGGAATAGACCAGATTCAAGGACTTTTGAAGTCCAAAACAAGCAGTGTTTTGACGGGATTTCACAGTGTTGCAACATTTCTCTGTGTAAAATAGAAAACGATCGTTTTTGGGCATTCCAAAGGATTTTAGAGGCCTGCTAACCATTCCATTACAGTATAGGTGGCCACCATCCTTAGAAATGTTTAGCAATGATTGTTAACACTTAGAAAGGGGTTTGAGCAGATAGAGGACGGGGAGACTGAAAGTTGACAAGCTGAAATGAACAGGCAACGCAGTTCTAGCTTTAAAACCATAGCAAACAGAAGACAGAGCAGGCAGTGCTGAGATAGAGCTAAGTTAGAGACAGAGAGTGATTCAGAGAGTCTATGTACTTAGAGAAAGCTTGAGAGGTTCAAGCAAACTCTTACTGTTATATCTGTTGTGTATTGAGTCTCAAATTGAGCTCATACTGTTGTAAAAACTCTGCTTGAAGACATAATAGAGAGGCCACCACTGAAGGCTGGACCAGGAGATGTAGCCCAGGAGTATTGGGTGAACTCCTTATTAAACTTGTTGTGTTTTTATGTGTTTGTCTATTATAGTCTTTTACTGCTTCATAGTCTATGTATTTCGCAATCTGATCGATCCATTGCATAAAATAACATAGGCAAATCCATGCACATGAGTCTGTAATACCTTATTAATTGTCTTAGATCTCATTATCAGATCAAGTGGTATCAGAGCTTTAGGTTTACTAAGGTTAGACAAGCTTGTGTTGGATTGGTGAATGATAACTAGGTCAAAGCTCAAAGTAGGAGAAGGAGAACTGGTTGAAACTAACCCAGAAATTGGTAGAGTCTATCCTAGGAGGAAAATGGCAGAAGAAAATCCCTTGGAATCAGACTCTTAGTTCATGGACAATTTCATGACCATGAGAGCCATGGTAGAAGAAATGTATCGAGAATTTAAGAAAGGTCGAAGTGAAGATTCTTCAACCTCCAAACAAGACAAAGGAACAGAAGAATCTCTTCTAGATGGCCATTCTGAAGGCAAAGGGAAAGGAAAAGAGGCTCCTCTATCCACACCTCCTGATAGCCCTGAAAATAAAAAGAAGAAGACATCTTTGATTAAATTAGATGTTAAATTTGATTTTCCAATATATGATGGAGAATTAAATGTAGAGAAGCTAGATAACTGGATTAGACAGATTGATGTGTATTGCAGGGTGCAGAGCATTGATTCAGACAGGAGTAAAATTTAGCTGGCCAGCCTACGCCTTGGAGGAACTGCCTTGGTATGGTGGGAAGGTAGGACACAAGCTGACTTGAAGAAGCATGGTAAAATTCTTTCTGTCTAGAGTGAATTTGTTTATGCAATTAAAAAACAATTCTATCCACTAGCTTATATGCAACAAGCTATGATGAGTTGGCAAACTCTTCGCCAATTAAAAGGGAAAAGTGTACAAAGCTATATCTAGGAATTTAGAAAAAGAGCTTTAATTCTAGGCATTTCTTTAGACTCACCTAAAACTTTGTTGAAGTATATAGGTGGTCTGCATAGCTATTTGAGGCACACCATTCTCATGTTTAACCCTACTAGCATAGATGAGGTATCTGTTCAGGCTACCCATCTAGAGGCTAGAGGCAAGAATGTGAACCCAGAGATTGGGGGATCATCAAAACCCATTGCAAGCAAAAACAAGGAAAAGAGGAAGCAGAAATGGAAAGAGAGGAAGGAAAATGCTGTACAGAAGGCCAAACCTTCATGCACTCATTGCAAGAAGGATGGACATGATGATGAACATTGTTGGTCTTTGCATTCGGAGCTGAAACCCAAGAAGTTCGATGGCAAGAAGAAGAAGATTGTTGCTGCTATATAGAAAGATTTGGGGTCAGACTCAGGTGATGAAACAACAATCGCAGCCACATGTATAAAAGGTAAAAATTCTGAAGCATCTACTAGTAATTCTACCCAAACTATTTATAGTGAAGAAAATGAGAGGAAAAGACATGAGCTTTTTCATATTAGAGTTATTTCCAAGCATCAAAAGATTGATACTTTGTTTGATAGTGGCTCACAAGTAAACTTAATTTCTGAAGAAATTGTAAAGAAGCTGGGATTACTAACCACACCTCACAAGAAGCCGTATCCATTAGGTTGGGTATGTGATAAGGCAAAGCTACAAGTGACTAGACAATGTAAACTTAGGTTTGCCATTGGTTCAACATTGTAGATGAGGTTGAGTTAGATGTAATTCCCTTGGATATATGTGGAATTGTTTTAGGAAGTCCTTATTTGTATGATAGAAAGGCCATTTTCTATAGAGCAGAAAATAAGTATAAACTAACCAAAGATGGAATAGAAAATATTGTAAGAGCTCACAAACTCAAAAATAATTATGCTCTCATAAACTCAGGGCAGATGAAAAGGATTGTAAATTCATGCAAGCAATTTTTACTAATGGTTGTAAAGGAAAATAGACCTGATAAAACCAATGTATTTGAGGGCTATGATGCTAAACAGAAAGCTGATTTATAAAAAGTTGTTTCAGAATATGATATCCTATTTCAAGAACCTAAAGGTCTGCCACCCAAAAGGGAAATTGTACATGATATTAATTTGTAGCAAGATGCTCCTTTACCTAACATCGAAATGTACAGGTTGTCCGCTTTAGAGAATTCATAAATCAAGAAGCAGGTACAAGAGCTGCTCGAAAAAGGGTTCATAAGACCAAGCACATCACCATGCGGATATCCAATCGTGTTGGTGAGGAAGAAAGATGGTTCGTGGAGGATGTGCATTGATTACCGAGCATTGAATAAAATAACAATCAATAATCATTATCCCCTTCCTCGCATTGATGATCTATTGGATCAGCTAAAAGAAGATGTTTAATTTTCCAAGTTGGACCTACGTAGTGGTTACCATCAAGTCAGAGTAGCACAGCCAGATGCATGGAAGACTGCTTTCAAAACAAAGCAAGGGCTGTATGAATGGCTAGTTATGCCTTTTGGCTTGACTAATGCTCCTGCCACTTTCATGAGAATTATGAATGATGTACTCAGGTGATGATTTTGTAATTGTATATCTAGATGACATTCTTGTTTTCAGTAAAACATGGGAAGAACATTTGAAGCATTTAAAGCAGACTCTAGATGTTTTGAAAAAATAAAATCTCTATGTTAAATTATCAAAATGTGAATTTGGTAAAACATCTTTGAATTATTTGGGTCATATTGTAGGGGGTGGTAAATTGAAGATAGATCCCTCTAAGGTTGCAGTCATTGTAAACTGGCCTAAACCCAAGTCTGCCACAGAAGTTAAAAGCTTCCTAGGAGCAGCACAATATTGGAGAAAGTTTATTGCTAACTTTTCCTTAATTGCAACTCCCTTACATGCTTTAACAGGATTGAACAAGGTGTTTCAGTGGGGAGGCAAACAGCAGAAAGCCTTTGACACCTTGAAAGAAAAAATTAGTAAATCACCAGTACTATCATTGTGAAATCTTCAACAACCATTTGAGATCGAAATAGATTCCAGTGACTATGCCATGGGAGCAGTGTTGATGCAATATGGTAAACCCATATGCTACCATTCTGAGAATTTTAATTCTGCAGTAGTTAATTATCCTACATACGATAAAGAATTGTATGCATTAGTCTAGAGTGTGAAAAAGTGGAAATATTACTTAATGGGCAAAGAAACAGTTATACATACTGATCATTAGCCACTTCAGTACTTGCACTCACAAACTAAATTGTAGAAATCAAGACACTATAGGTGGATGGGTTTCCTACAACAATTTCATTTAGTCATCAGATATAAAAAGGGCATACACAATAAAGTTGTAGATATGTTGTCCAGACCAGTCATAAATGCATCTACTATACTTAAGCATAACTCAGTAATGCATGAAAGCTACATTGAACAATATGCTCAAGATATAGACTTTAAAGATGTATATGAAACTTTAAATAATGGCAAAAAGGTAGAAGAATTAGATTACTATGTTAAAGACCAACTCTTGTATCATTTGGGAAAGTTATGCATTCCACAAACTGAAAGAGTCAACATAATTAGGAAAGCACACACTTCTCTAATATCAAGTCATTTTGGTGTAAGTAAAACAGTTGCACAGCTGCAAAGATACTGCTATTGGCCAAAAATGCATGAAACAGTTTCTAGATATGTAAGAGGGTGTACCATGTGTGCTAAAAGCAAGCCCAACAATAGAAATCTAGGCTTGTACACTCCACTTCCAGTTCCTTCTCGTCCTTTGGAAAGTGTTTCCATGGACTTTGTTGGGGGATTGCCAAAATCTAGAAAGGAGTATGACTATTTATATGTTATTGTGGACAAGTTCAACAAAATGTGTATTTTAATATGTTGTAACAAGCAGATTACAACTGAGCAAACAACGAAGTTGTTCTTTCAGCATGTCTGGGTGCAGTTTGGGTTACCCACTTCGATAGTATCTGATCGAGATTCCCGATTTGTTGGGAAGTTTTGATCAAGTCTGTGGGAATTAATGGACACCAGATTGAAGAAAAGCATAGCCTTTCATCCAGAAACAGATGGCCAAACAGAGGTATTCAACAGGACAGTGATCTAGTTGCTCAGGGGTTATTACAGCAAACATCCCAAGCTTTGGGATGAACATTTATGTTATGTGCAACATGCTTACAATCGTGCTAAACATTCTTCTACACAGAGATCTCATTTTGAGACCTATTTTGGTTTTATACCAAGGTCTCCCTTGGATTTTGTCTTTGAAAAAGACATAGCAGTTGCTGGACACAGTGATGTGGACAAAGCAACCAAGTTCATTGAACAGATCCAAGAAATTCACCAGGCAGTGCAGGAACAATTGGAAAAGAGCCAAGCCAAGTACAAGGCAAGGCATGATAAGCATCGGGTGGAGCACAACTTCCAAGTTGGTGATCAAGTTTGGCTGTATATCAGCAAGGATAGAATGCAAGGTGAAGGAAAAAAGCTAAAGCCAATAAGGTATGGGCCTTTTAAGGTACTTGAGAAAATTGGTGAGAATTCTTTCTGCCTTGATTTTCTAGCTTACATGCACATCTATTCAGTGGTAAATGCAGAAAATTTAAGACTGTTTGAACCTTCATTAATTGAAGATCCCGAAGAGCAAAGTCAATTGCCTTCTATTGATGATCTGTTGCCTGAATATCTCAATGAGTTGCAGGAAGATACAGTTCTGGATAGGAAGGTGAGAACTACACGTAGAGGGGATGTTGAGTACCTAAGAATTGGACTCAAAGGTTCAAAACCCAGCAGTGCAAAATGGATAGAGATTGGGCAAGTGAGGCAGTTGTATCCTCACTTGAGCGATGCTTGAAAACCAACTTTTGGTGGTCCAAAAGCCTTTTTAGTGGGGAGGTGTGATCCAAAGGGATCCAAGAACACTCTCTAAGTCTCCAAAATCTCATAAAATCATGCCAAAGATCAAAACCATCGCATGAGAAGAGCCCTTAGAATGGCAGAAAAATACTATCGGGAGGCAAAAACAAGAGAAAACCGTGAAAAAATAGAGTATTGGAGGCGTGAACAATTAATGCACAGTAGTCGTCAAATTTGGCCGATCAACGGTCCAGATCTGATCGGCAAATCGCAATCGGCACAGGTAGATGGGGGATATCGATGCATAACACATATATGTAGCGATGGCGATCGGTGGAGTCAACGAGAACCATCGATCAAGATCAAGCGCGCAGATCGATGGCCCACGTTGCATCGCAATATCGCAATCAGCAACCACAACAGAGTGCTTACAACGACCCATGGCATGAGCGATATACGATTGCGTTAATCGCATCGCGATATCGCAATCGGAGAAATATTATGGAGCGGGGCCTATACACATACATATATGCGATCCGATGAACCGGATCTGACGGCTATATAAACATTATTGCATAGATTTTGAGATCCGCCGAAAGGCGTTTTTAAATGTATTTTCACGTATTTCGTTATTTAACGAAATACAAAGAAACAACGCCGATGCGATAAGACTTGGACCCGAAAGGGTTTGTGAAGGGAAATGTATATTGTTTCAAGTCCGGAGGAAAGCCATTTTTACGTTATTTTCATGATTTTAACGTATTTTTAAAAAATACACAAGAGCAAGGCCGAAGCGACTTGCGATAGCGATGAGGACAGACCCGATAGAGGAATAGACTAGATTTAAGGACTTTTGAAGTCCGAAATAAGTAGTGTTTTGGCAGAATTTCATAGTGTTGCAGCGTTTCTCTGTGTAAAACAGAAAACGATCATTTTTGGGCATTCCAAAGGATTTTAGAGGCCCAATAACCATTTCGTTACAGTACAGGTGGCCACCATCCTTAGAAGTGTTTAGAAATGATTGCTAACGCTTAGAAAGGGGTCTGAGCAGATAGAGAACAGGGAGACTGAAAGCCGAGAAGCTGAAACGAACAGGCAGTGCAGTTTTGGCTTTAAAACCATAGCAAACAGAAAACAGAGCAGGCAGTGCCGAGACAGAGCTAAGACAGAGACAAAGAGTGATTCAAAGAGTCTGTGTACTCAGAGAAAGCTTGAGAGGTTCAAGCAAACTCTTACTATTATATTTGTTGTGTATTGAGTCTCAAATTGAGCTCATAATGTTGTGAAAACTCTGCTTGAAGACATGATAGAGAGGCCACCACTGAAGGCTGGATCAGGAGATGTAGCCTAGGAGTATTGGGTGAACTCCTTATTAAACTTGTTGTGTTTTTATGTGTTTGTCTTTTATAGTCTTTTACTGCTTCATAGTCTACGTATTTCGCAATCTGATTGATCCATTGCATAAAATAACATAGGCAAATCCATGAACATGAGTTTGTAATACCTTATTAATTTTCTTAGATCTCATTATTAGATCATTTCCTTTTTCGTATTC
This sequence comes from Pinus tabuliformis, assembly GCA_031772625.1. NCBI lineage: Eukaryota > Viridiplantae > Streptophyta > Pinopsida > Pinales > Pinaceae > Pinus > Pinus tabuliformis. The sequence continues at coordinate 939,434,444 of CM062810.1, read as the reverse complement.
TTCTCGGCAATATGCTGAACCACATGATCCTTGAACCCATCAAGGATTATGCATTTCGCCTTGGCCATCGCATCCTCATACCTTTCATTGTCAGCTGGGTCGACTGGGATAGCCATAGTTCTCAAGGAAAAGGCCTTGATGTGATGTCTATCTAGAACGAACGGGATCTTGGGCTTCCAAATGACAAAATTGGATGCCCCATCCAACCTATCCTAATCCCTCAGTCCATTCATGGCCATCTCTCTGCTCTTCCTTTTGACTCCTCTGAATCTTTACTTCCCTCCTGGAAGTTCTCTCTTCGACTCCCTCTAAGTCTCGATTTCCCTCCTGGAAATCCACCTGCCAACCATCGAGTCGCACCTCTCCGATCTCCTATGCTCCTGCAACACTGATATGGATTTCTTGGCTAGAAATATGCCTAAGTAGAAACTCCCTCTACCTTGGTTTTGTCTCGTTAGGTACTGTTCTACCTCAACAACAACAACCCACCAGCTTCACTCTCCACAATCTGCCCACAGCTTCCTATGCCCCAGCAACTAAAGAACTGAGCCTCTAGGCTCTGCACAATCCGGGGAAGGTTTATTTGCTCCCTTGGCCAACTGCGTCAACCCTCCTAGTCTCTGCATGGCTCTTCGTGAGCCTCTTCTGTCTTTTTCTGCCGCTGCGCTGGCCTATCTCTGGCTCGAACTGATGACGCAGACCTTCTCTGTCAACCCTTCTCTGCTGCTTTCTGCCTAGGAACAAATTCTATCACTTAGGACAATTGTTTCTATTGTAAATTCTCTGATTTAGCTGGCGCCTTCAACTCTCCTATGATATGCAACGCTCTGATACCATGTTGAAATTTCTAAGTATTACCCATTATAAATTTTATCTGTATTATCTGGTTTATTTTGTCTACTTGTTTAATTACTAACAAGTCATTTATCCATATAAACACTAAAATAAACACAATACAGTATTAACCATCTATAGATCAACAACTGAAAGAAATAGACAAACACAAGGGACACCATTATTTTTGGACAATCGTCCCCGGGAAAACCCAACTTGGGAAACTGGTGCAACAGTTCTGAAGGTTTTATTTTTAAGCAGCTTTTCTTACACTAGGTGCCAAACAGGTTCACCCAACAGAGATAAAAAATCTGGCAATAATATCTCTCTTTGGAAGCAGATATTCTGAAAGTCTGCCCCACGAAACCCTCCCCAGGACAATATGAAGCACTGTGTCAGCCTTCCTAGCCTCTACGTAAGCCTAAAACCATATACATTAGCCTTCTAAGGCTCTGCACAACCTATTTGGCCCTCTGCATCACTTCTGCAACTTCTACATGGATGATGCATGCCCTTCTGGCCTCTGCGCAGTCACTGTTGGCCTCTAATTGGCTCCCTCTGGCTCTGCATCTACCTCTCGGCTTCTGCGTTGGTCTTCCAGCATTATCTCTGCATCTCTGCCTCATACTCACTTCCCCTTACTACAACTCTGATCATTGATTCGATTTTTCTTAGCAAACCCCGCTCTAGAAAATCGAACTGACTGATCACTCTGGTGTATCTCGAACTAACCCTCAAGCCTCCTCTTATATTTTTTCTGTTGATTCTTCAATAGATGAGATTACATCTCTAATCAATGAATAATATTAGACTTTCCTTGATCCATGTCATTTAGAACCTTCTAACCCAGTTTTATATTAATACCCATTAATATTTTTATTTTCCTAAGTTTAGACTTAGTAACCCATTAAAAATATTAATTATTTTAATATCTCCTTCCGGGTAGAATTTCCCCAAACCACTTCTGGGTCTTGGAGATCTCATGTGCTTTAGCCTCTCCCCCAATTTTCATGGCTAGAGCACATCTAATGCTACCCCAAATCAACAGATATTGGAAGGAAAGTCAAATCTCTCAAAAGTGATAATGGTGGAGAGTATGTGTCGAATGAGTTCGAAAAATTTTATGCATCAGAAGGCATTCGATGGGATATGATAGAACCCCATAATCCACAATAGAATGGAGTGGTTGAAAGGAAGAACAAAAGCATTTTGGGAGCGGCACAGGTGATGTTGCATGATCAGGGCCTACCATTACACTTGAGGGTTGAAGCATGCAACACAATTGTTTATTTGTAGAATAGAAGCCCTCATCGAATTCTCAAGATGAGTACACCGAAAGAGGATTTTTCAGGGAAGAACCATATGTGGCACACTTTAGGATCTTTGGTTCATCAATCTATTGCCATGTTACCAAAGACACATGGAAAAATATAGAGCCAATTGCTGAGTTGGGCATATTTGTGGGGTACGCTAATACAAATCACAACTATCAGGTGTACCTGCCAACCAACAAGATGATAGTGGTCCATAGATATGTGAAGTTTATGAAGAGAAGGCCATGAGATGTTCCCTTGAGAGGGAGATTCAGCTACATGTGGTTGAGGAGCTTTTAACTCCAAAGGAGGAACCTCAGGATGATGTGGAGCAGCCACATGCAGAGGAGCAAGGAATGGAAACACCCACTCATGCAGAGTCTTCCAAAGATGGGAGAAAGCACACCAGAGATGATGACATGTTATTGCATGATGCTAGAGAGAATGTGGGAGAACCCACATCACAACGCAGGTAGAGGAGGTCACTAGAGAGGTACACTGGCTACATGGCTCTGATGAGCGGGAGTGTAGAGATTGAGCCATCCTCTTTTGAGGAAGCAGTTCAGCAACCAGTTTGGGTTGATGTCATGGTTGAGGTGTATGACTCCATTATTAGGAACAGTGTTTGGGAAGTGATCCCAAGATCATAAAACAAGTCAGTGGTGAGTTCCAGATGGATTTACAAGGTAAATAAATCAATTGATGGTAGTGTGAGGAAACACAAGTCTAGGTTTGTGGCCAAAGGGTTATCTCATGTGGAGGGGATGGATTACGATGAGATTTTTTCTCCTGTAGTAATGCATTCATCAATCAAATCCATTCTAGCACTGTCAGCGCAGATGGGATGGAATATACATTAGATTGATGTAAAGACAACAGTCTTCAATGACACGATTGAGGAAGAGGTGTATATTGAGCATCTTGAAGGATTTGAGACCTTCAATAGAGAGTCTTATGTGTGCATACTCAAGTGAGCATTGTATGGACTGAAACAAACACCCCGTGCTTGGTACACCACAATCGATTTCTATTTCATCAGGTTGGGCTTCACCAAAAATGAAATGGATCTAAACCTTTACCATATTGTGGTTGAAGGTAAATTGTTGATTATTGTTTTATATGTCGACGATTTGATTCTGACAGATGATGATAAGTTGACCACGTCTTGCAAAGAGGATCTTGCAAGAGAGTTCAAAATGAATGACTTGGGGCTCATGCACTACTTTCTGGGATGGAAGTATGGAAAGGAGATGATGAACTGTTTGTCTCTTAGGGAAATTATGCCAATGAGATACTAAAGAAGTTCCACATGGAGAGTAGTAAACCCATGGAGACTCCTCTAGCTGGTAACTAGAGGAAGGAGGATGCTAATTTTGGTGAAGTAGTGGAGGCTACTATTTATAGAAAGCTTGTGGGTTCACTCATGTATTTGGTGAACACACAACCGTACATGTGTTATGAAGTTAACCAACTTAGTCAAGCTATGGTTAAGTTGACCAAACTGTATTGGAAGGCATCAAAACATGTGTTGAGATACCTCGTAACAACCACTCAATTTGGTATTTGGTACAGATAGACAGAGGGAGTGAAGCTTCAAGGATTCATCGATGCAAATTGGGCAGGGATTCCATCCGACAGGAAGAGCACACTAGGTGGGATCTTCAATATTGGGTCAGCAATTGTTTCTTGGTACAACAGGAAACAAAGATCAATTGCACTCAGTTCAATAGAAGAAGAGTACATGGTTGCTTGTGAGGCTATCAGATGGATCCAACAATGATTTACTATGACAATCAGAGTTGTATCAAACTCTCTGAGAATCCAATTTTTCATGATCGGTCCAAGCATATTGATATCCGGTATCATCATCTTCGAGATTGTGTGCAGAGGATAATCATGTTGTTGGAGTACATTCCCACAGAGGAGCAGGATGCAAATATTTTGACAAAGACATTGCCAAGATGTAAATTCGAGTTTCACAGAGGCAGAATCGGGTTAGCAGATAATCCCTTTCTTATTGAGAGGGAGTGTTAAAAATAGCAACAAGAAATCCTAATTTAATTTGTCCTTGAATTAAATTAGGAATTAAATCAAAATTCTATTCTCATAGCAACTTGTAATAGTTAACTAAGTTAATTTTACTTAGTTAGCTCAGTAAATTTGAGTTGGAAGTCTATCTAGAGTCATGTAGGGTGATCACTAAATTTTAAGGGTCCAAGTTGAGTTCTTTTGAGTTGTAATTAGTTAACTTAGTATAACTGATTTAAAGTCAGTTAAACTAGTTCAAACTGTTGGAGGAACTACTAGAAGGTATAGTAGTGAGGAGCAGCTTTAATGCAGCTTCAATGCTCCACCAGTTAACTGAAGATTCACTCATAAATGACTCATGCATGTTAGTTTAGAGGAAGACCCAGTTGAGATTAGAGTTCAGGGACAATGTACTATCAGTTGTATAACTTTCTGAGTTGTACAGATGGTGAATGCAATTAGTAGAAGGCCTATGATGGATTTCACAGTTGTGGTGAGGGATTTCCCCAATTAAATATGGGTTAATTCTCTTAGGAATTGCGAAAGGAAGTAGGGGCTTGGTAGGCAACAGAATTGGCTAAGTGTTGGCTTGGGCTGGGTTGTGAAGTAGAGAGATAGATGGTACTTGTGCAAGAATTGTTCTGGTTGAACAATAATTGTATTTTCTTCTCAGGTCTTTTGGTTAATTCAATATAGATAGTCGGGGTTTTGAGCTGAGAAAAATATTATGTTATGTGTGATTGAAATTATTCCTTTTATGCTTAGTGTTTTCATCGATCAATTTTGTTTTCTGCTGATGAGTAGAGTAGATTATTGTCTTTGTTTTAGCATATCACATAAGTTGTTGAATCTACAAGTAAAAATGTACTCTCCTTCTCTCTCTCCCCCATCTCTCCCTCTCCACCTCTCCCTCCCTCTCTCTATCTCTCTCTTCTTCCCTCTCTCCCCCTACCATCTATATCTATACCTCCCTCTATCTCTCCTTATTTCTCTCTCTATCTCACCCCCCTAAACACATGTCATGCTCTCTTTCTCTCTCCATATTTTTCTCTCTTCCTACCTCCCTCTCTCTACCTCTCTCTTCTTCCATCTCGTCCCCTCCATCCATATCCCTATCTCCCTCTGCCTCTCCTTCTTTATATCTCTATATAATCCCACAAACATACACACACTCTCTCTCCATATCTATCTATCTATCTATATGTCTATCCCTCTTACTCTCCCTCTATCTCATACCCTTTTCTCTCTCTCTCTCTCTTCCTCTTCTCTCTCCATATATATCTCTCTTCCCCCTCCCTCTCTTTGTCTCTCTCTTCTTCCCTCTCTGCCCCCTCCATCTATATCTCTCTCCCACTGTCTCTCCTTTTTCTCTCTATCTCACTGGTGAGCTCCAGTATTGTAGCAATAATGCTACAACTCCTGGGGCTTCCTGTCTCTTAATTTTATCAACCCGGTAGTTCGTACAAACTTGGAAGCGACGGTGCTGTATGCACAAGTACTAGCTCTTGTCGCAGCTGTCACTTGGTCAGCTGGCACAAGTCCGCTAGGGCTCAAGCCAACTTCTATAGGCTCTCAGAAGAAGCTTGTTAAATGATGGACGAAAGCTAGCTCAAAGAAGACTAATCTACTTGGAAAAAATGAACTGAAAGCAAATCAAAACATGGAAACCCTAGGAAACCCTAATTTAACTAGTCTAACCTCTATGATGCAAAGAATGTGAAGGAAACTTCTACCAATGATGCCATTACTTCTAATAAGTGAAAATGCATGAATCTAATCTACTTGCATCTTAAAAGACATGTTTTTGTATTTTTTCTTTAAGTGGATGGAGTGATTGTGATTTTGTGCTTATTAGGGTTTGGTTGTGCAGATGTGATGCGGAAGGAAGGAAAGCTTGGGAAAGGTTGGGGAGGCTAGGAGAGGTCCCCAGAGATCCTTAGCATCAGTCCACAGAGGTTCCTCACGTTCAGAGGCTCAGCAACCGAGTGAGTGGCCTCCTACAGGATGTCTGCAGGGGATTCTACAGGAAACGCAGGGGTTTCTACAGGAAGTCTACAAATTGCTACATGATGACCTACCGTGGGTGTTTGAAGTGATGGTGGAGTGATGGAATGGTAGGGGGAGATGTGCAAGGTAGGAATAAAGCTGGTGATGGCTCAGGAGTGGAGAAGTAGGATGGAGAACGAGTGTATGAAGTGGGTTGATGGATGGAAGGTTATAACAACGAAATGTCTAAAGAATGAAGTTACGTGAGGAGTGGAGGAGTTTGGGAGATAATAGAGCGGAGCAGAGGTCAAGGATGTGGTTGTATGCGTGATCAAGACGAAGAAGAAGGTAATAGAACGATGAAGAGCAGTGTAAATAAAACAAATGGCTTATGACTGTCACCAAGATGAAAATTCATTAACCTATGCTACCTGTGCTATGAACTCAATGAACAGCAATATAAAGCGTGTAGAGGAATGTGCATGAAGCGGTGATGAAGGTGTATGGTGCAAGAGTGAAGTGCATGGAAAGATCTATCATAAACGAGACTATGTTGCAGCATGTATAAAGTGAAGAACTGCGTATTTTTGTGGTTGGTATAGGCTGCACTCCAATCTCCAAACAGAGATGGCAGTGGAGACTTCCTCAACCTTTTTTCCTTGGAGCTCCAAGAGATTATATCTATCCTCCTATCAAACTTAAGCAACTGAAAGCAAATCACCATAAACTAGTCCTATCTATGCTCATGAAAACGACTAAATTACCAAACTGTGAATTCGAATTGCATGTGAAAATAAACAAACTCAAAGTGCTGGAACGAAATGCAAACACATTACAACACTGAGGAGATCTATTGATCTCAGGTTGGGCCCTAACCTGAGAGCTATAGCTCCTTGAGAAAACTCAGAACTAGATCAAAATCTGCCTTCTTTATTCATAATCTGATGTCATGCCAAATTGGCTTACAAAAAGGAACAAAAACTGAGCTCTAGCTCGTACTTTCCAATTACAAGAGTAATGCCAAGGTTCAAAAAGCTCCTCTACAAGGCTTTGGCCTCAGTATTTATGCAAAAACGATCATCCAATAGATGTCCTTGATTTTAGGAGCTCGGTTGTCCAACTAAAGTTTAACTGCTGATCCTGTGGGACAGTCATAACTACTGTTCCTGTAGAACAGTTATAACTGCTGTTCCTGTAGAACAGTTGGCTGCTTCTAAGCTCGGTGGGGAGATGGATTGGAGCTCGGAGTTCTTGGTGGGAATCACGAGGAAGGTCCCCAAGACTGTGGACATCCTCTCCTAAAAACCAGCAGTGCCACCTCATTGTCTCCTTGTCTCCTTTTTCATTGTCTTTTTCTCCCTTTTAATGCCAAAAACCTGAAAGCATCATGCATTAGTCACGTAGATAAAATGTCTACCCTTCTTCCTACAAACAACACGAATAAACTAAGAAATGCATGCATAAGCAGTAAAAAGTGAATGGTTTGAGCAAAGCAAGTAGGCCAAATGAGCCCAAATTATACCAAAAATTGGGGCTCATCATCACCCCCTAGCTAAACTATTTGCTCATCCTTGAGCAACTTAGTCCAAGTCCTCATCTTTCATTGCTTTCACTGCTTCTCTTGCATCCCAAGGCTCTGTGGTAGGGTCCTCTCTGTAGATGTGAAACCCTGCTTTTCTGTTTACCTCTTCCCATTGTTGACTGTCATCTTCCTTTGTATTTCCTTCAGTCAATCCTAGCAATAGTGGTGGGCTGAGTTTAAGGCCAATCCAGCTGGCCTGGAGGCTTTGCATGGACTTCTTGTAAAGGTCAACCCTTGCCAAAGCTTCTCTCATCCGGATGGGGGTATGGTACTCTCGGATTTTCAAGCTGTGGGCCATGGTATTCCATCTGCGTGCACAAGCCTGGGCAGCACTTTCTCCCAACAACCTTTCCATGTCTTCAAAGTGAGCTATGGCCTGGGCTTGTTGGTCCATAAACCTCAAGGAAGCTGTGGGATCTGTAGCCAACTGTTGGTGGGTTGAGATGAGTGCCATCGGGTCCTCTAGTTCCGGCCTAATGAACAGTGGTTCGCTCACTTCTCGGTTCATGACCGATTTTGCTTCAGCTGCTCTTTGATCTTCATGGTTTAACCATGAGGCGAGGGCCATCAATTGCATATCACCCAAGGCAATGTTGGGATCCCATGAGACTTCATTAGGCAAAGCCAAGTTGTGGAGGTAAAACTCTGCCAATTTGGCTTTGTCTTCTGCCGAACTAGTAGTGCATAATTCAGAAAATTGTTGTGGGTTTTGGATGTGTTCAATACCTCTTTGGGCCAAGGTGTTTATTTGGAATTGAAGCCATTGATCCTTTAAAAACAATCCATAGGATTTTGCGGGCGTTCTGCACTGAATTGCTTCCATGGCCCAACTGGCCATGCAGGCCAATTGTGCTTCCTTTTGTTGCAGCTGTTCCTTTAAGGCTTGCACTTCAATTCTTGTCTGCTGTTCTGCTTCCTGTAGAAGTGTCATTGGCTCTTCAAGACTGGTGGTCAGCTCCTTTTTTCCTCCTTGTTCATTTGTGATGTCCTTGGAGGATGTTCCTGCCCCTGCCTTTAGTTCTTGTAGCTGCAACCGTAACTTCTGATTTTCTTCCTGTAGAAGCGCCTGCTGGCAACTAGCCACATGTTTAGCCATGGTGAATTCACTCCTGACCTCCCTGAGTTGATCCTGTAGAGGGCCTATGTCCGCCACCCCCTTTGATTTGGCGATTTGCATCCATGTGTGGGAACGGACTCTTTCTTTCTCTAGTTCAAAAAATAGAGGTACAGTAAATTTCTGTGGTATGATTTTGCCCACCTCTAAAAAGGTGTAATATGAATTCATATTGGGCGAAGGGCTAGGTTCTGGTATATGTTCTCTTGCTGTTTCTTCAGGCGGCTCTGCCTCATCCTCCCTTGGTGATGAGGGCCCTTCTTCTTCCCTCTTTTCTGTTTCCTGTAGCCGGGCCAGAGTATCCTGTAGAACATTTTCAGCTTCCTGTAGCTGAGTTTGTTCTAACTTCTCTTGCCATGTATTCTTCTTTGGACTCCCCTTCTCGTAGGTAACTGTGATCCTGGAGGGTGATTTTTCCTTGGGAGAAGCAGGTGTATCTTCGATGACAATCGGGCTGCTGGATTGAGGTGGTGGCTTGCCCGTTTTTATCCTAACGCTTCTCCGAGCTTTAAAGTACAGAGGGGTCTCCCTCTTCCTCTTGTCTTTTTGCTTAGGTGGCGTGCTGAGGCCAGCTAATACCGCTGCTGCTTCCCGTGCCAGAATATCCACCTTCTTCTCTTTGGGTTTTACCTTTTTGGGGCTTCCTGTAGAAGCCTGTTTTTGCAATTTCGGGCTTCCTGTAGAAGCCTGTGTCTTAATGGTTTGTGGGCTTCCTGTAGAAGCCTTGGTCTTTGCTTTTGGGCTTCCTGTAGAAGCCTGTTTTTCAATGATTTTTGGGCTTCCTGTAGAAGCCTGAGTTTGTGTTTTCGGGCTTCCTGTAGAAGCCTGTTTTTGCTTTCCTGTAGACACAGGTGTCTCCACTTCCGCTTGCTTGCCTGCTTGAGTTTTGCTTTTTGCTTTGGGTGCAGGTGCTGTTGAGGTACTTGGGCTGACGTGGGCCACCTCTGCTTTGTCCATTCTGCTCTTCATCCTCTTTTCCCTTGCTGACAGGATAGGTGTGCCACCTTTTTCTTGGTCCTTCTTTTCCTCATGCTTCTTCCTTTGTTCTTCGGCCACTGCTTCGTGTTCCTCACTGCTAGAGGAACCTGTTTATTCGATCAACATTTTAATATCCCCATCTTTGGTCAAATTGCGGAAGGATTCCCATGAGAGGGGGACCTTATATGAGTGCAATGCATCTTCCACAAGCAGCTTTATTAACCCATGGTGGGCTATCTGATCAGGTATGCCCTCTCTTAGCTTTGTAGCACACTCCATTAGGGACTGCAGGAGATAATAAGGGATGCTCAGTTTTTGCTCTACAGGAAGGTCAATTCGGTGCCTCAACTCAGTGAGTAGCCGAAAGTGATATGCATACACGATGCTGAACCGGCCTTCACAAGTAATATATTTCATGATTTGCAAACTGACTTCATTCCAAGGTGGTGATAGACTCGTTCTTCTCACCCCATTTTTATCCTCCGAGAATTCTTCCTCAGGTGGAAAGAATTCCTTCTTCGCCTGCTGACTCAGCTTTCTCTCCTCTTTATCCCACGGCAGACCCATAGGAAGTTCTATGATCCGACTGATATGTTCTGGGGTGAGTTTGAGGCTTAGACCTCTGAAGTTTACTGTGGCCAGTGTCTGGGATTTAGGCTTCAAAGCCTGCAAGAATTCCTCGGCTACTTCATCATCGTAGCCCTGCAGCTTATCACAAAAAGGCATCCATTGTGCTCTGGTGAAGAGCTCTACCACTGCCGGGTTTCTCCTTAAGTTAGTTGAATCAGTGGGCTCTCGTCTTATAAACCCACCCGGCATGATGAACACGGTCGTTTTAACTAAAGGTGGCAGATGCAAAAGAGATTTGGTCTATGAAGACAGAGCATGCACATACAAAATTTCAACACAGACTACTTATACCAACATCCTGTAGAACGGTAGCAATGGCACAACAAACAACAATTCCACCAATATCTTTATAACCCGACCGTGGACGATGGTCTTGCCACTTCTAATAACCAGTTACATTAAGAGTTCAGGGTTACCTCCTTAATTGGCCACCTTTTTTCGCGAGGCACCCGCTTTCCTGTAGATGACTGCGTTCCTGTAGACTGCGTTCCTGTAGAACTGCGCTCCTGTAGAACTGCGTTCCTGTAGAACTGCGTTCCTGTAGAAGCCGTGCGCAATTCTCGGGGAGGACTGTAGTTGGCCGCGCTCGCGGTGTGCTTGACCAGCGTTCTGGTAGCCAACAACTCGGCGTATCAAAGTGCAGAGGAGATCAGAATAGCTACCCGAGTTGAAGTGTTGGATGGTAAATGCATGCGCATGATTTAGCCGATTGGATTTTGAATCGGCGCAATCCGTGGCGCGGGGGATGAGCTGTCCCCGCCGGACCATTGGGCGACGTCATCCATCCTCCGCCTGCGTATTCACTTGCTGCTGCATTCATTCCCACAGATTTGCCGCCGCCTTTCTTGTTAAACTCATGCTTCTGACGAGAGTGTTCCCACGTGCATGCCGTTCATTCTCTTTGTCGTGGCCGCCACCCAAACATCCAATTACACTTTAACTAGCCGACGTGGCCAGTCGACTAGCCATACGGCCGCTCAACCATTCAATTTTACGCTTTGCAAACAATTTCAAAGTTAGATTCATGCGATTTGATGGAAGGAAGGGTGGAGACACTTACCTGCACGGCTGCACACGATTTTTCCAGTTCTCGGACGATGGTGAGCGGATCTACCTGCTGCGTGCGACTTACACCGACCCAGAAGCTCGTGGTTACAGGCTGCCAACGTTGGAGTGGATGGTTTTGCTTGCATGTGTCCGCGTTTCATTTCGGATGGCGGTGCTGTGAATGGTATCCACTCAAGCAGGTTGAACTGTTACAGGATCCCCGCGAGGGGTCTCGTAACAGTCCTTTCTCCTTGGGTGCATGCTGCACGATGGCGGTTCTGGCTTCTCGATCACAATCCCGGAGCTCTTGATGCATGTGGTATGAGATTCCATCATTTGTTAATCTTTGGAAATGGCTTTCCCGCGAGAACTCATCAATTTTCTTTGTTTGTGCAGGGACTTGGCCGCATGTCGACATGGGTGGTGGGGCATGGTGACAGCAACGTGCAAGGATGCCAACAGAGGCTTGCATGCATCCAAACCAATCCATGGTCACGAAATCTCTTTTTAAGATGAATTCTGGCCGTCCAAAACTCCTACAGGAAGTTTCCTGTAGACACAGAGCTTCCTGTAGAAAGTTCGGCCTTCCTATAGAAAGTCTGCACTTTCCTGTAGAAAATCCGCGCCTTCCTGTAGAAAGACTGCGCCCTCCTGTAGAAAGACTGCGCCTTCCTGTAGAAAGACAGCAGCTTCCTGTAGAAGATTCAAACCATGATAAAATTGCACATACCTTGAAAAACATGGGTGCTCTTGGAGGAGGTACTGATGAGGTTCCTTGACAGCATGATAAGGACCCTTGGCTGTGAGTTGAAGGGCTTCCTCTTCTCCATAGAGCATCTGCAACCTGCAATTTTTACCATATTTTGCTTATTGTGTTTTCTTTTCCTTTTCTCTTTTTTCCTTCCCTTTTTTTTTTTTTTTTTTTGAAAGATAACAGGGGCGCCTCAAGGAGGTTTTCGCCCGTGCCATCTGCCCTGAGCGCCTCAGAGAGGTTTTCACTCAAGGATCTTTTTCAACCTTTTCTCTTTTTTTTTTTTTTTTGAAAAGCAATAGGAGCGCCTCAATGAGGTTTTCACCCCTGCTACCTGCCTTGGGCGCCTCAGAGAGGTTTTCACCCAAGGATCTTTATTTATTTATTTATTTTTTTTTTCAGATATTCTTTCAGGGTGTGCCAGAGGCAGAGGTAGAACCCTTCTCTATGACCAATACAGATTTCTCCATAGTTTTGATAAACTCTTGTCTTGAGAGAGGTCTCCTGTAGATCTTCAATCGATGCCCATTGACAAGCATGGGAATGGCTTCCTCATCAATGGTTCGAATGAGGACAGATCCATTGTCATGGCATTTCTCCACTGTATATGGTCCTAGCCATCTGGTTCTCAACTTCCCCTTGAAATCTTTGTATCTGGAATCATACAACAAAGCCCAATCTCCCAGCTGAAATTGCTTGTCATGGAGATGTTGGTCATGCCACACCTTCCTCTGAAGTTGAACCACTTCTGAGTGAAGGAGGGCCTGCATGCGGTGCTCGTCCAGGCCATTCAGCTGCAACAGCCTTTCTTGTTGTGCATGGCTGAGATCTAGGTCTAGCTGAGCTGCCATCCTCAAGGTGTTGTATTCAAACTCAATGGACAACAAAGCTTTCTTCCCATAGACCAGCTCATATGGTGTGAAACCGGTGGTGGTCTTCCAAGTGGTGTTGTAGGCCCATGTGGCTTCTACCAAGCGATCCGCCCAGTCCTTTCTGCTGCTGCTCACCACTTTAGTCAAGATCCCTTCTAATGCTCTATTGGTGACTTCCACCTGCCCATTTGCTTGAGGGTGATAAGGGGTGGAAGTCCTGTGCTTGATCTTGTGATGAGCTAGGAGTTCTTCAACCAGGTTGGAGGTGAACTGGCTCCCTTGATCGGTGACCAGCTCTCTTGGATAGCCAAACTTATAGAAGATGTTCTCTCTTAGGAACTCGGCCACCTTTTCTTCTGTTGCTGCTTTGATTGCTTTGGTCTCTGCCCACTTTGTCAAATAGTCAGTACACACAATGATGTAAGTCCTTTGCCTCGAAGAGGGGTTGATTGGGCCCACAAAGTCCATGCCCCACTTCTCAAATGGCTCAAGAGTCACTTGAGGTTGGAGAGGCATCTCATCCCTTTGGGTCGGTTTCCCCATTCTTTGGCATTGGTCACACTGACTGACATATCTTCTGACATCTTGATGAAGTGTGGGCCAATAGTAGCCTGCCTGCAGGATCTTGAAGGCAGTTCTCTTTGCTGCAAAATGCCCTCCACAAGGCCCATCATGACAAGTGAGGAGGATATCAAAGACTTCCTCCTCCCTTACACAACGCCTTAAGATCTGATCGGGGCCAAGCTTGAACAGATTGCCCCCGATCCAAGTGAATGAGGCACTTTTTCTGATGATTCTGCTCTTCTCTCTGGAAGATAGGTGTGGAGGGAACTGTGCTGAAACAAGATAGTTTGCTATATCAGCAAACCATGGAGAGAGTACTGAAATAGCAAACAGATGTTCATCAGGCATCTGATCGTCCACTGTTCCATCCTCATCTGCAGACAAATCCAATCTAGATAAAAAGTCAGCAACAACATTTTCTCTACCTGGTTTATCAACAATGGTTAGATCAAACTGCTGCAATAAAAGTAACCATCTAATAATACGAGCATTCACATCTGGTTTATTCATCAAATATCTAATAGCAGCATGGTCAGTATGTACAAAGGTCTGGTAACCAGTAATATAATGTCGGAACTTGTTCAATGCATGGACCACAGCCAAGAATTCTTTCTCGGTTACAGTGTAATTCAGCTCAGCTTTGGACAAGTTTTTGCTAACAAAGTAAATGGCATATGGAAGTTTCTGCTCAACTTGTCCTAAAGCTGCACCTATGGCTTTGTTCGAGGCATCAGTGTGGATGTGGAAAGGTAGGGCCCAGTTTGGACCTCTCAGGATTGGGGCTGACACCAACTTGTCCTTCAATTCATTTAAAGCCCTCTGACAATCGTCAGTCCATTTAAACTCCACATCTTTTGCCAACAGACCAAACAATGGCGAGGCTAGCTTGCTGAAATCTTTAATGAATCTCCGGTAGTATCCTGCTAATCCCAAGAAACTCCGGACATCCCTTACCTTTTGAGGAGGTGGAACCCTCTTGATGAGAGCAATTTTGTTAGGATCCACCTGCAATTCTTGGGAAGAAATGGTATGGCCTAGCACGGTCCCCTCAGTCATTAGGAATTCACATTTTTCAGGACTAAGGGACAAGTTCATCTCGGTGCATTTGGTTAGGACTTTCCCCAGGTTGGACAATGCTTCCTGGAAGTTGGCCCCATAAGGAGTAAAGTCATCCATGTATATTTCCACTGCATCATGGACCAGCTCCGAGAAGATGCTCAAGACAGCTCTCTGAAAGGTAGCAGGAGCATTGCATAGCCCAAAGGGAAGGACTCGATAGGCAAAGGTACCCCAAGGACAAGTGAAGGTGGTCTTATCTTGGTCTTCCGGGCTGATTTGGATTTGATTGTACCCGCTAAACCCATCCAGGAAAGAGAAGAACTTCTTTCCTGCCAATCCATCCAACACTTGATCTATGAAAGGTAGAGGGAAATGGTCCTTCTTGGTAGCTTTGTTCAGTTCTCGGTAGTCCACACAAATTCTCCATTTCCCATTTTTCTTGGGAACCAACACTAGAGGGGACACCCATTCACTATCTGAGATGGGGTAGATGAATCCGGCATCCAACAGTTTCTGCAATTCTTCCTTGACAATGTCTTTAAGGGCTGGATTCATTCTCCTCTGAGGTTGCCTAACCGGTTTACAATCCTCTTTGATGTATATATGATGGGTACAGACCGAAGGATGGACTCCTTTCATTTCCTTATAGCTCCAAGCAAAAGCATCTAGGTGGTTGGCCAACAGACTACACAGCTCCTTTTCCTGGGAAGGAGATAGGGAGGAGCTGATCTTCAATGCTTTCTCAGGGCCGAACTCCACATTCTTGACTCTGGGAGTAACAGGGTTGGTTGTACAGAGATCCACTAAGGTGCTAGCTTGGGCATCCTCCACCAATTCCTCTAAGGGTAGTGCACTGGAAGGTGGATTCTGGATCAAGGTCTCGATCAAGTCATCCTCGGTTGGGGGGTCTTTTCTAGTGGTATCTAAGGTGCACAGAGGTGATGAGTACACCTCGTCTTCTTCTCCTTCTTCCAACCAGAGTGGTAAATCATGCTCTAAAGAAGGTTGGGCAGGAGGGTATAGGACTAGCTGCTTGGACATGGGACCATTTTTGATGGTCATGTTTCCTGCCCGACAACTTATGTAAGCATCTGCAGTAGCTAACCAAGGCCTTCCCAAAATGAGAGGATATCCAGTAAGCTTGGCCTTTGGTTGCAGAACTAGGAAGTCTGCAGGGTATTCCCAAGAATCAATGGAGACCATGACATCCTCCACAATCCCTTCGGGAGTCACGGTGGAGCGATCTGCTAATTGCAGTACTGTCGAGGTCTTCCTCAAGGAACTCTGAAGATTGAGTTTAAGCATGGTATCCCTGGTCATCACATTGATGGCCGCCCCCAGATCAATCAAGGTGTGGGGGATAATGGTGCCATTGATGTGAACATCTACTACAGGACTTCCAGGATCTAGGTACTTTGGGCAGATGACTTGTCCTAGCATAAGGTCAGACAGTTGTCCTATGACATTGATAGTTGAGGCATCTTTCTTCCGTCTGCCTGGGTGTTTGAAACACTTCTCCTTAACCAGCTTGTTATATATTGGCACATCCTTGATGGCTTGGAGAAGTGGGATTTTTACACACAACTGCTTGAGCTCACCCAAAAGCTCATCTTCTTCTGGGTTAGGTTGTGTGGTGGCTGTTAGTCTCTCAGGAAAGGGTGGAATAGCCTTTGGTTCACTTTCCTGTTTATCTTCCTCATCCTCTGAGGGAGGAGGTTGGCGATCTGGTAGAGTCTTTCCAGATCGAAGGTTGATCTCCTGGATCTCCACAGCATAGGTAGGGCATGAGGTTTCCCCAATGTATACCTGCTGGGCCTGTCTATTGTTGGGGTTCGGGTTCGGTTGAGCAGGCATTTGAGGTTGCCTTGGAGGAGCAGGAGGTAATGGTTGAGGTTGCACTGGTGGTGGAGGCAAAATGGCAGGAGGAGTGTTGTATTGGGGCCTCCACCCCGACTGAGGTGCATTCCATTGAGGCTGTGGCTGGGTATGTGAGTGATATGGGTGAGAAGTAGGTTGAGTGGGGTACTGAGGTGGATAAGACCATGGAGGAGGCATGGACCATGAAGGATGAGTAGGGGGACCCCAGGAAGGCATAGGAGTTGACTGGTTGGGGTTGTAATAAGCTTGAGATGCCCCTTGCATCCCCTGCTGATAAGGTCTAGATCCTTGTGGCCTCCTTTGGTTGAGGTAATAGAGAGGCTCTGTGGGAGCTTCGGTCCCTTGGTACATGGCTTTAAACCCAGGTAAGGTTGGACACTGATTTGTGGGATGGTCCTCCTCACAAACGAAACACACTTCAACCGAATGCAATGGACATTCGTTCTTAGGGTGCCTCCTTGCGCACCTAGGACAGAAGACAGCCAAGGCTCTCTCAGCCTCTTCTTTCTTTTGCTGAATCCTGAATGTATCAAGCTGCATGGCAATGGTTTGTCTCACCTCACTCTTAAGATCTTCTAATTGGTTTGCAAGCTCATGTTTGGAGAAAGGGACACTAGTTGAGAGGTGGTTTCCTCTACCTCGTTTCCGAGCTGCCCTGGAGTGGTTTCTAAACACAGTCTTGATATCCTCATAAGGCAATTGGTAAATGTCCCCCCCAGCTAACATGTGAAGGGTATCTAAGAGGTCTTCAGGGACTCCTCGGAGTAGGACCAACTTGAGGGATTCAGGGTCAAGTGTGCACCTGGCCCGCTTATAGCTTGGTTGGAACCTCTCCTCATAATCCTCTAAGGACTCATCATTTCCCATGGACATTCAAAAGATTTCCCCCTGTGTTTCCTTGGACCTACAGTAATCCCGGTACTTGGTGTTGAAAGCTTGCTGCATCTGAGCCCAAGTAGTGATACTATTCCCAGGTAAACCCATGAACCAGCGTAGTGCTGCATCCTTGAGAGTGGAAGGGAAAAGTTTCAACTTTTGCTCATCTTCAGTATAGTCATAGGTTCTACAAAGGACAACAAACTCAAACAGGAAGGTATCTGGATCTTCAGTGGTCAACCCATGGAAGTGAGGTAAGGCGGAGGGGCTAATGTTTTTCATTTTCATCTCTCCATTGGTCTCTCGGATGGGGAAGGCACCTTCTATTCTCTCATCTTCTCTTCTATTATCAGCCATAGCTTCAAATGGAGTAGTCTCTAACTCTTCTTCTACTATAGGATCTTTGGATATCTCAGGATGTTCACCTATAGGTTCTTCTGGGTCACTGTCACCAAAGAGGAGAGAAGGGTGACTCAGTGATGTGGTGGGGGTGTTTGGTAGGAATTTGCCTGATCTATCTCGGTTCCTACGAGGCATGAAATGGAAAAGACTTTATTTTTTCTCTTTGATTGCTTTTGCTTTGCTTTTCTTTTGGTACCTGCAAAACTGAGACAGATTGATCTACAACTATCTATGAAAGATACAAAATTAACTGGAAGCAGGAAAGGACTAATCTACTTTGCTCAAATGAAATTGCAGGAAGGAAATGCTAGTCTACGCTTGCAGAAAGGAAATGCTAATCTATGAAAGCAGGAAATGCTAATCTATGAAAGCAGGAAAAGTCTATGCTACTTTTGCAGAATGGAAATGAAGTGAACTACTTAGCAGAAGGTAAGAGTAAGAAAGTAGAAGAAAAGCAACAATTGCTAATACTCTGACGCTTCCCCGGCAACGGCGCCAAAAAGATGGTGAGCTCCAGTATTGTAGCAATAATGCTACAACTCCTGGGGCTTCCTGTCTCTTAATTTTATCAACCCGGTAGTTCGTACAAACTTGGAAGCGACGGTGCTGTATGCACAAGTACTAGCTCTTGTCGCAGCTGTCACTTGGTCAGCTGGCACAAGTCCGCTAGGGCTCAAGCCAACTTCTATAGGCTCTTAGAAGAAGCTTGTTAAATGATGGACGAAAGCTAGCTCAAAGAAGACTAATCTACTTGGCAAAAATGAACTGAAAGCAAATCAAAACATGGAAACCCTAGGAAACCCTAATTTAACTAGTCTAACCTCTATGATGCAAAGAATGTGAAGGAAACTTCTACCAATGATGCCATTACTTCTAATAAGTGAAAATGCATGAATCTAATCTACTTGCATCTTAAAAGACATGTTTTTGTATTTTTTCTTTAAGTGGATGGAGTGATTGTGATTTTGTGCTTATTAGGGTTTGGTTGTGCAGATGTGATGCGGAAGGAAGGAAAGCTTGGGAAAGGTTGGGGAGGCTAGGAGAGGTCCCCAGAGATCCTTAGCATCAGTCCACAGAGGTTCCTCACGTTCAGAGGCTCAGCAACCGAGTGAGTGGCCTCCTACAGGATGTCTGCAGGGGATTCTACAGGAAACGCAGGGGTTTCTACAGGAAGTCTACAAATTGCTATAGGATGACCTACCGTGGGTGTTTGAAGTGATGGTGGAGTGATGGAATGGTAGGGGGAGATGTGCAAGGTAGGAATAAAGCTGGTGATGGCTCAGGAGTGGAGAAGTAGGATGGAGAACGAGTGTATGAAGTGGGTTGATGGATGGAAGGTTATAACAACGAAATGTCTAAAGAATGAAGTTACGTGAGGAGTGGAGGAGTTTGGGAGATAACAGAGCGGAGCAGAGGTCAAGGATGTGGTTGTATGCGTGATCAAGACGAAGAAGAAGGTAATAGAATGATGAAGAGCAGTGTAAATAAAACAAATGGCTTATGACTGTCACCAAGATGAAAATTCATTAACCTATGCTACCTGTGCTATGAACTCAATGAACAGCAATATAAAGCGTGTAGAGGAATGTGCATGAATCGGTGATGAAGGTGTATGGTGCAAGAGTGAAGTGCATGGAAAGATCTATCATAAACGAGACTATGTTGCAGCATGTATAAAGTGAAGAACTGCGTATTTTTGTGGTTGGTATAGGCTGCACTCCAATCTCCAAACATAGATGGCAGTGGAGACTTCCTCAACCTTTTTTCCTTGGAGCTCCAAGAGATTATATCTATCCTCCTATCAAACTTAAGCAACTGAAAGCAAATCACCATAAACTAGTCCTATCTATGCTCATGAAAACGACTAAATTACCAAACTGTGAATTCGAATTGCATGTGAAAATAAACAAACTCAAAGTGCTGGAACGAAATGCAAACACATTACAACACTGAGGAGATCTATTGCTCTCAGGTTGGGCCCTAACCTGAGAGCTATAGCTCCTTGAGAAAACTCAGAACTAGATCAAAATCTGCCTTCTTTATTCATAATCTGATGTCATGCCAAATTGGCTTACAAAAAGGAACAAAAACTGAGCTCTAGCTCGTACTTTCCAATTACAAGAGTAATGCCAAGGTTCAAAAAGCTCCTCTGCAAGGCTACGGCCTCAGTATTTATGCAAAAACGATCATCCAACAGATGTCCTTGATTTTAGGAGCTCGGCTGTCCAACTAAAGTTTAACTGCTGATCATGTGGGACAGTCATAACTACTGTTCCTGTAGAACAGTTATAATTGCTGTTCCTGTAGAACAGCTGGCTGCTTCTAAGCTCGGTGGGGAGATGGATTGGAGCTCGGAGTTCTTGGTGGGAATCACGAGGAAGGTCCCCAAGACCGTGGACATCCTCTCCTAAAAACCAGCAGTGCCACCTCATTGTCTCCTTGTCTCCTTTTTCGTTGTCTTTTTCTCCCTTTTAATGCCAAAAACCTGAAAGCATCATGCATTAGTCACGTAGATAAAATGTCTACCCTTCTTCCTACAAACAACATGAATAAACTAAGAAATGCATGCATAAGCAGTAAAAAGTGAATGGTTTGAGCAAAGCAAGTAGGCCAAATGAGCCCAAATTATACCAAAAATTGGGGCTCATCACTCACCCCCAAAACATACTCTCTCTCTCTCTCTCTCTCTCTCTCTCTCTCTCTCTTCCCTCCCTCTTCCTCTTCCTCTCTCTCTCTCTTCCCCTTTTCTCCCTCTCTCTTTCCTTATCTCTCTCTCTTTCCTCCCACTCTCCTCTCTCCCTCATTGTCTCTCTGTCTCTCCCTTGTCACTCCCTCTCCCTCTCCACATTTCTCTCTCTATGAATTTCTTTTTCCCTCCCTCTCTCACCCCATCCGACTTTGTCTCTCTCTCTCTCCATTTCTCTCCCACCTCCCTCTATATCTATCCCAATCACACTCTCTCTCCCCACCCTCCAACTTTATCATTATCTCCCTCCCTCTCTCCTTCTTGCTATCCCCCTCTCTCCTCCCTCCATATATATGTCTCCCTCTCCCTCTCTCCCTTTCCCTTCTTTCCCTATTTTTATCCTCTCATTGTATCTCTCTTCCCTTGCCTCCTCTCTCCCTCGTTTTGTCTTCATCTCTCCCTTGTCACTCCCTCTGTCTCTCCACCTCTCTCTCTCAATTTCCTTGGTCTTCCCTCCCTCTCTTTCCCCTCCAAATCCATCTCTTTCCCTCACTCTCTCCTTCTCTCCCCCCTCCTCTCTATCTTCCTTTCTCTCTCTCCCTCTCTCTCCCACCTTTGTCTCTCTCTCCCCCACTCTATCACCCCCCTCTCTCTCTGTCTCTCTCAAATCCAATCCCATTGTATTGTATTTAAAAATATATCTAAATTAAAAAGAAACATAATTAGTTGTAAAATATTAAACCTATATTTTGGATCAATCATATAAAAAAAATACAATAATAAAAAACTTAAAAGAACCATACACTATCTGTCCTCTATTGTTGTTAGTCACTTTTCTTTCTCTCTTCCTTGGTTAAGATGCATCTATCCTAGTTCTTTACAATATTATTTATATTAAATAAATTTCACAAGTGTATATATACAAGTATTATAATTTCTAATTTTATTAAAACCTCAATTTAATCTCTATGGGAATATTTTTAGTAGTTGTGAGGATGGAGAGATGGAGGGTTTAGATATATCTCAAAAGTAATTATAACCTTTTTGCTTTTAGATTTAATTAAAAAATGTCATAAACTTAAATTAAAATAAAATATTTAAGAAATATTTTGATTGTGAAATAACTTACGGTTTTCAGAAATGTGGTATTGACAAGCCACAGTAGTGGTATTGGTCCATGGCATATTATTTATATTATATAAATTTCACATATGTATATATAAAAATATTCTAATTTCTAATTTTATTAAAACCTCGATTTAATCTCTATGGAATATTTTTAGTAGTTGTGAGGATGGAGGGATGGAAGGTTTAGATATATCTCAAAAGTAATAATAACCCTTTTGCTTTTAGATTTAATTAAAAAATGTCATAAAATTAAATTAAAATAAATTATTTATGAAATATTTTGATGGTGAAATAAATTAAGATTTTTGGAAATATGGCATTGATAAGCCACTGTAGTGGTATTGGTCCATGTTATTGTAATAGAATAATTAAAAGATTAGATCCATAGCACAATAATCAAAAGCATAGATGGCCCATGGTATTGATAAACTGTGGTATTTACACATGGTATTATGATTTTCTTTTATCTAAATAAAATGTTCGTAATTTCATTAATAAAAACAAAATTAAAATATAACAAAATAAATTCTATTATTATTTTTTCTTTACTCAAACTAGTTTATTGCACTAAGAAGGACTAAAGAGAACATTGAAGCTTTTCGTGGTTTTTCCAGTCTAATTTCTCTAAAATCCGATAGGAATTTATTGAAATCACAAGCTTGATGGATAACCCCTGCGCAATAAAAGTGCCCTAGGGGTTTTTTAGGGTGTTGAATCCATATACACAATCAAAAAACCACTTTAAATAACACAAATTAAGATTTCACCTTAAATTTTTCCGCCATACCAGAAAGTCCAAAAAGTTGCACTAAAGACAACTCCATTGTATTGTGTTTTTAACTTCTTCTTCTTCTTCTCCTTATTAATTATAATATAGCTGACATTAAAAATGGTGACATACAATTTTTCTTATATTACATCTAACGCCTACATATCTACCCTAGGATGTAGAGCGCCTCTAGGCACATTTAAAAAAATAAATTTTATTTTATTTTTATTTTATTGCTTAAAAAATTGACTCCATCAAATTAAAAATAAAATTAAAATTAAAAACATCCAATCCATGTTGATGAGAATTTTTGGTAAATTGTGTATTGTTTTCAATGATATGCGGAAAGTTTGGGGTGAACACTTCACCCATCTTCAAGGACATAAAGCTTAAGTGATGATGTGAAGAGTTCCCAGACCATGATAAATAGAGGATGGAGTTAGAATATAACTATTAAGTTTTGGGTGAACACTTCACCCATCTTCAAGGACATAAAGCTTAAGAGATGATGTGAAGAGTTCCCAGACCATGATAAATAGAGGATGGAGTTAGAATATAACTATTAAGTTTTGGGTGAACACTTCACCCATATTCAAGTACATCAAGCTTAACTAATGATGTGAAGAGTTCCCGAGGATGGAGTTAGAATATAACTATTAAGTTTGGGGTGAATAGTTCATGCATTTCAAGGACATAAAGCTTAACTGATGATGCGAAGAGTGCCCAGACCATGATAAATAGAGGATGGAGTTAGAATATAACTATTAAGGTAGGTAAAAATAATGATATTGTTGATATCATTAAATAATTAATAATTAATAGGAATTTTTGGAAATATGGATATAAAACATTATTTAAAAGAATTAGAATTGAACTAGAATTAGAAAGAAATAATTTAACGGGTTATTAATGAGGTCAAATTAGGTATACAAAAATTATTAATTAAAAAGGGTCAAAATGAAATAAGGTCAAATAATATAAATGATAATAGGTCAAATAATTAAATTAAATCAGTACATTTAATTTGTTAAAAAGAAATTAATAATAATAATAATATGATGTAAAATAATTGTATTAACTTAGTATTAATTTGTTTGGAATCAAAATTATTTTTAATTATAGGATAAGATTAGAAAATAGGAATGCAAGAATTAAAAAGATAGGAAATTAGAATAAAATATTATCAATATAATTAATCAGTTAGAATGAATTCCCCGATGAGGGTGATAATAGATGAGAGTGTGGTTCAAGACAAGGTAATTAATCCCCTCCCATGTGGCAATTAATATGATGAGGCATGTTGGGGAAGCCATTATTGGCAAGTAGGAAAAGAAGGTTTGAGATCAAGTCATACATATAAGTGTTGTTTGGGTTGAGGCAGTTCACCACTGTTGGTTTTAGGGAATGGGAAATGAGATATTGGTGCGAACTTGCTTTCTTGGAGAATAGGGTGGATATTTGTTAGAACCATGTATTTCCCTCCGCTCTGAGAACACGAGGAAGAATAATAATTTGGGTGCTAATGGTTTCAATTCTATTGAGGAGGTGGTTCTGGGCATAATAATATAGGACCCTGGTTCGTTGTGGAAGTTTCAAGCTGTGGAGTTGTGACACATTGGTTACTAGGTTGGATGGATTACCTTCATGTCTGCTTGCAAGGGTCCCTTTCTCACCAATGTGTGGGTAAAGGTTTCATGTTTAATTTTACCTTCTATTCAAGAATTGTTCCTCGCTAAGATTGGTAGAGCCAATTTCAGGGTGTCTGGCCCCATTGAGAATTTTTTTACATTAGATTTTCAACCTTGCCATTAATTTTTCTATATTTCTTATGCAATTTGTATATGAATTCCCGATGGAGTCAATATTGTAGAGAATTGAAACAAAGGAAGATAAGATAATACAACCTTTATAAGAACCACAAAACTAGTGGGATTAAACCATTAAGCTCCCCATTGGTCAAATTTAAATTTGATTTTGGAGATAATTGGAGGCTATGATTGTTGAGAGTGAGATTTTATGCTAATAGGCATACCTAAATATTTGAATTCTTCCCTATTTTGAGCTATTGTGAATCCCAAAACTTGCATAAGCTATCCCTATAAGAAAGTTTTGGTATTACATTCAGAAATATTGGTTTCTCCTTTGTTTACCTAACCTCCAAAATCCTATATAAAATTGTCTACAGTTGACTAAAATTTAGTGACAATGATTATAGAGGCTCCTCCTAGAAGCACATGTTGGATATGTGTTTTATTCTTTCCATGATTAATGCCAGGCGTTTATGTTGCGTCAGGTGCAGCAAGGGGGGCGCAAGAGGGACGGAAGACCCCCCTGTCGAGGGGTTTGCAGGGGGGCAATAGCTCGAATTTTTTTTTTTTTTTTTTTTTTTTTATGTAGACCCAATAATAGTTGGGAGGACCCAAGGGTATGGGGCATACCTACCCATGGTTTTGTGCATGGTTTTCGTGCACAGTTTTGGGCATGATGGTTTTATTCCCATGGTATTTTGTAGATCCGATCGAGGTAACTATGGTTATGTTCTAATCTAGGGTTTTATGACTGCTTCGACATGTATATAATGTAATGTAAAATTGAAAGAAATATAATGAAAAATCAATCTGGTTTTCCGTGTTTGTGTTCTAGGAGAAAATATCTGTGTATATGTTTTATGTTCTCCCCATTATTTATTTTTTTGTTTTAAGGATTCTTTTTCAGGTAATTTATATACAGGGTTAAAACTTACAACAGGGTGTAATCAACAAATTGGGCATGATTAATGTTATTTATGCCACTTCCAAATCTAATTCCTGGTAATCATTCTCTTGTTCTCTCAAAATCTAATATTCTACTTAAATAATCTACCATTAAAATGTAAATGATTGGTGATAATGGACATCCATACTAAAAACCCCTAGAGGATTTGAAAAACCTATCTCCTCTTCCATTGACTAGATGGACATCCCTACTAGAAACCCCTAGAGGATTTGAAAAACCTATCTCCTCTTCCATTGACTAGAGGGGAGGTCTAGAGTTTAGAGATACATGCAACGATCCACTAGAAAACTTTTTCAT
Organism: Pinus tabuliformis; assembly: GCA_031772625.1. NCBI lineage: Eukaryota > Viridiplantae > Streptophyta > Pinopsida > Pinales > Pinaceae > Pinus > Pinus tabuliformis. The sequence continues at coordinate 939,408,875 of CM062810.1, read as the reverse complement.
TTGTTCCAAATTTATTCAGAACTACAAAGAGAAAATTATGGTGAACCTAGTCATAGGCATTAGACATGCCTAATTTAATAATCATTCATTTTTATCCTTGAGCCTTACTTGAATAGATTTCTTCTTTCACTAAATAATGTTATCCACAATCTTCTTGTTGCTCACAAAACCACCTTGGTTTCAAAAATTAATTTTGGGAGTAGTGGATTGATCCTTAGAGCTATTATTTTGGAGTTCAACTTGTATGATATATTACATAAAGAAATTGGTCAAAATTGAGAGAAATAAGTGGGATTCACTTCATTGGTAATAAGAGCTAAACATAAGTGAGCTCCTCCTTCAAAATATTTACGCCTAAAAGCATATCCAATCATTATGAAAAGGTAAAACTTGACAATATCCCAACATTGTTGATAGAAATGGATTGTATGGGCCCAGGTATTTTGCTTGGATTAGAAGAGCTTAGCACTTCCCATATTTCCTCTTCTACTATGTAGGAGTGAATCATCACCCTCTTGCGTAAGCAATTGGGGGATGTGCTTCAACATATATTCCTCAACCTCTTCATCCTGATTACCAGGGTCCTCATATAAGGTTCTGAAATGCTAAACTACCATTTCTTTGATCTGAGAGAATTCAAAAAAAAAATTCTTCATCTACCAAGATAGATTTGATAATGTTTTTCCACCTCCTCATTTTGGCTTGTTTGTGGAAACTTTTAGTATTTTGGTTCCCTACTTTTATCCATAAACTGCATGACTTTAGTCTCCAATTCTTCATTAAAAACATTATGATACTTTTAAAATTCTCTATTTTTCTCCAATAGAATATATTTAGTGATATAGTCTTGCTCCAATTTCTATTGAATTACTTCTATATGATTTTTATGTTAAAGTATTGAGTTTCTTGTATCTAATTCAATTCTCTTTCCCCACTCCTTGAATGATATTTTTTAATGTTTAATATTTTACTCTCATATATATATTGGGGAACCATTTACCCATATTCCCTAGGTTTTTGATACTACCTCTTGAAATCCTTACTTTCGAAACCATAGTGGGTTGAAGTGGAATGGAAAGGGCCATAATTTTCTTATGGCTTGAATTGTAACATAATTGGATGATGATTTGAGATGCTCCAACATGGCTCCAACAAAATATTTGAGAAAAAGAAAAGAGGCACTTAGCAAGGAAGGAACTCACCATTAAAAATATGTCCAATCGAGCCGTGACATGCCTTGGACCCACCTGTCTGTTACTTTAGGTGAATTTATTCACGTGGTTTAATATATATTAGTCCCAACTTTGCAATAATATATTCCATTTGTTCTTGGAATTGATTTTTTATTAGGGATTCATCTTTCTTTTCCTAAGGGGTGTAGAGTGGTGTTAAAGTCCCATCCCATAGTGCAATGTTGATTCCACTCAAATTATTTTAAATTAAGAAGAGGCAACCAACATTCCACATTTTCCCTATACTTAACTGACATCTAGAATTTTATGAAGCAACATACATTTTCGCTCAAGAGATGCAAAATATGAACAACTAACAAATTGGTAGTGCTTTACTGAGAGAGAAATTGAAAATGGGAAGATGACCATACAATGGTTATCCTTCTTGATTCTCCATGAGAAGTGACTGCTATCACTTCACATCCATGCCATAAGTTTGAAGATTTTCTGAGGGAACCTTCATCCCAAATTTTTTTCTCCTAGAGGAAGAGGATTAAAGGCCTTTATTTTCCTACAGAACTTTTAACGTTCGCCATTCTTTTTTCAGAACATAATCCTCTACAATTCCAGGACATAGTTTCCATCATTTACTAGTTGGTTTAGAGCCCCTTTGCATTGGGGTTGGGGAACTTCCCTTTCTAGTGTTCTTAGGGGCTTTCTAAATTATGACATGTAGTGATCTTTGAGATCCTAGTTCTTTATCCTTTTCCCTTGTTCACTTTGCACATCTCTATTGGTATTTCTCCCTACTTTCATATGAGTTTTGATCTTATCCTTTTCATTTCCCCATTAAATTTTTCATTTGCGAAACTAAAATGGGTTTCTTGCAAATTTTTCATATTTTTGGGTGAGAGAAAAACCTTTTCATCCTCAAATAATTCTTCTTCTTCTTACATATTTTCCATTGTGGGTATGTCTTCTCATGGTGGTATTTTTCCATTTTGACCTACAGAGCTCATGTGAGCAGGATCTTTAGGGGGGTTCTCTTGGGATTTTTGCTCAACAGTTTCACTGTCTTCATCCATTTGGTTTAATAGTTCATATTTGTTTCCTTGGACCTAGATTTCGTTATTTTTGCTAGAGGAGGATCCCTCTACATTTGTGGCTTTTCCTTTAGGATATTTGGATTCCTTTGCGCCAAATCTATTTCCTTTTATAGTTTTTTTATTTGTACTTTATTGAGCAAAGCCCTTTCTGTGTTTAGGTTGGTGCCATTTCTCTCCTTCTTCGACTTGTTTTTGGGTTTATTTTGTTTTTTTGCAACTCCTCGCAAAAAGTCCATACTCATGGAATAATTAACACTTAAAAGGAAGTTGGTCATAGTCAATTTCTTAAATATGGGTTCAATTGTCCAAGTGTATATTGATTGCTACTGAAAAACTCTTGTCCAGATCTACTTCTACCCATATTTGAGCACAAGAAATTATACCCTCTTGTGGCTCAACATGATCAATGTGTCGACCCAAGGAATCACTAATCTTCCTAAAGGTCTTTTCATTCTAGCTATGCAATGGTAAATAGGGAAATTTCACCCACACTAGAACTACAAGAGGATCATCATTTTTCATGTTAAAATCAAGGCTCCAATGATCCAAATAGTGACCTTTAGTGCCCATAAATTAAGGTCCACCATAAAAAAAATAAATATTGATTTTCTTTGTTTTCAAACAAGAATGTAAAAAAAGTTGTACCACAAAAGGAAATATAGAGTTAACTCTTAATGGGAGGTCTCCAATTCTTATCAATCAAATGATTTAGTGACCTCAGAGATGGCCAAATGCATGTATTTTCCCTATTATGCACAATCTACAAGTCTAAGGGCCATTGTTAGGGATTGATTGGTGTAAACTGTAATATCTGGTATTTCATACAACTTTTTGACAAACCTATATGGTTTTGCACATTGAAATTGACGACTAACAAAAACCAAAACATTAAAAGCTTCAATGTCCAAGGCCAATTGGGGGGTGGCGACCGGGGAAGAGTGGAGGGACATGCCCTCTAGAAATTGAAGCCATCAAATCAGGGACACAAATAAGGATTTTCTAATCAGCCTTAAGATGTTAGAGCTCTAGTAATGCCATTTAAATATTAGTTGGAAATATTAAATATTTAAAAGTGAATTATTATATAACACTTATTTATTAACAACTATATGGGATTTGGAAAATTTATAAGTAATTAAACACACACACACATATATATAAAAGCCTCAAGGGTTAGCTCAATTAGTCGATTCTTTTTCGTTAAAGCACATTTACTATTGAGAAGTCATAGGTTCATTTAACAATCACCACATATATATATATATATATATATATATATATATATACATTTTAAATAAATTATTATCCTTAACTAAATGAAAGTTAAATAATCGCTTTAAAAACAATTAAATTAAAAAAAGTAAATTATAAAAAATTTAAGTAAATAAAAGTGAATATTAAATTTATAATAATAAAAATTAATGTTAAATATAAAAATTTTATCTACCATATTAAATCTATATCCATAATTTATTATATTTTTAAAAATTTATAACATTACAATAACAACATTATTTTGAAACAAATTTAAAAACAATTTGAAGATTATTAAAATTGTTGCATTAGATATGTGATGAAGATTGTTCACCCTAAATACCCAATAACACAACATTATTTTGAAACAAATTTAGACCTTTTATAGTAGATAACAAATAATATTGGCATTGCTATGGTTTATTTTAGGTTCTAGAGGATGGTATATAAACACAGAATGGTATATAGACTACTTGTGGAGGTTTGGTTCTCACAAGTTTCGTGGTCTAATCCTTGGCAAGACTATGTACCCGTGAGAGCTTCCCAAGGCGCAATTTATTCATTGCAAGACAAATCTTAGATTCTAATTATTAGAATTCAATGGCGATCACATAGCATTTCATATTTATAACTTAAATATTGTATTTGTGAAGTGCGAATTTGAGGGTTGGTAGAAAAAGTGTGATAAAATAGAAACACATGTCGACTGCCATTTATTAAAGCTAAGTCTATTGTATGAATTTTCGTTGAACTTGGAAAGTACCATCAATTAATCCATATCCAACAATTATATGAATGTGGCATCCCAAGAGTAGAAGTTGTTTGAAAGGCTTACGATAAATGGACACGAGTGCCATAAACAAGCAGACAGCGTTGTAGCCCTCGAATGACTTTGAAGTTTTTGAGAAGATGGAAGGTGAAAGTTGCGAGTGGTCCTCCAAAAATCAGCTCCTCGAAGATTGTGGGGATTCCCTAGTCGAGGGTTGCATGTCAACTAGGTTATCCTTAACTTGACTGTGCCTCCAGGTCATCAATGGCGATAACGGTTGACTTTGTTGCTATGGCATTCTATAACTAAATTTACAGTATCTAAAATTTACAATTGAATTGGGACAAATTATACAAATTTGTGAATCCGTATATGTTGATACCTTTTCAGTGGTGGTTGTAATTGCATGAAAAATAAACATTGCCAATAGAAAAAATAGAAACAAATGGGGTTATCAATAGAAAATATTCATTCCATTGGGAAAAAAGAAAATTTCATCTTCCGCCCTTCATACAATAGAATCTATCAAAACAAAAGAAATAAGACTGATCTCAAATTGCTACCTATTTTCTGCAAAAAATTATATCACCCCAGTTAATTATATTGGCTACCTTTCTCTGGAAGAAAAGTAAGTGACCCAAAGATAATTGTATTGGTCATCTTTCTCTTGCAAAATATTGTCACTATTATATTATTGTTTTTAATAAAACTTTTGGATAGATAAAAAAACTTTAGAAACTTAATTGGGAACAAATTGAGCCTACAATGTGTTTCCTTCCCTATCAAAAATTATTAATAATAAATGTTTAAAATAGTATTTCAATTTAAAATAAAATATTATCTTTATCAGAATAAAACTTAAATAATTATTTTAAAAATAATCAAATTTTAAAAAATAAGTTATCAAAAAAATATAAATATACAATATTAAATTTATAATGATAAAAATAAATAATATATATATTTTAATTATATTATCTATAGTATAATATAATATACATATATATTCCTAACTTACTATACATATATATTCCTAACTTACTATAGATTAAGTTATTTATAATATTAATTTAAAAATAATTAAGGTTATGAGTGTTATATATAAAAATTGTTCACACTAAAAATTTAGTAACACAACATTATTTTCAAACGAATTTAAATTTTCCATAGGAAAAAAACAGGTAACATAGGCACTGGCCTGCAACTACGGAGTTTAGTATTATAATAGTATTACCTATATACAATGTGCAGTAGCCTTAAATGTGAAGTAACAACGTGGATATTGGTCACGTAGTCCACACCATATGGAGGATATTGGACACTATAACCGAAAGCAAGCAATATAAATATTGGTGGTGGTTTGAGATTGTAAAATAATTAATATTCGACGACCTATATGCCATGCACCGTAGCCCTAAATGCCAAGTAAGAACTTGGATATTGCCACATAACATTCCATATTTATAACTTGAATTTTAAATTAGGTTCGGTGATTAATCATCAAATATATTTATAATTAGTGATTAATCATCAAATATATTGAGTGATTATGATTAATTATAATAAATTGTTTGAAATATTATAAATATAAAAAATTATATTTATAACCATTAGTAAATAAAAATGAATTCTAAATTTACGATAATAATAAATAAATATTAGATATAAAAATATGATGTATAGTATTATAACCTTATATAATATTTATTATTTAAAATATTTTTAAAATTTTATAAAGCATTACATATCAAGATGGTTCACACTAAATATTCAATCACACAATATTTTTTATTTATTTAATAATATAATATTATTTTCAAAATAATTTAAATTTGATGATCAATAATATAGGCATGGCATTGGTATTAGGATGCAACATTTAAGGCTTAAGAGTTTGGTATTAGAATCATACTCTCTGTATAGCACATGTAATACTGGGATATTAATCATCATAAAAGATAATAAGCAATATCAATATTATTAAGTAGCATTTAAGACTGTTGTTCTAGGATTCTAAACTAATGCCAAGTAACAACATGGATATTGGCTACATAGTCAATCATATTTAAAGCAGATCATATGGTGGATATTGGCCACCATAATTAGGCAACATTTAAAGCTATGGTGTTTAGGGATTTCAAAGGAATTAAAATCGACAATTAATATTATACCATGAGATGTGGCCTTAAATACCAAGTAATAGCCTAGATATTGGTCACACAACTAACTATATACGTAGCAAATCATATGATGGATATTGGCCACCATAAATAAGCAACATTCATGACTATAAAGTTGTGAGATTCTCGAGTATTAAAATCTATTGGGCACCATAGCTAAGCAACATTCATGACTATAAAATTATATGATGGATATTGGCCACCATAACTAAGCAACATTCATGACTATAACGCTGTGAGTTCTCAAGTAATTAAAATTTATTGACCAACATAGCTAAGCAATATTCATGACTATAAATTTGTGAGATTCTCCAATAATTAAAATTCGAAAACCTATATACAGTAAACTGTAACCTTAAAAAGTAACACTGTGGATATTGGTTACATAGCTGAGCATATTTAATAGCATATCATATAGTAAATATTGACCACCCTAACATAAAATAAGCAATATTGAAATTACTAAGCAACTTTTAAGGCCATGGTTATGTAAAATTATAAAATAATTAAAATCCACCTATCTCTATACCATATGCAGTAGCCTTAAATGTGGAATACCATATGCAATAGCCTTAAATGCGGAATGCAATATATATAACCTGAAATTCTAAATTGAGTTGTTTTTAGTGCGATTTTTTGGAAGCTAAAAGTTTTTTTGGTTTAATTTCTTTAAAATCTGACAAGAATTTATTGAAATGACAAGCTTGATGGATAACCCTGCACAATTGAAGTGCCCTAAAGTTTTTCAAAAAACCAGTTTAAATAGCACAAATCAAAATTTCACCTCAATTTTTTCCCTTGATTTTGACACCTAAGAATCCAAAAGAATAAAAATAAAAAATAAAACAAAAAACAAAAAAAACTCCATTTTAAATTATATTCAGAATTTTTTGTAACATGGATGCATTGAAACGCAGCGGGCAAGGTTGGCAGGAAAAAGTGTGATTCGATAGAAATGCATATGGAGCGCCACTTGTACGTATTTTTATTGAATTGAACTTCCAAAGAGAGTACCCTAAATCAATTCAACAATGATATGATTGTGGGGTCCACTGGGTAAAACCTATTTGGAAGGTTTGCTATAAATAAACAAAGCAGTCGAAGTTTTCGCGAAGATGGAAAGTGAAAATTCCAAGTGGTGTACAAGAGATCGCACAGTTAAAACAACGAAGCGAGTGGAGGTGCAGAAGAGCAGCAACAGTAATGGCAGAATGGCAACAACGCTTAGAGAAAACAAGCGATGCCGAAGAAGGGTAGCGCAGGGAGAGAAGGATTTGTGGAGGGAAATGGGGGCGAGGATGGAAGAACTGCAAAAAAGGGAGGAGGTGATGACGAATATAGGACAAGAACTCCAGCAAGTAATGGGGAATTATAATGAAGCACTGGAACGAATTAAAGAGAAACTTTTGGAAATGGAGAGCGATATGAATCACATAGTGCACATGAACAATCAGATGGCATGCCCAAATCAAGAGCTGGTGGTGTTGAATGCCATGAAAGATAATGTTAAATGGGTTGCACCTTCTTCCCTCCGCCAGATGAGGACACATCAGACAGTACGGATTAGGATTGCTGATGCGAGGAAGAGGGAGCACCCAGCAAATGCCAAAGATAATGGAAGAATCTGCCCAAGTTTTGGTTAGATTTCTTGCAGTAATTATAGTTGGTTTTCTTTTATAGTAAGTAAATCCCAATCTGTGTTTTGGAAATGTAGGTTGTTACTGAGTACAGACATAATGCCTTAGTTTGTGTAGGATTTTGTGTTTTGAGTTACGTGTTTTAGAATTTCCAGCAGGCAGAGCAGATCTCCAGTTTTGACTGATATAATGCCACTTTTACTTGAACTTTCAAAACATGTTAAACATATTGAACTTTTGTGAAGCTTTACTGTATTTTGGGTTTATTCTTTAGTGTGTCTTTCTGTCAATCCTCAAATATTATTGGCTATTGGTTTGAGCTAAAGAGCGATTTCATAACTTCCTTGATCACTGTTTATCTAAATATGTGCTTGTTCACATTAACTATTCAATATTAGTCTAAATATTTAGTCGCTGCAAATGTTCCCATTTAACCCTCATTCTAAGTTTTATTCTGGGCTTTAAGATATATGAAATCTAACTTCTATCCAGAGCTTTAAAATATATAAAATAACTTTCAAATGCATTAAAAGCTTGAATAGCAGGGCCTCGGCCTTACCAGGGCTGGATGCTTCCATTTTACATGGTTGGTGACCCTCCCTGCCCCCTCATGTGTCTTCTGAAACTAACTCCCCGAAGATTGTGAGGATTTCCTAGTCGAGGGTGGGTTGTAAATTTGGAATCACTTGTCTGTAACGTATTGAATAACTAGGCTGAGAGGGTTATCTTTAATTCGATTGTAGGTTTAAGTCATCAGTGGCGATAATGGCTGACTTCGTCGCTATGACATTTAGGATAACTAAACTTACAAAGGACTTGGTACAAATTATATAAATGTGTAAATTTGTATACTGTCAGTGGTGGATGTAGATGCATGAACCATAAAGGCTGTTTGAAAAGTTTAAATTACAGAAAACATAGAAATAATTGGAGTTATCAGCAAAACATATTCATTCCATTGGAAAGAACCCAAATTTTGGCGGTCGCCCTTCCTACAATGGAATCTATGAAAACAAAGGAAATATGATTGATCTCAAACCGCTACCTTTCTCCTGCAAAAGTAGTGTCACCCAGGTAATTGTATTTGCCACCTTTCTCTTGCAGAAAATTCGGTCACCCAAGGTAACTGTATTGGTCACCTTTCTCCTGCAAAATGCTCAACTACCTCACTGTCGTATTACTATTTTCAATAGGACTTTTGTGCAGATAGATAGGAACTTTAGGGACTTAATTTGGGCGTACAATGTGTTTCCACTCTCCTGTTACTGGATGGAAATTTCAACGCTACAGACCAGACCCAGACACTGACTACAATTTAGTCATTTTTCACTACAATCTAGTTATTATTTTTCCAAAAAAATCTGAATGAGAAAAGACACTGACTACAATTTAGTCATTTTTCACTAGAATCTACTTATTATTTTTCCAAAAAAATCTGAATGAGAAAGTGTTTGAATCATTTATTGATCATAGAAATGCATTCTAACATCCTAAAACTCAATAACCCTTAAATACACATAAATCCGGATTTCCCAAACTTTCTGCAAAATTTTATCAAAATCTTTACCAAAATTTCGACCACAAAAATGTAGCCTCCATATACTACTCTATTTCCATTTTTGCGTCATCGAAATTGGGACATCGTTCAATCGAGAGGGCGAGTTTCGACGAGTGCATGCGTTCTGGCCCAAGTGTCCTCTAAGCAAGCAACGTGGGGGAACTCGACGTTCGTAACAATTTTTCAAAAATCCTAACAAAAAATTGGGCGAAAGGAAAGTCAGTTTATGAGAACACCCATATTTATCTAGCTATCAATGCGTCGAAATGTCATTTACAATCCATATACTTACAAATATTTACTAGTCCATATAATGATACCAATTTGTGATGCTCATAGAATTAGAAATAAATAACATAACAACATAATTTGTATTTCCAAAACTCTATTAGGTACGTGAACATTTCCATTTGTTATTTCCAGCCATGTAATTTTTACATTTTTATAATTGCAATTTATTGTATTGTTAATTTGTGTAAATTTCTATTTATCATGTTTGTTTTATGTTTATAGAATGTTTTTGAGCTTTGTCATGTACTTTGCAACCTTGTCTTGTCAAACCTTAATTCGTTGCCCTCATTTCTCCCTGCATTCTCTAAGCCTCGTCGCTCTTGATCTTCCATCGACATGATGAACCTAGGAGGGAGCCCCGGGCTCCTTCGTCATCCTCCTCCACCGGCTCCATCTCCTTGACACTCCTAACCCCATACCTTCCTTGAATATGTCGGCTTCTGCAAACACTGCCCGCAACCTTCCAAAACAACTTATGTCATTCCTGCGGATATATTGACTAGTCCATAACTTGATCAATCAACTATTCCCAAGCAAAGGAACACAAGCTCCTACAAAGCAAAATCCTCGGAGATCATGCACTTCCAAGTGCCCCCAACTAGGCTCAACAACAACATTCAGTTCATGTAGAACCACATCGTCATCTGCAAGTTCAATGGGGTTTGGCCCACTACACTCCTGCACTAGATAGCACTGCGATGTAAGGGTAAGGCCTACTATGATGCCAAGCTTGGGTCCAAGGGATTCTTCACGATGATCTTTTCCCACTAGGACGACCTGAAAGCAATCATAAAGGGAGGACCCTACTTCTTCAACTCAACAGGCCTTTACATGAGACAATGGACTCCCAAATTCATCCTAAACAAAGAGGATTTTTCCTGGGCCCTAGTCTGTATCCATTTGTACTCATTTCCATACAAATACTGGGATCCAAAAACTCTAAAGGACATAGGAAATAAGCTAGGCAAATTTGTATTCCACTCTAAATAAACCAGATAGGGCTTCTACATCGCCTGTGCCAAAATGTGTTTATATCCCTTCCTAAGGCCATTACCCTAGAATCAGAAGACATAGATTGGTTCCAAATCTTAGATTACGAGCATGTTTCGTTCAGATACCGGAGATTCCACCAACATGGTCAGCTCTTCAGAGATTGTCCTTTGAATGACCCTAAACCAGATCCAAAGTAGACTAAATCCACGAATGTTGAGGGCTTCAAAAAAATCCCATCCAAGCGATGCCACACTAAGAAATCCAACACCTCTACACCTCTCAAATGCCCCATGACCAGCAACAACTTTGAAGCTCTTAATGACCTTCCAAAGGACCTGTTAAACCAACCATAGGCACAAAAGAAGGCAACCCCAACGAGCAACCAACGCAACACAATATCGAGAGAAAGGGAAAATAACCAATTGAGGTTGAAACTCTGGACCAACAGGACACGCCTCAATAAGAAGAGGACATCCCCATGACCAAAGACAGGGACTTCACGAAGCTGGGAGGGCTAGATTTGATGGCCCTAAAAGATGATTCCTGTAGGAATGCCATGAGCACCATCCCGCCTAAACAAATTCACCTCTTGGATACCACCCCACAAAAATCCAAAGCCAAAATGTAGCTAGGGGTTCAAACTATCACCACAAAATATGGGAAGAAGAGTAGCAAATATTTCAAGAAAAGAAGTTGGAAGTCAACCCTTTGAAGACTAGATACCCTAGGACGAAAGCTAGTTGAATCATGGTAGTACAAGCACACCTCATAGATCTACTCCTCCCAACCCACTATTCTCCCATGAAGATCATTTCCTGGAACATACGGGGTCTGAATAGCCCCTCCAAGCAGCGTGTTCTTCATCTGAAGATCCAAAAACATCTCCCAACAATCTTGCTAATCTAAGAAACAAAATGCTCCAAAAAAGATTTTGAATCCATAATGGAAAAATTATGGAACAAGGCATGCAACATGGTGGTAGATGCAGAAGGGCCCTCTGGGGACTTAGGCATTGCTTGGGACCCTTCACAAGTAGGTACAGAATTTCTTCCCATAAATCCCTTTGTCCTTACCAATTTTTTTCATATTAGGCACAAATCTACACTGCTTTCTTTTTAATGTAGATGGCCCTCAAGCCCCTTCCAAGAAGAAAGACATGTTATGCCACCTCCACTCCCTGAAAGACTAGCTAGAACCCAACAAATGGATCATACGCAGTGACTTTATCATCATCACCTCTCTAAAAGAAAAAAAAGGGCAACAAAAGACAACTATGACCATAATTTGAACACTTGAGGAACTTTATATAAGAAGCAAGTATGGTGGGCATGAAAATGAAAAATGGAAATTTCAACTAGAATAACAAGATAGGGGGAACGACATAGATATCCTCACATCTGGACCATTTCCTGGCTTCAAAACATTTAATCATAGGAAAGCATGAGCTCGTTGTGGAGATTCTACCATCTTTTGGATCAAACCACTGGCCCATCTCCCTATCATGGAGGTCATTCTATAAGCCCCTAAAGCATCCTTTTCGATTTGAACAATTCTGGCTCTTAAATGCCAATCTTATCAATAGGATTGAAAGTTGGTGGAAGGGGATGAACAACATTAAGGGGCCCAAGATGTTTGTCTTCCAATAAAAGCTTAAGAAGCTCAATATCCTCCTCAAAAAATGGAACAAAGAGGAGTTTGATAATATCTTCCAAGAGAAACACGTCCTTGAAAAGGCTATGACCACCCTTCAACAGGGAATTGTCCTAAATGGCCACTCTGAGGAAATTGATGGCAAGGAAGCAAACCTCACCAAACAGCTGGAGGAATGCTAGAAGTAGGAGGAAATCTACTGGAAGCAAAAATCCTAGATAAAATGGCCCAAAGAGGGAGAACATAACACCTCCTTCTTCCACATATCAACCATCCAACACATGGAAGTCAGTCACAACACCTCTCTTCGAAGTGAAATAGTGAAATTGCAGAAAAATAGGAGGATATTAAAAAGGAACTAATCAACTACTTCTTGAAAAATTTGCAAGAACCTCAAATGTAGCGTCGAGAAGCCATGGACCAGATCACAACAGACATCCCAAAACTATTCACTGAGGAATAGAACGTGGCTCTCATCAAACCTGTCTCAGAAACAAATACCTTGGAGTCTCTCAATTAGATGGCAGACAATAAAACCCTTGGACCTCATGGATTCATAGTAACATTCTTCAAACAACGTTGGCACTTCCTTCACAATGAAATTCATGCCATCATCGAGGAATCAAAGAGCAACAAAACCATCCTCCATTCCTTCAATGCCACCTTCCTAGCCCTGGTTCCCAAGGAGGACAAAGTTGCATCTCCAAGTAAATACCAACTCATCGCTCTCTATAATGTTATTTACAAAATCATAACCAAAGTCAAAGCAAACTAGCTAAAGCCCATTATTCCCTTCCTCATCTCACCTGAGCAACTCTGACAACATGGAAGGTAGAAAAATCCTTGATGGCACAATCCTAGCCCATGAGGCCATCCACTCCCTCAAAACCTTCAAGAAGCTGGCAATGCTTATAAAGCTAGACATGTCCAAGGCCTTTGATAAGCTCAATATGGACTACATCAAAAGCACCCTTCAAGCATTTAGTTTTTTCTCCCACTAGATTGAATGGATTATGTCACTAATCTCCATTTCCTTCTTCTCGATCCTAGTCAACAGCTCCCCCATGGACACTTCCACCCTTTCAGAGGCATAAGGAAATGGGATCATCTCTCCCTTTTTCTCTTCATTCCCATGGTTGAAGGTCTTGGCCAAGCCTTAAAAGCTGCTCTCTAGAAAGGCTCGATCAAAGGTCTCACCCTTCACAATAGCATCACCCTTTCTCATCAACAATTCATTAATGAAACCCTGATTTTGAACCACCCTTTTGTTCATGAATCCAAGGCAATCAAAGCCATCCTTGACCTCTTCTCTAAAGCCTCTGGCATCTCCACGAATTTGGCTAAGTCGCAAAAATTCTTTTTCAACACTACTTCCATTACCCAGAGGAATATCAAATGCATCCTTAGATTCTCTTCAGCTTCTCTCCCCTCCAAATACCTGGGAGCCCCCCTTATTGATTCTTCCATCAAGCACTCTTCCTAGCGAGAGCTCCTTGACAAGCTTAACCCCAAGCTGAGCTATTAGACCTTTCAATCCTTAAACATAGTAGGTTGACTAGTCCTCCTTAAAATCTATCCCACAAGCCATGCCTATCTATTTTCTTTTGTCTTGGTATCCCCCAAGTGGGCTGTCAAAAGCATCGGAAATCTCCATCATTATTTCTTTTGGGGAGAAGCATACCAAAAGCACAAATGGACCCTCATAAAATGGGAAACACTCTGCCTCCCAAAGGCATATGGAGGGCTCAGATTTCATGACCCAGAAGCATCCAAAAAGGTTCGAGGTGCCAAAGTCTGGTGGAAATGGATAAAATACGAGACAGATCCCTGGGGACATCTATGACACATCAAATATGCAAGGGACACTCCTTAGTAGGATCTCATTTGCATTTTTAGTTATTCTATGGCTCCCTCATCTGGAACTTGGACAACCTTAACATATATCTTATTCAAAGACCCTGCTTTTGGGGAATCCATGATGGCAGAGAGGCTATATTTTGGAATGACTCCAGGAAGGAACTCCAAAGCCTAAGAAACATCCTTCCTACTCATCTCAGTCAAGCCTCATCCCAAAGCATAGGTTGCAACTTTGTCCATTAGTTTTGGATCAATTTAGGGAACAATGCAGCTCACACATGGGTTCAAAAAATCCTATGTGAAGAGGAAGATACAGAGCCCAACATGACTTCCCTTTAGTAGGATCTCCTCCAAAGAACCATCAGGCAAAATGAGGGGTCAAAGATCCTTCATTGGGGCTACAACAATGTCAGAACCTTCTCAGTAAAGGAGGCATATCACTTCCTAACGAAGGACGGACTCCCTGATCCTGATCCCTTTTGGATTGAATTTTGGCACATGAGAACCTGGCCCAAAGTTAAAACTTTCAAATGGCTTATCATTAAATGCCAAAAATATCACATGGGACAATTTGGCAAAAATAGGTTTTCAAGGCCCCTGCTGGTGTTGTATATGAAAAAATCAGCGAGAGACCATAGATTACCTATTCACATCCTGCCCTTATGCCAACATCCTATGGAGAAATCTTGAGCATGACTTCCAAAGATATGCTTGGGTGGAAGGAAACGTTTTCCAAACTATCAAGAATTGGCCCAAAACACTATTTCTCAACCCATCCTCAACGACCTTTAGTCCATTGCTCCGAGCCTCCTAGCCTAAGAATTATGGAAAGAAAGGAATCAAATAATCTTCAACAACAAACAAAAACCTCCTAAAAGCACTTGGAAACTTTTCCACAAACACCTTGAGGAAGCCATAGCCCTCACCAAATGGAATTCCAAGGAATTCCAAGCTCCACCATTAGAAAAATAAATTATAACCTGATGGAACCTCAAGCTCCGAGATATCAAGCCACCTCTCCTATAGACAACACTAAATACCTCTACCCTGATACTTGGAAGATGCCACCTCCCATTCATTTCAAGCTCAACTTCGATGGGGCCTCCAAAGGAAATCCTGGGGATGCTAACATCAGAGGGGTCATCTATGATCACACAAGGGAGACTCTAAGAATCTACATGGGATACATAGGCCATGAAATCAATCACATGAGCTGGAGGTGTTGGTTGAGGGTATATGTACAACACAACACTACCACTTCCTTCCTTTATTAGTTGAAGGGGACTCAAGAATTATTGTTCATGCAACTTAGTGAATCCTCAATGGCAAGCCAACATCTAAATGCTCAACAAGCTGGCATCTGGACCACCACATGCAACAACTAGCATCCCTCCTTGCCCAACAGGAGGCCATAATCTTCTCCCATGCCAAATACAAAGGAAACTCTTTGGAAAACTTCCTACCTAGTAAGGGAGTTAAAGATCACAAGTAATGCGAGGATTTACCCCTATCCTCCCCAGCCATTGCAAACTAGTCCCTTCTCTATAAGTACATTATTGTTAAAGACCTCCTCCTCCCGGATCCGGGTGTTCACATTGAGTCGATCACTTGCCCAATGATCAAGGTGGATATTGGTCGTCACCCGCCTATTCCACCTAGAACTCCAGTCGGTTTCATTAGTTTCCTTGTTTATAGCAGTATTTACTATTTTTAACAGTTTTTCGAGTCTTGAACTTCTAGAGCAGTTTTGACCCCCTAAATGATATTTTTTTATATTTGCAACAAACTCATAGTTGTAAGTAGGGGCCTACGGAAAATCTTGTAGTACTCAGAGAGATATTTCCAATGAGTTATTATATGTGTTGAATGAAGATATATGACCAACTTACGACCCCAGGAACTTGGTTGCCCAACTAACCCCAATAGGGCCCGCAAACTCTTGGTGTTCCATTTCCTCAAGTTAGGGTTTTGGTTGTTTATGGTTTTCCCTTGTTGTTCAATAATAAAAAGACCCTTGAGCCTGACTATAACACAGTTCAGAGGCATGTAGCTACCACATATCTTCTCAGACATAAGCTACCATTGTTTGAGCTAGTTTATTTCCATTTCTATATGTAAGCATATTTTAGTTCTTTGATATTAATGAAATGAAGTTTTATTTCTGCTGCAACTCTGTGTTTATGTGTGTATCTATTTTTTGTTGCATTCCTGCATAAGTCAAGATCAATGGTATCATGGTGGTATGTTCTTTCTCTGTTTTTCTTTGCATGTCCCCAATGAGGTTAGTGTATAAGGAGTTAGGGATCGAATGTGTTGAACCTTTGCAAGGCCAACCTCGCAAACCCTGATGACCTTCCATGGCGGAAGAAAATAAAGACGAGGGGATAGGAGATCCTTTCAAAATATTTCTCGAGAAATCCCTCGAGCGACAAAGGAACTCAATGACAGATAACTTTGCCCAGATCCTTCGGGGGCTATCCACATTCGATGCATCTTCATTCAACAACTACTCGGGAGGTGCCACTCCTTTCAAGGTACAAGTTAACTTTGAAATTCCCATATTTGAAGCCTAGATAGATGCAGATGCCATAGAAAGATGGTTAAATTTGTTGGAAGGATATTTTTTAGTTCATGACTTTTCCAATTTAGGAAAGATTGTTTTTTCACTCCTTAAAGCCACCTGACATGTCAAGGACTGGTGGGAAACCTATTGTGAACAAAAGAACGAGAGGGAATCATCATTGTTTTCAGCTGCACCCACTTGGAATTCTTTCGTAGATGCCATCAAGGAACAATATTACCCTATCAGGAGCTATGAAGATAAATACATAAAGTGGACCACACTGCGGAACAGAAGGGACCAAGATGTGTCAGAGTTCACAACTGCTTTCAATACCCTTGGCACGGAGTTGGGTATCAAGGATTCTGAGTGGAATTTGGTACTCAAGTACCATGAGTGTCTGCACAAGTACATCCAAGACGAGATGGAGTTCCTAGACATCTCCTCGCTTGGCGTCGCCTATCAATACATTGTTAATATCGAGCAAAAATTTAAACAAAAGAAGTGAGACTTTGGATCTGCGACTTTGAAGCAAGTGAAAGGTGCCTCCAAACCACAGAACAAAAGACAAATCCAAGGTGAGGTGACCCAGGACAGCCCATTGAAGCCACAAGAATGAACGACACCACAAAGATAAAGAAGGACATAGGGAAATGGTGTGAGTTACATAAGAGCCCCACTCACAACAGAAGTGAGTGTCGAGCCAAGTATTCACGAGTGGCTGAGTTAAAGGCTTCCGAATCAGATGCATGTTCTGACTCTAAGTCAAAAAATGACAAGGGGAATGACAAAGGGAGGAAAATTATTGATGCAGATCCTAGTGCCATTGCCGCCACCACCAAGATCTGGAAGGATGAGCCCAAAGATCTAGAGGAGGGGGAGCGACTCTTCCATTCACAGATGTGGGTGAAGGGTTCTTCGTTGCAATTCATTATTGACAATGGGAGACAAAAGAACCTCATTTCAGTAGACGTCATGAATCGGTTGCGCCTACCAACCACACCACAGCCACACCCGTACACCATCAGGTGGCTTCACCAAGGGCGATATCTCCCCGTCAGCTAACAGTGTCACCTTCCCTACAGCATCAAGCCCTTCATAAATGAGGTACTGTGTGATGTTGCTCCTCTTGAAGTTTGTGATGTATTATTAGGCCAACCATACTTTTGGAAGTGGCATGTTGTGTATGAGTCTAGGTCTCACATTATTACTATTACTTTGGGCAATAAGTTGTACATGATACCAGAGATAGCACCGCCTACCACCATTTCTTTGATCACTACGAAGAAATATAGTAAGATCATTTTCCAGACCAGGAAATTTGTTTTCCTTATGATTCACCATCAAGGAAAGAAGAAGATTATGTCCATGACCTCTAGATAGGGCTCCTCTGCTCGACAACAACAGATGGACAAGGTTGTGGAGGAGTACAGGGACATCTTCACCACACCCACAAGGGTACCTCTACACTATCAGGTCAAGCACTCCATTGATATGACCCCGGGGGCACTGCTGCCCAATGCACCGATTTATCCACGCTCTGCTCTGGAGAACGATGAAATCAAGAGGCAGATTCAAGAGTTTTTTCAGAAAGGGCACATCAGGCCAAGTTCATCACCCTGTGGGAGCCCGATTGTGTTGGTACAGAAGAAGGACAGGACCTGGAGACTCCATATTGACTATCAGGTGCTCAACAAGATCATTTCCTAGAATAGGTATCCAATCCCGTGGATTAATGACCTTCTGGACCAGCTCAAGGGGGCCAAATATTTCAGCAATATTTACTAGAAGTCCGGTCATCACCAAGTACCAATCGAGCCCTCTGATGTGTGGAAGACTGGCTTCAAATCCAAGGAGGGCCTTTTTGAATGACTGGTCATGCCTTTCGGGTTGACGAATGCCCCTACAACCTTCATGAGGCTGATGGATGACATCTTGTGACCCTTCACCAACTCATTCATGGTGGTGTATTTGGATGACATTGTGATCATCAACCAGAGTTGGGAAGAACACCTCTGTCATATTCAACAGGACTTGCAAACCCTACGACAACACAAGTTGTGTGATAATTTGGAGAAATGCACGTTTAATATGACCCAGGTTCAATATATGGGGTACATCATTGATGAGAGGGTGTACATGTTGAACTAGGCAAGATACAAGTCATTCGGGAGTGACCAGTGCCAACCACTCTAACATAGCTCCGCAACTTTCTGGGTCTTGCAAACTTCTACCATAGGTTCATGTTGGGGTTCTCCCATATCACTTGGCCTTTGAGTCAAGTCGCCAAGGGAGGAGCGAAAGAAAATTTATTTTGGTTTGAATCCCAACAAAAGGAGTTTGTCGAGTTGAAGCATCGCCTCTACTCTGCACCAGTGCTCACATTACCAAACCTGCAATAACCATTTGAGATCGAGATAGATGCCTTCGACTATGCTATGGTGCAATTCTTACTCAGCAGGGCCATATAGTGGCATATCATAGTGAGACACTTTCAGACACATTCTGAAAGTATCCCACCTATGAAATATTGATGTAGTCCATTATGCAGGCCTACCAAAAATGGAAGCATTACATTATGGGGAAGGAAACAGTCATCCACACAGACCACTTCCCCTGTAGTTCATACAGACACAATGGAAGTTGCAAAACAATCGCCATCATAAATGGTCCACATAACTCCAATAGTTCCATGTGAACATTAAGTACAAGAAGAGTAGCACCAACAATGTTGTAGACTGCCTCACCCGACCATCAGTCATGGAACTGGCCACTGTGCTCGACTCTTGTGTGCATAAGATTGCGAGGTGGCTGCATATTTACAAGAGCAATCCAGAATTCAGCAACACATACTAGACGCTCCTAGAAGGCAAGAAAGTTCCAAATTATCACCTTCAGGATGCACTGTTATGCCACTTAGGACACCTCTATGTCCCTTCAAGCGAGTACGTCGAGATGATTTTGGAGGCACACTATAGTCAGTTCACTGGACATTTCTGGTTAGAAAAAACAATGGCAATGTTGCAGAAGTATTTTTATTAGTCGAACTTTTGATAGGATGTTGGAAGTTCATCAGATCCTACACTGCTTCCGCCATTTCCAAACCGACCGTCAAGAAACAAGGCCTATATACTCCTTTGTCTACTCCTAGTCGACCTTGGGAATCCATTGTAGAACCTCTATTTTACACCCATTTGTCTACCATTTTCCTCCACTTTTCCTTATCTTTCCTTCACTTTTGCCTCATTTTCACCATAAAACCTCTCAGATCATTACATTCAGTGTCAATAAGCATGATCAAGCAAGTTTTGCTAATGGATGACTATTTGTTTAGTTTTTGACTTACTTGCAGGAATCCCGCAGCTATCTGATGATCCCGCAGCTATCTGAAGATCCTGCAGCCTTTTTGTTAAACACTATGATCCACGTGTCAGTTTGCTAGACGGGCCACATGGGCACTCAGGTATCAGTGTGGTCGAGGTTCCTATCCTATTGTTCCAACCATCCACGTCACTTTCATCCATGGTCAAAGCTGGTTTAACCACGGTCAACTCAAAGTGGTTTAACGGTGTTTGAAAGCTATTTGGTCACGTCATCTCCAATGGTGATTTGTCCAGGTTCTAAAGACGGCAGGGGACGCAATCCAACAGGGATTTATTATCCATGATGACAGGAACCACCAAACTCGTTTATGCAACCGTGATGTGTCAAAGAGCCATTTAATACGCATGACTGTTATCGTTTTTTTGTTAACTAGTTGTACGCGTAGGATAACTTAGAAGCTCCTATAAATTGATGCGTCTGCGTACGCTCAAAGAACTTTTGATTAGTTGTATTTTGCTGCACTCGTGTTGAATTTAGAAGCGTTTGTGAACTCTGTTTTCTAGTGCTATTCCAGCACTCTGTTTTGTAAACTTTTTGCAAATGGAGAAATCAATATAGCACTGTTTTGAAGTTTCCAGATCTTTGAGTTCTCTTGTGGCTGAATGAACAGAGGGCCCCTGCTCATCTCAGCCTTTTTAAAGTATTTCATGTGCAGCATTTCATTATTTTCTCATTTGTTTCCTTAAGCATGTATAGTTTTATTTACTTGTTTTCCTTTATTTTCAGCTGATCAGTGTTATTTCTTTGCAGGTTTCTTTTAGCCCGGGATTTATTTTTATATGTGTTGTGTTTGCTTTACAGCTAATGGTATTTGAAGTTGACAATTCAAGTGCTGCCTTTGTCTTTATAGTTAGTTTTTAATCTTATTTCTCAAAGAGCTGTTAACATACATGAATGATCTTCATCATAAACTACTATCTTTTAAGATCAAAATATCACTAACTTGCAGCTTGTTTGGGTGCTTTTTGGACTGTTCTTAAGCTACTTTCTTTCCTTACTTTACACAGTACATGTGCTTTGAAGTATTGAGTTAGAAAGAGTAAATCATTACCACTAGTCTTTAAAGTAAAAGTTTTGATTTTAAAGTGTTTCCTAGACTATTTCCTCACTACTTTCTAATCATGCTTCCCATAGTACATATGGCTGAAGTAGAGTATTAGAAATAGCAAATTATTATCATTAGTCTTTCAAGCATATTTTTCTCACTTTTATAATTCCACTTAAGCTACTTTCTTTCCGTGCTTTACACAGTACATGTGCTTTGAGGCATTGAGTTAGAGAGAGATAATCTTCATTCTTGGGTTTTAAAAGTGACTCTTTTTCCTTTTATTAGCAGCAACTTGAACGGTGTCTAGTGCCATTGGTAGTGGTCATTTGCTTTCAAGTTTATTTCAAGTCATTTCAATTTCATTTATTCATTCCAAGCATTTCCTTTCAAGCAAATAGTTAGAAATCACTCAACACACACTTCCACTCATTTAGAATTCACTCTACACACACACCATCACTCACTTGTTTATAAATTCTCATTCCATTTAGGAACATAATTAAACCGCAACAACACCCCCAACGATAAGAAAAACTCTAAGAGGATACTTAAGTACATATAGTACACCTTCACTTCATCAGCTTACGAGCCCCGGGTTGACAATAAATACTAGCAATTTAGATAACACTAAATTGACTAAACATTTTGGCGCCGTTGCCGGGGAAGTGAAATTAAGTAGCCATATTCTTAGAAGAAAAAAAAAAAAAAAAAAAAAAACAACAACTTCAAGAAAAGAAGTTAATAACCTATCTAAGTATGCTCTCCTCTTGCACTTTGAAGTGATCTGGAGGATCAGAAAGGAGAAAGTTATTAATCTAATAGTTTCTTAAGTATGCTCTCTTCTTGCACCTAGAGTGAACTGGAAGATCAGAAAAAGAACTATTTAACTTAACTTGAGGATAAAATAAAAATGACATGCATAGAGCTAGAGATTCTAGGGGAAGGTTTTTAGCTAGAGCTCGAAGTTCAATTTTTACAAGTCCATCTGCTTCAAGAGATAGACAAGAGATACCTCCCTTATCTCCAACCGAAACTCCTAGTCCTGAAATTCAAGAACCAAGAGTTGACTCTCCTATACCTTCTATTGAGTTCGAACTAGGAAGAGACTCTTCTCTTTCTCCTACCAGACAACCAATTGTAATTGAGGAAATAGACTCACCTGAAGAGGAAGGAGAAATCTCTTCTCATTCACCCCTTGTAGAAGAACCAGAAGATTTTGAAATCCCTAGGAGAATCATTATGGCCGAAGAAGAAGGAGGAGGTAGAGGTAGAGGAGGAGGAGGAAATAACAATAACAATGGAGGAGGTAGAGGTCCCATTGGAGGAAATAGAGATGGGGATAACACATTTGGGTTTCCCATTGTTGATGAGGACTCCCGAGCCACTATGAAAAACATATCACCATCCGTCCTCCCAAATTTTCATGGATTAAGAACTGAGGACCCTGAAACATTCTTGTTTGAATTCGAAGTTGTGTGTCGAACTTATGACTATCTGGATGATACTCAGAAACTCAAACTGTTCCCATCAACATTAAAAGATCAAGCTTTGAAATGGTTCATGGGATTAGTTACTCAGTCCATTAGGACCTGGGATGAAATGAAACAAACCTTTTTGGATAGGTATTTGGACTATTGTATGCCTACTGATCATAAGGGTGAAGTTTTTAAAATGATGCAAAAAGAAGATGAGAGCTTAGAAGATTTACTTGAGAGATTTCAATATAATTTAAAAAGAGCAAAAATGACCACCTTGGATGAAGAGACCTTAAAAGCCCTCTTATTAAAAGCCATTAGGGATGAGTGGATAGATATCTTAAACATGATGGGGAAAGGGGATATTTCTCAACTTCCTCTTAGTGATATAGCAGAACTATGTACCCATCTCTCAAGAGGCAAATCAAAAACTCAAAAAGGGCCTAGAGATCCTTCTCTCCTTAGGGCAAATAAATCTGCAACAGGATCAGTGAGTAGGGCTGAAATCGGTAATATGCTAGATGAATTTAAAACTGACATCTTAGGGAGTCTTAGTGAACAAATTGATACCCTTAAGATTCAGAATAAACAAAAGGCAGAAGCCGAGGCTATGACCATTTTTTGCCCGAAGTGTAGAAAGAAGCATGCTTTAAGGGAATGTCCCTTGGAAGCACAAGTTGTGGAAACCTGTGTAATTTGCTCAGAAACTCATGAGACCAAGGAATGTCCTTCAATCCCTGGCCTCAAAGCAGTCTTTCAAGAAGATCCAAGTACGCTTGAATCTCTTTGTTTTGTTGCAAGGAAACCTTGGCAGGGGCAGCAAAATCAAGGGTTTAACAACTCTATGAATTTCCAGCCCCCACCAAATTGGAATCCTTGGCAACAACCTTGGTCACAACCACAAAATCCTTTCCAAGCATGGTTGCAAAGCATGCAAATGCAAAATCCTTATGGGAGATTTGCCCAATTCTATCAATATCCTCAATCCTTTCAGAATCAGCAAGCTCCCCAACTTCCAAATCAAGGTCAACAATTGTCATTACCATTCCCTCAACAACAACCTCCTCCACAAAATCAAAATTCTCAACTCTTGTTACAATCTCAGCAGAGGCCAAATCAACTTCCCTCTCAACCTCAACCAAACCCCAATAATAGGAATCCTCAAAATGCTTATGTGATGGAAGGTCAACCACTTATGGAAGGTCAACCATTCCCTACCTATATGGTTGTCCCTCTCAATGAGGTCCAACTCAGATCAGGTAGAATCTTAGACCAACCTTCTACAAGTACTCAACAACCAAGCATCTCTGAGGAAGAATCTCTCAAAGCCAATAAAGGTTCTGAAGTATCCCTTCAAAACCCAAGCATTAAAGAAAAAGAAAAAGAATCAACTCCCTTAGTAGAGCAACCTACATCTTCAGCTATTCCTCCTTTTCCTGAAAGATTGCAAATTGATAAAGGAGTGGAGAAGCAGATTTGGTTGCCTGACTATAGCTTTCTAGAAGAATTGAAAAATGTCTGTATCAAGATCCCCTTGTTAACAGCCATTAAGGAGATTCCCATTCTAGCAAAGACAATAAAGGAGATGAGTTTGAAAAAAACAATAAAAAGAACCAGAGACACAAAAAGGATACATCTAGTTGGAAAAATTGCAGACATTATGATGGGTAAAATTACCATGCAAAAATATGTAGATCCCGGTAGCCCTATTGTTAAAACTCATATTAATGGGGTTGAAATCCCAAATACTTTGATTGACTTAGGAGCCGCTATCAACATTATGAGTAGACAGACCATGGATCAGTTAAAACTTCCTAATCTTCTCTTTACACCTACTTTGCTGCAACTTGCAGACAGATCAATCATTAAACCTGATGGTGTATTGGAAGACATTCCAGTCTCACTAGACTCTTGGGAGTATCCAGTTGATTTTATGATTTTAACTCCCAAGAACAATCTAGGAGGACATCCTCTTATTCTAGGAAGACCTTGGCTGGCCACAGCTGATGCTTTCATAAGTTGTAGGTCGGGAGACATGTATATATCAGATGGTAATTCTACCAAGAAATTCCACTTGTATCCTCCCGCAAAGGCAATAACAGAAATAGGAGAAGACGAGTGGATTAATGATGAGGAAACCCTTCAACCTGTTCTAACCATCTCTGAAATCAGTGAGGACAGTCAAATTCTAAATACATTAGAAAATTTTGAGGCACCTTTAGAATATGACTCTTCACAATTCCAGTTAGATGCAGATATTGAATATCTCTCCTCTAGACAAATGTCTCTCTTCTCAATGGAAGAGTTTGGTAGTTCTACAGTTGAAATCTTTCTAGGAAAAACATTAAACATTAACAAAAACTTGGAGAGACTACAACAGGAAGAATTAACTAAACTGTTGCAAAAACATTCCACTGCCTTTGCATGGGAATATACCGACATGAAAGGAATCGACCCTAAGACTTGTATTCATCATATTTACATTGAAGAAAACAGCAGACCTATTAGGCAGCCACAAAGACGGATGAATCCAAATCTTAGGGAAATTGTGAAAGAAGAACTTCAGAAATTGCTCAAGGTAAACTTCATTTACCCCATTTCAGATAGCCAATGGGTTTCTCCCTTGGTTATAGTCCCAAAAAGAATGGTAAATGGAGAGTTTGCATTGACTATCGAGAATTGAACAAGGCAACCTTAAAGGATCATTTTCCCCTACCTTTTATTGATCAGGTATTAGACACTTTAGCAGGTAAAAAGTATTTCTCATTCTTGGATGGTTTACTTGTCCTTGGGGGACTTTTGCCTATCGAGTACTCCCTTTTGGTTTATGCAATGCACCAGCCACATTTCAAAGGGCTGTACTAGGAATTTTCTCAGATTTGATTCATGATTGTGTAGAGGTTTACATGGACGATTTCACAGTCTATGGTAATACATTTGAAGAAGCTTTGGCAAATTTGGAAAAAGTACTGGTAAGATGTAAGGAAACAAATCTTTCTTTAAGTCATGAAAAGTGTTTTATGATGTTTACTGAAGGGATTGTTTTAGGACATCATATTTCAGGAGATGGAATCAAAGTTGATAGATCTAAAGTCGAAGTCATCTCTAAGTTACCTGTTCCAAATTGCCAAAGAGATGTTAGAAGTTTTCTTGGGTTTACTGGTTATTATAGAAGATTTATTGAAAACTTCACAAAGATAGCATCCCCTCTTTTCAAATTACTTACCAAAGATTGTGAATTTAAGTGGGATCCTGAATGTCAATCTGCCTTTGAAGCTTTAAAGTCTAGAATATCTGAAGCACCCATTTTAAGGGGTCCAAATTGGAAACTCCCTTTCCACATTTCTACTGATGCTTCAGATACAGCTTTAGGAGCTGTTTTGGGACAAAAGGATTTGATCCCTTATGCCATTTATTATACGAGTAAGAATTTGACTCCTACTGAGTTAAATTATACTGTTACTGAAAAGGAGTTTCTAGCCGTTGTTCATGCTATAAACAAGTTTAGACACTATATAACCGGCTATGAAACCTTTGTCCACACTGATCACTCTGCCATTAGATACCTCATGAACAAACCAGTCACTAATGGTAGAGTTACAAGATGGATTTTGCTTTTACAAGAATTCAACATAACTGTGTTAGATCGACCAGGTAAGCAGAACACAGTAGCTGACTTCTTGTCCAGAATCCAAAACACTAATGAGAACTCTCCGGTAGAGGACAAATTTCCAGATGAGTATTTGTTTGCAGTAACTACCAAGACTCCTTGGTATGCTGATATTGCTAATTATTTAGTTACTGGAAAATTACCTTTACATTTATTTCCTAATGAGAAAAGGAAAATCATTCAGGATAGTTCACTTTATTCTTGGATTTCTAATGAATTGTTCAGAACAGGGCCAGATTTGATAATCAGAAGATGTGTACGAGAGGATGAGATGCCTGACATCCTTAAAGCATGTCATGACGAACCTTGTGGCGGACATTTTTCTGATAAGAGGACTGCCTATAAAATCCTTTCATCAGGATATTATTGGCCTTCTCTCTTTAAGGATGCAAAGCAATATGTTAAAAGGTGTGACAGTTGTCAGAGAACTGGGAGACCAACTCTTTCAAATGAAATGCCACTACAGCCACAGGTATGTATCGAACCTTTCGAGAAATGGGCTCTAGATTTTGTTGGACCAATTAATCCGCCATCCAAGCAAAATAGATATATACTGGTTTGTACTGATTATGTTACCAAGTGGGTAGAAGCTATAGCATTAACTTCTTCTACTGAAAATTCAGTTGTTCAATTTCTTTTCAAGGATATTTTCACTCGTTTTGGTGTCCCAAGAGAAATTGTAACAGATCAGGGAAGCCAGTTTACATCAAGGATGGTGGAAAAACTGATGGAGGAATATAAGATTAAGCATAGAACATCTACTCCATACCATCCGCAAGCGAATGGTCAAGTAGAATCTACAAATAAAGTTCTTGAAAGCATCATCACAAAGACTGTTCATCTTCATAGAAGAGATTGGGCAGAAAGGCTTCCTGAAGCCTTATGGGCCTATAGAACTACATGGAGGAACACTACAGGACATTCTCCCTATGAACTTGTTTATGGGAAGGAAGTCCTGTTCCCCATTGAGTTCCAAATCAAGACCTTCAAGACAGCAATTCAATTGGGGATGAGCTTAACAGAAGCCCAGAAGCACAGAATGGACCAGTTAAATGAACTAGATGAAATGAGACAAGATGCAATTCTAAGAACCGATCTAGTTCAGCACCAAAGAAGCAAATGGCATGATCGACATATCAAAGAAAAGAAGTTTCAAAAGGGTGATTGGGCACTATTGTTTGATTCAAAATTTAAAGACTTCAAAGGAAAATTTCAAACTCATTGGCTTGGGCCATATGAGATTGATGAAGTCTTTAACAATGGAGCAGTTAGAGTGAAGACTATTGATGAACTTCAAACTCCCTTTATTGTGAATGGCCACCGGTTAAAAGTCTACCACAAGCCACTCTCAAGAGAGGAGTTTGTTAAGTTATTCCAAGGCGATTCTGAAATGAGGCTGGTGGAGAAGAATTCTTCTCCTCCATCAGCCTAATCTCTGTTTCTTTCAATTTCAATTTCAATAAAAAAAAAAAAAGAAAAAAGAAGAAAAAAAAAAAAAAGAAAAAAAAAGAGAAAAATGAATAAATGTATGAACCTGAAAACCAATCTCTGATTGGCAGTCTCATGCAGAAAACATAAGGTGAAAATCAGGGTCACCTGACACCTCATGTTTTCCAAAAAAAAAAATCTCTCTTTCTTTCATTTCCATTCCATTTATTTCATCTCACCATTTTCTTTCATCTTATCATCTTCACTTCACCTCACTGCTTTTCACTCATTCATTCATTCATTCATTCCATTTCACTTCATTAATAAAGTTTTTTTTTAGGCAACTAAAGTATTTTATGCAGCTAGAAGACTTCATTACAGCTTCTGCAGCCATTTGACAATCCTGCAGCCGATTAGCTTTCCTGCAGCCTTCTGTATCTGCACAAGAAACACAGTTTGTCTGAAGAAAATATTTACAGTTCAAAATCATCAAAGACAAGGAGAAAAGATCATGTGCTAGCAATAAAGTTGACAAAAGGTCAGTAAATCATCAGAAGCCAAATCAAATGTGATCCGAGGTATGTTCAAAACTCTAAACCTATGGTTGTTTCATTATGCGAACTTTCTGGGTTATGTTTTGTTGGCCACTAAACGTAATGATTACCCATTTTCTTTTTTCCATGCGACTACAAATCTCCGAATCCTCCACGTCTACCAGCTCATAATAACCACGATTTTTGAAATTACATGTGGCTGTTTCGGTCATTAAGGTCTTGTACCCTAATGACGTAACCTACCGCATTACGTCTCTCAGCTCTCGTTCTGCAGCCATGTGTCACTCCACATCCGAAATTGGAGAATGTAGCCGTTCCGTTCGTCATTTCAAAACCCTCTATGTTCATAACACCCTATTCCTCGCCATTATCTCCCTTGTTTCGTTTTCACTCACTACGATTACCTCCATAAACCATCCTCTGTTTTCCCTCTGCCGTATAGCCGTAAACCTGTAATACAGTCGTATTACGACTGTTAGCCACTGTTTTTACCGTGTCCACGC
Organism: Pinus tabuliformis; assembly: GCA_031772625.1. NCBI lineage: Eukaryota > Viridiplantae > Streptophyta > Pinopsida > Pinales > Pinaceae > Pinus > Pinus tabuliformis. Next base: position 939,379,786 of record CM062810.1, on the reverse strand, counting down.
TAATTCCACCGCTTAACTCTAAATTCAAGCCGTGAATTCCCGGTGTCTGAGACTGTTTATGCACCGTATACCCTCTGTTCCACAGAGTCTGAACAGAGACCGAGAAGTTACTGTGTGAAGTTACGGAGTTACTGTGTAAGGTCACCATCAAATTTGTGTTTAAACAAAGCTGAAGAGTCGATGGGAAAGCTTCTGAGGGCTGAACCGGAAGGTTCGAAATTCTTGGAGGCATATCCACAGGTTGAGGAGGCACTACAAAAAGCCAATTGGTTACAATGTATCAGAAAGTTTAAGGGCTACCATAAGGAAGTAACCAAAGCCTTTGCAAGATCGTTTACGGATAAGGACAGCCAGGCAAAGGTGGGAGATTTAACAGTTACAGTCAGCGAAGGATGCATAGCAAGGGCTACCTCTCTTCCACAAACCGGTGAACGTTGGTTCAAAAACCGGGCAGTCCAGGATCAACAATGGAAGCGGATTTTTAAAAACCCAGGTATGGACACAAGTGTTTTTACCAAAGGCATCCCAATTTCCCATGTTAAAGAAGAATGGAAAATTCTATTGTTATTAGTACAAAAGTTTTTCACCTGTGAAGGGAGATTTGGAGTGTTGTATGTCTATCATGGTAAAATTATGCTGCAGTTTCAAGGAGAACATGATATAAACCTTCCTTATTTCCTATTTCAAAGCCTTAGGAAAATGTGTTCCATGGCTCAACGAAATCCACGAAATGTAGAAGCTTACCTCTGTCACCATGGTCTTGTAAAGTTATTGATAGAAGAACAGTTAAAAGAAAAACAAGACACATGGGAAAAATTCCTTGTAAGGAATCATTTTGCAGAGCCTGGAGAGTCTTCTATACCTAGAAAGGGCAGGAGGAAGAGAAGGGAAAGTATCTCTGAGACTGATGTCTTAGAAGGACAAACTGTAGAAGAAATAGAAGTCCATCATCCTGAACCTGAGATTGAACCCACTAAAGACAGTGCTCAAGAGGTCATCCCGGAAACCCTCGCTGAACTTGCTAAGGAAGCTGCCAAAAAGAAAAGAGAGGACAAAAAGAAACAAAAACAAGATAAGGGGAAATCCATAGTCCGAGAAACTGACCAGACCCCAGGGCATTCTAGTGGTGAAGAAAGAGATAACTAGCCTTTAGCACAGAGGATAACTAAACTCCATGAGAAAACTGCCCTCTCTGAGAAAGTAAAAGCTCAAAAACCAAAGGAAAAGGCACAAAAAGAAACACATAGTGCTGCCACTGTAAGAAGGAGTAGTAGATTGCAGAATAAAAGGAAAGCCACGAGGACACTCTTCGTTGATCTTAGCACACCTGAGAAGGGTGCTACACAAGCAGACCTTGAGGATAGTCCATCATCACGTGAGGCAGCTACTCCTCCAAGAGAAGACAGTCCATTTCAGCCGGAGTTTGAAACTGAAATTGAGCATGAATATAGTCCAAGGAGGTCACCAATTGTTGACCCAGTTCAACAAGAGGTGTACAACTATTATGAGACATTGGAGCAAAACACTGCTGGCCCAAGTAATGTCATACCTCAAGAGCAGCAAATAGATTTACTTAGACAAGAAATCTATGAACTGGAAGTGCTGAACCGTCACATTAAACAGAGAAATGAAGAAATGAAGCAGCAAGCTGATATTGCCAAGGCAATCCAAGATAATACCTATCTTCACATGAGCATGTGGCAGAAGAAACATAGCAGACTCAAGAAGAGATGCAGAAGGCTGAACAGAGCCTTAATTAATTTGAAATTCAGATGCATGTTCAAGAGGCCAAAGGTTAATGTTTCTACACAAAGGAAGAGAAGGAGGTTGGATGTCCTAGCTGAGGCATCCCAGCAGATGGACTGAATTGTGTTTTCATTGCATGAGGACATGCAATACCCTCGGAGTGGGGGTATGTAGAACCTCTATTTTACACCCATTTGTCTACCATTTTCCTCCACTTTTCCTTATCTTTCCTTCACTTTTGCCTCATTTTCACCATAAAACCTCTCAGATCATTACATTCAGTGTCAATAAGCATGATCAAGCAAGTTTTGCTAATGGATGACTATTTGTTTAGTTTTTGACTTACTTGCAGGAATCCCGCAGCTATCTGATGATCCCGCAGCTATCTGAAGATCCTGCAGCCTTTTTGTTAAACACTATGATCCACGTGTCAGTTTGCTAGACGGGCCACATGGGCACTCAGGTATCAGTGTGGTCGAGGTTCCTATCCTATTGTTCCAACCATCCACGTCACTTTCATCCATGGTCAAAGCTGGTTTAACCACGGTCAACTCAAAGTGGTTTAACGGTGTTTGAAAGCTATTTGGTCACGTCATCTCCAATGGTGATTTGTCCAGGTTCTAAAGACGGCAGGGGACGCAATCCAACAGGGATTTATTATCCATGATGACAGGAACCACCAAACTCGTTTATGCAACCGTGATGTGTCAAAGAGCCATTTAATACGCATGACTGTTATCGTTTTTTTGTTAACTAGTTGTACGCGTAGGATAACTTAGAAGCTCCTATAAATTGATGTGTCTGCGTACGCTCAAAGAACTTTTGATTAGTTGTATTTTGCTGCACTCGTGTTGAATTTAGAAGCGTTTGTGAACTCTGTTTTCTAGTGCTATTCCAGCACTCTGTTTTGTAAACTTTTTGCAAATGGAGAAATCAATATAGCACTGTTTTGAAGTTTCCAGATCTTTGAGTTCTCTTGTGGCTGAATGAACAGAGGGCCCCTGCTCATCTCAGCCTTTGTAAAGTATTTCATGTGCAGCATTTCATTATTTTCTCATTTGTTTCCTTAAGCATGTATAGTTTTATTTACTTGTTTTCCTTTATTTTCAGCTGATCAGTGTTATTTCTTTGCAGGTTTCTTTTAGCCCGGGATTTATTTTTATATGTGTTGTGTTTGCTTTACAGCTAATGGTATTTGAAGTTGACAATTCAAGTGCTGCCTTTGTCTTTATAGTTAGTTTTTAATCTTATTTCTCAAAGAGCTGTTAACATACATGAATGATCTTCATCATAAACTACTATCTTTTAAGATCAAAATATCACTAACTTGCAGCTTGTTTGGGTGCTTTTTGGACTGTTCTTAAGCTACTTTCTTTCCTTACTTTACACAGTACATGTGCTTTGAAGTATTGAGTTAGAAAGAGTAAATCATTACCACTAGTCTTTAAAGTAAAAGTTTTGATTTTAAAGTGTTTCCTAGACTATTTCCTCACTACTTTCTAATCATGCTTCCCATAGTACATATGGCTGAAGTAGAGTATTAGAAATAGCAAATTATTATCATTAGTCTTTCAAGCATATTTTTCTCACTTTTATAATTCCACTTAAGCTACTTTCTTTCCGTGCTTTACACAGTACATGTGCTTTGAGGCATTGAGTTAGAGAGAGATAATCTTCATTCTTGGGTTTTAAAAGTGACTCTTTTTCCTTTTATTAGCAGCAACTTGAACGGTGTCTAGTGCCATTGGTAGTGGTCATTTGCTTTCAAGTTTATTTCAAGTCATTTCAATTTCATTTATTCATTCCAAGCATTTCCTTTCAAGCAAATAGTTAGAAATCACTCAACACACACTTCCACTCATTTAGAATTCACTCTACACACACACCATCACTCACTTGTTTATAAATTCTCATTCCATTTAGGAACATAATTAAACCGCAACAACACCCCAACGATAAGAAAAACTCTAAGAGGATACTTAAGTACATATAGTACACCTTCACTTCATCAGCTTACGAGCCCCGGGTTGACAATAAATACTAGCAATTTAGATAACACTAAATTGACTAAACATCCATCTCCATGGATTACATGTCAAACCTTCCTTCTACTGAGCATGGCAATGCCTATGTTTTCATGGTCGTTGACATTTTCTTTAAGATGGCAATTTTGGCGGCTGCAAGAAGAGTATCATAGAAGAAGCCACTTCTAAGCTCTTCTTTGAATGAGTGTGGGTACACTTTGGGATCCCAAATTCAATTATCTTAGATTGGGACAACAATTTTCTAAGTAAGTTATGGTCAAGTCTCTGGTCAATGTTGAATACCAAGCTCACTAAGTCCACGACTTTCCACCACTAAACTGATGGCCAAACAGAGGTCATCAACTGGATGATCATACACATTATGTGCATTTACAACTCGAAGAATCCACGAACATGGGAAGAAAGCCTCCCTTATTTCCAACATAACTACAACAAAGCTATCCATAGCTCAACTAGACATAATCCCTTTCAGGTGGGATTGGGAATCCAGCCACTATGTCCCATTGATGTGGCCATACCATTTACAGCTAGTCAGACAAATTCGGTTCATGTCTAGTCTGAAGCTAACAGGGCTAACGACTTCATTCATTGCATTTAGCACATCCTCTAGTAGGTCCATGACATATTGGACAAAGATAATGCTAAGTACAAAAAGTGACATGATCAACATCGGGTGCCACACAAGTTCCAGGTGGGCGAGAAATTTTGGCTACATTTGCAGAAGGAACACCTCACTGGGCATCACAGCAAGCTTCGTCCGCTCTGATATGTTCCATACACCATCACTAAGGTTGTAGGGGACAATTCCTTCGAGCTCAACATTCCACCATTCCTTGGCCTGCAACCAGTATTCAATGTGGACATCCCTCAACCATACTTTACACCATTGATGGACACATCTGACATTGTAGAACAACTCACACCAACAGAGTTAAACCCAAACTACATGGAACATGCCATAATTGATCAGATCATGGACAAAGATATCAAGAAAACTCGCCAATAGAGGATCAAACCATATCGAGTTTTCAAAGTGGGTCAACTCCTTCACCAAGGCAAGGGGTTCACCAGGGACCAGGGTCAGCAACAATTTCCTCACCTCATGGAGGCTCTGCATGCATTAGGGACCATTGCTTCCTAAGGAGGGAGGATTGATCCAGGTAGATATTGGTGGCCACCCACCTATTCCACCTAGAACTCCATTTGGTTTCATCAGTTTCCTTGTTTATAGTAGCATTTACTATTTTTAGCAGTTTTTCGGGTCCTGAACTTCCGTAGCAAGTTTTACCCCCTAAACGACGATTTTTTTAAGGTCTGCAGTAAGCCTATAGCCATAAGTAAGGGCCTATGGCAAATCTTGTAGTACTCGAAGATAATTTCCAACAAGGAATCGTATTCACCAAACAGAGATAACATGACCAAGTTATGACCTCGGGAACTTGGCTGCCCAACGAGGCCCACAAACTCTTGGCATTCCATCTCTTTGGGTTAGGATTTTGGTTGTTTAGGGTTTTCTCTTGTTGTTCAATAATAAAAGGGACCTTGAGACTCATTGTAACATAGTTCAAAGACATGTAGCCACCACATCCCTACTCAGAGATAAGCTACCATCGCTCGAGCTAGTTTATTTCCATTTATGTATGTAAGAATATTTCAGTTCTTTAATATTAATGAAATGAAGTTTTATTTCTACTGCATCTCTGTGTTTATGTGTATATCTGTATTTTGTTGTGTTCTTTCATAAGTCTAGACCACCCAACCTCGGAGAGAATCCTCCCTCTACTTGACATTCTCCCTCCATGGCTCACTCACCCATGCTCTTGCCCTCCTTTAACTCTTAACCTTTGTCGTGACCTCCAACACTTCGACCTAACATGCTTCTGGATACCACCCTATATACATTAATTCTGCACACCATGCCAACTATTTAGAGTATCCCTCTTCTTCTCTAGTCTTCTCACTCCCTTCCCATTCTTGTATCCCCACCTACTCTGCTCCCTTGGCCCCACTATCCTAGTTCCTCCTACAAACTTCATTTCCTTCCAATTCGCTCCCATGATTCAAGAACATGGTTCGAATCAATATGCTGGCCGTGGATGAGGGCGAGGTTGTTTAACCACAACCCGAACAATGGAAGCATAAATGAATCTTTTGATAATGACATCCCTTCCCACATTCGTTGAAAAGTGACATGTTTGGAATTAGAGGAGGTTCGTCAAGGGGAGTATGCCCTCTTAGCTCTTAGCAATCTCCTTTCCCACCACCTCCTCACTCAAGAATGAGATCACTCTAGTGTTTCCAGAAGGATTTACGAAGTCAATGCTCAGTCCAACTATCTCTACTCTTCCCTCTGTTGTCTCTCTCGCAACCTTAACGTAGCATTCCCACTGGAACTGCCCACCTCATCCTCTCTTGTTCCTTCTACCTGTTTCGATCCCTCCTGGCTCCTCCTTGCCATCCATCATTTACGTTTTTGGGCATAATTCTTCCGCTCGTGGATCATAGAACGTGCAGCTAATTGGTGACAAACACTCTCCCCCTGACCCCAGTCTATACCACTTCTTCATCATGGAAGAAGTGTTTGATGTTGGCCCTTCCGTCCCTGGAAACGTAGAGGTTGTTGGTCCAACCAATGGCAAATGTGCACAGTAGTAACACATCCATGCTCCCTCTGTCCTACGTGGCACAATCTCAGCTTGAACAGGTTCATTTTGTCATTGGTTTTATTGCTGGTATGTTTTGTTACCCGTTTTTCTCATAGTCCAATGTTAGAATAGTGGAAGTGGTAGGCACTATCAACTTTTCTTCCCAACTCTCTTGCTTTTGTTTTTTTTTCCCTCTTTTAATTGTAACATTGGAATTGGACTTCCACTTCTCTGGTAGACTATCTGGTTTCCCTTCCTAGGGCATGTGGTCTCTTTTCTACATCCTTTTCTGGCGCCTATGGGTAGCTACTCTACATGCTTCTTTGCTTGTACTATATATATTCCATTTTCGTTAATATAATGTAAATTGTTTGTCCAAAAGAAAATGGTTTTATGTTTAGAATGTTTATATTATTTTTATTAGAGAACACAAATAGATAAAAGTTTCTAAGTTTAATGTGGTGTAGTAAAAATATTTGAAAATATTTTTAACTTAATTTTATTTAAAAAATATTGAATTTAATAAAATGTATTTAATATATTAATAATTAAAATTGAGATTAATCTTAAGAACACACATCATTTAATTAAAACCAGTCTAGATCCTTCTTAACTCCGGATCTACCAAGCACCGAGATGGATCGAATCTTTTAGGATTTAAATCTGTTTTAGAGTGGAAAGATATTTGATCCCTTTTGGTGCTTGGTAGATCTAGGGCTAAGATGGATCTAGGTCGGTTTAATTTCGTCCTTTAATAAACTATATTCCACATGAATACCATGGGTCAATACCATGAGTTCTCATAAGTATGGAGCTCAAAAACCACTCAAGTTTACCTAATTACTTTAGTTTAAATTTATTTTTATTTTTTCCTTTATTATATTTACAGAGCAAAAATGTTTAACATAGTGTTATTTATATTTTTATTAATAAATATTATTATTATTATTATTTTTATATTTATGTTATTTATATTTTTATTAATAAATATTATTATTATTATTATTTTTATATTTATGTTATTTGACCAAATAAAATGCTCATATAATATAACATGACAAAACAACATATTTTCCATATTAAATTCGAGCTCATTGCAATACAAATATAAATAGATAAACTTTTTAAATTAAATCTCAATGTGTTAAGATTGATTAAAGATTATCTTAAATTAATTGTATTTTATAATTTATTTTAAAAAAATAAAATTTAATAAAATTTATTTAATATATTAATAATTAAATATAAGTTAATTTTAAAAACACACTTAGAATTTTGGCCTATTAGGATTTTAGCAAAAACAATATAAAGACAAGTTACACATTTTAACAAAAAGAGGACAAAGTGCATCAAGGTATATATCATACAGTACACTAAAGTTCATAAAAGAGAGGGAGCATAGCCCATTATGTAAAGTAGCATAGGAAATACAATTGGTTTATATATATATATATATATATATATGAATATTTTTATGGTTCAATTATGTTGCCATATTTAATAGGTAATTTTTTATTATTAATTAGAAATGCAAATATACTATCTATTTGAAGTTGAAATAGAAAAACTTCTACTAATTGGCATCTACATAACATTTATTGAATGTGATGTTGAATATTGTTATGTTTATGACACTTGTTTTCATTAAATGAATTTTTGTGACAAATTTTATTATCAAATTTGTTAGTAGTGGTGACAAGTTGGGTGGAAATTTATAACTTTTTTTTTTGCATTAAATTCGCCCATGTTTGTGGCCATTTTAATCATTGGGTGGATATTTATGATTGATTTAAGAATTTCTTGGGTAAATGGATGGAGATATTGGGTTTTTGTGATGTGGATTTTCAAGATGAAAGCTCAAAAATCAAATGAAAATGTTCTTACCAATTTATAATGGAATATATTGTTGTAGTAAATAGAGATATATTTATGACTTAAATGTCTTTAAATTTGTAATTGTGATGGGCCTCACAATTAGGTACAACTTAAGACCAATATGACCTTTCCTAGACACATTTAACTTTTCCTTCTTCACGTCATAACATATTTCTAATCTTTAATAAGTTCTTAGGAAGGTTAGAGATGATGATCATACTTTTGGTGCCTAATGTGTTTATTGTGTGGGATGTTGAGGATATTTGGTAAATATTACAAGGAATCTAGCCAAGAGAAAAAATGAGACCTTTCCCCTGGTGCAGGATGACCAAACTTGGTTGGCTTAAGGTAATTACTACTCCTCCCTATAGCTGTGAGATCACATGGAACAAGATCCTTTTTAGGGCTTTTCGACGGAAAGAAACCCTCTCCTCAAGGAGGCTTCTCCTCATCCATTTAGGTATAAATAAGGGTTCGAGGAAGCCCATTATGAGTCAAATTTTTTGAAGTTAGAGATCAACAATAGTCAAGTGAAGGATTTTTCCGAGCATTTCAGTCTTGTAATCTTTTATGTATGAGCATATTTTCTTATCGATGAGAAGAAATTTGGTTCCTAAATTGATCTATCCTTAGGGACCTTATTCTCCCTGGGTTAGCGCCCAACCCAAGTGCTCAAGGATCCTCTTTGTACTTTATTTTCCATGCATTAGTTTAATTAGTCATTTTTGTGATATCATTTCTAAAATATTGTTTTCTACAAGTTGATGAGTTATTATTTTAATCAATATCCTTGTACATTTTGCTTCTTAACAATATTTATTTCTTATAGTTAGCGTTATTTTCTATGCATTTAGCATGCTTAGATTATTTTTTCTTTTCTTGTTGTCATACATTAATGTAACATGGCAGTGTTTAAATTCTCGATTTGCAGAGCTACAAGAAACAATTCTTGATTTGCAGAGCTACAAGAAACCTCAAAGTCACACTTATGTTGAATAAACGGAAACATCATATGCATGAGGATTTGGAAAAAACTTCTTAAACTTTATTTAACCCTCCTTCACCTTATCCTTCCCTCGAAACACATCTAGAATGCATTTTATGCTTATTATACTATCTCCTATAACAAAACAGGGACTTTTGTAGCATCCTGCATTTTGCATCACAATCTTAGTTAAATTTTCATCAAAATATTAGTTAACCTTCCTTGACATGTTAAAAAGTCCCCATGACTCGAAGATGGAATGTAGAAACCCATATACCTCCTAACACCTTTGACCTAGTCACTATAGCAAAAATGCATTTTTTCTACAAATTAGGGTTTGGTGTTTCAATGCTTTCTTTCAGCTGAAAGTTTGCTTCCAATGAACAATAGAATAGATTTAATTTTGTATCTTCATGATTGAAATGGTTTTCATGATTTTTCTTGTAAATAATATATTTTCTTGTTATTCTCGCTTTCCTGCAATTTTGAGTATTTCCTATAACATAGACAATAGAATGGTCTCTTTTTAACCTGGTTTCTCTTCAATTTCTCCCACTTTCAAATTATCAATGAAAGAAGAACACATTACATGCTGCACACATAGTGTCGATACCTCTTAAGTTTATATGAACCTTGGGTTGACAATTAAAGTCAAGACCCTTGTGAGTTGTAGCATTCTTCTTGTAATATTGAGGGCCATCAAATTGGTTCAACCAAATTTAAATTGAATTGAGTATATAAAAAATATATTAGCACCACTATTATCACTCACAACTAGTAGTTATAATATGTTGAAAAATTATTGTAAAAGTTAAAGCATTAGAGATTTTAGATGTTAAAAGATATATCATATATTGGTTATAAATTTAAGATTATTTATAAAAGTTTTTCAAACTAAATATTAAATATTTTAAATTATTTTAAATAGTAAACTATTTAAAAATTCATTATTGTTAGGCTTGGTAGGGGCAGAGGGGTAATATTATCCTTGATGGAAACAACGTAAAAAACTATTCTTGGGGCCTCATACAATTAGTAAATAACCCTATAGAAGCCTATAACATGATGCAAGTTTTAATGTTGGCAAAAGAAGCTCATATAGAGAGCTTGGTGATTGTATGAGATTCACTAATCATTATTCAACACTTGGTGAGAGGAACCTTTGCCAAAGACTATAAACTAAGAGGCATTATAAAAAGAATGACATTAAAGCAATCCTTCTCCAAGATTCATTTCTACCACATTTTGAGAATGTACAACTCATAAGCAAATAGGTTGGCCAAAGAAGGTGAGAAATTACAGGAAGGTATCCTAATTCAAAATGGACAACCTAAATTAAAATCCATGCCCTGAAAATGAGTTGGTGAACATTAAAAGGATTTTTAAAGGATTGGGAAGGCCCATGTATCTCTACGTGGCCTCCCTTCCCAATTTGATACATGAATTTACTCCATTTAACAAATGGCTTATATTTTGTTGTAAAATTGTATTCATGGGAGAGGCATTATTAGAGTATGTGCTCTGGTCAATATCATCATCCCTCCTCCATTCCATGTGATTGTAGTTTCCTGAATTCATAGTGATAAGATCGGGAGTAATGGTTATAGTTGGCAACCCGCCTCCATTAAAGCCTTCAACATTCAACGAGAATGTGATGGGTCACTACGGAGGCATAAGGGAAGACATTCACATCTGAATACGGGAAAGAAGAGAGGAAATCCTACTCAAGGGAAATGAGAACATTGAATGGGATAAGCATTTTTAGGAAAAAAATTCCATTGGATCCTTGATTAGTTGTAATAGTAGGTGGGGTATAGATAATACAAGCATAGTTGGCTCAAAGGTTAGCTGGCTTGTCACCAAGGCTGATGTTAAATGGAAACTTGCATCAAACCTTCAAAATTCATATTTAAAACTAATTTTAGATGTTGAATTTCATGGGATAGTAGTGTTGACTCCAGGAAAGCATGGCCTATATGTTTGGATTGTTAAGGTGTAGAACTACTAGAATAAAAATTCCAGCTCAGTTAGCATTTCTACTATTACTTGTTGCTTCAATTCAGTGGTTAGGAAAGCAATTAAATCATGGTGGAAGACACATTAGATATATGATGTGCCATGGAGGAGTGTTTTTTGTTTAGATATTCTTTGGAATTTCCTTGGGGGGACACGCAGGGGCAACCAAGCACCTCTCTATATGGCTTTCGCTCAATATTGTAATTGTTAAAACAACCTCGGTGCTAGATACAAGTGACACTATTTTTCTCCCCATAATTCTTGATATGGAGTCTCTTGTCACCGTAATGAATAGGATAAAAGAAAATGTAACTCTGTTACTCATGAAGCTAAATCAGGTATTTGACTCAATCATGATGACAATGGAGCTCAGGGCAAAAGATAGGGCCTATGACAACAACTAGAATATTTGAGCGATCTTTGTCAAGTTAATGACCCTTCATCCATTAGAGAAATTTTGAGGTCTAAAATGGGCCTCAGTACAAAAATGTACAATCAAAATAAAATTTATAAGAGTCAATAGGATTCAAGATGATAATTTCAACTATGGGGGATGATTCACCATTTTTGGAGTAAAAAAGTAAAAAGATTAAAAAATTAAAAAACCTACTTTTTCAATTCGTAGTGTCAACTTATCTCCATATGGTTTTACTCAATATTTTGAGCGAGAGAATGCGTTGGATGCATAATTTAATTCTTCATCCAAGGAGTATCTATGTTGAATACTTTCTATGGAAACCGCTATATGAAAATGAGAAATACATGAAAAATTGATTGCAATCACATTTTTCATTTTTCATAAAGTGGGTTCCATCAAAATTATGCAACATGGGTACTCCTTGATGAGGAATTAAATTCCACATCCAACGAGTGATTCCACTCGAAATTTGAGTAAAATTGTAGGGATATAAGTTGAAAATAGGAGTTGAAAAATAGGTTTTTTTTTTTTTCCTCTAAAATTTGATCTTGTGTTCTAATCTTATTTTATTATTTCCAATATTATTTATAATATTAATTAGGAGACCCATTTTAGTCCTCAAAATTTCTCTAATTCCCCCTCACACCAACGTGAGCAAAGTGTTGGTTAATGTCGATCTGAATGTGGCTCTCCCTAAAGGGGGCAATTTTGAAGCTTAGTTTATAGGTCAATTGTAAGATATGTCTCTTATGTTTCATAATTTTTGTATAATCTTACAGGGCTTTTGGAAAGTACTTACTTCCAAAGACCTAGCTCTTATTAGGAAAGTAAATTGTGATACATGTATCTTAGATGGTAACTTTGATGAGGTTCCAGTTTAATTTGACCTTGGCTTGTAGAGAAATGTAATCACCTAATTTACATGATGTGATATAAGCATAAAGTTTTTGAATAATAGAAAACTCTCATTATTATTTTAAAAAGAGAAAAAATCATATAATTAAATTTATAAAATTAAATAATGATATAAGATAATGGAATATAAATATATTTTATAAATAATATAGGTTTTATTTGGAAAATTATTATTTTTTCATATTTAGATTAACATAACTAACTAAGAAATAATATATACTAAATGGTAAATATAAAAAAGATAATTTTATATGGAATTTCATATTATTAGATTATTAGTTTGTAAGGAAGTTAAATTTCATCACTAATATAAAGTGATCCATACTATTGAAATTATTAATTTATATATTTACGAGTTTAGTTTAGATTTATTTTAATTTGGAATCTACCAAGCACCTAGAGGGATCAAATCTGTTTTCACTCTAAAACAAGTTTGTATCTCAAGAGATTTGATCTCTCTCAAAGCTTGGTAGATCGAGAGTTAAGATGGATTTAGTTTAATTATTAATTATAAATATAATTATAATTATTAATTTTATGTTTTTATTTTATTTTTATTTTTTAATTTTAACAGAGTCGAATATTAAAAAACAAAAAAAATAAAAACAAAGAAACAAAAAAAAAACAAAAAAAAAAAACATCCAATCCATGTTGATGAAATCTTCTGGTGAACTGTGTGTTGTTTTCGTTAATATGTCAGAAGTTTCGGGTGAACACCTCACCCATTTTCAAAGAGATAAAGCTTAATTGATGATGCGACGAGTGCTAGACCATGATAAATAGAGGATGGAGTTATAATATAATTGTTAAGGGATCAAATCTATTTTCACTCTAAAAGAAGTTTGTATCTCAAGAGATTTGATCTCTCTCAAAGCTTGGTAGATTGAGAGTTAAGATGGCTTTAGTTTAATTATTAATTATAAATATTATTATTATTATTATTTTTTTTTTTTTTAGAGTTGAATATTAAAAAATAAAATCAAAATCAAATTAAATTAAATTAAAATAAAAAAGTAAATTTTATTTTTATTTTATTGTTTAACATTTTGACTCGATCAAAATAAAAATAAAAATAAAATTAAAAACATCCAATCCATGTTGATGAAATCTTCTAGTGAACTGTGTGTTGTTTTCGTTAATATGTCGGAAGTTTCAGGTGAACACTTCACCCATAAAGACATAAAGCTTAATTGATGATGCGAAGAGTGCCAGACCATGATAAATAGAGGATGGAGTTATAATATAATTGTTAAGGTAGGTAAAAATGATGAGACTCATGATATCATTAAATAATTAATAATGAATATAATAATTAGTAGAAACTTTTGGAAATATGGATATAAAATATTAACTAAAAGAATTAAAATTGAACTAGAATTTAAAAATAATAATTTAAAGGGTTATTAATGAGGTCAAATTAGGTATAATCAATTTATTAACTAAAAAGGGTCAAAATGAAATAGGTCAAATAATCTAATTGATAATAGGTCAAATAATTAAATTAAATTAGTATTTAATTTGTAAAGAATCGAAATTTAATAATAATATAGCTATACTAATTGTATTAACTTAGTATTAATTTGTTTGGAATCAAAAAATATTTTTAATTATAGGACAAGATTAGAAAATAGGAATGGAAGAATTAAAAAGATATGGAATTAGAATAAAATATTATAAATATAATTAATTAGTTAGAATGAGTTCCCTGATGGTGGTGAATAGACGAGACAGTTGTTCAAGACGAGGTAATTAATCCCCTCCCACGCATTGATTAATATGATGAGGAGTGTTGGGGAAGCCATTGTTGGTGAGTGAGAGAAGAAGGTTTGAGATCAAGGCATGTTATACCTATTGTTTGGGTTGAGGTGGTTCACAACTGTTCATTTCAGGGAATGGGCAGTGAGACATTGTTGGGAACTTGCTTTCTTGGAGCGTAGGGTGGCCATTTGTTATAGCCATCTCTTGCCCTCTTCTCTGAGAACACGAAGCGAAATAATAATTTGGGTGCTAATGGTTTCAATTTCGCTGAGGAGGTGGTTTTGGGAATAATAATTTAGGACCATGTTTCATTGTAGAAGGTTCAAGTTGTGGAGCTAGGGTGCGTCGGTCACTATGTTGGATGGACTGCCTTCGTGTCTACTTGCAAGGGTCCCCTTCTCACCACTGTGTGGGTAAAGGTTTCATGTTTAATTTTATCTTCTATGAAGAAATTGTTCCTTGGTAAGATTGGTAGAGCCAATTTCAGGGTTCTTGGCATGTTCTTGGTGCTAGTCAATGTGGTTACCGATGGAGGCAGAGGTCCATTTGTGGCTCTTTTTTCGCACTTCTATTGTATTTAGTCTCTAGGGATCCGTGGGGTGGTAGGTTTGTCTCCCCAATGTTTTCATTTCCTTGTGTGGGGGCTAGGAGCCATTTGAAATTTATGGGGGCCTGAAGGAGTTCATGTCTCAGGTGGTGGCTTGTGCCTGGAGAGGGTGGTTGGTAGTGCTAGCTAGTTATGGGAGTGAAAGGAGGTTATAGCCTCATTAATGACTTTTCTGGAAAGACACATTTTGCATTCTAATTTGGATGTTTATATAGCGAAGAGCCTGTGGTTCCTTTGAGCTGGTTCATTGGGAAGAAGACTTCATGTGAGCGTTGTTTGGTGGTTATTTGGAGTTTTATGCAATGATAATGAGGATGTTTTGCAGAGGCACAGGCCCATGGGGGCCAAGGTTTAGCCCACTGAATGGACCGACGAGACAATGAGGAGGAGGTGGACTAGCAACCCACCAATTTGCCCGAACAAGTAGAATTACCCCCTCCCTTTGACTCCCTAGAGTCATAAATTCATCAAGTCATTACATTGGTAGAGTAGTTTTCTCGAGATAGGCATGATGATCTTAACTAGATATTGATTTTCTAAATTACCTCTAACACAACCAATGGCATATGATGGTTTTGTTAGTCTCCTTTGTCGAGGTCAAAAGAAGATATATGAGAGGTTGGATCATCTTGAGGGTAGAATGGTGCATATGGAGGCACATGTGCATGAAGCCTTTCGCCCTCATCCTCCACCTAGCAATGGCCCTGATGACCCTGCTCCAGGTAATTTAGTTGATTAAGGATGTTTGTGGGTTGTATTTTGATTGCCAAGTTTTTATGGTTAGTTTAAGCAATCTGCATGTTGTTTTTAAGTTTCCTTTGGTTGTTTTCATGTTTTTTTTTTTTTTTCCATTACCTTATGTCCAACAAATCTGATAGGAATGACGCTATAAAGGTTTTGCATATAAATTCTCATGACGAATCTTTATTATGAATTAATAAAAAAAATTGGACTTAGAAGAAAAAAAGTTAGAATAAGTTAAAATGAGACTAATTTTGATAAAATTAGTATTAAAATAGAATTAATGAATTAAATTAATACTTAAAATACTTTAATTTAAGTTAAGAAGATTTAAATATTATATAAAAATTATTTAATGAAATATATAATCAATTAAAATATATTAAAAAGAAGATTAGAATATAATAAATGTAGAAAACAAAAGGAATAAGATTGAATAAATAAATTAGACTGAAATTAGAATTAGATAAATCTTAAAGAAAATATTACAATTAAAATTAATACAATGAGAAGTAAAAGGGAATTGAAAATTTTAATAGATATATATATATATATATATTAATTACATAGAAGGGAAATAAATAAATCTAAATATTTCTTTCCTTTCAATCCAATTAATAAATAAGTTAAAGGTTTCAATTCCTCTTTACTTCCTCTTTATTGTATTAATTTTAATAGTAATATATTTCTTTAAGTTTTATCTAATTCTAATTTCAATTTATTTTTTAATATTATATTTCTATATATCTATATCTATATATATATATTGGCAGGACTCTTCTATTTCATTTCAAAATAGTCAAGAATACATACTCATCCAACGCTTATTTGATGGCCTCAAACCGTCCAATGGGAAACCGGATCTATTGGCCATCTAATTGCATGATAAGTCATTTAAAATTCCAATGTTTTCAGAATGTATGGAAGTGCAATATAGTTTTGAATATCTTTAACAATCCTAATATCTAGATATCTACAACAACTTGTAATTTATGAGAAGTTAAACTAAACATTTCTCAAAATTTTCCAAAGAAAACATCTATGCTAATTTAGCCCTTATTCCTCTAAAGAGTCCACAGGTGTCGAATATTTCACACTGGCCCACCTGACAGCTCTGTTTGTGGAAGACACAGGATATGCTTCTCAATCTGGCTGAGATGAACATTCTAAATTTGAATTTGACATTGAATCAGCTGAAATTCCCTATGAATTTCCTAGAGTTCAAAATTGGGTTTAGATGACGAATTGAGCTGGACCCAATAGCTTTTGCCACTATGTTCTTCATATGTCAATATAAATATATCGACTATTGGAATTGGGTGTAGCTACCCCTGGAATGACCTGGACCATGCACTAAGGATAACCACTCTCCCAAATCAAGATCAGTATTTTAAACTTTCTTTTATAATTTTGCTTCCCATCCTGATATCAGTTGACAAAAGGGGGGTGTCACTATAATAAACCTAGGAAACATCTCAATATTTTCCAACTACACCCCGATGACCTCTACCTCTCGTTGATGGAGTCAGGGTTCTACCTATCCCCACGCCCACGGCCATGGCTTTGACTTTGAACATTTCCACTGTGACCATAGTTCCTTTTGGAAGAGGCAAGGCGAACCATAATATTTAAACTCAAACAATCCCAATAACCGCTAGACTAGAAACAGATTGCCCGAAACAACATAGAGCTGGGCAAGTAATACTACCAATGATATCAACCAAAATTCTGACCAAGAAAACACTGTATAATGAAAAGACTAATAGGCACGAGAGCAGAGTTGAGCCGAAGACAGAAGAAACTTGTATATATACGAGGGAAAAATCCAAAATATATATGAAAAAGAAATTCAAAAAACCAGTTAAAATATTTGCCTTTAACCCAACCATATCTTAGTGAGCTATCATTACTTTTTGATAAAGCAAGAGCCTGAATGAGGACAAGGATATCCACCATGCAGGGTTACCATCTACCCAATTTTCCCTGACCTCTTGGAGCGACTAGTATTTATTAGGTATCTCTCACCATTGAATACCTAACCCCCCATTACGCTAAAATGAGCTCAGATTGAATTTCTGCATGAAAAGACATCAAGGATAGAAAAAAATCATAAATCATAGAGAGACTCATAGAACGCAAAGGGCTGGATTCACCTTTCATACTAAAAGCTTTGAAACCAATGCATATTGCCTCAAGACTTACCAAAATCCATAATTTAAAAACAACTATTAAACCAGTCGAACATTGATACATGACCAGGTTTGAGAGGATGGAATTAGGGGAGACAAAAGAAGCATACCTGCACCAGATGCACAACTTCTAGAGGCCAAGAATGCGCTTGTGTCTCCCACCCACGACCAAACCTGTCACACCAACTAAGCACCTAATGCTAGTAGACCAGCATATATCGAATTGCACCCAAAACACCAGAGAAAACATGTCTCCTTCTCCCACAACTCCCAAGATATCCTCCTTTGTCGGTGCCACCTTACACATGAAAATGATTAAATGTGAGTTGTCAACTGACCACCTCTCCTTATGGGCAATCATCCTCTGTCCTTGACTCAAATCCCACCAAGTTCGATACCCTATCATGCACCATGATCAGGTATTTTTCAATATATTTTAATTTATTCAATCCATTAAATATTTCTTATACAATATTTAAATCTTCTTAATTTAAATAAATAAAAATGAAATGTTAATTTAATCCTTCAATTCTATATTAATTATATTTTAATACTATTTTGACCAAATTAATTTCATTTTAACCCATTCTAACTAATTAATTATATTAATAATATTTTATTCTAATTCTTTCTTTTTAATTCTTACATTTTATTTTCTAATCTTATCTTATAATTAAAAATATTTTTTGATTCCAAAAAATTAATAATAAGTTAATACAATTATTTTACCTATTCATAATAATAATAATAATTTTCGCTTTTTAACAATTAAATACTAATTTAATTTAATTATTTAACCTAATGTTATTTTTTTATAAATTAAATTCTATTGATTTCAGAAAGTAAAAAAAATGATCATTAGAACTAAATTTTGGAGATCAACTTGTATGATATATTACACAAAAGAAATTGGGTTAAAATAAAGAGAATGAAGTGGGATTCACTTATTTGGTATTAAAAGCTAAACATGAATAGATCTCTGTCAATATATTTATGCTTAAAAGCGTACTCAATGACTATACAAAGGTAAAAAATTATAATACCCAACATTGTTGATAGAAATCTGTTGTAAACCATTAGGCCACATGCTTTTCTTGAATTATAAGATCTTAGAACTTCTATATTTCCTCTTCTACTATGGGACATAGGAGAATCATTATCCTCTTGAGTAACCACGAGGGATGTGCTTCAACATATATTGCTCAACCTCTTCATCCTAATTACTAGGCACCTCATATAACATTCTGAAATGCTAAACTACCTTTTATTTGATGTTATATAATTAAAAAAAATCACCATCTAGCAAGATATATTTGATATTGTTCTTCCACCTCCTCATTTTGGTTGGTTGTGGAAAAAATTTAGTAGTTTGGTCCCATACCTTTATCTGTAAGCTGCATGATTTTAGTCTCCAATTCTTCATGCAACAACTTATGATTCTTTCCAAATTCTCTCTTTTCTCTAATAGAATATCGTCAGTGATATAGTCTTGCTCCAATTTCTGTTGAATTACTTCTATATGATTTTTGTGTTAGAATATTGAGTTCTTGTATCTAAATTTATTTCTTTTTCTCTGCTCCTTGAATGTTATTTTTATATGTTTAATATTTTCTCTCAGATATATATTAGGGAACCATTGAACCATTTTACCCAGGTTTGTGATACTAGCTCTCATAATCCTTAATTTTGAAACCATAATGGGTTGAGTGGAATGGAAAATGACCATAATACTCTTCTTGCTCGAATCCTAACATAATTGGGTGATGATTTGAGAAGAAGCAAAGAGGTGCGAGAAAAGGAATGAACTCACTATTAAAAATATATCCAATAGGGTTTCAATATACCTTGGACCCATCTGTTTGTCACTTCAGGTAAATTTATTCACATGTGGTATTGAAGTCCCATCCCATAGTATAGTGTTGATCCCACTCAAAGTCTTCTAAAGTAAGAAGAGATGACCAACATTCTACTTTTTCCCTATAATTAACTGTCATATAAAAAAAAGTATGAAGCAACATACCATTTTGCTTAAGATATGCAAAGACGAACAACCACCAATGATTATTGCTCTACTGGGCAATAAATTGAAAGTGGGAAGAGGATTATACAATTGTTATTCATCATGATGCTCCATGGGAGAATAACTACTAGCACTTCACATCCATGCCATAAGTTTGATTATTTTTATGAGGGACATCTTAATCCCAAATTTGTATCTCTAGAAGAAGAGGATTAAAGGCTTTATTTTCCTAAGAAGTTTTAAATTCCACTATTTTTTGTCTAAACACAATCCAATACAATTCCTAGGAGATAGTTTTCATAATTTACTAGTTGGTTTAGAGCTCCCTTGCATTGGGGTTGGTTGCTTCCTTTATAGTGTTCTTAGGGGCCTTTTGAATTCTAACCTATAGTGATCTTTGAGATCTACATTTTTTTTATCCTTATCCCCTTGTTCACTCTATAGATATTTATTTGTCTTTCTCTTTGCTTTCCTATGAGTTTGACTTTTATCTGTTCTGTTTTTCCCCTTTATTATTTTTCATCTACATAACTAAAA